>OX122889.2:18270107-19667540 GCA_944738655.2 Andrena hattorfiana | reverse complement strand
TGGGCTCAAAAAGAGGCTATTTCTTGGGTCACTCTTTCCGGGGCGTAGAAGTTGCATGGAAACGAACGTATCGACGAGTCTTTGGAAACGCGATTCAACGCGTTCAGTTGAAAAGTTTGGAACTGCATGAAACGAGCTCTAATGAATTCTAGCAGCAACTCATCCATTTTGGTATGTTTGCCAGTCTAGAAAGGCAGAGCATGCTTTACCTGGTTATCAGGTCGCCCCCAAACATTCACGCAACGCCTCTGTACCTCTATGTGTACACCCATTTTTCTTGATTTAATTAATGCTCCCTAACAGTGTTCTACCCAAACAAGAAGCGCACAGTTTCTGCTTGTTGAAGGAAGATTAATTGAGCTGGGTAGGTGCAATGTTGCCCAATGGAGGAGCGTAATAAAGTGAATCTTTGGTTGGTTAGAACGCATCGTCGGGTCTCAACAGCCCTTAAGAGACCTAGCTGCTTTGCTTCCTAAAACTTTCTCGTAGGAACGTAACGATCTATTTAGATTCGACAGTCTTGCCTTTTTTTCTCAAGGCAATATCTCCCATTACAAAGTGATTGCCCCGACAGGCGGACTTGCCTCGAATATTTCACTCTGCAACTTGAGGAAACGAGCGATCGTAACAAGGAGGGGAAGATTTCCATCACTGGCAAGGCGAGGAGAGATAAAACGAGGTTATGGGGCTCGTTATCACCCGGCGAATAATGAAAGGGAGAAACCGCAGTTGCAGCTACTCCGCCAGGAGTGACCAAGACGAATCGCCAAACCTCTCTCGTTTCCATCGAGTTTCTACGCGTCCCTTATTTCCGTCTTGTCGTGTTGCCTCTGCTGCTCCGCGGCGCTAAATCTAATCGAAATTTATTGAAACTCAAATCGCTACCAGCTCGATTGCGTGTTTGTGTGGGTCTCTACTGAATCCTTTGGATGCTATTACTCGAAAGGGAAATTTACTGCGTTCGTGGCGATATATACGGCATCTAATTTGTACCGCGTATTATTAGAATATTTATGTAACTGCTTTGGACCCCAAATGGCCGCTTACTCAGGCAGAAGAGTCCAAGAATTTGGGTACAAATCCTTATTATTTTTGGCTATCAGTTTCTTCTCGTCCCTGTATCCGACAGAAGCCCAAGATCGCCAACGGCAGTGCCACAGAATTTCCCTAGAAACAATGGACCTAACGTCTACGAATCGTCCGTTGCATCGATTAGGAATCTCATCCTCGTCGCTTTAATGCTCCCCGCTTCGAATAGCCGTATCCCGGAACTCGATCATAAAGATAAATAAGAGCACCACGAACCAACAATGGAGCAAAGATAGCGGACAGGTAATTTCCTCCGTATTTCTTACTTTGTACGTCGAGAACAATGAAAAACGTCTTGCGGCGGGTGCAACGTGACGGGGAGAAAGGTAGCCTATCATTCCTTCCTCTCTTGCTATCATCACTCCCTCCTTCTCACTCTCTCTCTCTTTCTCTCTATTCTCATCCCGTTCGAATGGAAACGGCCAAAGAGGCGGGGAAGGGTTCTCCAATTCCACCGGGGAATAATTTCTGAAAATAGAGCAAGGCGACTTTCGACGGGCTCGATGTGGCTGATCTTGAAAAGAATCGGAAAGGTAGGTGGAGGTTCATTCAACAAGTACGCCCCGAAGAGTGAAAGACGGTGGATAACGTGGTTGCTGCTCGACGACCAAACCCAGACATTTTCGTTATTCATGGGACTATCACGACGATGTCAGTGAATACGTAAAATACGCCAATTTGATGTCAACACCGACAAACATCTTTGAAAGATTAACATAGAAAGCTATGAGACTTCTTCCACTTAGTAATTCTTCTACGAAAGAAATTTCTAAAGAGCGAAAATTGTGTCGGATCGAAGATATAGAAGTTCGATCGCTTAGATCTGCGACTCTGAATGAAACTGGGAGGAGATACGTCTCGCGGCGACTGTAACGTTGAGAAGATAGATCCACGAGGAAGCAAAGCCGATAACTCGGCCATTTTACGACGGAATCTCGTCGTTCTTGTTATTCATAGAGCTGTCGCGCGGAAATATGAATTGACGGAGTCTAACGCGCGCGCAAGCAGCTGCCTGGATGTGGGAAATATGCAAAGGCAGTCGTACACGTACACGGATAAAACTGAATATGGAAGAACGACCCATGTAGTCGAGTAATTCACGTTATTTTCCTCGGATTCGCATTGAAACGTTTGCGCGTAGGGCAAACTAACTGCGTGCATGCGAGGCAGTTACAAATTAAGCAGTGAAATTACACATTTCGGTACGATGAAATATTTTTGTCAATGCACGCTAATTACGTCGTACGTACATACGTGTGTTTCAGAAAAATTTCATTTCGCAGCGATGAATGAATTAAATTTCGTGTCAGAAATCTTAAGCGTATTCCCAGGGCAATTCTTTTGATGAACTGAATGAAAAAGCGAAGAAGATTTAAATGCTCGCAGTTCCATCGCGTCTGGTATCTACAGGCTCTGCCACGTATTTCTGCAGTGAAATAGACACAGAGATAGTTAAATGAGAATTGACAGGCCAGTGTTTCGCGGACGTGTCCCGTAATCGATTCGCTCGTCTGTCATTTCGTCCCTTCCCATACGATTTAAACGATGTTTCCATTGACTGGTCGGATATCTCTCCACGCGAATCCTCTGTACCCCGCTGGTGAAATTCAATCTTCGAATTTTCTCGTGGGGAAAGCACTACGCTCCCGCTAGGGAACGCGATATCTCGTGCGCCTACGTACACGAATGGAACAGAATAATAGTGACATGTACGCTGTGATTGACGAGCGAATCATTTGTAATTTTCCTTAACGAAGATAATGGGAGGAACGGAATATAAAGTGGACTCCGATCTGATGCAGACTGTGACGAGATATTACTTAGTCCGGAGAACCTAAAGGAATGAAACAGGGATTCCCCATTCGCGAAAGGAAACTCGAATTAGTACAGATCAGAGCTCGATTTGTCTCCATTAACACGTTTTTCGTTAGGATTCAACCTAAACGGAGGAAGAAGCACTCCGTCATCGTTACTTGGAGCCAAAGAGGATCACGAGGAAAGAGGGAAGCAGTTTTCTTCGCGAAGCTACCCGTTCGAAGAAGCATCGAGCTTTCCTCCGTTCGTGACGCTGTGGAAAAAGGAGGAAGAAAAATGTGTCAGGGAGGGGGCAGAAAAGATGGAGCAGGCCTGAATGGCAATTAATTACAAGGGAACACTTGCCATCGCCGGAAGCTCTCGATTCGCGATGCGCGCTGGAATATGAAATTCAATTAGCTTCTACGTGAGCCCACTTCCGGGTCGGTCTCCCGCAGAATTAAAGGCTCCGCCCGCAAGCGTCTTCCACGGTTTTTCGAAAACTTCTTGCTTTCCCGCGGCCAGCGCTCTCCTTGTCTGAAGAATTATCTTAGCTTCGCGGTGGGTAAGTTCTTGTTTGCGCAATTTCGCCAATTTCGCCCGTTCGAGGTCTCGTGAAAGCACCGTATTATATCGATGACAGTAATTCGTTTTAATACGCGGTAACTCATATTTGCTTCTTGTTACTCCCGTTAATTTACGAGGCAGTAATTTCTTAAGCGATGTTAATACAGCCTGTGCGTGTACTGTCGCAAATTACGCTCTTCATTATCTGTTACTCCAAGAGACTACGTGACTTCCTGGCGCGCTAGCAGAAAATTAGCTCGGTCCCGGTCCAGGGAGAAGTCTCGAAAAAGTTTCCGTTTGTAGTAACGATTCCTTCATTTGGTATTCCTCCGCAGTTATCGTGCCTTGTTGCGTCGTGTACTATTTCTCCATTTCCCTCGCGAATGAAATGTAGTAAAATTCATTTCAGGAGTAACCCCCAAGATTTCTTAAATTCTCGCGAGTTTTTCGGCTAATATCGACTAAGATCTTTGAGTACGAGGTTACGACCGCGTGGAAGATGGTTTTAACACGCCGTCAATATTAAATTCAGGTATATTAGGTGCACAGGGGACGCACAAATATAGTATCAGTAAAAAATTCACAAGGCAAAAATTCTTTAATACATGTGCTCTTATCTCATTCTCCTCTTAACATACGTTGCATACATTATGCAAAAGATAAACATAATTAAGACCTCTAGACTTCCGTGCGTTTAAGTATTATGGAAACGCAAAAACCGGTTCGAACGAAGATTGCAAAAGTACAAGGGAAACGAAAATTATATGACTATGAAAGTGACGGTTGGAACGTACAGATATATGATTATCAACGGCTTGAGCTTTTCTTTGTAACATGTCGATAAGAACATCCACTTATCTTTCAATCAATGTATCGCTGGGCGACACAAATGCGAATAAAGGAAAGCTGAATTTGCTGTAGCGCTAAAAGACTTCACCAAGGCGTAGACTTCATAGTACTAGAGGCCGTTTTCTTAGAAAATGGAATGACTTTAGTTCGGTTACATTTACACATTTATGGAATATCGATCTTCAGCCTCTCGAAGGGGTGAAACGGGGTCAAAAGTATTCATAAATGTACCGAGCAGATTCACCGAACCCTCGATCGCGTCAAAGCCCTCGAATTGCAAAGTCCGTGGATTTCGATCGACTGATGACAAAAGGGTGGAAAAGGAGCAAAACTGTTTCGTGATTACGAGCGTAGGCCAGTACTCGTCGATATGAAATATCAGTTTATTATTACAGTCCTTCGTAGAAGGTAGGAGAAGAAGAAACAACAGAAGAGTTGCAATTTTAAAAATAGAGGTAGTCCATGGAAAACTCGTTCAAACGCAGTGGAACGATTTGAAGATTTTCTCTCGACGGAGATATCATACGAGATATAAAAGCCGAATTGTCGTGCGATATGGTGGCTGATGGATTCGAATATCCGCGAGACGGAGACGATCGCTTCGAAAATGCATGCTCGAAATCTCGCCTGAAACGCACCCGGACACTTTCGTATTTACATACACGAGCTAAGGGGGATGTAAGCAAAATTGCCAGGGGTTTTGCGGAATCCCTTTCCCCTCCTCTGCGTGTATGTGTGCGCCAACTTTAGAACTCGGGAACAACTTGGGGGAGTACCAGAATAAAATATGGTTCGTCCCTCGTGCCAGAAAAGGTAAATCCTTGCTGTAGATTTGAAAAATGCTCGGATATAATTCTTCCGCTCCTTCGCAGCTCACCCTCTTCCACTTGCAACTGACACGTATGCTAGGTAATTTTTTGTTCGGCGAAAAAATCCTATCGCCCAATCTCGCAACTTTCAAGCACGGGAAACAGAATTCCAAGAAACATCCACCCCTATTTCCGGCGCAGAGAATTGAAACTTGCAAGCATCCTGTTTATAAAGTCTGCGAGCAGTTACATTTTTCAGGAAACAGGGAAAAGTGGGAGGGGTTTGTTCAATCGTTAACTTGACTGTGCACTGAAGCTGCGCGTAAAAAGCCCTTCACGTGCCGAAAACCAACGAATGCCGTCGTATAATCGCTGAGTCACGAGGGATTGCGACGTTGATAGGGTAGTCAAAGGGGGAGGATTCTTTCCGAGGGTACTCCGTGAAATTTAATTACACGCTATTCATCTTGCTGTCGCGTCCCGCGACGCCGGAAAAAGAAAATCTCCGCTCGTTTTTCGTGTTTGATGTACTTTTTAGCTTTTTCGTCGGTCGCCCGACGGAACGTTTCAACTTTCAAATCCGATCAAAAGCTTTGCGGACAACTCGGCGCAGCTGGTGCTACGGGCTGAAGATTCCGGGAGCAGTTCTGCGAAGTCGTTTAGAAAATTTACAAACTTTCGCGTTCTATGCGATGCTTGCTCCCGATGATCGAATTCTGACCCACGAATCTTGCACGCTATGTACAACTATGTAGAATAATCGTTTCGCAACGCAAGGTCAACGTAAACGTCGCTCATTTTAATGGCAGAGAACGGTATCAATGAAAGTGGCGCGTTCGATAACAAGCAGAAAGGGGACGCTTCATTATCGCCTATCTAGAAGTGCATTGGAATGCCTTGTAATACTCGACGGAGACCAAAGATAAAGCGTTCGTTTCGCGTCTTATCGGGCCGTCGTTATCGCGGCCGTGGGATCCTCTGCCGCAATAAACCGAGGGAATCCATCGAGGAAACTCCGGGTTCAAGAACAACCACGATCGTTGTCAATTATCGGCCGTACGTTCCGTGTCTTCGAGAAACGAGAGACGAGTTAAATCAATTAGAATCCAGTCAGCCGCTAGGGGCAAACGCCCCTCGTAATTGAAAGTTGCTTTCAATCGACGATACCGGAAACCACCGATGAAGAAATCATTTGCTGGGTTTTACGCTCGCTTTTCTCCTAGGAGCATACCCATTTAAATGTAGGTATACAGGTTGTTGGATTTGCAATGCGATCAAGGTTATTAAAAGGGGAAACAGTGGAAAGTGGAAGATGGGTTGGAGGAGTTTATGTAAACTTTACGAAACCTTTGAATTTCTGGATACTGATGGTCAGTTCGATCAACTACATCGAAAGAAACTTTTGAATGGTATGGTACTAACAAGGGAACACCGCGAACCCGGACTCATCGATTGGAACGCAACTTTGTGGGTTTTTAGAGTGACTCAAAACAAGAACAACGGTGTGTTTCATTTGGGCCCTTTCGCCCTTTAAGGCGGTGAGGACTAACCTCAAAATCAAATTGGCACTTCCACTTTTTCGCGTATAACTCTCAAAGTAGGAAAGACAGAAAAAAATGTTTCAAACAAAAATTTAATGGTGCAATAAGCGCTACAAATTTGCGTTAACAAAATTTTAAAAATATAGTTTTTTTCGACGGGTTCTTTTTTTTAAAACTCTTTTCAAAAAATTTTTAATGCAAGTTTGCAGAGCTTATTGCACCATAAAACTTCTGTTTGAAATATTTGTTCTTTTTTTTCGCATATAACTCTCAATGTACAACAGACAGAAAAAAATATTTCAGACAGAAGTTTGATGGTGCAATAAGCGCTGCAAACTTGCATTAAAAAATTTTTGAAAATAGTTTTAAAAAATACCCGTCGAAAAAAACTATATTTTTAAAATTTTTTTAACGCAAGTTTGTAGCGCTTATTGCGCCATTTAATTTTTGTTTGAAACATTTTTTCTGTCTCTCGTACTTTGAGAGTTATACGCGAAAAAGTGGAAGTGCCAATTTGACTTTGAGGTTAGTTTTCATCCCCTTAAAGGGCGATAGGGCCCAAATGAAACACACCGTTGTTCTTGTTTTGAGTCACTCTAAAAACCCACAAATTTGCGTTCCAATCGGTGAGTCCGGGTTCGCGGTGTTCCCTTGTAAGTAAATTGAGGACCTTACAGCAAGAGAGGTGCAACTCAATTTTTGACAGATTTTGAGTTATGACGTGTAATATGCGTAAAAAAGATTCTACATTGCTTGGTGCACGTTTAATGCAAATCTTAAAACTGCATCCATTACTGTTTTGCGCAACACGAATGCTCCAGATTTGAAAAATTTGCCAAAAATAGAAATAAAAACTTATTAATTTCTACTTATTGTGTAAAAATAAATATTTTTCAATTAGTGTTCTCTTTTAAATGTTAAGTCAAAGCAATAATTTTAGAAATAGTTTTTAAACGATTTTCTTCAGCTTCAATCCTCTGTTTGTTTGGTTCAAATCTAGAAACTCAATTTTAAACCACTTACAACTCTCCAATAGACTTGAAACTTCGCAGGCGTACGTAGTTTGCGTGACAATACAAAATTATGAGAAAAAAACCGAAGGCTTGATCACAAATCCAAACGATTTGAAATCAGCATATAACCACAAATCAAAACTTAGACACTAAAAAGTAAACAATAAAAAATATATAAAGAAAATTTAAGTTAAACGATTTTATTTCAAATGCACTAAAAACTAAAAAAATAATTATTTTCTTTTACTACAATTTCGATGGCGTTTTTTCACTTTAAATAAAATCGTGGAACAGGATATTTTATAACAGAATATGAATCAATTTAATACAGAATCAAGTGTCGAAATGAATTTGTTGTGAGATATATTGCTCCACGATTTTATTCAAAGTGAAAAAATCACCATCGAAATTGTAGTACAAAATAATCATTTTGCAGTTTCTAGTGCAATTTAAATAAAATCATTTAACTTAAAATATATTTTTATATATTTTTTTTCTAATTTACTTGAAGTTGGCAAATATGGAATTGCACGCCTCTTGCCGCAAGGTCCTCAATTCAGCGCAACATCGAGCAATAATTCTGACTCCATTGTGTTACCAGCAGTATATTTGCCTCCGTATCATGCCGTCGATTCGTTTGTTATTTACAGAGACACCAAGCAGACGATATCGAGTGCAACTGCCCGTTAATTGCCAGTCATGCACGCCATTATTAAACAATATCGTTCCACCTTCAGTACGAAACAGAAATCTGCGTCGCTTTTTAGAGGAAAAAAAAAGAAGCAAAGCGGAGGGACGCGATCATCGTTTAATTAATACCACCAAGGTAATTAACTCTGCATCGAACAAAATGTGGGTAATAAACGCGCATGTATGAAAAGCCGATATTCGCCTCCATCAGTTTAATATGCATTTCGGGCGGAAGAGGCGAAATATCCGGCATCGTCACATTGATTGGACGCATACTTTAATTAAGTTAATTTAGCACGTACCCTATTCAATCGATTATTCTTTTCGCGGGATAATTTGCCCCGGTTCAATCGTAGTGGGCAGTGCTGCGAATTGCCATTACATCATTAAGGAATGGGATCAAACAGCACTGAGCAATCGAGATTAATCCAATACAACCACTGCATATCCCTTGCCAATTAACCAAATAATAGGAAACAATTTAAGCCCTTTCCAGCGTATTTCCTCGTTACCCTACAATGTTGCGGTTGAAGACACCTTACGAGCCGAATACCGGAACCAAAACGTAATCGTTCAAGTTCCCCGCCAATTTCTGAACCAGGCTCGCCGGCGAACACTGACAAATATCCAGTACACCCGGTGAGAACGACTCGCCGCCCGACAAGCAGGCCCGGGAGATAAGTCGCAGGTTACAAGCGGATGGCTACAGAACAATGAATGCGGAAGGACGGTCAGAAAAGGTCAAAGCCTGGCTGGTATTGGCTTTCGAGGCGGCAGCGGCAGCCTGGTCAGTGTCCGTCCAGTGAAATACGCCTGCGAATACGAACGGCCGTTCATTTGTCGGCTGTCCGTGTCTCCCTGCTACACCCCTCGACGCTGGCCACCGAGGCAGCGCCTTCCCTCGGTTTCCTGCGACTACCACCCTCGAACTGGCTGCTCTCCATTTCTCAGCCAGTCCAATTTAACGAGAATGGCTGCCATGCACACCTACGGATCCATTCGTACGGATTTAGCCCCCTTGTCGATAGCCTGGCTTTGGGAACTGCTCAAACTTCCAACCGCCTTGGTAATCGTCTTTCAAGGTGAAGGCGGAGGAGGCTGGGTCTGGACAACGAGTTAGGCGAAAGTTGACATTTTAACGCGATGCTAGTGGGATTATGTCCTTTCTGTATTCTGTAATTGTAAATGTTAATCGAAGAAATCGTTGGTCTTGGATAAGTCGATTGATTGAAATAGTTTAAGTATCTGATCAGTTGGTACTGCACCCTTCTGTGATTTTCCAAAGTGGGATTCACCTTCGCGTCTTTAAGCTTCCTTTTCAGTGGACAATGTCCTTTGGAAGTATCGATAAGTATCTAATTTCTTCCTCTGATAATTGACCGTTGTGGTTTAATAAGTCCGTTAAGTTTTACAAGTTGAAAGAGCACCTGCACTTCTGGTGCTGCCAACGAGAAATATAGTTTCCGTCTAGTAGGAAGAATGGTCCGAGTAAATCAGAATCGGTGATATGTTAACGGCAGAACCAGGAAGACCGTGGACGGTGGGACGGTGTAAGAGGAGCTTTCGATGCCAGACGGAAGGTCCAACAACCGCGCTGGCTTAGTGGCTGCTCCCCTTCATCCTGGCCATTACTCAGGACTTAAAGCTCCTTGCATTCGCGCGTTGCCTTGTCCACGCGACCTTAGAAAAATAACTCTTATCGGTATGGGCAGTAAGACGCGTCGAACTTGTCCGAGCGCGGCTTCGGTAGGAACCTCCGAATCTCGGCTTCCCGAACGTTCAAGGAGATACGACTCACTTGGAGTTAAGGACATATAACGCGACAGCGCTACTGTGTTTTAAATTACATAACAAGACACTATCATTATCATCATGTGAGTAGTTATCATCATGATTAGATCATGCCGAACACAAATACCATCTTACAGACGGGACGCTTTTGCAAGATAAAAAACGAGCGAATTATATCTAGCGATTCATCATGCTACCCTCAAAGGAGCAACGAGGTAATTTACAATTTCCGCGTTGCGTGATGCACGGGAATTAATCTTATAATGCGACTCGAAGCGGCGTAACAGGAATTAAGTTCAGCGGAGAATCGTCGCGAACAATGTGGAGACAGTGACATAAAGCTTCTGGGTGCGCGATAAATTGGATCGCTCTCCCTCGGGGACGCTGCCTTAGAGCGAAGTGACTTCTTTCTCGTTCCCTTTAGCCCTCTGGAACTCTCGAAGCGTGCCTGGGAAATGTACGGCCCTGGGAATCGTCCCGTCACTTCTGACTACGAACGCTAACGACGATCCGCGGACGTACATACCTATATACCGCTCGTTGCTGTCTCACGTGAAAAGCAACGGGAATCGTAAATGCTACGCTAGGCTCGCACAGGGAATGCTCCTGTCCCCCGTAATTCGATATCAACTTCCTTATTCAGTAGCGTGAAAAGAGGGAAGAAAGTTCACAGAAATTGTGTCTACGCACGCGACCTTAATACTTACTGGTGGGGGTTGGAGGATCGCTGGAAAATTTGTAGCGCGTGGCGAATTCACCTCAATTTGGATCACGTTCTATTGTTATGAGAGACGTTTCAGGGAGAAATTACAGTGATATCTCATGGTAGGTACGCGGCATAACGGATGGCAAGTTGCAACCTAGAGGAATCAGGAAGGGTGCACAATGGCGTTAAGATTCAAGCGGAGCGATTTACGGAAACTTCCTGCGAACCAATTAGAAAATAAGACATAACGGTGCCACGGCATGCATTATTCATGGCGACCACGACACTTTAACTATGCGCCACTTAAAATTCTGGTCAATTCGTGAAAATGCACTATCCGCTTGCTGTATCCGCGACTTAAACTGGTCGTTTACGGTCAGTTCTTCATAACAACGATTATAATGTAGGCCAAAAAACAGCCTCGGGCGATGGGACTCGAATCCAAGATTTGCGGGTCCTCTGCGTACTGGCCAGCCGCCTAAACAATTCCCCCAACGGTGACTCTCCAATGCTACTCTTTTCCGAACTCTACAAATACAGAAACCAACGGGGCGCGAACTAAATATATGCCAATCGCATCATAATGCCTACATAATGAAATATTAATCTTTCGTTACCCGCGTTGTTGTAAAAAGTACAAGAGTTGTGAATTATTATTATTTTTTCTGCCTGAGAGCGACCAATCGGTTTTGAACCCGTTTCTACTCCCCTAGTTATGCTTTCTGGACTTTATGAAAAATCCCCGCCTCTTTTACTCCAGTTTTTCAGTCTGGATGTACTTACAGGCGTTGAGGAGAAAAAAATGTCGTCATTTGTAGGAAAGCGCAACGCACGTTTAAAAGTTCATTGGCAAAACATATTCCATAGTGGAACTATTGTGTAAAGGTGTAACCAGAGCAATGCAACTAAATAAAACAATACTTATTTATAATAGTAGTCATTTCCGTCTCTTTTCTTTTTTAAAGACAACTAGGTACATCGCTTTTTAGTTTTTAATATAGAATTATTTTTAATTATTTCCTTAACTTAAAAAATTCAGAATACCAAATAAAACAAAGAACAGGTAAAAATTTTAAAAATAACACGATAATATTGTGATGTAAAAAGTACAACGCGCAGATAACCATGTTATAAAATAGACCGCGGGAATATAACGAAAAGTTAAAGTAAGTAGCAGCTTCTTAAGAAACTCTTTCAGCAAAACCTCGACTCAGCTCTTACATTCACTATGACTGGACCTGTTCATTGAAATACGGAAGAAGAATCTCAGCACAATAATTCTAAAATTACCATTAATTCGAACTCATTCTTCGATCGAATAAAACAATTCATTGCGTCACCTACTTACTCGGATGCTCGGAGCAGGGCTTGAAAACTTATAATATTGATTTCGGTTCTCCAAACGGTTATAAAGAACCTTTATTCGGAATAACTGTCACGAAGAACCGATTTATTATCTATTTCGCTTACGGTTCTTCAGAATCAATTCCTGTATCGACTTTTCCCTAATTGATATTATTAATAATTATTGTAGCTGCAGATTTCTGTACATTTCTGCACCTACAATAATTATTAATGATATCAATTAGAGAAAAGTTGATACAAGAATTTATTCTGGAACCGTTTCGCAACCGATGTAGAACCGAAAAAATAACGGTTATGGAACCGATATGAGGAGGGAAACAGGAACCGTAAGCGAAACAGATAATACTTGGAAATTTCGGTTCTTCATAACAGTTATTTGGAATAAATTCTCCATAACTGTTTTAATCGGAACCTTCATATAACAGTTTTAAACAGTTATTATCGGAACCGTTTCAAGCCTTGGCTCGGAGGCATGAGCAAATTCAAAGCGCGGTGCCACCGGCAGGTACGTTGCTCTGGGAAAGAATTTAGGCGATCGCAGATCAAGGTGTACCCTTAAGTGAGAGTCTGTCGCGAGGAATGCGAGGCTCCGGAGGGCAAAAGACAAAGCAGGAACGGCGATAGGTGGAAGCGGGTCGAGAAAGGAAATAAGAACGAGATTGTGGTGTCTGGCACGAAACGTATGGAGCCGGCAGCCTGCCGTGAAACACTCCATTCAATGGCGTTTGGTTCTCAGCTGTGGGGGCGGGTGGAGGGAAGGTTCTTAGGGGACGGGAGAAGCGTGTGCAAGTTGCACGATTCAACATTCGGTGCACAGCTCGGCGAGGTTTGCGGGCCAAACCCTCCACATCCAACCACCTCCGGAAGGTCGACCAAGGGAGGTCTGCGTCTGACGGGAATAAAAGAGGCGTCAAACTTGGTGGTTCTCAACCGAAGTCGGTAGACCTCCTCGAAACAACACGATCTACAAATGTGTACGGAGTCTCAAAATCGCCAAACACAAATGACAAAAGGGTAACTCCCACTTACAAGGATGTGCACGATGTTCACCGATTATTATTTAAATTTTTAAGCGATGCTTTATAATGTACGTATGCAATAACTGAACCCCAAAGAGAAATTTAAGCGATCTGTAGATGGATTTGCTTCACGATTCTATTGATTTGACCTCTTTAAATCATGATATAAAGTGTACCTACATAGAACTGCACGGAAAAATGATAACCACAAAACGATCGAGCCTTCTTTCTATATATGTCAATCAGACGATACAAATTGACATAGCCGCGAAACGCTTGGTCATTATATTCCCTCTGAATCATCTTTCAGGGCATTCAATCCGCTCGAGAAGACACTAAGCACGCGGCAACGTGACGCGCTGTGTCAGCGTGAGCACAGCTGTTCGACGAAGCTGTTTCGTTTCGTATTCGCCACGGCAATATGACCGAGTCCCCGAACCCGTAGACCCCATCGAATCGCAGGTCGGTTGCTGTACTGGAATCTGTGCGGCTCGTCTCTCTCAGCGATTTCGCGTCGCCGAGGCTTGCAACTGTACCGCGTATTTTCTCGCGAAGGTCGTACCGATATCCAATCACGAGTGCGCACGTGCGCAGATCGACGAGAGCATAACGTGCACCACAAACACAGCGAAGCTTACATAAGACCGTCGGGGTCTCACGCATTGGTCATGGAACGCGTGTTGTTACAGCGACGCGAGAAGAGGAAATGCACATGCAGAGCAGCGTACACGGGCGAGAGCCACTTTGATTCTCAATTGGCCGTTAATCCACGTCAATTATCACCGGCCTGTTTATCGTGATTTCGTAACACGGCGACGCCTGTTAACCATGCACACGGCACAGTGTGTCAACTGGGTCAGAATGACCTTGGGGACGCGTTATCGAAGCATCGAGACGTGACTGAATTAAATGATCGACAAATGTTTCCCATCGCTGTGTTTCTATCATTGGACAAGTCGACTCGAAATATCGTATTAGTACTCCGAACACGGCAGTTTTACCTACATATGTACTATCTAAATAAATCGAATGCAGCTGACGGTGGTATATCGACGCGCGTTACGAAGAATAGGGTGACCTGTCCAGTGAATGAACACCCCCCACTGAATGAACGTTGCTTATGTAATACGAAAAATTAACGCCTATCGCGCGCATTTCACGTTGAAACTTACACCGAAATTTAGAGTGGACACCCACAGACGTCTCGCAAAGGCGTTTTTCTTTTTACTTCTAACTTATACGGCATTAATTCCGTTTATTCGACAGTTGACCCCACGGCCGTTCATTCACTGGCAAACGCGGACATTTCTTAATTTACCAATGAATGAACAACTTAACCTGTCTTTTTTTCTGTTGACACTTTCGCCGCCAGTGTGAAGATTAAGTTAACCCACCCCAGAAAATAAATTTCAGCTATGCATGATTATGATCTTATAAGACTAGTAAAGTATCAAATCAATAATATTATTGCAATTAGAGAATAAAAAATTATTTACACAAAAAATCGTCTAAATACATTGGAAACCTAATCTCTGTTATTATCCCGTTCATTCACTGGGGTACCCCTGTTCATTCATTAGAAATTTATGTTCATTCACTGGTCATTGGCCCATTTTTTATATAATCCTCTGCCAGACCTTTAATGAAAGTTATAACTATCAAACATTGCTAGAATTGTGTTCCGGGATGTCTGACTTTCGTAATAAAACAGCTTGCATGCAGAAATAACATTCAGGGAATTAAATAACGACTTTTGAATACTAATTTTAACAGACATGCAGCTTAAGTGTTCATTCACTGGACAGGTCACCCTAGCACGTTTCATTTTTTTTCCTACGGACAAGTGCATGTAGAAACAAATCTATAACCTCCTCCTTTTTGAAGTCAGTTAAACAATGAAACGTGCTTCTTTTCGTAACGCGCGTCGATATAATACTACAATCGCGACAAAGTATTCACCGTTTGAATGACTCCATTCTCGATTTGAGCTTTCTCTTGGTCCCACGTGGATTGTACGAAGCTTGAGTAAAGTATGCATTGGAACATTGGAGGGATGTAATCGAGTAACCAGGAGAAATAAATTGAAGAAAGTGTTGGGCGTCGAGTGTAACAAGATGTAACCCTGTGACGAGAGTTCGGCTCGCCAGTATCCGTTTCGTCTGAAGCTCCGCCACAAAATTGTTTGAGCATCCTGTGGTTGGCAGACCGTGTGTACTCGTAGGGAGGCTTGCGTCAAGCCACGATGTCCGGGGTTGACTTAGGACCCTGTGAAGCGGCTTGGACGTGTCGAAATCAGGTGCCAATGTAAACTGCACGCCCCCGCCGCTCGATAAAGCTTATACTAACGCGTCGCCGATTTCGCGCGAGAGAAAACACACGTCGGGCTTTAATCCGAATCGCTCGTTTTGAAAACGGAAATTTGTGGAAAACCCGGCGGGCTCGTCGAGTCTCGCGAGCACTCGAGCACGGATTAAACCAAACAATATCGAGTGGTTAATTTGCGTTGTAAACTGCAAACACGAGTCTGGCTAAGCTTCTCAACAAACGTACCTAATCGTCCGCACCTGAAACAATGTAACGGGGCTTTGCACGTTTCACAGCTCTTCCCTTCTTTATCGAACGTTCTCAAAGCCTTTCGAAGTTATTCCACGTTTCCTTATCGTATGAAACGTTCGCGGAGTCAAGGAGAAAAATGGTCGAATGGTTTTCAACGACAATTCTCTCACGCTTCTCCAACTTCGCAATGGCTTCCCCATCCCCGAGCAGGCTTCCTTTTCGTTCTCCTTCGTCCACTTCCCCGTCCCTATTTCTCTGTTTCCATTCTTCCTCGGAGGCACAGCGATTCGTTTTCCACCGTGAAAAGAGTAGATACGGCGGGAGCTGGGGAAGGGTGGTCGCGTTTTCAGAACGCGATACCCGCTATCAGGCGATAACGATATTGTTCGACTCGCGGAAAAGTGGCTCCGTTCGGAAGTTAATAACGAAAGATGTGGGAGGAGGGGAATATCGACTTTCATTACAGCCACCCAGATATAAATTAGCCGATTACTAAATTAGCTTGTACATTTGGAGCGAAACGAACAGTGTGTTGAACGGAGCACAAAATACAGTTTAGTTCCAGAGAAATGCAAACGCCATTTCCTGTCATTTACGTGAAATCGGTTCATTAAGCTCATTCCGCAAAACGGCTTGGGGCAGGGGGAGTTGCCAGGGAACAATAAAAACTAAAGCTTTCGTAATCCATTGCATCCTGGCGAGATACGATATTACTCCGTGAACTCGTCGGAGTATCGTTTTGTTTCCCTTGCTTTTTGCACGGTCGCATAGCGGAAGATCTATGCACCTGAATAAATGCATCACGCAGAAAGAAAAAGTTCAGCTTAATGCGGCATTCTAAGATCCACTATTTATACACGGTTAGCTCGCCAGTTTTTATTCAAAGGCTTTACTCGTACTCGTGAATGGTGCTTACTCGAGATTAATGTCGTATTTGTTACGCTTGTAACGCGCATAATGCCGCGCGCTGCAATTACTTCGCGGTGCTATGCAATTGAATTCTAATCTTTGAGCATCCACATACTAGTGACGCGCGATATTTATCGATAACTGTATATATCGACATATTTCATCGATATTTCAAACACTAATAATTACAGATACCGATAATTTCGGTCAAAACATCGATAATTTCCACTGCTCCATTCGTTCAAGCCAATTCTAGATAATAATTTTTTAATTACTACGTGTAAATAAAATCCAGTAATTGTTTTTCATACTCTTATATTGAATGACGCCCAATGATGTTTCTTATTAAAATATAAATTCCAGTTTACTTTATAAATATGATTTGAAAAGTAAATTACTCGTTTTCACTTTAATACTTTGAAGCTTAGGATGTACTTCCGGATGGCCCCAGTGGCCGATCGACGCGAGGTTTGAGAGCAGGGGTGGGGAGGGGGTGTGGACCCTAAATGTAAAATTGTAGCTTCGGGTATATATTAGTTTTCGCAATATTAATAGAAAATTATTGTTAATCTTTTTACAAATTATTTTTTTAACTGCGTACACGTAGCCCTAACGGTGATCCATCCTGCCTCCCCCCCCCCCCCAATTTGTTCTACGGACTATTGGATGTGTTCCCCTTACTTCTGCGTGCCCCTCACGCGCCTAAATAGCACGCGTATTTAGCTGAAATTCGAAGACAATTATCTCGAAAACGAAGCGCGATATTAAAAAATTGTATTCTATATTTTCGTCTTGTTTTGACCTGTATAATCACCCCTCGGAGTATTGACTATCAACAGAGTAATAGGTATCTACCCTGTGTAATAGAATGGATCGCATCCACAAGTTTCTGGTTCAAATCTCCAAACTCACATCGGTTCGCTACCATGCTTTACGCACCCGGAAGCGGACGCGCGCCCCCCGCGCTAATCTAGCCCAAACCAATACTAATATCCAGAACAAGTTGGAAACTGGAATGCGTTATGTCGGATTAAGTCAACAAAAACTGTAAAAGTTTTTTTATTAATATCTTAGAAACTAATAAATTCCCGAAGCAACAATTTTGGATTCAGGGTCCACACACTCTCCCCACCCCTCCCATCAAACCTTGTGTCGATCGGCCACTGGGGTCATACGGACGTACAGCCGAAGCTTAATTTAAATAAAATAATTTTCTAGTACTATACGAAAACTTTTATCTTAGAGAATTATTTTTAATCCAAAATGATATCTTCTTCGATATACCCATGTAATCTTATTTTTTAATTGGTAAATTGATACGATCTTCTTTTTACTAATATATTTCATGCGTCGATATTGAACGAAATAATATACACATATCGATAAGCATTATCGATAGTTAGGACCAATATCGCACATCACTACCGCATACGTACATGTGCGTAAGCATCGCGCGTAAACACGAATGCCCACTTATTTTCTTTGAATTCAAATAACGTAGTACCGTTAACAAAATATGAACGATTTTTGTGATCTGTCGCAATATTCACTTTAAAATCCGGCGAAATCCCCAATAATCCGCATTTACGAAGTGACATAAATCGTGGACGTGATCGCACGAGCGTTCTTCCCAGCTCTTTCTTCGCCGACTTCCTACGCTGAAATAGTCGTCGAGATGTGTCACGAGAAATTCGTGACGCCGCGCAACGGTCTATCGAGAAGTGACTCACCGTATCTAGATTGAACAGGCTCGACACCTTCTTCAGGAACCCGTCCTGCGACTTCTTCTTTCTCCTGGTGGTCATCCTCCTCGCCCCTCGGACCGACGCTCGACGTAAATTAATCCAATTAATCCGGGCGCTCAGATAGCACCGAGCCACATACTTTCCTCACGAAACTCGCGGGAACCACACTTCGCCGAAAGAAACAGAAGCACGCTCGCGTTAAATATCGATTATCACGATGGTAGGCGTATTTGTGCGGAGGGAAACGTGGCCCAAGGTAATAGTAGATTCGTATAAAAATTTCTGTACCCATCCTAACCCATAAATATCGCTAAACGTCAGAGTACAGAGTGAAGCATTCGTAAATTCGCCAATTGAAATACATCCTCCAACGAAATTGCAATTTAGTGCCCCCTTTACACTTCCTCACATCTACTCGGGCGTTATTAGCCCATTTTAATAGATCTCAGTTGGTCCCATCTGTAGTTACCAAAAAAATCGTAAAATATAAAGGACCGCGCGGTGTAATTAGAAACGACTGACTGTCGATGATATTACGTCCCTTCCACCCGAAAGGTTTCGCGGGAGTTTAACGTACGGTTGCAAGGTGAAAGTGCCTCGGCCGGTTGAAAACTCAATCTAAAGGAAACACGAGACCCGTTGCATAGACTGGTAATTTTATACGAGTCAAATGCATCATAGATTCAGCGTCGCGATTACGGTGACACGGAGCCGTATTATGCTCCCCACGGGGGCGGCCTATTTTCCTACGGGCCCCGTGCGCCGCGTTTATGTCTCACGCGAGTGCTAGATAATTGAGAAAACGCCGGCGGCGGGGGTACGCCCGTCCTACTTAGGTCGGTTAACCCGAATCGCTCTGCAAATAACGCGGTGAATTATTCCTCTGTAGCCGACGTCACGTGCCGTGGCTCGTTTGATTATGTAATACGTAATCGGCGGTGCCAATGATAAGTCGTCGCCAGCGTGCACGTGAGGTGTGTAAACTTGCGCAACCCTTTTGTACGAATAAATGAAGTGGAAACGCGCCGTGACGCAACACGTTTGCTCGTTTTACGCTCTATACTCCACGTAAACACAATGTCAATCGTCAATTCGCGAATAATTCTGCTCCTCTCCGACGTACTGATTCTTACGATCCATTCGAGGGAGCCAGTCCTTTCTAGTAAGTTTGATTCGTTCCATGTTCGATGGCTGTTGCTACAGACCGTGCCACCTATTTCGAAATCGATCGAAATCGATTCCAGTCGGCCGCGAGAAAGAAACTACGACGAGGAACGAACGATACACTCGGGAGCCGCGAGCTCCCGTAAGCGCGAGAGTCACGCTATCGAAGTAAACCGAAAAGCAAGGTACGAGCAAAGGTTAGTAGATGGTCCCGTAAAGAGAATGCACTCGCCGGATCGACCGGTGAACTGTACGCCCTGGGCGATCGATCAGTGAAAGTACCGGGGCACAAAGTGGCACACGAGCCTCGTCCGACTCGATATCTGGGTACACACGTATACAGGGTGTTTCAGAACTGTGGCCTGAGACTTAACTGGGCGACAGAGTACGAGGAAAGAAACGAAGAAGTTTGCTTCTTGTAGCAAAAAGTTTAGAAAGTTCATTAGTCAATAAAGAAAGGTAAGTGTAAGAAAAATAAATAGATACACAGAGGAAATAATACAGTCATACAATCATCTAAAACCACACAGATGCCAAGCAATAGATGTTCCCTCCAAAATTGCACAAGAAGAACGTTTTAATTTCTAATGCAAGTAATCGGTGGACCACCCTCTATGCACGTCCATACACATTTTTCTGAGCGCACAGCAAAAAGCAATACTACGCTCCCACGAAAACCTTGTGTATACATTTTCCTCCTTACGTACAGCGCGCCTGCGCTCCGTACGTGTGCGTGCCGGCACACACACGCGCTTACGTCGTAAACAGGTTGTCCGTCCGTCTCACTCTAGTGCGCGCGAAGCGTACTCCTGTGCAGCATACCGCGACGAATGACGACGCGGATAAGGAAACTCACGATCGCGAGGCTTCGATTTCCACGTGGACATACGTACACGTACACCTCACGCGTATGTTATCCCCCGCCATCCCTTTCGCCCCCTGCGTTCATATCGCGAACTTTAAATTCCACCGCGGGAATGCTCCATTCGTGGAAATAAAACGATCGCTCAAACAGGTAGTAAACCCCAAAGAAACGAAATGTACTGTTATATCTGGTGTCCTTCGTAGCTGCTGCTGGCGCGCCACGTAACGCTAGAAAACATTACCGTAGCCTCGCGACTAATTCGTTTCTCAGAACGTTCTAATTACGCGTGCATTATGCCGTTAGTCGCGAGGAACAATACCCGTTCGAGAACGACGAGTCTCCCCCGATTTCCCGACCTCCACGTGTTCCCTCCACACAGCCCGCCAAAAAATAAAAAAAGGTGACAGCCGAAAACTAACTTCACTTTACCTTTGACCGTGGAAGACCACTGAGGCTCACGCGTCGCGCATTTAGACAACGGGCAGACGTACTCGCCTACCGAAGCGACACGAGGTCTTGCACTCTCTCTTATTCGGCGTCAGTCGAAAATCACCGCGTATCGAGACGCCCCTGTACGCACGATTCTCGCATTCCACGAGAGACAGGGCACAGACACACTCGCACTGACGAGAAACAGGTTGCTCCTCTACCGTTCGTCTCGCTCCGCCACGAATTTCTTACCGCCAATCGGGCCACGAAGATTTCCTGGGAAGAAACGCGCGACGCGTCGCAGATACGCGGAAGAGGAACAAAGGACGGGCGTGAATGTCAATACGCGACAGTTTCCCGGCCACATAAACAAGAGCGCACTGCTCTATAGCTCGTAGGCGCATCTGCCTTCGCGTGCAGCTCTTCCCCCCTTTGTTTATCGAACGTATGGACAGCTCCAAGTCTCTTTATCCCGTGGCACTGGCTCGGTATAGCGGCCAGACGCACCGGGTCGGGCGAGCAGAGGTTAGAAAATCACGCACTGTGGAGGAATGTCCAATCAACGGTGGTTGTCGCGCAACGAATGGCAGACGCGGTGACGTTTGGCGGGCGGGCTGGTTTCCGCGACAGTTCGCACGGGTTCGCGTGACACGGTTACACGGCACTGCTGTAACGCCGATTAAAATCACCGACGCACCGGTTGGGAGGTTAGGTCGCCACGGACGCCTTCCTCCTCCACCTCTCCGCCGCTTTCTCTCTCTCTCACGCTGGCTTCGGTCACGATCGTGCACTCACCGAAGGAACGCGCCGCGTCCAACCGACGAAACGTATTTCCCGCCACTCGATACGTACTGATTTCCCGTCGATACCGATCGAACTAACCGGGGGCCGCGGATCGAACGAACGCTCGAAAATAATACGAGCCGCGCGCACGCAGAGAGAGGGGAAACGTCAAGAGCCCTCGTACGCTTTACCGAACTGGCCGTGCTCGGGCCTCTTTGCCTGCTGACGTCATCGCTCGGCCGCCGGCATGAACCTCGCTGCACGCACGGAGAGCGCCGAGCCGAACCTTCACGGATCTGCACGAACCTGCACGATCGTCCTCGCGAGAACGGCGCTGGGCGTTATCCAAATAAACTTTTCTTCCGATTATTATTCAGACTTTTACAAAGCGGTTTCTTTCGCACACAATTAATCCTTTAATCGTCACAGTTCACTGAGAGACTCACAATCATCAAAAATTCATGAATCATAGCGAGTTGAAGTTTCATCATAAAGTTCATCGATCATCGATATCTCGTTCCTCTTATCCGATCATCGATCCAAACACTGCCATTTACGAAATCATATTCTCACGTCGCTCACGCCTTGACAATTCGACTATTTTAATTTCTAAAGCAGTCACACGATTCTTGTTTCGAAGTAGCGCGGCTCCTGTGACGGCAACGGGAATTGCTGTGATTTATTTTCACGGAAGAGTGCGCGCGTTATTATTTTCGCACGGGTTCGCGACACTTGAATCTTTTTATCCATTATTTCGAACAAAAAACGGGCAGGCTGCACGAAAGTACTCGGGTTCTCTGCCGCGTGCCTTTCCATTCACTCTCTCTCGCTCCTACGTCTTCGTCCGCGCTCGACGAGGACATACTAACCGTGCAGAAGACGTTCGTCCGTTCGGCGACGCCAGTTTCGTGCCAGGCCGATCGCGCGAGGCCGCGCGGCTGTTTTGCGGTCAGGGGGAAGTCGAGATAGATACGGAGATACCGCTTCGGGCTCAGTTGTAACGATAGAGTTTACACGAATTTCAGAGGTTACCTGTACATTACTCTATTTCGACAAGCTTTTACACGTTACCAAATAGACGAACCGTATTCAACCAGTTTCGGAGTAATTCCAACGTCTGCATAACAAAACTGGAATTTTCGAGCAACTGAGCTCGTATAGAATGCAAATTATTTACGAAAATATATTCCCCTCTATATAACTGGCTCATTTCTAACCAGAACTGATCCCTGCGTATTTAAAACTTAATTTGAGGGGAAGTAACTTGCTTTTGCCTGTAGCTAATTTCGCATGTTACGTAATGCCACGTTCACTCCTTTTGTAGTAGTGTAATGGTTAAACTTTCTCCGCGAGATACCCGGGCTTATCCAGTTAACGGATGGATAAAATAATTTTTTCCCGCGTCTTCGTGGTTTTAAGAACCCCAAGTCTCCTTCAGAGTATGTATATTGCAAAACAGTGGAGAAACTGATTGTTTCTTACTCCCCGTTTCGGTAGCAAGAATGTAGGTACTTCCACGTTCGCGGAAATGTTCCTTTCCCTATTAACGAGTCCCGTAATGGGCAAAAATTTCTATCGCCGTTGTTGCGCATACGTCCCATCCGACGGAATTCAAACGCAACTTCTCGCGGCGAAATGTCCACGGTATTCGTAGTCGCCATTGACGGACACGTGACGCGAATCGAGAAACTCGTTTTAATCTAATCTCGGGGGAGAGCTGGGGGAGGACCTGGCCCGTGTTTGAACGTACACGCGCGCTTCGACTCAGGGAATTCCTTTTCGACAAAAAAGCCTGCGGTGAAACGAGACCCCTTCGGATTCTTTCGACTCCATTTCACGGATCTCGTATGTAAAAAAAGGAACAGGGCCCTCGCGAATCGGAGGGACGTTCAACGACCAGGTTCGAACTCACCGAAGGAACGAGTTTCCTCTAACTGCACATTCAAATCCAGCAAACTAAGATAAGACGCGTGTGTGCAACGTGTATGGGCGCACCATGATTTCCCCTCGCTCATTTCCCGTTTTTCACGGCACTTGGAAGTGTCCCCATTTCTCCTCTACCTTTTTCGCAGCGAAAGCGACCGCTTCAGCTCCTTCTGATTGCTCTCGAAAAATAAATACGCTTAAAACCGAAAGCGGTCAACGCATTCACGACGCCCGCCCTTTTCTCCCCAGGCGCTTCGGGCCATATGACCTGGAAACTTAAACGAAACCTTTAGAATTTCCGGGGCAGGCAATTCCGCCGGCGGTGCATTTCGTATTTCGCGTGCGCGGAGTACGTCGCTGAACAATGGCAATGTTTAATGCTGTCTGGCCGGGCGAAATTTGCATTTCTCTAACGGGCTTCCCTCTGCCTCCGCGAGCCGAAATCGCGTCGATGCATCGAAGTACGCCCCAACGTTTGCGTAACGCTTCTCCTTTGAGCGCCCCCTTTTAGTTGATTCCCAACCAAATTTGCCTATCCCAACAGGAAATTGCGTGGAGTGGCTCGACCCAATACTCGGAAAACTGGCCCGCTCGAAAATTGCCGATCGGCGAATCACGGAACTTTACTTCCCCCGGCCCCTCCGCCTCCTTTCTCCACGGGCCAATAATATTTGGCATGAATCGATCCGGTGAATTGAATAAAATAGAAAATTTGATCCAGGTAATCGAGCAATCGAGTCAGAGCATCCAGACTGTATACGGTTGAACGACCTTTTACATCCTGAAGACGAGTAGAAATAGCTTGCAAAATTTTGCCACTCATTTCTGGTACACCCTATGTATCTACTTAATTACTCCACAGTAAGACGGGAATCAGAACTGTAAGTGACACCTATGTGTCACAGCGGTTGCACAGAGAACTCTGTCGATAAGCCACTTGTCGCTTGCCATCCTCGGTAGAGTATAAGTACGTGGTCCTATTTTATACAGAAAACTGTGTCAAACCCAGTCAAACCTTTGTTGCTTAATTCATTATGCAACGCTGAATTGCTACTAATATCTGTTTTACGTTATAATTACCTTTCCTAGCTTTGTAATCGTTATACAGCTGCTGCCTCGTTATCCTCAGAATTTATTCGTGGAAGGAAGGGGAAAGGCGTAGGGATTGTGAGAACAAAACAAAATAATAGCAACGCAAAACAATTGGTATCGTGGTTTATTGCATCGAACACAACGGAATCCGGAGGAGAATGCCGAGGAGGATGCTGGAGCTTAATTAGTGCGTGTCGGGTACTGAATGTCACGAGCTGTTCCATTTCTTTCTCGCATTTTGTTTTGTTTTTTTTTTTGTCAGTATTCGTTTGTCCGCGGCTGAATCTCACCAGTCCCTGCCTCCCGTACGACCCTAGTAATGAGAGAAAACAAAAACACAAAAACAAAAAGAGAGGAGGGCAGGAAGTTAGCTGCCGAACACCCTAGGCTAATTTCTCATAACTGGAGTGGCTCGTTTGCGGCGAGAGTCGGGAATGCTCATCGAGGAAAAGAGAAGAATGAAGAGAGAAGGGGATAAGTGTAGAGCGATGCGTGCGCGAGAGAAGGAGCGGCGGCAGAGAATAAGGGGTAGAGAAAGCTGGAGATAAAGCAGGAAAAGGGTGGGTGAGTTAAGGTAATTGGCACCAAGCCCTGTTTCCCGTGTTAGTTACTGCGAAACATTTCGCGTGAAGAGGATTCTGAAGGTTTTTAATGCCGTTGAAGCGGATGAACCGCCTCGCCGGGAATAATGTAGCTGCGGTCGAAATTTATTTAAAAGTAAATCCACTGATCGAAATGGATGCGGACAGACCCAGATTCGCGAGGATGGTTTTGTTGAACATTTAAAATGATTCAGGTTAAATGAATTCGAGCACCGGCACAAAGTGAAGCAGAGACAATTCCCTCTAGCTCAGACTAATTGCCAACTCTATTACATTGTTGAATCGCCCCGGTGATCACTGGGCAAACGATTCATTCCTCGAGAATATTTGGGAGTTAATTTGCCCTCGCGAGTCCGCCCTAATGCTTCGAGCACTATTCAGGAGGGAGGGCCCTCGATAAGCATCCTCCCAAAGAGGGAAAAGTTAAGCGTGAAAAGAAGACTCCATCGCGTGAAACGGAACGAAGCAAGCTAAGGTGGAGCACAGATTTTTATCAACTTCGTTAACACAGGTCTGGAAACACTTCCTTTCCAAACTAGAAGGCATTTTTGTCTACGGTAGAGTTTTCCCTACGAATACGTAGGGAAGTTAGTGATGCAAATTTCAGAGTGAATCTGTGCACCGAACTAAGTAAGAGGAAACCTTCATGAACTCTCAAAATGTTTTCACTAAACTCTCCAGCAGGCAAAAGGTGTTAATACCTCGAAAAAGAAGCGTTAACGGACGTGCAACTGTATGACATTTCTTTATCCCCAAGTGCAGTACAATAAGTTGTCAAAAGTTAGTCGCTTATTCCTAAGAAACCCTGCACATGCAAAATGATATTTGAATGCTTGAGTTTCTTACAATCCGCCATAGAGAAAATTCCCATCTGATTTCCCAAAACAAGCAGCATCACATTTTATGGAAATATTTGAGATATCTCCGGGAACATGCTTTGATTTGTCGACGTGGCACCGCGTACATCTTCATGAAGGCGATTTCATCCGAATTCGATGAAGCCCACCGTATAGCAGCCCGATCTCCATGCGCGCTCGACAATTCCCGCGAGAGCTCATGTCCGCAAATGTCGGCGAACTTTCGTTCGACGTCAATATTTTACCAGCACGAAGCCTCCAACGAAGTCTTTTCTACGTCCGACAAGGAAATGATTAGAGATCCGCGTGGCGAGATTTCCCAAAAGAGCTTCGTAAAAGAAGGCCAAAGGGCAGGTGGAAATATCGGCGCAGAGAATCCGTCACATTTTCTCAGAAACAATAAAACAGTTCGCAGGAGAGTCGGGAAAATATTGGAGAATTTTGCGAGAGTTAAGTCTACCCTAATAGTTGCGAAAGGAAAAATGCTTGACTGAAGGATTTGCTTCAAGAGAGTTTTCACGAGGGGGAAGAATCTCAACGCAAAACTCTTCGCCGTGAACAAAGGGGGAGGAAGAGTCACCTGCCTTATATCGGTACAAAGGGGACAAAACCTTTCGAAGGGTGGCGTAGTGGGTGACGTATTGTGGATATTCGAAACAAGAAGACGGAAGATGAAACAGACCCCCTCCAGGGAAGACACTATTGAGAAACGGCATGGTTCGTTCGCGTGTCTATGGCAAGAACCATCGACCGGAACTCGATTCTCGGGGACGCTCGCCGACATTATGAAAATCTTGGAATATTGAAATTCGACGAGCGTCATCGCTTCGAAGATAAATCTTATATTGCATTTCCTTCCAACTCTTTCACATAAAAAACAGTTCGCTCGCATAGGAAAATTGATTTCCATTCAGCAGTGTTAAACGAAATCCAATGTCACCGATAATAGTCGTTGAAATTAATTGAACGTTACGACTAAACTGCCTAAACGATTCGACGATCACGGATCCAAATGACGGAGCGATTAGTTCGCTTGTTCCCACGGATGTTCCGACACGGTTGGCAGATCTTCTTACCCGAGATAAATCTCGGGGAAGCATTACGGAAATGGGAGAGTGGCCGAACTTCTTAACAAAGAGTTCCACGGATAGCGGAGTCTATAGCGGTATCAAGGTTTAACGAATCTTTTTAAATTCACGGCGCGCGTCCTCTAACCACTTGGTCCCGCAGTTTTCTTCAGTTTCCTTCCTCCTTACCCTTTACCCACACCACGGGCGGCTTCTTCCGCTCCCGTAGTCTGAGCCAGTATCGGCGTATCAGCGTGGGACAGAGCCCTAAGGCGAGAGTAAACCCGATTAGACGGTACACTAAATCTCATTCAACCAGCCTTCATTGTTAAGTGCCTCTACCGTCTTTCGTTCCTCGTAAAAAGCGTTCCACGAGCGCCCTGAATTACCAAGCGATGCTCCGTCTCGCGGAAATGTTCTTGTATTTTTGCCTGTTCAGGGAACTTTTACGGTCCGCGTCCCCCCCCCCGACGCTGAATGCTCAATGGCGAGGAACAAATTGCGCGCTTTAACGACTTGTCGTCCGAACTGTCGATATTTCTTACTCTGGCTTAGAAACTCTATCTTCGACCTACAATTTTAACACAAGTAGACAAAAGAATATGATCCTCCAGTGCCCCATTCATTATAACAACTGACAGCCAGGTGAGCAGAGATTAATTAAATGGCACAGGCCTCGTTTAAATACCACCCCGTCTTAACGAACTCGATAACGAAGACGTTAGTTACCTTAAGGCATCGATGCACAGCGCTACAAGAAAGATGGGGATCTAAACGCACCGTAAACTCCAGTGGCACGGGGGTGCATCGATTAATGCGTAAGAGGCATCACTGGGGAAATTCCGCGGGCTGGTAAATATTTTCGCAGGCGGTAGTGCAGCGCCGACTAATCGCTAGTACTTAACGGGGAACGTTGCAACCTTGATGCGCCGCTCGTTGCAACGATCGCGTCATTAAACCGCACCGCCCTTAATAACGAAGAGATACAGAGCGCGCTGCAACCGCGGTAACCAGATGGTAAGGGCTCGAATCGTATGCATCACTGTCGAGCGAATTGCTTTCGCACAACCCCCGCGCGCACTCTTTCTCTTTCGCTATCGCTGCGCTCCTCTCGTTTGATCATTCCTGTTACCCCGCGCTAGCACCGCTGGGAACGCTGCGCGATACCGTAATATGCAGCGGGCTGCTCCCACGAAAATCCATTTTCGTGTTTCGGACTGCCTTAATTCGCTCCTCGGTCTTCGAAGTACGATAAATGGTTTGCGGGGAGACTACTATTGTGAATCATGCCAGTTTTGGTTATCAGTATTATTATTCGAGACCGCTATTATCAAATAACTGAGCGGAGGAACAAACACATGCAATACACCCCAGACTACAAATTCCGTCAAGTTTTCTAATTAATAGATGCTGTCGGAAATTGTTAAAGTTCGTGATATTGAGATGAGAACGGAAGAGTGTTGGGAAGGAGCCCGTGGCGAGATAGTTCTACGTGTATAATTAAAGCGTGTAACGTCTGAAGAAAGGAGAGAATAAAGCTGCGTGCTTAGGGCGAAAGCAAAGCAATGTCAGGAAACGTAAGCTGTGAATGCTCACCTGGTCGCCGTCGTGCCCTTGCCAGCTGTCGTGACTCTGCAACAGAGAACGGAATATGAGCATAAATCTGCGAGCACA
The DNA here is from genome assembly GCA_944738655.2 of Andrena hattorfiana. Classification (NCBI taxonomy): domain Eukaryota; kingdom Metazoa; phylum Arthropoda; class Insecta; order Hymenoptera; family Andrenidae; genus Andrena; species Andrena hattorfiana. The sequence goes on along the minus strand of OX122889.2, from coordinate 19,638,638 downwards.
CGTGGATGTTATAATATCCGCCATTTCCTTTGTTAACCAACATGTTTTTCAGCGAAATTCACACCAGAATTTCGGGATATGTTCATGCCAAATGTTCCGAAACGTATTTTATACGCGGTAGAACAAAGAACTGGCGCGGAGTCCACCTGCGAACCGACCACATCGTCATCCAATTTTCCACTCTACTGTCCCTGTCCCTGCGACCCGAGATTTATACCACAAAATTTCGTCTGTCACCATTCGCGTGATTGCGCCCATGAAAAACCGAGGAGAATGGGGCGCGATGTCGTCGACGCGTAAATTTCGAATCAAAAATTTTTTACTGCTACTTCGCGGCAATAAATTCAAAGGGATGCGTCGATCTTCTCCGAGCACGTCTGTCTTAATCGCGTATATAAAGTTGTTAACAACTTCTGCCCTTTATTAGTCGAATAATCAGCTCGTGATAAGGGACACCCTGTTCTTTCAGATAAACCCATGATTTCGCTCGAAAGGTCGTAACTCTGTTATGGTTCATTAAATCGACGTAAATAATATCACGCACTGTATAGACAGCCGTTTTATCGGACGTGGAGGTCGACCAGTGTCGGAAGTATAAGGGTGGCCCCGGGTTAATGTTCAACCACCTTGTTAGATTTATGACGGCAATATAGGCATCATGGAGCACGATGTGCTTTGCACCCGCGCGCTACACAGTGATCCCAACACAACATTCGTTACGACATAAGGTAAAAGTCCCCATTTCTACTCATGTACCGATTTCTACTCATTTTCTATTTTTCTTATTATTATAAGTGGTACATTTGGACTATAGTAGTAACGAAATAATTCTAAATTATTTGAACATTTACGCGAGTTTTGCACGAGCTTGGGGTTGAACAAAGTGCAGCATAAACGACGAAAAACTTTTAAAACGATAGACCCACGATTTTTCGATCGTGTTCTAGCAGTTTGTGCTAAGGAACAGCGACACTATTGGTATTCGGTAATTGGGCAGAAAATAGTCTTTGCAGTGAAAGTTCTTATTTAGAAACAAAAACAGATGCCGTATTGTGCTCTGGATTTAGAGTTTTTTTACTATTTTCAATTTTTTTTTAAATAGAAAACAGGTGAGTAGGTTTAGGGTCAAGTGAACCACCGTCATATCCGCATTTCTACTCACCACACTTTTAGTAACATAACCTCACAATTCAATGTACGCTGTAACCTCTATTTCTATTCGAAGGCATTTTATTTTTTATTTATCATTATTTTATGCTTTACTATTGTGTTAGAAAACCTCCCCATACAAGATGTAACTTATTTTAACCTGAAAAGGCAACATGTTATGTGAGCAGAAATTGGTACAAATGATGAGTAGAAATACGTACATCGCTATTTTTTCGTGAGCAGAAATACGGACATTTAGAGCATTGTATTTAGTTACAAATTACTAATAGTTAAACATCTTAAAATATCTTTCTTAAATAGTTTTTGAATTGATTGATTTATTATTCAGGAATTAATCAATTACTCTTCAAATTTTGATCACAAACAAATTTTTTACTCTTTCTTTATGACGAGTAACCTCTTAAATGAGTAGAAATTGGGACATTCACCTTATATTTCGTATGTTCGGTAGGGACTTAACCCTTAGTATCATAGTGTAACACCCGTGTTACATGAATTGGAAAAAAGTACGCGCCATTTGGAACCTTTTTCATGAACTTTAGCGTTACTTTACTATTACCATACCTATGTAACAAGTTTCCCTTGGGCAGAAACACATCCGTAGAAATTCTACTGTCATACACTGTCTCGTATTGTTGATTACAACCTTTAGTTTCGCCAGGACCACTGAAAGTAGCAAATACATGATAATCTTTTCTTTCAGTTATTTCGGTTTTTCTTTTTGAAGAAATTTGATATCGAAAATAATAATGTATGTAACACTACTTACAAGGAGAGTTTCCCAGGTGTCTGCCTCCGATTGCTTTGATTTTTGGATATGTTTTAAAGGACCGAAAAATCAGATACTATATGCGTATTTTTTATAGCGGCCCGTTTTCATATTTAGGGGTGAAACCACCTCTCAAAGTTATACGATTTTCAGGTGTTCGTCTCCGATTGCTTTGGTTTTTTGGATATGTTTTAGAGGACCGAAAAATAAGAAATACTTTTTATTTCGACCCGTTTGCATGTTTAGGGGGTGAAACCACCCTTCAAAGTTCATAATAAAAATCAAAGCAATCGGAGGCCGGCACCACCTATTCTTAAGAAATTTGAGGGGTGGTTTCACCACCTAAACGTGCAAACAGACCAAAATAAAAAGACACGTATTTCTTATTTTTCGGTCCTCTAAAACATGTCCAAAAATCAAAGCAATCGGAGGCGGACACCTGGGAAACTCTCCTTGTTAGTGTAAAATTCTACAAAATCAAGCATGGGCTTAACATTATAATACATAGGTATCTTTATGCATGGTGTAATAATGGTACATCCATATTTTTTACGCTAGAAATTTTTTGCTTATGTTTACGACGAATTATGGACACAAATGCGCCGATAAGAATGTTTCTGGGTAAAACAAGAAAATCATGATACTAATTGTAAGTGTTAAAATATGCATTTTTATATGCGAATCGTTTCTATCCAAGTCTCTGCTAAAGTGTTAAGGCGATGCACAAAAGATGTGCTTTCTTTGGTTAATAATACATACAAATTATACCGTGCCAAAGATTTTTATATTTCTTTCGTGTTATTGCATACTGGCAAAAGAAGTAAAGCAAATCCCACCTGGAAAATGGATGGGTCAATTTTACGATCTAGTAGCCGGTGAAACTTTACTTTCCTCGTCCCATGAGTTTGCGTTAAGAAGGAAGGGTCAGAGGGTCGTTGAAGCGCATACGGTGTAAGCTGACGATAACGTATCGTATCCTAACGCGCGGGGTGTAGCGAACACGATACAGATACGGCGAGGAAATTATTCCCATGATGAGGGTTGATACCTCCCGACCAGTTGCTATCAAAATCCCATTACGAGACGGAAGCTGTGCCTCCAGCGAATTCGATGGCGCAGTCGGATAATACCGATATCAATTTCATGTTTCTGGAAAGGAACACGTGGCGTATAAACCTGCCCGTGTTTTTTTTTTGCGAGATATTGAGTCACCAAGGAATGAAAAAACCCTGGTCGATAAGGGTGTACATGATGATTGTTAACAGACCCATATTCTTGAAAATGAGAAATTCGCAAGGTTCATAGAACGCCGGGAATGTTAAGTTATTTTTATGAAATTATCAAGATGGATTCATGGTTCGTATTTCTGTTGTGTAATATTTTACCCTCCGGTTTCCTTCTGTTGTAATGGAATAAAAAATATCGCAAACTAAAAAAACCCTCAACATGGCATGGCAAGAGGAAAAGGGGAAAAAATTCTGGTGCTGGTAGCTGTACAGGCTGACAACGGGAAATTTAATCGTGTAATGAAGTTAAACACTGCGTAAAAGTGGAGTAAAAGGCTAGAGTGCTGGTAGACGGAGCCGAGGCAGAAAATGAAAAGGACCGCCGCGGTATTATTGTTTGCAGAAGTTGCAGGCAGGGACGTTTTACGAAACATCGGCTCTCCGTTTTACTACCCTATGTCTACGCTTTCATAACAGCCCCTTCACTGATTTGTAAATGGGACGTTAAAGCATTTTATTCCCCCGCAATAGCATGCTTTACATAAAGAATTGAAACGTAAGACGACGAAGATGACCAAATTGATTTACCTAAATCATATTTAGCAGAAATTTTTCAGTTGACAGGATCAATTGCAATGTTAAAAAATTGGGTTCCAGTAAACAGGAAACTTAGGCGACGTTAACTAGATTCCACTCGATATGTTTTTAATCATTGTACTTTCCACAGATGGCTTTACAAAGGCGACCTCATCCCGCCTAAACTTAATTGCGAAGTTTCTACCCGGAGCAAATTGGTACATTCGTAACTTTCGACAGCCACGGGGATGATACCTAAACCAACAACGCCCGGAACTTTTCTCGTTTGCGATCAACTTTATCCGCAGAGTGCTTCGCTTTAATTGCAAAGACCTTATTTACATTGTGCTTCATCTGTGCCCGCGGTGACTGGCAGCTCGAGCGCGCCGAATTTTATTGCTCCCGCTGAATTTATTCCGATTAAAATCGCTTCGACTCGATACACGATTGGTTCGACCGCGAGTGCATCGACTCCGCTGGCTAACGAATTCTGAACAGCTCGGGGAATATCTTAACTCGGGATACGAACTTACGAGAATCCTGCACATTTCTATGGGTACCTAATAAAAAAACTAGGCACACCGTGGATTTCATTTTTCATTATCGAAGGTACGACTTTCTTCTTCTTTATGGAACGCATAACGGTTTCAAGTGGAGGTAGCAGATACGGAGCGACAGCGTTCGAAGAAATAAAAGGAAGCACTTACTTCCTAACGACTTCCCTTTTTACATTTCATTCGTGACACTTCTCCTCTTACGCCAGTCGATTCTTTAACATTGAACTTATGAATACCTACACTTCGTCCGACATTAAATACATCTATTCCACGGCTTCCTTGTTTAATGCTCTATGCACATTTAGTCGTGAAGATATAGGTAGCGAAGTTGTATAGATATGGTGAAAGCTGTAAATACATTAGATAGTTAAACCGAAACAGGAAGAAACTCGCCGACCAGAGCCATCGACCGCGCTTCGCTTAGCTTCCGTGCATTCGTCAATGGACATTAATAGGAGCAGAGTGAGAGGTGTTTGGAGTGAGACACACTCCTTACGACCCTAAGCAAGGCTAGGCACACGTATCTTTTTTTTCCCACGTTTTTTTTTACTCCGCGTCCTTGTCTCGGCGCTAGAAACTTGTTTACCTTAACGCCTGGCTGATTCTGCGATTCGCTATTTCGCTTGCACCGACTGCGACAGCCCGGGGATATCGGGTTACGCACCGTGCGAGCGAGACTAACGAGCGGGGAAGGAGGAAGAGATATACTGGGGTCGTGAGTTCAGGCTGACGATAAAGTAAACAAGTTTTGAGCGTAGAAAAAAATGCGAACATGGTAGAAAAAAGGTGTGGACAAGCTGGAAAAGAGATGTGGACATGCCGAACATCAGCTGCTGTTGTACATGGAGCGTTCCCTCTCGCGTTCTGGTTTCATTGATTCCGTTGAAAGACGCGCGGATTCGTACAACGGGACGCTGTATATTCTTACTCCTACCGAATGCGCGATATTGTTATACCCTTACCACCGATTTTAATACGTACTTAATCAACCCTTCTTTTTCTTTGCCAATATTTCTGTAAATTTTTACACCTTAATACTAAAATTTAAAAATTTGATGAATTTATACAAGAAGAATCGTTTGTTTCCACAACTATTTTTTCAACTACAAATTTCATCGTATCAAAATAAAATTTACATTTCTATAAAAAGACTATTAGAGCACGATGGTATGAGTATTGCGAATATACAATTGTCACTCAAAAGTTAAAAGATTCAAAAATAGGAAAATGGTAGCTCAAAAATGACGCTGGGGTGCAGTGAATCCCATGTCACCAATCTGTGATTATAAAAAGGTGTGACCACGAAAGGTTAAAAGTCTCATGAAATGATTAATAAACTACCTAAATATTGATCAAGTCTGGAAATAAGTGATAGTTACTGGACGGTAAATTAAACCGTGTTAGGTGCAAGTTTTCATAATGGAGAAGTCACATTACGTGGGAAGTTACTCTCCGTTGTGAAAAATCGCCGAGATTTATCGGTAATATAACGAATGACGAGTATGCCCTGGAGGACAGTGCACGAAGCACAGGGAGAGGGATGAAATTCACTAAGAGATGATAGAGGATATGCGTTTCCCAGGATAACTAAACTTACGAGCCACTCCGCTAAGTTCTAAGACCGCAATTTAACGGCTAAAGGGATTAGTTCGGCGACGTACGAGCTACCAAAGGGGCAGCGGATTTAAGTCGACCGATGCAGGGTTGTTTCTATCGCTACTCACGAGACCAAAGATGCGAGTCATCAAAAGATTCAACCACTTCAAAGGCATCGCACTGATCTCCTTTCGAATTTATGAAATTCCTTACTTCCATGATCTTCGAGTTCTATCTTTATCGAGAATCTGTTAATTCACTTAACAAGACATCTCAATTCATCTTCAAAAGGTGACAGTCGATCAAAGTTTTTAACGACCAAATTATCACATATCTACGTTCGTTATTATCACGTTAGATATTAATTATTCATTCCCGGTTACATTTCCAAGCAACAATTCGAAATTTTCACCCTAAGCCTCGTAACTTACCCAACGACGCAACAATTTCACAGACATTTCGGGCTCCCGTGGCGCATCGAGCTTATGTCGGAGCATAAATTTCCTCTCAGCCTTAAACACCATCCAGCCTTGAAACCGGGGGACAAAGTTGCCGACTTGATCTGAGACCGTTTCATCCCGCGGATGTGCCCGACACCAGTCGTGACAAATAAGCAGTTCGTGTACGTCGGTCTCTTAGCATCCAGGAATTCTGCCTTATCTCGTAAAGTCAGTCTCACGCGGAATCCCATGGAAGCGCAGATATTCCCGTACGATTCCTGACATATTAAAAGGAATGTCTCCTTGCGCCTTTGGAATTTTTATCGACACCATTAAGCACCTTCAGACAAACTGAACAAAACGCAAGGAGTTTTTGAACCGACGAGACAAGGAGGACATCGACAGTTTCGTTCGCCGTGAAACTTATACTCGGTCGTTTAGTAAATAATCAATAGCATCGACGGCAACGTCTCTAACAAGCCAGGGGTGTTGCATAGATTTTACAACGATCCAGCTGGTGTCGTAAAGCAATTAAAACGACCGAACTTGCGCTACTGTGTAAAAGCAAACAGTTACAACTGCGATACCCACGGCAGTTACTTGCTGCGAAGCTTCCCTGGGAATTCGCTCTTGTAAAAAATGAATTTCTGTTTGCGCGAGTGGCGTGGGGGTTCGTAACGTCGATGGGATTACACGGACGACGGGTGGCGGGCAAGAAACTCTGGACCGAAGCGTTCACGGGAACTCAGGAATTCGCGAGATCTCGTAAATCCAGTTTTACAAGGACTTTCGCGAAGTTTCCAGGCCGACCTCGTCGAGGATCCCGCGTGATCCTGGGTGTATCCAGAAGGACGGCGGACGATGCGGCCCCTTAATTATGAACACGCGTCCGTGGCAATAATTAATAGAGGTGGCAGACCTGGGCAAACACTGGATTGTTCTTCGAGACTGCTACCCCTCTTCATCTGAATTATGAACGACCTCATCTCGTTTCCACCTCTTTTCTACCCTTTTCGCTTCTTAATTATATCAGCCGTCGTCGCTTGGAAGCTGTGCTATTGAGCGCCTTGCAGCCGCTTTGACATTATAATTAAAAGGCACGAGAGTGATTGCCGCTATTGATCTATAATGTAAGGAATAGCGCAGTTGTATTCGAATATTCTGTGAAAAATATTGCATCATTGAGAGTCAAGCGATCTAAAATTTTGAGGAGCTTGCAGCAAAAGGGGTGCAACTCCATTTTTTGCAGTTTTTGAATTATGACATGTAAAAGGTATACGTAAAAAATTCTACATCTTTTGGTGCACATTTCATACAAATCCGATAACCAATGAGCTATTTATTGCAAATTTTAAAGCCTGTTTTGGGCAATATTTTCGTTTTGGGCCGCTTCAAATTTGAAAAATTCGCCAAAAATAGAAATAAAAACTTATCAGTTCAATAACTACTATTGTGCGAAAATATATATTTTTCAATTACCTAGTGTTCTCTATTTAATCTTAAGTCAAAACAACAATTTTATAAACAGTTTTTTTCTAATTAACTCGAATTTAGTAAAGATGGACCTGCACCCCTTTTGCAGCCAGGTCCTGAATTTTGCTCCGAGCAGGAGGCCGTCGACTTTCGTCCTTTTGGTTGCTCGCGGTGACCCTTATATTCGGTTATTTATAACATATCCTCTTGTAGATTCAAACAGGTCATCGCTTATATAATCAGGAGGAAATATGAAAATAAAACGGTGAAATAGGATTCGCAGGAAATTTGAGACGACCCGGGTGAAACGCTTTCATCGCTGAATCAGGACACGTCAGACGAATAGAAATGTCTCGCGCAAAAAGAGCGTAAAAGAGTATTTTCATTCGACGACGTTTATTCCTTCGTGAAAGCTTGATCCGAAAACAATCGAAAGGAACTTTCCACGGGGGACGGCGGTTTCCCTGGTTCGCAATTCTTCGCGATAAAAAAGTCATTCGGGGAACAGCCGAACGTCGGGGCAGAATTATGCTCGAGCCAATGAATTATACCTGTGCCCATTTCCGATCGGTTGGCGGTAGAAATAATCCATCGCTGACTCGACGAAAATGGGCTACCGTCGTTTTCGACCTCGCCGTGATGAATTCGTCGGACATCCCCCACGGGAACGTGTTCCGCTATTATATATACCGCTCCGTTTAAAAAAAAATCCCCCGAACAGAGCGTCAAACCCATCGCCGTTAATACGTTTCAGGGGCTTATTCATCTCCTGCGAATAAATTTTTTATCGACCTTGTAAACTGCACCCTGCGCTCCTCCATCGCTAGGCCTCCGCAGTAGAGTATCGACGGCAAAGCGAAGATTCCCTGGCTCGATTTCATTGTTTCACTCTCCGCCGAAGAAGGGAAAAAGGCACTTCGCGCCGTAAACAAAACGCGTTTCTTTCACTTCGTTACCTCAGTATCAATAGAATTTTATCGTCGAAACATCTTTCCGTTTTACTCCTCGACTTTTACGCCCGCTACGGAATGCGCGCGGTTTTTATTCGAACTTCTTTGTCCGCGTTTCTTTTACATTTTCGATTTCAGAGCGCCACGAAGCATTGCCCGGAAACCCTATCTCGTGCAGCTTTACGACGCATTCGGTGAACCGGACGTGGCACGCCGTCGCGCAAAACGAACAAAGGGGGAATTTTGTGCTAGCCGGGAGAGGAAAAAACGGCGGCGGTAGTAACAACAGGAGCAACGACACATGTATCTATTCGTCAGAATCGAGGTACACGCGGCGGATAATTTCGAGTTACCTTGCAGCGTGCAGCGGCTGGATGTGTGATTTTCCCGAGAGCTTTTCGATTAAAGCGAAACGGCTACCGACGCGCGCTGTTCGGATGCACTCGGTGCAACTGGCATAGCGGAAGTACGGTTCTCCGGTGCAGTTTGGTTTACAGGTCCCTAGTTAATCCTACTTTTCTGGCCAACCGCGCAACCATCATCCTGTTCATCGTTCGTTAACGAAATCGCCGTAATTATCACCGATTGTGCACCATTCACACCTACGGGTAAACACGCTACGACCCTGATAAACCTATTCGGTTGTTTATCGAGTTTCACGTGCTATAAAAAAATAACTGTTTCGCCGGGAGATGTTTAATTCATAGCGGCCTGTTGAAAAACATTGAAAACGTTTGTTTTCCACCGCGCAACCATGTTGGCGGAAAAGCATTTGAATATCGAACACGGGGGGATGCATACTGGTGAACATTTAAAATTTCATCCATGAAGGAATGAATGCATGATTAATCGAAAACGGTGCAACTGCCGTGGGTAAAAACTACCAGCGAGAAAATTCTCGTGGCGGGAGTTATTCAATAAAAATTACAACAGAGAATATTAAATATCGGCTGAATTGACGGCACGCCCAGATGCGCGTGACGTTTCAAACAAAAGCGAAAAAATTGAAAGGCAATGTTGGCGCCGCTATTGAAACTTTCGAATTTCTTTCTGCGAAAAGATTCCAATAGGGTAACTTTTGCTATCGCCTAGCAAAAGTTCAATCGCTGTCAATTGAATAATAATTTATATTTTTGCATGCAACTCGTTTCAAAGTAAAGAGAAATTATTCATCTTTCATGTAGCATAACTTAGAATCGTTGAAACCTACAAATTTTTAATTAGGAATTAAAAACGTAAGACATGCATAAATTCGGTCCTGAAAAAAGTGTACTTAATATCGCATAGTCTAGAAATATTGATTAATTCATGTATATATGAGTTTTTAAAGTCATTTTCACATGTGCTTTTATTATTTCTTGCTGTATAAATGTTTATTTATCACTCTTTGATTTTATTTTTATTACAAAAATATTGAAATAGGATTTTTAAAATATTTTATTTTTTACGTTCGGATGTACATATTGGACAAATAAAGCTTTCGGTTGCTCCGCAAATTTCATGACCCCACCTATAACAAACGTTACATCGAAACCATTGTTCTCCGGTAGGCGGTATTGAGAACACGCATACTGCTAATAGAAAAACGCTTTTTTCATTACGAAAAATATTTGAATCGATTTCATTCCTTAAGTATAACATTAATTAGGTATTTTTAGTAGATATTCTTGCATTCGCAGAATTATTAGACTTCTCCGAATGTGATGTGAAATTGTGGCAGTCCAATAAATTTTTACACTATTAAGATTCACTAAACTATTTCGCCTCTCGTAACTGTTGATCACATGACCCTGCAATTAGAGTATGTCGTCCTACATATGTATACGTAGGTACTAATTCAGTGCATAACCGAAAAATTTTAGTGTTTACTTTGCGATATATAACGAGTGGCGATATTAAGTAGCTACGGTTACTCTACAACTGCGAAATAACGTCCATTTATGGTTGCAATTTCGAAAAGTAAAATACGATAGGAAGTGTCGCCGCGGAGACGACAGATGGGCGATTCGCTTCGCGGAGGTACGAATTTAAATGCTGATTATAATAAAACAGAGCGGAATCGTGAAAGGTAAACGTCACGTGAATCACCAATAATATTTTCGTTGGGCAAAACAGGAATTTACGAGCATCTTCGCGCGAACGCGAATTTATGGCTGTCGAGACGTGGTCAGCAAAACAGCAAGGGGGTGGGCTGTTCGCGTTTCAGGCTCAATAAAACGCAGATCCAACGTCATCGTTAGCTCGTCATTCGGTATCAGCCAAGCAAGCCCTCGGACCCGGCCGATGCTGGGCTTTCTTTACGATTATGGAGAAGCGTGGTTATGAAACGGAACGTAAAACTCTCGTTACAAGGACGTCGAACTTTTCGAGCCAGCACGTACAAGCCGCGCGGCTCTCGTCATGCTCGTTAACCCTTTCCACGTGTACTGACGCCGAGGGGACATCTTCGTTATTTTATTCTTTACGACCCGTCCTTTTGTCTTCGGCTATTCCCACAATTCCGCCTCACACGCCCGTAGATGGCGTGTCCTTTATAAATCATAATTCCCTCTGTGTTGTTTCTAAAGTTACCTTCGCTTACTGTGTTTTAAAATAGCAAACGAGGGACGTACTACTGCGATTCGCAGCATTCAGCGTGTATCCCAAGGGATACTCGCTCCGAGGCGACCAATATATTATTATTTTTATGCGATGGCAACGGCTAATGTCCAAAGTCGTTTGTCGTTCGTCAGGGCGAATTTCATCGGCGTTGGTAAATATCGTCTCGCATCAAGGGCCGATCGATCCTCGCGCAACACCTGTAAATTTGTCATCGTCAGAAGCATTGACGTGCGGCAAGAAAAACTGAGAGCGATCTAAGGGAAGGAAGAGCACCGCCCCCTTCGACCTTCCGCTCCATCGCTCGCGCATTTTCGACGTCTTGTAGCGCCCGTGCACCGGCCCCCTCGTGACCGCAATTTATTACACTCGATATTGAAATCGACTGACAAGCAAGGGAAGAAAAAAAGGTTGGAGGAGAAAGAGAAATACCTGGACTTGTGGTACACGGTATTGTTCTTGATACGCAATGAAGCGATCCGTGAGAAATGTCCGATCGTTCTCTAAACAACGCGATCGAATATATCGCTGTCAAGAGACACGACGGGGCGAGGAGTACCGGAAAGCGGGACGAAGGGGTCGAATGAACGGAACAATGAGAAAAGCGTGGTGGCGCGCAACTCGATATTTTGTTGTCGCCCACAGCCAGTTTTTTTTTCATTTGCTTCATTGGCTTCGTTGTTCGCGCCAGTAAACACAGCGTTCTCGAACAGGTATCTGTGGATATTATTTCGATTCACTGGAGAGCGGTCGGAACGAATTTCTCGATACAGAAATCAGTACCGCGGCGGGGATGGTTTTGTCAGCGAGCATAATTTGCAATGTAGCATCGGAAACCGCGCGAAAAGGTGTTTGATCCGTCGCATTTAAATTCCCTGTCGTCGGCGTGCGATTTAAATAATTCCAATTTAAATCCCGTCGCGTCTTAATCGCTTACAGAAAGATGCGGCGAACTCTCGACGCGGTGAATTTTAATGTCGCGACTTAAGGTGACGCAGCCGGCCTCGTCGATTAACGAAAAATCCACCGATCAGCCGCCGAAAGATTCTATCTTAATTACTCCTGGAGGAGGTTGCTCGAGTCCGGATCGAAAGCCGTAAAGCTTTCTTTTATCGTTAATGGCGAAGTAAAATGCAGCGGCAGGCCCGGCCTTTAGACGCGTAATCCAATCGGCCCGCTCGTTAATGTCCCCCGATAATAAAGTGCAAGTGTCGACGATCGACGACGAACTGCAAGGATCAACCCGTACAATTGAAATTACATCAGCAATGCTGGCAAGTTCTGAGAGATTCGTGTAATACGCTTTCCAGAGGAACGTTTACGGCACGAAGCTACCGGAGTAACTGTAGGCGAATTTACGACCCCGGATCCAGCAAGCATCTCTCGATGGTATCTAGGAAATAAGAATGCAAATTTTTCGCAACACGTTCACGGTTAATTCTTGAAGCATCAAGCCACTCTGTTGGCGCACAATAAATATTAAACTTTCATTACCAGTTAAGGATTGCTCCACGAGTTTTTACGCTAAAGGATTAAACGCTTTAATGCCCACGCTTATTAAAAACCGAAAAAAAGAGCAGAATTACAGGAACGCCAGAAGGTGCTTCGTGTAAATATTTTATTTTAGCTGTTTCGCTGAAACACCCCGGAAAAAATTCCCGCTGTCTATTAACTGGCCCCAAGGTTCGCCACGCTCGTACCGCGATATTTCCACCATGGAAGCTTAAAGCTCCTTTTCGCCCGAGATATTGCAGAAAATATTAGCATCCTGGCGGCGTTGCTTTCTCTTTCCCTACCCAGGCCGCTGATGCTCGCCTAGCTGGACACGAATGTTTGCACTGTACACTGGAACACCGAGCTCGGGCCAGCATCAACGGCCGACAACACAAGGCCTTCGCCATTTTCGCCCGTTTACTACGGAATGCAATTTCGTGCCGCGTCGGCGGAACAACCTGCACGACAGATTACCGCTTTGTTTGCCCGTCCCGGTACTTCGAAACGCAATAAAGATCTCGGTTCTGTCGCGCTCCGGTCGGGGGTGGCGGAATGTATGCACCGTGCACGTCGGTGCATCGAAAATCGGGAAACGATAGCGTTTAATTCTCTCGGAACACCACACACGGCCCATCAGTTTTTCCTCCCCACTCTTGCGACCCCTTCAGCGTTACCTTTTAATTAAATTCCTCGAAGAAATTCCGCGGCGGGTTTCACTGTTAAAGCGGGCTGGCCGATTTAGGAAGCAACGAAGTCATACGTGCTGCGACAGAATATAAAACTGGACGAACGTAGAGGGTGTCTAGGCAGTTATGTTGAAAATGTTAGCACGGCGACGACGTCCGTGCTCGTTGACGAGACACACGTTCGTTACAATTATCGGTAAAAACAACGGGCGAGCGCGGAGATGGCGTGGCAAGTCGTTAACTGGTACGGGGAACGAAATTGAATTCGAATCGATTTCGGCGGGGAACGAAATTAAAAGACAAAATCGATTTGTCTTCGATTAGCGATGCCTGTCGGCGCGTTGGTAACGAGCACGAACTAGAGCTTGAATTCATTGTTATCGTTTCGCGGGTACGCCACCCTTGCCGATCGGAAAAATTGACGTTCTCCTTTCATCGAATCTTCTCTGGTAACGATGGTTATAAATATTCATGCTTCGTAAACGTGTGCAAAATTTTTACCCTATTTTCATTACTCCCTTGGACCTAAAGCTTCATTTACTTTGTATGTACATACATATCCGTGCCACATTTAAACCAACAAACACGATAAAAAATTCAAGAAACACGAAAGGTATCCAAAAGTAGGACATGTCTTTTTTTTTACTGAAATGCAGTCTCCTCCTATCACCTAAAAGTGTCCCTTTTTTTTATCCACAACTCAAGCGATCCCCTCGCCTCGGTTTCACCCGGAAAAATTCCGTCAGTATTTACCAGATCGAAAAATAAAAAAGGACAATCCAGCCTGAAATTGTTTAAAAATGAGGACGTTGTAAAATAAAAGCAAATAGATATTAACTTTTATTATGTAAGAAAATATTAATGTTTACATTACATTTGACGAATCTTGTGGTTATTACACATTCAGGTCTTAAATAAGTAGTAGATATAAAGACTTTATTTAAGGCCTGAATATGTAGTAGCTACAAGATGATTCTAATTTAATGTAAATATTAATGTTTTCTTAAAATTTGGTTTTACTTTACAACGTCCTCCTTTTCAAACGTTTTCAGACTAGATTGTCCTCCTTTTTCATTTCTGGATCTGGCAACCCTACACGAAAGCAACCTCTGAAAAATCGAAAATTACAAAAGCATCGCGAGCAGCCCTGTTATTCCAACGAACTTCCAGCATGCACCAGAGCGACCGACTGCGGCATCTCCACAATTCCAGCCTTTATCACGAGCATCGGCCGAGCGTATACTGCGAAAATTGCTAAGCAAACTGCGTAGACAGTCCAGTGACCCTTTGATCTGTCGCTTTGGAAAAAAAGCGGAGGCATACACGCGGTAATTATCTGGCAGTCGGTGGGCGAAGACCGAGGTCGATTCGAGTTTCATCTCGGTGGCCAATCAAACGACTGTCGATAAAGGGCTGACCGTAGCCACGATGGACAAGCAGCCGCGCACAATCACGTCGCACATTTACGATGCATGCAGTTTGCAACAATCTCTCACGGCGGACAATTCACAGGCGCGTGGACGGAGCGCCGATGTAAATCGAGTTTCGGGCGGCCAAGGGTGACGCGAAGGGGCGAAGATGAAGGGTCGTCGCGCTCGATCGAATTTCCGAGCTGAATGCTCAAAACTACGTATGTAACGCGGGACACAAAGGTTCGTTATCACGGGGTATTACCTACCAGGCGGAGATTGTACTGTTCAGTTTCCCGGGGGGACGGAAGCTCGACAGGGAGGAGAGTCGATGTTCCAGCGACGTCTGTCAACCATGTGAAACGCTGTATTGCACAGATTACGATCCATTTGGGAGATCACTGGGTGAAATTGTCGCTGATAACGGTATCGCGTTAGGTAGAAAGGAACGTCCATCTTGCATTGGCTTTATTTCGGGATCGGCGAAGGTCTGTTTGAGAGAAATGTATAAGCGAATGGGTTGAAAATACTGTACGCTTTTCGAATACACTTTCAATGATATTTCCGATGCTTGAAACTGGAGTTGAATAGTCTACGTGGAATGTTGAAATATTATAATTGGGAATAGTATGAGTTTCGAATGTGCACCAAAGAAGAGAATCTGAATAATTGAGGGGTAGCAGATACAGAGTTTTGTTTAGGACTAGACTTCTTTCACCGCGGGGTGTCTATTACGTGGGGATTACTCCGAGCAAAGCAATATATCAAGCTTCGACACAATCTCAGCCAGTACCTCGAGGCTTTAATTATTTAAATGCAATCCAATCGCAGCATTTTGTATGGTAAATTATTCAACCGTGGAATTACTCTTTTCGACTCTCAGCCCAACATACCACTTCAGAGGACTTAAAAGTGTAGGTACGTTTAAAGTCCCACCAATTCGTTTCTCCTTTCCTTTCTGAGTAACTCATACCTCCTCCCATTCAAATCAAATCCAAATGGAATTCTACAGCTTTTGATACCAGTGAAGTACAAAGAAGAAAGCGGCAACATTGTAAACGCCCAAGGTTGCAAAGGAGGCAAAGTCAGTTAAACAGACGAGAACAAAGGTGTTTGCAAGACATAGGGGAGAGTCGTGCAGTACCGACCAGCGTACAGTACCGACCAAAGCTAGTTCTCACTTCTTCGACCAGATATTACCACTTTATTTGAAATAACCAATGAAAATCACAATTCTCTATAACCTATTTCGGGGCCATATTGTTTACTCCATTGCTCTCGATGTTCTGAGGAATTAAACGTATACGTTGACATTCAGTGGGTTAGAAGTTATTTTTTAAAGCTGATATTTTGTTTCTCGTGTAAGTAACTGATTTTGTTCTATTATGTATACTATCTCTAGTCTATTAAGTTTAATAAAACGTCCTAGTTTTGCAATATTTTTTATGCATAATATACCATGATCTAAAATGTTTCCCCGTGTTTGTCGTACAGTACCGACCACCCAAATGTCGTGCAGTACCGACCAACAGACTCTGTCAACCAGTAGAGACCAAATTTTTCTTATCTGTGAGTTCAATCTGTTAGCAACTCAGATTAATTTATAAGATGTTCATTTAACCTTCCTTCTACCTTTTCCCGCAGAAAAATAAAGTAAATAAGGATAGGTATGATAACCCAACAAACAGGAAGCTAGGATTTAATGATGAAGTCATCCAGTGTGTTATTTGCAAGCAGAGTTGGGCATTAACTAAATAAAAAATTATGTAAATAACGATGAAAGTTACTTTAACTTTAGATTATTCGACGAATAAAGTTAATTCTTTTATTCAATCAGAATTTATTCGACAAACAAAGATAATATTTTTATTCCACGAATAAAGTTAATTTTTTATCCGTTATTCGAAATTTTATTTAAATAAAAAATTTTCCCATCTTTGTTTGCAAGGAATCATTTGACAAAGAATAGGTGCAGTGTACCAAATGTGACGGTTGGGCACATGTCGAATACACAGATCAGGAGAATTTTAATTATTTTACTTGCGAGTTTGTACAAACAAAATTTGAAAAAATCTTGTACTGTACTAATTAAATGTCTTTATTAACATTTTTAATCATTTAGACATAAAAATCTACTAATTTAATAGTTGGTCGGTACAGGACGACAATTTTTCGTTTCCTAGAAATTACAACTTTTTTACTTTTGCAAATTATCAATTCTTATTATTAAATTTCACAAAAATAATTTGCCTCCTCTTACTAAGTTCCATCTATACTACAAACACGTTTTTGAATTTCTGATTTTTATTGACTCTACCCCAAGATATAACAAAAAAACTTAGAGCGGTCGGTACTGCACGACTCTCCCCTACCTACATTACATTTTGCCCCTCTCGCCGCTTCAAATAAGCTTTACTTTCCTGCAACCTTGACCGATTTAAAGGTCACTGCATATTAGCTCATCATACTTGTCCCTTTTGTGATGCATACGTCATACTAAAATAACAGTGTTGATGATTTTCCGCGAATGCAGCGCTCCTCAGGGTTCCACTACTTGCGTGCAATCTTCCAACGAACAGGCATAAGTTAGGGGAATATCAACTACATGAATGTAATCACCACGAAGGAAGCGCGAGGGGGAACATTCATCGCATTCACCCATATTTTCAACGCTCCACCATCTCGTCGACGCTCCTTTCCTCGCCTTTCGCGGGCTAGGCGATCCGCCTAGCTCTGAAAGCTTTCGCAGTTGAAACATACAGTTTTGATACGCTACGCGACGATACTCGAACTGCGTCTCCGGTTTCTGTTTAAACATCCCCTAGCCATTTCGACGCTTACGCAACGCGGTGTCTTCGGCAAGCTGCTAAACAAGTGGCACAGGGTGTAATTAATAATTAAGCGACTCGCTGGAGTCTGTGAACAGGATCCAGTTGAGTTTGTTCTATAGCGCAGATATACTGTGCACGATTTCTGTTTCGTTTCATGTAAAACACCACCGTTACGAACTCGTAAATTTATTCCATCATCGGGCCGCGTCGCTTTAAAATTCTGAACACCACGGGCCTATTGATTGCGAAAGTTTCTCACAATGTTGATGCGAGAAAGTCCGAAGGTCCCACGTTAATATCAAGTAGGCGCCGCTCCTTTTCCCTCTGAAACTACTTAGTTTTCATAAACACAAAGTTGCGGAAGTTTCCCCGCGAGAAAACAAGCTTTCCTTCCTTCTTTTGCTTCCATCCAACGTTTTTCGCGAAAGCCACTCGCTACCGTTTTTCTATCGTTTCTTTAACATCTGTAATGTTTTTATACGTCGACGGGAAGAGATTCTATTCCGCGCCATCGCGTGGAATCGCTGAGCGTTTATTCGCATGCAGATTTAAGATATAGGATATTTTACGCATCGTCAACCATCTTCCCTCGATCCATACTTAACGATAACCACGCTCCAACGATTATCGAGAAAACAGACACGAAACTTCAATCGACGGTCCACGGTAAACTCGGCGTAATTGTCGTTCAACTTTCCTCGCGCCAGGCGAAGAAGTCCGAAGTAAAAGAAGAAAAGCGAGTCTCCAGGAAAGTATACGACGTATTCAGATGCATTAAAATTTATTCACGGCTCTCGGTTATGTATACATTTATTTTCCATTCCGGATACTACGGGCTATTTCAATTTACTTTCTTAGCCCTGAAAATAGAAGCAGTCTCCAGCTTCTTATTATAAAGTTTCGTATCTTCCTAATGACATTTCATGATTTTCCTAAAAATACACAGCGCGATAGGCACACGATTTAAATATTCATTAAATAAATAACATTTCTGGTAGGAAAAGAAATCAACCGATCTTACTGAAAATAGTATTTTAGAGGCCTAATAGGCTGTGCAATGTTATATCCCATTGAAGGATCTTTCAATCGAAACAACCGCTTTGCAGCACTATTTGTGACGAGTGTTCATCGTCAACAAGGTGGCCATTGATACTCGCCTAACACATTGCTGAGAAGGTCGGGGGAAGCGAATTCTCGAAGGGTGTTGTCACTTGTTCGAATGGAAACTTTGAAACTAGCAGCTTACTCCAGTAATACTTAGGTATGTAACGGTCGTTGCTTGCACCGGATTGCACTTCGCGTAGCATGGAATCTGCCCACGCAACAGTACGCATAAGTTTGTTGGCGACAGAATGTTTAATTCTACGTGGAATTAAACTTAACAAATTACTGGTTAGTAGCTTGAAAAGCTACCAAATAACATCCCCTTAAGAAAGAAATTTGTCTGAATGAAATTCCAAGGATTCCCTGGATTTTCTTCAACCATTATATTATATAGTGCAGCCCGTATCAGTTCAACCTTCTCAATTCCAGCTTCCTTTCTCAAACATGCCCATTCATAGCCCAAAACGAGCTACCCTGTATATAAATTTCGATTTCATTCGAAAATGGGCAGTCCAATAAACTAAGTAAGTCCAGCAGAAGATGCTGCGTTCTCCACGACCTATACATCGGTCTGCGTCAAATCAAATTTTCCGGGCTGCCCTCTCGAAGCATATTGACCAGTCGCAGGGTTGTCGCTGCACCTACCTCGTTCTTTTCCCATTCTCCCGGTGACTATCACCGTAGTGGTAGTTTCCATAGAAATGTGCGTGGAAAATTTGTATCTCCGCGCGGAGTCCAGGCCGGCGGGAGTTCGAGAAAAGCTTTCGTTGAATTACGAGCCACTAAAAGAGGCTCTGCGTGGGTCGCTTCCACCAGGCCCACCTCAGCCACCCCGTATCCACCCCTTGCCTTCGCTTTTCGCGTTTCGTCGTTTTTTCCCCTTTTCTGCAGCCGGACGGCCATGCATTCCGGTTTGCAGGTGGAAACCGGAGAAACGAATTTCCTCAAGAAAACGCATGGCTCGACGGTAATGGATACATCCGCGGCGCGCCACCGCCCGCGCTCCCCGTGCACCGCGATATTTCGTATTTTACTTTAATTCCCAAGAAGGTTTATCGCTGCACGGATAAAGGGAGGGCCGAGTAGCTGACTTCGAAACGAAAGCACTTGTCCCTTCTCGTGTATCATGTTGCTTTCTACACTATCATAAGGTAACTGTTAGTAACTGGAAGCGATCCCTGTGGAAAGTATTCATCCTAATTTCCCTGTGCCACGATATTGCCTTCCTGATCCATTACGGTCGTTTTCACTGTCAAATTATGCGGTACTCGTTTCTATCAATTCTTACGCTAAGCAGGCGAGCTGGCCGTGGCAGGGCACGTAGTTTCGTGATGATCTCGTTGAGGAGTACGTTCTTTCTCATGGGAAACTTGGTATATGATCTACAGTCTACCTCGCCAGACTTAAGAAGAAAATATGTTCTCTTAAAGGGGAATTCTACCTCGCGGGGCCAAAAAATAGGTGAGCCTTTGTGAATTTCTTGTACAAAATCTGGTCGACAAATTAATTTGAGCGTTGGTAGGTTGTTTGATAGTATCTTGAACTATTGTTCTGAATTTTTGTGCCACGGTAAAAAACATAACAAATACAGTGTGCTGACTGAGAGCGTTGAAAAAAGAAACGGGTGGTCCTGGCGTTGATGGAAAGTACCCTAAGGATTACTTGAAACACAAAAAGGAAAAGAGATTTTTAATCTACACGAATGTGGCTATCTGTGGTAGTAGATTTGGTGACGTATCTGTTACCGTTCCTTGTTTATTTAAAGAAGTTTTTCACAATTTTGGGGCAAAATTCGATATATCTTTTTTAGAAGCCTGCCAGTTTAACAAATTTGATTTTCCTTAACGAATCTACTACCACAGATAACCATACTCATATAGATTAAGAATCTCTTTTCCTTTTTGGGTTGCAGGTAATCCTTAGAGAACTGTCCATCAACGCCAGGACCACCCGTTTTTTTCAACGCTCTTAGTCAGCACTCTGTATTTACCATGTTTCTTTACCGTCGTACAAAAATTCAGAACAATTCAAGACATTATCAGAACAGCCTACCAAACACCAAATTAATTTGTCGAAACGTTTTTATACAAAAAATTCACAGACTCCCTATTTTTCGGCCCCACAAGGTAGAATCCCCCTTAAGTGGGGAGACTCAAGAAAACCGCTAAGAATAAGGTGATTTTCGGTGAATCTTTTAAGAAATAAATGCTTCATGAAACTTTTTGAAACTTTTTGTATATATTCGTTGACATTTCAAAATAGAAATAAAAAAAAATCATTTCAATATGTTTGTTTTTTGCGGAGTTATTATAGTTGCTCTCCATGGCCTCAGCGGGTTGATTGACGTGCAGTGTAAGGTTTTTAGATTTTGCCCTGGAGTAATAAACTGAACAAATTTATCTGTACAGTCAAATTACGTATCGGTAGAACCTAAATCGGTTAAAAATTACTGCAAAATTCATAACAATATGGGGTCTGAAAAAACCAGCGATTTTTGCATAAAATGTTCGTCTTAAATATGCAGTAAACATAGTTTTAATAATTAATATCATAAATCAAGTAGCTAAGTCCGGTGGGGCATTCAATTACGTACATGTGTGCACTGGAACAACACGATTGATCAAATATTTGTTGAGTTATGCTGCACGCTAATTTGAAAAACGTGGTTTCCAGAAAAACACGGTTAAAGTTTTCGGTTCAGAAAAGCCGATGTCTTGGTAACTACCGCTCTGTGACCCTAATCTGCGATTCCAGGCCCGTATAATTAACTATCTGTTTCTTCATAAAACTCGTTCTGCTCGATTTGTTGCAGTCTGTTATTACTCGGCTTACCTTCGAAATATATTGTGTGCAAAAGACTGAGCGAAGGGACGCACCCGCGCGTACATACATTCTTGCTAGATGCACAAGTATAAGCCCGTTTGTAGGACCGTTAATACCTATGTGGAATTTTATTCTGAAACTTCTGGAGTACCTATATTCGTGACATGCAATAGCATTGAAGTATGCAATAAAAAAATTCTATAATTACTTAGGTCTCCCGCTTACAAAGCATTCTGCTTCCTTTCCGTTCTCCAACTCCCCTCCCAATTCCAATCCCAATTCCAAAAGCGCTGATCCACCTGGTGACCTCCACAAATATTCCACGAGATTACGAAAATATCACGCTGAGATTAGTAAACAGACACCCGTGGTACCTGTTGGAGCTCCTCCAACGCGCGTTCGCCGCCGAAATTCCTGCCGCTTAGACTGCTCGAATCAACAACCCCCTGTATTAGAGGGCTGATGCTTCCCGCGCGCGTCAAAGGGTGGCGCGCGCAGATATGATGGATCATAAGCAAGCGTAATGACACAAGCCGCGGTATAGGATGTCGAACCGAATCGGAACCGTGCGGCAGCCATGGCGCGCGGTGTCGTTTGCTCGGATTGCCGCTTCCGCTCACGAACGAGATCTCTAACCGGCGCACGACTTTGATTACAAAGCGACACGAGTAACTTTGATGCGGTTGAAACGTGCCTCGCGAGCGCGTCATGCAACGTAATCGCGTTTCTCGTTCGTCGAACACACGCTGTGTGCACATCCCTTGCGCGCCCTCCCTCCTTCACTTTTTCGACGGGGTGGCTCGTATTAAGAGGCCGCGCGTCATTTCGCGCGCGGTATCGACGCTTTATGCGGACGATATCGACACACGGGGGAGACCCGCGGAACGCTGTAACCTACTTCGATGAAACCCTCCATTCTGGCAAATGGGTGCTTTTTACGGCGATCTTCGCGGGTATCGAAGATGAACAAATACTCTCCAACGATCGAGGGTGGATGCTGCGGGTGGAATTCGCGAGGGATGTATACACTCGAGAGCCATCGAGGCTCGAAGTGTAAACGTTATCTGCAACTCGATAATGGATGAATATTTATGTAAAGGATAACGGTTTACACTGTTTTGTTGGGTTACGCTTTCAGTCACCTTATCGACGGATAAGAGTACACTCCCCGAGGGATCGAAACGTAGCTTTTTATTAGGAGGCTCGCAAGAACAGCTTCAAGGGTTTTCGAACGCGTTGAAGCATGTATGGAACTGGTTGGATGCGTCCTTTCACGGGGAATCCGATGGTTGACGCGAACGTTACGGAAGCAAGGTGATCATGAGTGTTTCAACGGAAAGTCATTTATGGCTCCTGGTGTTAATTGGAATTCTCCAGTCGCCGAGGTACTTGGAATTCCTCGAATTCGATCGTGGAGTGCAGTTATGATCTGAGAGCGTAATTTGTGGTTCTCTATGGCGCTGGCCATGATTGCTATTCGAGCTGTCTGGTGTGTTAACGCGAGTCAGCCTGCGTATCCTCGCAGCATTTCCTTGGCGAATTATTCTTGACATCAGCCAACGCATCCCATAATTTCATGCGCGGCCAGATGGTTCACGGGTCGGTCCATTTCCCGGTAAAGCACCTAACGCGAATTCGCGCACATGGCGCGTCTTATTTACGAGCTTCAAAGCTAACAACTTTTCGTAACGTCACGGAATGTTAGAAGCACGTACGCTTGGGAAACGCGGGCGTAGAATTTCACTGAGCCCCATTCGTTCCTTGGTGGACGTTTTGCGCATAAAATCCGCCATAATTCAAAATTCTGCGAAGGAGCCTTTGAATTTCAACCGGGACCTGTCTTGCGAAATCTTCAGCCGACCTTTCGCTGAAACGAACCGGAAATCCCGCATCAATCTCTGGCAATTAAGATTTTGGCTCCAGCTGAGCCAGGCTTAAACCCTTATTCGTTACAAACTCGATGGTTCTTCGGAGGGATTTCTCGAAATCCTTCAACTTTCATCTGAAATATTTTACGACAATAAAAGTACATCTTCTTAAGGACGTTTACGTGGATCCATGAATATGAAACGTCCGATGGGATTATTCCGTGACATCTTTATAGGGCTCTTTTAGTAACGGCAAAGGCTTCGATAGAAAACCGTAGTCATTCTGATTTTATTCATCCGAATAAGCGACTTTAATGAGGAAGAAGCCGAGCTTCAAAGACAGACAGCCGAATATACAGGCACACTCGTATGCACACGTATCGGACGTGCAGTGGCTTCCGATGCAGATGACGTGCAGATTAGTGGCTGCGCCAGAGGGTTCTTGCTTTGAGACGTCCGGTTAAAGGGCTTCCTCTCGTCTGCCCGATGCATTTCCGGATAATTTAGATCGTGCAATGCTACCTCTGTGTCGTGCGTACAGCTGCACACGTATATCTGCATACGTAAGGACGGAGCCCCAGCTTTAGCTCGTTCATCAAGTCCTTCACGTTTGCTAAAATCGTGCATTGTCGTGCTTCTTTTCTATTCAACTATAATTGAAGCTTCGCAACGTCTCTGTCAGAGAAAATTTCAAGAGTAATTTCATTGGTGTAATTTCGTTTTGCGAGTAACTAACTGGCACTGCTAGAGCAGGAGGCTGGTTTTCATGGGTCTCTGTGCAATCAGATATTTTATTATTAATTTTAGTTCTCTACTTATGATAATTACTCTTCGATATTAGTTAATTCTCGAATAATAGTGGTACTGGATATACTTTGCAGAACTTTCTAACAGCCCGTCGGATGGCGCAATAACTTGATATCCATTTGGGAGACGATAACATGAATCGCGAATCTGCTTTCTCGGGTCGGTTGATTTTCATCCCCCTAGAAACGTCTCATTCGCCCGTTCGACTTTAGAGGGAGCAGAATTCGAGACGTGAGTAACGTGCCGAACCACGCCAAAACGAGTTTACCCAGAGTTTATCGCGTTAATTGAAGACTTTGGACTCTTCCGATTCAGGCATTCCGTTTCTCCCTCTGTCCACCCCCCTTCCTCCTTTGTCGTTACTAATTGCCACCCCCAATTTCGGGTAATTACTTTTCACGAAGTTACTCTAACCATCGTGCCACCCCTTTCGACGCGTTATCGTCGACGATACCGTTTCTTTGCGACGAGCAGTGAAATCGAAATGCTTCTTTCGTTATACCCTGCTTCTGCACTTGCGGTTTCTTAAGGGACAATTAAATTATCGAGCATTTCACGCAACGAAATGAATAACTTCTCGCCGACGCCGATCGTCGATTCATTCGAACCCCTCGAGCTCCGTCAACTGCTGCGTCATAAATCATAACAGCGATCGTGTTGTAGAATGAGAGACGTTACGATAATAGATTTTTCCGCGGCAAAAACGCTTACAGATAACGAGTTTCCTTTTTCACCAACGATGCAAAAATCTCTTGAATACAGTCCCCTCCCAGATAATGGGGAGTCGAAGGGACACGTTCTCCTCTAACGAGCAAAATAAGGAGGTTCGCTCGGTACTGAAAATATGTAGGTATTTATCCATGCTTTCGTTCATCTCGATGCTTATGTATACGACATAGTATCGAACGTGTTTCCAACTTTCCAATTAATCGTAAGCAAACTCCAATGGGTGCAACACTACCAACAGCGACTGAAGGGAACCGTTCAACATACGAGTCAGTGTGTTTAGTGCAAAAATAGACGTGGGCGAACCGTTTGTGTGTTTGAAAGACAGATCGACGGAAGTGAAAGTTTACCGAAACGCGAGGAAATCGACGCTAGTTTACAATGTGGAGTCCGTCCGCTGGAAAACTTTCCCGGGGGCTGAAGAAGGAGGTTGAAAGGAATGCACGAAGATTAGGAGGATATCGACAGGAGGTAAGTACGGTCTCAATGCCCGAGGAGAGATTCTCTCTGCACTCGATGAACCATCGAGACGATAAAAACAGGCCCGAGGACGATCAAAGGGAGCTCGTTAAATTAACTGCCTGTTGTCAGGAGAGAATTCATTCCGAGTCCCATTCGAATCCTAGAAAATAAGTTCTTTCAGAGAAGCACGAGTGTGGACACAGAAAAGGACCCCTTGAAAAATAAAATCGCGATGCATAAGGTTTCACTGACCCTTGAAAAGTAACATGCTCGCCGCGTAATGCGCTGCAAGACTTCCTACCTTTCAGTTGTTTCGTTTGTGGCGGAGAGCTCTGTAGCAACCCTTTGATCAAAATTCTACGACTTCGCATGCAAGGGTGGAAGCTACAGATAAACGTGGAGAGTGTTTCAAATAATTGTACGATCTGAAGTAGTTCCTTTACCCATGGCATTAAAACTCCCCACTTTCATGCTGCACTACACATGTATCTGACGAACCATAATTATTAAAAATATACGAGTAAAATGAGGAATTATTTCTGTATCTAATAAATTTGTTACGATAAAGAAACATGCAAAGATCGTTCTTGGGTAGGAACCTATAACGTGGAATGGAAACTATGAACGTAGCCTCGTAGAATAGTCTTCATCAGCGATGAGCAAAATTTTTATTTAAATAAAAATTTCGAATAGCGAAAAAATGTTAACTTTATTCGTCGAATAATCTAAAGTTAAAGTAACTTATATTTGATCCGTTATTTAAGGGATCTCCATACTTTGACGGCCTGAAAAGGAGCGCGGTGTTTGGGATTTTTTTCAGAGAAATCCTCAAATTATATTAATTGAAAACTTTATGCTTATTATATTTGTACATATTTAGATAACATGTTAAAAAAATTTAATTAAAAAAACTGTACCTAAAACTTCAAACGAGTTTTTCCCAAGACGATGTTTTTCGAAGTGGTTAGCATGATATCGCAAAAGCCAATCATTCGATTTACTTCAAACTTGGCATATATCTTCAGTAGATGTCCCATTCTCGTTGGTACTAAAACTAATTGTAAGTCAGTTTGGGCAAAATTAGACTTTTGCGACTTAAAAAACTAGCAATTTTTTTTATAAATCTGTGTCTGTTTTAGACGCTGCAATTTTTTTTTAATTTTCAGTATTTCTCATTTAATCTAGTTCAGATTACAGAAAATTTTAAGTTTTCTATTTCAGACAATTACAACAGCTGATTTTATGCTAAGAGTGCGCATATGATTTTTGTAAGGCGCTCTATTTGAAGCAGTATAGCTCCAGATATAACCACTATTTTTGCACAAATTTCTTTTCATTGTCTCTAAAGATTGACAAATGAAGCCACAGAGCTGGAAATAAATATATTTAATGGTTTTGTTTTAAAAAATTCCCAAAGTCCGCATCATTTTTCGTCCGTCAAGATAGGGAGACCGCTTAAATAATTTTTTATGTAGTTAATGCCCAGTTCTGGTCTCCACGCACCACACAGAACCGCGCGTACAAATTTTTACACACCATGGCATTTGAACAGTGAACGCGGGGCGGGTTCACGCGCGAATTCACCCTGACGACGAGTTCGGGGTGCAGCAAACAGAACGAGACAGCTAGGCCAGTGTGAAGACCATCGATCAAACGAACGTTCCACGGATTCAAACGCGGGGAAACCACTCGCAACGATATTCCCAACGATATTCAGATGCTCGTTGTCGGACGCAATGCGGTATTTTCGGCCAATTCCTAAAACTCGATCGCGCTTCATCGAGGTCCAAGGGTCTGGAGAGAAAAAAAAGGGGGAACATGTAGAAAAAGTACGAGGGGATGAAAGGCGTGTGCGTGGGTCGGGGCTCGTAGCCTTGAATTTCGTTCCTCCGACCCAATTGGGTCAAGAACGACTTGATGCTCGTTGGAATGCGTCTGGCTGTCGAATTAATGTAATTAGGCGACGAAAACGGGCAACGTGGAGGGAATGCGGATGAAAAAAAAGGGAGTTGGAGTAAAGTCTCGACCTGTGACCTTCGTAGCTTTTCCACTACAACGAGGTCCGCCCCGTTTTTTTCAAAATATGAAACTCTTTATTCTCTTTGCATTTTGCATATGATTGAAACCTTGCAAATAGGTATATGAAACCTTATACGGTTTTACGTCATCTCATCGTTCCTTCTCAAACTTTTTGTCTATTTTCTGAAGGTTCCTTGTTAGTACTGATAATAGAGGTTCCATCGTACCGTACTTCGCATCCTCTAACATCAAGTACGCCCTTGTAATTCGTAATACGTCAGCGTTCAATTTCCATCCCCGATCCGTTTCAGTTTCTGTATTGTACCCTCTGTTTTTTCCCGTCTGAGATCACTCTATTATACCTCCCCCTCGCGTTTTCAATTGAATAAGAATCTGCAGTGCGTAGACGTCTGCGACGCGCACAAACGGTAAATCCGCCATCGTGGCGAGGTCGACGCGAGTGGTGTGCTCGGAAAGTTGGCAGGCGGATAGTCTCCCGCTCTCAATCGTCTCCCTTTTCCTCCTCCACTCGTCCTCTTTTTTTTTCTTTCAACCCCTCGTTCGAGACGGTGCGAGACGAAAGGCAAATAGACTCTTTTGCTGTCGCGGCAAGGACGATTTTCGAGAGCGTCATAGTCCCTGATTATCTTTGATCGTCGGCCCGCGAGGTTATCGAGGGCCGCGTCAGCTACTTCGATTCTGATTCTCCTCCATGGGTAACGTCCTTCCCTGTCTCGGTCCATTTTGTCAACCGACGCTTATCGCGATGCAAGTCGGCTTCGTCGAATCTCTGCCAGCCGTGTAACTCGCCAACGTCGTTCCCGCGAGTTTTTGCAGGCGGAACTGAGCCGCACAATTTTTGTCGAACAATGCATTGGCAGACATTTATCGGCAGCTGGGTTCGAGTGAAACTGACGCTCGTTACATCTTTACGCTCTGGTTATGGAAATTGGCTGTATTCAGCGCGTTCGGCCGGACGAACGTCCAACGATCCAGCGTCCTCGCTGTCAAACAACGTCATTGTGGAGGCCGTACCCGGGGCAACACCTCGAATCGAGAATATTTCGCTGTGACGGCTAACGTAATTCAATCGCTGACGCGACGATTCGCCGTTTGGACGGGCTGGCCGGCGCCCGATGGTCAAATATACCGGTATTCAAGTGGTCGGGCCGCTCTATTGTCCGCTCGTAGCATTCAACGTAGGCTGACATCGCGCGTGTCGCTAACATCATTGCGATCGCTCGCTCCTCGTTGCCCTGCACTCGTAACGCGTCCCATTACCGCCGCTTTGCGGCCTATTTAATTAGTTCCGGAGCTTTGTGAGCCACGCGAACGCAAGCCCCGGCCGATTAAGCGCACTTATCGGCCGTTTCCCGACGCGGTCCTGCGTTTTCCCCGCGCTCTGGATACGCGAATCGTCCTCGAATTCCATCAGCAGTGTCAACTCACGGGGTGGGGGTAGGGATCAAGAATTTCCGAGTATTCAGCGAGCTGCGTCAACAACGGCTGGAAATTTCGCCACGAGTGTCTAGTTTTTGGAAGCCAGAGGTTCGCGTAGAAAATTATAGTGAACGATGAATTGAGGATCTTGCAGCAAGACGGGTGCAGCTCCATCTTTACCAACTCCTAGTAAGTTAGAAAAAACTGTTTATAAAATTATTGTTTTGACCTAGCATTAAAAAGAGAACACTAATTGAAAAAATAAATATTTTTACACAATAAGTAGTAGCTATCGAGTTGATAAGTATTTGTTTCTATTTTTGGCGAATTTTTCAAACCTGGACTTGTCCAAAACAAAAATATTGCACAAAGCAGTATTGGCAGGTCTAAATTAGCAATAAGTCGCTCTTTTTTGCGAATATTACATGTCATAACTCAAAAACATGACGCTTGCTGCAAGGTCCTCAATTCTGGAGACTCTGTAGAGATATCAGTGGAATTGTGCGACATTGTACAGACATCAGTGGATGGGTCAAGCCTGATACGGACATCAGCGAATCCGTGCAGTATGGTGGGGACATCAGTAGATGTGGTCAATCCTGCAGGTACATCAGTAGATCTGTCAGACCTGGTACAGACATCGATGGACTTGTGTGGCAAGTGTAGAGACCATTCTAACTGTGTGTGTGGTACTCTGTAGGGATCTCCTGACGGGTTAGGTTTCAATGTTTCATACGATCCCAGGGGGCCTGAAGGATCCGAATTCCTATCGTCCAGTCTCGTGTTATCCGTATTGAATGTCGAATAAAACTTATTGTTAGATCGTCTTCTATGTGTTTTACGCGAAGAAGGGTGTTGGTGTCAAGTCCAAGATGATCTGTACCGTGCTCCACGGCTTTTCTATCAACTATGCAATATACATCGCGCGCATACTATTCTGTATGCCTGGAACGTTGGTCTCTCTTAATGTAAGTGCTCAAGTATCTCCTGCGATGTTTGTTGTCGCAAACGACGACTGTGCTCGTCGTGCCGATTGTTTCAGCTATGTAAACGGATCTTAATAATAACGCATAGAATACGTCGCGTTATGACGGTGGGCAACTATGTTCACAATTTTGATGAACGAACGGTATTCCAGTTGCGCAAGGAATGCACGCCGGCTGCACTCCGGGCGCAGTCGGAATGGAAACTGTGGATTGTGTAACTGAATACATCGTACCTATTTCGACCATCTTTTTTGCTGTTTTGTTTTCGCGCGGGTGGTGAATTCCTTCAGGCAAACGAAACGAACTTCAAGCAGATAATGAGAATTGGAATAAGGAAAATGAATTCTGTTTACATTGAGATTATACTGCTGCTTTACCGCGAATATGCGTAAGTATAGTAGCAGTTGTATTTAAACATTTATCAACACTCCAGAGCCCTTTGTTCCCTTATCTCAATCCATAGAAATGCGTTCGTGCTCTGACAAACCAATTTACCAACAAACCAATTGTGCTCGCAAACGTGAATATGCCGTCCGTTGCGCAACCCACATACTTTTCGAGCACATATTCTCAGCAGGAAGTTGAGTATAAAGGCTGTTCACCGAGGTTACGCGAATCGGTGGTCGCAAAGCAGGTTACACAATCACAAAGTGATCCTGCAATTGCGTGGCGCGGACTACACGCTCGAAAACAGAGGAACTGTTTCTCTTGTCTTATGGAGACAAACTTGCCACTGATCATTTTCCATTCGTCGACGAGGTATGTAGGGGAAATTGTTTTTCTAAGACAAGAGCTGCGATATGCAGCCAACGTGTGGGGTTTATACACTCGGGTGGACTTCACGACAGTATGAGATCAATCGCAAAGCAAAGACCGTCGTAGTTTTTCATTCAAGTTTAAAAATGTCGAGTTGAAAAGTTCCAGTGTCGTGTTTGCGACGAGACATTTATTTGTGATTTCTGTTTACTAGATACATTAAAATAACTTTATGTACACGTTAATATTTGCTAAATTAACTTTCTTTGTGACTTTTAAAATAATAGTAATAAAGGTTTGGTATTATATTTTAGGCGTTTTTTAATAGAAACCCGATATTACTCACACCTACTTATATGACATTCTTTTGCACCTTGCATTCTTTTCCTATGAGTTAAGATTTCTAGCAGTTTTCGAAGTTTATTTTGCCATCCAAATTTTTGTTGGCAGGAAAAATAAATTAGGTATCTGGTTTAGCCTCACTTTTCCCTAATCTCCTTTCTTTCTAACTGTCGAATACCATCATTCGGAATGCCTCTGAATACACACTATAGCTAACCGAAATACCATACCGCAGATTGCAACAACGGTACAATCCGTCAGAAGAAAATCCCTCAGAGTCTAACATCACATGTCACTATTTAATTCGGGACAACTGGCGCAGTACATTTAAACTAACAAACATATTCGAATTTCACGAGGCTTCCAACTAATTTTTCAGTTAGCGAGAGTCTAATTAACGGTAGCATCCAATACGCGTTTTCGTTTAAGCGGAATCGCGATCGGGAACGTAAACATCGGCTGGTCCTCCGTGTATATCGGCGAAAACATTGCAGGAAGCCAAGCAACTAGCGTTTGTATCGATTTCCAATTAACAGGAACGACCACGGTATGGATTTCTGGACCGGGCCAGCTCGCTCTCGAATTTCATTCCGCCCGAAGCGTCATCGCGCTTAATGATTCAATGAAGTTCGTCTGCGCCGCGGCGCGTGACGTAACGTATAAATTATCAAACTCAGTCGCCGCCGAGAGTAGCTTTAAAATTTTCATTACGCGAATTAATCGACCGACGCTATCTGCATTAGCCAGGAGTCGGTGGATTCTCCTTTTTGCGCGGCCGCGGCTGTCGAGGCTGGGACATCTTGCATCGACAAGCTCGCTCGCCTCGCAACCGCTCGCTCCTCCCCCCTTTCCCCGATGCAAATTATTACTTGGGGAAAAACGGTCGGAACGATTAACCGTAACCGTGCAGCAAAATACATATATATTTTCACGAGGTAGGTATCGAATGTAAACACGAGAAAATCGCGAGGAAATATATCGTGAAATCAAACGGTAACTTGCGGAAAAGGGAATATTGATCCTCTGATTGCTACTACTATTGAACATTTTGCTACAACTGTTCGTATTTTCCGCGTTTTAGTGCGTACGCGTCAATAAATAACGCAATAAATTGCTTGCGGACCTTTATTCTCCGTCTATATTAAAATATCCAGGGTACATTGAACTGAATCATTTACCGAATATTCTGGTGGCATAGGGAATGTAGCTTGATGAATTTTCCACTGTGTAATAGGTAAATGTTCCTCCTTTCTTTTCTACTATGTCGCGCGAGAAACTTTTACGTGGAAGGCTCACTGTTTTATTCATGGGGACACGATAAGGTGGCGTTTAGGAGAAGCTTCATCTTTTGGTAGCTACCCTTCTGTTCTGGTCGGTGTGAAACGCGATTCGCAAAGGAAGGAAATACCTATCCATTCTCGATAAATTATTCAGAACAGTCCGACGATGGCGCGGAAGATAAACCGCCGTTAACAGAGAACAAGCGCGATAATCCACCTCGCGGAATATAGCTTCGCGATTAATCAATATCCGATGAGGTTTTGCATGAGGTATCTGGATCCGGACTCATTGCCAGTAACTTCTTCGCAGTTATATTTATGACTTTAGTAACTCGATTATATTACCCAAGATGTTTTGCTTGTTATTTCGGAATCTACTGTGTTATTCTCGTGATATTTTGATAATTTACCAAGGAATCGACGGGAATCTCATTCTGACGTATCAAGGAATGCGCACCACCAACCGTACTAGCCAGACTGATATTTCTGACCAGATATCAGAAAATAGTAATATCGGGTATCGAAACGACAGCGAGGCCAGTTCGTCGGCCCCTAATGGTACCGACGGTCGAACCGTCTGGTACCAACCTGGATAAACTTCGACCGTATCTCTCGAGTTAAACGTTGTTCCCGAGGAGCCTCCTCGTTTCGTGCACGGATCTGTAAGCATAGTATATCGCGCAAGCCTGCAGGTTAAAGCACCTATAACGAGGCTTAGAAACGGCCCTGAACGTCTTCCGTGTTCACCGAGCATGGAAGCTTCTGTGAAACGAATAACTTCGCGGTGTTCGCCCTTTTCGAAAACTCGCTTCTCTGCAGTTCGTAGCATTGCCAGGGTAGCTGTAAGTAAATTCGAGTAACTTGGTCTTCGTTGCGAGGCAATAGGTTCGAATATTTTTTCCGTAAAGTTCAAAAGCTGCAATCATTTCTCGAATATCAGGTGTGGATAATTTTCAAAGCATCGGTTATTAGCTGAGAAAGGCGTTTTATGGTAAGTGAATATGGTCGAGGTAGAAAGTTAGGTATTCTTCTGTGAGCAAGAGGCTTTTTGTTATTTAGAATCAAGAGTAGGCTAAGTAGTCCATTAGCGATAACGTTTACGCAAACAGTCGCAGCAGCCCTTTTTCAGGCGGACGGCTCCATTGTGCGTTAAATTAGTCGCGTTTATTAAAAACGTTCATATTTGCGAGGGCTGGCGGTGCCCCACAGGCTGCAGTCAATAGCATTGTTATGCTAAATGCTTTAATCAAGACCCACCGTGGCTGTTTGCCGTTCTCTCGACTGATTTAACTAATCGCGCTATATTCGATACACAATCGATGCGCGGTATTTTACCATCGTGTTTAGCTGCTACTTTATTACCATGTAACTATTAAATTATCGCACAAATAGGTACATGTTCTACGTTTGGATTTTAGGTACTTGTCGAACGGAGCCCGCGAAGATTGCGTGTTCTGAAGGAAAATGGAAAAGTCGGAAACAGTGATTTCAGAACTTGTTGAATCGCGCGTGACAGTTTATCTCAGAAAATTGTGAAAAAATATCTGTTAATCGGGCAGAGTCGATGGGCCGACAGCTATCAGTGCCACTTTCGAAGACAAAGGGACGATTTTATTTACAGAATCTGCGAATAACTGGACCAACCCACGAGTCTGCGACGAAAAAGCAAACAGTGGAACACACGCGCAAGCTTTTCCAAGTGCGCAGTGCGCAAATACGCCGTTCCGCGCGAGCTGTTCGCGCGATGAATATCGAGCCGCACGAACAAATATAATTTTGACAATTCCGCAATCGAGCCATTATTCGGATCGTTGAATATTTCAGGTGTATACACATTCGTCGTCCGACGGCGCGTAAAAGTTTCAGGATTTCATTAACCGCCATTGATAATCGTTCGCTTTGCGCAAGCCGGGCAGGGTGGAATGTATAGGAATTCGATAGATACGCCCATAATATTCTGCTCAACGAATGTAAATAATTTCCTACTATTTCAGCAATTGTGTAATTGTGTGGCCGAATTCTGGCAGATTTAGCTAGAGATTTAGTTAGAGCCAGAGATGGGCAAAAAATTATTTGAAATACAAATTTCGTACACAAATTTTTATTTCAAATAATTTTTTGCCCATCTCTGGTTAGAGCTATGATTTTTGTCACGTATTCTCGAGATACTTCTAAGTATAATATATTGAACCTTAATCAAACACACACTAAAAGAAATACACGCCACACTCACTGACAGTTTCAAGTTTTACTCTGAAACTCCACCTTCCTGCTTAATTACGCCAGCACTGCCCTTCCAGTCACCCCATAATCATAATCTTTCTCATAAAAGACAAGTTCAACTTGCATCAAGAAACGTTGACGAGAACTGATGAGCTGACGAAGTCACCGGTAGGAAGCATAGTTGGAAGTGACGCCGCGATATCTATCCCGTTTGGCGTAATTTTCGGGAGAAATTAGGGTGGCCAGGTGGTGTCGGGGGATCGCGTGTAGGGGGTTGCGCAAGCCATTCAGAATTTTTGCATGTAGATTGGTAGCGAACTCTGGCCCGCGAGAAGAGAGGAAGGAAGCAGTGGAAGACGTGGAAGGCAATTTCGAGTTGGGGGTAGATGTATGTCCCGGCGATAAAAGTAATGAGATCCATTATAACAGGGTAAGCTGCTGCCCGTGAGGTACAAGTATCTATTCGCTTGTCTAGTAGATTGTCCTCCCCTATCCACACCCTTTTTCGACACCCTTGAAACCTCTCCCCCCTCCGGTCGCGCCTTAATCGTTAATTGCTTGAAATAAATTAGCGACACGGTGTACAGCGAACGATCGAAATTTTAACCATCCCAACAGTGTACTCGAAGAATTATGCTGCAAGATAGCAGTATCTTCTCTGTCGCGCAAAATTATTCTCTTGGATTCGCCTGACTTTTGTAACTTCTCCTTTATCGTTACACAAAGGGCTGTAACGCGTAGCTGCGAGCTTGTTTAGGATTACTCTGAGTGAAGGGACATATATTCGTCGCTGGTAGTGGAGCACGCGAGCTTCGGTTCACTTAGTTTACCCGAATTTCGTTACACTGCAGATCTAAAGTTCCCTGCGTTTTATTGTCCTATCGCGATTCTGCTCTTGCTAATTAAATTGAAACATAAAGGATATCCGGAAATTCTCAGTCAGTGCGTGTCGCGCGTGGTTGCATGGTTTCTGAAGCCATCTCCCACGGAGAACGACATGGAGAGTACTCGATAGTTGGGATAACTTGCCTCGAACGCGAAACTCAATAGTCGAGACGCGATAACGGCGGATCCATCCACTTTTTCGTAATTTCACGGACACTACTGCATCCTCGCGGAGAATTGAAATTTCCAGGAATATTCTAAACTGCGTTTCTTTCCCCATCGAGGGTACGATGAGAGGGGAGAATGGTACGTCGAACGGCTGGAGGAGCTGCAAAAATTGATCAGAAAACGGAACGAATAGCGCGCGGCAATGCGAGTCGCGGGGCGATAGAAATGTGTGAATTTCGCGGAGGAATCTGTTAAAAGGTTCGACGAATTGCATCGAGTGAACGCGAAGATTGTTCGTAAGGCAAAACCGCGCGAAAAGTTCCGATGGAAACCGAATTACACTGTGTTTGCGCATTCGCTGCAAAGGGTCAGAGTATCCACTATAAAAGGCTTTCTAATTTGATCGAAGGTAATCATTTCCGCTAGGCCAACGGGAAAACTTTACTTTTCCCAGCCCTTTTCAACCGTGGAATATAAAAAGGTTGATAGCAAAAAGTCGCGTAATAAAACTCAAATTTTCCGGTCGCTATCTTCGGCATAGAAATTTTTATCATTCTCTTCCTTTTTTTTTAGATACGCAAGAGGGTAAAGTAAGTTTCGCGTGGAAATTTTTACGACTCTACCGTCGAGTCGGCAAACCATCCTCATATTCCTTTTCGGAAGGGAAGGAATGTCTGGCTGATTGTGATTTATCGGTCTGGAAATACATAAAAAAATATTCGAACCTGCTCGCTGAATACGCGGCTCCCCGTTTCAATGTTTAAGGAAGAATGAAAAAATTGAGAATGATTTTCGTTCGGGAAATCACTCGCCGCTGACGGTAAGTCGCAAGTTTGGCCGCGCGCCTCATAATTCTCGCTCAATTTTATCAAGAGCGAAACTTCATTGGGCGTATGTCGGCAGATCTGCCGATGCGCCTTAATGAAATTCCCCGCGATCCGTCGTGTCGCTCATAAATTACGCGGCTTAATTAGATTAGATGTGGCTCTGTTTTATACGAAGTATTTTACGGGGTATCGTTACGTCCGCGCCTCCTCCGCCGAAGAAATTCCGATGATAAAGGGAATGCCAGGTAGCGGGAAAATATTTTAACGCTCCGCCGGTGGATTCAGTTTCCACGAAATCAGAAAATGGCGGGCTCCGTGGCGTGGCAGCTCCGTGTAAAAGAATAAACGTTCCGTCGGAATTTGTGGCTTCTACGTGCGGTCGTTACGGTATCGTTGCGTTGAATAAATTCGACGAACCAGCTGGGAATCCTCGCATATTTCGAACCTAAATCGAGCGGGTCCTATACTTTCTTACTAAGAATTTCTGCGCTACGCGACACGAAATCCTGAATTTTTCATTCACCTCTCCATTACGGAATTGATCGCGGCATGACAGCCCGCGTTACTAGACTTGACGTCCCGAATGTACCTTTGAATTCTCTGATACTTTTTCAAACTTACTGTCCGTCAGGATCGCTGCTGCAATTCCTACGTGCCAAATGCAAAGTGATGCTTAACTAAGAATGGCACGTCAGTCGATAACTCGGGGAGTTACGAACTCTGCAATGCAATCTTCGTGAAAAACCGGTGGCAAAGATTGTGGTCGAACGAATTTATATGGAATTAAAGTCCTTAATAGTCGTATCGTTAATTACAAGACGAATTTGATTATCTGAATATACTTTATCGACGAGGAATAGGAATCTCGGAGTATACCACACTCGAGCAATCCCAAGGCTACTCGTGGGATATTCGAAGGTGGTGCGACATTGTGCAAGAACTCTGTACATCCAGGACATCCGGTCAACGTGGAATACCCGCTGAGACGCATTCAGAAATGTCCGCGATGCGGACATTTAGCATTCCCGCGTGGATGTCGACCAGCTTACGGCTACGAAGTCCACAGATTTTCCTGAGGTAGCCGAGCTTCGCTGGCGTGGAAGTTACAGGCGCGAAGTCGCGTTTAAATTCGATCCCGACATCGGTTAAATCCGCTTAAGAAAACTAGAAGGGAGAGGGAGGCGTGCAAAATTGATACGACACGAAGCATACCTACTTTGCTTTCTACGGGACTGCACGGTGGAAAAGTAAATTCGAGCGATCTCGGCTGCTCGGCGGAAGGAAAGTATGAAAATAATCTGATCGCGTGTACAATTCTTGGGGTGTTTTGGTGGAAACTAATTTTTATAAGGAAATATTCTGACCTTATATTCCAAGCTCTTTGAATGCTCAAGGTGGAAAATCTCTAACAACCTCGGAAAATTCCTAGCATATTTAAGGAGCAGCGTAACAAATGTAAGCGAAACGAGGTTCGAGATTTCCGTCTGGAAAATCGTCTGCACGTGAAGGGAATTTTAATTGCGTCCATTAATGGAAATGTCGGAGCCAAAATAAGCTGCGCGGTGTCAAACGTTGCTACAAGCGATATCGACGTTCACTTTGCGATGGACGGTGGAGAAAATGTAGAATAAAAAGGAATGGGAGATAGGTCCTTGGGAACGAGGAAAAATCGTAAAACTTGTGTGGTCGACGCGGTAACCGATGGTTCCCCGAATAAATAAAATTTACAGGCGTTATCTCGCCGCGTGTGTAACATTTAAG
This sequence comes from Andrena hattorfiana, assembly GCA_944738655.2. Classification (NCBI taxonomy): domain Eukaryota; kingdom Metazoa; phylum Arthropoda; class Insecta; order Hymenoptera; family Andrenidae; genus Andrena; species Andrena hattorfiana. Next base: position 19,600,386 of record OX122889.2, on the reverse strand, counting down.
GGCGGAAAAAGGCGGAATGAAGAATTAGTCGACTTGGAGGAACTATTACCACGCGCGAGGAATCCTAATTGCGGTCATTAATAAAACCGTCTGGATAAAAGTGGTCCAGGATGAATCGGAAGCGTGTCGTTCCTCGAACTTGAACGCCATAACTTACCAAGATACTTAGATAAAAATGAGCTTCTGGGTACGATTAAAATTTCCCAGCGTGGACCAGCGTGGACTTCGAGGCGAAGCATAAAAACAAGTTACCACGAGGAGGACACCATTTCCACCCGGCTCGAAATTGTCATTACATAACAAAGAACGCGAGGCTAAAAATGAGCGTTCTTAAGGTCGAAAGGTGACCATTATCTCGGTTTTCGCAGGCTGTTATTCTTAATGCTTATTCCGCCCGGCGAATCTACGCATTCTACGTGATTCGCGTTTTGAATGGCACGACTCTGCACCCAGGCACAAGCTAACATTCCCCAGTAATCTTCGGGCATAATTAAGGTTTTCTGTAGATTCTGTTTCTTAATGCCTACCGTAACAGTACGAGTGTATCCATCCCATTTTTTCTTGTCAAAGTCATTAAGGAGTCACATTACAAATCCCAGATTACGAGTGTGACGTTTACTTAGGACTAAAATACAGCGTTTCAGCATAATAGGTGTACATTCATCTACATAGAAGGGTTTCTAAAATAAATTGCAAAAATTCATTAAGACTTATTTCTTTGCCTGAGCTCCACTAGGCAATTAACTTCGTACCCAGGGTCCTGCAAAAATGGATCTGAAAACTCTAACGCCTCTATTCTAATATCGTTCGTTCAATTTTAAAACATGCTTGGAATGAAAACACTCGATTAGGTCCTCCGTATCGATCGAAATTCACCGCGAACGAAAGTGTATCTTTTCGAACGAGATATCTGACGCGCTTTTTACGCGTCTCAATTATCGGGAAACGAGGCAACGGGGAAAATGCACATGCGATCGCTATAAGCACCCACCAGCTGTGGCCAGCGGACCGTGAGGTAGACTTTGGCGCGGCCAAAAAGCCGCAATCTTCGTAATCTCCTCAGCTTCTTATCGTTAAAGCCCATCCCTATGAAGACGGGCGCCACACGTGATCCGCATTGGCACTCCAGGTTGCTAACCGATTATTTTCCACTGCGACAACACACTAGCTTATCCAACAGAGTCCCGGAACTCCTCCGCCTGACGATAGCCGCGATTCCCCTTTCGATTCTCAACGACGTGCTTCTCACTATTGAAAGTCACACGAACCACCTTCTTTCCTTCGAGAACGTTTCGCCGTCCTTTGAAGCGCGAGCACTCTGCATATGCAATATCACTGTATATTCCCGCAGGATGTCGAACCTTTAGAAATAGAAATTTAGACAACGTTAACGCGTTGATAATTTTCTGCTAGTAATTTCGTGGATTGTATCAACGACGTGGAACTCCGCAGCGGATGTGTCGGTTCTCCAGTTTACACTTTAAGGGGTGACGTCCAAAAGAGGGTGGAGAAGGAGGGTACAGTTGGAGTTTTATGCGAAAACGTTGGAAACGCGTGGGTGGCGACGGCGCCACGTGACTTCCTTCAAGGGATCGTTAGGCAGATTTGTGACCTTGGAATCGCGATTCAACGCTCAGCGACCACTGTGCGAGACACAGTTGCGCCTGGTACCCTGCATAATCGTGACGTACCATCTGCACGACATTTGTCGCAGAATATTCCCTCGACACGCTCGCAGCTTTTTCCCTTTCGATACCATGCCTCCCAATCTCGAATGGAGAACGAATACGAATCACGTCTCCGAATCGATACGAGCTAGCAGTCTCGACGTCCAACTTTCCACAAGTCACGAACCAAGGACGTGAAACATTAAAGACTCTAGTGCCAACTATATCCCCCGGCCAGGCTATTAAGAAACACACGAGCTGTCGAAGGAGCTCGAGGACATCCAACTGTGCCCCTTTGCCACCCGCTCTCCAATCTCCCGCGATAAACGTGAGAACCGGAATCCAAGGCAGAAGCTCTGACAGCAGCGTACATTATTCACGAGGTGCTCTACGTCCACGAGCAGGCAAGTGTATCCTGTCGTTCCTTCGAGCCGGCCCCCGGAGTCGGGATCCAATTAAACGCGATCTGCATCGATCAGTTATCCAATAAACTTCGAGTCCTCGGCTTCTCAGGCTTGTTTGCGCGACGACGAAACGTTCCGGGCGCTCATCCCCGGGATGGCCTCCCGGAGGGAGACGAGCAGAACTGTCGTGAGTGGTACGCGTGTGAAAGCAACGTGCACCGGAGCGCGAAAGCGCGGACAAATGTTCCTGGAAGGCAGGAACAGATCCCGCGAGCTAGGATCCGCGCGAATGACTGGCAGTGCTTTCGCTCGGCGGGCCATGGGGTGCCGAGGGATGCTGCCAGCTGGGTTGGACGGCGCAAGATCTACCCCCACACGCGATCCACGGCCACCCACACCACCACTCCCCCTCTGTGAACCCTCCACGCCACCGGCAGCCAGACGTATCTCCGGCGCAGCTCGCCCCACTCTCCCTCATCCTCCTTTCGCTTCCAAATAACTTGATGCCCGCTATGGGAAAAAAACATCCCCCTCGGCGGCTTTCGCCGCGAGACCAGAGACGCACGGCTTGCTGGAGACCAAGAGGAGCCGGATATTACGAGGCCAATGAATATTTGAGTAACCCTAGCGGAAGGTGTTTTCGCCTACGCCGATGAAAGAGGGCGATATTAGCGTTTGATGAGCGACGCGGGGGTGATGAGCACGCGTTATGTTATGGGCTCGAGGGGTGCACGGTGTGGTGGGATTTCGGGGGCAATCGAGGGACGGTGCAGTTTATTTACAGAGGATGCAGAGTTGAACGTTTGTACGAGGAGAGATCGGTAGTAATGTAATAAAGAATCACAAAGGGTGGTAGAAGTCGAAAGATCAAGATGTCACGTAGGTTAGAATCATGTTACTGACATGGGGCTCGTGGAGACTGATATCTAATTCCCTGTTACACGCTTTCCCGCAAAGGGACGGTCAGGTACCATGAGTCAATGGCTCTCGCCACTCTGTCCACCTTACCCGAAGTAATTCCTTTGAAAAAATAAAAGAAAGGGAAAAGAGGAAACGAGGCGGAGATCGCGTGTCCAAACAACTTCTCGGCTCATCTTCCTCTTCTTGAGCATCGCCTTCTCGAGAAATACGGAAAAATAATCCGGTGGCTTTGCCTGGCGAAGCATAAAAAACGCCCTGCTGAAGACGTCAAAGCAGAAGCTTTGGTATATTATGGGGATGAGATAGCGGTACACCACGAACCCTCTGCTTCTTCCATCTCGTTTAATGCCTGATACTCGAAGCATTCTGTCGTGACATTAAATACCACCCAACGCGGTATTGCGAAATTATACGAACGTGAATTTAAAGATTCTTGTACTCAAAAGGACGTCGTTCGATTTCTGATGAAATCCACCTCGCTCTTTCACGCTCTCACGAAACAGGGGTGCAAAAGAATTTACGGGGAACGCGTCAAAGTGCACGCCATTATAGCAAAGATTGGTTACCATCGCAAGAACAGAAAGAAGGGAAACGGCCAACCCGCCAAATGATTTTTTAAAAGGCGAATCCGTTAAAAGCTCGCAGTAGACGTCTACCAAATAAATCCTAGATCCAAGTGTAATCTTTAACTTCCCCCGCGTTTTTCTGCCTGCTCCTTTACCACCGTCGGAAAAACAAAACGGAAGAGCCCCTTTGCCCGTCCTGGCGTGAACATCCTTTTGGCGATGAAAATGCGAGCAGGACCTGTCGAAAGTGCGATCTCGCTCATTCGTAAAAATGATCTCATGTCGTCGAGGATCCTTAGGTATCGAACAATGTTTGAGAAATTACCTTGAACCGGGGGATTCTGTTAGACAGAACCCGACATACTTTCTCCGCCTTTTCTATCTTTCTCCCTCGCTCGTTTCTTGTTTTCAACGAAGCTGTTAACACCGAAACCCTTTCCTCGACTGATGGTTTCTTTCCGTCGGGAGCCTTTTTAACTTCGCACGTCTCAAGAACCTTTGGTCGGTCTTGATGACTGCGCGAAGGAAGGCGTCGCTCTGCCATCCAGCGAATGCATTGTGCATTACCCGACCGATGCCCGTGGCGAAACGAAACGTCGCCAATGGGGATGGCCATTGGGGCAAGCGAAAAATTCGAACGGCGCGGAGCGAACGATTCGAGTGCACTCCGACTAGATCAAAGCTCCTGGCAGCGGGGCTCGCAGAAACAAAAGGGTCGGCGCACAGATTCTGAGACCCCGAAGCCCGGAGATCTCACGTGCGGAGCTGTTGATCGGTACACAAGAGACCAGACTCGTTCGGAGGAAAGAATCCTACAATTTCCTACGAGCTCGGGAAGTTGGACACGTTACGTAGCAGCGAGTTGTGAAGTTCTGAGCAGAGAACCCGGTTAACTCATAAGTCGCTAAGTTCACTTCAAAATACAGCTAGCCTGGTATATATCTGGGGAATATTTCACGTCTGCTGTGTCTCAAAATTCTAATATCACCAAAATAATCTTTTCGGGGGGAGGGGAAACTCTGAAGAAACTTTCTGCCAGTCGCAGTAAAGGCAATATTGCAAAGTCAGGTGCAAAGTTAAATTGGTTTGTTTTCATTAACACTGTATGTGCTGAAAAATCAATGCTTTCAAACGCTTTCACGGTAAAACAATGGATTTACTTGCTCAACATCGATTAAGGGGTCATTCTACTTTGATCGGTCGAAAAATTAAGCTATTTGTAAAGATTTTTTTCTGAGTAAATACAACATATAATGAAATAAATCTTTTTGGTATTTATTAAGCTACTCTTATATTATACAAAAATAATTTTAAAAAAATTTTTGCAAGTTGTTTTCATTGTTATTTTACAGTGGCAATATGGCACCTAAAAAGGGAGGTATGTTCACGGCGTAGGTGATTTCCCGACTCGGGTTTATCCGAAACAAAAAATTTCAAAAGATAGCCCCTAGCTCAATTAACAATTTTTGTTGAGAAATAACCGAGATTTTTCTCATGGAACATCCGAGAATACAACCTTTTGAGAGTTTTGCCAAACTTTTTTTTCAAACCGACGCCATTTTTTTACTTTTTAACAAAAATTGTTAATTGTGCTAAGGGCTAGAGCGACACTCATACAGATTAAGAATCTTTTGTTTCGGATAAGCCAGAGCTAGGAAATCACCTACACCGTGAATATACCTCTCTTTTTAGGTGCCATATTGACACTGTAAACAAACAATTAAAACAAATTGCAAAAATTCTTCTTAAATTGTTTATGTATAATATAAGAGTAGCTTAATAAATACCACAAAGATTTATTTCATTATGTGTTGCATTTACTGAGAAAAATATCTTTAAAAATAGTTCAATTTTTCGGCGTTTCAAAGTAGAATGATCCCTTAACGCAGATGTGTGGCTCAATAAAAGGGATTATATGTAATTCTGTGTGATATCACATATGACTGAATCCCGTGAACATCCGATTAACAAATATAGATGAATATAACTAATGTAACTAGTTAACAATCGGTTATCAATTCGATGGTTTGCCAATGCCAGAGAATCATAGCACGGATAAAACGTTTTCATAAACACATATTGCACTATATCCTCATTAAATCGAATTAAATAAGCCGCTCGGGTCGCTAATTGAATGCTGCCTTCATTCAGTAAATACGTAATATGTATTCGACAATCTGTTGGATTACGTTAAACACGGTTTTCATCATACTAACCATTCTTATTGCAAATTAATAATGTGCTCGGTAATAATGTAGTAGGTACTGGGCATCTGTTGAGAATCATTGCGTTGCTATTATTTGGCTGGGTGTAAAAACATCGTTACACCGAGGAAGACTACTCCAATTAATTATCATTTCATGTGTGCTCCAGAAATCTTTCAGGGCCATTGAGTACCGCAGAATTGGAAGAAAGGGGAACTGAAGAGTCCTTGTAGAAAACAGTGTAGGTGCCAAAATTAAAAAGAAAAAATTTTATCGGAAAATGTCCTACGTGCCAATGGTAATACTATAGTATAGAATTTGATTTTTGGCACTTACAGTACTTTCTACAAGTACTTTCCAATTGTCCCAATGATCCATATTGTCTAGAAATAAAATTCCTCCTAAAGTAAATGTGTTTCCCATTTAATAGCTGGAGAATAACTAATTTCCTCAGAACTCTGCATCTAATAACAGCATTTAAGCTCGCGGTCAAGTGTTTCAAGCCCAACCGAATTGCCTCCATAGAAATTTCACAGACACCGTGAATACAAAATACTGACACCCGAATATGAATTTAATGGAAGATCAAATAGGGAAAGGAGACTGTAGCCCGTGATTTATACGTATTTTTGTCGATGGAATGGATACTTGCCAGCCGATAGAGACTAATTTAGATCAAGGTCTTGGAAACGATTCTCCAGGCTCGTAAACTTCCATGCACAGATACCGGCAAATATTTGTGGCACACGTACGACCGGAGAACGTGTCAACAGTTCCGTTGTGCAAACTAACAGCGATGGGGAGGAAGCGGGCACGCTCGTGGCGTGTCGTCAGATGGCAAGAATTTCGAACGAACCTCGTTCTCCAACAATTTAAGAGTGACATAGAGCTGTGGCAGGTTAATTGAAGCTGCACGCAGCTACCAATTACACTTTATGTTCGTTACCTCTAGGAAACAGCGATTAGAAGCATGAAACGTGCGTTGTTCATCCGCGAACAGTTCGGGACGCATGGGAAACTTCAACCATAAAGTTCCTCGTGAATCATCTAGCTAAATGTAAGAGCTTTCTTTAACCAAAGGGGTGAAATATTCATTTTGGGACGATTGTACAGAGAATTATTCAATATTTCAATGCATCCAGTGAAGAAATAAGAGCGATACAAGTGAAGAAACGAGAAAACAACGGATCGCGTATAAAATATTCGAAGCCAGCTGATTAAACGTGACACAATAAACGCATAAAGGCTATTAGCGCGTGGAACGAGTGACTTTTAACGAATTGGATTAAGCACGGCAACCGGTAAATTCCGATCGCGTCGAAATCGCAAGTAGCTTATCGGTGGGCGAGCCGATTGGAAAAAGTTGCTCGTTAATGCCGTTTATACGGAGTGTAAACGCGTGTTTCGATGCGCGATAAGCCGACACTGCTTGTGCCAGGCACGTTCCAATCCTCGATACGACGGGTAGCAGCCTGACTTTTAAATTCTCGGTGCGTCATTCTGATTATAAAGAATCGAGAGGTGGCCGGAATACGCGGGGGTGGGCAGTGGTTAAGGAAGGAAATAGATGTCGTAATTTAGGTCGAGACCGATAAGAAACGTGCCGAGTGTCCGCCAGTTATTCTAAGGCGCCATTGGACTCTTCATTTATCCCTTAAAGCAGGGGAGGGGACAGATTTAATACAATGCTGGAAACAAGGGACACGACGGAATTGGAAACAATGGGGATGGCTGTACACAACGGTGGCATTGCAATCGTGTACACAAATTAGCGTTTCGTTAAGTATTGAAGAACTTGTTTGACGTCTGCATACCGTTATAGGTACGACCCAAATTTGTTTTAAATAGAGCTTTGTTAGAATAATACGTGATTCAATTAACTAAATATTAGATTATGTGGAATTATTTGAATATCAAGAGTAAATGAAATACTGTGTGTTTGTTAACACGTTATGAGCAGCCTTGACGTCATAAAACGTTCCTAAAATTTTAATTTAACTTTTGCGTACGCTTGGAGCAAGCTTAGAGAAACGCCACTCGAGGATATTTTTGTGGTCAGCCGCGAGTTTCGGTATTAAGATTTTTCTCTTATAACAGGCAGCGTTAGCCTGCCTTTGAAGTGGACCGCTCCGCGCAATTTTCCTCATATCTCCCTTTGTGCCAGGAAGCTAATTTTATTCTCGCGAAACGCCGCACACGGTTTTTCCAGCTAATTCTAACGAGTACTTTGTACGCTGTTGTCCGTTTGACGTGTACTTACGGTGGTTTTATTATGAAAAACGTTAAGAGATTTCGCTAAAGGATTGTGAACGAAATGGAGATCCCTTATAAACCTTGTATGAACTTTGCGACACGTTGAAAAGTGCCAATTAAGATCACGTTTACTTTGAAGTACGAAACAGGACCAACATTATAAATAAATTACTCACATTAAAGTGGCCATGGCTGTAAGTGGCAGATGGACTTACCTGTAACAGAAAAATGCAAGGAACAATTAATACGTGTGCGTTAGTGTAACGCGGATCGAATTCGGTACTTCGCAGAGAGGGACAAGAACGTCTTCATATCGCGGACAGCACGGCGAATCGACCACGTCGTCACGAAAATAACGCAGAGGAAATGAAAGACCCGTTCCGTAGGAGGAATTAAGGGGAAAAAGTAGGTCATAACCTCCAGAATGTGTTTGTCAAGGGTTTCATTTATCTCTGGGTCGGCGTTAGTGGCGGGACGAAAAACGGAATGGCGAACGTTTGCGATTTTTCGTTGCACTTTTCATCATCGCGCCCACAGGCGACGATCAGAAGTACGTGAGAACGATCTGCCATTTTCAACTGCAGCTTTAAATATTCGAGGGCGAAAGCGCAGCTAGATAAGCCCCATCAATTCGATGCTTTTTATTTTACGAAACGTCACGAGTGATATATCACGCAGAGAGTAACGCCGAGCATCCTGATACTGTTTTATCAGAATTAATCGCCTGTATATTATACAAACCTGTTACATTAACCTGAATGGGATATAACGCGCGCGATAAATACCCTTGGAATCTGAATTTATTCTGCTGCATCGCCGATGCCTCTGGTTACTGTATCGAACGTAGCTTCGATGTATACATATATAGATATCGGGAATTATACGCCAGAGACTCGTAGGTCTTGGGATAATTTCGGCTCTAACAACGCTAATTGACTATTCTAGGTATTTGTCCATTAAATTGTAACCAATTAACGAGATGCTCACACGATTGCTGCGAAAGGAACAGAAGGTTGTCGAGGTAAAACCGACTCGAATTGATTTTCGATTGAATTATAATGAAGAATGATTGCACCGAGGTAGAAGCAAATCATCGAACCTTCGACAGGGCGGAAGGAATAATCGAGGAGTTCCGAGATTAAGGGGAATCCCCTTCGTCCATGTCAGCTGTCGGTCTCTTTGTTATTCAAGAGTTTCTTGAACCACTTTATGCTCGGGCTGATCCCGTGTCAAGAGGATTGCACCTGATTCCCTCGGAGGGGATGCAATTGGCTCGATTTTTACGCCGGCAACTCATCCATCGGGGCCTCGGGAGGAGTACCGCACGCTGGGTTAAATTTCCCGCATGTCGCGAGGATGTGTATACATCTCTTAATAAAACCAACACGACATTCACTTATTCTACCGTCAAAGCCACGAAATGGACGATTCGACATTAAACTAAGGAGAAAATCACGTTCGTTACCACCAGACTTATAAGTTACTAATGGGTATCTTTGCGAGACGAAGGTGCGCGAGAAACGACAAAGAAGATCGTAATCTCGGTACTGCGGACCAGCCTGCGAGGGCTCCACAAGTGCTCTGCACTTTATTCTCTGACAGGTTCTCCGCAAAGCAGCCGCTTAAGCTGATTTCTGAGAAGCCCCTCGCGAGAGCAAAAGCCTATCCCAGCGAATTATCATCAGTCAGCCGGAAGTGACAGTGGCTAAACATCAATCGTCGACGAAGGATTGACAGTCGAACGATCGATCTTGCCTCGTCCGTCGAGTATCACCTAGCGGATCACCCTGGCTTGGACATTCACTGGTTTTCCATCATTTCCTTCGACCATTCGACAACAGTTATTATATTTCCCTTCGTTTCGGTTTCAGGTCACAGAGAGAAATTAAAAATTTAACAGATCACAATTCCCGTCGTCGAATTTTTAAATGGAAATGCCAAGTTCTGAGGAGAACGGGGCAGAGCTATCGCGGTCTGACAAAGTGGATTTTTCGAGTGACACGGTTAGTTGAATTTATCCAAAAACCGGGCCAGGAACAGAAGGCAAGATATACAGATAAGGCGGTGGCTTTTAATAAACGCGAACAGAGAGAGAGCAGATGCGGGGGAATACATATAGGTGAACGGATATCGACATGTGCGGAATTGGGCGCACGGGAAACGGGAAAGTCGGCTGATTTACATTTCGGGGACATCGGGCTGAGCACGGACGTATTATCATAAAAGAATGGCGGTTGCTTTAGCTTTCCCGGAGGACATTATCGGCCACCTGCTGTTTCTCTGACGACGACCAAGCCCGCAACCACGCCTACCTTTTCATCCATTCCGTCGATTCCCAATGGAGAGGCTGAATATAATCTGGGCTAGTGATCGAAGATTTTCGCCAACATTCAAATTCCAACATTTCCTCATATATATAAGCTTGAACGACGCTCGCGAACCCGAAAGTCGCGGAATAGAATTTTCTTTGGGTTCTGCACTCTTTAAATTAATCAGTCCCGTCGTTTTGTCATCGCGGAGCACTCCGGGCTGGGAAACGCAATTGGAAAAGTGGTCGTGTGTTGAGAGTATTTTCCATTTGCGCGTGGGTGGAAGAATTCTTTCGACACGTCAGGCGGTGAGTGACCGGAGTACCAGGAAATAGAATGCACTGTGAGTGCAAAAACGTCTTGTAAATGTAGAAACCTTTCGCTCGATTCGTATAATGTTACGCGACTGGTGCAGTAGAATTTTAGGCTCGAATTTGATACTCTGAACGAGACAAGTCATTTCTCAGAGCCCGACAGGAGTTAAAGCTGTTCAACGTGGCTTGGTACTTTGGAAATTTCCAGAAACTTAAAGCCGACAGGGGTATTGGATCGAATGCATCCCGATGAACGTTCCCAATACTTCGTGCCCGGCATTTTTTGTCGGCCGTGACTCTTTGAGGACAGGAAGAGGAAACTTTTTGCAGCCAGAGAATGAACGGTCGACTTCGCTGGTCGCCATTTATTTTCTGGGCATGTATAACGTGCCCCGCATTCGTGTCACTGCCGATAGAAAAGTCGTAAAGATAGTGGCAACAGTCACGGGTGTGTGGAACCCCTTCCCCTCTCATTTTTTTTTCAATGCAACCGACCAGCCTCGAAGGCATTGCGATAAGGCAACGTCCGTTTTGTGCAACGTTTATAGTACTTTGTGCATAGGGAACGTCACCCTCGGGTCAGGTGAATTTTTCACGCCCCCCCCCCATGATTTACGCGGCTATGGAAAACTGCAAACTTCAACCGAGGCAAAGAACTCGGACTGGAATTTGCAAGGAAGAAATTACAGTTTTACTGAGGCATTCTACTGGAATAATCAAATCTTGTGACGTATAGACTTTTGTCAGTCGAACGTTTTTGTAACAGGCCAGCTTCATTGCAAATGCATACTATCGACTGAATTGATCATTTCGCTGTTACGGTCACGCTATACGTTGTAAGCATTTTCAAAATGAATTACGTAGACGTGGTAATTCAAACCGATGCGACGTGGAACGCTTTGGTTCGTGAAATTTCGAGAATACTCGTCGAAGTAGCTTTGAAAGTGCTATTTGGAGCTGAAGTTTGAGGTACTTCTAGGGAACCGACCGAAGCTGATGCGACCTCGAACAAGTAGATGCTTCCGTAATGTAATGAGCATTAATAATTATAATTAAAATGTAACGCATCGTGTTTCAAAAAGTCGAGTCAAAGAGTGTTGGACCGAGGCGCAGAAGTTTTTGAGGTTCTAGGAACACGAGGAAGCTTTCGTTAATATTCGAAACATCATTATGCAACGTGGCTGTTCTAGCATTAACAGGTAACGACGTGTGAATGTTAAAGGACAGGGGGGGATATCAAATCGACGGCACATTAACTGCGCTCTCCGTGACCCGAATACACCAACGCACATGCAGTATCCGCGTGAAATAGGATTTCTTTCAAACGTACTTCATCAAACTACCAGCTAAATTTTAGATTAATTAGGGAGACATATTCACCGCAGGGTTTGTGGACCCGAGTTTCGATCGCGACCAAGTGTCCGTGAATTCATGAATTCTTGTTCGGGTCTGTAAAGCAAATTATATCCGCATTCACGCGTAACGGGTTGGTAACGAATGGTACTCGAATAAAGTATGGGATTTCGAGTCCGAGTGGGCGTAATAAGGGGAATCGTTGTCAGCGAGATTCACTGCAGATTGGTCCTCTTACCCTTTGGTTGGTGATCGCGTTCGAGTCGGAGATGGAGAATGTGTCGACGATGGAGTCGAATCGAACGAGCTTCTTCGGGTGCTGAGCTTTCTTCGATCGCGGACAGAGCGAGCACATGGCTGAGTCCGTTGGTGTGGTCGGGGGCATATTCGAGGTATATCCACGATTCTTCACAGGTTTTCCACGATTTCTTCTAACCCGTCACACTTCACCCCGCGTCGAAGAAACCAATCACTACTCCATGCTCAACCGTTCGCGTCGCAATTAGAATCACTCAAGAAAGTCTCTACCACTGGCACGCACGTATCTTGGTCTCGAACGGTTTTCGATCGACGCTAAAAATATAGTGTCCTTTATACGCCTCGCATCCGAGTAATTACTCTAGTTCTCCCTTCAGGCTGAAAGGTTCAATGCAACGCGAAATATGTCGGGACATTAAAGGCAGTGATTCTGTTTATTGTCCGCTGTTGGTTCAACGTCCGTTAATCAATCCACACAGGCGACCCCTTTACTCCATCATTTGCCAACGGCGTGTTTACAGTGGCACAAGAATACGCAATTTAATTATCACGATTCGACCTCTTTTCCTGGCCTAGATTTCGACCACGCAAAACCTGTACACAGTCCGGGAGTAAGTTAAGGGGGTACACTCTAGTGTAACTGCCCGTTTTTCAACGCCATCTTCGGGAATTTATTTAACAAAAACTATAAGTTTATACTATCTGGCGTGTTGCCTGCATATTAAGCTATGTTTGAAGTAATACTCAGAATTTTTTTGAACTTTTTTATGACACATATACATAGATATAGTCAGTAACACAAACTTCAAAAAATTCTTTTCCGACGGCCGTTGGTGTGGGAATTGTTCTACTTAGTCATCCAAAATGGAAAAACTAAGGTTTATTTTCTTTATTATGTTTGTCGTTATGGTTGGATCCACAGAGGCCCCCTAACAATAAAAGATTTGCAGAATGACAGCATTTTGAAGAAAAATGTTCGATTTTTGCTCATAAATGTAGCTGTTTTCGTTGTGTAGAATTAATTTTATTCAAGATAGAAACACGTCCGAGGCCATAGCGACACACATAATAAAGAAAATGAATATTTATTTTTCCATTTTGGATGACTAGAACAGTTCCCACACCAACACCCGTCGAAAAGGAATTTTTTTGAAAAAGCTTGCGCCACCGACTATATCTGCGATAAAAAAGTTCAAAAAAATTCTGAGTATTACTTCAAACATACTTTAATATGCAGGCAAAACTCCAGATAATATAAACTTATAGTTTTTGTTAAATAAATTCCCGAAGATGGCGTTGAAAAACGGGCAGTTACACTAGAGCACTCCCTTAATGTGCTGAGCTCCGCGGGATGATCGTAACAACTGTCGTCAAAGTGCTACTATGTTGATCGTAACGCTGAACTACGGTATCCATTTCCAAAAGGAAATACGCTTTCCAGTATACTCCTCGAAATTGTCCCTCCTCAAAAATATGCTCCTATATCCTGATATAAATCCGAGTTTTACTTAAAAATTGATTCCCATTTCAGATATCGGTATTACGTAGATTTGAAATGGTACCTAGCTCCACTAGGGACAAGCAGAAGGGAAGCAGTATTCAAACGACATCTCTCTGGTGCAGAATGCATCGAATGCACAAGTCGGTAACACAGAGACTCGCAAGTCGACAGAAAGTGCAACGCGTTCGCGAAACTGCCGTACCATGAGCAGATCGGGGGTTGCGAATCCACCCCTGAAGCTCGCTTATCGCTCGAACCCCTCCACGGAAATCGATACCCCGTAACGAGCCTCGAAAATCAAATTAGAACGACTTGGAATCGGGCGACGGAAAAAGTTTCTCCCACTCGCCGCCGGGGTGAAATTGCAAATTTGTTTTCCACGGGAAAGCAATTATGTCGCGGAATGTTCCGCCAGTTTTCCAGGCGGAGCATCGATCTAAATTTACGTCAGTCGAATTAACGTGGCTCGTTCTCGCGCTCCTTTCGCTAATTACTTTCCATTTGCTGGAGAATTTCGGCCGAGATTCCGCCTCTTACAATTAGACATTTTTCCCCGCTCGCGATGCTGTTCGCCGCTTTTGTCCCTGCGAGATCGATAGCAGCGGTTTCCCGGAGGATGACGTAAATGTGCACCAAGCTTTGAGGATATAACCGCGGGATGTCGCGTAGGAGTGAGCGTTTTAAATGGGGAAACTCGCACAAAGCGAAAAGGGAACGATAAATTCTAATCAACTAATCAAAGAACTTCAACGCCCACTTGCAACGCTGATTCTATCACGCGGATACACTAAACGTTCTCACGCGAGAGATCCCATAAATTCATTTCTCCACAGAAATAAATTGCAAGAATTGCTTAACGAGATTTTACTCTAACGGACACACGATAATTCCGCCAGCAAGCATGCGCCTGACAGGGACTGATAAATTGCACCCCCTCGAGGATGTTCAAACTTCCCTCGCATAGCTCCACGAGGAACTATAAACGACTCGAGGCACTTCGTTCCATTTATCCTCACCGCAATTTCATTTCGCGAACTTGACGATCTCCGTGCCGGGCCAACAGCGCTATGATAAAGTTTCACGCGACTGTGGCTGACGAATTTGTGAATTCATGGATCGCCATCGAACGCGCGAAGCAAGTGGGTGCAGTTCCACCGGACGTCGCTGGACGATGTAGGTAATTTGCCCGGCCGCGGATACAATGGGGCCTCGTGCACGCTCGAGAATGCGCTGGAGCAGAGCTAGGCCGCGAGGAGGACGGTCGGGATCGAATTATTCGCGGCTGTTGCCGCTGTACCGAGCGATTCGCGCCTCCGTGCGCGCCCGAACCGACTAATGAGACTACGAGGACCGATGCGCGACGCTGGAAATCGCGAGGCAGCATTAGTCTCCATTGAGCTGCGGCCGGTCTAGCGGCACCGGCGACAACGAGCCGTTCTTAATTAGCAACGAGGGCATAAGCAGCGCTAACTTACGGACAAGGGGGCCAATTGGCTCATTGTCGTAGGGAGCAGTCGCGAATCGCCGCGGAGCTACTCATTGCCGCTCGTAGCCGTTCGATCGAGTTTCCTGCTCGGCTTTTCCGTCCAAATGAAATCGGCGAGCCGAAGTCGTTAATGTTCCTTTGCTCGCTAATCAACAGGTTAAATTGAAGGCGAAAGAGGCCGTAGAGCATCGCGTTGATCTTAATTACTCCCGGCCGGTTGAATTGTTTCGTTACAAATTGTTGAGCGCCCCCGTGGCAACCGTGAGTGTTAACGACTCGTCGATCGATGGCTTTTCGCCTCTAATTTGTCGCGCCGTGGTGTGCCACAATTCACAGTCCGCGGAGTGAAAAGACATAACCAGCTGTTTCCCACATAACGCGAATGGCATGAAAGAGCAGCGAGCACTTAAACCACGGGGAACTAATCGCCGCGGTTGTTTTAATTGCTTACCAAGCGAGCTGACGTAACACCGATCTTCCACAACGTGTCTGTTCCCAGCGGTTCGCGGAAATAGGGAATGGTTGCGGGAGTTCCGCTGTTAAATAAACAGCATTCGCGGGAACGACGTCGTCCGTGCCTTTTCAGCGTGCCAGACCCTTATTGACTTCCCGTGGGTGTCGCTTTCATGGAAAAAAGACCGGTAATTATCCGACCCTAGTAGCTACCGTCACGAAGTGGAGTTTGCAGTTGCGAGCGTCGCGGTGACAAGCATACGAAGATCGCCAGATGCCAGGCGAAACGCGATTTAACTAAAGTTTGCCATTTAACCGCGTATCAGCAGCCACTACAGTTTCGTTAAATACAATTCGCCAGAGTTGCCAAACTTTCCTTCGCGATAGCGCCTCGGAATCTCCGCGAATTTTAATTATGCAGGCGGCACGTAAGACAGATAACGGACTACGTAACGACTCGTGTACCTCGCTAATAGGCAGAAGAACGGAGCTTTCGCTGGGGGCAAAGGAACATTCTCGAACCTGGCGTTATTGCCGCCCGCAGCGTTCCAAGTTCGAGGTTGCTCGGTAAAAAAGTTGGAACGACTCAAGTTCTTGCGGACATGCTGGGAACGAGAGGACCTTCTGCCGGGAGGATCGTCCAAAAATACTGCCCCCGGGGAGCTTGTGACTGTGCTTTAGTAGCGGCTCCAGCCAGCCAGCTGACGTCCCCGTTATTCTACGCGCAGGTACGGAACAGCTTGCGAATTTATGCTCCAGTTTATAGCTATCGAACCGGGCGGGGGTATATCGATCCAGTTTACGCGTAAATAGAAGGTGATCTCGAGTGCAGAACAGACTCTTGAACATCGATCCTTTACACTCTTTACAGTATTTCAATCATTCGTAGCAATCTATTACCGGCCAGAGATCCATTAGCAGATAGCCTGCACCGTAGAGAGAGTTCTCCGCTCCGCGAAACATACGCCGAGACCAAACGCCAACTAACCGAGATGCAGAACGCGTCACTGCCGAACCGCACGCTCCAGAATGTTTTCTTCCACTTCGTTCAGGTACTCGAAAGCCGAGTGATCAAACGGTCCACCGGCTCATTCGTAAAGCGGGTGACGCCGACGAAGCCCAGCTTCTCTCTCGCCGGGTGGTGCATTTCGTTCCGCGCGGGGCGAACGAGTGAAAGGCCAACGGTGGCACTCGAACGGGCAGAAATCCCTGTAGCGTCCAACGGGAAGAGGAAGCGCGCGTATCCTGTCATTTCGTGCCGCAACGTTAATTACTGCATCGCATTAATGCCGGGTGCATTCGCTTATTGCGGGCGTCGAGTGCATTCGACGGCGAACAGCGTAAGCGGGCGGCTTAACGGCAGCCGGCCTATTAAAATTGAAAGGCTACTTGAACGCCCGTTATCGTTCATTATCGTGGCTCTAGTAGATGCGTCGTCGACCGCGACGATCGAATCTGGCGCATCGTAAATCGAGTGTCAATCGGCGCGACGGCTGCGCGCCCTCGGTAAATTAACGTTAATTGCTGAGCATTATCAATTATCAAGCGGAGCAATAAGTGCCTACGTACAGGGGGGAACTGGGTTAACCGTTCTGCATAATTAAACAAGGAATTTCCACCGATCATACCATACGGGGTCTTCGGTCCCTACACAATTCCCGCTGACGGCTGCACGAACTCAGCTCAAAGAATATTTGGAACAAGATAATACGATTTGTGGTAACATACGATCCTGTATCCTAGTTTCATGTGACAGAGTGATCGCGACAGTTAAGGATTTTATTTCAACTACAAACTAGGCGAGCCTCGAGTAAATCCACCGCGAGAATTCCCGCGTGATTATTCAGAGCGTTATAGCGGCTTAATAAGCCCATCGACGTCGAATCCTTCAAAACGACTGTATGCGCGGTGATCGAGACAAAAGAATTCTCGTTCGCGAGTCGAGGCGTGTTAATGAGACCAGCGGTTTTCCCAGTGACGCGAGGCGTCTGGGGTTTCAACCCGTAATCGCGGCAGCGGGAAATATTTCAGCGTAAAGGCGAACGTGATTATCAAAGTTCCCTTACGAAGGAAAAGAGTCCAACGGGAAAACGTGCATTCGGCAGGGAGCACGCGTAATGGGAAATAAATGAAGGAAAGGGGAGACCTACTTTGCAAGCACCGAGTTTGGTTTCGGAGAGTAAAATATCCGCACGATCGTAAATAGAGATTGTCATTTATTTGCGAGAGATATAGGCGGCCGGAACCTTTGCTCGTAAATAATTTAAGGCAATCCAGCCGGGGTGAAAATAGATTTATGACTATTTGAACGCGACGGTGGCGGGTACCGATGATCGTCGACCTCGCTGAGATAAATGTCAGGATCGCGTATATCCCGGGCAGGCGATAAATTCGCACATCCACCCAGAAATCTCAGACTCGCAGCTTAGCCTGACAACCCGCGGAACGCGATCGATATCTGCAGGAACGACAAGCTTCAGTGGCCCGGCCCAATGTGAGGCTCTCGTAATGACGTTACAACGTGATCGACATAATTTTCACGCGGAATGCTCTTATCTCGCGGCTGGCGCGTCGATGGGGATGACAAAGGAATGGCCGAGCACTGCGTGACGCAATAAATATCGCGTGGGGCGTGTATTACGTTCTGACCTTTAAAATGCACGAAAAACGAGCCAGAATTGTAGAATTATATTTGGGCCTAGTTATGCAGAAAGCTACCAACACTCAATGATCTGAAAGTGAGTAAAAGTTTGAAGATTTTATTGTTAAAGAAGAGTAGCTTTATTTCTATTGGGTGTATTTTATTTCTTGTTATTGTTTCACAATGCTTTTCAGTGGGTTATTTGATAGTGTGTAGTATAATTAATATTATATTAAGCTAGCTGACCCGTTACTCAGTTTCACCAGGGAATTATTTATGATGTTTCCAAAATAAAAAAGCCTGATAAAAAAAATAGCCTATAATCTATTCTGGAACGTATGTAATGTATATTCAAAATTTCATTAAAATCATCTTTTCATCGTTTCGCTTTTATAAATTAGTAAGAATTTTCTGTAATTTTTGTTTTTTTTTTAAGTCTAAAATGGAACTATGGCTTGGTAGTTTTATAATTGTATAATGTAAGGGTTGTTCTATGGGTTGGTACATTTTTGCGAAATAAAGATCACATAATTATGGGATCCGTACTGTGTTTAACTAATTTTTGGTCATTTTGAGGATTGGTAGCTTTCTGCATAACTAGGCCCATCTGTAGGAGAGTCCGGTAATTTTTGGGTATTGGAATTTCAGCGTAGAATAATGCTTTGCAGGAAAGTTGTTGGGTAGATCGGATTTGCTTTAGTCGATCAACTGAGTGGGTTATAAGAACAACATTCTCCGTTCATATTTTACCGCGGAATCGATGGAACGCATGAATTATTCAATCGATCGTTACCATTGGCTCGTATCAAACTGAAATCCCCATCAGACGACGAACGGCAAGATAACTGGTTTTTAAGCGAACATATAAATTGCATTACACGCGATCCATAAAACGCTTCCGCGCGGCAGACCCCTTTGCCTCTGGCATGCGAACTGCAGAAATGCAGTCCAATAGGTGGGAAGTAGGTAACTTTTGCATATCATTACGCTCAAATGCATCAAACTGGAAGTAAAGTAATACGCTTCTTGAAATCAATGAAATTAACATAAATTTGCTAGAAATCGTTGCACCCTGATGTCGCGAAATTGATTGCTGCACCCCTGGCAGCGTGAACTTAATACCAATTACGAAATTAGGAATAAAGAACAAAGATGAAGGTAGAGTAATTGCAAAAAAATTGTGAAAAGTCCACTTATAATTAAGTAAACAGAAAAATCTATCACACGGTAGAATGTTTCTGATAATTGTTAGTAACCACTGGTAATCTAGATTCTTGCTAATAGGAATTTCATTATATCTTTTTCGAGAGACAGACGTTAAACTCTGATGTATTCAGAACGACGACTGCAGGAAACGACACAGGCTCTATTTAATAAACATTTCGCGAAGCACAAACAACGTCCACGGGATTTACAGGCTCGGTGCACGCCAAAGTACGGATTATGACTGTAAACTGCACAACGTTCAGAGGAGCGGCATTATTGTAACGCTGTCACAGTACGCCTGAACTTTTGTTGAACAGCTGCAGCTTTGAAAAGTCGTAGTTTTATTCGATAAACCCGGTGTTTCGGATTAAAATTCTGGTTGCAATATACGAGTAGTGAATTTGAAAATGACAGAATCTAATGGGTCACATCGCGATTAAAAAATATAATTACCTCCTTTTACGAAACATTTTGACATTGAAGTTTAAAAATATTTCAGTTTGTTGAAAGAGACGCGATATTAATTACATGATCACGTATCAAGTAAACAATTCAGACGATTAGAAATCTGTCTCTATATACACTTTTAGTTACTTACATTGAAAAATATCTAACGAACCTCAAAGCTACGTTAGTTTAAATAGACCAGAACTTTGAACGAAGACATAAAGGCGCGCAGTCGTCGCGAGCACTGACCTATTCCACTGGCTGCTCTTGCTACGCATTTCAGTGTCACTTTTTAATTACATAGAGAGCTGCCTGGTATTCTTTAAACTGGAGAAATTACATTACCCTGTTTACAAGCCTCCTTTCACGCGTGCAACAACATAACGTGGATACAAGTATCGCGTCCTTTTATTAACACAATAACCCCGAGCCTTTCGACTTGAACCTTCCCTTTAATGAAATATGTTGCGCGAGAAACGTCATTACTTTTCCAGTGTGTAATAAAAAACTAGTTACCACGATGACTCTTCCACGAGCAACGACCCGCGTTATTGCTTGTACTTGGCACAGTTACAATCCGCTTGTGAATGCGAAACGAGTTACGCCTCTAAACACGAGTGACCCGAGTCTGTTGCATTCGATTATTTACCCCCATATTATCGGCGATATTTTCAGTAGCGAACAGTTGGAGCTTCCAAACGCGAGATTGCACAGAAACGTTGGAGCTTCGAAAAGTATAAGAGTCTCCAGTGGGAGAAAGAATATTGGAGAACAAAGCTCGCGCGACGATTTCATCGCGGACCAGATGCCGCTGAGAAACGAGGGCACGCGATTTTTAGTCTCTCTAGCGGTCCGTATTTCGCGAAGCACAGAGTACTATGTTACCTGTCACCGTGCCCGTACAAAAATTACCCTTTCCCGCCAGCTTACAGCCACGAACCTCTCGAGTAACGAACAATATCTAACCGTACAGCGAGCCAACGCCAGCGTCACCGTTAACGATATCTCCAACCGAGGAACGATCCTCTATTCGGCAATCCGTATCCCCGTGTACACCTGTTAACACCGTTGCACGTCGCACTGTCCCACCGGGTGCATGTTCCGCGAGGCCCCCTAAACGCACGGGCTTCGAGCGACGGCCTGCAGGTGCGCGAGACCTAACCTTCGCGAGCTCCTCCGCGGGGGCGCGTGTCAAGGTGACCGACACAACGGGGCTGAGACGAACGACACACGGCTGTCTGACGCACCGCACCGACCGTCGTCAATGGGAATCATCGTGCCACGGACGCGAGCGTAGCTGGCGGAAAAACGGGCTTGGATCGAGAGCTTGCGGGAGCGGCGTAGTCGCGAGCACTGACCTACGTCACTGGGCGCACTTGGCACACTACCGAGCGCGCCGGTCCTCGTGTACGTAGGTGTGTTTCCGTGTACGTGACTGCTCTCCCACTCTCTCAAGCTGTCTCCTCCCTCACCCTCCCCCTACCGGTTGTCGTCCCCCTTCGGCTCTTTCGCTCTCCCACCCTTCTCTCTCTCTCTTTCACCCTTCTGGATGCAGTGGTACGCGTTCGTGTAGCCGGTCACACGGCGGCGACGGCGCGCGGGGTGAACTGTACCGCCACCTCGTGAAAATTGCATTCACCCTTGCCGCGCGATCCTTCGGCCGCCCCGCCGAGAACGCGTTACCACTTTCAATTCTTTCACGGGCTCCTTCAAACGGGGGAAATAGCTGCACATTCGACGTGTATCGTTCTCCTCAGACGGTTCACGATTCTGGGGGTTCTGCTGGAGTGGATCGTGAATTGATGACGGTGGTGGCTGGATTTCTGACGATAATGCCTGTCGATTCGATCTTCCCTTCGTCTAAGCACGTTCGCGATGAATTTGTGGTAGGGCTGAAGGGGGTAGCTTCTCGTGCATCGATTCTACGTACCTACGCTCTGTTGCAACGCTTCGAGTATCGAGGGGGTGAAGCAAGGATAAAAGCTCCGTCGTTCAATTACTCGATAGCAGCGCTGGACGGTAAGCAGATACCAGACAAAAGA
Source organism: Andrena hattorfiana (assembly GCA_944738655.2). Taxonomy (NCBI): domain Eukaryota; kingdom Metazoa; phylum Arthropoda; class Insecta; order Hymenoptera; family Andrenidae; genus Andrena; species Andrena hattorfiana. The sequence goes on along the minus strand of OX122889.2, from coordinate 19,578,361 downwards.
AATATTTAAGAGCCACCGCGAAGGAGACGAATCAGTCTGTCGGACGAAGCCAGACAATGCGCTACCGTCTCCACGAAACAGAAACTCGAGCCGACGATTACCTACACCGATAGGCGAAAGGAAAACTGTATCCATCGCCCCGGTCGAATCGATAATCGGGTCCCGCTGTTGATGCAGCGTCTGCAGCGTATTCGAAAGCTGTAAATAAAAAAGGACCGCTGGAGCTTTAATTAAAAGCATGCCCGGGACGACGGGTCGCGAACAATGCAACCATTGTATCGCGATATTTAATACCTTCCAGCTAGAAACGCACCGTTTTCTCTCGATATTTCTCCCCTCCCCCGTCCTCGCGAAAAAGAAATCCTCGCGCGGAAACTCATCCGCGTCGCGTTACTGTTTCTCGCGAGCGTCCTCGCGAGCGTCCTCGCGAGCTTCCTCGTCAGCAGCCAGTGCGTCGTTCGCGAGTCGATCGTGCCTACGTTCTATCATCGACTCTTGGGTTCCCTTAGACTTCCTCCCACTATCGAGTATCAAGGTACTTTATCTGTTATCGCACGATAAAACCGGGAATCCCATTCGTTCCTCTAAGCTTTGTCGAACACGCTCGCTTTACACAACGTGTGCTCGCTAGCAACGGCAGTTTCTGTGCAATCACGCTCGAAGGTACACCATTCGAAACGATTCTGGTTTTATCGAGGCAGATAAAAGATGTAAAACTGATAAACAGACTGACAAAAGGCTTGAGAAATGAAAACCTCGCGCAGAGGATCACTGGATTACACAAAATCTGAAAGCATGGGAAAGATTCATCTATCATTTCAGATAGTTACTGATTACAAAAGTTCTCTGTGTATTTCAGTAGGATTAAAGGCGAATTGAGTTGAGAATCTTGTAGCAAGAGGGATGCGGTTCCATCTTTATCAACTTCAAGTAAATAAAATGATTACAAAATTGACAAATATATATTTTCCCACAATAAGTAGTAGTTACTGAGTTTATAAGTTTTTATTTCGATTTTTGGCAAGTTTTTCCAATCGGGAGCATTCGTATTCCGCAAAAGAGTAATGGGTGGAGATTGAAAATTTGCAATCAAATCGTTCATTTGTTATCGGATTTGCATCAAAAGTACACCAAACGATGTAGAATTTTATTCCTACGTATATTACACGTCATAACTCAAAAACTATAAAAAATGGAGCTGCGCCCCTCTTGCCGCAAGCTCCTTAATTCGTTTTGCCCACTAGAAACGTTATACCCGATGTAATAGGTACTCTGTATTTATTAGTTTTCTATGAGCGTAATTATTAAACTTTCGCTGCGAATGCATTCCTCATTTTGAAGCGTCGACGTAAACCGCTTACCCCCAATTAGCGGGTTGAAACGCCTGTTCAACTTCTCTAACACAGGCGCCGGGCGATTTTTATACAATGACCGATGCGGGCATTACGGTAATGCACCGTCGAACGAGATTGTAAAGAGCGAGAAATTCCTCGCTCGCGGTAAGAAGCTTTGCCAGAAGAATGAAAGGAAATAGTTGCAGGGCCTCGGTGCGGATCTTTCATGAAAATGAGTGGAAAAGGTGCGCGCCAGACAGCCGTTCGTCTGAAAGATATTCGCGCAACAATAAGGACGCGATAAAAGTTTACGGTAGCCCCTCCGTCTTCCTGAACTCCGCTCGTCGCTTTTTCACGAGCCACGTTAAAGCATCGCGGACGAAGAGTAACGAGGCACAGAGAGAGAGAGAAAAAGTTCCGAGACAGATTAGATAGCCGCCGACTTATGTGTCTTTAGACGAGAAAGACCGATGGTCGATGCACGGCCAAGTCGCAGTAGTTAATAACGATCAATGTCAGGCAGAAGCCGCGGCCACACAACATAAATAAAGAACGAAGGCTTTGTGACAACGAATAGTTCGCCAATTCCTTGTGTCTTGCCATATCAATACTCTACTTTTAAAGAGTTTTTAAATACAGCTACTTACACTCAACCTTCTATGATTAACCACGCGACTTTGATCATTTCTTGAGCCGCAAGTTCCTGAACGTGAATTTTTTAAAAGTTGAATATTTGATGGTTTCCATGTAGGCGATGCACTTTTAATAACGACGAGTGGTATATAACTGAAACATCGTGGCAGCGAAGGGGCTTTCAGAAAGGAAACAGGTGGGGGAAATTGGAAGCATCAACAGTGACACGAGCCTTGAATTTCCCTGCGCAAGAAACTTTCCTCGCGTGATGTTCGGCGAGAAAGGGCAACGTTCTCGCGAGAGGGTACGCGACAGAATGGTGCACGATAGTTTCTTACGAGTCACGCCAGAAAGTCACTCGTAAGGCAGGAAGTAGTATGGCCGTGCGGCGGTTCGGACGCAATTCGTATCACGATATCGTACTGGTACACTCGGCTGACTTGCTGGTTCTTCGTGCACGAAAGACGCGTGTCGCGAGCCACCTGACTGCAGAGCCTCACGAAGTCCCGATTGATTCTTCTGCATCACGAGAAGGAGAAATAACTTCGACCTTTAGGGGAGGATAAAGTAAGCCTCCGTCGTTTAAGAACGCGTCTTCATGAATTAATAGTAATGGACGAATGTTAACACGGTTTGAAAAAAGAATTTGGAAACCTTGAAATCTCGAAAAGAATTGACCTACACGAGAATTTATTATCTAACTCTCGTCTGTCTAATCGTGCAACTTCTGTTAAGAAGTGTCTTTCCTACGATTTGCTGGCAATCTTTGCTAGCGACAACACTGAAGCATCACCACACCACTGCAGACGTTAACTGCTCGTTCGCTTAAACGGACGAAGCAAGAATAGCACTCGACTTCCAAGATCGACCGAACCCTAGATTGATCTGCGACGTCTAGAGGAGAAACAGAAGCTTTAGAAGGTACTCCCGTTATGCTCGCAGTCACGTCTGCCTCGTAGATTTTCCCCAGGAAGCCAAATCGAGGCTTGTTGCCGGCACGACGGTAATTCGTGATCCCGAGCAAATCGTGATTAGATTAGAAGTTGAAACGTTGCGAGGCACGCTTGCCAATTAAATCGCGGAACGCCACTCGAGCTCCCCGATAGTATGAAATGCTTGAAACGGCGCAATCAGTGTCGAAAGCGTGATCGAATCGCGACAGAATGTTAATCCACGGAACCTGGATTCTAGTCGGACAACGAGGAACAATTCTGAAGCTGAATCTTCGGACAAAAAAGGCGAAAAGTGAAACGGATCGATATATCGAGCTTTTTCAGTCTTCTCGACAATTTCAACCCTAATTACTCCTGAGGCTTGAATTCGAATGCTAATATTAGAAAAAGCTTGCCGCCCTTTACAAGAGAAACTCGGCAATTCCTCGTCTTGATCTTAGAGTAATTAATAGAGTGAAGGAGGAAGGCCATGTGTTTGTCTTCGCGATCAACAGCCCGCAATTACTACCGCATAATTTTAGCACCGTACGCCTCCGAAGATCGCGAGCGATCGACAATTAGAAGAACAGAAGGCGATCGAGCTTCCACGTGCTCGTGTGCGCAGTTGGTGCATTTGCACAGTGTATGCGTGTCGGCGATATGAATCGGGTGCATTAACGGGCGAGCCACGTTTTACGATTGCATCTCGAGGCTAGCTACTACGCGCATCTTCCTCTCGCGCCCGTTAAACGCAGTCGCACCGCAGTTACGTGTACGAGCGTGCAATTTATGCGCGGACGCGAGAGTACGCGAGAGTACGCGTTGGTCATTTACCATCGATGACAGGGCCCGAGCGTGACGTTCGTGTATACACGTGCAATAAGAGTAAAGTAAGAGAGCACGAGGCGCGTGCACGGACAGCATAACTCGATATGGAATGTGCGCTCGCGTGTGCACCGAGAGAACGGGAAATACACGCCACCGGGTGCATGTCACCAGATCGAAATTACTACGAGACCCCGGTATAACCGTCTGCAGGAGACACGCAGAGAGAAGGTGACGCAAGGTGACGGTCGCAGCTTTTGCATGGGATTATCAAACGGCGAGTAAAGAATTTCATTTTGGTGCACGGCGGCGCGTCGTGCCAAAATTTCGGCTGCGTGGGTGGAACCGACACGAGCGCAGGACGCAATATTAAACGCTGAGCTGTCGTCAGATACGCGGGCCGGTTTATCAGGAGCCGATTAAACGGTCCATCCGAAATCATGCGCGCCCGCTGATCTAATCTCGCGTGCAGGGAATCGGCCCCTTCAATTATAATATTTTATAAACGAAACCAGGCTGCACGACTACGTGCTCCTGGGTAATTTAGCTAATTGCTCGGCGATAACGATGAAGATTTATCGTTAATTAGACACTTGCTGCGCGGCTGTTTATTAGACCGTGCGTTACGACCCGGTCTGTCCAATTCGCTTCCGCTCCATCGCTTAATAAAATTCTGTCTTCGTGAAACTGTGCTCTATTACATTGAACGGGAGTTAATTAAGGAATTTACGCGGGAAGTAAGATGAACGGGTAATTAACGTGGGATTCAGCAGCACGGGTACTTATTTGACATAGAAAAATGATGGACTGGCGAGCGGTTTCGCGGTGTAACAAAAGGATCGGATAGAGCGAAATGCCGTAGGAAATAAAATAGTATTAGACGTTATCTGGGTCACCTTAAAGAGCACACGCCTAGCAGAATCGCGGAGGAGAAACAGAGTGTGCCACGAGTCTGTTCGATTGGACCGAATATCCCCTTCCAGCTGAGTCCTCCTAAGTCCATTCCATCAGCTGCACCAGAGAGTTTCCCTTCGACCTCTTCGACCGAACTTAAAGGATTTCAGACAGTAGAAACTAGGCGCAACTCGCCTCGGGATGCACTCCGAGGTATTGGTTAATCAGATCCGTTTCGGGTTTATTAGATCAATTACGTTTTACACGAATAATTCTAGCTTAAATGGAGGAATTTTGCCTTGGATCGTAAAATTCGCTCGACAGGCATTTACGTACAAAAGAGGAAGATAAGTTGAAACAAAGCCTGATATCGAACAAAACAGCCACTCGATTCTACAACCGCGATGGTTTTCCGCAGCTTCCCTCGTTCCAGGTCGGTGGCAAAATTTTTCAGCCGTGGGTGACACAGCCTCGAATGGCTGAAGATTGATTCCACGTACGAAGGTAAAAACGTTGTAATAAATCACTAGGAGCTACGGGGGAAGAAAAGGCGAAGTCGACCAGAAGCGGAATATATCCGCCGCGAAAAATACGGTTCGCATCGCGGCAGGAAAACGATTGTAACGTGGGAACATATCGTCCTTGGCATTCCACCCGACGTGTAGAACTTGAACGACCAAATAATTTATAGCGAATGTAGTTATGCGTTTTGATTTATAAATAACGCGGACATTGGAACTGATATTGGGAAATAAGTATATTGCTTCCTTTAGAAGCTCGAACTAGAATTCTATCGGGGAGACCGGGGTTAGTTGACTAATTCCCTGTAATTGTTGTATTATAGAATAAATTGTGCTTTGATTCACGATATTGAAGTATATCAATGACTCCCTCACCATTAAACGCGTCGGCGTGATAGAAACTCGCGTGTTGTATCAGTGAGAATAATAAACCTAAAAAGATCGGTAGCAAGTCAATATTTTTGTTTTGACTATTTATAAATTTTTGTGGGTGAAAAATTTACGATATTACTTTTTTTCCGAAAATAAGCCTGTATAGGGTAAAGGACCCAACTACTGCCACCTAACCAATTTCTATCACCCTAAGCTATTTTACGTAAAATAACGAATAAATCTTATAAAATGATACATAAAAAAATTTAGCATACAATTCAAACTGTTATTTATATGATACAAAAAACAGTATTTAATTTTTTCTTCGTTAATTTGAATAAAACGATAAAAAATTTTAAGCAGATATTAGGAGAATGGAAACGATGACTTTCTTACTAGCGAAAGAGAAAACAAGGCGTTAAAGAAAATGCTGTAATTGTAATATTTAAGCTATTAACATAACAAAATATAATAGTTTAAATAATATAAGCATCACAGAAAGTAATACAGATACGAATTCAACGATTCATTAAGTCTTTTTACTTATTAATTGGGTGACAGTGATTGGTACAAACGTTTCAAGCATTTTGGTGTAACTGTCATAGCAGTAGTTGCTAATGTACATGACGCCACGTAACCTTAAAATGACAGATAAACAATATTAGGTTAGCTGGCAGTAATTGGGGTGTCAGTAATTCAGTCAAATACATTTGAAAGGTGTCAGTAATAAATCCCGTAATATATTTTTGAAATTGATGAATTTATACATAAAAATCGAAGTTTTAAGATCCACCAAATTTTTTTCATCAAGTAAACATATTAATCAATAATAAATAACAAGAACAACATATTCCTTTAGTCTATAAGTACAAAACTATAAGATAATGTCAGCGTCAACGCTTAATGTGTCAGTAATTGGGTCAGTTACCCTAATTAAATAAATTTGTAAACTTTTGGTATGCCATAAGTCAACAAAATACCAATGGTCCATTTATAAAAATTAGGTATGTTAAAAATTAACTAGCCCCGATCTCCCCTACTCATTGGTCTCGGTAATGTTCACTTGATACTCGAGTTAAAAAAGAGAATAACTGTATTCACTGGGCTCTGTCCCGCTAATCAATATATAACAATAATAATAACCGATTTCGTCATGAAATTCCACGATACTGCGTATACGCTGTGACACTATAGTGATAAATATAAACGGGGAACTCCTGAACAGAATTATTATTATGATCTCTACCTTACTACTCCCACTCGATAGCTATCGATCATTCCATCCGTCATAACAAACCGCGCGAAACAGTAAGCTCGCGGAGATATCGATTCATGAATCATTTCTGTAATTCTCCATGATTCACTTCAGCGCGTGTGTCATCCCCTGGCAATATCAATCTTACTCCAAGCATGTAACAAAAAATGATGCTTCCCCTAGCACATAACCATAGAAATTCATCGTACAAACCAAAGTGGAAGGTAAACACTCGTTCCACTTGAAAACTTGGCTGTGACGGGTTACTATCAAAACAGACGGACTAGGGTGAGTTGTGTCTACGCGCCGGCCGGTAATAAATGAAAGGTGTCTATGAGCGTGGCTCCTCGGCTCGTCGATTGATCACGCGTGGCAAGGAACATCGTTACGTTCGCACTATTCACGCCAAGTCCGCCGTCGTCGCGGAAAGAGATCAATAATGTGGCATTCAATTTGTCATGCCGCTCCAAGGTCGTCCCTCGAGACTCATTAAAGGTAGACGTTCCCTATTTCCGGTCGATTTTGTTTGCTTCACGGCAACTGCGACGCACACGGGCACTTGGTCGTAGAACTTCCGGCGAGTCGTCCTGATCCGGCTTGGCGCCGACGAGCTACGAAGTCGCGGGCGAACTGCATCGCCCACGTGCTCTTCTCGGGACATTCACGCGATAACGCAGCACGCTCTCTTATCAGGGCTGCTACCATAGCGCCATCGGATAGATGTACGAGGAAACAGATGGCTCTTTGGACGCCATCTCGTAGAGGGCGGTCGGAATCGATTTAGGGGTTGAAAGTGGTCGGTAGCTTTTGCTCGAATATTGCAATTTCGAGGTGCCACTTGTAATTTTAACGTGAAACGATATTACGTGGAGTAGTTTGTGGTTGATTGATAGGGGAAGTAGGGTGGTAAGGGCTAGGTAGAGGAAGAATTTGAACACTGAAGCTCGATGGGCTTTTGATTCACCAGAGTGTCACGTTTCTTTTAAATTTCTGGAGTGATCGATTAATTAAACCGTACTGCTCTGTTTAAGATGTATTAGGGTTAGTGACATTCTTCGGTAGTACGTTTATACTTGAGGGTTGTAAGTATTCTATTGATTTTTATTCGAAGCAGTCGGTAAGGGTAGCATGGAGCAAAGCTCTGCTGATGTTCTCATCGATTTTCGCTATGTTTGCTAGAGAATGGAATAGATGGCGAACGTTCGGGATCTTCCTGAGCATGCGTCGCGGGATTATACGTGTGTATCAACAAATACATGCCGGAAGGTTTAATTTAACATGATTCGAGTACATTGAAGAGTAATTGTTTAGAATGAAAATCGTCGATATAACAAAGCCAGACTTGCAGCACTGGAAATATTTATTATATCACCCCCAACTCCACGTGCAATGAAGGAATTTATTTTCAAGATATCAGGCACTGTATGCCTGGTCAGCAATCGTGCACTACTAACACTAAACAAGGTGGAAGTGAATACACTCTAAATATTCGAGTGACGTAATAAATATTTCCAGTACTGTATATAGCTGATTTTTTATCGTGTTCCCATGAATGTGCTGTTTAAAATTTCCTCTTACAATCACAAGAATCCAAAAGAAGGACATCAATCAAAAGAAATTATTAAGTCTTACCTTAGTAAGCGTCTCATGACTAGTCAGGATGTGCTGGCTACCATCAGGGTGAAGGATACGTTCGACTGAATTCGGTCTAGATACTCCGTCCAATTGTCCAGTCTCTTTCAATTGGGGCGGCGACGGCGGGGGTGGCAATTGTTCCTCCACTCCACCGGTGTATCGCGTTTTCTGCAACCACAGATTCCCACCATTCAACGAATCCACTCTTAACGACATAATGGATAAACCACGTTGCCCCGTATTCCTACGCAGCCTATGCACCATTTACTGCACTACGTACATATTATGTACATCTGCTGGTACGGAAATTAAACTGACGGCGATCGGGGGATCCCAGCAGATCATTCAAGCTGCATTATTTCAGATAGCATTATATGTACCCTTGTCGGCGTGACTTTCCATTTACAGCACGGTTTCGCGCGTGTCGTATCTATATCAGTTTGCACCTTTAAGAGGCAGACCTCGCTCGGCCCGACTTTCGGTACGTTTAAGAAGATCATTTCGCGCGGCCGTCGTCGTCGGTGAACCAGAAGAAATCGATCGAGAGTGGGATGTACACCAGCGTCGAGCACCGTTTCGACTGGCTGCCCTCGGCACCGAAGGATGCGCACGTCGCCATCAGGTTTCGATATCAGCGACGGGCCGACTTTCAACGGCTAATCTCTCAGAATCCCGGATTTCATTTCATTATCGCGACCGCGCGGGTCTTCTGGATACCGAGGGTGTCTGTCAAGGTACGTCGGCTGTATCAATGATCGGGAAGGGGAACGTTTATTGAAACCCTTCCATTCGAAACGTCGCCCTCCGCTGCGGGAGAATACACGACAGCATGAATTTCATCTGCGAACATCGATTTTGCTGAACGCGCGTCAAACATGTTTTCTTCCCGTCCGGATAATAAAATTACTAGTGTCTAAGTAATAAATGTGCTGCATTAGGAGGAATATTGAACACGTTGAGGTAGCAAAGGGTAGTAGAAAGCGTCTACACTTATGTCAAGACCAATTATAGCGTTTTTTAATAAAATTTTTCGAAATTTTGCGAGCATTTTTTATGAACGAAATGGGACGGTGACTGAGTTACGATTAAAAATATAGGAAACTGTATTAACGTTGACCTTTTCGTGTTTCTGTAAATGACACGCCATTACGTTTCGCAATCATGTTTCTTTTATTAATTAATGCAGAGATCCGTAATTGCGCCAACTTTGAGTTACATTGAATACAGGTAAATTGAACGCTAACGAAATTGTCGCATTTGAAAGCAAGGAACTCACGTGATTCCAACAGCATCCGCAAAGATCGTTCGATCGTTTCGAATCGTGCTGTGGTACGTTATGATTACCGTGCTCTATAGATCGACAGGCTCTCTTTGTTCTTCGTTTGTGGACTTTAACAGGCACCCCGTACATATAGTCGCTGAAACGTCGCCGTGAATGACGCACGATAGACACCCAGTCGATCATTGTTCCTCCGCGTTGAAGTTCGACCGAGTTCGATATTCACTTCGATTCACTATTCACGAGTCCTTTCAACGACGCTTGACGGGAATATTAGATTTTTTGTACCGGTACAACGCCGATATAGTGCCTACAGTCCGTTTGTAAGGTATATTTCATCAAAATCCAAGGTAGGCTTAATTTTTCTTTAGAGCACTTCCTGGTAGAACATTGTTTTATATATTTTTACTTCATCCTATCTTCTCCAAAAGTTCCAACTTGGGCCAATTTGGATTCCTCCATTCAAAAACATCCACTGGAAAATTCCTCTTCTAACCGTCACACGCCAATTTTCGCCTCAGTCTTTTCACTTCATGCATTTACATCTCTCAGAGAACCGGCGTGACCCTCGAACTTCACGGAAACGTTTCCCCGATACAAAATAAATCGTCGGGTCTCCCAGCTGTCGCGCGCGAACGTGCAATTTTCTTCCAGTCACCGTTTCCCGTCCGGAAGCAGTCCTATCGTGCACTCTCAATGGATCACCTCGGAAAATCTGGCGACCTTCTTCCGAAACTATCACTCTTCCGGGCTATCAGCGCGTCGCAAGTTCAGGGAAGAATCAAAAGCGCCAGCGCGCGTCGGCTTTTCCCTCGTTCTCCTTCGTTCAATTGATTTCCCTAATAAATATCGATGTCCGATCGTTATTTCGAAGCCCTGCCCCGCAGAGGATCGCGAGAACGGACGATGGAACAAGCAATGATAGAGGTAATCGAGGAGAATCCCGATCGGTGTGAGGAAAAACCTAGGATGAAACCCAGCACGGTTGAGCTGGGCAATAAAAAAGTTGCCGCGGGACGAAATCTCGAGTTGAAGATGGGAACAGTGGCAGTAATTCCTCGAACGTTCCCGGGAAACGCTTCGCGCGAGATAAAGAAGTTGAAGAATGAAATTTAAAGGCAGGGGCGGGGAGACGTCGACGCCGTTGAAAGCCCGACGGTAAACGGAAGAAAAGCGTCATGTATTTATGCAGCCTTTCGCCAAGAATCCGCCGGTCCAAGGAAATATCGGCACTTCCGCCTACATTCCACCCTATTTTTAACTTGGCCGAGGATGAGACAATGTTTAGTCCCCCTGCTCCCGGCTAATGGAGTTTCGCGCGTGCCACCGGCCCGGAAAGAAGAACTTCAAAGCGGCCAAAACGTTTATGGATTTCCAAGAATATCAAACAGCGCCGTGAAAATTGTTTACGCGTGAGAGTCACGGACGCGACGCGCAGAATGGTTTCTTGCTACAAACGCGTTACGCGACCGGAACGCGGAGTTACGTTGTTCTCCTTGCTTCCGTCTTTGAACACCGTCCTTCACGCGCCCGAACCGCGATTCGCGGGAGAAACGAATTCCATTCCGCTCCGTATGCCACGAAACCCGAGACATCCGACGGCAGACTAGCTCGGATTAACTGGAAACGTGTTGCTCGAGGAAGAACGTAAACGATTGTTTGCACCAGCAAGCAGGATGCTAACTTCACGGTTCTGTTCGCAAGATTATTTTCCTTCGGTCTGCCGGCTTCGGAGAACTATTTCCCGCGCGTTTGTTTTATCTCAGGCTCGTGGAACAACCGATTCCGACGCAAGCCTCCCGAGAAAAGCAGAAGGGTCTGGCAAGGTCGACTATTCGCGTCAATTAATAGTTCCCCTTTTTCGGCTCAGCCACGCAGTCCACGTGTTTCCGCGTCCCATCGATTTTCCCCGGCTCGTAGAAAACCACCCTGGAGTAATACGATTCCGTGGGGAGTCGAAGGAATCTGTCTCGAATATACTACGTTTCGAAACATTCAATGCCACGCGTCATCGTTAAATCACACTGTCGAAAACTCTCTAGCATTGGCTTCTCGATTCACAATACTTTGTATCCTCTTCAAAGTTCTTGATCTCTCGCAAAGTTCACTAGACTCGGTGGAAACGCTTTATAAGGACACTAACTTGTTGAAAACTGTTTCCGCGTGCAACGAAGTCATCGTTTCGAGGCAGCGAAATCGTTAGGAAAAATCACTCGCGACCGATTGCTCAGCAAGGGTGAGCGTACAGTGAAATTCTGGGTGTCAGGGAGAGGTCGAGCCTCGACCTCGAAGGGATGGACGTCAGCGTCGGTACTGTCGTAAGACCGTCTCGACGTTGGTGGTCGGCCACGTTCCGACGCTCCTACCAAGGCGTCGTGGTCTAATTCCGACACGCTTCTTTCCATCGAACACAGTGGCGATGTTTGGCGAACGCGCCGCGTACGAACGATCCCCCCCCCCCCCCCGGAATCGTAAACAGCCGTATTTTCGCACGTGTTCGAGACTCTACTGCCAACTAGTCGTGACCAGAACAAACACCAAACCCGTTGCCGACCAGAACACATTCAAAACGTAGGCTTTCCTCTTTTTTTCGCATCCTACGACAAACTTACGATCCGTACGAATTTACCTAAGCCAGACCATTCTCCGTTATCATGTTTTTTGTCAGAATTTCTTTCCTACTACCAATTTTTTTTCTACGAGACCAGCAGTCACCAAGCACTAGGCCGTCGAATCTGATCACTCACTGAAAACAATTTCATAGCCCCTTGCGCTGACCTATCGTCCTCACTCTTGCTTTAAAGAACTCTTAAAAGCCTGCGCATTTCGCCAGCCAGAGCAGTTCCAGCTGAGTTTTAAGCCAAAGGCTGTCGTAATCTGTGTCAGTTGTGCACTTTGCGATCGTCGCGTGCCAACGAGATAAGGTCTTCTTCACAATCCGTCCTCGATGTCAGCTTTCGCGAAATACCTATCCACTGCATTTTACGCGATTCGAAGGAACTTGCTCAATATGGTTGACGATTGATAGCAGAAACGCGCAATTCTCGTCGGTTATAAATATCTTTAGACAATGGAGCCGTCGCTGGACTGGAGATCGATGCATGGCGAGATTGTCTTCGCGGGGAAATTTCACGGAAAATTTACGCACTGGTCTGATTAACCAGCCGCTTAATTAAACTTCACGCCGGGCGAATGGCAGCCTCGTTGTTCACTGGTGTATGTACAACTGCACCGCGGTATATCAGCGGTTATTTATAATCCGCACGCTCGAAACGTTTCTATTATCCCACTAACAGATACGCTCGAATGTAATTTTTGAATAGTTACTGTTCGTGAGCCATCAAATTGGTAGTACGTGGTACTATGTAGTATGTTTTATGTGAAATGATGAGCTTCTCATTGATCGTCGCAGGTTTCCAAATATTCAAGTCTGACTCAATACTCCTGACTATCTTTTTTCTCGGAAGTACTTCAATCTAATTACTCCCACCTAACGTGTCGTAAACTCATAAGTACAGTAATTCCTCGTAATAAACCCAACGAACTGGCTGGCGGCGGACGAAAGACGTGATGCAGACAGTATTGACCTTAGAGCAGACCCTTAGAGTAGTATATGCTCTAAGACTATACCGTGCGGCCCATGCCGCGAGTGACAAAATCCAAGAGCCGAGCGAGAGGGAACAAAACAGTTGACACGAAGTTGCCGTCGACTTTTTCGTTCTCTCACTCTCGACCGAAGAATTCCAAGAAATGGTGGGGATATTCACCGGGCGCACTATGCATGCTAAAAACGGGATTATAACGAAGCATTACTGTACCAAACAGGAACAACCAGATTCGGAATTTACGCTTCTCACACAAGAATTTGTTACCACTGTTAATAGAGACCATCGTGATTGCAAATAATATTTCGTATTTTTCAAATAATCGGCTTTAATCGGCTCCACGCACTTCTTCGCAATTATTGTCGTTAAAGCATTAACGATGGATTAAATAACTAACAGCGTACGTATTTTGGCAGGCTTATCAAGTCCGTTAAATCAAATAGAATGCATTATAACCGACGTAACCGCAGTTTCTGCACTTCATTTGCAAACGCGAAAGCCGCGAAACGGTATCGATAATACCGGCGCGCTGATTTCTGGTATGATTTACAAATTATCCCGCGGCAAGCAAGTTAACCTCGATTATTCGTGCAATTTTTGACTTTGTGAGGCGCGCTTCCATATAATGGAACGGAAACAGCGTGCAGAACTGATATGAATATCAATTACGGGACGTTTGCAACACGCAATTAAACAGTTCAAATAAGACTACGTTAAGTTGCTTTCATTCTTATATCCCTATTGTTTTGAGAAAGACCAACACGTTTCGGTGAATTTCCCCGACGGTTGGGGGAAGGAGGATCCCTCTTTTTCGAAACGAAACCGTAGGACTGTCGTCGCACAATAGATTCCATTTCGCAAGGCTCTAAGACACTACGGATTTGGCGAAGAAAGAAGCAGAAAGATAACATCAGTCCGTATCCCTGAGCCAGGATAAAACGCACCCCCTTTTTTTCCGCTTTGCTCGCCACGGAAATGAGAAAACGAAAAGGGACGCGGAGGAAGCCAGAGCGCTGGAAAATTATAGTTTACCCTTGATGCAAAACAGATTAATTTCTGTTTTTGTCGTGTCGGAAAGGACGCAGCTTCTGAGACGCGTCATTATGGGGGCATGCATATAATAACGCCAACTACTACTAGTAGTCCTTCCGACATGGTTTTGAATGTTAGTCGGCTGAAATTAGTGTACTGACTTGTGTCTAGTCGATACGGAGCTATCGGTGACTGCTAAATTACCGACAAGTTTACGAAGCTCGCTTCCGCACAGGGATTACACGGATAAACTTGTCGGTAAAATAGGAATCCTTCCAATAATAACGAAGATCTGCAGGGATCTGACAGATCTCTGTATTGCCATCCAAGCATCGCGGTCGAAACAATCATTATTAACTCTTCGAGATACATGTTAATCAGCAAAGAAAGAGGCTGCATTTTCCTTAGTAATGTTAGTATTAGGTATGGTTTAAAACTTTTCAAAATTATTGTCAACAACATAGAGTTACCCACTGAAATTACGCTGTAGGAAAAGTTACATCGCAGAAGAAGGTTGTCAGCATATTGATCTTTTGGAGTACAGCGTGAGTATTTTGAGTTCATTTCGAAGCATTTCGGAGTGGCTATGCAGGAGGCGGGTTAGAAGCAGTTCTCACACATTATCTGTAGATCTACAAACCTGAGCTTCGTCTACGTGGTCCGGAGCCTCGGAACTGGCCGACCCGCGGCGATAAATGTTCAACAGAGTCTGGTTGACCGGAAATGCTGGACCACCCTGCAATAATCATACGATGTGAAGACATCTGAATGCGCCCTGTCGACGAGGAAACGATATATGCCCCCGACAAATCCTACATTTCATACTAAAGTATCGCTGCTCGTTACCAACCGTATGAAACGAATGTATACAAGCCTGTCTGACCAATGGTCGACATCGTCCACTGGCGCGGTTGCATCGAAGCCCCCGGGCAATTAAATCTTCGCCGTGGCAGCACCACAGACCACGATTTCCAAAGCCCGCGGAATTCGATAGACAACAGAGTTCAGGCATTTCATCATCCGCAAGCAAAACGAGCATTCAACCTGACAATCCGTGGTACAGCGACGTCCCCGGACTCGCCAATACATCCGCGGGCGTTGGCACGCAAACGAGGGAAAGATTTAATTTCTGGATCAATTAGTCATTAAGCCTTAACTCGATCCCTGGCCGCAATTTAAACTTCGCCCAGCTGCTTGTTCCCTCCGTCTTTCTCGCTTTCCAACTGGCGTTTAGCGCCGCGTTCGATCTCTCTTCCGGCCGACCACCCCCGCCCGCCCACGGCGGTGTACAGACGGGTGACTGGAGGACGTGCAAATAAATAGAGAGCCAGTGAGACGCAAAGTCAATTATCGTTCGGGAACGAGAGACCTGACGGAAGTTCCGACGGCGTACGGAAGGGAGAACGAGCGGGCGCGCCGCGACCGCGTTAAACGAACCAAACGGAATTATTCATGACGAACTTTCGATGCGCAGGTGTGTTTAACATCCCGCGCCACTTTTCCTCCAGCCAGCCTACCTACGCCGTGCTCTTTATTAAATATGCACTGTCGTCGGTCGGCGCGTGTGTTTCACCCTGTGCGCGCACCCCGGACGCCGCCCCTCGCCACCCCATTACCCCCGCGTTACCATTCAACGTGCGAAGAATTTGTACCCGTGCTCCACTGCGACAGGCAAAACAACTCTCCCGCGATTTGTTTTTCTTCCTTCCATTCCATGCCAGCGTAATGCCGGATTCTATCAATACGACGTCTCTTTCCACTGGCAAATAGCACGGGAGGGAGAGCCTGCTGCGAGGAAGCGTGACTGAATTATTTCGGTCGAAACGAGGCGGGCAACTGGATTTCCAGCGATGCTTAGATCGAGCTGAGCCTAGACTGCGTGCTAGTAAGTAGTATATATGCACGTGGTGGTGGTGAGTTTGAATTATAATTAATGCGTGGTGAAAGTTTCTTTTGGTTAGCCTTTGGGGGATTTTGTGGGAGATTGGATACTGTGAGTATCTAGAGAAGTTATATTTCTGGACGCTGCTGGTTTTCATCAACTATACTGCATTCTCAAATATAATTTGTTTCCCTTATCGTAGTTTAAGCCGTAGCCGAATTTCGCCGCGCGACCCTCGTTAAGGGATGGAAAAACCGCGACCTGGAAAAGATCTTTTCTCCTGCGGCGACCGATACGGGGGGATTGTCAGAAAAATAAAGGGTTAGGGATCGATTTCTCGCGGCGGGGGGCGGGAATGTAAACGAAAGACCACTTTCCGCTCGGGGCTGTCGTTCGAGGAAAACGGTTAAACGATCGGGACGTGGAAACGCGGGTTACGTGTTTGACAAGCGGCTGGCTGGGTTTAAGGGGAACGGCGACGTCCATGGGAGGAGCGGTGGCGCGATTCTTGCGCTCGACATATTTTGATTTTACGCGCGCGCCCTCGAGAAAATAGACGTGACAGCAATATATTTGAATCCCGCTCACCAGCCCGTGCAAATTGAAAGAAAATACGGCGCGGCCGGGGTGAAATGAGTTGCGTCTGCCCTGCCAAGGTAGTTTTTTTCCCCTTCCCGACGTTTACGAAATGTTACATCAATTTTGCATCGCGTTTCCATTCGCGAGGCGACGGGGTAGCTGCGTTAAAAAATTTGTTCAGCAGTTGGACGGTGCGTTTCAATTACCAGGTACCGTTCGCATCCCACGGCAATTACAATGCGCAGTCCGTCAGAATTTTGTGGTGCCGCGTGTTTAATCGTTCAAAGTAATAATGGAATGCAATTTTTATTTCCAGCTCGTTCGTTTTTACGTTATTATTTCCTCGTCGCACAAAGGCACGGGTTGGTTTTCATTACCGGAGGGGAACCCTTCTCAGCCACGCTCGCCGCCTCTATTTCGCTGATTATTTCCGGCGAGTAACTTCGAGAGGCTTTTCTTCCCCGTCGGAAGAAAGGCACGCGTGATCTCGTATATATCGTGTATATATAGTCGGGACAGAATAGACGGATTCGAAACCCACTTGTGCGTCGAGTTCGTTTATCCAAAGATGAGACGGAGTCTCGAGTCTTTGGTAAACGTTCCACGCTACGTGCTGCTCTCTGTGTGTGCTTGAAACCTCGAGATCGAGGAACTCTTCGGCCGCATCGAAATGAAGGGAACGCAAGCCAGGGAACTTTCACGAAGATAAATTTCGGGGCGAGCTCGCGCAGAAAACAATACGGCCGTTCCCTCTTTAGACTTCCGTCGATATTCAAACTACCCTCGAACGTGTATGGTTCCTCTTGTTCCCGTTTCACGTATGAATGTAAATCAATCTCGGACGTCGTGTCCATCCATCTGGTTAATCACTTGAAACCACTAATTAAAGCTACAGTAGAAATCCTCTTACTAAATTAAATAGTGTAGTGAAGTTGACATCTAGGTGTTAATTAATATCGTCTGGTTGGTTAGTTGGTTAGATACTAAAGGTAGATGTTCAGCCTCGAATTTCGATAATATTAACGTGACCCTCGCGGAACTTTCGACTAAAGTGTTCCTGTTTGCACAATATTCCTGTCCGTCGGCGGTTTAACCGTAACTACTAGCAGCTGACGTGCGTCTAGTCACCTCGTCTGACCACAAAGCGTCAGTATCCCTTGGTTAGCAGTGTTCCATACTATTACGTCGAAGATTCGCGTCTACGTTGAATCGTGTCGATGGTCCCCTGACGTTTGGGTGTTTCCACCACTCGACTGTCGAGTTTGCCTCCGCACCGAGTCCTCTAACCGTTATCAGCGTTAGGAGTATAATTTATGGAAACTGCGAAATGAACGAGAGATACCCAAGCTTCCACGTCGGAATAAGTACTGACAATTTTAACGATCGGATACGTCTCGGGTGTGGAAATTTTCTTAAATCTTAGAGTAAAATTTCATTCATAAGTCATATCGCGCAATCATAGTACGGATGAAAATCCTCGATGGTCTAATTATGTGATGCTCTGCTTTCCGGGTACAGTGGAAACGAATATTTCGGAATGGGAATGGTCTGTGATGATTGGAGGTTCGAAATAGGGATGATAGGTATAGACGGTAGCATTCAAAGGTCCACTTGGACTGGAATTCTATGAAGCTGTAGCGTATTAACGGGCTGTTTCAGGTTTCACGACAGAGTATTATAAGAGGCAATAGCCAGTACCTCCACGTCTGACTGAAATAATTGTGTGTCTACTGCAAAGCGACGGTACAAGGTGATTTAAAATTTTAATTTAATATATATGTATATAAACAGGATAAAGTCCCATTAGTGTATAAGAGAAAACAGAGAAAAAGACAAAAAAGAAAAAGAAGTAGCAATACAAAGCGCATAACAAAAGAGCATACAATACTTAAAATCGGTAAACGGTTCACACACCCATAAATCATACATTAGTCATCATACACAGCGAGGTTACATAAGTTTATCAAGGGCCTTATTAAAGGAATAGGTTGATCCTGTGAAAAAATCAAGAAAATCGCCAAAAGCGTTTGCAGCATTGCAAATGCAATTTATCGGGTCAGAGAAACCTAGATTCGACCTGTATAGCGATAGATAAAATGATTGCCCCAACCGCCGAGATTTCGTAGGGGCAGAAAAATTAATTAACTGTAGGAGTTGAGAATATTTCGTCATTCCATTAATCAACTTGAAAACGAAAAGAAAGTCAATACGTACCCTCTTACTTTCAAGTGATTTCAAGTTAAACAACTTCATGACGGGCGTGTACTCGTGATCATTATACGCCATCTTATGTCCGGATTTGTACGCAGCGAAACGCAAGAATTTATGATGTACCCTCTCTAACATTTGTTTGTATTTTACATAATGTGGCGACCAAATAATAGATGCGTACTCCAGGCGTGGTC
Organism: Andrena hattorfiana; assembly: GCA_944738655.2. Taxonomy (NCBI): domain Eukaryota; kingdom Metazoa; phylum Arthropoda; class Insecta; order Hymenoptera; family Andrenidae; genus Andrena; species Andrena hattorfiana. Next base: position 19,559,178 of record OX122889.2, on the reverse strand, counting down.
TGACAAAGTGTGCAAAATAGCAATTTAAGAATAAGCGGATCCCTGAAATCAGCCGAACAGCGTTTCAAAAATCCAAGAATCTTAATAGATTCCCTAGTAATGTGCAAGCAATGTTTTGAGAATTTGAGAAGTTTAGCAGCGGTGTAATATAAACACCTAGATTGAACATTTCAGAGATCTGAGTTAAGATCGTATCGCTAAGCTTATCCTCAAATGACACAGGACAGATTCTGCGAGATGACCTCATTAAATAACATTTCGAGAGACTTAGAGTCATGATAACTATCTACTGTAGAGTAATAATAATCACAGAATGTTATAACGTCGAATTTAGGCGATATTTTAAAATATAATTCTGCAGCTTATCATCGATGTCTGGCACGTCATTCTAATTTCCCCCTGTCCTATGTGCTTTGCTTGAAGAAACCACTCGATAACAATCAATGGGAACCCATCACGGTCGAAAATGCCGCCTAGGGTGCAACGAGGAGCCCTGGTAATAAAATCTCGGGCAGCGTACAACATCTAAGCCAAGGTTTGAATCCAGGAGCTGGTGAAAAGACACTCCACCGATTCTGGGACGATGATCGAATACGCGAATACGCGGTACCGTAAAGCGATTCCGCTTTTTGATAGAACCCTCCTCCCACTCGGTACCCGTCACCCCCTTCGATCCTCTGTTCACTCCCGTGCGGTTGTAGGTGGCACGGAGCATCGTCGAAGACTCCTCCACGGATTGAAAACGGATACTTCTGGTTGGTGCCATTGCGGCTTCGAGGCACGTACTCCTTTCCGCCGAAGGCTATGAACGCGTATATCCACCTTGATCACTCGAAAACTCCATCCTACATTGCCCAGCCACAAAGGTATTGTTTATTTATTTACGGGCAAGGAATTAGTTAAAGGTCTACCGGTCTAGGTCGTCCTTAAAACACTGCTAACAATCCACGAAGGTTCTGAACTGTCTAGATTACGTGTATCTGATTCGTGATTACTTATCATCCCTAACAGAAGTTTTTGTCGGCTGTCAGTTAGAAGAAGGAAAGGGGGGATCTGTGCGTTTCGCATTAAGGGGGGAGCTTGGTGTATTGCGTCGAAAAAAATCGATATTTTTCTCGCATAAATCAATAGTTGGGCATCACGAAAATATGCTCCCAAAGCTGCAGAACCAAATTCGAAGAATTAAAGCGACTATAGCCAGTTTTGCTACGGAGAACCAGAAGTTACCAGAAAAATTTAAACACGTTTTTCTCGAAACAGTATTCTTAAAATCGGTGGAACTAATATCTCGAAAAGTTATTATCCGATTCGACTGAAACTTTTTTTATTTTAAAGAATATACTTCTGTGTAGTGGAGAAACCATTAACAATTTTAAAATTTTGAAAATCTGTTATTTTTAAAGGCGTTGGATGGACGAAAAATATAGGGAAAAAATGATTTCAAACTTCATGTGTCGTTTGTTTCGCAAAATTGTTATTTTCTGTCATTTTTAATGGTTTATCCACTAGGGAGTATCATGCCCTTTGATTGGCATTGTTTTTTTTTTTAGATCAATGGTTCAGGTTCTACAAGTTCTACCGTTCTGGATGATTTTTTTTGCCGCCTCAATTTTAACGAGTCCCCAGTGCCGTCTGCAATGATTAATTACGAAAGAAAATATATTTCTATAGTTTAACACATCCTTAATACAATGCAAAAAGTTCCATTAAATGGAACTAATATGTGGAATTAATGGAAATATGTTCCATTAAATGGAAATTATATGTAGTATTTTCCTTTAATTAATTCCTAAAGATCACCTATTTTTATGGACTTTAGATCGGAACATCCTCTTAAGCATTACCTGACAAACTACGCATGAACACGGAGAAAGCTTCCCTATTTGAAGAAATGTAATGATGGCGGAAAATTTTGTGACACCTTTGGGCACAGTGCAAGAAGCATTGTTACATCATGTCGCTCTAAGTTCACCACATTGGCTACTTGCTTCGAAAATATGTTCAGAGATGTCTACAAATTGAGTATCATAATTGAATTTAATATTCCTACTTAGGAGAATCTGTGCTTTTATTTGACACGGTACTAGAGACGAATTTAACGATCGATTTTATAATGAAAATGATATTTTCAAGAGAAAGCTCTCTGGAAGGTAGCTCGACAAGCCGGCTTGATATGCCTAAGTAAATACTTTCCCCTTAATAACGTCCAATATAGTACTTCCCCATCGGTTATTGGCTTTCTTATTTGGTCGAATAAGTGGGGAACTGTGCGGCTCCGGAGCGTCTTAGCGTCTCGTCAGCAACATGGAAGACGAAGACGTTGCTTATTGCCCCATTTCCCTCGGTTTGTTCTCTATTCACTGCTATGACTTGACCCCATTCATTCCCCTGCGTTCTTCCAATTTTTCCGCTCTACACAGGGTTGCACGGCCGAAACGAGGATTATAAATCGAATCGGAGCATAACGTTCGTTTCAACTATTGGCAAATTGCGTTTGCTGATTCCGCGATTGTCGGTTGGCCGGGGACCAACCAATTCTGCCGGATGTATCATTTCGCTGCATAATTAATGTCCCAGCGTTGTTGCAGATAAAATTCATTGATTACACGTAATTCTAGCGGTGGAAATTATAATCTCCTCGTTCGAATCTGCAGACGGGGATTATAATTCAAATCAAAAGTGTCCTAGACTCCTGATTAGTGACTGTATAGAAATCTATATAAATGTGCCGATGATTATGAAAGTGGTGTAAGTGAAAAAAATTGAGATTTCTCTTATTTTATGTTATATTGGTTTATATTTCAACGTTATGAAAGAATTGTTGCAAACTAGCCGTCAAATAAACAATGGCATGATAGTAGATATCACTTTCATAATGAGCCGCGATAGTTTCACGTTCATTGCGATAGTGGTGTAAGCGATTTGTTCTCTGTAAGTAATTTGTAAGGAAGGAAATATGTAATTACATATTTTTGTATAATGTATTAACCTTAAATGTGCGACGAGAAAAGCAAAAAGATAGAAATGCAAGATATACTTAATCATGTTGAAAATATGAGAAAAATTAGGAGAAGTAGTGGTAAAGAATACAAATGGTAAAGTTGTTAGTGGCAAAGTATTTGAAAATAAAATTCTAAAAATGTTTGATTTTATTAAATTGTGAAGATCGAAAAACTACGTTTGAGCACTTTTGGGATTTGAGAGACATTCGAGGGTTTAAAAAGCACATTTTCGTACAAATTACGCATACAATTTTACAATGATAGAACACTTTGACATTAGAAGAGCATTTATGTCGTAAAACATTTTGCTTAATAATGGAAAAATATTTTTTAATATGCCCAAACACAACAGTCGAAACATCTCGAAACAAACAAAAAACATGACTTACCCCACTTTCATAATCACCAATACAAATGACTAAACGAATCTAAATTTTGGAGATTGCTGACTACCATTTATGCATCTTTCGTCTATAAACCAATGGTTCCTTTAAGAATACGAGACTCGGTGTTCGCGAAAATGGCGAAGTTCCTCGATTCCCGTCCACTTCAATTTAATGTTCCTCAATAAAATGTTCCCCATCCTATGGTAACGAGGGATCCCGCAAGATTCCACGGAAACGGTGCTTCAGAATTATTCTTCGACAAAAATTGCACATATCCCCAGAAGACGCTGATTGGTCGCGAACGATTCGCCCCCAACGATGCTTCCGTCGAGATTTTCGCGCCGTTCTCAGTATCGAAGATTTTCCGCCCGTTTCTGTGAGGATAGAATGTGGGGGTTTACCCTTTTCTATATTCTTCGACCGAGAGCGCGGAGAGAATTGGAAAGGTTTCGCGAGCGGATTCGGTCCCTTTACGATGGGCCACTACCTTTATGCCGGTTTGTGTGCTGCAAAAGACCATACGTATCCCCGATACGCCTTTTTTCCGCGGCCCATTCAGCCGTCCGAAAATGAGATTCCATTGTACCACCCTTTATACCTATAATTTTCTTACTCGCCGATTGTCCCGGCAAGAAAGCGCATTGAAAATCCTATCCCGTGTCGTTATCACGAAACCTCGTAATCCTTTGACAGCCAAAGGATCGCCGGGAGTGCCAGGAGCGCTAGGTTCGCTAATGTTGGCGTTGTAAACGGTCGAACGCGGGTTCGTTTAAAATTCCGTTGCGGAAGGTCGCGCGAGATGGATTCATAACGACACCGCAGTCCCTGGTTGCCCCAAAATTTATAGTCACTCCGCTGTTTCAATATAGAGGGAATTAAAAAGGGAGAGCATTAGCCGTGAGTGCCCCGTAAGTCATCCTCTTTTGGTGCTCGGCCCCTTTTATGTCCGATGAAAGGCCACTGCCGTGGCAGAGGATTCACTGGCGCGCTGTAATGTTAATAGACACCCAGTTCGGTCCCTCCGAGGAAGCGTAACCTGCGTATCGAAGGGCGACACTCTTCGCAGCGCGACACGTCGATAATCCCGGCAGTGGTGCACACGGCTTTATGGCCCGGCGACCACCACGGATACCCTCCTGAAACTAATTTCATCGGATAGCTCCGGGGGTCATTCGATGCCGCCAAGAACGTAACGCTTTTATCGGGGAAGGGCGCACTGCGCGTGAACTTGATGGGATGGAATACTTCCCCGAGGTGGGTGTTCCAGAGGTGAGGGGTTTTAAATCGTTGCCATTGCTTCTTGTTCAGTGTTCTTGGGAAAGGTTGTTGCGTAAACTGCGATAACTCGCACCAACCGTTCTGTGCCAATCTCGCCGGATAAATGTGAATCGGGTACAAGCGCGAAGAACTTTGAGTGTTTCTACAGGGGTGGTAACAATAAAATTAACTTTCTGAGTGGTCATCGCTCTGACTCTATAAATCGGGTAATATTTCTTCGCGCCCGTCGCCAGACTATCCGCAGAAACATTTTTCACCACTCGAGCTACCCTTTCGTAAGCGATTCGATCGTTTACGAGCCTCGCCCGCTACGGCCAGGATTTTCGACAGGATTTTCCGCAAGATACGGCTGCGGCTGGTTCGCAATTACCGCGATTCGCGTTTCTTCCAACGTGTACACGCGGGACGCGCGCGAAGCGGCGCAGTAATTACATCAAGACGACGAGAAATAATATCAAGAGCGAACGCAGAGAGGCGTGGAACGAGACGCACTCCATCGCCCCCGTAAGTTATTACCGAGACTTAACAGAGAAAACCTGGAAGAGCGGAAAGTATAGATGCGCCTCGGCGCTGCACCATCCCGGCACAGAACGCACACACTCGTTTACCCTAGACCGTAAAATAACGACCTCATTATCAACCACCAGCTGGTTGCTCCACGGCGGTATTAGCTCTTGGATATTTATGCATGCTTTTATTAAGCCCAGCACTCACTGAGCCCAAACCTCTCCTCCCCAGCTCGCGCGTTTCTATGGCTCCCCGCCCTGTCCACGTGTTTCATTAAGGTCAGAGGGTAATTATCCATCGATCAATAGCATTTTCATTGGATCTATGGATCCTTGTGTATGCTGCACAGCTGGCAGATTTAAAGCGAAGTATAGAAAGCAAAGTTATACGGGCAGAGAAGTTAATTAGTGTTGAATAACTAGCTCGGTCGGAAGGCGTAATTAATTCCCGGAACGTCGGTCTCAATAACACCAAGAGAGCATCGATCTAAATTACGATTGTCGGCCAACTAATCGTAAGCTTCCTCCGCAATCCAGGGAAATTACGAGTCCAAGTAATCTCGGCTGATTGCCCAGTGCTAAGATTCCTATTTACAGGCGATGTTGCTGCTATTGCGTCTTAAAAGATTCAATTACTGGATTCCTGGGGGAATTTTAATGAAGCCTCGACCCCTTATTGCTGTGTCACCAATACCGTTCGCGATACCTAGAACATCGTTGGTGTGACAACTTTGAAGTTTATATTACAAATTAACTCCGTACATCGATCAGATATTGAATTTCGTTACGAGGAACAGTTGAAGAGGTATGCCATCGAATTTTGCTTAAAACGCCTATCGATATTATTTTATTGATCGCTCCCGTCGCTGCCGAGGATCATAATATATTCCTATAACTAAAGCCGGAACGGAAGCCTGGGATAGAATGGGACATGACAGGTTTATGGTCCCATAGACCGTAGTGGAAGCCAAGAACCTCGTTATAACCCAGCAAATCGAATACTAACCTCCCTCAACGTCGAGATTACTCTCCAGTAAACTTGAAAAAAATCCAACCTTCCTACAAAGATCAAAGATGTAATCCCGTGTTCCTCGGGATTCACGTCAATTTCTCCAACATTAGAATATATAAAAGAAGGATCCAATCAGGAAAAGCATTCCTCCTCAATCCCTGATTCTCTGCTTAAATCACTCAAAGTATTCTTCCCATCAAAAACCATCCCTGTAGGTACCTACCTATGTTATTATTATTATTATTATTATTATTTTGTACGGGAAAACCCTTTAGTATACAAGAACACATAGACAGATTACAGAGTAAAAAGAGTCTGGTGATCAAACCAATCGCATAGGCACAGCGTGCCTTTTTCAAGGGGACAGGTTATTACGACGAATTGTTAAGACAATAGAGTAATTTGTTTCGGAACGAGTCGAGCGATGTAGAGAACAAATCAATGCTCGTTAGGTATTGGTTCGCTGTTTCCATAGCTCTGTTTATGGGATCTGCTGAGTAGTTTTGGTACAATGGCCTTTTTGAATCGAACAAGGGCCTAGGACGCAGTTGCCGTTGCGGAGCGTGAAAACGTACTGCTGCCAAGAGCTCAGGGCAGTCAATTTGTCCATGAATTATCTTGTATAGAAACATTAGATCTGAAACGATCCTCCGATCACTAAGGGTGGCAAATCCAATCTTCCGTAATATAGGACCATAGTCATGATCATCGAAGCTCATTGGACAGCCCGACACCCTTGAGGCCAGTCTCAAAAAACGGTGTTGAACCCTTTCTACAAGACTTATATGTTGATCTGTTTCAACTGTTCCAACAAGAGTTCGAACTTGCCTGGACTAGCGACCATTGAGATAATCTCGGAACTCCCTTGATCTGTGGCTACTAATCAGTCCTATCCTGATATCCAGCGCTATTAAAGATCGATTGCTCGATCAAAGGTGAGGCGGGGGAGATCTGCGGGCTTTTAGTTAAAAGGAGAGGGGTCATTTAGAATTTGAAGTAACGCGCTTCCAAAGGAGCAGGTTTGAGTGCTCGTGAATATCCAGCGTAACGATCACAATATATACTCTTCCGAAGTGGCAACGGAACAGGACAGGTTTATGGGTTCATCGATCGCCGCGGGGGATGCTGGGGCCAGCGATATAGGCTGGAGATTGAGGCCAGCAACCGCCAGCGAGTGAACCGGCGCAATATAACGGGTCGGGGGCGAAGTCGTTGTCGTGGGCTCGCGGGACAAGCGTGTACAGGCACGGCTGCCAACCCCCAGTCGATGCTCGCCCCTTTGTAAGCCGATGAAAGGAAGTCACGCAGCGGCACGTGACCGGATATAGCGAAGGGGTCACGGCAAGTGCATTCTGAACACCACTCTCCACATCCCCGTGTCTGCCCCCGCCGTCTTGCTTTTCTTCTATCTCCCGTCGTCAAGCTTCCTGTTTTCTCCTTCGATTGCTCTAGCCCTTAGTACATATTTGTTTCCTCGCATCGTTAGACTTCCCTTCTGTACCTTATTTGGGCCTCTAACCTCGGTTTCTTGTTTGTACACCTCTGTGATATGCGGAAGATGCAGAGAAAAATGCCTGGAACGAGCTCATTACCAAGTCAGTGGAAAAGAAATACGAGTTGCAAAGGCGTGCAGATTTCTCACGGTCTGCTCTCTTGAACTTCATCATTCCTGTTACCCCACTGTTACGTTTCGCTACTTACCAGGAAGGTGTGGTAGCTGGCTGAAAGCACTCTGATAATTCTGTAAATATCGAGTCCTCTGCCCCCTTGCTTCTCTTTATTTCGAATGACTTTCTTGTTTTCATATGCGCCGTTTACTTTCCTCTTCGAATCCTATCATTCTTTGTGGCGCCGTCCCAACTTCGAACCGTTTGATCCACTACGCTCTCAAAGCACTTGCAACTTCTATATTGAGCTGAAGCAGCGCTCTGACCTGTGTGCTCATAGCTTGCTCTGTGTGGAACGCCAACGATGTACGGTGCCAGCAGCGCTGCGCATGAAGCATTCGTGGCAATAAATGTCAAAGGGCTTTATCGAAACGATTCTGCTGCCGTTTTGACTTTCAATATCTAAGAGGATTAGGTAATTTGTTGGGGAGATTCCATTACTCCTTGCAACAGGGCCGACAATTCAATTTGGGACACGCTGAATACAGAATATCCTCGTTCCTACATAGTACATAATGTTTACCTTATCAGAGGATGGCACGAAGAAAAGAGGGAAGAGAACGCAGTGGCTTAAATCGATTAAAATCACGAGACAAAAATCTCAGCAACAACTAAATGTAAATAATGGAAACAGTCGTGAGAGATGAGATTTTTGAAAATATATCATGGAACTTGTCTCATGAGAGTCTAGTTTCACGAACAAATTAAAATTCATCCATTAGTGAAACACATCGTGAAATAATTGTCTCGTAAGATTAAAGTCTCATGCGAGACACAATATTTTTTTCTCATCGTGAATTTGCACCTTTATACTATAAAATGTTTCAAAGTCATGGTCAAATGTTTTATCTAATTTAGTTTGCCATACTCGCTACATATTCCCTGGAAAGTGTGCATTTGCAAATTTTATGGATCAATCGTTCTGAGTTCGCCGTTTTGAACCCCGCTTCTCGGCGATGTATTAACTCGCCAAGCCTTATGAGAAATTAAAGAAAATGAGTGTAGGAAATGTAAAGCTGTGAAAATTCACAAACCATAAACTCGAGGGCGCGCACTGAATTTTTAACAGCATTCGCGAATACTAAATAAAGCCTCATTTGAATCATGAAACTGCTCATGGAACGTGGTGCTCTTTGGTCGCTGAAAAATGGAACTAAAGCTGGAATACCTGCTTCCCCAGCGTAACTGGCTGCGATGTTGAACAAATACTAACTCACCGTTTGTACATGTTTCACTTTGTGGCAGCAGAATTTCGCAAATAACTGTTACTTTATTCTCAATTGCAATCTGCAACGTAAACTGGAGTAACAATAACTATTATTCCCTCGTTTAGTAACAGAAACTATTTCAACAATCAGGGGTCGTTTAACTCGCTGCTTACAATGCAACGCGCGTATCATAGAACGGATCTGAATTCCAGGATCGAACATATTAAACCGATGCATCCGCGGGCGCAGCAGAGTTTTGGCCCAGGCGGTAGAATGGAGCAACCAATGGCTGGCTGGTCGCAGCCGTTGATGTAACACAACACGTACATCGGAACGAAATCGATGAACGAACATCGAAACGACTCCGGCTTGGATTAAACCACGCATATCTGGCATCCATTGCAGGCTGCCGCGCTGCCAAATATTTCTGTCGGCAGCGAGCGCGGCAAGACACTGAAATATGACCGATGCGACTACGCCACCGGATTGTAAAATCTGGATTTATCATAGCGAAATAGATGGCCTGGCTACAGGTATTTCGGATACGTTTTATTCGAGAATAATTTTGGCGAAGTGCGTTCGATATATTTTCAGGAGAGAAAAAAAAGTGGATATACGAGGCGACGCTGGAGATAGGGACTGACAATGAGTAATGGTGTTGTTCTAAGTAAAAACTGAATAAAACTGGGAGGGATGGCTGCACTACGAGAGTGTTAATCATCTTAGAAGTAATAATGATAGTTTGTTGCTTTACCAAGGTACTTGATAATGCGTACGTGGTATGTATGTACAACGAGAAAGTAGAATATGGTTCGTAGGTGACCAGACATAGTAGAGAAGTAGAGGCGGCTCGTGCATACGTGGAAGTGGAACTCTCCATATGCAGTCAGACGAAGTAGCAACGGTCTGTGCGCAGTCAGACAAAGTACTAACTGGTTTTCAACAAACACACTCATTCATCGTCCCATGATAATAGAAGTTAAATGCATAGGAGAACCTATGCATACATTAAGGAACGTGCAGTTTCATTATCACAGCTATGGAAACAATACAATAGAAAGAAGATTAAGGGGGGGATTACGCCTTGTTGGGTCGAAAAATAGGTAATTCTTTGTGAATTTTGTGTCTAAAAACGGGTCGACAAATTAATTTGAGGTTTGGCATCCTGTTTTATTGTATCTTGAGCTATTGTTCTGAATTTTTGTGTGACAGTGAAAAAAAAAACATGGCAAATACAGAATGCTGACTGAGAGCGTTGAAAAAAAAACGGGTGATCCTGGCCTTGACGGAAATTGCTGTAAGGTTTATCTGAAACACAAAAAGAAAAAGAGATTCTTAATCTACACGAATGTGGCTATCTGTGGTAGTAGATTGATTGCCGTATCTGTTACCGTCCCTTTTTTATTTAAATAAGTTTTTCTGGTTTTGGGGCAAAACCTTTTTCAGACTCAAATCATGGAGCTTCATCTTCTTCAAATGGCTGCCATTTTATCATTTTTTTATTTTTCTTAATGCATCTACTACCATAGATAGCCACATTCATATAGATTAAGAATCTGTTTTCCTTTTTGTGTTTCGAATAACCGAAAGTTAAAACTTACAGTACTTTTCGTCAACATCAGGATCACCCGATTATTTTTCAACTCTCTCTCTCTTTCTCCCTCTCTCTCCCTCTCTGTATTTGCCATACATTTTTTCACTGTCACAGAAAAATTCAGAACAATGGTTCAGAATACAATAAAACTGCCTGCCAAACTTCAAATTAATTTGTCGAACCGTTTGTGCACGAAAAATTCACAAAGAATTACATACTTTACGGCTCAACAAGGCGCAATCCCTCCTTAATATTACGAAAGTGTGTATACATCCATAAAAAGTCACTTTCATGCTTTATGAAACGGTAATCTCATACAAGACACCCTTTGTCAATATTCTATATTGTATCGTCACGTTTGTACATGAGGTGAATACATAAAATTTGCTTCCGGCTCAGTGTTTTCTCAAAGACACAGCTCAAGCTTTCGCGGCTAACTTCTATCTTGTTTCAATAAGCTTACGTCTATATGCGTTGCGTCAGTCGACTGTAACTGTAGAGGAGAGTTCAGCAGAAAAGTCGCATGTCTCATCGGCGCGGGAATTTTTCACTCGCTTTGCTGACAGACCGTGGGCGATGATTATACGAGGCGCCTGTTGCGAGTGAAATCGCCCGTGAGTTGGCGAGTTAGCGGGAGTTACTTCGCGGCACACTGAACCGAGCTTCGTTTAGTGGATTACGATGCTTGCGGGGCTCCAGCAGCTAGACGTATTGGGTAAATTGAATAGAGCTCGGAATTCGAAAAATACTGCTGGCTATTCATACACCCCGAAGGGGCGGAATTTCGGGTGGAGAGGAGCGCGCGATATTGGCGGGAATACCAAGAGCAAAGTTGCGAGAGTCAAATGGGGAGTGGTGTTTTAAGCTGACCAGATCCCTTTAAAACAACCACCCAGTCGGAATAAGCTGCAGCGTAACCACGAACAGTCGAGTGCGCCGATAACTTGAAAGGATCCGAGTGCTCGCCGTAAGCTCTCCGCGTTGACAGATTCAACGTTTAGTTGCCGAGGGATAACCTGGCAGCACGGTGAATACTGTGCAAGATTTAAGCAGCCTGTTGTGCGATTAAGCCCTCTGGAACCACGAGGGTGACGGCTCGAGTGGACTAATTACCCACCACGGTGAACCTAAATCCACAGTGCATTCATGGATCAATAATGTGGGTGCGAAAAAAACTTTGCGCCTCCAAAAACATATCTCCGAGTGAATGGACTGTTTGGCGCTTGGAACGAGCGCTTGAAATGAAACAGATATCGAGCGCGTGTTTAAGTTTGGGCGTCGATTGCAAACGAGAAGGATTCTTAGAATGCACGTGGAAATTTTGGGCGAATGTGTGTGGTATGCTCGTGCTATGTGTGATCTTGAAAAGTGCGGGGGTGATCGGGAGCAGAATAGAGATGACTTTTAAGCGTCGAAGATAGAAGACGAAAGAGTTGAGAGTTAAAGAATAGAGGTAGATTAAGTATAGTTTTAATAAATATGTTATTATTTTTATTAAAAGTGTGTCATTATTTTACGCCTGCCATCTATGATTCCTACGACGACTTCACGTATTTTCATGAACTATCCGAGGGCACTCGCAGCATTAACCGTGTTTACGAGCTCAGTGATCGCGGCAGTAAAAGCAACAATAGCCATAAAATTGCAACGGTGTTTTTCTGGTAGAGAGTTTGGTTTAAGAAGCAATTATACGAGCATTCTATGGAGTGCTTTTCTAAGCAGCGAAGTCAAGAAGCTATATTTTGCGCGGTTGCAAATTGTTTTGACAGCTTGGCTAAGTTTTCGTAGCGGCACGTCCCGCTTTCAGAATCGCTTCATCACGGAGCAGTCGAAGATAAGCAGGCGAGCAATGGTAACCGTCTGCGAAAGCAGATCTTGTCTGAGTAGGAAGATGCCATTTGTTCCCTCTGGAATATTCAAATCCCCTTCTACTTTAGAAACAATAATTTTCGCCGAATCATTTCCTAACACAAGCAAATGTGTTTTTTGAAAATATTTTCCTGGTAGAAAGAGTATTATTTATTTCTCAATTAGCATATTCAGTACGCCAACGCAAAAAGGGAGCAGCATTTCGGACGTTTCGCGGATGAGTGACACGGAATTTTAGGATGAACAGCGCGCCCCTGCATGTCGGCGTTCATTTTATAAAACGCTGACAGTGCGTTATATCGTCGGGTTTATGAAATTTTCGTTCTGATCCTCGACTCTCTTGTCCTGTGCCCCCTCTACGTGCCTCGTAGTATGTCATGCTTTAGAAATGAATGGAAACACGAACAAGAATGCGCTGATAAGGAAAAGGTCGAAGCGCACGGGTGCACGGAAGAAGCAGCTTCCCGCCGAGGCAATATGAAAACTCGGGGGAAAAACCTGACGCCCCTATTTGCTCAGTTTGTGCGAATAAAATGGACATCGTTATATCTAACGGACCCCATTGTGCGAAATTTTTCTTCTCGTTATACGTGCTTCAAAAGTAGCAGGATCTCGAACAGACAGAAATGCTCCGATACGTACTACCATTTTTATATTTCTTTAACAACATACAGTTTTCTGCATGACTGAAGAAATAGGCACAACTGTAAATATTATAGAAATTTAATGCTTATAAATGTATTGTCAACGATCGTTTATCGAGTTTAATCCCCGTTATACGCGTATAAAGAGATGTATCCAGTGTCTGCTTGCGTTCTCACGTCTCACACATTTGCATGAAAATTTATGTTTATCCAAGAATTAACGGAAGCCGTATTTGTCATTGCGATCTGGCGTATCGACTTTGATCACGAGCGGGTTCATAAATATTCACGACCGAAACGTCTCGGGGTAAGTAATCCGAGAAAACAAATTTTCTGGGTGCTGTTTCCTACTTCTGAAAAAATAGTGGATGCATTGGTCCTTGTAACATAAATTCGAAGAGAATATTGTGAGAATACGAGGTAATTTAACGAGGTAGAAAATAGGATATTGTGTTAAATATCCAACTAACTCAATTTCACCAATTTTATAAAATAAGCCCGGTGTTTTCATCTGATGCAGTCATTTTTTACCACTTTTACAAGTGTGACGGAGTTAGGTAAACGGGATTAATACCATCAAACGATATATTATTAGGGTTTCACGTCGTCAACGTTGGCACATCATGAACGTGACACGTCGATAGTTGAAACGACGCTATTTCCGTCGCGTTTAATTTACGAAGCTGCGGGGCGAGCACGCGAACGCGTATAAACACCGATAATATATCGTGACGTTGATAAAAAAAAGCACCCGAGATGTTCAATTTTTCATCGGACATTCGATCTTGGCAGCGAGATTAATTTTGTCTATAAATTCCTCCTCCCGTGCATTTCATATCGCTGCGGACCGCGCCGATTCAACGAAATATCGCGCGCCGTTTCGACGATCAGATTCTCAGGAAATTCATCGACGAACGACGGGAGCTACCATGGCTATAGCAAGGACCTGGGAAATTCCCTCACTTTGCGAGAATTTTAATCGGGGATTTTTTCATTTTTTCCCGAGGCAAGTTTGGAGCTGCAGAATCACGGTCCAAATTTAAAATCGCCTGAACTGGTTCGAACGGGCTCGTTCGCAGCCCTCGAGGAGTACGGAATGGCCGAACAATTAACGCGAATCTTAAATTCAGTAATAATCGGCCGCTCGCGATCCGACGAATGGAAGTTGAACGGAGGGTGGTACGAGCCACGGTATTCTAGCTTCTGAAAGCATAAAACTTTTGACCTTATTCGAGTTCTCCTTCCTAGGGCCGCAACTTCTGTCGCGGCCCTTCGCGATGAAATTACGTTTCGATTCTCGATGCGGTATCAGCTCTTTTTTTTATAGGGAAGTTAAGGAGGGGTGAGAAAGTTTTCGTGGAATCACGAAAATTTCAAATACATTCAATTCAGCATTCGCGGCCGCTGGCCAGTGATGTTCGCAGAAAGTTCGTCTCGTTCGATGAGAATTTGGAAAACGGATCACCGGTGTTGCTGAATCGTTACCCACTCGAAATCATTGGAAATGGATACTCAGAACGGCCACGAGAGGAACGCACTGTACGTTTCATTGGAACGGAAATGTTTGCGCAAATTATTGAGAATGGAATAGCCCGCGCAGACGACAGCTCAGCGTTAAGCTTAACTGTGAAACATTCTCGTTCGAAAACGATAAGGTTCAATAACGTTCGATGGTTCGCTATTAAAGCGAGGGATTCCGTGGCGAAGAATAAATTGCATTTTGTAGACCCTTTCGGTCGTATCGGTTCGAACAATTAATGCATATTTATGCGAGGGGGCGGGGGAGCAGCGGCACGGCGTTAAATAAATGCAATTCTATTCAGGCCATAACCGGTCGTACATCAGTAGCAATTCTGGGGGTCGGCTCCACTGTCTCAGCACGCCACTGGCCATTGTTATAAAATGAAAGTTTAACGACGCAGCGGTAAACAAAAGAGGGAAAATTAAGGCCCGGCATTAAATTCCGACGCTGGCAAAGTGATCCTGGCGATGAACGCCCGAGCCCGTTTCCTCTATATTCCTCCGCGTGATTCGGAATTTTCATTGCGGAATTGTAAATGTTGAATTTGCAACGGGAATCAACGGGCTCTCGCGCGGGAACGTGTCACGTGAAACTCGAAATCCACCCGTTTCAACGAATATTGAACGAAACGTTTGCCATCGGCGAGGCCGAAAGAATTGTGCTCGATGACCCATGATCATTATTTGGACTTTGTATTACCAGATTTTCAGCTTAGTAATGGGTTGAATACAGTGTCGAATTTGCGGACACATAAAACGTTAAAAGGAATGTATAAAAGGTACACGTTACTGGTTTTACAATTTAACTAATTTAAGGGCACTTCCCCGTTAAAATATAATTTTGTTTGCATATTTTCCTTCCACAACAGCTCAAGAATTACCAGGTAAAAATTTAGAACCAAATTTCAGACGGTACAGATTTTACAGGCAGTTAAGGGGGTGGGGGCAATAGTGTGCCGGCCTTAAAGTAGATGTTCTTTGAAGATGGATTGTGGCGCAGATATAATAGATCAAAATGTGATTTCTCTGTTAATTAATAATACATTTATTGAACTAAAAAAAGAATAATTTTTTTTTTTTAATCGAATAAATAATTCCTCGTCATTCGACGAACGTGGTAGACGTCAAACTTTAAGTACGTTTTTCTCGAAACAATTTTTCGTACACTATCACCACTCTAAAAAATGCAATTCTTGACCGAATTTAAAAATTCAAACGGTATTCTATTCGTAATTACACTCACTTCCGCGCTACCCCCTATTGTGAATTTTCATACACTCCAATCTTTTATGCGAAAAAGAAACATTTTGCGGGACCCTATCGTTTAAACATATCGCAAACTTGGGCTAGTTATTTCTTAACGATGAGAGAGCGTAGCGCGATAACCACACATATGTAATTAAGGAATTTCTTTCGTTTTTTGATCTTGGATAGTCCAGGCCCTTCTTTACAACGATGCAGCATGCGATACATATCAGAGGCAGGATTGGGCAAAAATGAAATAATTTTTTTATACTCTATGTTTGTAGTAGAATAAATTGTAAAAACTTTTAAACCCTTACATTGTATACCTTTTTCTAGAAAAAATCATAAACGTCACTTGTGTATTGGCGCGATTTAACCGGGTCGTGCCTTTAAGAAAGATTTCTAAGAACCTCCCAGATGATCACAAGCATATGAGACATCTGAAGTATATTATTTCGAGGAATCTGAAAAGGTGTGTCTTTAAATGTAATTTCCTTAAAGACCCGCACAATTCTGCAGCTTAATTGTAAAGGATTGCATCGTCGCGGCCGTTTTATCGAGCGAGAATAGTTCCCCGATAACAATACCATCGGCGGCCGTTAGAAGACCGGATCTCCCATCGAAAAAGAAATAATTATTATTCCCCTGGATTGTAGTCACCGCTTAATTGCAGCCGTACCTTTCTCTTCGACTGCCTCGGACGAATAAAACGATCCCCGGCCCCGTTTCGGGGCTACGAACCGGTAGTGAGATATCAGTTTATCTTGCGCGAGCGTTTCGACGCCGCCGACGAGGAGGAGACGGTGAAAAAAGAGAAATACGAACCAAATAGAGAGGCGAAAGAAAAGTACGAAAAACAACGGGAAGGAGATTCCCGGTAACGAACGGAGGTTGCTCAGGTTCTAATGAATCCCCTGGGTGAAGGCTCGACGAGAGACCAGAAGAAGGTGAAGAGGACGATGAGTGGAAGCGGCCCGACCGAACAGTAAAGTAAGAGATGGCGACGGGCAACGTAACTCCCGATAAAGCAAACTTCCCCGTGAAAATAATTCCTCCGCCGCCCCCGCAGCCTATAGCTACTTTGGAGGGGAAATCACCTTTCTAAAACTTTGATTGTATCTTACTCTGCCCGGCGCCATGGGCGACTCGCCTTCTACGGCGGAGAATCAACCATATTCCTAATTTGCAATTTACGGGTTCCGCCGAGAAATTTGCATCCGCGCGAAATTTCCAACGGGGAGAAAAATTCTGGCCATCCATCCAGCCTGGGAATATATTAAACGCGTATTAAAATCGGGGTCGGATAAAAATTCAACGGGGATGTCCCGGTTCGTTTAAAACGCGTCTCGATATGCTAACGAAGAATCTTCATTTCAATAATTAATATGGAACACCTTTTATTTAATCATGGTGACAGAATCACGTTAATTATTCCGTTTCGGGCTTCTTTTTATTGTGTAGTCGCTAGAAGCTCTGTTACCTTTGTCCCGTTAATTTCTCACGAACTTCTGTTTTTTGAGTGTTGCACGAAGCATTTAGGCCGGGATCCGTGATACGTTTATATCGATTAGAGACGGGGGCGGAGAGCCCTGGAGGGTTTGCCAAGAATAAGATCGGATACCCTTGGCACGGGCGAATGTTGCTGTAAGTGAATTATTTGTTGTTGAGAGGAGCTATCGCGTGCGCTGCGAAAACAAGCTAACGAACAGAGACAAGTGAATCTTCTTCGGAAGATAGGAAGGAATAAAAGAATGGAAAAGGGAGAACGAGCTTGTAGGTACCTTTGCGCGTGAACGAGGGGGGCTTTGTTAAAGTTTTGAACGCAAACGTGCAAAAGTGCAGCGGAGGGAAATGAAACGAAATTTACGCGCGCGTGTCCAATTTCCCAGTTTAGGGACCGAGATGATTCGATAAGATAAGAATCTCCCTTGCATTCAGGCTGAATAGTGTTTGCCGACGCTCTCTGCTAGACTATCAAACGAAAGTGCCGCGAAACGCGCGCAAGATTGAAGATAAACCTTTACTGTTTTCCTTCTTTTGTGGTCTTTTTGATGGTAAGTGTTTTCTTTTCAGCTGAACGATTATTATAATCTGCCTACGTGATTTTGTGCAGTTCATTATTTTTACGCAGTGTTGTAGATATAAAAAAAAATGCAACTCGTGTTTATACTTCATTTCGATATCTTTCACCGTTCTTGAGATACTCCACGAAAAAGAAAATTTTTTTTCAAGCGGTGATGTCACCCCCTAAAACCGCATTATGGCACAAACAAAAATCGGTTTGTCTTACCTATGAACTACTCCACTTACATACAAAGTTGCATAATTTTCTGAATTTCCGGGTTGTCCAACTTCCCTTGTAAGACACGGGTGTAATAAAACTTTAATGATTAATTTTTGTAGAAAACTCTGTGATTTCTGGACGAAGACCTTTGCTTTAGGATTTTCAATTTTTTTAGTAGCCTGTAGCATGGTTGTTAAGATTCCTAAACGAAACGCGGATGAAAATGCATAAATTTTATATTATTCATACCTATTGTATATTTATCCATCAAGTATCGCCGATTAAACTGACAAGCATTCAATATCATTCCCCAATTAGTTTCAATAAATGATTTCATCCACCGGTTAGCCTCTATCCCATTATAATTCCACCGTTCCACCACAACAATTACTGTCTAATCAATCTACAATATTATTCTGTTTGCGAACAGACATACATCATGAAACTAATAATATATGGGTTGTTGTTATGGCACCCTAAATGTTTAAAAAATATCGAAATTCAATCTCGTTAAGTAACCTCGTCTCACTGACATCACTGCACAAGGTGGCTTGCGACAATCCTGTGTTTTCTCTCTCAACATCCCTCCGAAGTATTCACCGAAAATGAGCTGACTATTACTTATACATCACACGTTCTGTCTTTCGTCGCGGACCAGAGCACGAAGAGTATCACGAGCCGACAAAAGGAAGTTACGACCACCGTGTCGTCGCACTCTGAAACGCTGCAGCCGACGTGAAGAGGAGCGGTGTCTCCTTCGAGGCGGTGCCATTTTTCATGTTCAACGGGGAACGTCGCCCCGGTTGTCCCCGTGACAAACGTTTTTGAAATTTACGCCCCCTCTTCGATACACGCGCCGACTCACACGGAAGCTCGCCGGCTCCCTTTTATTGGTATTCTACTGTATAGCCCGAGCGAAAGGTACATATTGAGAGACATTCGTCACAATTGCAATGAAATGAAACCGTGTCCGAGGGTCGTTTATTTTAAGACGGGTTAAGCATTCCCCCGTCGGATTCAGCTTCATTTTTGGTGGGGTGAGACACAGGAATCTTTCTTCAATTAACAGCTAGAAATCGTTCGAGATACAGATACTTTAATAAAGGTATCGCCCCGAAACAAAAGATTACAGATTACGGCGCGTGACTAATGGCAAAGTTTCTGCCGCCGTTTCCAGAAGCACGAAACTAACCGAACCAAAAATCTATTCTGGGGGTCTGTCGTTTGGGTAACAAAGCTGCACGAGCACTGGATCCTCCATAAGGTAAATGAAACGCTGTCAATATTGGCGTATAAGTGAAATGGAATCACCATTTGAGTTTCGGAGTTCCACCGATCTTCCTACTAACGCTTTTCCCGTGTCTGACGTTTCAATCTACATATCTTCCAACTTCCCAGACAAATTCACGCCCCCTTCCTCAAAGACCAAGTAAAACGTAATCTATCAGCACAATTATCTCCTGAGTTGACACGGTTCGAGAAACGCCTAGCCCTTAGAAAATTCAGTGAAAGTGTTTAGTTAGTTTAAAATGCAGAACTTCTCAACATTCCATCGATACCAGCTAGATAAATTTCGCCAAATTTCGGGCCTCTTTCTCATACACTTCTGCATCATTTTATAACTCTCTTCCTGCTGATGTTCGCTCTATTCAATCTGCTTCCTCCTTTAAATGTGCTGCCACAACTTTCATTCTTAATAAATATTCTTAGCTTTAGTTTCAGTCTTTACTCTAGTCTTATGTTAATGGTTAGGTATACAGCAGCGTTCACGCTGAACCTCGCCTTTTGCACTGTAGTAGCTATATTATATAGCTCTATTATATCCTTCTCGGCATATTCTTTCCTCCACTCAGAAACTTCTCCTATCTCAATCCTTAGTTATATCTTTGTTCGACTACTGTGATGTCGTATATAGTCCTTTTCTCACCTCTCGTCTCACTTCTTTGATTCAGCGTGTCCAAAACTCCTGTCTGCGTTTCTCCTACTGTGTCCGTAAGTTTGATCACATCTCTCCGCTTTTCGTAAAATCTTCCTGGCTGCGTATGTCACAAAGATGGAAGCTCCACCTATGCTGTCTCGTGTTTAAGATACTCTCCTCTGGTTGTCCGTCATATCTATACGAAATCCTACGTACAAACCTCTCCTATCATTCCTCTAGTTCTCTTTCAACCCGATCCCAATCCCTTCTCTCTATTCCTGCACATTCTACCTCCAAATTTGAATCCTTTTTCTCATATATGGCGGCACACTATTATAATTCCCTTCCTGCTACTGTCCGTCAGCTAGACTCTTATTCGTCCTTTAAAGACGCAGCCCGGAATCACATTCTCAATCACTTCTAGTGTTAGTCTATCTTTATCATGTCTTCCTCTTCCACCATCATTCATGTTGGGCCGTCATACTTCATATTTTTATATCGCACCGTTTTTTGTAATAGTTTTAGATTTAAGTATGCTTAGTTTTAGTATATGTAATAAGTAATGTTTAGTTTATGTTATGGTTAGGCATATTAACAGTTTATACTGCGGCCTCGCCTTTACTCGATTTGTTTTCTTATATAAACATCTTTTATTTTTTCCTTGATGTCATTTAAGAGTAATAAAGACGAAATAATAATAATAATATCGGTACTGTGGAAATAGTACCTGCCTGTAAATATAGGCTATATGTATGTATATATGTAGACGCAATAAAGACGTAATAATAATAATAATAATAATAATAATAATAATAATAATAATAATAACGTGATTTTAGAAGGCTTGTTTTATGAATCAAGGATAATATGCAAAACTAAGGTCGAAGCCAGATATATTGGCCGGTGAGTTTCGTGAGGGGTATTCTCTCACCACACAGTTTGCCTGCCTCGGTGCTCCTTTTCTCAACGTTTTCTGACTCGCTCTCGTTCCATCTCGCTCTCGTCTTCGCAGAACAAGAGTGAGCCAGAAGTGGTGGGGATAGCGCCAAGCTTCTGGGGTGTAGGCCAAACCGAGCTGTCAGCGTAGAAATACACACATCAGAATAGATATGCGTTAACTACGAAAAAATTCAAAAGCTTTATTGGTCAGAACATTCATACTTTCTCGATAGCTTCATCTCGTATTGGTCTACGCATAGCTTCGTAACGCACACAACTATTACGCTAAGAATTAATAACAGTCACACGGCTACGCAATTCCAACTGACAAATCCTCGATCGTCAGATGGTGGTGGCTAATTTCTCCTCGATCGCTGTTCGGGAAAACGAATTCACCGGCCAATATATTTGGCTTCGATCTTAGTACACCATTGGAGATATTCGCACGAAGGAGCGATAATTGCTGATTGCTAGACACCTTCCGTTAATTACGTGGTCTCTATTCCCTGTCACGGGTTTGGATTCATCGACGGTGTGGTAACCTCCGCAAGGCGAGTTCAATTGCATCGACTCTACCGTCAATATTGGCACAGGAACGTAACCGAAGCTAGCCACCGAATTTCCGAATTTTATTCCTCCATCGGATCGAAGAATTTAATGACGGCACGGGCCATTGTGCCAAAATTTTAACGAACCGACACACAGACAACAATTCTATCCAGCGGCCCCGCGGATTTAATGAAAGATCACAATGCGCCTTCGTCGATGGACTACGAGCACTACATTCGAATGAAAAGTTGTTGGAAACCGACGTGCGAGTAGCAGGGGTATACTGACAGAAGCACGATAGACGGGCAACGGAAGAGCGGTAAGGATGAAAATTTCCATCGTCCATTCATCCGAGTCTTTAACGCAGAGATTCGCGTTTACGCGGCCATGACAACGATAATCGATTGCCGTCATCAAACGTAGATAATTATATCGTCCACAGAGCGTTTCGCGAGTCGCTGCTCGTCGAAGATAGTCTCCCGTGAACGAGCCAATAGATTCGACGCAATCACATTCCCTGTACCGTCAATATTTGCACAGAAGCGGATTGAAACCACCGGTCGAAATCTATCCATCGTTTCCCAAATTCTATCCATCTATCCATCGGCGCAGAGTACATAGGCGCGAGCGTATGGGTGATAACAGAATTGATAGAGCCGTATAATAATAATAGCGCTCCCGCCGCCGTCGCGACCCGGCACTCTCGAATTCATCACGCGATTTAGATTTGCTGATCGTCATTATCGTTGCCTGGTCCGCGCGAATTACTTCCGGCCGCGTAATTCGGCGAGACGTTGATCTCCGATTATTACCAATCACCACCTAATTGCTTTAACATCCCGAATTACCTGGCTTACTTCTGAACATGCGGATTTAGACAGATGCTTTCGAATATCTAGGTAGGGGAGAGGTGCTATAAAAGGAACACTTTTGTTTAGCGTCCATTTCTGACAATGTCGTTATAGGTATGTAAAAAACAACTACATCACAAGAAAGCGTGTTTATTTCCCTTCAATAAAAGTATATTGCAACCTCATCAATTGTAATAGAAAATAACAAAATCTTCGATTTTCAAAAAAGTGGGAAATGTCCCTTTTACGACTAGGTGGTTTTAAATGGGACAGTATAAGTCATAAAAGGGACACGTTAATAAAAATAAACTTATTAAGTATTACAATTATAATTCTAAATCTTAATGATACAAAACAACGAAATCTACGAAAAAATTAACTCTTTGTAGTATAAATCATCAATATTTTATTATTAATGACACATGGAACAGAAAAAATTGAATGTACCTTTTATTCCGCATGATTCATTGGCCCATTTACCGTAAATTTTGCATTGGAACCAATTTTCCTTACTGGTAACATAGTTCTCTTTACAAACGCAGCACTGATTGTTTTTTTAATCATTTGTCAATAGGCGCGCTCGTTTTCGTAAGCCCATGTCCCTCGAGTCAGAACAGTCATCACAAGAATCCAAATCAGGAATTGAAATCTGACTGCTACTGGAAGATTCCTTGCACTTTCTCTTTTGCTTTGTATTATTTACTTTCTCTTTTGTCTTGATATCTTTCTTTACATCATTTTTCTTTTTCTGATCTGGTTTTGTCAAAAGGTTTGTAAAAATATCTTTGGTATTAGTCATCTCATTTGTAAGGTTTCGATTAGGTTTTTTATATATATTTTATATATATATTTTATATATATAGTATATATATTTTATATATATAGTATATATATTTATATATATTTTATATATATATTTTATATATATAGTATATATATTTATATATATTTTATATATATTTATATATGACGATAAAGTTTGTCGCTTTGAATAGTCACTTTATTAATTCTTAAATTTGAAACAATACGCCATCAACTAATAATTCATAATTTTAAACAATATCATCTATGTATCAGATGATACACTAATAACTTTACAGAAAAGTATAATACATATAGTGTCCAGCAGCACATGTGTACGAGAGGGACAGTCATGAAATGGTCGTCCTATTTAAGAATTGTTATGCTGTCCCTTTTACGACTATAAGTGAGTTTAATATAAAATAACCGCAAAACAATGAAAACAATTAATTAAGCTTACCTGTTAAGCGTTTTCGTTTCAGCTGAATACAGGCTATTTTAACGATATAACACTTTAACACTTTGTATATATCTTGATCTCAGAAAACGACATAGAAAACCAATGAAAATTTCACTTTTACTGCCGAAAAACATCAACCGTGGATTACTACTCTGTTGCAAGTGAGACCGCAATGAAGTTTACGTCAAATGACTAGGCACTAGTGTTGCCATAAACAGGAAAATAACTTGCATGTGTAATGCGTTTAGAATTTTGGATATTCGATTTGTCCCATTTAAGACGTGTCCCCTTTATAGCACCTATCCCCTACTACATACAGAATGGAGGGATTACTGGAAAAGGAAGAATCTCGAGAAATTGTGTACCGGGGATTTGCGCGATAAGTAAATTTGCGGAGTGTCTGGATTCGAGTACCTACTGCGGTCTTCTCGACCGAGAGGAAGATTACTACGCTCGAGAGTAACTTATTATTAGTCAAATAGAAACAGTTTAATATCGTCAAGATGTAGCGCGCGTTCGGTTTCGGTCCCGTGGATTTTCGCTTGGCCGATTCCTCGGGCGTTTCTATTCTACGTCAGCCACGAGACGGCTGGGTCTAGGTAGCAGCCAGCCGCGACCTCACGATGCACGCCACATCCATCAAGTCAGATGAAACCGCCGTTCTCTCGCGTATAGGTGACTTAAGTTCCATCTGCAGCGGGCCCCGCGCAACCTGCAAGGCGGAACACGCCTGGCTTGGGAATTACGCGAGTCAAGGGAACCTGTGCGCACATGTATATCGTCCAAATGCATCCTCCCCAGCGGGTATCGAATAAATGGCACACAGTGGCTGCCGTCGCGTAATGAAACTCGTGGATGCTCCTCCAATCATCGCGACAGTGATGCCAGAAACTGACGAATATTCTTTAATAATTAAGAAGCTTTATTCTTCCCACACCTAATAATTCATTATCAACGCCGCCTATACAATGTGATTGACGCGATAGAGACCAATCTGCGGTCTTCGACGATGGAAATGACGACGCGGCGAGAGAAGAATGTGTGCGAGGAACGTAAATTTCGCGGATCAATGTATCCTTCTATGTGCTATTTGAGCACGCTGTAACGACTTTACATGGCGTAGGTGGACCTTAAACTAGCCCTACAAATCTCACTTTATTTCTCCGTAACGCGCCACGACGTTCGCCCGCGAAATTTCACGAGGTGGGAGGTTCCGCCGACTTAATATACGTCCAGAGGGCAACGGCTCCTTTGCTCGGCTTCAGCGCGTGCAAACTTAAACTGTAAAGACGTTGGGCTGCTCAGAAATGTCTTTTCGGGCGAGCAGAATAGTTGTTAAAGGGTACTTTCGAGGAAGTTCTTTAAAAATACGAGCTCCGCCTACAGAGAGACAATTTTATTGTTTATCTCTTAAGAACCACAAAATTGTTCGAAAATAATGAATAGTGTATCGTTCAGGGAGCAGTACTGCAGAGAGGGGCTGAAAAGAATGAATGACAGAGGAAAGAATTAAAAACAAGCTACCATTTGTCATCAAACTGAGCTAATAATAATCCCGGCTATGGCAATATTAACGCACCGAGTCTATAAAATATTCATTCGGGCCACTCCGCGTAAATTCCTGCCGCGAGCGGACTGCCTCCGAGGGCCCTGAAACACGGCAAACACCAGCACTAATTAATCACCCCCAGACAAATTGCCGAAGTCCTGCGTTTTGCTTGTAACACCGGAAGTCTGGGACCGTGGGGCGTGTCTGGTTCTTGTTGGCTCTATTCCGCGCAGTATCTTGTCTGGATCGGTCAAGAAGGATTTCTCGAGAAGCTGGCTGCTGGGCAGAAAGTTGCCGAGCACCGGCTGCAAGAAGTGAGAAAGGAACGGAAGGAAAAAGGGAACGATAGGGGCACCAGAAAACGAAAATTTACAGAGCAAACGGTCCAACAGTGAAAAGCTGATTAAAGCCGTGCTATTGATTTAGTGCCGCTGCGAATTCTAACAGTATCGATTCACCCCACGAAAACATTTCGATAGAAATGTAAGAATTCAGCTCTTCCTGCAAAATTTGTTATTAGCCAGAATGACTACTTTTTGAAGCGATAGGACAATTCGTAACTAAAGGACTGGTGACACTACGGGAAAGGTTGAATTCATTGTGAAATATTAAACGGTCATTGAATACGTAAAATCACTAGCTGTAAGAATGTTTTGCGAAACGTTCGAGTCACCCAGAGTACACAGGATGCACGCAAAGAAGTTTGGTAGCCGCGGTGAATGGTGACCATAAGTCGGAAATGGCTTAGAAGCTTCACGGCGAGGCGTTCCTAGTGTCGTATATATATTTTGTCGGGGGTGTAACGAGATGTCGTAACTCGTGTCGCCACAGCAAAGTTCAGACACTATTGTGAGGGCGGAAATTTAAGGGTGAAGGTTAAACGAAAGCGGCCGTTTCTGTTGGATAGCGAGGATGGAGTGTGCCGAGAAAAATATGGGGGCTAAACAAAGTAGCACGAGCATTCACTTGCAAAGAATTGCAGTGCAGATCGAAAGGGAACAGCAAAGCCTTACGCTCGAAATCGCAAACCTTTAAAATTATAATACATTCGAAACTCTTTACACAAGATTTCCAACAGCTCTCCACTAGAAATTGTATACGTCATTAAATCGATACTGAGCAGTGTAGGTACACGGAATAATTGGATGCGACGTCGATAACACAAAGTGTGAAATTCTATCCTGAGCAAAAACGAAAACATTTATAAAAAAAAATAGCTTCAGTCGGGAGAATACGGATCGGCAGAGGCGGCGGTTCACGAGAAACTATTCAAGGGAGATCCACGGGTAGAGAGGCTGTGTCATTAAGAGCGTCACAAGGTGCAATGGAGAGGAGCGAAAACAAAAACGAGAAAATCAATGCGCCATTGTTCGCCGACGTAATGCGCTACGAAAAGGAGAAAAGAACCGGCAAAAGTATAGAGAGTAAAAGGGTTACAGGGGCGGGGATCAGTGATATACAGGAGCAATGTTACGCGCGATTAACCTTCTCGAAGAGGAGGCAAACGTGGCCCGAACTACCCCTGCGAAACAACCATCGGGCGGAGGGCGAGGGAACGGCCGGGGAGGAACGCGACCGGCAAGTTTTAATGCGGCAAATTTTCCTAATTTACGAACGACCAGGTTATCACGCTTATCCCTGACATTCGGCTCCGTTTGCGGCCGCGTGTCGAAAAAGTAGAGCCGGGGGAATGGAGGTTCTTAAACCGAAAATAAAACCTCCTTAGTGAACGAGAAACACAAGGGAAAAGCCGGGGAAAAGTTTTACGGCAAAGTTCTCGGGCGTTTGTCGTGTTGATCGCATTATTCGTTATTAGGTTCAGGAATCTCGCCTGTCACAACGTTTGCCAAGTAATATTTGTAAAGTGAAGATACACCGGCAGTGTGCGCGCAACAATTTACGTCGTAGGAAAGCTCAACGTTTCGTTGCGTGCACGTAGGACGAGCATCGCAGGAAATGTGATGCGTTACACCCCAATTTTGAAAGGGGTGGTCTAATGACTGACAGACACAAAGGGTCCAGCATTATTTCAGCCCAGCGATCCCGTAATGTACCTTTGGGAGCAGCGTCTGCCATTTTCCCAAAGGGCAGTGAATATTGATACCGTGTATCGTCCTAGCGGGATGAATATTGCAAAACATGCTCGTTAGGAGAAATATTATGGCACGTTCATTCTCTGAGGGATATAAAGGAACGTCGAGCGTCGGCTGAAAAATCGAACGGTCGTATATTCGCTTCTTGCTCGGTGGCCATGCAACCAGCACACAAAGGACACTTTTTTTTCGGTTAATGTTAGCGCCTTAGTAGGAATTACTGAAACGCTTCATCTCTTGGCAAGGCTCCCCGATGGAAAAAGTAGAGCGTGAAAAGAGGAGCTGCGAAGCAAGCGACTGATAAGCTCCCAGTCAAATGGATATCACTTTATCACGGCAGAGGGCAGGAGGGTTCAGAGGGGTAGTCAGGAGGTTTATCTGGATAGTACAAGAGCTTACATCGTCGAGCGATCCAATTTGACAGCATAACTGACAGGATAGAGCATTTACTCGAGATCAACTATGGCCGTGTAAGTGTACGCAGTACATGCTTCCGACCGATATTAGCGGCCGATTGACATACTTGCCTTTAGGCAGAACGGCGGTCGGTAAACAGTTATCCTGGCGTCGTGCCATCACGGAACCGTACACCCCGATGTGCGACTTCAAACGGCCTAACATCCATCTACCAGTAGAAAATTATTACAAGACACCGAAGAATTTCAGATGATTTCACTGTTTGCTTAAAGTATTCTGCCTACCAAGGCAGATCAAGGTGGGTTATTATATTGTCACAAGAATTCGTTTGAATGCGTGTGATCTTTCTTATCACTCTTCTAACTCTCTCTCAACTCGGTCTCAATCTCTCATCTCCATTCCTGCGCATCGCACCACTAAATTCGAATCTTCTTTTTCTTATATCGCGGCACGTTACTATAACTCCCTTCCTGCTACTATTCGACAGTTAGACTCTTACCAGTCTTTCAAACACGCAGTGCGGCAACACATTTTCCAGCACTTTTAATCATTTTAATCATTTTGCTTACTATACTCCTTGTGCTATTCCCATGTTAGCTCTAAGTCTTAAGCTAACTTAGTGTAGTTAATTTTTAACGTTTGTTACGTTTGTTTGTTACGTTTGTTTGTTTTTGTCTCTACTTTAGTTTAGTTTAGTTTATTGTACGCGGTTAGGCTTCCCAACAGCGTTACCACTGCAGCCTCGCCTTTACTCTTATCGTCTATGTCATTTGTAATATTCAGGTTTGTCCATTATCTTTGAGTAATAAAGACGTTTAATAATAATAATAATAATCTAAGAAGTGAAGCATCGGACACTTAATCCTCAACGTCAAATATCAGACATCTCCGACCGACATCAATCGCCCAGCGTACACGTAACTTTGAATTCCGCTCTAACTCTCTGATCTATCCCATCGCCACACCCTCATCACCCTACATTCTCCACTCTGTCACCCAACACTATACCCAGCAGTCCCTTTACACCCACCACTATAATCACCCAACACTACACCCTGGCTCCTCTGTTCCCTGACTCCAACCTCCTATTTCATCTTCTCTCTGCTTTCCACACGCTACGTGGTCTCTGTCTTCACAACTTGTCCAGTGCTAAGGGCCAAGCATTGGGGCAGCGCAACGGCTAACTCGTCAGCCTAGGATGGAAGCGAAGGATGCACGAGGCTGGTCCAACAAGTAACGCATAAGCATGTCGTACAAGGAAGGAGTCAGGGTCCTGGGGTAATTCACAATGAATATGTGACATTGAATTTTCAACTTTCCATATCCAACGTTTCGCCCCTGATACTTGATTTCCAAATCACATCCAACTTCTGACGCCCAGCATGTGAAGTTTAACTTCCTATATTTCGTAGTCGATCTTTGGGTCTCCTTTGGAATTTCCTCGCTAAGTTACATCGGTCGAGGATAATTTTAGAGTCCGAAGGTAAAGTTGCTTGTAAGCTAATAATCTCTTTGTTATTACCAACCCAATGACTCCAGTGAACCGTTAACTCGATGTAACGAGCAAATAGAATCCATAACTTCATAAACATTCCATGGATAGATACCCAAACGCGATGATTAAACGACCATTATATTCTTCCGCTGGCGATTCTCGGGGAAATGAAAATTGTTCCAGTGCAATTTCAGTATAGCGGTCGTTGCCAATTAACGTAACGCTCACGTTGAAGAATCACGGCCTGGCAAAGGCGATACTTTCGAATGTTGTGCAATTAATCGATATTGACCCTACCTGTTGCATCGTTACAGCTTCGCTCGATACACCGTAGGTCAATACGCGACTCTGAATCGCCTTGTATGGGTACACCTGCACTTGGCATGTGCATAGTTTATAACAATTCAAAGATTAAGAAGCTTTCTTTAAAAACGATCCCACTCCGGTGCAAGAAAAATCCAATGGGAAAAGCTCATTAAATTTCTTGTTCGTCGTTGCCTGTTCGGCAAATATTATCAATAAAACGCAATTAACCTCCCGCAGTTTCATTGAGGTAAAAATGATTAAACTTTCTTTGATAATTATACGAAAACGTAAACGGTCGAACTTGTATTTCTGTAAAATCCCTAAGCGACGAACAGGTTGCATGGTAACGTCTCCTTGGCAATGTTTCCGAGCGTAAATTTAGATTCTCACGCGAAACAGGGAGAAAGAACCGTAATGCTAGAAGGGGGAACGCAAATTTCATTGACGGTAACAAGTAATCCTCTAGATTCCTTGAATCGAGCAACCCTTTTTCACGAGGAAAAATACACGACTCTCTGGCTAAACGAAAAAAAGGGAGAAACTTTTCCCCGTGAATTTCGCAAATGAATGCGTCGAGTGCATACGATGCATTAAGTCCCAACCGCAACGAATGCATTGTAAAGGGAGGGCCGAAGGGGCAAGAGTGCTCTCGTTTGGAGTTTCCTCCTTTTATCGGAAACGAACGTGGTATCCAAGGGAAATGGGTTTTAGCCGAGTGCTACTATAAATTCCATTTGTCCTGTTGAAAACGGTAATGTATCATGGCTTCGCCGCCGTCTTACCGTAACCGTACGTCTGGTTAACCATACGCGATTATGTAAAAGCTTTAAATCCTTGCAAGAATATACTATGTGAACGTTTATCCTGGAAAATAGAACGCAATTACTCTAACTCCCTGACACTCGATATTTCGATAGCTTTTTCTCCCAAAACGCTTGTAGAATACTTGTCATTGTCTACAATTTTTTCTTGGCGGTCAGAGCTTCCTAAATTCTCCACGGAAGTAAGCATTTTATAAAAGGAGCATTAGTAAATCTGCTTGCCTACACTAATCATAAAAGGTGATATAAGTATTGTTACACGTATTCTTCAGCCACCGTTAACTTCATGGGACCCGTAAAAAGGAAAAAATGAGTAACGGTGACCAAAAGTAGTTTTACAGCGGTGTAGGCGGGAATTGAAAACAGGACATAAATTTCAGCTACGTGCCCACCCATGGCGTCCCTTGCAAGGAACCAGGGATACGATATTTCACGGATCAGAAAGGCCATTCGTGTGATTTACGCCTTCTTAAGCGGACCGCCGCGAATTCGTGAGTATAATTCCTTAGTTTTATAAAGCACGGTGGTGGAGCTTTTGTTCTTACCTTCTCGGCGAGACGAAACTCAACTTGCAGTGAAAACAGAGAAACAGAAACAAAAAGATTACCTATGTGTCTCCGTAAAAGTGTTGTCCTCCGAACTATTAGTACAATAATGATTAGAAAGCTTCCTACCTAAGCATACATTACGATTCGTCAGAGATTGAAATGCGGAATAACTTCTGCCAGCGAGCGTTTCAATGCTTCATTAGTCCCCCATTGGGAGGTAACGAAATTTCATTTCTAACTGCCTCGGACCACCCTCTCAACCAGCTTTGGCCAAATTCCAGCGAAACAACAAGCGCGACCCATTCATTCCCTCGATGACGTTCATAACGTCACCGCACCTCCTGCATTTCGATCGTGCCAAGGAATCTAGATTCGTCTCACGAAGCCCCGGGACGAACCAAATAACGGCGACGCCGTGGAACAAATTCCGCTCGCCGGTGCCTTGTTTACCAACGTTTAAACCGTCGTCGATCAAGGGCCGGGTAGGGTGATTGCTTTAAGGAGCAGCCGACACTTTAATCTCATCCCAGGATCCCCGAACCCCCGCGAGCCGGCCGAGCAGTCTGTTCTTCCTGGCCCGAAGGAAGCAAAGTAAGAAGAAATAAAGGAGCTCCTCATCGATTTTGAGGTCTCGCGGGAAATCGGCTAGCGCTCCGGAGCCCCGAACGGAGCGCAGCTATCAGAGTGGTCGCCTCTTTTTTCCAGCGGAGGGAGCAACCTTTGCGCGAGTGCATGAAAGGGGTCGCCGAGTCGAAGGCACAATTTTCCATTATACCCAGTGCAGCCCTCTTATCATTGCCGCGCATATTCCAGAGCCGTCGGACAGCTGCCTTCCGCGGAGTAATGGAAAACAAACAAGGGAAATATCGCGCGTATACAGCTCGGCCATTACTCCCCGACATTGTTCCACCCACGCACCCCACTAACCCTCCAACCCTTGCCACCCCGTCTTCCCTCGTTCTCTATTCCCCTCCCTCGCTCTCTCTTTCCGGGCGATCAAATGGTTTAAAGTTGGTTTTATGCGCAATACCACGGCCGTATCGTAAATTTCGACGAGGGTGAACGGATGGCTAGGGGACGAGAACGAGCTCGAGTGCATCGTTCTTCCCAGATAGAGGGATTTTTATTATCTATATGCCGTTTTTTTTTTCTCGCCGGATCGTAACCGCGCGCAGACAAATGTCGACGCGATCGGTGCTCGTTATATCCGGCCGGTTCTTGCGGTAACGCGTGATTTGTGGTGGCAACGTCTGCTCCCTCTTCGAGGGCTCTTCCAGGGAAGAATAGGGGCTGTTTCTGTTCGTTCAATTTATAGGAATTACCGGCGGACGTGTTCGTTTTCTGATTGCCTTTAGTGGAAGCTTGGGTGAAATTCACGTGCTCTTGTCTGACGATACGTTAAAAACTTTTATTCTACTTTTTCAATGGTTCTTCTCTGTCTCACTTGTTTATCAGTTATACCGTGTCCTCAACCCATTTTCTGTTACGTTAATAAATCCGCGCTTGGTTGTAATTGGAATCTCCCTCTAAAGGATTCAATCGGAAGCTGAAAAACACATTGCGCCGTTGTAATAATGAAATGTTTACTGCTGCATAGAAAGCGAAACGTATAAAGTTCGCTGGACGGGAGACACCTGTTAATTAATTAACCGAAACGCCCGTGAACGGCGAGTCGCGCGTGTTTAAATTGTTCCGTTAATTGGGGTGAAATATGTTTATCGGTACAGACAAATGGGGAAGGTACGGACAATAAATACGTCTAGAAAAGCGGTGCCGCGTATTATTACTGGCGCGGGCAAAAATGTCGGATGTATGGGCTCGATAACGAAGACGGAAATAAACGGGCTTCCCGGGATAGCGTTTATATTCGCCTGTGCTTTAACGATCTGTTTAACGCGACGCATGTAAAAGAGCTGGCCGGGTGGGTGATGGTTATGGCGTTTCGAGTGCTCCGAGAGAAATTCACGATCGTAAAACGCGCACGTCCATCTCGTTGTCTTCTCATCAGCAGTCTCCTCCAGAAACATCGATAGTTCCACGGCCTTCGAGCTCACGTGCTTATCGGCAAAAGACGACTGTTGTTACAGAACAGCGATTAACAAGCGTTCAACAAGCTATCGAAAGTTGGCAACTTCCGTCGTGTGGCTGTTGTTCGGGTTGTTTCAGAATGGTCGTGTAATAAATTGATGCGTTTACATTGGTGGGACAACGCGTCAGCATCTACTGTCGATCGAGAACACGATTTCGTGGAACGACAGTCTTTTATGGAAGCGCGGACAGTGAAAGTACCATTCCTCCTGTTGTTTCTTTCTAAATTTATGGGTTTATTTTACGGCGCTTCAGTTTGCCATTCGTTAATTGGTCACGATCACAGAAAGATAGGTGTGAACGTTATCGAACGCATTTCAACGTTGCTGACAGCCGCGCGTAGCATCGGCAAAGTAAACCACGTTTGGTAATTACACGGGGGTCGCTAATTACGCGAAAAGTGCTTCAGCGCTGTGTAAATCCGACTACGCGGAGCTAATTTCGAGCTTAATTCCACCTCGAACGCTCCAACTGTCAATTACGATGAGTTATAATAAACTACTAGCTGCAATCGCGATTAGCACTTCGATCGGGCGTATCTTCTTTCGCTGGGGCGCACTATGCCAGTATATTTATTTGTTAAGCTTTGCGCGATACATGGAAATTTTCAAACGGAAATGTTTCCCGGGGGCAATCGAGGATTTTCGAACGTTTCCCTGCTGTATTCGCGTTCTTTGCGTGCGACTATTTAGTTTGGAAGATTGCAATTTTTTATGTTGATTATGGGCACGGCCCCGTTGCGATAAAACGCGCAAAGTGGAAAATAGATATACGGGAAATTGGACAATTTGGATGCACTTTGTGGAAAATTGCTTATGGCTGCACGCGTGGCTTCAAATAGGACGTCAAAGAGACCGACACGCCTGGTCGAAATCCTCTTGTACGTGGAGCACGTAGAATGCGTCGGAACCACGGCCAATCAAATCAAACCTTGTATGACACGACGATATATACTTGACCGTATCGCTCTACGTTACAGTTTCCAATATGCGAGTGTGCGTTATGGAAGAAATAGTCGCTCGCTTATGGCGCGATGGCACTTGGTGATGACAGACATGCAGGAAACAAAATGCAGTGTTTCAGAGTATCTGGGGTACTATTTATTAGTGTAAATTAGAGTGAATGTATATTCTCCTTCTATTCTGATGGAAATCTATTATATCTTCTTATTTCTGAATGTTTGTTATTATCCTCTACTCGTGCTCCATGTTTTAAATTCGTTAATTTATCATTGCTGGAAGTATGTAAGTATACTCCTCCACACTATTTTTTGCCGAATATATGATTATGTATAGATTAATTTGAAAATAAATGCCCAAGAAAAGGTATATACAATCTTCTTAAAAGTCATGTAAGAAGTAAATAAGACAGGGAAACCAATTTGAATACACGAAATTTACATGCAACTTTAGAAACCTTATAACGAGGTCTGATTTATTGCGACGCATTTTTTTATGATAAAGTTTTTTTATGTTAAGTCATTTGTTTAGTAATTCTTAAATTTGAAACAGCGGCATTTCCTTCTTACTAATAATTGATAAATTAAAATTATGTCATATATGTATCGGATGATACACTAATTACTTTAAATGAATTCCGTTTAAGTTTTCGCGTGACCGATCGTTGAAAAATCTTGTCCATATGTTCTAAGCTATAGAAAGATCTCATCCCGATTTTGCAACTTATCTGACATTTCGAGAGGCGGTCGCGTTACACCAAGCCGGTGGGCGTAAGCGAAAGGACTGAAGAATTTATTCGGCCGCGTTCCCCGCGCTTATTTCAGGGCACATAGACCCCATTGTACGAATACGAAGGTCGTACCTAGTTGGTGAAATTTCTTGCTCCGAGGAGACGCGTACGCGTGCACGCGCGAGCGACGAGCAAACAAGCGAATGAGCCTTGATGGTTCTCACCTGCGAGAGTACGAGGGACGTTAAGCGTTCTCCGGAGAACAGAACGGTTTTCGCTGCTTACGCAGACAGACAGCACGTAGCATCCATTATGAAGAACTTGCCCCGGAGCGCATATTTACGCTTGCACGTTTAGCGTGCGTGCGATCCGCTCTTGAGTTGCACCGGAGTAGGTACAGTCTTCCGGGCGAACAAAACGCACGGTGAACTTATCACCGTCGTCACGCAAATTTCAATCCTTCGCCATGGACACAGCAAAATAAATGGATCGTTAAATGAGTGGATCGTTAATGCTGAATCTCGCCTACTCGCCATTGTCGTATAAATTGTAATGGTGCAATAAAATCATTTAATAATAATCATAATCCTAAACAATGCTTCTGCTCGATTCCATCAATCCACAGGTACGGCTATCAGAAAAGTACAAGCAACCTGCCAATAAAGGGATCTGCCCCGGGGACGATCACCCCAGTTCCGCATTATTCCAGCGGGATTAGCGAAATGAATTTTTATCCCCTCCCTCGACGTGGAAGAATCAATTCCCATTAATTGGACCGTGACGATCTATAAATTCCAGAATGCTGCCGCGTGGCGGGGGAAGGGCGATCGAAACCGAGCGGAACCCATACGTCGGAGGTGAGCAAGACGTGCCCGGCATTGTAACTGCATTCCGCGCGAGAGACGCGCGATTTGCAATCGTTGCACGGTGCATCGTTGCGCCAGCCGCGTCACGTCGTCGATCGGCCACGACGACACGCCGCACGATGGGGAACACGGGAACTGTGGTGCGGGAGCAATTAGCAATTAAAATCAGGGGCTAGGCGATTGATCGGTCTAGCATGATACCAGCCTGTCCCGCGGGCCAATCGACTCTTGGATTATAATTACGGGCGCTAATTGCGCGGCACCTGCCTCCCTCTCTCAGAGTCCTCTGCTATCAGAGTGCAGCCGTGTGATTAGTACTTGACAGGACGGGCTAAAATATCCGAAGAATTTCATTTCCGGCGGCGGCGCTCCCGTTCCTCTCTATCCGCTTAATTAATTAGGCCAGCCAGCTTTGATGAAACTTAAAGCTGTCAGTTAAAGGGCTTAAGTGCGCGAGGGTAAGAAACATGATCGCTGTTCAAGGTAAACCGTGGCGCTGTTGAGGGTTGTTAGAGGTGCCTCGCGGTTCCCCGGAAACCGTTATTCCGTCGTGTTTTAAGTCGGTGCGAGGAAACGCGAATGAGGTATTCGCCGGCATTTTTTACCTAACAACGTCGCAGCACTCGTAGTTTTCTCATATTATCCTTTAGTTCTGTGTTCGAAGTAAAATTCCGTTAAATCCCCGAAATAAATGCCAGCAAAAGATTCGAGGAAAGTGATTTCCTTAATTTCTGCGAAGGACAGTTTCGTCGGGGATGAATGCGAGCGAATTCGACCTGCCGCGACGTGTTTCGGTGTTCTGGCCGATCGTCCCGCGGCAAATGAAAACAGCCTCAGCCTCGGTGGAATTCTAATAAACGTTGGGCCGGCATGGCCGACTCGAAAACGAGATTCCGGGACAGGTGAACACCCGTGAAACGCGTAACGAACAGACGCGGTCCTCCGGGGCCAATAGTCGACGGAGACGACGATGTCCGACAGATGCGGCGTGAAATATCGAGGCACGGAAAAAATACATGCATTTGTAACTGAACTCACGTCGTTTTGAGCGAAGGTCGGCGTAATTGGCCCGTCGCTGGCTTCCCATTTGTCGGCGATGCGGATCGTCTCTGCCGTTTTCTGCTGCACCGATTTCGACTCGTCGAGCAGCGTCAGCTCGTAAAACTCCTGGATATCTGCAACAGTCCGGAAAACGGGAGAGTCGGATTAATACGCTTCGAATGATTTCCACTTTACATCCGCTGAAATATTGCCGCGCCCGCTGTACAGGCTCTGTCTTATAATTAAAATTGCCATTCGATTCTTCGATCCGTTTAATATAGGGTAGAACGTGGATTGTAGTGCCCATCGAAGAGGTGGCGAGTCTTCGTGTAAAGGCAAATCGAAAATGTGGAATAAGCGTTATGCGCGCGGGGCTTCGTTCCGATAATATCGATTTTGAAGATGGAGTACAATGGAGAACGAGTCGGATAACGTGTCTGACTATAACCTAGTATTTCTACTTCCGCGTTACCGTTCGTAAACGGTGAACCATGGTACCTATCAGCCTTGTACAGTAGAATACTATTCCACATTTTCGATTTCTTTCAACACGTAAATTTTACTTTGAATTCTGAACTCTTTACTGAAAGACAGTCTAATTAATAATTTCCTCACCTACGAACCACCGCTTGGAAAATTGAAAGCAGAACTTTGATATGATAATACTACTGTATTTTTCTTTACTAGTGATAAAACCGGGTTGTAAATGAAACGTATCAAATCGAAGATTATATCAACACTTCTCAAATTTCTCAGACTGTTCATGGTCTCAGATTTAAACACATTTAACCAGCGGATATTTATCTTCTCATGTTTGCGTTACGTGTTCGCAAGGCTTAATCAAAGGTTCGGTTACAACGCAGTCACGTTATATTCAATATTGCAAAGAACACTTTTTTACGTGGCTTTAGTTGATCCTTCACGACGATGCACGTCGTTGGGGAAAGACCCCGAGAACATAATACCGTCGTCAACGAGCTTGACGTATGTCCTTTGCGGTCGGAAACAGATCGTATTTCCTTAGTATAACGCTTAATAACTGCAGTCTATTGGATAGGGTGTCCATGGACGCGTATCACATAACGATAATTTCGTTGTACAATTTAACGAAGGGGACATATTATAATCATTGGAAGAGAGGGAGGAATATCGGTTCTCCTGGTCCTCAAATTACGAGTGAGTAACTATGCAGCATCAATTTCTGATGGACATAAATTCAGAGAACGAGCAACTGTAGTTTGGCATTATCAATCTTCATTCCCGTTTATCTTCATTCGCGTGATGCAAATTGTAAACGGTGGTCATAAAGTATTTTCATTACATCGTTAAGAAGATGTTGAGGTGCTGCGATAGTAACGAACGACGAGGAAGGAACGGCAATTTAGTCTTATTAGCCACACTGGCCGCGCGCACCCGGATTAAAATTATCGTGCGGACGGTGTGTTTGTTTAGGTCGAATTAGCCGTACATCGTCGGTGGTTAAAGTTAATTACAGGCGGTTCGGTATTACATCCGGTAATATTGGTATATAACTGACGTAACTCTAGTATTAACTTTGAAAATTACTCCCTGGAGGCGAACTTAATAAGTGACGCTCCTGAGGGCGATGCTTCAAAATAGTCGCAGGAATGCCAATTTATTAATCCTTTGAGCCTTCCTCGAATCCATATCCGAGAATCTCGAATAGTGCAAATAACGCCAGAATACCTGGCCATCACCACGCAGTTGCTCAAATCGCACAGTGCAGGAAACCACGATGATTGCCGATGTAAAAGGGGAAAAGTTTATAAAAACAAGCGTCGAGAGCACGAGAAAGTCGTTCACCGTGGTCCTCCAAGGTTTCCCAGACGGGCGGGCAGCTTCCAACTAAATTTGTGGTTACACGTACCCAGCCGTTAAATGTCAAAGAGACCGCTTGTTATACGTCGCGAAAAATTCTACGACTTTAATTAACGTCCCGACTTTTTGTCGTCGTGAACAGAGGGAGAAACGCTCGAAACGCGTCGGCGGCCCTCTAATTTTTCGTTTTAATTCACATTTAATGGCACCTTCTCGCCGCACTCCCGATCCCGCCGCGAAAAGTATGCCGTCGCCACTATTTATGCAACCAACAGGAATCCTTCTACCGTTTCTTCTCTATCTCTCTTTTTTCCCCCCTCGGGAGTGCGGCTTACACGGATGGTTACAAAGTAGAGTACTCGAAAAAGCGCGTCCCGAAGCTGGTCTCGAGGGCTTTTCAACAGGGGAAAAGGGTAAGGTGTCATTGGACGTGATCTCGGCTGAATAGCGGCTCGCTTCCGTTTCGACGTGTTTCATATTTCTCGTATCATCGAGGAGATCCCCGCCGTTAGTAACCTGAAAGGATTCCACGCGTGACGAAAATTTTCTCCCCATTTCGCGTAATACATATCCCGTCCGCGGAGATAATTATTACGTACCTACTCCACTCTTTTTCCATCGCGACGTTCGAAGTGAATCGAGCAACGCGTAAGCAGATCGATGAAACGAAAATGTATTTTTTCGTGGGGCACATTCGTTCGGTTTGGAAAGTTCCAAAGGGGGCGCTATCAAATTATTTCTCATCCCGCTCCCTCTGCTTCTCGATTTCTCCAAGGGTAAGGGGATGTAAACTGCGTTTTCATGTTGCCAGCGACGCCTGTGTCGTTACGTTATACATTTCCAAACAGCTCCCCGGTTCCATTGGCATACAAACAAGCATCAATCTGACCTGCTTGCGTCGCTTTTCCCATTCACGGCACGCTCTCAAATACCATCCGACGTATAAGTATTACCGGCGACATATTTCACGAGGAATGCAAGAAATATCGAAAACTTATTTCAATCTCACCCTCCTCCCATCCGAACGCGTCCTTCTGCCAGCCATTCGCGGCGGTATGTAAAACGCGCGGGGAATTCTTTTTCAGCCTGGCTGCGGCGCGTTGCAAATGCCACTGTGTCAGAACTTATGGCTGGGTCCACCCCTTTTCTCTAGCTGCAATTTCGTTCAAAGGAACAGGAACCGTGAAAATTGTAAAATGCTTGTTAGAGCAGTGTTCCATTCTCGAGGTACGTTTCCTTTGACGCTACTGATTAATGAACTTCTAGGTGGTCGAAGAGACGAATCGTTCCAGCAGTACAACGCAATTCGAAAATATGTACACAAGGGCAGTGGTTCAAATGTCTATCATTGTCTGCACAACTTTCGGAATTACCCAGAAATTATAAACTCAATTATTTATGTGGCGATTCTTAATAATGGTAATAAACGTGTGCACGTGACAGGTGCCCATCGCTTCGTCTCACAACATTCGTCCAACGTGATTGAAATGGTTGCGAAAGTTGCGAATTCTCTCTGTCATTGGGATGGACGCCGTCGATACGGATGTGACACAATAAATGCGCACGTGCAATGGTTCGCGTGTAAACGAATACTCGCAGCAGGGGGCATTTAAACATTTACAGTGACATAATTACGTATTTCGGCAGCAGGGTACCGCATAATGGTACCGAGCACAGCCAATATTAATATTGGATGTTCCCCGGGACAGTTGACGGAAGCGTGTCGAATCCGTGCACAGGTGCACAGGTAGCATCGATGTTTTCTTGTCAGCGAGGCGTTTTCATAAATTCAACAATTTCATTACAAACCCGAGCCATGGCACGGAGATAATTGAATTTCCATTCGAACGTGAAGTAGGGATTTAATCGACATTAATCAGCGCGTTTCCCGTGATCCGCTGCGTTTCGTTAATTCCCCGCGAAACGAATTAGCGATTCGCCCGCTCGAAACCAGAGCGTGAGGTTATGAGAT
Source organism: Andrena hattorfiana (assembly GCA_944738655.2). NCBI lineage: Eukaryota > Metazoa > Arthropoda > Insecta > Hymenoptera > Andrenidae > Andrena > Andrena hattorfiana. The sequence continues at coordinate 19,518,720 of OX122889.2, read as the reverse complement.
CTTGGAGAACGGACAAATTCTCGGTTGAATATAGAAAACCTCGACGAAAGATGAAGGAAAAGGGTTCATGATGCTTTGAATATTGCGGTAATTATTCCAGCACGAGAAGGCTTCTCGTGAATTTTTTTTTCCCTGGCGATTTATTCCGCGTGCGTTCCCCTTTCTCTACGGTAGCTTCTAACTCCGAAGTACACGCGACAGAAAAGTTACCCGCTACGGTTACAGTTAACGCGCGAGCGAAAACATCGTTACTCGAGGGCTTCCGCTAATTTCCCAGCGTTCCTGCACGCGCTATCCTTCCTTCCGATGTTTCGTTTCCTCCCCCCTTTGGTCGAGCTTCAGCCTGAACAAACTCACTCCGAAGCAACGTATGCGCCGCTCTCGTCGTGTATTTGCATACATGTGTCGCATTTACCATCGCCCAATGTACTCGTCAATAAATCATTCAATAAATTCACTTTAATTCGAGTCTCGAAGGGTCCGTGTCTCTACCGCAGTATTTTTCTTCTCTTCTCGCTAAAGTTTCTAATGAATGTCCATCAGAAATTTGACAATTCTCGTTGCAGTCGCACACAAGTTGTGGTTACATCGAATATTTACTTCGGAACATTCTTGACACTTTCGTCATTGAAAGACAAAAGATATGACATACAGCCGTATAACATGATCAATACTAGACAACCTCCAGTCAAGAAATGTCTCTTTCAAAGTTGCACATAGAAGTGCAGTTGGCGAATTCGCCATATAAATGTTAAGTGGACCGTTCTATACAACGTTACACACGTACACGACATTCCTCTCACATTCCTAGCCTCCCGCAACAATGCCCTAACACACTCTGCCTTTTCTTCCCCGGGTTCTCACCTTAAAGAAAGAAAAATAGAATGCCATTATAATTTCATTCTTACAACCACTGGAGCCCATTGTCCATTGTTTTCCTTTCCTCGATTTCACTTGTCCAAACGGAGGAAGGGAGGAAGGAAGGAAGGAAGGCGTGAAGGAAAGGGGATGGTAAAGTCGTTGGCATGAACGTCGAGTTGGGAGACAGATGACTCGGTCCCCGGCCGTTTACGTAGTACGAAATGATTTTTAATTTTCGCCGCGCCCGAGACTGCACGAAAAGGCCATAACGCCGTCCGCTCTAGCGACGCTCCCGCGTTATCTCGATTTCCTTCTTTCCGCCCTTTTTATCTCCGGCTTTATGCGCGCCACGGCCGTGGACGAAGCCATGCCAGCGAGGAAGCGCGGGCGGGGCCCGGGCGTTCAAGTTATATACAGAAACGGCGTATCTCCTATGAACAGACCCCACGGCTGGTGTTAACGAGCTCCAGTTTATCGTCGTCGACGTCTTCACGACGAGCGCCCGCTTACAGTCGAGCCCTTAGAACTTCCATGCCGTGAAAATTACGTGTCGTCGTTTAAAGTTCTGCCCTCGGCGTGGTATCCGAAAGCGGCTAACGCGCCGATTACGTACCGCATCGGGGCACCGTGAATCGAGCAATAAACGTAAACCGTGCCCTTGTAGCGCGTATCGCGACACGGGGCGAACGTTGCCCGCTGCGAGTTCGAGGCCACCTTGTACGTACCCCCTTTCGCGGCGCTCTAGAATACCTTTTGCTACCACTGCATTGTGTACCGTCGCGATGGGAATTAGGCGTAAGCTAGGGGAAGACCTTTCTAGCCTAGGAAATTGCTTCGTCACTTGGGAACGTTGCCAGCGCAGTACCATTTATCACTTCGCATCAGTCTGCAACCGGAATTATTGAGGCTGAAAAAAATTCGTAATTTCCGTGTTTGCTGAACCCGTTTGTGGTTCACGGTGTACCCTTCGCATAGAGCTGACTGAATTATAAACGGCCCGACAAACGAATTCAATTTGAGCTCCCTTTGAGAATCCGGCTTGTCATTTCAGCCGCGTGGCAGCAGCCAGCGTCGAATCGCCTTTCGGGAAAGCCGATACTTCGCGGAATCGTCGAATTAAATGGTAAGCAGGTTGTTACCGAGCGTTCGCTCTCTCTCTCTCTCTCTCTCTCGTCGTCGCAACAGCTGGAAACTTATTAATCTCCGCAAACGAGAAAACTTTCGGCCCTGACGAGGGCGATTCTTTAAATTAACTTGGCAACTCGTCGCCGCAAAGCGGCGGGTTAGGTCGGCGTTACGGAACTTCAAACGACGTGATCCAGCAGCCCGTTCGACCACGTGAAAATTACGTGCCGCCGTTTGTGGCTCCCTGTGTCTTTGATCCGATCGAAACGCGTCGGCGGAAATTCGATTCCCGGGGAATTGCTGTGCACGTTCGAGAGGCATCGTCACGTAATATCAGGAGTCCCGATGCTTCTGTCAAATAATTATCGGTTAGCCCGGGGCCACGAGCGATTTTAACTTCCGCTAGTGCGCAGCTTCGGAATTCTTGCAGCGATCACCCCCATAAGTTCGCGAGTTCGGGACTTTGGCCTGCGTGAGGATTAAACGCCGCAGACGGAACCTTCTTGCCTCCGTCGACTGCGATGGAAGCGTTAATATACTAACGGAGGGGGCAGGTGACGTTCCCGAAGAGGAAAACCTACGAAATTTCGGATAATAATAAGGCCAACTTTAATTGGATCCTACTGAGACGCGGTAGTTACGGATTCTTAATTAAACGCTGCGCCACGGTATCACGTTGAACCGGCTGCAATTACTGCGACGCGACATTTAACCTGATATCGCAGTCTGTTTCATTGTTTTCGTTTCTAGCCGACGATCGATAAAATATCGTAACAGCACTTGGACAGTTTGTGAGATTAAAGTCCTGGGAATAGAAATAAGAAGATCCGTGGTCTAAGTGCAGGATTCGCATTCCTTACAACCCTACTCCTTAAAGTGATGAGAAGGAAAAGACTGTGAAACTTCGGGGCTCCAGATGTAGGTAGAGATTTACCAGCGTACCGTAGTTGTGGTGAGTAAATTATGTTAGTTTCCCGTAGACACACACCGTTCATTGTCACGATCATAGACATGCTCGAGAAGAAGACGATCCGCGCAGAAGTTGCTCAAACTTTCGTCTAAAGTCTAAAGTCTAAGCGAGCAACTGTTGCCGGGAGTTCAAAACGGCGACGAATTTCGTGGAATAGAAAGGAACGCTTGCAGAAGGGCAGGTGTACGAAATTATTCTCACTTGCGAACCCTTGGATCTTCCCCCCTCACTTTCCTTTTGCTTTAACGTAATGATCAACCGAATGGGTTCCAGAACCTGAACGAGAACGACGCTCGATTGCGCGAAGGGTTTAATTCGCTTGCATATATGTATGCAAGTAACCGCGAACGTAATTGAACCAGAAAGATTTGCATTGTACTGCACCACTTGTGACTTGGAAACGCCGGGATTACGTGTCTCGAGTGTCTATACATATTTGCCCTGTTCGATTCTTGTCTAAAAGGAAGCAGAGACATATTTGCATGTTCTGTCACAGAAAACGCGGTATTCAAAGATCAGTGTTATTACAATTCCACACCACAAAGACACTTCATCAGATAGAAATTTTTAACTTTTGCGAATATACTTTTGGAGCCTATGTGTTTCACAAGATCACTACTTGTGTGAGTATAGGTTTACTTCAAGTTACACTATAAAATCGCTCTGATAGATAAGTAATTGTGCCTACAATGTAAAGTTCCAGAGTTTATCTTCAAGATTAAGCTATACACAAAATTGTTTCGTAACTCAGCGAATGCCATCCTACTTACGCGGTACTTTTTACGTTTTCTCGTGGAACAAAAAATCTTCTTCTCGCGGCACAAACACCACCAAATTACGGTCGTTACGCGTTAGCATTTTGCCCGCGTCGTAAGGCGCTCGTTCGATGAGAGTGAAAAAGAAAAAAGCCATTGGCGCAGGCGGGGTACGAAGCCATAAAGCCCCGTGTTCCTCCCTCGCGCGTGAACCATCTTCGCCCTGGTTTTGTAATAACGTTCTTGGGTGGGTGGCGTAGAGGAAACGACAGCGCAATGCCAGCGGCTGCCTCGCGTGCACTCACAGATGCGCCACCCTCACCGCCGACTACGTTATTATGCACAATGATCTTGTACGAATTCGCTGTCACGCGCAGCAGTCCGCAATGAGCTAGTTCGTTGATTAGATTTGTAATTAGTTACGAGCTCGCGACGGTGAGCGTGAAACTGAAGGGGAGCTGCGAAAACGGGGAGTATTCGCGACGAACAAAGACGGGGGTGGAAGAGAGCGTGTGACTGTGAGAAACAGAGGAAACATAGATCTGAAGATAATACGAGGCATCGACGTCAGATAAGCTCGGCTCACAAAGGATATCTGGTAACGAAATCAACAGATATTTGTGCGTGCACGGTAAACCGGATAAACTAACCCTCAATCACCTTCTAATCTTCAATAGCGTAATAGCCTAGACGTTTGGCATATTGTGCTCTGGATAGGTTTTATGATTTCGGGTACAATGGATAAAAGAAATACAAAGTGGGTCGAAGTATGTGGTACATTTCACGGTAAGTGGTGATGATGTTAGGGTAACATTTTAAAACAGCAGTTTGCTGAATCTTGCCCATTACACCACAAAAAGAACAAAAACAACTATATTAATCTAACACAATCTGATGGTGTGATAAAGAACATCAATGTGGAACATCAATGGAGTAAACTCTATCTGGTACTTTTTAAATGGATTGAGCCTATTGCGTGCACGAAAAAGGGGTAAGAATAGGGGCAATAGCTCCCTAATACACCAAGGGTACGTTGATATTTTGGCGAGTTCGCTACGCGTGATTCTTCGTGACCTGGAACGTGTTTGGCCAAGTGGAACGAGTTCTAATCGATCGATCAAAGGACAATTGATTCGTGACGGTGCACGTTTATATCAGAGTTCCGCCTCTATCGAGTTTTCCAGCGATCGGTAAATCGCTGCGTTAAATTCGATGCTTCGAGGGAGCAGGCAAGCTTCGACTCGGGAGAACCGGCAGCACTGACAATGGGAATCCCTTCGGAGGTATGAAGTGGCAAAGGGAAACGCGGCTAATTTCCTGGAAAGCGGAGTGAAACTGATCGAAGACGACGATCGAGGAGCGAGTAAATAACAGAATTGGACCGGCGATCGAATTTGTTCCTCTTTTCACGAGGGGCGAAAGAAAGCCAGCGAAATTGGAAAGCAATTCTTCACCGTTCGCCTTCGACGTTTTATCGCACGCAAGCGCAGCTAAGAAAATCGCGCGTGTTTTCTGGTGTTCCATTCGATTCCACGCTATCGAGAGTACTTTGCCACTGGATTCCACGAGTTTCACGCTATCCCGCACAAATCCCGCGGAAATACATGCGAGTCGCGAGCTACGATCGCACTTTCCACCCATTTCTGCAACATGATTTTGCGTAATATTAATTGCACGAATCATATTTGAACACGTCACACTTATATGAAACAACCTCTGTCAAGAAACAAACACCGTCGCTATTAAATTAAATAAATTGCTGCGAATTCGATTCGTAGTCGCGCACTTTGTGTTAATCTAGAGACACGTTAATCGTAAATTACGTTTGCGAAAGTAAGTCGGAAACTCGACGATGAAACGTGTTTGTCAAGCAACGTTGAGCAGTCGCGATCGCAGCAACGTTGATTCCGTTCACGTTTATCGGATTATGCGGTTCGAATGCCACACAGCATGAAAAAAGCAAGGGTACATTGTACATGAATTCACTCTACCGATCCCTGTGAACACGTTTTACAACTCTCGGTTATTTAATTAGCGGTGCGCGAACGCTTCGTTAGCGCGCCGACTGCCGATGCCCAAAAATCCACGACAAAGGCAGGGATGACGCTGTTTATTGTTATTCGTAACTCGTGAATATAATAACAAGGATTTATGCGGCTTCGTGGATACACCCAATCCAAGGTTGGTGAGAAAATGCAAGATGTATCAGACTCTTCCTCCACCAATAATGAACAATTTTTAATGATTCACCGAAGATTATAGTAACTAAACTGTGCGAACCCCTCCTGCATTTAAATTGCACCGAATAGAATTTCCCAGGTAGGAAACAAGAAATTTCCTTCAATCTTCCCAGCAGGAATAATTTCTTTCCTCACAATCAGTCGACGTTAATGTTTGTCGCCCGTCGCTAAAGTTGTAGAACCGCTACGTTAACATTTTTCTCGAGAGAAGGCTTGCTAATTCATTTTTAATCCCTGATTGCTTTGACCGTTTATTCCGTGCGGACAGGAACAAAGGTCGTCCACCTTTCTGGAAATCAACTCCACCCCTGTTTCTCGTATTCTGGTTCAGCCATCCTTTCTCGAAAGAACCGGTTGTTATAAATGAATATCTGAAGTCGTGTCCAGTTATTTTTCGACGCTTGTTGTTCCACGATGACACTTAAAGGGGTATTCTCGCCTATAAGACCAATTTTTTGCCTTTCTTTAGGGGCGATGCACAAAAAGCTACACAGTTTTCACCGATGAGCATTATCCACACGTATTTATTAACATTTCATTTAGTTGTAAAAAAATTTGCAGCCATATATAATAATAATTAATGGAGATATGGTTCATCTCGAAAGCGTGTGCAGAAAAAAGTTACCTCATGGTACACACGATTCCGGCTATTTCGCTGATTCAAAACCAAAAGGATTCTTAATCAGTAAGAGGGTGGCTATAGCTGGAAACAGATTTAGGAAAAGAAATTAAAAATTCACAAAATAGCGAGACTTTGAATTTGAAACTCATTTTTTCCGTGTTTTTTCCATCTTTAAATGGCCTCAAACTTGTGAAAAAAAACTGTTTCGATTTGATTCTGTTACTGGCTAGAATTATATGTTTTCTGAAGGTGTACGAAAAAGATGGACCAGATTGGCCCACTAGAAGTAGAGATATCGTGTGTACCGTCATGAAAAAAACCGTTTTGAGAAAAACCCATATCTCCATTAATTATTATTATATATGACTGAATTTTTTTTATAAATTACTGAAATGTTAGTAAATACCAATATCCAAATGTGGATAATGCTTATCTGTAAAAATTGCGTAATTTTTTGTGAGTCGTCTGTTTTGAGCGTAATTGTTACGTGGATAAATGCTGGTTCAGTAACACGCTCGATTTTAAAACAACAACGTTTATTGTACAAATTATGGTCGCCCTATATAAGTACATGTAGGAATACCGGGAATCGGACAAAGCGATGTTGTCGATGCCGATCGCTGCGTTTGTTTTGTTTGGCAACGTCTCTCGACGGCAGTCTTGAGTCGCGAGCAGTCCTGAGAAGTCATGAGCGCTCGCTGTATCCATAATACACAGAGTTAGGCTACGAGTTTTCTTTATTTCACGCCCCAGCTTAGTCTACTACAAAATGACCATTACTATGGTCGACAAGAGTCCAAGTACATTGAGTATATGTATATGTGGCCATTTCCAAGGCCGACAGGAGTCGAGAACCTTTTTCTCTGTTTCTAATTTGAGTTCTGGCCTTCCTCCTTCGCGAACTCTCTAACGAGACCTCGGTTCGTCCCACCACCAACCTCTACTACGGATGTCCGATCAGGGTGGAAATATTCGTGAACTAATCAGTCCTTAAGGTGACACGTTGGGCGTTTTCCCGAATTCTGTCCATACTCCGCCTACCTTACCACATAAACAAAACGCAGTGGGGAGAAACCGTACTGAGACCCCGAGACAGACCCCAAGGTCCCGCGGACAGAAACGACTCTCACGTGCGCGACTTGTTCAGGAGGTTTATGATACGTCAATCGCTATTGAGTGCCAGGAGAGATTCCAAGGGTACCCGTCATAACTGGGATTTGGAGTTTTTTCTGTTTATGATCCCAGATGTTTAACAGCCACAATAATCGGGCTAATGAAATTCTTAAACTCAAAAATAGCGAAAGGGCACGTCCGCATCATAAACCCCGTGGCCTTTCGAATCCTTAACATCGTCCCTAAAGTGAATAGAGGATCTCGTCCCTCTAGACGAGAATACTTCCTTAATATTTTGATCGAAGTTGTTTTGTGTAAAGAAAGTCGTGGATCATATTGTTAGCATTAACTTGGATATTTCTCTGTACCCTGCACAAAGGATTTTTCTGTGTACAACATCTTTCCACTTCTCATTATATTACTTATTATATACAAGTTTAGAACAAACAGGCTTGAATTTCGATCGTCTCGAATTGCATAGAAAAATTAAGTGACCAAGTTTCTGTGAAATTACAAGCTATATGAAGGTATGGGAATGTAACATGAAACGTGTGAAGAATATACTTCATTGCCACCGTCGTTTACTTGAGCTCATCCGCGAATGTTATCGTGGTTCCATAACTGATAAGCTACGGGGTATAAAATGAATGGTAATGTCCAGATAATATCGGGAGCCTGTTAGACCGGTCATTTATCAAACTTTTCGTATACTTATTTCCAGAACCTTTGCAATTACAGATTGATGTTGGTAATCGGTTTCACGGTGTAAGAATGAATTTTCTACTCGGCAAGGTAAGCGGGGCATAATTTCTAATTACTCGCTTGAAATTGTTCTTGAGCCAGAGTAATCGATACGACGTCGGAATTGTCGTTTTTAATCAGCTTCAGCGTCTGATCGATGGATAGATTTAATCATTATTTAATGACGTCCTACGTTATCAGTTCCTGATCCACCACTTTCCTTCAACATTGGAAAAACGTCCGCTGTTAATCCATCTTGAGACCATCCTCCACTGCAAATTGTCGGGGACTTGGAACTTCGTTGTTTATTACGTTCCTCGGGCTATCCCTGTTCCTTGTAAAGATTACAAGTGAGTCAAATGATGACAAAGTTGCGATATGGGAATGGCAGTTTACGAGGATTTTACTAAAAACATCTCCCAGATCATCGGAACATAATATTACTCCCAGATAAAAGTATTTGTGACGTCAAACAGCATGTGCACATTAGCCCTTTCAAAGTACGTACTGGTATTCAAAAGAGGATGGACTCGTAATGTACAAGGAAGTAAAATAATGACGAGAAATAACGATTATAACCTTTGATTTTCAACATTAATGAAAAAATCATATATTTCTCTATCTTTCTTTACATATCGTTCTCAAGAAGTATCCCTTCATACATTTCTGTATAGGCATATTTCTCCATTGCAGAGTTGGGCAAAAGTTTTATTTAAATAAAAATCTCGAATAACGAATAAAAGTTAAAAAAAAATATTCGTCACGTGTCGAAAAAAGTAATTAATGTTAATTAGCGTTAATTTTTTTATTCGTCCAGCGTTTCAACTTCAGCGTCGAATAAATTTTTCAACTAAAGTTAAAGTTAAAGTTAAAGTTAAAGTTGAAGTTGAAGTTGAAAAATTTATTCAGCGCTGAAGTTGAAACGCCCGTTGAATAAAGAAATTAACTTTATTCGCCAAATAATCTAAAGTGTCAATAACTTTTAGTTGATCCGTTATTTAAATAATTTCTAATTTGGTTAATGCGCAACTCTGCTCCATAGGCGTCCTTCTTCAACCACACCGTTCCCTACATGTACTATAGATATTAGGTATCCTCCCACCTCGGCATCAGTCAGAAACGAAGCAGCCGCATGCCAATGCTCGCTAGTACGCCTCACGTGCCCGTTACACAAGTAGCAAACTATTAATTGTAACTGTCATTGTCAAAATCCAATTCGCATATCACATGATGGGCGGGTACGTTGCACGGGAACTGCCGTAGGTCGGAATTGCAGCTTCTATGCGACACTAACGAGCCGCATTAGGGTATGCTCTGAAAGTGATCGATCGCGAAGTGATGCACCGGAATGAGAAGAGAGCGGCGCGGCGCGCGCGCGGCGTTGCATTGCAAATCGCAATCAACGGCGGCAGAGAGGCACCGGATGCGATGCTGCGTTTTGGCCCGGGTAGAACGTGGCAAGAGAAGAAACGAAGTCGAGTAATCCCACTAATGCCCCTGTTAGGATCGCATCTACGCCTGGCCACGACCCAGATGCGTTTCTGGCATTCTCTTAAACGCAATAATGCATTTCCTGGCCGAGCCGATGCGGTCGGATCCTTGCGTGCCATCATAATGCGGCCATTGTCGAGCAAAGAAAGGGAATGCGGCCCGTCGAAATCGCAGCGCGATGCATTTTAACGGCAATCTATGAATAATGATCCTGCATTTTATGGGTTGTTGACACGTGCCGCGTACACGTTTCGCCTGTGAGGTTTACTACGTAATAGCTTTTCGCGATCGTTGGTGTAGGATAGATTCAGTTCCTTCGAGTGAATTTTAAGTGGTTCTTAATTTAAAGCTCGCTTCAGCTATTGTTATACTGATTTTATCAAACTTTAGGGTGGGAACACTCGATTTAATTATGGCCAAGTTTAAAGTGGACGATATCAAGAACGGGGGAAGTTATTCCATTCACGTGAGTTCATTTTCTTTTTGCTGCAAGCGCTTGCTCCGTCTTACCGGTGCCTTCCGGTGATACCGTTATAATGGTTGAAATATTCAACTAATTAAGCCGGAATCGAATGGAGAAAGCTTCTGGAGTCTATACTTATGGAATCTAATTGACGTTTAAAATGCCCCGCCTGGCATTCGCTCGTTTTTCTTTGCATTATTGAAGTCGTTTCACTGGGGAATAAATAAGAATCGTGGAAAGGGGTTTAAGGAGGAAATTTCTTGGGAGCTCTCGAACGGATGACAAAGCGGTGGAAATAAACTGCTCGTTGTTTCTACGTTACGGCACGAAACCGTAATCCTCAGAAGCCGTTGTTCCTTTTACTTCCCTTTACTGGGCGACCAAAGAACATACTTCCCGACGATTATGTATGGTTTCGCACTGCTTTAAAAACGTACGGGCAAAACCCGAAGGCACTTCTGAAGATTGCCATTTTTGGAATAAGCTGTATGAAACACGACCACTATACTTAATTAACAACCGCAAAGAAAATATCCCTGAGTCGCCTTCCTTTTCAACCTTTTCGAACATATCAGATCCTAACAATGTTTGGAAATGGTAATCCGTGAAAGATGAATGGTCCCATTATGTATAGGCTATTTAAAAACACACACTTATCCACTGACACCTCAAAAAACTAATTCGAGATATACATATACTATCGATGTTAATACACTGATGCAAACTAACTAATTACATCATACCAGTTATTCGTCAGCGCTAATAAACAGCTAATAAGAAACTGAACATGGTTGCTAATGGGGATACTTGTCATATTTCCGTTGTCAAGAGCGCTGAAGTACCTATTTATCGACGAAAACTTCCGCGGCGGGAACTTTGCACAATAAAATAGAGAGAAAAACGGTAAATTTGTCAGCCTGTGGATAACGATTAATTTGATGTGGAGGCAGTACGGTGCAAGTACAGGCAATTAGTGCAGCTTCGCCGTGGAACTTTGCCCCGCGTTTTGTTCGTTCCCTCTTATCCCGGCTCGTCAGCCCTCTAAATTTCCCTCTATTTCCGGCTTAATTTATATCGCTCGCTAACTGCACTCAGTCGTCGAGAAAAATGCGCGCCGAATACTCGCGGCGTGCAAACAAAACGAAGTGAAGGCGAACAAAGAGACGGGAAACAGATTCGAAAGGAAATAAACTCAAGGAAACTTACGCGCGTTACAAAACTTCCCATTCGACGATATTACGAGTTGCCCAAAATCGTTGCCGGTAAAAATTAAAATATTCAGTTGCGAAAACTTGGCATCGTCTGACAGTGTAACGAATTACGGGGTGCAAACGTTATTCTGCGAGGATCCCAGTTATTTGCAAATTCGATTCAAGCAGTTTGATATAATTAAACGAAAATCCCAATTTGTTATCAGCTTCTGACTGTACTGCTTTATGTACTGATAACATTGATTACATTAGTACACATTAGCTCGACGTACATTAGAAGTCGTTTTTCTGAAGTTTCAATTTCACGGCGCGATGCGCGACGTCCGACTGAATTAAAATTATACCAGTTAATCTTCGCGTATATTGAGTTTTTCATATCTACTGTGCGAACCAAAGCAGCCGTAACATATTCGCGCTCATCTGTTCCCCGAGCTTTTTTCAAAGAAACCCGCTTTTCTCTCGACCCATCTGAATCGGCACAGAGGTAAACGATGTACTTTGCTGGTGATAAAAAGCGGCAGTACTCTACTGATATTAACAAAAAAGGAAGTGGAGAAGATGATTAAAAGGAGACGGATTTCAACGAGGGCCAGGCTCAAATCGTTTCGCATACATCTTACGGCGGGAGTGATATTCGCGTTTATGCGCGCATGGAAACTTTTTTTTCAGCGGGCGAAGTGGTTTTCTTCCCGTGGCTCGATGCAAATTAACATCGGACCCCGCTTTTGACGTCCATCGCTCTTCGTTCTCGTTTTCTCTGCTGCGGCGGCAAATCAGGATAACGAGGTTTCCATCTATGTGCCTCGTTTTCATTCGCTAAGTACTCCTAGCAAGCTCGTTACCGAACGATACAAACATAATAAATAATTAAAAACAGGCGGCACGCGGACGTTCGTTATACCATGAAATTTGCCGCACCCGGGAGCGGGCGGCGACTCGCACGACAATGGATGATTTCACCGCGACGACAATTGATTTCCAAAGATTCATATTTATGCGAATGAACGATTCGTTAGCTAATAAATTTCGGAGCATTGGTTTGGGAAACTCAATTATTATTTCTGTATAATGCATTGCGGGCGCGATGCTTCGTCGCGGGCACGCAAACGCCGTGTCTCATTAATCCAGGTGTATTTTATTATCAAACTGATTGAAAGAAATAAATCCTTCAAGTGACTCCATTATTTTGCAAATAATATGGCCAGTCTGCAAGGGCTTCTTTGTAAGGACGAGAGGTAATTTCAAATACAATCATAGATATCAGAACCTTGAGGACCATTGTACATCAGTAGAAATATCCAATAATAGGCAGACGCGTCAGCCAACTCAATTACACGCGTACGCAGGAACTCTTCAAAATCGATTTTCTCGAAAATGAAGCCTCCCGCGGACAAATTTGATTCCAACTTTTTGATTCATTTTTAGACAACGAACTGCCCATTTTCACATGTGCTAGGAATGAATCTACAACCATCGATTCTATGAGTTTCCTTTTCGGGAATATTCAGTCAGCGCGGGAGAGGAACATATCACTTTTTCGAGGGTTGTGTAAATACCCTAAATCGGAGAATTTTCTACTGACTTTTCCTCATCCATCCCTCCTTTCTTTTGGCTTTTATTTCGCTTCTTGCCGGTTGCCTCGAGAGAGAAGTCGGTTCTCAGAGGTAGATAATAAACTTGAAACAATACGACAAGCGACGTGCCTGCACGACACGAACATGCTTTCAGCTTTAAAGCGCGATACCACCGAGTCGCCACTCGCCCCGCCGCGAGGAAAACTATTTCATAACTGGGTCGAGCGAGTGGTGGACCATAGTTACATGCTGGATGCAGGATAAAAGGGTGCGTCGTGGAAAAAAGACGGTTCCCGTAAAACCGGCTTCCGCTTCTCTTCGTACCACGGTCAAAAGAGATTACATCCCTGAGTATTAACTAACAATTTCGGGTTTCGTTCTATTAAAAATCATAAGTTTTGATTCCGAGTCGAAAATGTTTCGCTATCTCCGTCTCCTGAAATTCGATTGGAACAAAATAGTGGACAAAAGAGTGTTCTAGATGGAACGTCTAATTCTTTAAGAGCGTAGATAAGAAATGATAATTCCTAAAATTAAATGTGGACACACAACATCAACGGATTTTGATTATTTCGCTAATTATTGTACACGGTTCATTTCGACAGCCGAATGGTATAGTCACCTTTCACTGCTATTCATGGAATTAATTTCAAAGCGTGCATCGGATTACCTTTTAATTGATATTCGACCAAAGCCTACCTTAAATTACGTATGTCTCTACTTGAGAAGCTCCCAAATTTCGTTCGGTTGATTCCTAATGCAAATTCACTTTGGCAATACAATGCCACTGAAATGGCTAGTGACGGATAGCGGAGGGAAGGAGAAACGGGTGAAGGGGGATGGTTAGCTATGGAACAGATGCTGCCTTGTTGTTCGAGAAACAATGAGGGTACTCGACAAAAGCGACAACAAACTCAACAACTCATGGCGTCATGATGTCGCCATGTCCGACAGATGAGGAATACCGATAAGAGACCATTTGTTGGGAAATGCTTGGTAAGTGACTTATGGCGCGTCAACAATAGTTAAAAGGCATCTTCAGACTGCCTTTGTTTCATAGCAGCAACACGATCCTTAGTAATCGAAACTTTTAAGTATCCATCCTGATTTTGTCGAAATGAAAAATTGAGAAAAGTCATTAAAATGAATAGATGTAATTTTTATTAACAACGCTACGCAAAATTCGCATGAATTCCTTTATACCCTAGCTTCTTTTACATCTTTTCATTTTAGTGATTTCTCTCAATTTTTATTGAGCACGGAACCAATATTTATAACAGAATTGAACCGAAAGAATGACTGTGAAGAAACAAGCCACGCCTGGGACGACCTTTTTTTATGGGGGAATAAAAGTTTTGTCTTCCTCCTGTGCTTTACGCTATCCATGTAAACGACCTACTTTGATTTTGGTTGCTACTCGCACATATGGAAGACGCGCGGCTGCTTTGCCCTCGTAAATCCGAAAAGTTCTTCTTGGTATCCTGCTTGCTAACGTTCTCTTCGATTCTTTAACAATATGACCCCGGCATATTGCAAAAGTACTGGAAAGTTCTTAAAGTGCTTCTAAGGAAATCATAATCGTTCTTCCGAACTATGGTCCAAGATTAGGGTGAAGTAATTCGAACGGGAAAAATTCTGTTTATATCTTGATACGTGCTGAATTGCAAATTGCGAGAATAATATAAAATCTCACATGAGAAATACTAAATATTTGCGCGTACGGTGTAAACTCTGTGAAATTAATAAACTGAATGTACGTTATTATGTATATTAATTTATATAGCTTTAATGGAACCAAAATAAAATATGTTAAAGCGTAATATTTTACGGTGCATGTATATCAGACATTGCACAAGCATTAACATTCACAGAATGGATAAATATTAAGGATGTAAACATAGAAAATTAAATTCCATTGCCACTGGATACACGTCGTACTACTAATTGCTATTACTCACAATTATTATTTCCATCAACAGAATAAATAGAAGTGCTTTTATTCGAAACGTAAAATGCTTTTCACTCGAAATACGAATTTCTCGAAAAATAATTTGTTAGCAACATTCCAGAGCACCATGGACCTACATATCTATATTAAGCGCTTTATTTCATCTCACGAGGATACCGAAAAAGATGGTACATGCAATTAGCTATAAGTTTCTTTGAAATTCGAAGCTCATCTCTGCTTAAAACTCACGTACTACTTCCCTGCAAATGTGTACCCAGCATTACGTGCCACCTAGGTCTAAGCACCTAATTTTACGATATTCGTTTAAAGTTTACGTCGTAAGATTCTACGTTAAACAGCCAGCGATACTACCTTCTTTCGCCTGGACGAATCCGTGAACTTCACAGTAACTTCCGGCGGAACCAGCGGCGCCAGGCGTGTCCAAAGTGAACAGGGTGTTCGCCGAAGAGCTGACGCCATCATCGGGTGTCTGCAGTAGGCTGGTCGCCTGCGACAGCGTGCGCTGCTGATGATGCTGATGATGGTGAAGGTGATGGTGCTGTTGTTGCTGCTGCAGCTGCTGTTGTTGTTGCTCTTGCTGCTGCTGTTGTTGCTGCTGCTGCTGCTGGGCCGCCAAGATCTCCTCGTGCCGGCATTTCGAGCAACGACGCATCTCCGAGCGAACACGCAGCAGCCAGACCATGCCGAACAGTGCCATAGCAATTTCGAGTCCCGGTGACCTCGATGGGTGCTTCATGCTCGCTGAATCAAGGTCATCGAGGCTCCAAGAGCCAACGCGATGCATAGCACTGAAATCTCCGCGAACGATGCGTTGCCCTTTCTTAACGACGAATACTCCCCGATCGCTCGAATGATTTCTGTTCGTTGCTGCGTTACTTCGTGGTTTTTACATTGGCGAACGTTAGTTCTGAGATAAATTTGAGCTGCGGTCTTCTGTTAAAAAATCTGGAGGCGTGTATAGTTTCAGATTATGTGTGTGGTTTGTCCGACTAAATTCTAATAGTTGCAGCTAATTGATTTCTCTTCTGCGTTCGTTTGATGGCTGTTTCTTTGTTCCCTTTGTTGTACGTTCTAAATGTTTCCGTTTTATGAAAAGTTTCCTTCCTCATGAATTCGAAATTCTCGTCTCGACTACGTCGACGATACTTTTTTCTAGTTGCCTTTTTAATCTTCGGCTTACTTTCTTTTCGTTGGAGTATTAGAAATCTCGTTAGCTCTTCTTTCGGGACCAAACAATCGTTGAAACGAGCCGCCTGAATCCAATCTCTGACACCCGACACCTCCTATCGCATCCAGCTTCCTCTTCCTTCTGGCTGAACCTATCTCCCGCGGATTCTTTGTCACTTTACCTCCATTCTTCTTCGAATCATCCAAGTATCGAGGTAATCCTGCTTCACCGCCGTCTCAGAGCAGGCAGTCGAACCGGTCCCCGCGTGTACCACGTTCCATCGATTTCATTCCTAGCTGGCCACTCCACAATGAACGAACGCTCGCCCCGCAAATTTGTCCAGATGGCAGATCCTCCCCGTCGAACCCTCCGCTTGGATTCCACATTTTTCACTGGCAACTGTGGCGTGTGTTATTCGTCAGGATTAGGACCCTCGATGCCTCGACCAGAACCTACGGCAGCTGGATTCCACTCAGCCACAAAGCGGACCACTTGCCTGCGAGTGCCGCGGGAAGATATATAGAAGAAAGATCGATCAGAACCTCGCCGATGAAGGATTCAAAATTCCCAGCTGTACGTTGCGAATCGAAGGCACGATTGACGGCTCCAAGGGCCCGGTATGTCCCGCGAAAAATCCAGCCGCTTTGTCACCAGCTCGAGCGTCAGTGGCAAGACGTTCACGACCAATGAGCGGAGCGTAGGGAAGAGTGTCCGCGGGAAACGATTACGGCTAATGAAGCCAGTTGATGGACACTCGGGGTTACACTTGGTCCCGGAACGGCGGCGGTACGCTTATAAAAGTAGAAAAGATTGGTTCGAGGTCCGCGCTGGTCGTAACACTCGCGTGGAACTTTTCACCGAGAGAACGCCGGAGAGGTACCGTTCCACGGTTTCCCAAGTTTCCCGTTCGCCCCGTTGCCGCGTGGAAGTTGGAACGATCTGGTCTCGGCAGCTCTCAAGCACTACGGCCGTTTCGACCTCCGCGTCTGTTTCCTCTCGGCGATTCGCCGCGGCCCATCGAGCTGCGCGAGGCTGACGTCTTTCCGAAGGCAGCCCCCTGAAACGTCCAGGATCCTCTCCCATCGAGACAGCACTTCCGGCCGCCCTGTATTTCACTTGATACGCATGAGTGGGCCGATTCTTTCGCCTAGGACTCGGACGAACCAACGTTGATATCCCGGCGATAACGTGGGCTCCTCCAACGTCGCGGACCAGTTCCAAGAGGTTTTTCGCCCGCGTCGAAACCACTGGCCGGGAACGCTCGATAAGTGACCAGACTCCTTTTATCCGGTCAACCAGCCTCGTGCCCTCCCCCCTTCGGTTTTTTCCATGAATTCTATTACGGAGTTTTCGGGTCGTCCCTTTCTTACGCTGGCCTGCAAAAGTCACCCGCATGGCATCGAGCCTGGCCGAGATTCGACAAGCAAAAGGAAACACACTCGAGCGGAGCCGGCGTTTTTCCTTTTCGCCGTACCACCGATGCCACGGCGGAGGCAATTTTTCCGTTCGTTCGACGCGGCCGTTTAACGTCTTTAAAACAGAGATTCAGGTCTCGGGAACTTGTGGGTTGATGGTAATTCATTGGTACAAATATGTTCTTGGATTTCCGTTTCATATTCCAGATTTTATTTTGTTTGACTTATTTTATTGGATGTACGCGCTGCTCCTCGTATCAAATTATAAGAATCTTTCTAGTGTAATTTTTATAAGGAAGTTTATTTGTATTGTACAGGTTGATTTACTTAGTTTCTTATTTAAACTGTTTTATCGTAGCTTTGGGTACTATTGCGCAACGTTAAATATTTGTCAAAGGTGAAGCATGTGAAAATTGAATTAAGATGAAATTGCTTCACTTGTGTTACGTCTGGGAGAGTGGAGGCGGGCAAACGCAGAGTCTGGAATTTGAAACAGAGTGGTAAGAGAATTTTGCAGATCGACTTCTGGCGAAGAGCATCCCCGAGACGGGGTTCTAAATTGCGACAGGGGTCTGCGGAGGGCGTAGTGGAAAACACTTGCACGTTCTTCGAGTACTGACTGCTGGCACTCCTCGTCTCTACGAGGAACAAGACGTTCGTATCCGTCACGTACATGTAACAATTAAAACTTGAATCTTGCAAGTGAAGGGTAGCTTGTTCACGGCGATTCTTCCTTTTAAAATATTATTTACCCTTTATTAACCCCAGCCGAGTGACTAATAATTACTTAGTACATACTGCTGTTACTAACTTGTATTTTATTTCCTACAAAGAGATTCTATCTTGCAGTGCTTTATTCGTGCATTTATCGCGCTTTATTCGATATTACAACTTTAATCTTTCACTTTGCGTAAAACATCTAAATGCTTCGTTAAAACCACTTCTATCTGAGAGTCGAAGGTTGATGGTGTCATTTGAATAATCATCTTCCTCGTGGAAGCATAGAAATGTACTTCTATAATTCCCTTTTTACCTTGCATGTGCGAAAAACCCGATCGTTTACGAACTACAGTAATTCGCCATTATAGTCCCGACGAACGGGGCTGGCGGCGGGACAATAACGCGATGCCGACACTATTCCCTTGGAGTAGTATATGCTCTAAGACTATACCGTGCGGCCGATGCCGCGAGTGAGAAAACCCAAGAGCCGAGCGAGAGGGAACGAAACAGTTGACACGAAGTTGCCGTCGTCTCTTTCGTTCTCTCATTCTCGACCGAAGGATTCCAAGAAATGGTGGGGATAGTGAGCGGGACTATTACGAATGGTAAAAACAGGACAATAACGACGAATTACTGTATTTCTCTGGTACGAGATCAATCGAAAAAACAATTGGTCTAGAGTAAAGAACGGTCAGTTTACGTCCAAATCGGACCATATCCTTGATTTATCTAGTATTTAAATGAACAATGTTCCGAGTCCTTTGTTTATTCATAGGCACTGATAAAAGCTTTTCATAGGAATGAATAAACCGCGAACGAATGCGATAATAACGGTGGAAAAATAATGCTGCTGCCTGCATACGTCACGGTTGTGCAGTAAATCATGGCGATACGAGCGCGAAATAATGCATCGGGGCCGTGAATGGACGTTAGGGGCCGAAGGGATCATCCAGTGAACTAACGGCGCGATGAACAATTCGATTGAAGTGGACTGTTATGCACGATTGCGAAAGGATCGATGCTTGCGGAGCAAGCGTCGTGTCTGCATTAGATAATTGCTCAATTGAAATTCGGCTTACAATGTACATATTATCCTGCATGGTACTTCTGATACGTATTAATGGCGTGAGAAATTATAATACATTCACCAAAATCCTTCTAGAGTTTATTACAATGCCCCTTGACATTTTTTGCCTTGACAAATTTGAACCTTAAGCGGGGTATCTTATTTTTTCTGCTAAAAACAGCACAATTTGGGATTTTTAAACGATTTTTTAAAACTAAAAAATAATTCTTTTCTTTTACTACAATTTCGATGGAGTTTTTCACTTTGAATAAAATCGTGGGGCATGATATATTCCATAACAGGATACGAATCACTTTAATACAGAAGCAAACGTCAAAATGAATTTGTTGTTACAAAGTTTTCATTTGCATTAATGAAACAAAATATTTTAATCGCGGGATACATTTTGTAATGTGACATAAAACTGATAAACTGTAGTTGATGATATCCCATTTGCCAACCGATACTTCAACTTCTGATGGCCCCACGGTTTTATTTAAAGTGAATTATTTAACGTGAAATTAACACCATCAAAAATATACCTAATACAAGAAAAGAATTTTTTTTTTTTTTTTAATGAAACCAGCGATTCGATTCATCTGAAATTTGGATTTTATATATATTTTTAAAGAAATTACAGTCTTTTGCAAATTTTGCAAGGTTTTTAGCCCAAAAAATAAGACCCCCTTAACTGCATTTACTATAGTCTCTTAATTATTTCTAAATATAAAAATATCTATCTCCCTATGATTTCAGTTTTTTCACAAGGGCATCGGTGCATTCAGAAGCACATAGAAATCTGAGGGGACCACGTTCAAAGAATGAAGGCTACAACTAAATATGCTATATGTTTATATTTTTCGTTAATGAACTGAAGTGGTCACTAATGTTGGACAGAATCTTTCCCTTGTTTCATCCTCGCTTTTATAGCTTGAGAGGAACTTACGTGTTCCACTACCGCGAAGTTCAGTGATGAAATTAGCGGAAAGGTCGGGCGAAGCGCCTCGCGAGTTCAGTGCAATTAAACGTGGCGCATGGTCCGTGTTGTTTCGCGCAATTGCACGATCCGCGTCGGCTACACGAGTGGAATTTCTTTTGATTTCGGTTGGCGCAAAGTATCCGCGACTTCGTCCGCGATGCATGAAAATATATATTATTCTCGTCTGTCCGTCCGTTTGTTCGTTTGCGCGAGAAATTTATTCGGCGTGCGTTATTTTATAAATGCGCCGCACGTCCTCGCGCGTGTCACTCGTAAAAATAAAACCGATATTAAAATATTATCGTGGATTCGCATCTGTTCTATCGTAGGTATATCCGACTGAGAGAAGGAAATGGCTGGAGAGAGAGAGAGAGAGAGAGAGAGAGAGAGAGAGAGAGAGAGAGATGGAGAGAGAGAGGAAGAGAGGGGGAGAGAGAGGCGAATGGGTGACTACAGTAGCGGAGAAAATATGGAATACCGAAATATATCGGTACCGTGGAACATACACAGTTGGTGGACACATCTGTCCAGGGGTATCTTCGATTATTCGCGAAATCCGCCGACGTATATTGGCGAAATGCAAAATGGAGCCCCACTAATTATGGAGGAGAGCACTGCGACGATACTTTGAACACGAGAACATTACAATTCCCATCACTACGTCGAAGTGAGACTGAATTTTTTTGCTGGGCAAATTTTTCTGGCGCGAGCGATGAAATCGTTGCGCGAGATCGGGGCGGTTTCGAAATGAAACGAGGACAACGGAACGCGTTACACGCGCGGCTATTTTTCGCGACGCGGTGACATCGTCGAGTTCGCGCCCCGGCGAAAATGGCGCGACACATTTCTGCCGAATAATGACCGCGCCAGCTGAAAACCACTAATAGCGACGTTCCATTTACGATTTTTATTTATCCCGACCGGCGCGTCGATAGTCGGGAATTAATGCATGAGCGATGTCATCGGCAGGAAGCTGCGGTGCAGCGCGTTTCCCGTGCGAACTCGCGTTTGGAAATCGTTTTTTTAACAAGCTTTCTCTACTGTTTTGTGCTTTATTAATTGACAGTATCACTGTTTTCTTTAGGCAAACGCGGAGTTGATTTAAGAACCTCTCGTTTTTTTAGATATAATGGTATCCAGCTAGTAGTTCAATTGCCTAGATCTGGAATGTGAGTGTAAATGATACTAATGAGTATAAGTGGGCGAGTCAATGTAACATTTTTTGTGAAAGAACCCTTCTTCAACTCGCTACCGCAAAGTACCGTCAAAGTGTCAGGGACCTCGCCTCTTAAGGGTACATCCCGATGACGTTGAGTATCGACTGTATCCCGCGCGTGTATTTGACAACGTCGTGACATAAATTTCGCGGACAGGACGTTTACCAGGTGTAACTACGCCCGACACGGATTTCCAGCTCTAAATTAGACGCAGTCGAGGATACAAGGGCAATTTGGAATTTCGCCGGCGAACTCTCGCAACGGATAGCGCATATTTGTGCACGGTGTGCTCATAAACGCGGTGGAAAAGTTTTAATAAACGCAGCTGCGCAACACTATAAAACGCACCGCATCGGTGTACACGCGTGCCTGCACGTGTATACCAATAATTTAAAAACTTTCAACCGTGCTTGAAACGCGTCTGCTTCCAAACTCTCTATTACGATCAAAGTTTCTTTCATTGGACAGAAGGAAACTACCTCCTTTGGGAATTGCCTCTTTCAATGGCTACTACGAAGCTAAAGAAATGAAAGAAATTCCCAATGTATTCCGGCTGGAATTATTATTTAAACGAGCAGTGTAATATACGGAGTTCCAAGCAGCCTTGAAGGAGGGGCTGCGGGAACTAATTTACTGCGTAAGTAGTTTGCTGTATGCTGATAATCTAAAAGCTTAGAACTTTGATCATGAACATTTCATCATTCCTTACACATCTTTCCTTCGGAAGTTCAAAGGGGCTCGAATCAACTACTGAGTCCACCAAACTCTTCCTCAAGTTCAGCATAATCGCATTTATGCACTAACTAGTAACCAACTTAATCTACTTTCACGTGATCAGAACTTGTATTCCAATAATTCTGCATCGAATTATTGTATCAATCTCTACAAGTAGGTATTATAGGGAAGTCATATTTCAAGAGAGGCGTAATTTTATTGTGATTATCACGATATACAACGAAAGTCGAAATGAACACGTAAAACAATGTAAAGCCTTCGAGCAGGCAACGGACGTTTTCTAACTGAAATTCAGTGAAAATGAGACAAATGAACCGACCTGCAGCTGATTCATCTTGATTTTTCATGCAAATAGGAGCAGCTATTATCGGTCGCTATCGGTTTAATTGATTTTCTGTACGATCGCCGGGCCAATCGTCGAATTAATTGGTCCGGTTCGGTTTGAATTAGCACAGGTAAATTCTCGTCGAATAACCGCAAATGAATATCGATAGATTTGTTTACCAGATTTCCATGCGGCTCGCTTTCGATCGTTAATAGGGAAAGTACCGCAGCCCGCGGGGCTATCGTGGCCACGCAGATGCTTCGCAATTTCGCTCTCCCGTACGCCATTGTTTTTCCATAGCGCGGGCTGCATCCCCTTCTGCACTCCCTTCGACATTTTGCGCGCGCACGGAACACAAAGCTGTATCATCGCGGGTACGCGACCGATCAATTCGCCGTGCAAACATTTTAAGAGACGATTTTTCAATATTTCACGCTTTCGCGCAAATCTGCCGGCTATTCGGGACACGGTGACGAAGTCGCTGAATACCGTTCGAATTGCGATATTTGACGAGTCAGTGGGAGTAAAGTGTTCTCGAAATATGAACGCAAACGATCTAGTTCGTATACGAACCAGTGCGCAGCCACTGTTCTATTCAAACTACGTTCATAAATTCAGAAGAGAGGTATTCAGAGTTGCAGAAAGCTTTCATTGACGCAAATATGCATTATGTAGGGTAGGGTGGGGCTAAAAGTCCCGTTTTTGGTATAAACCTATATAAAATTTAGTACTAACAATCTAGAGATATCTGGTGTTATTTTGTATAAACTATAATTATTATGCTTTACGTTCCCGAAGTTCGTTTGTTGATACTGTTATTTTCTGCTGAGTTATACTACAAAATGTTTGTCAATTCAAAATGGACTTCTTGCTCCACGCACGGGGCAAAAAGTCCTTAATGTCTTTTCGTGTAATATTAAACTAAATAAGTAATAAACTCTTTTCAATTCAACAAATATTTATTAAACCAATTCTTTTTGGTATAGAATATTGAAAGGAAAGCAGGACTTCTTTAACAAAAAATAAAAATATAAGTCATAGGCTCACTTTGAACTAAAAACTGAAAAAAAATCGTTCAACTAAAACAAAAACACTATTTAAAGACTTTGGCATCATTTCTTTATACTTTGGCCATCTTATTATGAAAACAAATAATAATATATAATATATATGTATATATTTTCAGTCTGAGGGACATTTTGCCCCAAAGGTACTTCTATAGTTTCTGCGATATATAAGTTAGAAAATATTATCATTCAGCAATAAACAATATCGTGCACACATTACTACAGGAACATACAATCTTAACGTACTTGGCTGACACGCTTTTGAACTGTGGTTTACTTCGTGTAAAACAATAAAGACGACATATTTCTTTTAGTTTTGGATACATAAAAAGAGGAAGGCGTCGTGTAATTCGCACGAACGTCCAGGAGCGACTGGCAACTCTGTGATCACCTCCGTTTCGTCTCGCCTTTTACATGGTATACAGTATTGTCTCCCTGAGGGCTCGCTGGTCGGGACCGGCGGTGAGCCCGTATCGTGAGCAGAGCCCTATTCCGAGTGTTCGTTTCTCCCTTCTTTCTGGCCGAAGGGGGGAGCGAGATGGAACGCTTTGTGAACGATCGTGTCTCGCTCGGTTTCGTTCCATCTCGCTCTCGCCTTCGCCGGACAAGAGTGAGATAGAAGTGGTGGGGATAGCGAAAAGCCCACATCGTGTGCACCAAACCGAGCCCATCCGGAGACAATACTGTACTGCGAAACTCAATACATTTGTAGCGATACCTCCATCGCCATCAGAGGGCCACACGACCGCTCGGCTCTCTCGCAAGTTCTCCCTCATCCACTCCTTTCCTATCTATTCCAGTTTCATCCTAAGGCAGGACCTGCTCGATACGCCTTACTGATGAGTCCACTAGCAGGCCCGGGACGAAACGCAACTTCCTTTTCCTTCCTTCCGTCATACCTTCCGCCTCCATCACGCACCATCCTACACATTGTTTAGGAATATAGATTTTGAATTCGGGACTTTTTACCCGCCGGACTTTTAGCCCCACCATACCCTACCTTTCGCAAGGGTTATGATTTACTGGGATTTAGAATGATAATAGGAGGCGAATCAATGATCAAAAGTAGGTACATGTTTCTCTTTTCTAAGTTCCTATATAAAATTGAAGTCATAATGACACAGTTTCGTCGTTCTCCGAAATCGTTGCTCCATTAGAAGCCCCTCTGGTGCAGGGCTAAACAATTCGCGTAGTTGCTTAACATTTTTTAACGAAGTGTTGAAAGGATGATCCGTGGCAAGCAGATCTGTCTGCAGTGCTAGCCAATCCTATGGACGGAACTTCGTGCAAAGTAGATCACAGAGCAGAGCTTTTGAACTCTCCTAGCTGGCTGCTGTACGCAAACGTATACGGGTAGGATCATCTAGATTCTATTGCGATTAGGCACGCCGCTGTAACGAACGAGAAACAATTCCCTTTGCCGTGTACTGGCCTGTTAATAATACCTTAACGAAATACACTGGTTACCTTAGGGCAAAAGCAGAGTTCGTTTTGCTCGTTCAACGAGATGATACGTTTTCGATAACACGGCTGATTGTTCCTCGGTAATTTATCTCGCCTGCATCCTGCCCCAAACCTACTTCGATCGGTTCCCAATTTAAACTATTCGCATTAACTGACGTGGAATCAGTTTGCAGTAGAAAAGGAATCTAAATAAATCGTTACCGAGGAAGAAGCGTAACTAATTTCGGTCGAAGCTATTGAAACATTCAAGCAGTATGCTTGCCCATAACCAAAGCAAGAAGGGGATTCTTTAAATGTAGCCTTAATGCTTCAAATGCGCTCGAAGTGCGAAAGGTAAAGTTTGCCCCGAAAAAGTTCACCGAAGTTTGCGGAAGAGTTGCACGGGGGAGGGGAAAGGGAATCTGCAAATATAAAATGGTTTCCAGCCGGCGAGCAGAAGTTAACTCAGACGGGAAACCGTGTAAACCGATTTTTCTCCTTCGGGCTCCTTGAAACTCCAAAGAAAAGGGTGGAAGTAATTCAGTCGAATTTCCGCGATTCGTTGCTGCTTTTCGTGCTTCCACGAGGTCGGAGAGAAATCCCAACAAGATCGAGGAAACAGCAAACACACGCCCCCGAGAACACTCCGTTCCCTCTCGTTTTTGAACAGTCAAATTAATTCCCTTTTGACGGAAACTTTCGACCGTTGCCCGTAAGCTTTCGTGGCTCTCGCAGAAGCCTTTCGCCATTGTAAAATCTTCGCCGAGTCGCCCGGCCGTGCTCTCGCGAAGCAGTTGAGTCGATCGTTTCGAAACTTCGCGAATACCGGCACGCAAAGACGCTCCAACTTCTACCGTGGCCATCCGACGGTCTCGTGTTTCCTGGATTAAAACTAAAAACCCTGCTCGCGAACGTGACGCGTCCGAGGAACGTAAAATCTATCCGTTTCCCTTCGAAATCACCAACTCGAAACGCGCGTTCTCCTTTAGCGGCTAATTCCCGTCCCCTTTTCACGTCACGCGAACTTTTCTCCCCGTCGGCGAGAAGTGTCCCCGTTGCTAAAATTCCCACCCTCCCAGACATGGCAGGCGAACGCAAGAGGGAGGCCCAATTATTTCACAGAATCTCGTGGGGGATGCGCGCCGGTCAGCCATTCAGGAATCCCTTGGAAGACGGATACACGTACACAAGCCGGTTTCTTGTCCACCTTCCTTTTTCATCTGGAAGCTCTTTTTCTCCTCGCCTTTATATTCCCTCCTGGGAGATAAAAAAAGCCCGCCAGCTTTCCAGCCTGCAGACTTTTAAGCCTTCACGAGCCTCGACACAGAGCCAGTCGTTTCTAGCTGATAGCCAGCGCGGATGGAACGTAATAAAAGTACGACTCGGCGTCGGCGGTGGCTGTACGGGCGAAAAGAAATTCCTTCCGATCGTTTTAATTCGCGTAAGCGCGCCCCTCGGTCCTCCACCACCCCGTCCCATGCTCTGTTCAACCGTTGTGCGTCGTCGGCTTCCCCTTTTTATTCGACCGACCGTTTCGCGCTCCGAAAAAAAAAGACGGAACCAGTGACGCGAGCAGAGGCGTCGCGATTGTGTAACGAGTTCGTTTGTAGTCGGTCTTCGAAGACTTCGCCCTCGCCGACCAGGTATTATCATTAAAAGCGTGGCCCTTTTCGCCAGGTTATTCCACCGACGCCGCCGGTACCACGTGAATTTTATAGGAGGCGACAAAGTACACGCCAAGACGGGAGGCATTCGTTATTTCGCTCGCGACTGCGAAGTTTAATTAACGAACTGGGTCAGGCGGCCCGGCCGCGAGGCGTCCCTCCAGGTGCTCGAGTCAAACAGCAGTTCGGACTACGGTCGCGGCCGAAAGAAGAGCGGAGCATAGAGGCGCCAGTTGCATTTGCCAAAGAGAAATATATGTTTAATGACCACTTCCCTGGTCTGGGTTACATTCTGTTGATCGTTTCTTCAATTTTTCATTCAATTATGATGAAGCTTTTCTATTCCGAGGTCGCTCGAAAGTTATCTGGGTGTTTGCTATTTCATTTCTATTAACCTCTGCTGTGTCTCGTGGTTTATCCATGAAGGGCTATCTTACAATTCGCCGTCCTTTTTGCTAATTTCCCAGTTTCCGTTCGTTATTCGCAAAACCGAAAGCGGTCCCGTAACGGGAACGAAGGAACGCTGTTGGGAATAACAGTCACGTGAAATTACAAGTTTGTTTGTAGACACAGAAAGGTAACGAAATTTAGAAGATCCCGCGAGATTTTGCTTCGTTACCTTCGTTACCCCTCCACAATCTTAAATATGACTTTGCAACTCGGACCAGAGTTGTATAGGAGTATCATCAGTGATTTTATTGTTTGCACAGCTTGATTTCGTTGTAAGGCGGTCCATCGAATCGTTTAAAGAAACACAAACGAGAAATCCACAGAGAAATACATACGCATAAGTACAGCTCTGTAAAATTCCTCCTCCACCCTGTATAACCCTAGAAAAGCTAAAAAAAAATTCTTAATCAGAGTCAAACTTTCGCCATTCGACTCAACGCCATACACCGTGAGCGAGTTAATTGCGCGCAAGGAGAAACAGCGTGCAACGGAAGTATCGAACGTGAAAAAACCAGACGGCACAGTTTTTTTCGGGGCTTAATAGAACAGGGAGGACAGCGACGCGCGAACGATATTGCGCTCGGCGAATATTTATCGGCAAAAAGCCGAGGGTCGGGGGTGGCGAGGTGTCCGGGCGCCGAGTTAATTACGACACGCTCGTACACGGCGAGCTCGCAGAGTTCCTTGGGCAATGTTGAAGACGCATTGAAACTCCTCTGTAGGCGATCGTGATGTAGCGTTTCCCATATAGGCGCGCGCACGGGCTGCTGCCGATGTGTGCGCAAGTGAATTCGTGGCAGTACGTACACGGTACGAACCCATTGTTTCTCCCGTGGGCCACTCCATATTGAATTAGGTCGCGTCCGTCGCCGGAAATTATATTCGACTGCAGCTTCCGTGTAATCAGTGAGCCGGGAAAACTGCGAGCGAAGCGAGATTAACGTCCGGCCGTGACCATTAGCCCCGTGAATCATTCAAAGTCTCCTGGCTTTCCTTCGTTTTCTCTTTTTCTGCTGAGAGCTTGGACTTCGTGAAAGCTAATGTCCAGCTCTTACGCTCCAATCTCCGCGTGTGTAAGCTTAAAAGTATCGCCAGTGTGTGACTGTTGGTAGACCCATGAGGGTCGGTTCTAAGCTTTGGTAGTTGTCTTTTGTCACAATCAAACGTCCATTTTAATAGAAGCTTTTGGACATCCTGCCATGACTTGTGTTGCTTTTATCAAATATTACTGAAACTATAACTCGGAAGGAAGGCCAATGGAACATATACTTCCCGTTACACGAACGTTATTATCGATTTTGTCTTCCGAGTCTACGCTTCACGTTGCGCTCAAGCACAATATACGGTCTGCAGGTGTAGCAAGAGGACATTCGGGGAGGAAAAGTTAGAGCTGGGAGTTTTCTTCTGAGATCGCTAGTAAAAAACACCCTTAGGCGCTTTAAAAATCCCTTTAGTATCCCTTACTCCCTGCATTATAGCAGTACTCCCTGGATCTCGGGGAATCGTTTTAACCGCCATTCTTTCACACTTTCACGAACTTTGCTTCCGTCTTCTTTCTCACTTCCCCCACTGCCTTTGTATTTACTTTCGTTTATCCCCGCAGGTTAACGAAAGGCAAACTCACCATTAGTTTCTCTCGCTTTTCCAAAACCTTCGAGGCACGGGAATCTTAAACGATCTGGATCATGCAACTTTCAGGGCAGATTCCCGTCAGATTGATTATAATTAGCGTCGAAGGGAAAGAAGCGTGTGAAAGAGGGCGCGAAGGAAGGCAGATGTGACGCGTCCAGTCGAGATCCGTCGCTATCGAGGAAAAGTTTGCCGTCTGATTGACGTCGACAGAGTTCCCGACAGGTTTTTCTTCCTTAAAGTGGCCCCAGTCGACTCTCCAGCAGGAAAAACTCTTGGCCGCCGTCCGAGCCTTACCTCGTTATAACGTCCCGCGGGACGTGTTGGATACCTCGCCACCCACTTTTATCCCTTTTTTTCTGCCATCTCACATTTTCAGAGTGGTCGATTCGGATGTTTTGACAGACCACTAGCACCGTCTTGCACGGTTGATTTTTATTGGCTCCTGCGGAGGTCGGCGGGGCCAGAGCAAACATTCTGAAGAGAGAATGTTGTTCGTTCCGGTTCTCTGCCGGACGACGCTCCACGGTCCAGCGACGTTCATAATGGTACGTGACCGACAGAAATCGTTGGTAAGTTATAATACAGTTCATACGGGGCATGATTTCCAACGTTAACGATCCTTCTTCTGTGAGCAGACTGCATTGAATGGGATGGAAAGTTTCGTGGCACGGTTTTGCAAGACGCTACGGTGACATTAATATTGGTGACGTATAATAGCAAATACTGGGTAAAATTAAGAATTTTCGATTCACTTCTGCAGGTTTTCTTTTACGTTCTGAATGTATTTTAATTATAGATTGTAGATAATTAAGGGAAGTTTTAATTGGTTTATCTTATGCGCTGGTTGATATTTTTTTGTATAATCAAAGGTGTGTCAAAGGAAAAGATAGCACGAGCGACGGGAGAAACATATTTATAGGCACGATTTTTCGAAGAAAGGACTTTGTAGGTCTTGCAGGAAACGGTGCCCGGCTGGGTGAACACGAAGACCGCCGGTAACTACTTCCGGGCCTCTTTGAAACATGTCCTTCTCTCGTTAGCCATTCGAGTCGGACACCCTTTTCTTCCACGTCTGCCGGCTGCACAGTTCGTTAGGCAATTCCTATTTTGTCCCGCGTCCAATTTCCACCTCGGAATTTTCGGCGTCATTACATTTTTCAGGAGAATTCTGCGCCGCGACGCGACGGTAGGAAAAAAATTTCGGCCGCAATCTTCCGTCTCGTTAGCCACGCGATGGCCGAAATTTATTTAGCAGAAAGAGGGCAGGCTCCCGGTTCCAGTGGTCACGATTGACGAAACGAAAAAAAAAGCATCGAGGCAGACGAGACACAGACGACAGTTAACGCGCGACAGCTACCTGTAAGCAAGTAACAATTTCTATTTTGTCTTCACAACTTGGCTGAGTTCTGCTTGTCGCAAGAAACTCCGCTCGCCCAAGTAACCGTTTGTAACTGTGTGTACCGACTTTACTTAAACAGAACTGCACACAAGTTCAAGATTAACGAGGAAGACCCACTCCGTGCACAAACAATCGTCCAGAGCACAAAACACAAAACGAAGCCCTGCTTGCTCCAACTTCATTGTGTCAATAATTGTTAACGCTTATTCTTCTATTCTATAGCACACTCTCGAGACGTTTGATACTGTTCAATTAAGGGTACTAGACAGTCGTTTCTGTCTATAATGAAGCATTTCTGCTTCAATTAAGTACAAAGTAACAAATTGAAACTGAGACTTCTATTTTGGCGTGAAGTTTATTATCATCATAAGCTTTAAAAAACTTGTTTGTTTAGTCAAAAATATGCATTATATATGACGCTACAGATGGATCATTAAAGAGGCTTTTTAAAAAAAGTTTCTTTTGTCTTGCAGTGGTAACTCAAAAACGGAGGTTCCAATCGATTCAAAACAAATTCGAGCATTTTCACAAAATGTGCAGTTTCGTATCAGACCTAAATTAAAGTTAATCAAAACTCTTATTCTTTATGAAAAGAAACTAAACCCCCGTTGAGACTCCATTGACAAGGTTTTACCATCCTCCCAGCCCCAAAAGATGAGGTCTTAGTTTCTTTTAGTTAGTTTTCATTAACTTTAATTTAGGTCTGGTCCGAAACTATACATTTTGTGAAGATGCTCGAATTTGTTTTGAATCGATTGGATCCTCCGTTTTTGAGTTACCACTGCAAAACCAAAGAAACTTTTTTTGAAAAGCCTATTTAATGATCTATCATCTGTAGCGTCATATACAATGCTTATTTTTTACTAAACAAACAAGTTTTTTTAGAGCTTATAATGTTAATAAACTTCATGCCAAAGAACAAGTCTCAGCCTCAATCGGTTTCTTTGTAATTAATTCAAACAGAAATGCTTCATTTTAGACAGGATCAACTGCCTATATAGTACTTTTAAGAAACTTGTCGAAAAAACATCTTTAACGAAGCAAGAGCTACAACCGTCCTCGATTCATTTAACCACTATTCTATACTTCCCACGATTATTGAACAATTTCTGCGCCTTATAGCAAATGATCCCCCTCAACCACCCCCACGCGTACGAAATCGTGCAATCTTGAAGCTGCGCGCGATAGCTAGCGAATCGTTATACCGTCACGGACCGAACAATATAACGGATGTTTCCTTCGGACCTGCGTCCCCTCGTGGACATCGCGAATTCTCTGAATACGGCCATGGGACGGCATTGAAAGTTCACCGGCGAGCAGGAGCAGACGGAAAGTTTCGTCCGCGCGAGAAGTCGAGCAGCGGCCGACAAGCTGCATTGTTATCGACTAGTATCCCGTGGTGTGCGACTCGAAACTTCCACGATATTTTATGGTCTGCTCGATGTCGACAATACGAAGCGCTTCGGGGGTGGTTCCTTTTTTCAATTACCACCGCGCCTGACCAGGGTGTCGCCGCGTCGCGACGGCTTCGCTGGAATTCCAAGTAAACAGCCATCGTTTACGGATCGATCGGCCAGACGGCTGGGGAGCAGCGCGCGTAACCTCCTCCGCGAATTCATAAATTCGCGATTGTTTCGCAACTATTTGGGGAACTCGCTTTTGACGGGGCCCTTCAGCGGTTTCGCGTTTCTTCGCCCGAGTGGCAAGGGAGTTCCCGGAGCTATGTCAACGACGGGGAGGTTTCGCTCGCGACCCCACGATTCGGAAAATGCTTCCTCGCCAGCGAGCAGGCGACTGCCTCTGCGCGTTTGCCGGGGGTGCGTGCTTTGGCGAAATTAGTTGCGTGAGAAGTTTAATGGAAATTCACGGCGGAATTGTTATCGAGAGTTGTCAGATACTTTGATCCTGTCGACGGCAGGGTCTTGAATTAGGTTTAGAACGTCGATGTAGGGGAGAGGTGCTATAAAAGAGACAAAACGAATTGCAAAAATTCTAAACGCATTACACATGCAAGTTATTTTCCTGTTTACGTCAACACTAGTGCCCATTCATTTGACGTAAACTTTACTGCGGTCTCACTTGCAACAGTGTAGTAATTCGCGGTTAATGTTTTACGGCAGTAAAGGAAAAATTTTCGTTAGATTTCTGTGTCGTTTTCTGAGATAAAGATACACACAAAGTGTTAAAGTGTTATATCATAAAAATAGCCTGTATTCAACTGAAACGAATATACTTAACAGGTAAG
Source organism: Andrena hattorfiana (assembly GCA_944738655.2). NCBI lineage: Eukaryota > Metazoa > Arthropoda > Insecta > Hymenoptera > Andrenidae > Andrena > Andrena hattorfiana. The sequence continues at coordinate 19,486,060 of OX122889.2, read as the reverse complement.
CTTAATTGATTATTTTCTTTGTTTTGAGGTTATTTTATATTAAACTCACTTATAGTCTTAAATGGGACAGCATAACAAATCTTAAATGGGACGTCCGTTTCATGGTTGTCCCTCTCATACACATGTACACTATATTTTACTTTTCTGTAAAGTTGTGTTAGTGTATCACCTCATACATAGATGCCATTATTTTAAATTATCAATTATTTTGATGGCGTATTGTTGCAAATTTAAGAATTAATAATGTGGCTATTTAAAGCGACAAACTTTATCGTTAAAAATTAATTATAAAATCTTTAATTGCAATACGAAAACGTGCCTACCTATTTTAGTACAAGTGATCTCATTTTTGTTCAAATAGAATTTAATTCTAAGCTATTTTATTATTTAAGTGTTTTATAGATTTTTTGTATAGGTACTTATATTTACCACTCGTGGGTATTCCTATGTTGAACTTAGTTTGTAAGACATAAATTTTATACAAAATAATACTTTGTAACTAAAAAAGCTGGTGAAGCATTAACGATAAGTCACACTTTATGAAGATAGTAAAATATATTGATGATTTATAATACAAAGAGTTCATTTTTCATAGATTCCATTGTTTTGTATCATTAAGATTTACAATTATAATTGTAATACGTAATAAGTTTATTTTTATTAACGTGTCCCTTTCATGACTTATAATGTCCCATTTAAAACCACCTAGTCGTAAATGGGATATTTCCCATTTATTTGAAAATTTTTTATCTCAATTTATGAGTTTGTAATATACTTTTATTAAAGGGAAATAAGCACGTTCTCTATTGATGTACTTGTTTTTTAAATACCTATAACGACATTATCAGAAATGGACGCTAAACAAAGGTGTCCCTTTTATAGCACCTCTCCTCTACATCGTCCATCACTGCGCAGTCTGAGGATCTGATGGCGGAGAGTAATGTGCGAAATACCAATTCGATTTTCGAGGACTTTAATTGTTGAAATATAAGTTGTACACTTTGATCTAAACCTTGGCGGCATTAAATTAAATTAAATGTAATTCTCATCAGTCAGGGGATTACGTAGACACCTGACGTGCAGGTTATGTACTGTATACTACGCAACAGATTGATATATCGCGTATCCAGGTTAAGCACAGGCGCCTTTACCTCTTGACCTACTTCCGTGGTCCTGCAAGAACGTCTTCCAGAAGAAAACTGTAGTGAAGTTGTTACAAGATCAGTCTGAAAGTTAGAAGCAATTCACCAGAGACATTTGAGCTTCCCTACTTTTTTTTTTTTAAATAAAATTTTGAATAACGAATAACAGTTAAAAATTTTATTCGTAGCCTAACCCAAACCTAACCCGGCGTTAACTTTATTTGCCGAGTAAAAAAATTAACTTTATTCGTTAAATAATCTAACGTTAATGTATTAACTTTTATGTAATCTGTTATTTAAACATTGTTTTACTTAGTTAATGCCCAACTCTGTTCCCTACCTTCACTTTACCGCATATACAAAATTTCTCCTTCAATAAATGAATGCAATCGGCATATTTCGATTCTAGGAAGTCTTAAAAAATAGTAACGGCAGAAGAAGTTTTTAGAAAAAAGGTAGTTTCGTTTCCACAAAAAAAAAAAACATCACACAATGAAGATTGAACTTCTTGCTCCCGTTAACAGGGGATTCGCAGGCAATAGGGAAATTTTCGACAATGGATTCACAATTCGATAAAACGAGATGGAGGATTGCCCAAACCCCCAGAACAATCGATCCCGTTCGAACAGGCAATCGCAATATATGGACGGGGCGATATAAACGCGAGAAATAGCCAACAACTCGGCGCCCGTACGGAGTTTCATTTCCAGGAATTCAATAATCGGTTACATCGCAATAACTGCGAGCCATTCGATTTTATGGTGCCACGCACCTACCGACCATTGCGGCTGCTTCAATCTTATATACGACACCTGTAAGATTCTCATACCGTTTGCAGTTATTTACTTCCATCTTTCAACGCCATCCATCAAACGCCTATCATACTGCGCTCCCGGTGAAACGGCTACCTTTTAAATTAAACTGAGCAGCGCCGTACAAAATATCTGTATCGATAAATCACCATCATTTTCGGTGTGAGAGGAAAAGTAGCTCGGAAAGTGCTTCCACTGAAAATTTTAAACAACGATGAATGAAAAGGTCACGTTCCAACTTTAGGCTTTCAAAGGAAGCAGGTTAGTAGACATTAATATTTTGATAATCTCCCTCGGAGAATATGGTTGGCGTGCATCAGCAAATTCAGTATTTGGAATCCAAATAAGAAACGTGAATCGTGCCTGTTGGGCGTGCACGTCATATCGCAGTACAAATCACCGAGAAGTTCCAAATTCAGCAATTTCCGTGTCTCTTAGACTGGAAGTCATATTCATGTTCTGTCACCATACTCACACGTACAGAGACGTACTCTGGCAACCGTGCAAATTGGCGTACGAACATGAGAGAGAGAGAGAGAGAGAGAGAGAGAGAGAGAGAGAGAGAGAGAGAGAGTGGGGGACACGTTTCATCCTTTCAAAGGTGTTGCTTGCCTAGTACGGCTTGTATCGAACGTTTCTCCAAGTATAAATTAAGGTTCTACCGGCACGGGCGACTAATTAACCGGAAATCAAATGTCGCGTTCCGCCGGTGTCTTGCTAGTTGCAGCGAGCTCGAGGATCCGAGCGCAAGAAGATTCTCACCGTGTTTCCATTAATCACGCCGGCAAGAATCGAAGCGCGTCGGAGTTTGCGACTAATTGTAAGCATTGGTAATGATGGAAGCGGAAACTTGCTGCTTTGGAGTCATTAAGTCGGGTTGTTTCTGGTAAACTGATCCCTTGACTGCTCGCTGACGGAACAGCCGGCGAAATAATCACCGGGTCGAGTAGTTGCGAGCAGGAACGTTGACGGGGTTCACGTGAGCGGAGCTTGCAAGCACCGTCGAACCGAGAAGAGAGAAACAGCCTAACAGTCGCCTTTGAATCTCCGCGCCACCGCGCCAATGACCTAACATAAACTTGCGCACTCATCATCCAGAAGCTCTTTAGCATATATAGTATTTATCGAGAAGCAGCTATTAGCCCGACGTTCTAGCCGAAAATTAAACGATTAAGAGTGCTCCTTTCATAAGATCGTAAATTTGTACGTTCATTCTCGGAGCAAAGGGAAGGAACCATCTAATAGGCGTTTCCGTTCCGACGGAGCGTATTATAAATTCATGGAGCGCGATGCTCATCGATGCAAATGGCGTTCGCACGGAGGGAAACGTTTATTTCGCAGCTCCTTCGTTTATTGGTAAACACGATGGAAGCAAGAGGCAAGAGCCGGTTAATTCAACGCGACGACGGCCATTTTCCGTGGCAAAAGAGATTGCTGTAATTATCCTTCTACGAGCAGTCTGCGATTTCGTAACGTCTCAAGGAATCGCGTGCCCTTTGCTCCGCGTTTACTTCTCGAGAGGAGCTTGGCGGACGGAAGGCAGGAAGGAAGGAGAAAAGAGAAAGAGGAAATACGAAGTAAAAGGCTTGAACTGGAACTTGAAGCAGCGGAACGCCTCTAGTCATAGCTCTTTCATCTCTTATTTTTAACTCTATAACCGGATATCGAATTCTGTGACAAAATAAAGCCCTTCTCTATTTCTCTATTGTCGCGTGTGCCATGTTCCACTCGTACCCACACTCTTGTTCCTTCTTGAGGGGATAAGTCAAAGGGAATTACTGCTTGTTTGGGGAGCCCGAGTGACGATTGTGCGGGAAACAATTGTCGTGAAACAGAGTGGGAAGCTGGATGAAAAAAAAAACGATGAGTGGAATGAATGGTGGACCTGTTGGGTCGGCTAATTGATTAGAGTAATGCTCATAGAATTTTGAAACGCCCCGCGGGACAATAATTTTCTTCATTGTCGTTTCAAGTTGCAAGCGAGGCAGCGCGCTCGAGGCTGGAAAGCTTGAAAGCCAGGCCGCGTTTTACAGTTGAAAGCGTTTAAATGCGCAACGATTTACGGATAATGCCCGGGCAGATTGTTGCGTCTAGCTGATTGGCCAATTCGCATGATAAATTTAACGCGTTAAAAGATTTGTCGGCCGCTGGGTGCTCGTACATCGGCGCGAAATGCGTTTGTCCAGTGCCTATGCATTGTTGTTGAATGCCTGCCGAAAGAGAAAATATTTACTGAATCGACAATTCGCGAGGTTTATGCGATAAAAGTGTTGCAGTGATTTTGGATTAAATTCTGGGAGCGGTTTTCCAATTGAAATTAAATATCTCCCATTCTGGACCAACGGTTAGTAAGCATATGAAACGATATACGTTTTTAACTGGTTAAACAAATTGCTAAGCAGGAAATTGCTAATAACTCGTGACTTGACAAAGACTGCGATATAAAAAAGTTATCGTAGATTTTTACCAAAATACTTGGTGTCGGGACACTTTTTCCTCTGGCAAAGTTGTCGCCCTGAGGGATTTGTTTGAAACGTACCGTGATCTATCTATTCGAATACGCACACGATGTATTTATTATCAACGTAACGGAGACGATTTATAACGCGCGTTCAGTTACGAACCGTTTGTCGGACTCGATAGGGTTTTATTTGCCAGCCAGTTCAACGGCGACAAGAAATTTTACGGCAATAAAACAAGGAAGTTCGTGTAACACAGTGGAAGAACGAAATTCCTGTGACGTGGTCGGAGGAACGTGATATTTTTGAATAATTATGACAGAGTGTCGGTAATGTAGGATGATTAGAATATTTCAGTATATAGAGCATTTCTAAAAGTTTGCATGGGGAATGGTTGGTTCGAACTTGGAGAAAACTAGAAACTATTGGTGTGTGGTTAGGCAAAATAGAAACGTTTAGTTCGTGGCTAGGCAACGTAGAAGTAGTCAGCGCTTGGTCAGACAACGCTGGAACGGTCGATAAGTTGCAGTGGTCGTTCATTACAATGGCAAATTCTGGTCCATCGTTAATCGTACAATTTAACGACCCCCCTCCAAGTATCCTTTTAGTTCGCATCGTCCACTATTTGTAGAACTTGTAAATTTAGAAACATTTAAGAGGATTTATGTGTTTTAAGCTTTTCCATGTTGTTGCAGGCGACTTTCAGGGAAGCAAATATTGCTGCAACAGTTAGGTTTCTGCTGAGAGTTAATATTTTTATGATTTTGAGTTTTAAAAAATATAGGAAAAACACCGTTGTTGTTTGTCTCAACTGCGAGTGTGAATGGGGATTCCAACAATTGTCCTCTCCTGAATAGATAAGCAAGATCAGAAGAAAGCCGCGAAGCAAATGAAAAAGGAAGCATAATGATCCCGTTTTAATGCAGTTTCCTCCTGTTCCTGCAAAAAGCAGGCGTCGTTTCTACTCCACGATCGCCTGAAGCGAGGAAATGAGAGGAAAAAGATTTCCAACCGGTTAAATAGATTCGTTTCCTTTCCATCATCTATTTCTCGTTACCACAGATTAGGGGGATGGGGGTGTAGAAACGGAACAATATCGAACGGGAAACGCATTTTCCACCGGCAGAATCGGGAGCCTCGTAAAGTTCTTTTATGGACACCCGCGAAAAGCTCGTCGACATTCTGAAATTTTCTTTTTTTTTTCTTCCAACCCCAGCGGTCATAAAATCTAACGATAAAATATCCCTTCGTATAATTCCGTGATTAACGTCGAATAAAATCAAATGAAATCGAGCTTACCATCGTACCGTTGTAAATTTTCCTCCTTTTTTCTTTCTGTCACATTCAACGACAATTCTCTGCTACGCGTGTAAATTGTTTCAGTTCGCGAGACACGTTTTTATTAAAACTGCAGGTCGAATTAAATTGACGTATTTCAATAAAAGTGACAACGTTAATGGTTTTCGGAAAACAGTCGAGCACCGCAATAAAACGTGACAGCGATAAATTTCAATATGATTTCGATGGTTTCGATAGATTTCATATTTAACGACGGAACTGTTGTCCCCGAAATGAACCAGTTTATAATGGAATGTTATTTTAAAATTGTAATATCGGAAAAACTTTATTCGGATGTTTAACCAGTATAGACGAATTTCTTTTGACAATTCACCCTGCAAGGATTATACTCAAGGTCTTGAACAGATCATAGCCAAGGTAATGACGTTACTTTAAATATTTTCGCGCACATTCGTTACTTCGAAACGAGAATTTAATTCCGACTTAATTAATTGGTTCTATTCTGACCGTTATTACCTTCCGTGTGCCGCGGGATCTGAGATATTAGAGGGTTTAAATAATTTAGAAAGAAACTGAGTATTAATTTAAACGTTTCCTTTTATCGAGCCCCCTATCTCTGGCGGAAATTAGAAGCTAACAGTGCGTTGATTAACCTTAACTGCCGGTAATTTATCACGTTGCTAAAATTCAAGACGACGAAGACGGTCGATTAATCCGGAACACTTTATATCTATTCAACAATAATTCGCGGTGCTTGGAACTAGAATTCATAAATATTTCGCAGAAACAGGAAGACACCATGTTCGAAGGTCTAGCGAACAAAGGAAGGGCTCCCATTAATGCCTGGAATTTGATTTGCCGTGGATCGACTATTCACCCTCGGTTCCGGGAATCAAGGGATTAAGACATAATTCCATATTGCAGCTCTCGGGTAATGCAGTAATTTATCGATCGATCTCGAAACGTATGTTTTATGAGAATTGTGCCGCCGGGGCGGAAGCGATAAAATACCGTAAGAATACGTGCTTTCCAAGGGCCTGGCCACCAGGATCCTGTACTTCCGGGCGACGACGGCACTGGGAACACGTAATTCTTCGAATCTCGACGGTGACGTCGCGTGATCGAAAAACGCGGCATCGAATCAATCCTTCTGAGCAATCGTAAACGAAAGGACGCGAAATCGTAAAATTTTTACGAAGTTCGTTCCACGATATCACCCCTCTGATTCCGCATTCCACCGTTCGCAGGTATGCACCTGCTGTGGCGTCGCACAGTGGTCGGAGTAGGGGTAGTAGGTGACATTCGGCCCAAAAATGAACTTTCTCCTATCGAACTCTGCTGAATGTATACTACTTCCTAAATGGCCCACAGTCCCGAATCTGAAAATATTAATAAAATTTAATAAAAATTGCAATTGAGACGAACACTTAAAGTTGGACATTTTAAAGATTTGGACATTTGAACCAGAAAAAACTGCTTCCTTCTTAGAGATGCCCTGACGACCCTGTTTAATATTTTCTCTCTGTTTTTTCTATCTAGAATGAAGAGCATTCTTTTGCGTTAAAAATTAACACCGTTAACTAAAAGTTACTGTTCACAAAGTATTAAAAAAATAATGCTCAATGAAATAAAGAAAATTGTCAAAGTTCTTTACAATTGACAAGGAATATCTTTCAAGTTCCATCCAGTTCCACGTTCTAGCCAATTGGAATATTTTCAGCACACCTTTTTCTACAGAATCATGCAAAAATCATTTACCCCTTCAGCCCACTCTTCAAATTATTAATGTTTCAAAATGCCAGCTTTATCTCATTTTACGTATATACGTTCGTATTATAATTGTATTACAAAGGGTTTTTGCAAATATTTATGTATGTATTGGGTCGACATGCAAAACGTTCATCGAATAAATTAATAATAAATGAATAATAACGTTTAACTAAATTGTAGATTTGGTCACAATTTCTAATAGTACTATTTGACTCTTCCTTATAACTCGGAAACGAATAGTTTCCCGAACATGCGATTCAAATCACTTAAAGAACATTAAATAAGGTACCAAATAAACAGAATTAATTTTTTTATCACAAATAAGTTAAAAAGTTGAAAAATAAATAATAAATGTAAAAAATATTAAATTATATATCATTACAATAGGATAACTTTGTCCTGTTTGTTGGCACAAATTTCATTCCGATATCTTTTATAGTTTAAAAGTTATACACATATGTCCCCTATTACCCCTATTCCGACCACTGTGCGTAGTTTCTGTTAGATTATGTTTTAAGAGATCTGTATAATACTCTAATTGAAATTAAACTAGCTTGAGACTGAGAAAAGATTTTATTAACACTATTACGTAGCAAGGATATAAACGAAAGTGTAATGGAAGCTTGTTACGAGGAAACCATAGAAACGAGGAATGAAAGAGTATAGTTCTGAACTGAACAAGATAATAATAGCTGTTGCTAACTTCTTGTTGCAATAAACCTATATTCCAACAGTTTCGAACTCGTCACACACAGAACGTTAACGTCCACGCCCCCAATTACTCATCTGTCTCCTTCTAAATGTCTCTCCAATAGAGTTCAAAATCTTTCGATAACTCAGGAGGTGTACCGAAACGATGCCATTCGGGGAAGAACGGTTGCTGTGTAATTCGAGTAGATTCAGCAGAAACCTGAGCAACGTCCAAATGAAGGGATCACAAAGGCTTCCCTTCTTTCGATGTTTTTGTTTTAGGAAGACGCGCAATAGTCTGGCGGTAAAGGCAACTTTAGCAATATGGCGGAGTTGCTGCAGACTTTACATTCTCCCTCCAGGCGCATTGGTCCGCAAGAACTGTTAAAGACTACTTTCTGTCTTCTCTTTCGAAAACTCCTCGCTTTACGAAGCGTCTGTTTACCATGGAACGCAAGGGGGACGAGAATTCTAATCTCTCTGCATCCTAATTTTACCCATCAGCATTCTTTCTCTTTATTGTAAACGAATTTCGATCGCGAGTCCCTAGAAAACCAGAACCGCGCTTTGAAATTTTATGGAACGGGTCCGCGCGGCTCTCTGAAACTCTCGTTTACCCTGCGACAAAATTTACACGCGTGGAGCCGTAGCGGTGAACGTTTTAAACCGATTTAGATGCAGCTTGCGGTGTCGCGTCGTGTCCACGCCGAGCTAATCACGTAATTCGTTTAGGCGTTAAAAATGTCGCGCTGATCAAACGCGGAATAACGAGATTCGGTCGGGGATCGCATGAATCATTCCACATCCACGTATTTGCACCCGCGACGGTATTAATTAACGCAATGGAGTAAACAAGCCGCAGCCTTTGCATCAGGGGTCACTTGATTCGCGCTTGTGAAACCGCGTTCTTGTTGAAACGTGCCCGCGGTGAAGAATCAATTAACAAAGGTAACCAGATAACGTGGGCAAACAGTCCGCCAATTGCTAATTAATTGCAGTGGAATGGTATATGATGCGGTATGATACCGTTCCTTATTTAAGTTGTGATTAATTTTCTCACGAAGGAGATTAAGGGGTTACATACATTCTCAACTTTCGAAAAATCGATTTTTGTTTGCTCACTGAAATTAAATGTTGATAGTGTGTAGAATATAGGACAAAAAGAATTAAAGTGATATCTCAATATTTAACGAAGATATTTGTCATAATGTAAGAGCGTACACGGTCGAAAAAATTCGGCCGCGCCGAATAGTAGATAGTCACGTGCAGCATTTAAGTAGAAACTTACAAATACATGTTATCCTTACTGCTAATTGAATTAGTAAAAGTATAACTATATATTTGATATATTCTACGCCGTATAATATCCTTAATGGAGCTGCAAATGACGCTGCGAGAGATATATAAAATATTTTTCCGTATATGTAGGGTAAATCCGGGAGACGCGGTCGGGCCGCAGAGTTGGTCGAGTCGCTATATTTCAGACTCTCTACGTAAAAATACGTTAAAGTGCAGACCAATTACTTCTCTAGAAGCCAAACAGTTGCATGAATAGCGTCATTTCGCTTCCTTCTGTGTTTTTCTGGATTTATAGACTTTAAAAGGTAAAGGTGAGGTTACATTTAACCTCTTTTGTCAAACAATTACAGAATCATATTTAAAATAAACTTCTAAGTTTATTTTCGTTTAATGTTTGGGATAATAAGATAGTAGAGATATTAAGGGACAATGGAGACAAAGTATTTGGCCATATTAATTCTTCCTCTCAAAGCTAACGAGAAGACCATCTCTCGCTGCAGAAGGGAGAGATGGTCGAGTATATGATTGTTTTATTATTTTTGTTTATTTTTATTTTTTATTATTATTTTTGTTTATTTAGTTTATTTATTCACTTTTGTATTCATTTGCCTTGTTAATCGCCAATAGGTCACTTTTTCTTTGATGTGTTCTTTACTTGTTTAGCGTAAACAAATTAAATATCAATGAATCTGTAGTTGTATTCACTCATAAATAATTTTGCTTTATTCTTTCTTAATTTTCCATGAATAATTATGTGAGTGGTCTCTGCCAACGACGAAAACCATTTCTCCCGGCACCGCGGGAGAGGTGGTCAGATGTCATGACTTCAGTTTTCAACCCGATTTACAGTAAATACTGTCTTAAAGTAAATATCAACCAGTTTTTTGAATCGGCATAAAATTTTGAGCATATAGGTTCGTTCTGATAAAATAAGTAATGTCTATATTAATTTTAATAGCCATTTTATATTAGGTCGACCGCGTCTCCCGGATTTACCCTAAATGATTATGTATACATTAATTGAAAAATAAATGCATATGTGCAAATATTACAACAATCGGGGTGTAAGATTGGCTTCAATTTGCACAATTATTGTAAAACAGAGGACGCCAATAGACTAAAACACGCGAGGATCGCAGCGGCGCAAACCACAAAAGAGGCTCTTACTGCACGCAGATTGAGCAGAAATTCCAAAAATATACAAATTCAGCAAAGGGGGGTCCACAGTATGCTGCTAGAATGGCAGATTACGTGTAAGTTGAAAAAAACGTTTTTTCAATACTTTGTGTCCTTCTTAACTTTAAACGCGTTTTTCTCGAAACCACATTTTTCTATCTTGTCAGCATGATAAATTCGATTATAGTAATTCGTCCTAATTGTCCCGTTTTTACCATGCGTAGTACGCCCCGGTGACTATCCCCACCATTTCTTGGAATCCTTCGGTCGAGAGTGAGAGAACGAAAGAATCGACGGCAACTTCGTGTCAACTGTTTCGTTCCCTCTCACTCGCTCTTCGGAATTCTCACTCGCAGCATCGGCCGTACGGAATAGTGTCCGCATCGCGTCGCATGCCCACCGCCAGCCCCGTTCGTCGGGTTTATAACGACGAATTACTGTACATGATTACAACATCTTTTCACGAACTTTGCGTTAATCTATGCAGAATTTCTCTAGGAGCCATTGGGCCAGATTTCTAAAATTTTAATTTATAATATATTTTATACCATTTAAAGATCAAAATTGTAGACGAAAAATTGGCCTTTTTCTTCAAAATGGCATAATTTTATTATTTTCTAAAAATTAAAAAATTTTGCCCAATGGCCCATTGCTACAACACCATTTTACAAGACCGGTTTGAATTTTTTTTTATAATTTACTAAAAACGAAACCACGAATTTAGCCCTCATTCCGGCTGGCATTCTGGTTTCCCTCCTTACGTCGAGTAACTGGAATCTTTCTGAAGTGCACTCAAAGGAGTAGATTCAATCCTTTATTCTACAAATTTGAAGATGAAAATGGCAATACAAGGTTTCCGATCCTCGAGGAAGCTTTGAGAGCCAACTGAACGGAGAGACAGAACACGCAAAAGGGATCCATAGGTGTTTAAAGATCAAAGTGTATTCTAGACTCTGTCACTGTGACTTCATATCTCAAAGGGAGGTCGATCTCCTTTTTTTCCCAGCGATTGCATGATTAAAAGAGCGCACGATGCGCGGAGAGAGTTTCCAGATCCATTCAATCACTATTCATGAATACTTTCACTCGTTCCTATTCGCAAAAGTTGCGTAGTTGATTCGGCAAAAAAAAAAGAGGTAGCATTGAATAACACGTGAGCTGAATCGAATTGCTCCGTTTTGAACTCTCTTCTTTACATCCCCCATAGAAAAGCTTTTCAATTTTCTGTGCGAGAAATTATCCCTAGAGACCATTTGAGTAGAGACCGTCGAAACAATAACCAGTGGAGTCTCCGTCGTTATCGATGCCAGCGCAGAAATATTTCAGGATTGATTTTTTCCTACGCCAGTCGACGGTTAATTGAAGAAAAACGGTGCATCGAAGTGGCTGTCGAGGGGCGTACCGTCCAAGTATCAGTCAATTACCGTCGCCGGTAGACGGTCCGCGGAAAAAAGGGAATACGGGATCGACGAGGAGGAGAGAATCTTTTCGGTGGGAGGCAGACGAAACGAGAAGTCGAAGTAGAGGGTTGGTACAGCGAGCGAAAAAGAGCGGGCTGAATTTGTCAGACACCTCTCGCGTATGGAATATCGCTGTGTCAGCGCCAAGCTTATAAAGGCAGGTGAGCTCTCGTGCGACTTTCAAAGCTTTTCGGTGTTCCCGATGCCACCCCTCGCGACGCCGTTGCTGACTGCACGTACCGTCTGATTCGGTTTGTTCGAGGGTTCCGTGGATTTCGGGTGAAGCGACCGGAATAAACGCAGACAACTCCTGTCGCGCTTTCAGTTAGAAACGAAGTTCCTGAAAGTACCTCCATTCATTTTCGTTACTTTCCATCGATCGTTTTTGTATAGAGAACGCGAACGTTCGACGTTACGGACTGAAGGTACGAAATCTCTACTGCTCTAGGGCATGATCGCATGGCTGAGTTAGCTTCTTTCTAGATCTATCCACGAACCTATAGTCTCTCAATCTTCGCTGGCAGTGTACATGCGTCGTGTCACAATCTCCGTAAAACCATTTAAATGAAAGATTTTCTACATTTTCTGTGGTGTCTAAAATAGGAGGATATATTTTATACGATATGGTTGGGAAGAATACTTCCTACAGATGCATGCAGAGGCTGCAAGTATGTGCCAGCATACGAAGTATCTTCAAAACGACTCACGAGCGGAACAACTCGGTTCTGTGGGATTTGCCAGACAGTTCGGTATTCGGCAAATTCGCAATAATGCCTCCCGTTGTCATTGTCTACTGTCTCGTTTGTGTACCGGCCGCATGATGTGCATATAGACGTTCCAGCGTTACCAAGCGCGCGTATATGCGCCCGTGATGCATGCGAGTGTCCGCTCGCTGGAACACCGGTCGGACAGTTATGTAGCGGGGCATATCTTTTCGGGTATTTCGCGAAAAATCTCTGGCCGTCGAAGCCCCTGCGGGATCGCCGTCCCTCGAAATTTTCGTGTGATTCGAAGCGTCGTCGCGAGCGGATCTGACGTTTCTCGTTGCGCGAAATACATGCACATATAGTCTCGCGAGGAATTCCTGCGGAAGTTGTACACTTTGCGGAAGATGTCTTTCCGTGGCAAGGGCTCGCTGAGATGTCTGGAATATTGCATTTTTTAAGAAACAAGCTTAAAGTATTGCAGGCTTGAAAGCTGCCCTTATATTCTTCGTCCACGTCTGACTGGCATAAGCAAGAATTGTTAAAGGATGAGACACAAAAGTACAGTTTACTAGTTGATCTTATCTCATGATGCATGACTGTAAACGAAAAGGATGGCAGGCATTTCTTCGTAGAAGTTTACGTGTGTTTTTAGGCTACCTTTCAGAATTTTTTGGGCGAAATTATAAAATAAACGAAAAAACTTTTTTACGGGCTTTATTCTACATTCCTTGTAGTATATATAAAAATAGTAGCTATTGTTTGAAATAAAATGGAGTTGCTGGTGCTCTTCCATTCTTGCAGTTTTTGAAAAGACACTCTCCATGGCTGGCAGTATAAGCCCCGTATACTTTCACGTAGGATAAAAAATCGAAAATTTTCATTATTTACGTGACACTATTTACTACAGAAGTACATAGCGATTTGTCAAAAGATTGATTTTTGTGAAAATGGTGGATATTGAAGAGAATATCAGTGTTAGTAAAAAAATTGCCTAAAATTTTAAGTCCAAATTGTGTCTAAACTTGCCTGTAGCAAAAAAGTTTTTAATGAATCGTAAAATCCGTAGGTGCTTCTGTAGATAATGTATTATAGCAAATATTATTAAAATTTCAAGTGAATCTAATAAAAATTGTTCAAGTGATGCTGGTAGCCAATTTGAAAAAAGTAATTCCGAGGAGCTTGGCGGGACAACACATAACTCGGTCATTTCTTAATATCTCTGTAGAATATTTATACAATATATTCCTTAATACATGCCCTAAATATAAAAAGTATAGAAATAATTTTCAACCTTTATAGTGTCATAAAAAAATTCGTCTAATTAAATTTGCTGCTTTGGACGTTTCAGGGTGGTGTAATCCCTTAAAATTGTTGCGTTAGGCGGATCACAGTGCATGTAATGTAACTAATTTTTCCCTATCAATTTTCCAAGATTCATGGACGTGTCGTCGTAATGCGGCTATGTACATATCTGTAACGAGGTTGCGAGGCATTCACACCTCCGTCAATTTGCTCCAGCAAACACGTCCGCGGTGCTTGCTGCCGAACTGGGAACACCTGTGGGCACGCTTGTTCGCGGACCTGCGAATTTCCGTATGTATTTACGGCAGTGGTGGCCAAAGTGCTTTGCGAACGAGGTAAAACGGAGGGGAAAATAAAAAGGCCTCACTACGCGGGCGATGAATGTTCCGCTCCACCGAATCGCGGCATTTCTCGCTAAAACAGACCGCCAAGTCATCGACGTGTCACAGTTTTTTTTTCCTTTGACGGCATATCTCAACTGAATTTTCCAGTAAATCGAGTCAAGTATCGGCCGAACTGCAGTTTCTCTGCGTGCACGCGCGAAGCATGGCCCTGTGCACCTGGAAATTTGGTTCGCCCACGTTTTACCTTGTCTCGTGTTTCCGCTCGTTTATTCGGTCGAAATCGAATGTACAGTTCCATTTTTAGCGGCAAGCACGGGGAAAGTATCGGAGAGTACGCGTGGAAAGTTCCAAAGAATCGTTCGCATGGGGGCAAGTTTCAATTTGAAAGAGTAGTTTCTCGTAATCTCGTCTGCAGCCGTGTTTCAGGAGAAGAAAGTTGCGACCGGTATTCGAAAGTTCTTTAGCCGCTGTAGCCCTGCATAAATCTCCCGCTATCGCTGCATTTTTCCTCGCATCGCTTTCGACCCAGCCTGCCCTGCCCCCTCGTTCATCGTTTTACGCCTCCCTTCGGCTTCAACTCTTCCACCCCACCCCCTCCTGTTATAATACTTGCCCCGTTAGCGTCGAGCGACACGTACCGTTATTGCCCCGGCGTGCTTTGTTGTTGTGCATAAAAGAATCTATTGAGATTTACGTCGAAGGGAGCGAGGAGTGCATCTACCTTTGCAGTTCACGAGCCTCGCCGTTCATTCTGTGTTTCAACGGATTCATATGGAAATGTCTCTTCCGGTAATAATAACGATTCCTCAAGACGATTTCGGTTACTTTGAAATACGTGCGATTCGAATGGTTCATGAACCATGCATCACGAGACAAAGAAATAAGAACTTCCGCGCATAAAAGGGTGGAAATGTGTGAAGACGAATTCTCAGGGTAGATGATAAAGGGAACGAAGAAGCTGATCTAGGGAAGCTTGAAAAAGTTTTTGCTGAAAGCGCCGCGAAATACGAAGATTTATAACATCCAGGCGAAGAGTGGAGGAGCGTGGCAGGAAATGCATTTCGAGCTGTCTGCGGGAGCACGCGTGAATTTTCATTCGTATGACAAATTGATGGCCAAGTATGCCTGCAATTCATTGCCATCGAGGTAAAAAATTATTTCTAGACCATTTCCAGAGCGTCCTAGCTCGACTCATTGTTCAAGTCTTCCATGCAAAATGTTATACCATCGCGATAAAGCTGCTCGCTTTTAGACGCGTCAGTTTACCGATTAGCCACCCCTGATTCAGCCCTTACGCACCGCAATATTAATATTCAGGAGACGTGTCTCTGATTTATCCGGTGACCGTTGAAATCGCAGGAAATTCTCCTGTTCCTGTAAAATTTTATTGCAAATGTAAAACTTCGCTGCGTCACTGGGGGGCGGTAATACAGAGCATTCTCGCCCCGGGGTTTCTCCCAAGGCAAGGATAACAGAGTTGAATTGCTCGAAGCATTTAAGTGAACGATCCGACGAAACTAACGGAGAACGGAGCCGCAGGGTACGAACGAATTTGCCTGAAATTTTTATTCCTCTCGATCGTACGGCTTGCAACGGGCAACGGGGAAGCTGAACGCGAGTCTGGAGTGCATATCCCTGCTCTATTAACCTTTCGACCGAGGATCTTTTTTGCCCGGGCGTCGTACAACGCGGCAAAGTAAACGAGATTCGTTGGAAACACGCCCCGCTCCAGCAGGAGACGTAAGTATATTTACTAGACACGATGCAATTCGAAAATGTCGATTTCGAGCGGCATTCGTGCGCGCGGGATCCACTAAACTTGCCACAGGAGAGAAACGACGACGATTCTATCACGCTCACTTCCCCACCAAACTCTGATCTGTACTTTGGAATCGATCGTAGGAGGGCCTGAACGCCGTAACAATTTTCTATGCGGGGAAATCAGGGAGGACTCCATCCTACCTTGTACCCTTCTTCATGACGAACCAAGTTTGAACATTCTCTTATGTAGATAGTGGATTTAAATCTACGATTCTTGGGTTCTGTTGAAGGTGAGGAATCGCGATGCCTGGAAACGGTACGAGTGAAATGTATTTCGTTATACCATGGATAGAGGTGTTTGAACAGTGGGATGGGAGAAGTATTGTCTACAGCGTCGATTGTTGGCTTGGTTTGTTATCTAAAAGAGGGAGTGGCTTTCAAAAGAACTGATAAACTCACGAACAAGTAGTAGTGCTTGATACATAATCAGGCAGATTAGAAATGATTCAAGTGTAACTGGATTCGTTGAAGACTTTTAGATTCATTTAAGAGGTCTTCCTACGGTGGCGGCAGAAAAAAAACTTAATTTTTCGGGAATTAAAAAAAGAAACATCATTTTAGTCAACATCGAATGAAAAATAGATCCTTCTGCACGGTTATAGCTTTATCCTATCATCTTTTAAGACTATAAAAAAAATTTGAAAGTAAAAATATCCATCTATACAGGAATAGAGCATCGTGAAGAGAACAATATACTTTCAGATGCCAGACCTTATTGCCAAAAAACCAAAAGACCGATCCACTTCAAATATATCAGGCATACTTACAATTAGTAGACGTTACTTTATCGTTCGAAATAGAATTTTGCAGCTACTTGCAAAATTGAATTACTACGGCCTACAAAACTATAATTCTTTTTGCTAAAATTGATGAAATTTTTTAGATGTTTCTTGGTTTCAAGATATTTTTCATTATGCTGGTTCAGGCGATAGTCACACCTCTACAGATTACCAATCTTTTTCAATTTGATGTTTGAGATAATTACAATTGCTGATATCAGGTCCAGCATCCGGAAGGATATTGTTCTCTTCACGATGCTCCTATTCCGCAATAAATAGATATTTTTACTTCCAAATTTATTTTTATAGTCTTAAAAAGTGATAGAATAAATCTACAAACGTGCAGAATGTTCATTTTTTTTACGTTGACTCAAATGATGTTTCTTTTCTTAATTCCCGAAAAACTAAATATTTTTCGGCCGTCACACTAGAACGACTCCTTATGTGGAATTCGTGTTCCACCAGAGTAATGAATGATGATGAACATCTCGTAGTAACATACCTAGACTTCCGTGCAAGTAGTAACGCCCAGCGTGGTCTCAGACAAAGTAGAACCGGGTCGCGCGTGTCCAGACGCAAGAGAAACGACTCGTATGTAACCAGGCGTACAAACAGATTCCCTCGGTGTTGTAGAGGAAAAACAGCTATTCTTTACTCTACAGTGGACGAGAACTACTCGAGTGGCCCCTTCAGGACGCCCACGAAACTTCTCTCGCGATTTGTGAGGGAAAGAACGCACAAATACTCCTCATAACTTTTCCTTTTGCCCTATGCCCTGGGAGTTACGCAGGTCGCTTCGAATTTCGCGAAAACGGTAATACGTATGCTGTCTCAATTGCTCGAGGCGTAAATAAAGACTAACACCGGGTTTCCCTGGGATACTATTCCTCCCTTGGGAAGCTGATATCCGGAAAATATCGTGACACGGAGATGGGGCAGTTATATTAAATCATCCTAGGGTATCGTTCGAAGATTTGCAATGG
Source organism: Andrena hattorfiana (assembly GCA_944738655.2). Taxonomy (NCBI): domain Eukaryota; kingdom Metazoa; phylum Arthropoda; class Insecta; order Hymenoptera; family Andrenidae; genus Andrena; species Andrena hattorfiana. The sequence continues at coordinate 19,468,017 of OX122889.2, read as the reverse complement.
AAAAGGGGAGAATCGTGTAACCCATTTGCAATCGGAGTCTGTGCTCCGCGAGAAGCATCTCGATGCAGCGCAATGGAAACGTCCGTGCAATATTATCGGGGAGATGAAAACAATTTCAATAATTTCGAGTAATTAAAAGTGGATCATAAAAATTCATTAAAGGGGAAAGGCATCGGAAGTGGCAACACGTTACCGTCGTTGAACGTCGCTTTGACCTCGTTACGTTGCTCGTCGCCGGGGTTCGGTAATCAGAAGGCTGTTCGCTCTGTCGGAAAATCGGGAAATGAAATAACGAGGGGCGATCAAACTTTTAGAGCCGGTACATCTATATCACCGGTCGAAAACGATATTATATCCCGTGCCGTAAAGCCAAAGACTGTCCGTAAAGTCCTGGCACAGAGGAACGAGGTCGATCGCCTCGGTTCTAATGAATTTACAAACGACGAGAGTGCATTCTCGTCTCTGATACAAAGTGCAACAATTTGCTGTTTATTTCGGTGGCTTCTTCTCGTCTCCGGCAACTTTTAATCTCATCTAGGACCGAAGGCTCTAAACGACGAAATTACATTCTTGAAATTTCCGTCCGATACCTACGGTCTGCCCGGTGGCACGGTTAAGCTAACGCAGTAAACATTCGGAACGCTGGAAGAAGTAAAGATGGGAACGATCTATATAAGATTACGCGAAGCTGGAGGAACGCCGTGCGCGTTTGTTTTCGAGAATCAATAATCCGAGCGACCCAACCACTATGGTTGATGAAATTGAAAAAGTTTAGAGCCAAAGCGAGCGCCGACTGAAGAGATGACTTCGGTCCCATTCTCCGAGCTCCGCTGCATTAATCCACCTTATACATCGCTGGCAATGCTATCGATTGTTGGAACGATCAGCTTTAACATCAAAATATTCCATGCCTCGTCACGAATGGCGGTCTCTATTGCGAGTAGTTAGCCCGGTGTCTCTGTGTAACTTTGCTCGTGGCTCGACGATCGATGACAGGTATATGTGTGCCAGCTTAGGCAGGTTACAACTTCGTAAACCAAACATGACGGATGTACATATTAATTGGTCACCAGAAATTGCATTTATGTTCTTGAATTTCCTGTTACCCGTACTTATGTTGCCATTGAAATACTTGAAATACCGTCCCCGATTATCTTTCATCTGATCGTCTGGTATTTCCAACTCAAATACTCCCACTTTTACGTTCACCAAATTGTTGGGGTCGTGTCGCAAAGGCACTTGGTTAAATTACATAGACGGCGGCAGTAATTTCGGGCGATTATAATTACGAGATTACAATTAGTTGGCCGTGGTAGCCGTGGCATTCGAGGGAGAGAGAGATGACCCAGGTAATTCGAGGATGAATCATCGTTTGGACGACGCCGACTCGCCGAAGCTTTTCCTAACGAGCTTCCACGGTATTCCAGGTAATAAAGTGGCCAGGAAAATAGTGGAGGCCAGCAAGCCCATTGCCAAGATTTAAACGCACCGCAACCGAGTCAGCAGGTTCCTGCACGGGCAACTTGGAGTTGCAGCTATGCAGACGAAAGGTGCATCCAGCTTTCCTTTACTACTTTCTTCCCTGGACAATGCAGTCCCCGGTGTTTACGTTTCTTTCTTTTTCAGGCGGGGATATTTATAGGATGAAGCTTACGACTTTGTTTCCGTCTTTCCTTCGATTTTCTGAACCGGTTCTTTGTTTGTCCCCTCTCTCGCGGAGCGAACTACATTGTACTCGGAAGTACGACTCTGTAAGTTGTTGCTAAATGAGGGGAGCGAAAGTCAATCCGAGTCGCATTGTATCGGTTTCTCCAGGCACAAAGTACACAGTACGAGACATTCGAATTCAAAGATCGCCGACAGAGGTACTAATTTGTGGAAACAGTGTCCTTTTGTGCTTTTCTTTGTTCCCTGGAAAAGCGTCGAACGTTGAAGAGAACTGCTGAGCATCGAAACGCCGCTGAATATAATAAATGAACAAAGAGGTCGTTATTCAGCTTGCTGAAGTAAAGAAACTGTAGTAATTTACAGGGGATTAGAAAACATTGAGACGTTCGCAGGATATTGTTGCACGGGAGCGCAGTTATACCTAGTAAATGGCCCGTGACGCTGAAAATTGGCCGAAGTACCAGTCGCGATCACATATTCTTGACTCATGATTCTGTTTCACGGTTCGTTTCGCGGCGTAACAAACAGGAAAGGGTCTTCTATCCGGCGCAGTACGGCATTTATGTTCTTGAAAAACGCAAACAATGATACGCTCCTCTTCAAATCCTTCGAACTCGGTGGTTTATTATCGACATTAAACCCCACGGTTCTAGTCGCTCGAGATCAACTTTTGTTCCTTGGAGAGACATGAATTACGAACAATGGGACTCGCGATGATTGCAAGAGAATTCCCAGTTGCTTTTCATGCTGTAATATGCACGTATTCGAAACGCCGAGCTATTGTTGACACAAAGTACCTTCTTCATTTGCCAATTTTTTCTCTTGCAGGAAGCTTGACTTAATCCCTCCATATTGTTTAACTACGAGCGTTGCTTGTTCTTCTGTAGAGTACATATCATTAGCCACACATTCGGCATTCGACAAACTGTTTTCCAATATATTCGCGCATATCTCCCCACTATGTTCTTACTGGGCAAATGATGAGCGTTTCGACTCGTGATTGCTAACAGTGGACATTCGTACAGACCCTCGCGCAACATATGATAATCGGCGAACAGCGAACATTTGCCTAAGTGGGTCGCTAGATCCACGAGTGTAGTTGCTCGCCGTATGACGAACATTCGTTATTCAGCGACGTTATTCCGCCTTAACATGAACACCCAGAAACTCCATAAGAACATCGATAAAATCGGAGAGCTTTCACGACTTAACGACTGCAGCCGTCCACCAGAGGGGAGGCTATGAAAACAGCCCGATGGGGCGTAAAAAATGGCCGTTGCCCACTTTTTCCACACAATTTGCTGGCGCCCGTAACAAGATAATGGTCATTTATGCAGCCATTTTCTCCGTGGACGGGGAATATGAAGAGGAGCGGGAGCCGCCCCCGTATGCGCGCGGCCACGCGCACAAAGAACACCGCAATTGCGTGGGAACGGTTTCCGGTAGATATTCTTTTTGCAGCGCGTTTATTTTTGATGTTCCATCTCTTTTTTTCCTCGCTACCCCGTCCCTTTTCCTAAGCCCGTCTCACCCACCCGCGCCCTCCCCTCCACAAGGGTTTTCCGCACCCTCTATTCACACCAGGCTTTTAGCTTTGATGAATCGCGCTGGAATTACCCGTTGCATTCGCGGGACCAATGGAGCAGCTTCCGCGGGGGGAGGCGGAAAGACGGAGAGGACGGCGAGGAAAAAAAGCCTCCCCGAAGGAGGGGGCGCGGGAAGCGGGTTGGGGCGGCAGTGAACTATCTCGTCGATATTTCTGCGCGTATAACGAGATAGAAAGCCGCGCAGCGGATGCATCCGCGGCATTTGCGGGGCCGCGGCGATTCTTTTCTTTTTGTTCCTTCGCGAGGGGTGGAAGGCGAAGAGCGAGCGGTTCTATGAGTGCACACGGCGCCGCGTGCGTTATGCGCGGTCGATGGTATACTTTAGAGTATGATAAGGCGGTGCCGTTGGGGATGCGCTCGTGGTACAGCGTCGTTGACTAGGGCGCCGGAATAATGCGATCTTATTAAATGGCTCCAGCCTCTAGTAGATCCAACAGCCCCGTGAGAATGCTCGAGAAAAGTAACTATATGGTTAGCTGTTGAAAGCGGTAAAAGCGTATTTGTGGCCTCGATAATTAATGGTCTGAAAAACGTGGGTAGGGTGGAATATGATAAACTCTTTAACCACGGTAATATATTACGTTCGAGGAATGCCTTTTTGTGTCTTCGAGGAAACCGCGAAGCCCTGTATCAGACCCAACCACCGACCGACGTCAGACGTCGCCTCTTATGAGACGTTGGACAGAAATCGACGGGAACAGACATCCCCGGAGCTGAGAAATAAGAAGACGTGGGAAGTCAGACTGACTTGGAGAAAAAGGAGATATAAGTGGAGGAGGATACCGTAAACGAGCATGACGTGGGAGCAATATCGCGCAGGTATCGGGGGTGAGTGGGCACAGAAGGATTAAAGTGGAGAACGATTTTCCATTCCCTTTTTAACGGGGAGCCGACGAATCAAATTCTAGAAAGGGGCAAGCCCAGGCCTCTGTGTACCTTTGCGCGCGGAACATGTCACTCTACGAGGAGTTTATGTCTCGTTTAAATAGAGCTCGCGTTGCACGGTGCCGGATGAGAGTCTGCACGCGTAACTACCGCCTTAAGCGAGCTTCCCTCGTTTCGCGACAGGGTAATTAAGCTAATTGAATTGGCGTGCCTTTGATATATGTTAATAACACAGTTCGCGGCTTTCGCGAGTTTCGTCAATCGTTCGCGGTACGGAAATTGAACGATCATTGTCGACTCTTTTAAAGATTTCAACTTTTTAACAAATTCATTTACTTTTTTCTTATTACCTTTATGTTCTGTCGTTTCTTCCTCTTCGTGTTCGTTGCGCATACGTTCGTCGCAGCAGGAATAAGAGTATCAAAATATAAGAAACCTTGGCGAAGTATTACTATAATACGAAAGGAGTGATAGACACTGATAGTAATCGTGTTTTCAGCATATCGAAATCTGCCTGTGCGTGGACGATAATTTCGCTCATTATGTAGGTTAATCTGCGATGCAGAAATCAGTTAACGCAGCGAGTGCAATTTGAGCGATAATTATTAGAAGCGTGATGATCACATTAATCCCCATCTACCCGTACTCGACCGAGGAGTCACCTTGGCTTCTCGCAGACATTGGACTGAAAAATGTCCAATACCCAACTTCCACGATGAATTCATGACAATGGCAAAGAACTTATGATAATTCGGGGTACGAGGGTGTCGAGGGAAACAATTCGAAGTTCCCTACAGTAAAGGAACAGACTAGAATTGAAGAAAATGGAAGGTAAAGTTCTTGAAGAAGCAGCGGCCGATTCAGGGTGGTTTTTTCGCGTGGGGAACATAATCGTAAGCTGAAAATACGCGCGAACCATCGTTCCGTAGAATCTTCCGTTCGGATTTTTCCTTGCCGCAGCTTTCACGGCGATCGTGCTTTTTGCGAGCAAAAAAACGCGACAGAGTCGCTTCTAACGGCCACGGAGACCGAGAGCAAGTTCTGGGGAAGTCCTGTTAGACCGAATCTCAGTGGGTTTCGCTTCTAACTGCACAAGATATTTATCCGGAATGGTGATCCAGCGTGTCTGCCTGCCGCTGCGGTTGCGGTTATATTTATGGTATGAGATGCTTGCAACTTGCGAACTATCGCTAGTGGTGCGCCCTCCATTTTTGCGTATGTCATGAATTCATGTATTTTGACTATCTAGGGTCTTGGAATTCTCCTTTTATTTTCCTCTGCATGTCTTTGATACCTAGGGGAGACCGGGGCAAAATCGAGACGCTAAGGATAAAAGTTCCTAATTTTGACATTATCAATGTAAAAAGAAATTGCAATTAGGATTCATTAGAATAAACTCTTTATTAAATAATAGTATATATTCAGTCTTTTTAATAGAAGAACAAATGCAAAAAAATAACGATTTAATATATGATCCGTTTTTACGGTTTTACCCCATGGCATGGGTAAAAGCAGGTACCATACTAGATACTGGCCCCAGCACCTATAACAACGAAACTCATCCAATTCTTCAGTCCCCCAACCAGTTGGAACAAGCTGTAAACTGCACCCAACCTTCATTCAATTGCAATGAACCATATGATTCTTGGACATAAATGCAAATGTCCTCACTGTTTTCATCACCTCTGTTATCATTATCCTTCGGTATTTTGTTTAATTTTGTGCTTTCCTTTATCTTTAATTGTAGTCCTTTACTAAGATGTAGTTTTAATTTGGATAACTTCCTCTTTTTCGTTTCTTTGTTACACACATTTTGTCCAAAACCGGGTACCCGGTTTTACCCCGTACGGTTTTACCCCAAATTATCAACAATACCATGACGGAGTAAAAACAAACCTTTTAATTATTTACACTTTAATCTGCAACAAATAGCATAATTCATATAAAAAAGTATCTAGGTACCTGAACACTGTCAAAAGTGTTTGAAGTTTCTTAATTATCGAAAATTAGATCAGACCCTTCAAAAACACACAAGACGATATAACCTTAGTAAGCACGCTTGTAACACGACCATTTTTTGTTGATGAAATAATGCACACCGCGACAATATGTCACCGCAACGACGCCGGAAAATTTAAGGCAGTTTAAAAAATAATATCACGTCTCGGTTTAACCCGGGTACCCGGTTTTCTCCGAGTTTCCCCTACTTGTACTATGACAGTAACATTCTTGGGTGGGGTGGGGGGGGAGGCATAAAAGCATTGTCCGATATTTTAAACAGGACCGATCTTCCAGTCAACGTGCATTTACCATTGTCTGACTGTCCTCCGCGCCTGCTGCGCGAATAGAACAAGTTGCTGAAATAATCTCTGCGGTTGTTCTTAATACTTCCATTCTTAACCCAGAAATCCTCTAATTGCTCTTCCGCACGCTTAACCCCGAATCGAGCCAAGGAAGCGGGGCTCGAGTGTTTCAACGCGAATAACCGACTACAGTTTCCGCGGAATTCGCGCATGCCCGAGCGGAAAGCGTAATCCCAATTTCCCTTTCCTTCTGGCCATTGTCGCGGCCGGAAATTGTAAGAGCGGAGCCGCGAACGGGGTCCGCGTACCACCGCCAAGTTGTAATCTCGCGACGGTTTACTGCGTCGTTAATTAGCCGCTAACGATCGAATGATCAGTAGTGGCCTAGCCAGCGCGGTGAAACAATAGCGCGCGCACTCCTTGTATAATTACGTCCAACGAAATCCAGTCCGTAGGTACGTGGACATTAATTCCTCCCAAGACCGTAAAGTGGCCAATTAAATCAGAAATTAATGCATCCTGGGGCGCGTTGTCGTTGCCATTCGACGTTTCGCGATCGCATAACAAGCGTTCGTAATAATGGCTATGGTCGATTATCGTGTTCGTCGTTCAAGTAGATCATGGCACCGTTTACTAATTCAAAATGTAGATAACGTGGCTATTTTTCTTAATTAACATGCCTCCATAAATTATTCTACGCTCAAACTTTTAAACGACAAGGACTGTATCCATTACATTTACCCAATGTCTCGAATGGATGCCATTTCTGTAGCCGCGTTGTTCTGTTTTTGTTACCCAGGAAGGTGGAGGGAATTTGCAAGAGTTCCAGCGGATACGCCATGTCGGTTCGATAGAAAAGCAAAAATAACCAACGTGAATTATTGCCCGACGACCTTCCGTTCTACGGATCACGGAAAGCCAATCGTTTATTTTGTTCCAACTTCGAAAGTACCTTCTGCAATATGAAATTCCGTGGGTACAACCACGGTGTGGGTGTGTGTTTGCCAGCGCTCGTGCTGTTCCGATCGTGGAAATTGAAATGGACAAGCGTATCAATGCGGGGCTGCGTGTAACCGATGGAACATCGAGCAATACTCCTCTAACGTAAAACAATAGGTACCTATTGAAAAATGCGGAAGAGTATCCTCCACGGAACCAGCCTTCTATCGATCATAACTACGATTACAAGCACGGTGTCGAATTAGGTCTTGGTTAGAAGATAAAGTTTCTATATCCTCGCAACTGTAAAATTGTTGCAAGATATCGTAAAAGTCAGAACAGTGAAGTAATAATTCCGAATGAAAGGAGAAATTGCGAGAGGGAGAAGATAAAAGCCGACGTTTGGTGCACAAACGACTACTGAAACTCCTGCTGCCATTCCCTTTATACCTATTCACGAATTAATTTTACGACGTCTAGGATTAAACGGGACAACTGCTGGAAGTTGAAAATTATCGTCTCTGGAAAAGGAGAGCGTGATGTAAGGATAAAAATAAAAACAGCGGCAATGAAGGATAAAAGGAAATGGGAAAGAAATATTTGTAACGTTGCGGAGAAAATTAAAGAAGAGAAAGCTTCAGAAAAGAAGGAGAGGCACGAAGCTATTGGATCTTAGAGACTTTGCAAAGTGTCACCAGGGGATTCAACAAGAAATGAAGGTAGGAAGGATGTCTCCACGTCCGAAACGGGGAGAGGAAGAATTGCAACAGACACGCCACAAGCCATGATCGCCACTAATCTCATTCGTTCTCATCCACGTTCACCTTTGGGATTTACAAACAAAATTACGTTAGAAAACGACAGGCCGTAAAGCAACGTGTGGTTAGAAGACGACCGAGGCGGTATTACGTCCTCGCCCGGGCTTTAACCAACCTTTAGCGGACCTTCATTGCAACCGTCGCATCACGCAACATCGAAATTTCTTTTGCGTCAGCAGGGCCTCATCTAGCACTTCTGCCGCTCTGGTCAAAGATGATTTTTATCACCCTTTGCCACCCAACAAAAGCCTTTTGTATTATATAAAATTTAATATTTATAAATTAACCACTTCTACCGCCTTAAATTTGCTGCTCTGGACAGCTGCCCTGTTTGCCACCCGCCCCTAGATTGTTAAAAAATTTTGCTTCAAATTACCATACATTGAGAATAAAAAATTCCTCTTCAGTGGTAACTGCGACTCTTACGAGATATGATAAAAATTCTGCCCAATCCTTATGGATAAGTTAATATTGAAACCCGCCTTCCTCTAAACCCGATATTACTACCACCAATATGGAATACTTACTACAGAATAATGCACCATGAATATATAGATTGTAGAACAATATGAATCGCGGAAATGACGTTCAAGTGAACTACTAAAACACGAATCCACTCGAAAAAACTAAGTACATTCATATGTATAATGTGAAATCGAAAGAAGCATCGAGTACATCGCAATGAAATCCCATTTCCCGCGCGGAAGAGGAATTAAGGAGGCAATACCGCGTGGAAGCGAATCGAGTAAATTGCGGAGAAAATGGGGCATTTAAATGCAGCTTGGTGCATGTGGAAGTCGACGCGCAAGAAACCCGGTGGCTTTTCGGTGCCGTTGATTAACGCCACCTTAATAGCGCTGTAACTTCGCGCAGCGCAAGAACGCCTCGTCGCCCCGGCGATACTTTTTTAACGATCTAGCGCGAAGTCCCTGTATTTTGCGCGCCCGCGCGCCCCGCCAGAGACAGCGACGCCAAGTTCCGCGAGTCTTTCCTGAAAACATGTCGCGCAGATACGCGAGAATTTAATCATCTTCCGGTTCCGATTCCAGCGGTCATAAATCAGCCAGCAGCTCGCATAAATAAGATCCCCAGCCATCCAGCGTCGGCGATAATGCGTTAAGAGAACGTGCAGCCATGTCGTTTGGAACGCATCCGCGTAAAAGCGTCACGTCCTGTAGCCGGAAGTATGCCTGCCAGGCTAAACTCAGGTCGACCCGTGCCTTTAATGAAGCAGACATTCTTTCGCAATTTATGATCGATTTCCTGCACCAAGAGGTGGATGAATTGGGCAGTTGAGAGTGGTTTTTGCAAATTCACCGATTCGCTCTGTAATTTTGAAGCTGTTTCGTGATTCCAGAAGGGGAATCTATTTTGCACGTATTGTACCGTGGATGGCATTCGACAAAGACAATGATCGTTGAACTGTTTCACTTCGTCGTTCTAACTTTCATCAATGGTACACGGGAAACACATTTTCAGGTCCATCTCTCCCCCTTTCTCTACCACAGAATTGTTCATTATCCCAGCAGATGACACAATGGAATCGATTTGCCGACAACAGATGTTATCAACGAGTGCATGAAAAAGCGCGATGACCGTGAATTCAATTTAACTTGGCTTAAAGGTATTTAATGGGTTTCTCGATACTGCATTCCTGCCAGCATGCTAGCCAGCAACCGAGTCGGCTTGCAGATGCACCTACTAAATTACGAAACAGTTCCGTAGCAGCGAACTCCAAAAGGCAACGGGCGCCCGTGTCTGTACAGAGGAACGGTGTCGGGCATAGTTGACGATCGCTCCTCTAAATCTTTCATCGGGAGATAAAGTGGAATCTCCGTCTCCACGGACAGCCAGCCCTCGGAATCCTTCCAAGATGTCCGACCGGGATACCCCGAGCGAAATTCGTTTCCACGATTTCTTTCGCCCCCTCCGTTCTACGTCGTGCTTCCTCGCGCTTTCACCCCACGACCTCTATCGATCCTCCGTTTATCCTTCGACCTGCACCACCTTCTTCTCGTTCCACGAAACTTCATCTCCTTTCTTTGTCTCCCATCTTGAAATTCGTTCTCTGTTCTCCGGCGATTTTCATCCGTCCCGATTTCTCAGGCACTCTGCATCGATCAACGTTCTCCTCGCCCGGTTACCAACGTCCGCTCTACTTTCCTACGTGTGCAAGTATCACAATGGTTTCCTCGACCATTCCTCAGGACTTTCATAATTATCCTTCATCTTGGCTTTCGTTCGTTCAGAACAGCATTTTCCTTTTGCCGTTTTATTCCACCCATTTCCAAATCCGCCCCAATGCCGCCATGAATCGTGGCTTGCTGTCATTATTCAGAATGTTTCTGATGTTGTAGTATTTGTTTTACTGGATCTCATTTTTCATCCCTACCGTCGTCTTTATTCCAGCCTCCCCTTCATTTCTATTCCTGCTTCATACGTTATACCAAGCCCCTCTTCGCACCTTGGCAGCACTGTTTCATGATACCTTCGATATCCTGTTTGCAGTTCATTTGAATGCATGGAGATGCCCTGGGGATCAGAAGGCCGTTCACGGTGCGCAACACGTAGGATTCCGAAACTCAGATTTATTCCCTTAAGTACAGTCAATATTCCGCTTGCACCGAGCGAGGGGAGAACGATCCTCTTTTTTCCCCGCTCCACCGCGCCGCTTTAAATTGATACCGAAGAGTTTTAGGAAATTCGGACCGGCGAAAATTGGACGCGCTTGCCGGGTGATTTCTCCTCCCAGCGTTACTCCAGTAACATTGTTCGTTGCTTCACTGTTACTTAATTTAAAAAGACAAAGGAGAACCATTTGTTCCTCTTCGTAGGTACTACGCTTACTCTCCTTTATTCAATTTCGCATGTCGCCCGTTCTTTTCACGCGCATGATTTCGATTAAAAACGTTGTTTGGATGTATTTTCGTAAGGGCTTCCACTTGAAGGCATGAAAGGTTCGTATTTCACAACAATAGGCTTCGAAGAATTGAATTTCTCCCCTGTTTCCTGATAACGATTGCCGTGAACACACACGTACACGTTGAGAGTAAGACTGTGACAAAAAAAATGGGAATACAAAGTTTCTCTTCTACTTTGCCGCTTTCCAAGGATCAGCAGGAAGAACGCGAAGTTTCTTCCATAAGTGAGACTGGTTTTAACGGAAGAACCTCTTAAACGCTGAAACTTGCTAAACCCTTGAACTTCTTGAATATTCGAAGATTTCACAGAAGTGATGGGTTTTCTTTACCATTTAATTTTACATCGCTGGCTACGTTATTGTTACTACTTCTCGAAAAATCGCGTTTACGCTTCTAAGAAACGCTTACCGAACGTTTTAATGGCGATGCGGGAAGTTGAAAATGCAAATTCGATTCGGGGATCGCGCGAGAAACGGGGGCGCAAAGAGTCCGTTTCGTGTCGCGCGGTAATCCGGGGATGGGAAAAAGGGGAGACGATCGCAGGACAAAGGATCACGAACGATTCCCTGGACGCGGAGGGAAAAACGGTAATTATAGAGGCTGCAGAGCCTGCCGGGAACGTCTTGCCATTCTGCCAGTAATTGCGTCGTATTGCTCGTAGAAAAACGGAGAGTGGGCAAGAAAAACAGACTGGAATGAAAAGAAATAGGGGCCGGCAATAAAGACGAACGAGGAGAAAAGGAACCACGGGTCTAGAAGCTGCTGTCCTTTTCTGTACTTCGTCACCTTCCCACCCAGTGCTCTCTTCAATGAATTGCTTCCCTCCTACGGGATCGTAATGGACTGTGAGAATTATGAAAGCGCGTATTCCACTTCCGTTGCGAACGCTGCCGCGGCGAACACCATCTGAAATTGTGAGACGCCAAGCACAGCAGCAAACGATATCTCGTTCGAATTTCTAAACCATGTGGGATGAAACGGGGAGAACGATTTCAGCGTTCTACGTTGCATCTACCTTGAGGGAACGTTTGTCGAATGCTTGAAAAGAAAGTTCGCTTGCAGGTTGCTGCGTACGCGCCTGTGAAAAAGATTTCACTATTCTCTCTTCTAAGAGGAATCCTTGGAAATCAGTCTACGAACACCAATCTATTCAGAACTCCTAACTGAACTCAATAAACAGTGTTCTATAATCACCTCAACAACAGCAATCCAAAAGATCCCCTGAAAACACATTAGTTGCAAACGTATCGAGACTCCGGTTACCATCGGACCAAATTGCCACCGACGACAGAAGCAGAAACTTCTTTCCGCCACGAGCAACAACCATTCCACGCATGCAAATTATCCATATCGCTCGGCACCGCGTTAATATCGATCCGTGATACGTTTCCAGGCTACTGACAGTCGCAGATTGGAACTGAAGGGCGTGTTGCGTGTACCCATCGATTCGTTTACAGACCGGATGTTAACACCTAACAGAATACGAATCGATATGCCACAAGCCGCAGATCGTAAATATCTTCCAACTTGCAAGCCCGCACACGTGCAGGCGCACACGCACGGCGGATTTTCGATCATCGAGAACGAGCACCGGGCACCAAAGTTGCGGTTTTAATGTAGGCTGCGTACGACACCGGGAGCCCAGTTGCATCCGCGGCCGAAAGCTTTACAAGCGTGCTTATATCCGCGCTTGCACTTCATATTTACACGTCCATTTGCGCTACAACTTGCATTTACTTGATACCCGATGCATGACACTGTTTATTCTCGGAATCGGGACGTTCCGAGCCGGCGTCGATATCGATTTGCCTGCGAAAATAACGTTGTCAGTGGGGGCGGACTATAATAACCCCTAACCGTGACAACCAGCTTCGAGCCTGGAAAAATTGATACGATTCATATATCCTGAATGCTTTTCCAGGATGGGGGGAGAGATTCCGAGGCTGGGCCGCGTGAATATTCATGGCTTAATCCGACACAGACTTTGACTACACGCGGATATATTTTTTCCCCCGGCTGTACAAACGAATTCGAAGTTTCGCGAGGAAAACGGGGAAAATGGACGCGCGTATGAGTGTGCGCGAATAAATTCGACAGACGTGACCTAACTTTTTCGCGGAGTGCGGTATCTGTCGTCTACCTTCTTCCTGCCTGCCTGTCTGTTTAGGATTATACGTGCGCGAGGTTTGAATAAGCAAGTGAGCAAGTAGCACAGCGTAAATAATTGACGAGAGAATTATTACGCAGCTGCTCACAAACGAGGGCGTAAACAATGCTGAAACAACGTCCCGCATTACGCAACTGGGTGCAGGCAGGAGAAAAAGGAAATGCTCAACGTTTCGTCGCGTTAATCATCTAGATAACACCCGACGTCATATTGCATGGCGAGATTAATGAGCGCAACAAGGTGCTGTAAAGTTTGCGAGCGGCCAAAGGCACGGCGATGGTCTATTAAACTGTCGCTCGGTGCCTTGGTCAAGTCGCGTTACAGATTGTACTCGTTTTTTCTTTTAACTCGACCTCGATCCGTTGATAGTTTTCTCTCTGTCTCAGAATGCTGGTAGGTTTAAAGGTGCAAATCCAGGACGAGACAAAAATATCGTGTCTCACATGAGCCTTTAAGGGGACATTCTACTCTTTCGGCCGAAAAATCGGCCACTTTTCGGTGATAGTTTTTATAATGAAATAAACACTTAACGTCTTCTAATTTCTGGGGGTATTTTCTACCACTCTTGAAATACAAGAAAAAATCTTTGTTCTTTGTTTATTTCATTTGTTTACATAAATATTTCGCAGTGAAGTTGGCGACATCAGAATTGCTGGCGGTTGAAATTTCGGACGACTGGATCATCGGCAATAAAAAACCAAACATATTTTTAATTTGCAGGAGTATGGCTATCTCGTTAACCACAAATATCTTAAGATTTTTAATATTTTCCCACATTTTATATCAATTAAATACAGAAAAGAAGTGCCACTTTCGGTACTTTCAACTTTGATCGACTGGCATTTTAATAATTTTGGTCCAAAATTATTCTTTTGTGGAAAGCGAGATAACCATACTCCTGCGAATTAGGAATACGTTTGGTTTTTTATTTCCGATGATCCAGTCGTCCGAAATTTCAACCGCCAGCAATTTTGAAGCCGCCAACTTCACTGCGAAATATTTATGTAAACAAATGAAATAAACAAACAACAAAGATTTTTTCTTGTATTTCAAGAGTGGTAGAATATACCCCCTGAAATTCGAAAACGTTAAGTGTTTATTTCATTATAAAAACTATCACCGAAAAGTGGCCAATTTTTCGGCCGAGAGAGTAGAATATCCCCTTAATCTCGCGAGACAATTATTTAATTATTTTTTAATTATTTTGTCACTACTAAGTTTCATGACATTTGACTTTCATGAGACAAGTTTCATGATATATTTTCAAAAATCTCATCTCTACTGCGGCTATTTCCATTATTTACATTTAATTATTGCTGAGATTTTTGTCTCATTATAGGAGAGTCTCATGTAAAATCTCATCGTGGATTCGCAACCTTAAAACATCACCCCGCATCATTGTTTTATCTTAAGATTTTGAATCAATTGTGCTGTAGATCGAAGGTTGAGTAATTCTAAATGTAGTCGGAATTTATGTTCATCCCTCGAATTTAGACTTCGCCAATCAACTCGTGAATTTCAACACTACCTACTGTAATCGAAATCGTGGCTTTTTGCGTTTGGAACAAATAAAGATAGATTGGCGTCTGATGATACACATATAGACAGATCTAAATGTAGAAGTCTACTCTGAACAAACACTCTTGATAACCTGCCTCTATGTATTTAACAGAAACGTCGATGCTTTCGGCGGAAGATTCTCACTATTCGTTCTCTCCATCTATCAATCAACGTCAGCTCTCAACACTCGATCATCTGCAGGTTTCTATTTCGAAGTTCGGAGACTGTTTTCGGGGCAAAGTAAAATGAATGTTCCAGATCCATCAAATCGTTTCACAGGTACTCTGGCGTATAACGTTAAACAATCAGACAGTGAATCCTTGGAATTCCAATTTTCACCTTCCTATGAACGTTAATTCCTGTACTTGACTCTCTATTCCCCATCCTAAACGGTATTTCGAATTTCCCGCGAGGCCCTATGAAATTATAGAAATAAGGAGGAAAGTTATTTCATTAGACTCGCGTTCAGGCATTTCATACTCCATACGTTAGGAAGCTTTCGTTGCATTAATAATGCCCGGGCAAATAATTTCGCGCGCCGATCATACCAGAACTTATCGTTTCTGTGAACTTTAATAAATTTCCCCGCTGCTGGGCCCCGCGCAATTCCCCGCGTCCCTCGCTTAATCGAGTACCCGAAAAAAGAAAGACGATGGGAGCCGGCTCCACGTAAGAGGGAAATTTTTACTGAAACGAGAACACGAGAAGCAGACGACGTGGGCGGAAACGAAGAACCGTAGGGACGATCGTTGATCGATTTTGCTTCCGGTACCGCCACGCTTGAGGCTCGAACGTGTTCGCAGACTGATTGCCGTGGGGGGACAAACGGAAATAAATCACCTTCGGCGCGAACCGCCACATCCGTTTCGGAGCCACGCTTCGTCATTGGCCCCCTTGTCGAACAAGCTGGCCACTTTATCGGAGATTAAAAGAAGAGTCCCACGCCTTAATCCGCAGGACGCTGTGAACAGATCGATAAAACGGACGCCCGCCAACATCGCTCACCGCGAAATAAAGACCTCGAGGTACGAGCGATACAGGTGATGGTTCCACTCACGTATTGCTCAAAGAGACTACGAAATAGTGGATTCGTTACGCTGAAAAACCCGAGGGAAAAAGAAACGTGGAAACAAATATATACGTGTGCTTATGTATGTTTGTTTCCTTAAGGGTGGCTGCCTCTTACGTTACAGCCTAACGCAAACACACACAGTTCTCAAGTTAGGTTGTTTCGAGAATCAGCAACAACTTTGTGTTTGTATGAAAATTACTGTTTAACAAACAGCTACATCAAATTATAATACAGAAGAAAGCAGACAATGCGTGCCCCAAGAAAAACTACGCGCAAACAGCGTTTCAACTGATATTTGCATATGAACGAAACATCCCTGGAAGTTGACGAGCCACCAAAAGACAGAACCTGACGTGAAGCAGATAAAACGTGAAAAATTATCCGTACGTAGAGGCGCGAAATATTTCTTTCCACTTGCTGTTGCCTGGCCACAATACGGGCGAGACGGCGAGAAAAGGTGAGCCGTTATCTCGGTGATGTACCGAAATCCTCGCGTTCTCCTTCACCCCCGTTTCGCCAGTAACCATGGATAATACGTTTTATTGTTTCTGAATGTTGACCGCGGTCGATACGAACGTTTTGCGCAACTTCATATCGCTGAAACGCCTCCGCGTACTCGTCGATGCGTGCTGCTCGCACATGCCGAGCTTTCCCATGCCGATCTACCGCGGCGCAAAGCATTTCGAGGAAAGTATTTACCCGACAAACGTTAAAAACCCCAGATGATCGTATACAAACGGGACCAGCATCCGTCCCAATGTGGCATCGCGATAGGACGCTGCTCGATATTCAATCTCGCGATATCATTGCTCTTCTGTAACGCAATATCGTTTCAGTCAGTTTCGCGTGGATCGTTGAATAAGGCGATGGTTGAATGCACGGGGCTGTGATTGTAAAAATGAGTCGCGAAGAATCTTGAGCGTTCGTCATCTTTGACCGTCCAAAAACGCCGGCTTTCGAATATGTATTCGGAGGTAATATGTTTTGTGGGACACTCTTCGCAACGCTCACATTTCACAGAGAGAAGTATTCAGACTTTTGACAACTGTCAGAGCAGAAAATCACCTTAACCCGACTGATTATCGACTCACGGATCCGAATACTTTCCCAGCCAAAGGGTTCCAGTCGAAATTCGATATTCGGCGAGGACCGTGCGTGTGAATCTGCTAGGTAGATCCACCTTTTGAACGATACAGAGGCCCGTTTCATAGTGGCGAGGGATTCGGACTGGAATCCGCGCGGTGATGTGGATTCGAAACCACATAAAAGGCTTTCAGTGCACACAGCCTGGCCGAGCAAAGCCGCGGGAGTCTAAGGAAGCGCGCGCGACGCGAAGGATCGAGCACCTCGATTTCTCTTTGCCGAGGAAACGTTTGCGAATGGCTTCGACCGATCCGTACACACCGGGGATGATGGGGTGTGTACAGGACGACCACCGAACGAGCCGCGTTTGCACCGAGCGGCACGAGCGCCCGGAGTCTTTGAAACATCATCAACCTCTTGGCCTCTGAGGGTCTTCCGCGCTATTTTTCTGGTAAATCGAGTGGACTGTTTCCACTTGACCGCGTGGCGAGCGTCGCCTGCTGCCGGAGATTCCCATGAATCTGCGACGGTTATCCAAGCGGACCGTTTTCACGCGGATTATAAATTAGATTTCGATGGCTATCGATGTCGCGCCCCGCTCGCCTGGCTAATCCGCAGTGATTCGTCGGGATGAACGAGCTTCCCTCCGTTTAACGTAATCAACTTTCATGACAGGCATCCCGAAGCGCTCCTGCGCGATAAAATATGGCCGCTGCTATTAAGAGAGATTGTCAGGCCGATTGGGGACTGGCTGGACGTTGCAGGGAATTTCATCGTAAATGTGAATCACCGGTTCGTCGGCGATATTTTTTCTGCCCTCCGTGATATTTACGAATCAGATTATCGGGGGCTGTTTGTTGCTTCAGCCGTAAAGTTCGATAAATTCTATGTCGCTGCTGCGAGACTTCCTCCGCAACTGCGTGTCTTTCGTTGGAACGTCGATTTTCATTTACAACGGAGTGGTAGTAATGAGAGTGGAATAATGTATAACGATACTGCGAGGGGAAACGGTAAGAAAGTATCGATAATAGGTTTCCTTTGACCCGTACCCCGCTATGTTTATCCTGGCCGGAGCTTAAAGAGCAGATGAAAGTAATAGAGGAGCCCAATTATCGTAAGGACATCGTTAAGACGAGTCGGTGGTTTGCTCAAAGTGTCGATTCTGTCGCTTCTTGTCACTCTTCTTTCTGGCTGTTCCACTGAGAACTTTATCTATACTTTGTCACGTCGTTTTTCATTTTCTCCTCGATTGTAACTCATCCCTCCTCCCTTTTTACTATCGCTATTTAATTGTCCTTCTGTCTCATTTCATCATTCGCATGCTTTCTTTCATCTACCCCCACTTTCTCCTCATCCATTCGTTTGTCGTCGAGCTTCCATCATCTCCAACCCTTCATCTCGCTTCTGTTCACGTTTCTTCATTTACCTCCCCGCATTTCACGTCTATGACAGTCACGAGGCGCTTCGAGACTACGATTCAAGTCAGCCACCAACGAAAGATCGTCTTTCTGATGAAATCCGCGGGCACGGAGTCTCGCTAATTAATGCAGGGCACACTGATTCCGTCATAATTAAGGGATCCGTGATAATTCTCGGCGCAACAGCCGTGCGTGCCGACACAATCGTGCCGCGAATACTTGGGGCGAGAGTTAAGGCATCTCTGATGTAATCAGTAATATCAGCTTTTGTCTGCGCCGAAGTTGAAGGTATTTAGTCCCTCCTTAATTGTTATCGAACGAGGTAGAATAATTATCATGACAGTGGACGTAGTAGGAGATTGCAGCTCAATAATCTCTTAACGGGATATTCAAACGCAACGTCCCAGCCATTTTTTAGAACGAAATGTAATTTTCTCGGTACATTTATTTTCAATAAAGGACATTAATGTATATGATCGAAGAGCAGCGAGATATTTTAATTGCAAAACCAGCTTTATTAATTTGAAATTCAGCTAAAGTATATGCTACATATTTAATTATTCTCGTTGGAAGGTCGAATGCGCGCAAATTTTCTCAACGGTCCGCCGATCCGGCGAAATTCTTCCGCTAATCAATTTTCGCTCGCGGAGATTGCGAGGGCGCGGGAGGAGTTGCGTTAATTAAATTTCTTTTACGCTGAAACGGCGTACGTAAGAAGATGGATCCACGAGATGAAACGAGACGGGGAATAATGGTTGGTATTATAAACGATCGTTAAACGCGGCACGCCAGAGGACTGTCGTTTGAACTTCGAACGTGTCGTGGGGCTTACGGGGGGTGGGGACTTTTGGTATACGTAATTAAAAACCCCATGGAGCAGAAGCCCTTGTATTTTCGTGAAACCTCCGAAAAAACGAGCAGAATATGAATAAATCTTCAGACAAAAAGACTACGACATCCCGAATCACCGGAGCACGAAGACATCAAGGGGTCGCTGAAAGTGAATTCTAGTGCTTCAGGAATTGAAACATCGGAAAATCATACCGGTTAAACGTTCGGATACGAAATTGATGTAATCGAGTCCCCGAAGTATCGCGGGGTAACATGAAATAATGCGAAACAGAGATAAAATGTTTTCGAAAAGTTTTCGGAACGACACCATATACGGGCGAAGAATCGTATGCTGCCTCACATACTCTATCCATCGGGGACTTTTTAAATCAATGAAATTCCCACCCCCACGGAACGATCCACCGAAATGAAAGGTTGACACGGGCGTCCCTGCACCGTCGACAACCTTTCATATGCGTTCACCTGACTCGCAGCCGTTTTCAAAATGTCCTCGCTCGCGGCACTGACGGCGCCGACTTCTCTAGTGGATTACGTTGACAGCCTCGATGAAAGGCGATCAGGAAATTAACCTGACTCACGTCGTTCAAACGTGTCGCGAGCCTGGCTCATCATTCCAAGGGCTTTCATGCCTATTCCCATCCGAGGACGCGTCGCATCTTCCTCTCGATTTCCATTTATTTACACTTTCCGATCATTTTTTTTTTCATCCGGCAATCTGCCGCGACATTATTAAAGCCGTTGCGAAACTCAACGATAATCTGGTTTCTAACTGGAGGGAGTTGTAATTTTTACATGGAGAAACGACGTGGAATAATTGGAATAATTTGCTCCTCGGGAGGAAACGTTGGCAAACAGAGGGCGATATTCTTTTGCGATTCTGAATTGCCAATAGGCACGGATTTACCGAAGCATATGATTAACATATTTCAATATGCGCCGGAAGAAATTACATGGCCCGGTTTCAATTATGCCTTATCCATCATGCATGCACGAAATTCCCTGTAATATTCGAGGAACCGGAAGGAGATGTGTTAAAACGGTTCCGTCTTGCTCCAGACGCAGCGCCAGGAATCTTGGCCGATGGAGGCTTCTTCGTTTTACAATGTAAGCTGTAACGATCTCGGTAATAATATATACGACGCGAGGATCTGTGTACATACGGGAGGCAATCCGACGTGCTCGCGGGACGTACAGGATAAATGAAAAAGCGGGACGGGAGGCTCGAAGAAGAACCGTGCTGCTCTATCCAATTTTTTTCCCGCAGGATGGAAACCAAACAAATTTCTAATTTCTATCTCGGCGCGTTAATTAAAATTTTCATCCGGCTACGTAATAGCATATTAAAAGCAACTGGACTGATACAAGCTGCAACCGACTGAATCGTAACTTGCACTTTTTAATATGAGAAAAAGATTTTTGCTAAGGATACAATGGCTCAATTTAATTTTGAGCCATTGTATTTCATTTCAAATGATGAAGATGTTCTGCAGTTCTGTTAGAGGAAAGATAGTGTTATTTTCTTCGTTAAAGATTTGAGACTGGAATGTCGAGACCTTAAAGTTACCTACCTCTGACACAGGATACTGCAGGAAGGTAATAGAAGTTATGCAAAACAAGTTTTATGGCGTCGTAGCCGTGTCCGCGATGCTATCCTACGAAAGAGAATGAAAGAGAGCGGCGTATCCCCCATCTTGGGACATCTTTTTTCGCCACTATACGATGTCGTGGATTAAAATTGCGACCACGAAGAACCACAATGGCAAGGGTATTTTCGAAGCAATACTAAATTACGTCAGCGGGATTCTTATGGAAATTCCAGTCACGGGCTGAAAGCAAATTGTGTTTGAAGTAGCCGATAACAGAGTTGTAATTAACGCAGACTTTGTCTTTTTGAGGGAAAGGAATTGGAGCATGGATGAGGATAAGTAAAATAGTTAGCAATTCTACAGAAACTAAGCCCCCCTTTACCATGAATGAAGAAATGAGAAGTCTGACAAAAGGAGGCAAAGAAAGTACGAGGGACACTTAATTAGATGTCATAGAAATGGTCGGATGAAATTCGACTTTTGCAAGTAACAGGAAAATGTAGGACACTTCGCAAATGAATAACCTATTGCAGCATTCGGGGCAACAAAAGCCATGCAGGTATCATTGCAAGCGGAAAGATTGTTAACTCGGAACTGTAAAGATCTCTGATATCATCATTTCCAGTTTCATTGAATATTCTCGAAAAGAATCGTTGACGCACCACTTGGCGTATTCCAAACATACCCGAAAAGTACATATCCGCGTGGTTTGCTTAACCGAGAACATACAACGCGCCCTCTTTCAATCCAATTCCTTTTTAGATGGAGTTGCGAGATGCATCCCCGAACAGCATGAGATCGAGGATCAGAGAGAAAGCAACTTGTTCAGGGTAATTCGTGCGAGTAACCCGCGTATCCGTCACGGAACTTACGTTCGATGCGGCATTTTTATGGATCACGGTGATCTATCATTCTCCCGGCAACGCATAAATTATTCGTCCGCGGCAGAGATAGGGAAACGCGACTTGGGGCGGTGCTGAATGTTAGGTAATCACTGTACCGAGCAGAGGAGTGCCCCCAGCTTGTACTCGGAGTATTTTACCATAATACGCGAAGATATTACTGCGAAATCCATCAAACTGAAAGAGGCGCACTCGTCGGGTTGCGAGGCGGCGAGAGGGTTAAAGGGGGAGGAATTGAAAGAAAGCTCTCGAGGTTGCTGAAGCGGCGGGGAACGGGGTGCGAAGATAGATACTCCGTGGTGAATTTTTATTTTCCCAATCTCACGGTGAAAATACCTTTCGTGCTTTTACCTTCCGGTGCAAAAGGAGAATTCGCGTTAATTAACGCCGACAAACAGAATCTCGAGGCTTGGTTCTATTCCGCCGTTAAAATGCTTTAAACCATGAGGGGGTTAATTGAATAGTACAAAGATTTCGAGAATGATTCGTGCAACAAGAAATTTAGCTATTGCGTAAAATCTTTCATCTTTGAACTATACACACCAGATATCGATTTACCAATATATATTATTGATTATTCCATGCCATTGTTACTTAATTCTTTGACTGGTATCGTGTTACTGTATGATTCCTTCACTACATCGAGAATACTAATGAATTCTGCAATAACTCAAACGATATAATAAATCAAAGGTATGTACCTACTTCGAATTTTAATTTTCAATCACTAGCCTTCATACATTTATTTATCACTTCTACTGAAAATATGAAAACAACTTCCCACTAACATAATCGTGAATAGATGCTTTCACTCTACTTTCATTAACATATTTGAAGTAGCATCGAGGCTTCAATGTTTCCCACCATTTTCATGTCGAAGGTAAAGAATAGCGTAAAGCGACGATATTAATTTTTTCATGGTCGAACGCTTCAGCGAACCGTTCCATTAATTCTCATTCGGGCCGCATGCATTAGTTTCCCCTATTGTTTGGGAGCGGGTGAAGTAACTTCGAATCGAATCGTAGCGAATCGAATCGAATCGAATCGAATCGTAGCGAAGCGAATCGAATCGAATCGTAGCGAAACGAACAAAAGTGGGGACAGCAAGCAAATAAACAAACAGATGCAAGAACTCCGACAAACGTTCTCTCTCCGGAGAGAACGTGGAGGGAATTCAGTGGAGGCGGCTGGAGGAAAAGTTGGGGACGCGTTTTCCCTTGTTCCCAGGCCTTAACAGCAGCTTGCAAGTGCAGCGTGCCACGATTTTCTACGGCAGAATCAGCCCCAAGTCCGAAACGACCCGTGCCCGACTCCACTAATTTAAAAATAATCCGCCTTCGAGCTACAACTTCCACCCTGGACCACAGGGGTTATTCCCATGGGCCTTCCTGCCGAACCGCGCGTATTTTTCTATCCGTTTAGTCCACGACACGTTGACCACGTTTAACCTCATCACCCAATCGTCCTTTCATTCGAATATATCATTTTTATATAGCTAACTATATGTATAGTTAAAATTGAAGTTAAAGTTGAAATTGAAAAATTTATTCGACACTGACATTGAAACGCTCGACGAATAAAAAAGAATAACCTTATTCGTCAAATAGTGTAAAGTTAAAGTGACGTTTATTTATTAAAATAAATAATTTAGTTAGAATAAATTATTTATTATTTACTTAATGCCCAAGTCAGCCGTATGTGCGCATAATAATACAGCAACTTTGTCCAATACATCCCGACATGATTTCGCAAACACGTAACAACGGGCATTACGTTGGATCATGCGTTTGGGTCTTTGTGTTTAACGTTGCGCACGGCAGTTTTAATGGAATTCCCTCAAAAATCATTTCAATTACCAGACTTTAATTGGAACTGGAGAACGCTATTTGATCGAAGCGCTGCGCTTTAATTGACGCTACTTTAATCTTTATTCGTAATTTACCGTGACGGTGGATTATGGAATTGGAAGCGGAAAAAATCCGGGAACCGGGAGTCTGGTGTCGCGATCGAATCGGTGGTGAGGCAACGAGAGTCAGCGTCATTAATCAAATGATGGAAGGAAGGGGCATCCGATCAGGCGGCTCCAATTTTGGGCTTAAATCACGTATCTCTAATAGAGATTCTCTACATACTGCAGCGACGATGGCAGGTTGTTGATTGCTGCCTGGTCGAAGGCTTAAGGTGAAAACCACGCTTGGTTACTCCGATAACTATCTGTCATCGAGCGGGCCACGGGTCCAGTGCCACCGATCACAACTCGCTTCCTTGCGACGATACGAGACCACCATGTAGTTTAATCAAGTTCTCGTAGTTTCACCGATTTATCGATCGCTCTGCTAGATGTGCTTTCAGTGGCAAGTACAGGTCTGTCCTTAACTTGGAAAATTGTGGTTTTCGAGAATATCGATTAAATTTGCCTTCTTGTAACTATTAAATGAAAATCGAGAGGAGAATGTAAGTTGAGATTGGACAGGCAAGGACTATGTTTAACACACTCGTCGCTTCATTCTCGAAAATATGTCTCGCTCGTTGCACCTTCGAAGGTGCCGCTTTCGCTTTCATTGTGACAGATCGGGCTCTTTTCACACGAAATTCGTTCGATTTTCTCATTCAGCGACGGTATTTCGTTCTCGCCAATTCCGTTGACGCGTCAGGAAGTTCTGATCGATGTCCACGTAATGTTTGCCAGCGAAAAAAATAAATTATTACTTTAATCAGCTTGTTATATCTAGCGTCAACGCTGACACTTCATAGTGATCGATGGGGCATTTTGTTTTTGAGACTTTGCAGGCGGGCACGATTGGAAACATTCATATTTATTACAATCGAAAGAATAGTGCTATAAATTAAACAGGCATAGAAAACTCATCGCTCAGATATCACTTACTGTTCTATGCTCTTAAAACATTCACCAAATACAGATGAAGCAGAAAGTATATAACACTCGATTAATCGCGCCATTAACTATCACGCGGCCACAGAAGATTCAGCTATTGTACCAACGTTGAACGGGTACCGTAATCGTATTTTAAACGATCAATCGTGCCTATTCGAACAGTCACTCAAAAGCATATCAAAAACTTTTCCCCGTGGGTTCGTCGTTTCCCGCTGGCTTCGAATGAATAATGCACATTCTCAGACACGCCATCCCCCAGAGAAATCTTCCCTTTCACCACGCTCATACAGAAAACTACGGTAGCCCGTGGAGACAGGTGGTCTTCACTCGTGACGGAATTCTCCTTTGTAATGGTGGCGTCCTTTCAAAGACCGGAGGCGGAGACGTCAAAGCAACACCTCGCTCATGAACCGCGGGAATAACATCGCAAAGTGCATTCAGAATGATCGTGCACCCATGTTCTCTGCGGCCCGTGTGCCCCGCCAAAGAGGTTTACCTGGGCGGGTTTAATTTCCACGTGAAACGAGAACGCGCGAAATTACCCTCGAGACGCGAAAGAAACCGGCCGCACCGAAACTAGCCGCGAGATTCTTCGTTCCACCGTCGATCTACTACGGCCCTGCCAGAACTGCTTGATCGCGAAGGCATTATTATTCGCGGCGCGAGCAAAATCGATGTAGAATCGAGGCGAGACTCCAGCCACGATACGTGCCAACGCTAATTAGGGAATATTACCACGCTCTCGCCGTTAGAACCGCTCTATCCATCTCCGCCCCCCCCCTTTTTCACCTTCCCTCGCCCACTTTCTCCGTGGAATAATCCGATCGCATCAAGACCTTCGCCGATGCGCCGCATGCATATGCATTGCTGCTCGCGCGAATAGTATGCAAATTACGCGGAGGAAAAGTAATTGTGTTAGGGAGACCTCTAACCCCCGGCTGGCACATTTTCAACCCTCTGCCTTCCTAGTTAAGGCAAGTCGAGACTAGGTGTTGCATCATCCTCCACGTTACTTGATCACTCTCAAACGTTTCTCGCGTTTGTACGATAAATTAATGACAGGCGAAAACAAAGGTGCAAACAGCGGGCGAAAGAAGAAAAGGAGAATGCTTGCAACTTTCCGCGGGAAGGCAACATGGATCTGGTAATTAGTGGCTCGGGTTTTTTCTTTCAATTCTACTCTCCTCTCTCGTTTTCTCCTTTTTTTTCTCTCCTGGAAAGCTAGCTTCCCTCCTTTCTCGCCCACGTGCCTCGAATGTGATCACCAAGTTTACGTCTAACGGTGCACGAAAGTTGGGTACTTTTTCTACCGGCGAGATCTCGGGCGATTTAAAATCTATTAAGCGTGAATTCTGTGAATTTAAATGGGAAGTTCTCTCAGGAATTTTTATTCCATTCTCCAAGCAATTTTCCTTTTTTCGCGCGGCCCCAATGATTTTACTTAACCACCGCCGTACCGGTAGAAGCTTTTTCTGAACGAAGTAATTATTTTCAGAACTGAAAAACATGATTGCACCGTTCGCCGTGTATTTTGAAATTATTCCCAATAAACCAGCAATCTTTAATATCGTGTAACGCACCACTTACAGAAAGACTCCGTTCATCCCATTTTTTAAATCGTGTGAATTTAGTTAGATTTTCCACGCCATAAAATCGCCGAATACATTTCTTTTAATTCTACAACAGACATTACCGCAGCCGTTCACAGAATAATTGCG
Source organism: Andrena hattorfiana (assembly GCA_944738655.2). Classification (NCBI taxonomy): domain Eukaryota; kingdom Metazoa; phylum Arthropoda; class Insecta; order Hymenoptera; family Andrenidae; genus Andrena; species Andrena hattorfiana. Next base: position 19,441,622 of record OX122889.2, on the reverse strand, counting down.
TAAACGCTTGCTGCTTGTGATGCATCAGCGCAGTCGAAGAAACCATTACAAATATTGACCGCAACAATACTTTCTGTAAAAGTGCAGCGAACCCGCGGCAATGGTTGTAGAAGCGTTTCCAGTCCACAGACCACGTTTGCGCAGTTACATTATGAAAATCCGGCGTTTCGAATCGGCCTGTATCGACCGTTATTGCGCACCATTATGAGCACGGTCACGCACCGATAATCGTATATACACAATTGAAGGGCAGGTTAACTTCATAACTGAACATGTGCGTTAAATGGTGCCGTGAACGTTTCACGTCATTATCGTTAACTGCTGGCGATAGGCCTTTACTGAAAATGGCCGATGGATGGTCTCGTCACACGCTTCTCATTATATCCCCCGTAATGATTAAAATGTAAAAAATTACAGACAACTAGGTCAGTCCCTCGCTTATAGGGAGATAGCATCATGTGTTACTATACGCACTTTTAGAGCGACAAGTCTCGATAGGTCTTGAAGTCCGTGAGCTCCAAAGTCCTACAATTTATTTGGAACCCGTTGTTCATTACTATTCGGAAATTTATTGTTACCAGCATGACAATGCTGGTTAGAGCGTGCTGCGCGTATGCGAGCAGGGATGCATGGTATAACGAGGAAATAACCAGTATCCATATTGTTAAATATTCGCAGACATGTGGACGCGTTGCGCGTTCACGGCGCTCGCTGAAAGAGGACATAAAAAGGAGAATCGATAGCTGGCAATATTTGTCCCGCGCCGTATCGAAACGCATGGGAATAGGCGACTGTAAATTGGCATTTCAACGAAATGGAGGAGGTTGTTGCCAGTTATATTGCCCCCAGTCCAAGGAATTCCATTCCGCAGTTGACGAAGTGTTACCCGATTGAATGCTTTGTCTCACTTTTTTTTCCTCGTGTTTTTAGAAATTACGATGCAATATTTCGCGGGGATCGATATAAAAAGACGCACGAACACGCGCGGCTTTCTGTTTCTACTGTTCCGCGGTTGGAAGTCATTTCTCTCCGTCCCATAAAACTTTATGGCGGAATTTTCGCCGAACAAATCCCCCACTCGCCGGGCTTCATAGGATCGATCCATGAACTTAGTTTCGAAATTTTTTACGGGAATTTTTCCTCCTCCCTTTTGCGGGGTAGGGCGAGGGGGCAGACAGATAGACAGGAGTGAAAATGAGAAAATTCCTGGAATATCTGATAAGTGTCGTTCGAAAAATTGTGGGCGAAAAATAAGTTCTTTCACCGTGGTACAACTCCAACAGCGAACCACACTCGTGAAATCCTTTTTTCATCTGCCCTCTATCAGGCTTCTGAATATTCATAGCGGCTACTAGCAGGTGAATCGATAAGTCGTCACTTTATCACTTTTCCAATCACGAATTACCCTCCGTCCCCCGGGAGTCTGCCGAAACGTTCGCATACCATTCAAATACACGATGGAAATTGGTTTAAAGGCTGTCAACGCTGCATTGCATTTTATTCTTCTCTGTAGATTTCTTCCGTTCGCCGGCGATGGCGGGGCATACTTTATCAGGAGGAGGAGCTGTGTGTGCCATTCATAATGAATGTTGCGTAACATAATATTACCGTGACGTTTCCTCAAGCAATGCCGCGAATTTTCCAAGTCGGAGTCACTGACAGTCTGTGAAACAAGTGTTCGTCGATTAAACACTCTGTTCGATGCAAATTCTTAGTTTCCTGGAATTCATTCGCAGAAACGACGAGGGGTCGTATTGTCAACGATATCAACGGGAAACTTGAAAGGGACGAATTAAAGTGGGAGAAAAAGCTTATTACAGGAAACTTACCACTCGATTGATCGTCGTCAAAGGAACCACTAATTACAGGGTAATTAGTGGCGGGCGTGAAAGATTCTCCTTTACGAATACGCGATTAGATAGCGATTACCGCAGTTTACTGAGGTGCTTGAAATGGAAATCTCTTTTAAAGCTGCCGCCCGGATTTCCTCCCTTTTATTGGAGCAGTTAATTCGGCAGAGGGGGGCTTATAATGCCCCTTCTAAATTTATTTAACGATATATAAGGAAAAATAATGATTGAAATATTTAATACTATTGGATACTTCGCGGAAGGAAATTCGCACTTTCTGAGAAGCTGCAAATTGTAATTGTGAAAGAGAGTATAGCAATTTTTCTAGAACGTACGTTCTGAAAACTTCATGAAATACACCTGTCACACTTGCATAATATTCTCATTTTGAACTGTCAGTCGGTAAGCAAAAAAAGAGCGCAGGAAGAATATGGTTCGCAAAATGTAAAACATCGCGTACATTTGTTCATTTCTACGTGGAGAATTCCGGGCAATATTTCGATGCTGGCGCTAGGTGTTCGTGCGTGCTCGCACAAAGAACACGGCACGAAGATTAACATAAAATGGGAGCAATTTGTAAAAGCACGCAGGTGCACTTGGGAAAGGTACATGGTCCAGGATGTATGTATATATTCGGAACTTTTTACTCCCACCTCTACAAGTATGTACATACGAAGATATTCGTCGAAAAATTTCATCATTCTTTCTACAGTTATGGATGCTGACCACTCCATAAGCTGCCCAGTAGAATATATCCGTACACGCACAGACGATAACAATGAAGCTGTGCGTCAAATTTTGTAATTAAAAAACCAAGTTGAAAAGAACTATAAGTGTTCATGTAAGCTGACTAATATTATATGCAAAGAAACGAGTAGAGCATAGCAGTAAATGGTCAGGCAAGCACAAAAGCAGGTGATTCAGAGTATAGAAAGTGAGCTTGCAAGTAGAACAGGGGTAGACATGTGTTGTCAGGCAAGTGGAATGGGAGGCTAGGTGGTCAAACAAGTAGAGTAAATCCATATATGGTCAGACTCGCTCAAAAGGACAGTACTAAATTAGCCAACAGGAACAAAAAATTGTCTGTGATCAGAGGACAGAGACGGATTTGTGCATCAAGAGGATGATAGTTTACTCTTTATACTTTGAATAAATAATCCAGGACGTACATACGGAATTCATGATTCCCGGACTCTACGAAAAGTTTTCTGAGATCTTTCGCAATAGAAGAACAGCAATATGTGCGTATGAAGAAATGCAAATGGAAATCCATGGGGTAAATAATTCAGTGTAAGAGAAGCAGATACCCAGACACGGCGAAATGAAGTTGCGAAACAGTGGGGTGGATTGGTCGAAAGCATTATTAAGATTACTGGTCGGCCATTCTTCTTATTTCTCCTCTTCCACTGTAATTGTTCCATTTCTATTTTCTCGACTCTCCTTGCACTCGCCTCTAGCCGCCTCTTCGCTTTCTGCCTGTCTTATTTCGTACCCTTGTCCCTCGTCAGTCAGTTCGTTTTGTCACGCCGTTGTTCCTCGTTTCTCAGAAAAATGCGCGCATCCATTTTCATATTGCTACAGTGACGTAGTGGATAGTGACTCATTGTCAATTGTTCTCTCGGTAATTCTTCTTGAGCTTAGAAATAGTTTGTTCGTAGTACTGAATAATTCTGCTGGAATTTCAACGTCCGCTAATCAGTCACGTCACGTGAAAGGTGTCACGCGGAAACAGAATACAATTACTCGACTGATCATCAGCTTTGAGCGTCGATTATTCATAACATACCCCTCGCAAGGAATTTGTTTTTCCGCTTCAGCAAAATACGCGCTTTTTCATATGTGTACCACGTCTTCGGTGGTTTATTTATTACACTCCCTATTTCAGCAGAAAGCTCTTACTGCCCAGAAACATCCTTCTTCGAATATTCATCTTCCTCTCACGCATGCCGTATTCATTTCCGTATCACTGTATCAACATTGTACAGAAATACGTGGAGCTTCATAATCCTGTATTCTACTTCGTCGCATTCTTCTTCTGACATTCGAGACAGTTGACAAAAGGAAATAAACCAGTGATTCCCAACCGTTGGGTCGCCACGGTTCTTGTTTTTTCTTTTTTAATGTTATGAAGTTATAATAATATTCTGAAATACCAATGTTTAATGTGACTTCTTTACCTTATTAAATTTACCTTACCTTATATGGGGGGAGGAGGTCGCAGGTTATTTGAATATTATAAAAGGGGGTCGCGACTCAAAAAAGGTTGGGAAACACTGCAATGAACAGTGAGTGCTTTTACAAACACGATGGCAAAATGTTCGCATTCCTCTCAGCTTCTTACTTGCTTCGACACGTTCTCGTTTCACGCGTCGACGGAGGAGCGCGGATATTTAATCAAATTTTATAAAAAGCGTTGCGAGGAACGTCAAGCCGTACGAACCGAAATAAAGAGATCCTATAGAGGTTGTAATTAATGTTTAACAAATTCAGGTCGTTTCGACCCAGCATTCTGGTTGATTTTCTTCAACGACTGCTGCAGCTCTTAATCGACAAAAATAGTGAAAGAAATGTAGGGACCCATTGAACTTGCGCCATTAAGTGCATCCCGCACGCTTTTCATACTATACTCTACTTCTCCGCCTCACTTGCACGCTCTTTTAATTAAAATAACGGCCCCACGCTGTGCTAAAGTGTATAGCTTCTGCTGCGCCGATTGATAAAAGATTCAACGAATCTGACACGTGTGGACGTCGACAAAAGGATAAAAGAAGCGTTCAGTAGTGAAAAGAAAGGCGACGAGATGAGAGAATGTTATACGTCGTTCGGTGTGCTTCGTGAACTTTGAAAAGGAACATGTTAAAGACCTGTAGGCTGCTTTATGAATGTTTGACCAATGTACGGAGTACGGAGCAAGCCATCTTCGACCGTAAATAATTCACTGAGCGGCTCGAGGATGTCCCTTGATCGTGCACACGAAAGACAGTACCCAAGGGGCTGCGGAATTTGTTCTGAAAAAGTACTCTAGAAATTAAATATGTTGGGAACGCGATACAGAATGGAGAACTGTAATGTTTCCCCCCGGTTTCAACTGTAAAAGAGCATTTCCATCCTGGAATGTGCGAACCGGTTGCACCTCGGCTTGCTGCAATTTTCATTTCAATCCAACTTAATGCGCTCCAGTCTAACGGCGGACATACCTGAGCAGCGAACGCGTATACATTAGGAGAGTTAAGGGAACAATTTGACTGTGAAATGGAGCTTGAAGGATACGGTGTTAAGAAAACTTTTCGGCTTGTAATATGATAAGGCAACAGCGTACACAGAATGAACTCGAAGAATTTAGAAGTATAAAGAACTGACAGAAGTAGGCGAAAGGTATTCAAGGAGTTATGGGTTTCCAAGTCAGTACTCTTGGAGATGTATGTACATGATTTCCAACTTCACTAATACATCCTGTGTGCTTCTGAGAAGTAGGAAAATGGAATTCTATGTTAATCTAAGGCTCTGTGGCTAAAAACTGAAATTTCAAATAAATATCTCCATATTCAACTTTACAGCCCATACTAATGTAATGACGCGAAATTCAAATTTGGGATTAAAACAACGATTTTGAGTATTTAATTATAAGTAGCATACCAGTTTAGTCCAAAAGTGCATTATCGTATTTACCCGGCATACAATAATTTTTCCTAAAGCTTTTGCTTATACACCAGTCCTGACCATACAAAGTAATTATTACTCGAATTACGCGTAACGAGGCTAAGAGGGAAATTATGCGAGGCACTGATATACACGTGTTGAAGTTATCTGCGCTCCGCGCTCATCGAATTATTTGTGCGTAACACAACTAAGCTCGAACTTATTTCGCCAGTCGTTTGCAGATTACCGGCGGGGATAACAAGGAAATATACGTAGCTACGGAAAATCCAGATAATAAACCGTATTATATTGAACGAGTTCTCCTGGAATATACGTAGAGTGCTACTCTGAGCGCACCACGAGCACGGGGAGAACGGTAACGAGGAAGTGCAAAGATAACAGTATCAGGATCGTGTAATTTATGCTATATATTACATTTTCGAATGCAAAGTACACCCAGGAAATACCAGAAAAGAAATTTTCCAAGTTCCAAACTTTATCGTTCGAAGAAGAATAGAATTTCGAGCGCGAGATTCAGGATGTAGTCTCGTCGATAAAACTACCCTTAATTGTTCGTCTTCTCGTGCGGAGTGCGCCAAGGAACCGGTAAGAATGTTCCCGGGGGAGAGGGGGGGGGGGAGAGAAGAAAAGTGGCGAAGGGTCTTTCGACGGGATTTAAAAGTGAAGCAAAATTCGAGGAGATAAGGTAACTATTCAAGAAGACGTCTTACTCGTAACTCGCTGTCTTAATACATCTTGCTTTAATATACGAGAAGTTCCTGGTGTTTTAAAGCACTTCAGAAGTGGATCGTGAAAAGAGTTCCACCACATCCAACCCGTGCCTCAAGATCCGTTATACGCCGCACTAAACATAATTAATTACGCGCTGAGTTTATTAATGACGTACTGTGTGTAAACTTCCTCAATCGCAATATTTCCTTAATCACCGAAACTTCGTTAATGATCAGCTAGAGTAAGTAAATTCTGCCATGGTCTCCAGGGAACTTGCGGGTTACGGTTTTGCCGCCGATCTTCGTTCGTTAGAAATTTTCTTATGAGAATAGTTCTGCGCCAGCCTTCCCATATTTACGTTCACAGCAACAGATGCCCTGCACGTGCGACTGTTGATCCTGTGCATGAATTTTTTTTGCATATTGTCTGGTCAATTGTATAAATAATTTTTCTACAATAAGTTAGATATATGTGGTTAGATAATAACAGAATCAATTGGGGTTAATTATATCATAGTAATCAACCAATAAATATAAAGGGAATGTGTCTGCTCAGTATTTAGAACATTGGTCTACTAAGATACAAGTGGTGTATTTGTAGTGAGACGACGTATAGGGATTATTCTGCTACTTGCCTGACCTGAAGTTCCAATTAGCGTCTGGCCATTCCTGGACTTATACTACTTATATCGTTATTTTCTACGTTATTCCGTACTCGTAGGACTGTGTACCGTGTGCAATGTAAGTTAACGAGACGAACATGTTTTTAGTATGGCTTTAGAATTCCTCAGAAAAAGAATTCTTATTGCCGAATCGATTGAACCAGGTGTAATCTATAAACGATAGTAAATATTTGCCTTGCTCGAAATTTCAGATAACTGGTAATAGGATAACCCGGTATTCCCTGTAGGCGGTGTTACGATAAGCAGGCTTCCAGCAATGCATTTGTGCCTCGGCCCTGCGACTAGGATATTATTACACGTAATCCAGCTTTTCGATTGACCGCAATTCCCGTCTTGTACCTCAGGCACCCGTATTACGGAGCACGCAATAATGCAGGATACGTCCCATATCGTTTCCTTCAGAAATTAGTTTTTCCCTCCAATATTACCAGAATATTAGACTTCAAGGGCTGACATATTAAATCTCCTTCCCACGAGACTTCAATGCTTCATAAACTACGACCCTTCAATAATCAACATAAACAGTATCCCCTGCTAAAGCTGTTTTCTACCACCTTTCTTCCCCTGTCCAAAGTAATATTCACGGCGTTAAATAACAGAATTCAACCCCCGCAGGAAAGTTCCCTGCTCGTTCCGAGTCACGGTTCGAAAAACACCGATTTCGCTCGCGCTGGCATCAAGAATTCCGAATTTCTCAGGTGAAGGCTGTTCCCTCGCAAACGAGATTACCGGGGATATACAGTAGTTAACCAGAGAGCGAAACGAGTCGGCATTAGCACAGCCAGATGTCCAACACGGGGAAAGCCGTTGCGATCGGCGTCTTTTTGGTTTCGCCGACGACGCCAGAAAAGTAAGATGAATAAGGTATGTCCGTTTAAAACACCGCAGACGGAGGAAGAGCAGCAAAAAAGGAGAAGGGGGGCCACGATAAAAGGGCGAGGTTCGTTTGAAGAGATGCCTCGTTTCAGTTCCTCGTTAACGTGCCCCTAGTTCACGAGATTCCCCTGCGCGGGGGGTTGCGGGTCTGCTTGAAAGAGGGCGAAGCATCAAGAAAAAACTCGGCCGAATTACTTTTACAACTCGCGGATTGACCGGCGGGCCAAACGATAGGAGGAGTAAGGTCGACCATGTAAATGTGCACCCACGTTTTCACGGTGCCTTCGGGGGTCTTATGAATGGTTGGACGCGCGCTTCTGCCTGGAGCGTAAAAATAGCGGCGAGTGCAGTTTTGCTGAAGCTTTCGCCATTAGATGCACAAGATGGTTATGGTCGTTTTATCCGCTGCCCGGGAGAGGAATGTTACGTTGGTGCTCGGGCCGTTCAGTATGTGCTTGCACGAGGGGCGGTGGGAAAACTGGCTTCTTTTCTTTATTCTCGAGCAGTTAATAGGGGAAACAAAGCTCGTGGTATAATAACGCGGTAAAAAGGTACAAGTATATGGAACTTCTGCACCCGCAAGGAGTGTGACATTTACCGTGCAGCGTCTACATGGAAATTCCCTGATTTTCATTTATAAACACAGTGGCGAAACGGGTAGAATCCTGTAGCACATGAACACCGACGATAACACTACTGGATACAAATTTTCAACACTGCTGCATCGCGATGTGAACTGTGCTTCGACGCTAACGACCCTGATACGACTCCATAAAACTTCGACCCGACATGACATTAGCCGTAACTAAATCTCCCCACTAAAGGACTCCAAGCTTCCTTAACGGCAGATATCTTAACCTTTTGCATTAAAACGGAGCACCCATCATGTGGTACGAACTGCAAGGCAAAATGACAAAGTATTCTCGAATTCTCGGATTCTTCCACTGGAACGAGGACACAGAATCCGAAAATCGGAGCGACCAGCGTGTCTCGCGTCTTATCAATCCCGAGGCAGAAAATATACAGGAACAATGCAAGGGCTGAATACGCGTGAACAATGGGCGATTGAAAAATCGATAACTCGATAGTGTATTAATACAGGAACGCGGCTGGTGGCGCGCCTCGTTGATGAGGAATCCAGTGAACTTGCGTGGAAACGAAAGGAAAGCAGATGAAACGTTACGCGAGGAGGGGATTCTCGAAGAATTCCCAGATTCGTGGTATCGCGAGCACGGATACGCCGATGGGAACGTCGCGGCAGAAATCCAGCCGAGGGATCCGTCTACTGCGCGAGATATTCTTATCGATTACGCATCCGCGGGGATAGCAGCGACGCGGAAAGGAGCAGGAAAAACTCCGCGGCGCGGAGCTGAAGTCGCCGCTGTGGAAGAAAATCCGCGGCAGAGGAGGAGCAACGCTCGGCGATATTTCCCTTTGATGCGGATAGTGTATCGCTGGCAGGGATTCAACAAAAGGCAACAACCGGCTGCACGACCGTTTCTGCCAGGCCGATAATCGGCTCGTTGCGGAATTGATATACACGTGTACCGGCCGTAAATCAAGGATTTGATTCACGGCCAAGATTCCGAGGGATAAAGGAGTTGCCCGCTCGCTCGAGTGCAGCTAACCCGAGCGAAACGATAAATTCGTATGTTACAACGGCCGCGTCGTCGCTTACAAATGCCTCTATTCGACCCTCCGATTTCTTCCCTTCGATTCTTCTGGTTGGCTCGAGCGTTCCATCCAGAGACATTCGGGGCAGTCGCGAATTTACACCTGAATAGTTCGTAAGCAGAGTCCACGCAGTCACCGCTACTCTGAGGACGCGTGTCAGCTCTTCTCGGAAGCGTTTCACCCTTGACAAGCTAGCGGGACATCTTACGTATCTTCTAATTCGCGTCTCAGGATATTCACGGCTGGTCGCACTGGCAAGTAACTGGAATCATGCGTTAATAGGAAATTCGAGCTGGTTTTCAAATTACGCAACGCTTGTGAGTCTGACGCGTGTATCCTGCAAGCATGCACTGGAGGAACGATTTGTATGTAAATCCCACGCGCTGTCAGTCGTTTGTGGAGCCCGACGATGCGTCAATTGCCATCGACAGTCGTATTAAGGGAATATCCCTCTGAGACAGTCGCCGACATCTTCCAGCTACTGCTGTCTAGCCAAGGAGTCCTCGAGGAGCAGTTGTATACCGTGGACGCGCCGATGATTTACTCAAACACGGCGCAGTTAGTAACGCTCGCGTTTTATTTTATTCGTATCACGTTAATGATGCCCCCGCACGTTCGGCCTGCAATTGCATTCGGAACAACGGAGCAGCAATTTCGCTCGTTTCCGCCCTCTTTTTAGCGTAAATCACGGCCATTCTTCTTCATTACGCGACACGTCTCTTTGCAATTCGCGGCGGAACGCATCAGAATGTTGCGCCGTTCTCAGGCTGCATTATTTATTTTCACTTCCGGCGGCCGGGTCGTCCGGCGAAACGGTGCGTGGTAATAAAATTCCCAGGGCGGCCGGCGCGGGCGGCAGAATTCATTACGTTTATTAATGGGGTATCAAGCTCGTCCGCGTGCGCGGGTACCGGTGTCCAGCGGTATTTGTCCCCGCGTGGAATCGACTGAGCGCGACAGTTACTCGTTCGGTCGGGTGTCGCTGCTTCGAATTCATTTATCGTGGAAAATGCCATTCATCACTGCGCGAAATTCGCGGGCCACCAGCGTTCACGAGGTAATGAAGCGGGCGAAGCTTCGAAGGCACTCGGAGAAGTTACGCGAATCGTACGGTCACGCTTCGCTAACAGTCGAAGTAGTATGGCCCATCCTACTCCCAAGTACCAGTGGGGGGAAATACGAGCAGGACGATTCGCGTGTTTAATTACGGGGTAAGAGTTTGGCGTTGCCCCCCTAAGTGGATAGAGACAACGTACACTTGGATCCGAATGGGTGGCTGGATATTTGTCTAGGAATTTCTAAACGATAAAGTTCACTGTACGATGCGGAGAAGTTGATGATCAGGGGAAACGCAGCCTTCTATCGTTCTGCAAGATTATTTTGTCTTTCATGAAATGCATGGAATGTATTGAAATGCATGAAAGTACCTTCCACTTTGGGGAAAATTTTCGTTCTATGATAATTTATTAGACTTGTGTTGTTCGCGGATGTAAGCTGATCTATTCGACCGTGGTAATTATGGTAGACTATTAAACAAGCGTTGTTTTCCTTCAGGCCAGAGGGACTAGGAGCAGTTAAACAAACAGAGCAAGATGCATATTGCAGAGAGGATTTGACGGCAAATGAAAAACTTGAGGATCCTCTGGAACGTGTTCCAGGTTAAGCCGAATCCTCTCGTCGTCATAACCGCCCTCTTCGTAATTGAAAACCGATGGGCAGCATGACGAGGATATTTAATTCATACTCTACCTCTGCTAGTCGCGAGGATGGCAATGTATACGCGTGTGAGACAAAAGGTCTTGCATTATTAATGAGAATCGCAGGTCATCCTATTGATGCTCTTTCATTTCACACTTGCCTCCACCAACGCGGGAATCCCGCGCTATTCTCAATCTACATTATGCATCACATCCTATTGTCGACATAGGTGCGTGAAAAATACCCTAAATTAGAGTTTTTTTTTACAAAACTGGTCTGAATACACAAATGACTGTAACTGTGCGCGATGCAGAGACCCGCGATCTCGTTCACGAATCATCCGAAGAATGGTCCCCGTGGGCCACTTGAACCGCGAAAAGGAACGCCGTTTAAAATCAGCCTTTCATCCGTGGGCCTCGTATTTCTGTCAGAGCCCGCGAGCAACGTAAGTTACGGTTGAGCTAAACGGACCGGGCAAAAGTTACGCGCGCATAAAGAGCCGGGTTTTATTTGTGGCCGCGTGTGTGTACGGCCATGGCCGTCGGTTAACTAGAGTGCGAAATGGAGAACGATGCCCCGTGTTACGTGCATCGAACGCGGTTGACGAGGCTGAGATAGCGTGGAACGCAATCCGCCAGACTGATGGCTGAATATCAACTGCACTCCGCAGAATTAACTCTTATATCATTCTGGAATAGGATGTGCGGCTCGACAGGCAAGCCAATTAATTACAGCGACTGCTCGATTGCTTGTCTCTACATTCTGTCTTTACCACGCTCCGACTTGTCCGTCCTTCCTGAGCACTGTTTTCCGTCACTGTACGTCACGCGTGTTTATTCGCATCTCATGTAATTCGTAATTAGCAACTTGGTAACGTCGAGGATCAGCCTCACTTACTTCTGGAAATCGTCAAAGTAAGTGCGACAACATCTGACGCTATACCTATTTACAGATGATTTCTGGTAGCCACAACGAATCATTTCGTGCGTTTCTACAGCTGAGTAGTAAACAACGTTCACTCTAGCAGCAATAGCGAAAACGGCCAAAAGGAACGTCATAACCCATTTGTTTGCCGAAACGAAACCAAGTGATGCGTCCCGCGGGTAGAATACAAGGTACATGTTTTCGCAGGGCATAAAAGTAAATGAAATGTGCGACTGCATCTTTGACGTTGGTCTTGTTTACCGAGCGGCTGCGTGGGTCAGAGGTACTCCAGGCCGACCACGATGGCAGACGATGTGCTCGGGGTATAAATACATCGAAGCGTCATAAACTTTGCTTTATTTCTCGCAACTTTTGGCAACGAGGCAGTAGAGGAGCCGAAGTACACACAGTAAAGTGGATAGAAATATGTACAATAACATAGCGCAGCGGAGAAGACAAGTGAGACCCAGAGAGAGAGGGAGAGAGAAAGAAGAGGAGACAGTCTCTCTCTGTACCGCAAAAAGAGCTACAAAGAGTGAAAAAGACACTGCGGGAGCACAGCATATCCGGCTAAGTGATGCATCGTATCCTCTTCGCTGTACACATTCTTAGAGTCCAGAAAAGTAAGTTTAAAACAATGTCGTAATAAATTCGCGGCTTTTGTCTCGGTTGCATTATGCTTCTGTCCCCTGAGAGTATTAGATGTGTTCTGTATTAAAATATTAATGGAACGTGAGGAAAGAACGATATTATAGTGCACGGTGAGGAAAAATTGGGTTACGGTCTGGTCTGGCAAAGCACTGACCCATACTACTCGCTGTACATTTTAACACAGAAAACGTTGCTGCGTTTCTGTTATTTGTTCGCTTTGCGAGTTAAAAATAATTGAAACATTCCTCTACATTTTGTGCATCCCAATTTTAGTCGGGATTACGTATACGTCTCAGTTTCGTTCACGAGGACAGCTGCCGAATCCAAGCAGATTCATCCCGATTACTACCAAAATGATCTCATAGGATATCAGCAAAAGCAAGTCCATCCATCGGCGTTTATCCTGCTGCCCCTTCACGTTCCCTAATTGCTAAAATAACCGTACGAAATCATCATCAGACCCACGGCTAATTGTCTTCCAGCGTTGCACCCTGATTGACGTGACTCTTGAACGAAGGGTTTCTCCCAGGGAAACGCTGACGAAATTTGACCGCCCCGCTAGTATATTATCGAGATGATTGTTCCGAAGTGAATGGAACACTTGGAGGTGCACTGCTGGGGGAAAACTCAGTTCAGACTTCAGAGAAGCACACTTCAGTTTAATTGGAAACCTACACGCTGATTACTCAAATATATCGCGTGCAATTGAATTTCAACGCATTTGGATTGAAGCGCACTTGACCCCTGTTGAAGGTTTTACGCATGAACGGGCATGAATGAGTTAAAAGAATCTTGACAACGACAAAACTTTCTTTCGAAATACGATCATTATCGAAAAGCCGATTTCAAGTGTGCTGTGCGAAAAGTTAGGAATGTGGTTAAACTCAGTTCCGTTAAGGTACATTGTCCGAGGCATCTGTCCCTCGTCGAAAAGATCGACAGCGCGGTCTCCTTCGATGGAGTTGACTCGAGGAGATTTACCAAGAACAATCCGAAATGACGATGGTCGGTGCCCTCTTAGAATCGAGGGGATACGAGCGGCCACTCAGTAGTTAATTAATTCCCTCTTAGACGACAGACTAGGGTTCTTCGATGCTGTCTACGGCACTGAACCCACAATTGACCCTTGGTACACCGTAGGAGAACACGAAGAGGGCGGTGCTGACGACGTTTATACAAAGATAACGGCGACAATGGCATCGAATTCCATTTAGCAACGTAATTAAGACTCCTTAAAAATTCTAATTAGCATCCATAACTTTGTGATGAAGTTTAATTAAAAATTCTGCTCGCATTCAGGCCATCGCCCGATACAGTCCTTTACAGGAGCGGCGCAAAAAAGCGCCTTTAATAACTCTGCTGCACAGCGCCGCGAGTATTACGTCAAGATCTACATACAAGGTAAGCACATCTTTCGCAAGAACCTTTAATTATGCGGGCGCTTAAATGAAACGACGATTCAAAGACGCTTTCACGAAATCTGTTTTCCAGCGCGGGGCTAGAGAGACGTTAGAGAGTTTATTGCTCTTCAACGATGATCCGTAAGGATAAGGCCGAATGCTCGGAGCTTCGACGATTCTAAAGCAACACGGCGAATCGACGATTCTCTTTCCGGACGAAACCTTTACTCGGCCTCTTCGCTTGGTCCTCTGTTAATTACCAGGGTAAATACCCCAGCGCAGAATCTCAGGCCGTTCAGAGACACGTTGGTGGACATTCTGCGGTCGTCAAAGTGAGCGTCCATGGCGCCCGCATTCGGCGTCACGACATCGGAAAGATCAATATTGAATAACTCACTGAAAATGCCAACACTATACTGGAGGCTAGATGGCTTTCGAAGCTGATACGCGGGAAGCATGAAGACATTGAACGCGATGTCAGAAAGCATGTTCTCGAAAGAATGGCGCGATAAGTAGATTTTCGTTGATAGTTGACGAACTTGTGACTACTGAAGAAAACACGGCTCGCTCGATTACGACACTGGAGTATCGAGTGATCATGGGATGAAAAGCCAAGGAAATGCGACTCGACATCATTTTATCGCAGAAAGTCGCGAAATAAATGGGAAGGGATAAAGGAGGACCTAGACTCGTCGTTGGAAACTCGGATATGCTCCATTTCAGCATCCAGACCGAAGAAATATCGTTCAATCCTTCTCCGGCCAATTTTCCACGAGACCCCGCCATCAGGGCACGCGCGAGTGTGTGACGCCACCGCCTCGAAGACGCGACATTAGTCCCGGTCTGTTGAGAAGTGGAAACGTAAATCACATTACTCCCTTCTGTTCCTTCTTCGTAGACTACCCGCGACGAGCATAGCGGAGGGGAACGATAATGCCTGTATAATGGATCTTGAAGTTTCCAAGTGGAATGACCGCTGTTATCGGTCGAAATGCCTCGATGCGCTGCCATCACCATTCATTGGACTGCCCATTCGTTTCGTAAACGTGGACGAAGAGGCTTATACACCTGAGTGTACATGTAGCGAGCATTTCGATTATTGCTCGTACGAAAGCCATCAAGTTCGGCGGATCGTTTCAAGTTCTTCATTGAGTGACATGCTAAAGTGCCACTATTTCTAACGATATCGCAAACTTTTCACAATATCGTGTTTGACGCGCGAACGGTTTTATGTACGTCGCGAACCGAGGTTACGCGATGGTTTACGAGGCCGTTAAAAGTACCTTCGTTTCGCGTAATCAAAAAAAAAGTCGAGGCCATTCCATGCGTTTAGGGCATAAAAATAATAATAATAACAACTAGGTACATCTTTACTACCACCGTAAATGTATTTGCCGTGATGGGAGCGGGGAGGCAGTAAGCTCGTGGCCTAACTTTTTATCGCCGCTTTGAAGGCGTAATCTAAATTGCACAGAGCTAAGTAGAGAACAGTGAAGCCTAATTCAGGCTTTATTAGCGGTCGGAGAGGGCGTGCGGTAGCGGCGGAATGGTAGGGAAGGCGTAAAAATTTAATAAGAGTCATCGTGGCCTAGGTGACGTCTCTTATCCTCGCGGAATATATTTACAGAAAAGGGAAGTGTTTCACCACTACTAGGAACTCTTTTACTACTCTCCGCGCGGGAACGCCTCCTATCGGCGTAAAGGAAAATTAGAGACCCTGGCAGGAAGTTTTCTTCTTTCGTTTTCATGCGTAATATCGTTCCGCAATGGTGGGTCCTGACGGAGCGCGCTAACAGAGAAATAATCGGAGACGCAGCGCGAGACCCGGTAGCGATCATTGGCTGATTAAATCAGCGATTCGATTTAATTTAATGCTTCACATAGCGCGGGCATATTTTGGATTTATGGCCAATTCAATGCGGTGCTAAACGCGATGATTTATTCATGAAATATTGCGGCCGCAACTCGTCGTTTGTACGCATTCTCATAATCACCGAGGAACGTTCTCGCGTGGATCGTCGACCGGAAATTATTTATTAATATTACGTGCGAACGCGCTGCGTCGAGCAACACGGCTCCGGTTGCTTCGTCGCTCCCCACGGTTCCGTGAGGACGAGAAGGGAAAAATAATTAATGGACACGGTTTAACCTACGACGCTTCATTGCGCGAATTTTCATATTCCATTCACCGAAGCGAGTTTCTTAAGAGAATGAAATTTCCCCGGCGGAGGAGGGGATTAAGACGATCTCCTCCTTATCATTCCATTTTCTATAAAGCACTCTACTACCGTTCCATGCCTCCTTTGTACCCTGCCTTCCCCGGCCACCCTCACGGAATTCATAGTTTATACACGAAATATTCCGCGAGAAACTCAACTTCGACAACTCCGCCGGCAAAAACTCATCATCGAGTCCTGCAGTACTCTTCACGCGCTACAAGCAGCGGGATAGCATATCTCACGTTAAGAGCTTTATTCCACGCCTGTAATTTAATTATGATTCTAATACCTGCAAATTGGAGCACTTCTATAAATTTCTAGCTACCCTACCATCTTCATCTCCTCTTTAAAACCCGCCTTTCAAATGACATACAGTATATCAAATAATTGAGCAGTGAATCGATGCGTGACGATTAATTCAACATCCCGTTGAAACTCGTCGCGCGAAATCGAACCGAGAAACTTTTGGTAGAACTTCTCCGTTCTTTCTCCACTTGTTCTCGCGTTGTGGCTCCCAATATGCATGCCCCTGTCCGCTCGTAAACTATTCGATTGCACGGTACTCGAGCCAGCTGCGCTTCATAAGATTCTCGCCAGCAGTTTTCGGCGCGGTAAATGCGGCGTGCAATATGCAAAGTCGAGTGTTCGATTCGATGTGGCACCGTGTGTGTGTCGTGGTTCGTTCGTATAGCTTGTTTTTATGTTTCGATTCGTTGCAGCGTGGAATTCGACGACTCGATGGGGCGTCGACGGTGGTTGCCACGCTTGAAACGCGTTTCGTGTCGAAGATCTTCGGTCGAAACCCCTATCGACTGTCGCCACTCGACGATATAAACTATGCTCAGCCGGCTGCATCGGTCATACAAGTCGCTAATGGCCGGATACCATGGGGAGATTCGGGTATTTCCGCGACGAATACGTATCCAACGGACACTTTGTATCGAGCGGAATGCATGGCGATGCTTGACAATGCGATACGATCCGCTCGAATAGATCTGATTCGTAATTGAAACGCGAGAACGGCCGTGTTCCACCCAGTTCCCAAACAGGATTGAGATGTCTTGGTAGACTTCGAACTGTCTACCACTGGGAAACTAATGAATCACCCAGCGCGCCAATTACCGAAACCCGAGGAATTTATACCTCCCTGTTTACCTCTCGGCTTCTGGAAAATACAGCATCAATTGTCTCAAGATTGATAAATCGCTTTGACTGATAGGAATATGTACTTCCTTTCCTTGCGAGGAAACTGTGTCAGTGGCACGAAATGGTGAGAAACCACCGTTTCGGGAGACATCAGAGCTCAATTTATTTGATCGTTGGATTTAGAATACTATGTTAGGTGTGTTCAAAGTACGATAATGATATCGAATAAACAAATGTTTCCATGTATATACAAATTTCGGAGAAACAGGAGTTTCCACGGTTTTAGAAATATGAATTTAATTAAAACGAAAGGGGGTAATGTAAGAGTGTCTCGCAGATGGCACGAACAACAACGGTCATCCAATTTCCTTGAAAGTTTAATAACATTCGACCCGCGCCGTTCGATATACCCAAGAGAGACTTGTTCGGTGGGGTGCGTTCGGCGCAGAAACACAAATCTGGGGGAAAACCGTGGAGGCGCTGAATTTCGTTCGAGCATGTCAAGGGAATAAAGGAGCGTCGGGAAGGAGAATGAAGATGAAAGGGGGTTGAAAATAAAAAAAGGGTGCCTTCTGTATTCCAGAGACACCGAGAGAGGAATGTCCTTCGCATCCGCGAGTTGTTGTCGAGAGGCGGTGTGCGCCAGACTTCGAAATACCGCGAGCTTCTCTAAATTGCGCTCTGCAATGCGGCGGAAGGAAGTCTGGCCTGTGCACGTTTACGTTCCGCTGGAATTACATTAATTCATCGGAATGAGAACGTTTAATGTTTAATGCAGACACGTAATAGAGTGACATTGAACGGGGTGAAAATAATTCATTGCATTTAGGAACCTCAAACATTTTGTCATTGTTCGAGATTACCGAATAGCTAAGTTCGCCCACTTTACTTATGTTGACGACTGTGCTTCGTTGAAGTAGGTACTGTACTTAAGGGTACCCTGTCATTAAAATTTTCCAATAAATCGATTTTTTGATTATATATATGTATATCTTTGGGTAGTATATCATCTGAAGATAAACTTTAAACGCATTTTTCTCAAAACACGTGTTTAAAAATTTGCGGAAGTCCTAACAAAAAATAATCGACCGATTTAAAAAATTCTTGCGGGATTTCGTTCATTACTAAATTCTCCGTGGAATTATCTATGATGGTAACTGCAAGACCAATTGTTTTCATTTTATAAACATTTTCATGCGTAAAATTACCCGTTCTTTCGATGTTTGTGGATCAAACGTCAGTCAACACATGAGATTACGATATTTTGCTATGACCGTAGATGATTCCACAAACAATCTTATAAACTTTAAGAATTTTCGTGGTTTGTTGATTTCACATAATTTTACGAGGTGTTAAAAATTCCGCAGCTGAAGAAGAACAGTCAGCAGTACTAGATAAAATTTAAAAAAAAATATGTTTATTATCTTTAAAGACGTACAAATACAGCCTAAAATGTTTTTTAACACTATGACGTTTACTATTTTTTAAATAAAATCCTAAAAATGACCTATCCGTGGAGTGATTTGAGGGGAGGGTTCCCCTAAACAGTAGTCAATAATTTCACTACCCACTGGCACGTTTCATTCTTATACACTTTTCGTAAGAATTCCCCGGTATTACAAGTTCTAGGCCGACGTGCATGTTCTTTCTGGACTTCCGGTTAGACACAGTCAGCACAAGCATCCGCGTTTATTCTAGTCGGCTGCATAAGGCCCCGCTTCAGCCAGCAGCTCGACCGCCGACTCGCTCATGCGATCACGTCTCATCCCAAAGGAACGGCCAAAATCCCGTCGGAGAGGGCGCACTGATATTCCTGACAATGCACAGCGCATGTTACCGCATACCCTACGAAACACACCAAGTGAAACGCTTCGGAATTGCGGGTTTACCGAGTCAAACTTCCGCTCCGACGAACCCGGTGCCGTTCAATTTGCAAAGGAAATCGCGATACAACTGCGCGGTACTGGAACAATCGCCTGGAATCCGATTTTTTCGGGACGGTGGCGAGATTTCAGCAGATATCGAAGTTCATGCTTCAGGGGAAAATATTTATTACTTTCGATTATTTGCAGAATCCCGCGACCTGCCATTTTAATGCAACATTTTTGCAAACGGTTTCTGGTTGAGTTTAGTTGATCTAGTCGTACAGGTCGGATTGCATACGCGGGTGTACTACTCGCCTGACCGCGTGCGGGATTGTACTACTTGCCTCGTAGCTGTGTGTGGTTTGCGTTAACAGGGTGGGATTGTATGGTTGATGCTTTTATCTATGTATCCATGAGCAAAGCTACGTAATAAATCCTAAACTCCAGAAAGCGCAACGTAACGGTCAGAAATTATACTTGTCGATACTTTTTCACGATTATTGTAGCGAAACTTTCATCCGGGGAACGTGTTTATCCCCCCTCCAGTTATGGCGAAGTTTCTTCAAGAAGTTCCATGGAGACTCGATTGTAGTTACTCATACGCCGGCATACTTTAATGAACCTTCCAATACTGTTTAGAAACTGCTGCGACGCGGGGCGCGTTTAAGTCGTTTCTCGTTGCTCGTATATTTCGAAGTTAGGAGAAGATGGAGATTCCTTATATAGTTACACCCGTAGCTTCGCAGCGAGTTTCGAATTTTTCCCAGGAGAATTTTTCCATGCACGGCCCAGTTAGAAAATTCATGCTCCAGCGAATGAAATTTTCTTCTGAGGCTTCGCTAGGTGACGACAGCTAGCTGTCGTATCGAGTAAACGATGATGGGGAAAATGTGCAATTTGCTAAATGTGTAATTGTGTAGTAATCATCGTTAAAGGAACTAATTGTTATATTATTCTTCGTGAAACTTGGATTTCATGTAATCAATAAAGCCAGTAACGTTTATAGGATACTAATGACTAATTAATTTGTGACTGTCCCGTTAAACATCCATGCCCGTGGATTATCACGTTAATCGTGTTTGCCAGTGAAATCCTCGGCGAAAACAAAGCTCTGGTAACTTTCTACCATCGGAAACCAGCATTGCCACTCCATTAAATAATGCAAACCATTCCGTCGAGTTCGTTAACTGTCCACGGCGCGTTCAGTAAAAATTAGCATTAATTAGCTGACTGCGCAATCGAATTGCAACGAAGGAATATAAGAAGTTTCCATTGCAGAATAACGCAATCGCGGATAAAGTACCAGCATCCCAGTGATTTCATCGCGTTACATTACCATTAGCGCGATAAAACGAAACGTAGGAAATCTTATCTGAAACGGAAACGTTGCGAGGAAAGATTCTGCAATTAATTATCGCGACTAAAATAATAATCCGTAACTTCGAAATAAAACTTTCAACTAAAGGGATTATTTAATTTCCTGCACAAATATGTCATCTTGCTTTCCAATTACATTGCAAGACGTGAAATACGGAAAAAACTTTCAAACGGAACGATGACATGAATCAACATCTTCTACAGCTTTTACTTACGATTAATTACTAACGAAGTACACTTGTTACGTCTTGCTTGAGTTGCTGTCTGCTACGTTAAACGAAAATTAGTTCGGGGAATCAAAAATTCAGCATCCATCTCCGTGCTGCTTCCTCGGCGGACTTTAATTTTGGTAGTTAGTAGAACGCGAGACGAATGTTAGAGGAAGTGGGAACAAATTTGCAAAGTTAATTCGACAAATTTCGCAGGAAACGAGAGGGTGGGGTGAGGGGGGGGGGGGGGGTCTGCGGCAGAAGTAGAGGCGAAAGAAGAACAGGAGAGCCACACTGAGATTTGCAAATTCGAACTCTCGAGTTCCGTCCACTCCGGGAAGAGGGGACGACGACTGTAATTATTCTAGCTGGAATGTCGCGTCTGATTACAATAGCTATGGCGTACAGACTAGCTTAACTCGATCTTCTTCAAGAGGAACGGCGGTCGGAAGAGATACTCCGCTGACATTCTCAATTTCGCGTTGTCCTCCGGGGACTATCGCACTTCCCGCTTTCGTGGACACGCAAATTTTCCACCTCACTCTCGCTGCCTCCCTTAAGCGTACTAAACTGTCCCTCTTGCATGTTAATGGAAAATTCTGAGCAAATTAGACGACGAACAGTGAAGAGTAAACACTTTACTACGAGTTCGCAGCGAAGGGTTTATGAAGGTGAATAATTTTTCAGCACTGTAAATTGGTAGGAGCGTTTATTTCTCGAAAAGCAACCTCGTTTTAAGCTATATTTAACTTAAAAGAACATGGCGAATTACAGTCATACATTCTTAATTAGGCGGACTCGACTGTAAGTAGATTAACTCTACCACTGACTAGACCAGTGGTATAATCCCGCGCAGTCGGGCCAGTAGTGTAACTCAGACAGTGCGAAGACAAGTGGTAGAAGAGGCTAGAATTACCATTACTGCGAGAGATCTGTCGCGTACTATTAACAACCACCACGGCGCGGAGTCATGACGACTGCAAGACGTGCAACGTATCAGTAAATTGGGCATTATTGATCTACATAAATTTCGCGAAATCGAATCCCCCGGGAACACCAATCGCATCAGGGTACTCCAACTGTTTAACGGTGTAATATTACAAATGCATCTGGATACCGGCGAATTCTCGGCGTAACAAGCAAACTTCCGGGCGGAACGTTTCCATGCCAATACGTGGAATCAATGCGAGTGTACCACCTTTCAGGATGAAAGGCATCAACGGGGGACTATGGGAACAGCCCGCTTCAGCGTCCGTAGGAAATTTCATTGGTCACGCAACGCCTTAATGGACGATCCGGTGTATTTACTTCTCAGCGATTCCCGCTACCCACATTTCAATTTCAGTCCGCCCCCGGGTATCTCCGACGGGTAATCTTTATATGTACACGCGTACGTAGAAATACACAGGCGCAGGTATATACATCTCGAGTCTAACTCCATTCAGTGGTAGACCGCAAACGCGCACCCATGCGAACCGCAGTCGATATTCACAGATATGCAAATCCTCCGTGTAGCCTTACGCTCTTAAAGACGGGCGCGCCCCGCTCCCCCGCGTGCTTTCGAACATCCTTTCATCAGGAATCACGCTTAATCGACTTCATCTGACCCGATCGAACGGGACCGGACTTTTTAATAGGATTCCCATGCAGATGTGGTCACAGTAATCGATTCAGCGCGGTAATTACCATACGATTCAGTTATTAGGTTATTACGACTCTGATTATAATAGTCGATTATTTGATCCCGTAGAGTCAGCGTACGGCCTGGATATTTGGAAATTGATTTCGCCCGGTTCGAGGCAGTTTGCAAGTCAAGTAATCGCTGGCCAGGGAATGTGTAATTAGAAATTATATTTGCACGGTATCGCTAATATCTGCGAGCCTAGTCGTCGAAAGATAACTTGCTTCATGCATGTAACGCAATGATTTATGGGGATAATTAAGGGACGTGGGGCGTATTCGTTAAGCGCATCTTCACCGGGCTGCTTTGTTCCGACGGAAATTGCAACGGGCCTCGGTACGCATGGCCAACGATTATTTGTTTGACCGAAAGTACAGCGAAATTTTTCGCGTTAGATTTAAAATCGCAGAGTTTTATCTGGATAAGCGCGACTCTCCTCGCAGATGTCGATTTATTCGAGCGTGGTTGTAAAATGAAATAGAATGGTGATTCTGTGAGCTTTGACGTGACCGTTTCAGACAAAGTCAAATTCGGAACGGCGAGTCGACGTTTATTCAACAAATAACTAATCAGAAGACCAACTGTGCGATCCGAAAAATCAATCGGAAGCTACGATTCCAGTCGAACTTCCAACTACGAATTTTCCAGGGAACCGTTTATTTGCAACCTGCTGTGTATCCTCCCTTTCTCCATCAATTCGCAAACGATTTCCACTATTCGTGCCGTATCACCATGCTTCGTAAGAAATCCGAATACAGCACGCTCCTTTCGTTTCAACAAATATTGTCCTCGTCACAGGAAACCTGCGTTGATCGAATTTTTCTACAGATAGTTTGAAAATCTTTTTTTTTCGGCAAGAAATCGTTTTCGTTAAAAGCACACCCGGCGTGATTTTAATATTTTCACAGGTAGACACAGCGAAACAGTTTTATAGTGCGTTACGTGGTTCTCTTGCTACTAGGGTAAATCCGGGAGACGCGGTTGACCTAATACAAATTGGCTATTAAAACTAATATAGAAATTACTTATTTTCTCAGAATAAACCTATATGTTCAGAATTTTATGCTGATTCAGAAAAACTGGCCAATATTCTATATATCTATATCGTAACGTAACTATATATGACTGGGTTCAAGTCATACCAAATGCACGTACACTAATGCAGTTCTCCTCACCGATTCTAACCTTAGCAACGGGACAGGCGGGTTGCTCGCCGCTAGGCGCCGAAAACAGCTCCTTGTGCAGCCCTGCTTTAAGACAATATTTACTGTAAATAGGGTTGAAAACTGAAGTCATGACATCTGACCACCTCTCCCGAGGTGCCGGGAGAAATGGTTTTCGTCGTTGGCAGAGATCACTCACATAATTATTCATGGAAAATTAATAAAGGATAAAGCAAAATTATTTATGGGTGAATACAACTACAGATTTATTGATATGTAATTTGTTTACGCTAAACAAGTAAAGAACACATCGAAGAAAAAGTGAACTACCTACTCGCGATTAGCAAGGCAAATGAATACAAAAGTGAATAAATAAACTAAATAAACCAAAATAATAATAAAATAATAATAAAAAAATAAAAAAATAATAAAAAATCATAACTCGACCATCTCTCCTTTCTGCAGCGAGAGAGTCCCTAAATATCTCTGCTACCTTATTATCCCAAACATTAAACGAAAATAAACTTAGAAGTATATTTTAAATACGATTCTGTACACCGCTGTTTGACAAAAGAGGTTAAATGTAACCTCAATTTACCTTTTAAACCCTATAAATCCAGGAAAACACAGAAGGAAGCGAAATGACGCTATTCATTGAACTGTTTGGCTTCTACAGAAGTAATTGGTCTGCACCTTAACGCATTTTTACGTAGAGAGTCTGAAATATAGCGACTCGACCAACTCTCCGGCCCGACCGCGTCTCCCTGATTCACCCTTTTCCATGTTTGGCTAGACAAACGTTTGTTAGAATTATTATTTACAAATATATGGAAGTGATTCTGACTGCGTGCTTCACCCTCAACGTTTCTCTGTTGATTTCTACCCCGATGGACAATTTGATCCTGCAGTTAAGCAGGATTACTCGCGAACTGCTATAAATCAGCGAGATTCATGACTGCGTGTAGCGGTAAACACCGCTGACCCGCCTCCCAAAAATGTTTACGAATGCAGCTTTTGAAACTCGACTTTGCTGAACACTCTGTCAAGGTGTAAGTACGAAAACGAGTCATTACCCTTATTGCGTCCGTTAATTACTTCTTGACGAGATTTAACGGCGAACAACGCCACAGGGCGTATTGTGCAAATTTGCATCCGGCAACACGCCGAACATTCCGGTGTCCCAGATTATAAATGACTTGACACGTTTGGCCCGTTAACTTCGAGAACCTAGCGACTGATGAATACGTACACATTTGGCACAATGCTTCAGGGATCTGTTTGACAACTTTTCATTCGTATATTATATTTTTCATGCTTGATGAAATTCTAAATCCAAAAGGAACTATATAGTTCCTACCCTCGACTGCTACTGCAACCCGCAAATGCTGCACTTCATTTATCAAGACCTGCAGCGACATCTTGTAAACCGAGATTCGAGTAAGTAATCCTCTAATTCGCTGGAAAACATTAGAAGGGAATCTAAAGACATTTCTCTGAAAGCAGCCACGGCGTGTGTCACACGCTTTCACCATTTTTATTAAGTGGTGGCCGTGGTGTTCGTGTGTGATGGGACGCAAGAAAGTAGGATGATACTTGTTTTATGTGCCGCTCGTTTTTCACGGCCGCGTAATATCTGCCTTCAACTTTTCTCAACTCGCGTGGTCCGCGATGCCCGCCACCGCACCCAGCTCTGCCACGTTGGCGTCGCTTTCTTTCGATTTTTTACCGCGAGCGTCGACAATTTATCTCGTTGATCGTTCTTCCGAGAGTTGCCCATAAAAGTCGTTACACCAGCCCGTGGAATCGGTTCGCTCGAACCAGCGCGACCGAAATGGATGCTTGTTACGGAACACGTGAGACTGAAAAAAATAAATAAACGCGCCTCATCCTCAACGATAAATTTCGTAAATACTTTCGATACAGTACTGGATGTTGAATCGTCTCAGAGACACGTTTTTTTTTTTGGCAAGTAGAATGGAGAATCGACGTGATCACAGGATCTGTAAGTACGTATTTGTTTCGTATTTTTCTCTGTATCTTTCCCTCGCGAAGTATGTCTTTCTCAGACGATAAGAGTATCACGAGAACGTCTATCGGTATTTCGTGACGAATTTCGACGCGAAAGAACCGGTAACGAGCAAACCCTGTCGCAGAATCGTTTCGTCCGACGGATCGTGACGGGAATCGGACGGTGGTTTTGATTGGGGAGGGCACTGGAAACACGGGGACACTGATTCGTCGACGGAACGACGAGTGGCTTCGTAAATATTTTAGGCAACGTCTGTCGTCGCGTTCCAGGTTCAGCGCGATCGGCGATAAATTAATAAAGGGGATTTTAGATTGTGGATAGAACGGGTTGAAATGTTTCAACAGGTGATACGGTATTTAAAGGTACCACGCGATGCCGGGATGACTTCTTAATGCGAGAGCTTTAGCACAGTCGTCATACGGACTAATTTCGGAATATTATCGAAAATTTTACCGATTTCTCCTGAATCTTCGAACGGTTCATTGATTCGCCGAGAAACTTTTTCCTCATAATGAGTATGATAATTACAGATGATTTACAAAATAAACGCCAGTCGCAGTAAACAGCAAGTTTTTTCCAAGAGCGAAGCAATTGCTTTTAGTCGAGCATACTGTGATCATAATTCTTTAATTTCAAGATTCATTATTCGGAACATGAAGAAGTTGGAGCGTTATTTTGAAGAAACCGAGTCAACAAACATCCAGGCGGAATTTTTTATGCGAAATTCCGTGCCAACGAACGAAGAAGAAGAAGAAGTAGAGGAGCGATAAATAGGAACGGAGGGACAAAGAAATTGGGTTCCTTCGATGATATACGCTCGGTTCTCGTTACTTTCCGCATCGGTTGCTCGTCACGAGTATCACCTCAACCGCAGCCGCATTTTCATTACTCGACACGTCACGATTCTTCTAGACAGGAAATGAAAGCTGCTGCTTAGCGCGCGTTCCGCGAACTCTGCTTTTGAAGCCGGAGCTGAGCTATGCCGGGGCTGAAGGGAGGGAGGAGAAGGAGGCGACGGAGGAAGAGAATTATTCGCGAACCACGACGAAGGAGACTGGGGGACGACCGAGCAACAGGGAAACAGGGATGGAAACGGACAAAAGCGGTCGGTTGAAAATTCTCCTAACTGCGTTTTCTTTCCGGCTTCGATAAGTTTTGGACGGGACGAACAGTGTACAAGTACTCCTTTGTTTAACGTTCAATGAGACAGTCGTAGAAATGGGAAGGGAGGAAGGCCAGAGGACTTTGTTATTTCCTTCCTGTTACGGTACAGGCGGGGCGGATTTACTTAACGCTGCGACTCCTTGCCCGGAAATTAAAGTTCTTCCTTATCCTCTGCCTCGTGCAGACTATTTAAACGTGGATATTACAAGGAAGGCCAAGCGGAAATCACGAGCACCGCGGATCTTTTATATGTCTTCGCGGTGAAATTGTAATGAGATCCTTTGCCCGCCACAGAATTTACGCGGCCTTTTAGTCACTTGGCCGTTCGCTAGTTGGAAGAAATGGTGCCGGTATGGCAGCGGAATACGAGTTCCGTGTCCTTAAACGGCATAAAGTAATGAGAACGCAGGGTTTGGTAATGGTCTATGGTTCCTCAAAGTCCCATCAGAAAGCTCATGTTTAACCTGTCCCAGAAGCGTCTACGTAGAATCGTCTCCCGCCTGTCCCTCGCCTGTAAGCTATGCAAGTCCACCGCAATCACGTTCTTTCCCGCGCCCCGCCCCGAACCCTCGCCTGCCGCGAGTTAACGGGCAAATGTGAAAAAAAAACATTTTTCGTTTTCACGGGAGTGCCAGCGATTTCAGTACTCGAGGGGATTGACAACCGTAACAAACCCTTTGTGCGCGGCGACGAACGAACAGAAAAGAAAAATCCTCCGCCGCCGTTGTTTTCACGGGGCGCTGTACGTTACCTCCTTTGAAGACCGAGGAAATTCATCACGCGGGAAACGGGCGAATCATCGCGGGCGCAACAAAGCGTCCGTTTCCTCGGCGAGTATTATCCAAAGACCATTATCCGAGTTCGTCGGCCGATCTATCCACGGAAAAACTTGGATGGATATTGGTCTGCCGACAGGCGGGCGGACCGGCGGTCCCATTCAGCCTCCAATTAATCCATGCATTTGGAGCACGGTGGTTAATTGTCCGCGTATCTTCACGCCGAACGAGCGCGGAGCCCGATGAAAATGCGGTGCACGCCGGCCGCCAAGTGCTCCACGTATCATTGCATACTGCTAATCCAGATTAGAGTTCGTGACACAAAATTCACTAGTAATAATCAGGATCCCGGGCAGGCGTGCGGAAAACGAGATCTTCTTGGCAGGCTGTTCGACCAGCGGCTCACACTGGACACAAACGGACGCGGATATAAATATTTTTTGCGTGCGGAGAAATTGCATGGATGTAAGGAGCGTGGGACTTCTATCGCGATGGGTGAGCAACGATATGGCACCCGAGGCACTGAATATTTCTGGCGGAACCGGCACTGACTCGTAAGAGATCGACGATCGGCAAGATCGTCGCTTAGGGTAGATAGCAGAACGGAGAAGTGGCCGAGGCACTTTAATAATGGAAAGTCGAAAAGGGCCACGCGGCAAAGTTATGAAATTCCACGGAAGTAAGAAAGAGTTACGCAACGTTCAATTTGTATAATGTATTCAAAATACGGTCGCGCGAAAGTGCGGCGAGTCGAATTTGCAATTATAATGTTTCGAATTAAGCCGTGCTACGGTTTTGATCACACGAAACAGCCTCGTGCCTCCCACAGGATCCACGAGAAGGCTCGAAAATGGGAGCGCAGCACTCGGGTACGTGAAAAATAACTTTAATGAGACTACGTGCGAATTTCACCGGGCTGCAAAAAATATTTATACTCCGCCGTTCGAAAGAATGACGGAGGAAGGCCGTGAAGTCGCGACGCACCAGATTGAATGGTGGTCAGAAATCTTGCGCACAAAACGGTCGAGAATATCCTCTGGCGGCAGTAATACCTGTCACTTGTCGGTGGCACGCGCGGTGTCTGCGAAACGCGATACACCTTGCGTTTGCAAACGTTTAATTTCACACTGTAACCATTGCATTAATTTCCCAGTGCACTACATCATGATCGAATCGACAGCCGGAGGCACTTGATCACAGATCACAATCCTGAACGTGGAGTTAGACGTTGTTCCGCGATCGAACCTCTACATCCTGGCGACGAACGGGGAAAGGGATCACGGTGACAAGTCGTGGTACGACGGGCAGGTGAAAGAGAAAATGGAAACAATAGGGAGGATTGGACACGATACTGGTAACAAGTGGAAAAACTCGACGGCTAGATCCGACGGTCGTTGTGGCGCGCGGCGAGCCACTGACTGCCTCCACCAATTCCACGCCTTTCCCTGTCCTCCCACCTCCGTGCACCGCCACCTACGCCGATCACCCTTGCACACCCTCTTCGCGCTGTCCTCGACAACCCCAGGCGCAAACGCCACGACGATCCCCGTTCCTCCGTCCTCCTCTATCCTTCCAACCCATTCTCTCTCTTCTCCCTCTCCCTCCCCTCCTCTCTCTCTCTAGCTCCGCCGCCCTCCCTCGCTCTCTATCCCACCTCAATTCTTCCTCCCTTTCATAATGCTCCTGGTGTTATTTCATTCTTTGCGTCGTTCACCGAATTCCAAACTATATTATTTTTGCCCATTTCTCCTCGCCCCAATTTGCTTCCCGCCGTTTTGGAAGTCGGAGACAACAGCGGGGGATGGGGGTTTTTGGTTCGGTAGAAACTTTGTTGATTTTTACGTGCCCCTTTTTGGTCGCGGTTCTGCGCCCGAAAATTCTTGTTCCGATGTTTCAACTTTTTTCATGCCCTCCTTTTTGACACGTACTTTTATTATTTATTGCCACGAACCGGAGGCAGATTCTGCTCGCCTGAACTTTTGTGTTGATCTTTGCTTGAATTCAATTTTATTCGTCGGTCACGCTCGAATCGCTGTTTCTTTTATTTTTGTTCTATAGATCTGCAGTTGGAGCAGGAATATTTTTCTGTCGATCTTTAACCTTTCCTATCATGTAGTCGCTTTTGTTCGTTAACACGCATCATGGCTTTTGTTTGTTCAATTTGTACGTTGCGTCCCGAATTTTCACACTTTTTCCTTGAAGCCATGGAATTCTTTTATTTTTCCCGGTTTATCTCACATTCACACTCCCCGCGATCCTCTGTTTCCCTTCCTTTCTTTTCCTCCCTTTCCACTCGGCCCTCATTCCCAAGCTCGCCCGTCTCCGCTCCCATTACTCTATCCCCTGCTTATATCTAGGACAGTGGAACTGACGTTCCGATACAAACCTCTCGGATCAATCGAGCGTGTAATTGATAGGTTTGCTCGGATGGCGCTACCCTGCCGTCCAATTATTTCATTAAGAAATCGGGTGCGTTAAGTTTTGAATTGCAAATGCGACCCACTCTGGCACAGGGACAGAGAGGGGCGGGGAGAGACAGGCGATGAGGGGGAAACAGATAATCGCGAACGGGGGGAAATAGGGCTAAACTAAAAACAGTGTCGACTAGCCAAATTCCTCTAGAACACCACGCGATATCGGCGTCGAACCGTTCGTACCACTTGTTCGTTACCTTCGACAACCAGAGCCCTGGGATTACCCGCGGGCCGAATCGTTTTCGGGAAATCGTTCTCGAAATCAATTGAGCTTGATAATCGTTTCACCTTCCACTGTTAGGCAATCCTGCACGATTTCAATCGATTCGAAAGCTGTTTCACATTCGCGGACCGTGGGCGACGCAAATTATTGCAAGTTCCATGGAACTCGATCAGAGTCCTGATATTCCTTGGGTTTCGATCGGCTTGGAATAAAGAGCGGGACCATTTGAAAAGGAACACAACGGTTTCATTTCCTGCCGCCGTTGATGTTCCCATTTTTACTGTCTCCTGCGTCGCTTTCCGCGTCGCATTATATTTAAATCAACGCCATCTTCCGCGTCAGCTGTTTTTACAATCGTCTCGCAATGCTCCGATACTGTCTGCCCGACGAACGGTATATTGGAACATCGTGGAACGCGCAGATATTGAACGTCGCCGAAAAGCAGCCGCTAATTCGGCCCCGCGAATTCTCCACGCGAAATGCGCGCGGTTCCTCTGTATCGTGGAAAGCCGGGGGAAAATAACAAAAATAATAGAAGCTCGGAATTTACGAAGTCTAATTTGCCGTTATGCTTCCTTGCAATTTGCGGCCGCCGTTCACGTTTCCTTCTATACCTAAAGGAAACAGACCGAAAAGGAGGAAACGGCCAACAGAAGGTCTGGCGTTAAGGCAACTGGGGTTCTAGCTTTGGAAAATGCGAGCCACGTTACAATCAACGCAAGCACGAGAGCTCTACGTTTCGTTAATTTCGAATAAAATCAAATAATCCAATTTACATTTACGTCTACAGCTATCTATGGGGGAAGGAGACTATCGGAGTTTCACATCCCAAGGATATTACATTCTAATTTCTACTTTTCATGACCACAGACGAGCAGCGTCCGATTATCCAACCGAATGAACACTGAAACGCCCATCGATTGGAAAATGTGGCAAAGCGGTCACGCGCTGGTCGTAAAGTCGATGGAAGACGGTGCCCATAACATTCTGACGCAGAGTTGGTAATCGCGTTAAAAATTTCTGCCGCGGTCGAAGCCGGCCGGAAGTTGTTGAAGTGCAACGCGCGAATTATCGGCAGCAAATACGAGGCAGCCAGCATTATTCTGCAAAGCTTCGCGATGCGTTTAACTGTCGAACAAACTCAGGCCGTGTTTAACCATGCCCGACCGCGTTTAGTTGTGTTTAAGCTTTGCCCCGCAAGCGGAAAACGGCGGTCACCGTGCCGGATTTATTTCATATTAACCGTGCAGAATTATTTCATGTGTCGCCGGGCAATGCAGTAATCCTACAACGAATTGCAGTCGAACTGCTCTCACGGCCGGAACCCCGCCTTTTCTTCCTCTCGCTACGTTCTTGTTCTGTCACGGGCAAACCCCCGCCCCTCCTTTTCCGCTACTTTATCCTCAATGCAACTCGAAACGCAGTTTCGCGGCACACCAGATCGCGTGCTTGCAAAACGATCGTCCAAAATGAAATATAATATTCCCCGCTATATGTACAGGCTCCCCCAGTGGTCCCTGTAAAACAACCGGACAATATTCGGTATACTTTCCTGTTATATTTGTAGCCCTTTGTCAGAAAACCACGAATACACGGTTGGTTTTGCGCGCGTAAAATTCTCGGAAATTGAAGCTACGTGTTTTTTCTGTAAATTCCCGCAAACGTTTGCCTCCGCGTGAAACAACAATCACGCGTGATTGTCATTTACAAACCGTTGATGCTCGCGGTTACGGTGATAGAAGGGGCGAAATTTTATGATTAGTGAACAGAAATAATCGTGCTTTAGAAGTGAAAGCTTTCATTTGTAATTCTAGGTTGCCACAGAGGCAGGAAAAATTTTGTTTCCACGATATGGGATGCATCGAAAAGGCTACCCCCTGAATTTTCACGAGGCAGAAGTGACGGGCTCGTGACAATAGAAGGAGCGTCGACTGTCAATCAGTATCGAGGAATTAAAAGCTTAGACGCAGATGCACCATCGATAGCCTTCTGAATTTTCCATCGCGTGGCAACACAGAAAGAACGCGGAATTCCGAAGGAATCCGTCTTGGGACAACTATTGGAGGCGGGCGGTGGGATGAAATTGATTCGAGAACCGGCGGAAAGAGTTCGTCAAACTGGGAGAGCAATGATCGCGCCTCACGCGCGGGAGCCCGATCCGCGGGGATGACCTCGTTTCCCCATTCAAATCACCGCGTTCGATCCACTCCATTTTCATGCTCATTTTTTCCAACGAGCATCACGCGCGACCCCTCCTCCGCCACGGTTGAACGGAGAGCCCCGATACCCGTAAATCAAAAGACAATCGAAAGGAAAATCCGATCAGACTCCTCGCCGGGAGCGGAGGCGGCTGGGAACGCCGACAGAAATGAAGTGTCAACAACAGCGAACGGGAACGACCCTCTGGTTTTCGCCCGTGTCGATACACCGTGTCTCTTTCCATCGTGCACGCCATCCAGCCGGTGTAAATTACGTTCCGACCCAGTGTTTTCGCCGCCAATGGAGGTGGCCAGAGAAGGTTTCCAAACGTAGACGCGGAGGGTAATAAAATAAATTGCAGCACTTAGCGAGAGGCTCCAACCCTCCGTTGGCCATCGGAACGCCGCCCGCCAGCCGAGTTACCACTCTACCTTCCTGGTAGCTTCCGTCGACTAAGCTACCTCGATTAGCGATGCTTAATACATCCCTCCGCCAACTTCATGGGCTCGAAACGGCCGGCCACCTTAACTGCTCGATTACTACTACTTCGTCGACCAGCCTCCCTCTTTTAACTTTTAACTCAGGCTGCCTGGCTGCGTCGTTGACGGCACCCGACGGGGGAGGAGGGGGGCTGTGACGAGATCAAATATTGGGGAGGTTGCCTGAAATTTCGAAGATCAAAGGAAGAGGCTCTCGGCCGCAGAACCGGAGATCGGAGCTCAATATTGGATTTGGTCTCTTGAATATTTAAAATTCGATAGATCAGTACAGGGATCCGTGTGTTTGTCTTCGCGATTAATCTTGTGGCTTTGAAAGTAATACGGGGGATGTATCTTCCAATGGGATCCATGTATCCAATAGGATAATGAGATACGCGGGGAAAATATTTGTATTCTTCATGCGAGGGGAGGAAGGTGGAGTGACGAGGAGCATCGGTGCTTGCGGCGCATTAATTCTTGATTATACGAAGTCGTGAACGGGACACGGTGAACTTTTTTCATTACTGTTCGAGGCTTTCTTCGGTTTTAAGAACACTTCTAACTAAACGCTGGGACCGCTATCGATTCCCCCGTGACAGCTTCCATCGACCGAACTACTTCAATCAGCGATACTTAATATGTTCCTCTGGGAGCGGCGCAGACTGAACCTCAAGGTAACTCCTCGATTACTTCTTCGCCCGAGTTCTACTCTTTGCCTAGTGGCTCCTACCAACTTCCGTAGAAGTGGCCAATTTAGCCAAGAATTCATCGCTAAGTAGAAAGTTAAATTTTATATTATATACAAGTGGCACTCTAGTCGATAAGAACAATTAATGTAGTTATTAAAAAGCCAACTAACACAAAGCTTGAATTTACGTTTTAAAACCGTGAACGTTATGGTTAAAGTGTTAAAGTATTTACAAAAAGTATAATCGATATATCTAAGTATTCTCTCTTACGAAATATCCTCGTTATTCAGAATTACAGAATCAGAGAGTCCGCTTCTTTAGAATTACAAATATCGATAACGTGGATATGAATGTTTGATGCGGCTTCGAACAATATACTCACCGAAAGCGCATAATTCCTTGAGAATCACGAACTTCACAAAATGCACATACCGCTTTACATTACCTTTGTCTGAATATATGCATGAGAATTGAGAGTAAGGAGCAACTTCGGCACAAAAGTGATCATGAAGGAAACATCAAGTTCAGTAAGAAAGACAAGCGCCATGAGTGCTGGGTGAAAATATTAGGAAACACTTTGGTGTGTTTACACAGATAGTCATAAGAAAGAAAAAACACTTTTATCTGAAGGATCCTTTTTGAGGCGACTATATATTCTAACATAAACAGTTATAGATACTTCTCGGATGTTGATGGAAGTCTGAATTATCTTATTGCTGCACTACTTCATAGTTGGGCATTATTCGAATAAACTTTTATTCGAATGATCTCGAATAAGAATTGCGAATAAAATCAGGTTATTCGAAAGTAACGAACAATTTTTTATTTATTTATTTATTCGAAAATTTATTCGGATAATGCCCAACTCAGCACTACTTCCAGGCGAGCCGGATCGATGAGTTACCCAGATTTTTTACATTTTCGTGGACCTCTAGGTTCCCATCAACTAAAGCGAGGACACATCAGAAGTTAGTAAAGAGGATTAATTTTGTTGAATAATCTGGCAGGTTTTCGACAGTGAGTCTTCTGCCTTTCATCCTGAATATGGTTATATTATCTCCTCGACCAAGGAATAACTATATAAAAATTTAAAAGAACTTAAACTTGGGCTGCCTGACGTGAACATTCAGCGATCAAAAGTTACGTGATACACGAAAACACAATTTAAGGTATCTATACTTTATTCGTTACACGTTCATACAGTTGATCGATTTACGCAAGCCTTCATACATAAAATGAGTTAGTATTTATACATTCCTATCAGCATTAGCATTGAATATGACCGAGGCCTGGCAACGATCGTAAGAAATTAAGATGCACACAATAATAATGAGAATAATCGTAATCGAAAAAGTTAGTGACCGTCAATTTCTTATATATCTATTCGTTTCCCACGATGTCGCGTATTTCCGTATGTTGGATGCAAATCATGCGTTTGGAATCGTATTAGAGAATCTATTTAATCCACTGAATACACTCCTACAAAAATACGATTTACATCTTATTCCTCAATTCACGACTTTGAATGTTACTGTTCATAAAAATTCATCCGAAACAAGTTTCATTATTGTAGTACAATAAAATTAAAGCACACTTGCAAATAATGCGCTTCAAAAATATAATATTGAACACAGTAAAGGTAGATAACGTTCCTGTGTAGCTGTTCATTGATAAACAAGGCGTTCTAAAATCAGACCGGAAGACCAAACGCGTAAACACCTATCAGATCTTTTAATAACTTCCTGGACTAAAGTATCACTTTTGTAGAAAATTTGACATATGATCGCGAAATTTATGAATATTGTATGTCGTTAATGGGTAATCGTACATGGAAATAAAATTCGTAGACTATATTTAATGTAACAGAGCCCACCACACGCAATGTCAGACATCGCTTCAGACAATGACTATGTGTGATCTCTCATGACTTCTTAAATGCTTTCCTCACTTTAAATTAATGTACATATTAACGGCGAGTGCCGTGACACGATTTTTCGACATATATACAGCACCCGGCCTTTATAAATACGTTCGGCTCGGCTCGGTCACAAAACATTTAAGTTAATACATTAATCGGGTTCGGTTTAGTACGCTTCTATGCGTATAACATTCTGTGCAGCGGGTACTCGTTATAAACATAAAGGCGTAATACCTGTGCCACCGATGACAAAGTCGTCTGGTTAAATTCTGTGTACTATCGAAAATGAGTTTCGTGGAAGTTTACGATTTTTACTGGAATCAGAATGCTGGTGAGTGGTTGCCACAAATACAGAGACACTTATTTTAACGTAAAGCTCGATGAACGAAAATTACTGTAATCGTAGTTCAATCACAGTCCATTAATCACCGGAGAAGCAATCTCCAACGACTTTTAGATTAAACTTCTCCTTTAGAATAAGGTGGTACTCTCGCGACCAGTAGGAAAGAGTTTTCCGTATGACTGAAGAATACAAAAGTCTTCATCTCGATGGAAAATGTAACGGGGACGTGAAAGCCGAATTGGGATTCTAATCGATCAAATCGTGATTTCAGATCCACGGACAAACAACTTGCCGTTCATTGGATCGCCCGTTCTCATTCCACTTATCATGTTCTTGTATCTGTACTTCGTTTTGAAAAGTGGACCGAAGCACATGAAGGATCGAAAGCCGTACAACTTGATTACCTTCGTGAAATGTTACAACGTCTTTCAAATCCTCGCCAATGGGTACATAGTGCAGCAATTCATCAGCGTAGGCTGGTTTACGGAGATATCGATGTTCTGCGAATTACCGGATTATTCTTACAGACCTAGCCCCTACAAGGTACAGAAATTATTACAATACACTCCTCAAAGTAATTAGAAGATTGCTTAATTAAGTAGCAAAAATGTTGATTTTTGTTGTTTTAATTCTCGAAACTTTAAATACGAGTCAACAATAAGCTTATAGCAATAATTGCCATGCTCGAAATAATTAATCAGGCTTGTGTTTCGATCAGGTTCTAGTATTACGTATCCATTAGGTACCTACCCATTATTCATTCATTAGAACATTACTAAATTCAAATGCAGAACACGAGTACCAATGCGTTTTGTGCAAAGCTAGTAGCGTTCGTACAACTGAATGCAATCGGGGCATTTATTAATATTTATTATTAATTTCGTCCGGTTTTATAGCTGTCTTACATAATGTGGCTCGGGACAATGCTGAAGCTGATCGACCTGATTGAAACGGTGGTATTCGTGTTGAGGAAAAAGGACAATCAAATATCGTTTTTACACCTCTACCATCACCTATCGACTGTGATGATAGCTTGGATCATGACGAAATACGTTCCAGTGGCAATGGCATCTTTCAGCCTTCTGATAAATTGCGGTGTACACGTTATCATGTACACTTATTATTTATTTAGCGCGTTCGGCGAGAATGCGCAAAAACTGTTGGCACGATTCAAACCCGTGCTAACTATCACACAAATGGTAAGCAGCGATAAACTATTTACTATAATATGAAGCGTTTGCAGAGCGAACTAAGAAGAAAGGTCGAAGAATTAAGAAGCATGTATCACTCGCAATTACTATTATTTGGAAGATCTTGTAGACTGTCAAAGAAGATGATCACTTGTTACATTCAAGTTATTTACGGAACAGAATTTGAACTTTAGTCAACAGAATTAACCGAGGAACGCACGTTAATTGGTCCCCATTGCATGCTCCTCAATTCTTTGCCCTTCTTCCAGTTACTCTCCCTAGTGTCACCAGTTCAGAGACTAGATTCGTTTACGCATTTCTTTCACCGCTACAACAGGTACAATTTATCCTGATAATGGTGCAAAACGCACAAACGTTCTTCCCATCCTGCCCAGTAACGAAGATACCGGCCACAGTATCGATAATCAATCTAATCATCAACTTCTACCTATTTTATAACTTTTACCAGAAGAGATATAAGTCTACCCAGAAGAGGAGCTGAACTCACGCTCGAATGCTCAACAAATAGAACGTTCCTCCAAGATTTTTGCGACCAATAAACTTCAGGACTCTTCAGTGCCCTAAAATTGAACAGCTTATACGCCATTTGTATTCAAACCGTGAGGAGCTACATCGAATAATTTTACAAGGAATATGGATGTCAGTGACCGCTCGCGCGTAATCGTTGACTTAAACTTAAAAGAATACATACCCGATCAACAGCGTTGCTTTTAACATTTTAAAAGTTGACTTGAAAGAGACTTTACCAGTGTCCAATTTGGCGTTGGAGGAGGGTAACCATTTCTGGCAAACTTCTTAGGATATTTACACGCCCAAAGCGTCTCGATTGAATTTCAGTTAAACGTACAAAGGCAAGACGGTTTTATCCAAAGGATACAGTCGCGATTCGCAGAAAACAACCTTATTCAAATGATATGCGACACTGGCGTGAGATTACCATATATAAGACCATAGAAATCACAACAATAGAATGAAGCCTACATATTCAAGTGCACCGCTATTGACACGAATTAAAATCGAATGCGCCGTCTCATTTCAACGCGATTGTTTATGCACGCGAACTTGTGGTTCACCGTTGCCGATTAAAATAACATTAAGCACGTTGGCATGACTAAAACAAAAGTGATGGTGAAGAGAAATGAGGGTTAATCTGTAAAAATCGATCGCTAATAATTTCACTTACATACATAGACGTACCTCTGCCAGTAAGAAAGCGAAACTGATACTCACCTGAAACACAGAAAAATAGATTAATGTAGTTTATACGCAAATGTAATTTGTAACAAGCTGATTTTAAGTGGACGAAAGTAGGGGAGAATTGCCAATATCGTACTGGTCACCTAAACCGTACCTCATCAATTTCTCGGTAATTAATGAATGTAAACGACATCTGATAATAAAAATATCAAGTAAATGTGAAATAAGAACTAGAAACAGAACCTTTCGAGCTTACACCCTATTTTGTGCGTGTTATAAACATTTAAAAAAAATCAGATATGATTGATGTAACTTTTTACTAGTTTATTTTAGCTGATAATAATCAAACAATGCAATTTTGTCCTGTATTTTTGTATTTTTCTAAAAGCGGGTTTAATGTAGAATATTTTACATTCATTTTAAGTACATATTACATTGATTATAAAATTTAAATTGATATTTATAAATAAATTGATCATGTTTCCTAAATCGTACCACTACAATCGTACCTAGGATTTGAGAATTCGTATGTTATATAGGTTAGGTTATGTACATATATTATATACATAGGTTATTGCGGCCCATGTGTGATCCATGTACATTTGTATATGTAACTATATAATAATCATTACTTTATGTTGAATATTTTCTTCTTTATTTATTATTGATACTATTTTTTCGTGGAGGTACGATTTTGGAAACCGATGGGTACGATTTAGGAGACCGGTTGCCTAAATCGTACCTTTTACAGTATGTGACAAAAAAATTAATAACAAACTAATTTGTTCTGAACAAAAGGCTAAGCATATAATAGTAGGTGGATCAAGCTACAATATCCAATAGTCATTTGCGTTCAAATAAGTACCAAATATGAAAAATAACGTAAAATGTCTTAAGCGGTACGATATAGGCAACCCTCCCCTACAAGAAGCCTTGATTACAAGCTAACAAGAAGCTTCCATTTTCCTGGAGTACATAGCTACTGATAGTTTAACGATTTTCAGACTTCGTAACGATTCAAGAAATTTTCCGAACCATATTATATTTCGACCAGCGAGTTCGCTTCCGATAAACTTCAAAGTCGAGCTTTCAATGAATTAATTACGTTGGACTATCTCCCTCAACTTTATTTGTAAAGATCTCGATATCGCAGAAAACTGTTTTCAAGGGATTGGTGAAAAATGAATCCAAGCGCTCGGTCTAATTAATTAAGATTCAGTTCAGAAGGACGTTACTTTACCTTTATTTATTATCTTGTCGGATATAAATGTTTTTAATAAGTTAATTTTAAGGCTGAAATATTGTTGGGGAAGCTCTGCACAGATACAGAAATCATACAAAATGTGTACATGGAAAAATGCTCACTGAAACACTTTGAAGCATTCAAATTATAGAACGCATTTCAACAAACACATCGGGGAAATTAAAAACAGAAGTAAAATTACGTACACCATGGCTATGGAAATGGAAACAGAGAATAATTTGGCGACCAATATTTGATATTATTGATATTGGTAGCTCCTATCCGCAATGAGTGAGATGTAACAAACATGGAGCAACATTAAATATACGATGCTGTTATTGTTGTTATTATTCTCTGCCGTGTTAATTAGGAGGAGTGTATTTGCAACTTTCGCTTAAATTGAGTTATTGCTACCAGGTAGCACAAACATAGTTTATCTGCATGCGTACCTATTAAATAAGAAAGTCATATCTGCATTAAAATATTACGGTTTTGTCACAAATATTTATATGAGACATAAAATATATTTAATAAAATCAAGAAAGATATATTTACAAGATTGAAAGAAACTAAAACTAATACAAGGTAACCGACTACGACACAAAACAACTCGACTCAACACAACGACTTCGTTCATCTACACATTCTGCCGGTTGTTCCAACTCTGCCCTCTCTCCGGAAAGCCCACCTCTACGAAAAGGACACTCCACCCCCCACCGCGCACGCTTTCGAAGTCGCCCTCATGTCCAAATATGGGCATTCCTTCGCCGCGTACTTTGTCGCCCTGACAACGCTTGCGTGCGTCACTGGGCCCGGTGACGTGTTGGATTTTCCCCAAACGGGCCTGTCTCCTCAAAGGTTTTCAATGTCTCACATGTACATATATTACTAAACCTATTCCAATACTACATTTAGATACCGTTTTATCCAGATTTAATATTTAATCTGATCGAATTTATATAAAATACCGATGGCATAACACTAAATGCTAAAAATCATATATCTCAGAATCACTATTTGACCAAATACGCCATTTGTAATTAACACGGCAGATAATTATTCTATTTATGATCTTCGGTTTCCACGAAAAGATAAATCATGGCTTCCAGAAATAGATCGTGTTTCCATTTGAAGCCTTAAAAGATGAAATTTCAGTGTGTATATCCGACAGATTGAGTTTCAAAGTGTATCTCCCACGTTCCCATGTATAATAAGTCCGAGAGATTCTGTTTCAGAGCATTATAAATGATAACGTTATTCGGTTAGTTGTGAAGATAAATGAAATTCTGCTGATATCGATGACCACTCTCTTCTTCAGCCTAATACTCTAAGAGCTACAAACACAGTACACAGAACTACCAATGGTAACCATTGATTATTCAACGTCGAATGAAGTTAAAGTTAAAGTTGAAACGCTCGACGAATAAAAAAATTCACTTTATTCGTCGAATAAAAAAGATAACTTTATTCGTCAAATAATCTAAAGTAACTTTTATGTAATTCGTTAGTTAAATAATTTTTTATTTAATTAATGTCTAACTTTTCCTATCACCCACCCTAATTTCATAAACACACATCATTCGATCACACTTCCAACTTGCGCGTTATAAAACGAAAGACAGAATGGTGAAAGTAACCAACAGATTTAAAAAGTCAGCCGTTTTTGCCCCAACTACTATGCTCAAGTTCATTAAACTAAATATCGACAGCGTTCCTGGTACCAAAGCGTTATTGGCATCGATCGATCGACAATTACCAAGTAGAAAACGTCCTTGATCCTGTACCATTTTCTTTCATATGCCATTAGACAGGGAGAATCCTAATTCTGGTTCCTTACGGAAAAGCGACCGTTTAATACGCTTGCCCGATCGACCTGGATGATAAAAGTCAAGTCCAACGAACTGGTCCCTGAACGTCCCCAGCCATCAAACTCTCGAGGTTCCTTCGTGGACCCCTATGGCCCTTAGGAACTCACAACCGACCGTCGATATAGCGTCGAGCGCTCTAGATTCCACGAAGCGCCGTAACAATGGAAATATCTCAGCTTCGTTCGTGAAATTATTTCCGATGATCTTCGAGGCTCCGACTTTTTATCGTTCGCTTCCGTTCACTTCCGTTCGACAATCCTCACGAACTTTACAAGCGGTCGGGCGTCCCCGAACTTCTATCCGGCGGAGCAATTTTTTGAGCTCTCATAGTGGACCGTTCGTAACCGTTAATTCCGCGCCATTGAAGCGGCGAGGCTCAATTACCTGGGACCGAGGCCAAAAAATCATCTGCTTAAGTCACTGATTACAATTTGCTCCGTGGATCGGCACGGAGGAGACTTTAGATGAGACGGAAACCGAGGTGGAACGAAAATTGGCGAGTACCGTGGCTAAACGATCGGTGTGCTTCATGTGTAGACAAATATTTAGCAACTTTGATTGTTTGACGTTCTACAATCCTTGCAGAGAATAGCTCCGAACATGAAATGGCTAAAGGACGATGGAATTCATTGCTCAAAGCATAAACGCAAGACAATGCCGTAATGCCACGCGACAGAAAAACTATTCGCCACGGTTATGACAAACGCGGTTCTCGTGTTTTCAGTTTCGTCTACGCTTTAAAAGCCCATTATCTAACGGTATTCGTATGACGGTCAGCATACCAGCTACTCGGATTCCCGACAATGCTGTGCAGGAAAAAAAACGGAATTTCAGCAGCCGGCGACAACGAAATCTCATATTTCTGCAAAATTGCAGCGTATACCCAACAGTTCGGCGGGGCGGACTGAAAAAAAATAGCGAATAAATTTTCCCCAGCTTTTCTGTGGGCATTTTCATCATTTTTGAATATTGGGGAAATTCGTTGCGATTCGTTCGAGTAATCTACCGGAGTAGAGGAAAAACGTGATGGACCGAAACTAGCTGGTTGTGATTTTGAGTGGTCATCTGCACGATAATTGACATCGGTTAATACATCTGTCAGGGCATTTGTTACTCTCCGTGCTGCTACGAAAATCAGTGGAGATGGTATTTAAACGCGTTGTACGTCCATTATGGAGTAGCGGGTATGCTCGGGGAAACGCGCAGATATATCTGTTGAAATGATTTATACGATGTGTGAATTTGGAACAGACACGGAGTAGTCTCGCTGTAGCCGTGAGAATGCAAATATCAATTTTGCAGCGAAGGGTAACGCGGTAGAACGGTAAAAGACAGGGAGGAAGAGAGGCAGAAATACAATCGAGAGATCGACATAAGCGTTTTAAACAAGTATACCCGCATCGCTTTTGTTCCCCGTGAGCTGTTATATCGTCACTTTACACTGTGCCTGCTGCGACCATTGTTCTTCCTATGAAACGCTGGTTGACATACTTGGCTACGCCGACGTTTCTCCCTCGTGAACAATGTAAAATAGCAAACTAATGTGTATCTGCGCACGTCGTTCGAGGAAACAGCCCAGCCTCTTCCTATTATTCGATTCGTTTTCGTTAACTAGCAACGGCTGTCGATTTAACTTCCAACTTCAGAATGTCAATCGAAGTGAAATTATAAAAATACATTACAGCCTTTGTTACAGTGTGACCTGTCGATTAACGGTGTTGCGATATTCGGTAGGCAAGAATGAGAAGTTTCTTCGAGTTTCGGCTGTACGGTGATGTCTCTATACTGTTTGACGTTAGGAAGTTAATACGCGCATCTACGACGAATGGTAGGTTAAGATCAGAGTTGGGCATTAACTAAATAAAAAATTATGTAAATAACGGATCAAATAAAAGTTACTTTAACTTTAGATTATTTAACGAATAGAAGTACTTTTTTATTCCACAAATAAAGTTCATTTTGTTACTTGTCGAGTGTTTCAACTTCTGCGTTAAATAAATTTTTCAACTTTAACTTTAACCTTAACTATAACTTTAACTTTACCATTAATCTTAACTATAACTGTAACGTTAACTTTCGCTTAAACTTTATTCGACGCCGAATAATTTTCTAACGTGTTAACTTTATTCCACACATGACGAATAATTTTTTTAACTTTTATTCGTTATCCCAAATTTTCATTAAATCAAATTTTTGCCCATCTCTGGTTAAGATACCATATCTCTGTTGCGCGGGCAAATGAGTATAAATCAGAATTATTAATTTTGCAGAAAGACACGTAGAATACCTATTTAAAGTGCTATGTAAGATCAGGTGTTAAATTTTGGACGTGAAAGTTGATAACATATGTGTTAAAAGAAACTTTTATTTTTAACTTCGAGTCACGAAGAAGAAAAAACAGACTGTTTAAGCTTAGGTAAGATAAAATTTGACATATACTCGTTTGCCCATCCAATACAGATATATCCTCAAACCAACGAGATCTTGGACATATCGTCCCATGAGCCATCTTTGTAAGACAGCCATCTTTGAGACAACTTTGTTACAAGGCAAATGATAAATGGAACTAAGGAAAGAGCACGGAGAGAATTGAAAGTGATGGTTGCCGTCGAGAAGAGTTAAGACAGGCAAAGTCTCAACCAAGAAAGAACTGTCCCCGAGAATTGTACAGTTCAATTGGTTATTCCCTGGTAATTTAAAAACCAAGATTCGAATCCCCCTTTATCCACACAATTTAAGCAGTTATTTATCGGATGTAGGATTTGAATGCGTAAAACGGGTATGGTAAATCATGGGACGTTTGTTGTTAAGAGACCAGTAGCAGCGTAGTCGCTTAAGAAACAAAGAACGAGAAAGTTTCTCCCGGCGTGGCTGATACAAAGGGGATATTTTTCTTTCGTGGTGGAAAAAGAGGCGCGCGATAAGACGCGGAATTACCCCCGATGTAGCAAAGACCGGCACCATTGTTAGGAGACGTCATACTCTAGGAAAGAACTCGATTACTCCTGCTCCGGGAGTCAGCCCGATGAAATATAGCGGGACGCGCTTTTATGGTAATAATAAGGACGCCGATTCCACA
Organism: Andrena hattorfiana; assembly: GCA_944738655.2. Taxonomy (NCBI): domain Eukaryota; kingdom Metazoa; phylum Arthropoda; class Insecta; order Hymenoptera; family Andrenidae; genus Andrena; species Andrena hattorfiana. The sequence continues at coordinate 19,396,944 of OX122889.2, read as the reverse complement.
CTCCTTCTCGTTTAAAACTTTCGTAAGCGTTGATTTACAATCGAAAGAGAAACTGCCGGGCAAGAAGACAGAGGAAGAAAGACGGAATTCATGAAGCAAGCTCGACCACAGGAAGTAGGAATGGATTCTATCTTTAACGATACTCTCACCGTGACGCACGGTGTTTAAATATTGTCACAGAAATTTCTATCAAATCATTTCCCTAGACGTAACAGACTCTCGCTGTTTCTATTACAGACACTTTTATATTTGCATTCGTATGATTGAAGGAAGCCGTAGTAGTGGTTAAGGTCCGCAAAGGTTTCCTGTATCTTGCAACGGTTCGCGGTTTCCACAATTGAGATAAAAATACGAAAACGTGCCAGGACAGCGGGAACCGCCAGCGAAACGAACTTGTGATTCAATTGGACATTTTCTCGAGATAGGGTTTCACCTAAATCGCACGTTTAAATGACCAATTACGGCTACGTTTCCGGGCGAGTTAAACTTCTGCACGTTCCTACTCCTCTCTGTTCGAGTGTGCCAGAGTAACGATATGCACAATACGTTTGGACCTTTCATCCCTCAAAACTAGTTAGACCGTCAGATATGTGGTTGATTACTCGCAGCCAATCAACTTTGTCGAAATCTAGAGCTTAAAGTACTCGAAGAGCTTTTTATCCCTTGTTGACGGTTAGCTTAAGGGGGTATAACCGTTCGAAAGTGTAAAAAATTGGATTTTGTACATATTTTCATATATTGATCTCTTAGAAAGATTATAAAACAAGTCCGATGTAAAAATTCGGAAAATTGACGAAGTTATTGGCATTTAAGTGAAACAACCCGGGTAGACTCGACCGATCGCAGCGGAACTACATTTTTCATTACGGTGGCCCTAAAAACTCGCGCTACGTTCAACCAATTCACTTCCAATTTTGCATGCAGAATCGTAATAAGATTTCACATCGACTTACGACGCCTTTTTATTCCGATTCCCCGTTTATTATTTACAAAGAAAAAAAGAGGACTTTTCTCTTAGAAAAATCTAACTTTATCTTTGATGCCACAATTTCCTTATTTTTCGAAATTTTTTAAAATCGGCGCCGTGTGTCGATAGTTACTAACATATTTTATAAAAAAATTACTGTTTTTGATTTCAAGCATGACGTACAGCTTTTTTCAGGGCCACCGTGCAACTGTCTAAAATTGAGAAAGCTTACGGATATGTATCCATAACTTCCGAAAAACAATAGCTTTTTAACTGAAACTTTTCTTTTTAAGCAGTTCATAAACGTAAATATTCTTCTACGAAAAAAATACCAATTGTTCTTTAAATATTGCTCTTTTAACTACAAAAAGTTCTGTAAAAAAATATGCTTCCGCTTTTTCAAAAAAAATCAATTGGTATGCCCATATATTCTTCTACGTTTTATCTATTCATAAGTCGGCACTCTGTGCAAAAAACTTTTCCAAATACACCGCCGAATACCTTTGATTTAGCATCAACGATCAAAGGCTTCGAAATTAATGAATGTCGACGCGCAAAAACCGGCCGGACTAATTTCCGCGCATGGGCGACGGGTTTATTTAAATTAAACATCGATTTCACGTGACGAAATGTCGGCGGGAGTGACAGGCCACGGATGGGCGGAAATAATTCGCGGGGATTTTTCTTTGCGCGCGATGGCCGTGAATAAAATTGAATCGTGAAGGGGGAGGAACGTCCGCGTGGACGTGATATAACGGACGGCGAGCGAAACTGAATTTTCTGAAATCGACTCGTATTATTAATGTAAGATTTTCTACAGCCGAGCGTTATCGATAGTCGGGATATATGAACGACCTTAAACCCCTCTCAACAATTCACTCCGCTGGCTGAGAACGAGAAACTGTTCGCGGAGGGCCGAGTGGAAAGAAAATACGGCGATGCAAGATGGTCCTGAAGAATGATTTAGAGCCTCTTGGCGCCCGGATTCCTCGAAGACCGTTTTTTCCCGTTGGATTCCCTTGATTTTTATGTAACCGATTTCCAGAAGTTCGGGGAACCCACTCGGCTCTCAGAGGATCCTAGCGATCGCTTCAAGTGTTTATGGGAAACATAGATAACGAAAGGCGAGTGAAACTTGAATAGGACTTTCGAAGCGACTCCTATTTAAAATAAGATTTAGAATTTAAAATAGTTGAGATCGTTGCTTGGATCCTATGCATCTAGAGCCAGCGCAGTTCTATACCGAAATGGAACAACTTCTGATTCGCCACGCCCAATACCGCTCCACTTCCTTCGTGATCCCACCTTTACATTCGCATAATTTTTATATCCAGAAGCTAACCAAATTTTCTACCCTAGATCCCCCAGTTCCTCCGTGTCGCGCATAGATTCCCCCGAATATCCCATGATTGCCAGGACAGAAACGAAAGGATTAAGATCAAGAGTAATTTCGTGCCGGTGCATTTCGACGACCTACTTTGCGGGTACGACGTCTGCATACACAAACTTAGCTCCTCGAATCGCTGTTCCCACCCCCATCCGCCCCTCGAAGATTCGATGATAGATCACGTTTTAAGAATCGTGGCGTCCGATCGGCGAACGTTTTGCATGGAGGGCGATGAAAACAGTCGGAGGAAAAGGATTACGCGCGACCCTCGCCCGAAAAGGGATAGGAACGCGGTCAAGCGGCAGGAATGGGAAGAGAATCGGGGAAAGAAATAGTCGAAAGATTGATAGATATAGATTCGAAGAAAAAGGGGAGGTCAAGTAAATGAACGCGAGGAAGATAGAAGCGTTATCGAGCTTCGGAATTTATCCTTCAGCTGAGAGGAGCTGATTGATTCATGGACCCTACTTAGGCTGCCGGTGCAAAGTTTCTCTGCACTTAAGGGCCGAACACGGAGATCGCTCGTCCAAGTTGGATCTACGTTCACGAGGGTAATCGTAGCGTGTTTAATCGCCTTTCGATCCTTTCTCGTGTTCATTGCCCCAGATTTTGGAGCTCAAGACAGTGCTGAGTAGGTACACTTAGTGTTATAGTTGCTGCTCGAAATCTAACGGTACCTACCCGTATTTTATGTGACTGCGTGGATATCAATAAATATCGCTGTACCTTCGCTCGCGCGATCAATACGCAGACGAAGTTCCCGGCTCTCACAAAGCACTCGTGTCTCACAACGGACCGTACGTGAAACTTTTAGAAGCCATTCTCATAAGTCGAAGTTTTCTGCAACGTGTCGTTCTGTGTTGGATTTCTTCGTGTAGTTGTGACTATAGCCGAGTAACGTTTCCACGACTACATCTGGAGAATTTCATTCGTACTTTATGGTCGCATGAATTTTTCAAAGGGAAATGTGCAAATTGCGAGCGCTATGGAATGCTTCGGTTACTTCGAAATGGATCCACTGAACAGCCTCGTGCGTTTAAATGACCATTTCGCCGTTATGAAGGAGAATTAACGTCAAATGCGTCCGCTTCTTATGAAACACGGATGGTAAGATCGCTAACGAGAATTTATTTCGTCAGAGAAGTAATCCAGACGCGGATTAAACTGTTAGAGTCGCCGGATCTACTGTTACGCTTTGTAAATGCGAATTAAACTTGCCTTGTAGCAGTGTACGTCGTTCAATGGTATCTCGTGTCATTGTACACACGTTATCCCTTTGATACCGTGAAACTTCGAAATCCCCCGAGTAAAGAAAGTGCATTTTAATGGGGTTAACGTTGATAAACGATGCAAGAGTGAAATAGAATCCTTTTAGCATAAAGGGGTAACGAAGATCGCTCGTTTTCACAGCAAAAACTATGCAGCTTTACAACCAGGAGCCCAAAGAAATTTCCAACGGTGTACGAAAATTACACTGTTACTTTATAATATTGAACGACCAACCATTTCCGCGGAAAATTATCTACAGAAAAAGCCCGAAGTAGCAACACCCTAAATCTAAAAAATTTGACGGACAGTGTAATAATATCCAAAAGTGTTTCGACCGTACGTCGCTAAACAATTAACGAACGTAGGTGCGCGCCTGACACTTTTGCGCGTATCAGGATAACACCTTCCAGCGGCAAACTAATGTCGATGGAAACGTTGAATGACGTAGGAGAGTTTGAAAAAACTGTAACAACAGTATCTCCTAGCACTAATTTAATAATAACACAAAGGCATAACGTAAAACGCGGATATATAAATACATTGGACGATAATAATATGAGATTGACTGCTCTCGTAAGCCTTACGATATGACTCTACAAGAATTGGAAGATGACTATACGAAGGTCTCAGAATAAGAGACCCCGCAGACTCTGTGTGGGTGGAGTACAGTTTGCTAACCACAGTCTGTGCTATCATTGGTGCAATTCAGCCTAACCCCTACGTAATGCGTCGAACTTAACACTTTTCCTACTGATTAGGGAAAGGGAAAAATCGTAAGGGAAAACCAGCGGCCCTCGACGACTTCTGTCCCACCTCGGGCCCAGCTGGTCCTTACCAACCAAGCACAATAAGGCCTTTGAAATTAGACTCACGGGCTAGAAACACGGGCTGCGAAGACTGACGTCTTGAAATCTAAGTATACTTGTCTAGAACGCCAGACAAAATACTCCGCCTAAGAGCGGAATAAAAAGTTTACCGAAAGATTCGGAAGAGAAGTGGCTAAATATGCGATTAAAAACCCTCCAACTACCCCATCGCGTGAACTAAGGGGATTGGCTGCCGTATTTCAAATTCATCGTAAATTCGAACAGTCCTTGAATATTCTCTTCCATTATCGATCAGCATTTCATCTAAAAAAAAAAGAACTAAAAACGATGAACGAACGGCGACGTATCCTCGTGGAAAACGTCGGGCGAAGAACCAGACTCGGCTGTTTTGCCAGAGTTAGAAATTGCGAGTCGTAAAACGTATTTTATGGAAGTGGGGGCATGTTTTAGGCTAGGCGGAGACGGCAAACTATAAAATATAGCTCCTTGTAATGCAGAGCATGCATCTTTGGCGACTGCACGGCCACATCCGCGAGGAACGTGGATGAAAAGACGAGGGGTACACGGAATCGAGGGAAGACTTTAAGGGGAGAATTCAGCGCGTAGGTTGACGTCGGGAAAGGAGAAGAATGACGAAGTCCCGGGAAAAACTTTACGAAGCCTCGGAGGCAAGACCCAGTCTTCTTCTCTTGCTTCCCCTGTTCTTGTACATATGTATGTATGTATGCCCGTGTACGCTGGGAAAAGAAACGCGCCTGTGGTCTGAGGAATCGATACGCTGAAGACAGCGGGGAAGCAGATATAGACTGGCAGGACCCGATACGAGTGACAGTGGACACGTAGAACGCTATAGACACACTTCCAAACACGCCAACTAGTATGCGGGGACCTCTGAATTCGTTGAGAGCGATGGTATCGGTACCTACAACCACAGAACCAATGCAGTTGATTCCCAAATATTTCCAAGCCTTTGGCTCCCTGTAACCCTCGAAATCACCGGGAATCTTGACACTTATCGAACATCCCAAAATTCTCAACCCTGTGAAAGGTGTCAACATTCGAGGATCGTCTGTATCAAATTCCACGAATCCCTTGGGGTCTCTCGAGCCCAAAGTTCCCTGCATCGAGTTACTAATGAATGAAACAGTAAAGAGAGCTTGGTAATTGAAAACATAGAACAGACAATTCACCAAAGATCTTGTTCATAAAATAAGCACGGATAAAGCTGGAAAAAAACTATAACGGGGCTCATGACGACGTGAAACGGTGCACAAAAGCGGGGATGATCTGGCAAAGTGTAACTAGGGTGGATGCGAGGGAAGTCGAGTTGTAAATGCTAGGAGTAATTACATCGATAACGGCGACGCGGGCAAAAGACCAGGATATAAAATGAAGAAAGTGGCGCGGAGCTCGAAGGGAAGAAGAATCATCTGTGTCTAGATCCAGAAGATATTCCCTCTCATTCTTTCATTCTTCGCGCTTTATCCTTTTATATTTCTTTCCTCCCGGGGGAGATTTCAATTGAAAGGAGCTGCAAGAAGGGAAGCAAGAAGAGAGAGAGAGAACTAGATAAAATGGGAGGATAAAATGCGTCACGTTTCACAGGGACGTTGAAAGATATCGCGACAGCAAAATTCAAAGGGAAATTTGAAAAATGTTCGATCCGTTGCATCGATGGAAAAAAACTAACGTTAGAGGGCACGAACGGGCGAATAAATCCCAGCCCTGGCGGAATTGTAAAGGAAAGGAACAGCGCGAAGAAAAGCAGCAGGCTGCGGCTTGTAAGGAGACACCACTAAAGGAAAATTTGTGGACAATGCTTAATCCGAGATCCTTGCGCGAGGTTGCCCGTATATTTATTCATAAATTTACAGTGGATGAGGGAAAATTTGCGTTGTCCCCCGTGTTCCTTCGCAACCGCGCCTTTCCCTCATTTTGCGCTACCAAGCGACGTGGCGTTTCGTGCTTAAAACGAACGCTGCGCCCCGTTTAACGAGATTCGCCTTTCCCGTTCTACGCTCTCTTCTTATTTCCCCTGCACTCGCGTTCCCAGTCGCTTTTTGTCCCCATCCCTGCATCGACAAACAGTTGCGACGAATGCAAATACACGCGCATATTTTTGGACTGACCGATAACAAAAAATAGGGCTGCATAAATATGCGGCACTGCTGTACGAATTCGGGGAAGAGGGATTAAAAAGGAAAGGCGAAACGCCAGCCGCTGACGAATACATGGCCCGTAGGAGAGATAGACCAAGGAAAACTTCGAATAATACAGGAAACGTATCTCATATGGTCATGGGGAAATATGTTTCAGTGGGCGAAAGGTGAAATGCTGATCAAACTCGAATGTTATTTAACCTGAATAATCGTATTTAAATTCCAACGGAGGCAGCAAACGTAACGCGTTATACGTTAGTTGAGATTCCATTCTAAATTACAAAAGTTAGATGACTATCGTAATATCGGGGATGTAACTCGTTACGCGGCCATCGTAAATCTAACGTATCTCTGGTAAACTGAATTTTATATGCAAATCCACCTACGTTCCCTTAATTGCTCGTAGTTCTAGAGAAATTCGTATAGATTCCAAGATAAATCGTATTCCACATTCTCGTTACACGTAATAGAGTTGAAATCTCGACAGAGGTACGGTAAGAAGAACAAAGGGGACCAAAGAGTGGGCAATCTCGCGCGACGCAGCGCCGCAACATCGACGAAATTTCCTAAAATTGTCGCAATACTAGGTTCCCGGATTATCGTCGCGATTACCCATCTTCCGAATATAATGCAAGTGGCTGCGGGGATCTGAGAAACGCGGTCAAAGCTTGTATCGTTTGCGGTTCGCCAGCCATCCGACGCGGTTACAGAAAACGGCGCGGAGACGGAGGTGGGAGCGAGAGGGACAAAGGGAGAGAGCCACATGCAATCTCACGGCTGATTGCGCAAGTTTTACAAGTTCATCCGATATCGCACGGTCGCCATACCGCGGAAACGGACAGGAGCAGAAATCGGCGGTCCTCTTGGTCGTCGTTCCACCTCTGTTCGCCGTCGCCAGGGACTAAAGGAGAACGGACAAATACAAAAGGGAAGAAAAATGTGAGGAAGAGAACAGGCAGGAAATCGATAGTCCAAGTGGCGTTGCCGAGTTATCCTTATTATTGGATGTCTCGGTGAACTTTGATCAAGCAAATTGCTTGCAGCAAGTTCCCTGACGATCTTGCTTTCAGATGCACTTTCGGAGAATCGAAACTTCGACATCTCCTCCTCTACACACCGTCTTGAAGCCTTTAAAAGATTATCATCGCCGTATTGTTTCGCTTCGAGCCGAACTTTCGATATACGGCACCCGGTCACGTTTCATTTCTGCGAATTCACGTCCACAGTCTTGGCGATCGTCTAATTCCTTCAGGTCCGCGCACGATTAAACTTCCCTTCGAGCGGGAAAGAGAGGGTGACGTTTCGTTTGCCAGACCACGGTGAAACGCTTCATTTCATTCTCTCGTCCACCATTTCGTCTGGAACGAACGAACGCTGGATTTCAATACCGAGCGAAATCGAACAATTTTCGTAATAGTCCTGCGAAACTGCTTTGTCCTTCCCTAATCGAAAATTCGAGGCAGAGGGATCGGTGTACCAGCGAAATGCATTCTGTTCCCGCGCACTTTGTCTTTGCGCTCTTTAATCGTTCGCACGATGACCGCGTTACGAAATCAAAACGACATGCCGCCATCGCCGACATGTGAAAATAAATTCCCCGCTTTTTAATGTTTCGTAACTGTCTTGTAAAACATCAGAGAGACATCGATCCTTTTACGTTCGAAGTGTATCGATTTTTCTGAGAAATCAGGCACTGAAACGTTCAAATAAACGTAATACCGAGGGACTATCGAAAAATAAAGGTCGCTCCCGAAATATTTACATTGGCGGGACACTGTAAAAGATTTAAACGCAATTTCTGCTGCCTCCTCCAATATACCCGGGCGCATCATGGCTACCGGCTGCAATTCCGGATGTTAAAGTCTCCGTATATGTACGTGACCGTCGAAACGTGCCGACCAATGTGTTTCTCAATTATTTCGAACAAAGGACCCCAGCCGTGTTCGCGGAACCGCGTAAATTTTCTGTTCCGTGCGTCTAAACTTTACGTGCCACGGTTTTTGAATGCGGAAGGGCATTCAGGAAATAGTCACGAACAGATTCACGTTACCCATGTTTATATTAATACGTCACGAATACGCCAAATTTAATTCGATGCTTCTCAGTCTGTTACCGAAATATTGATTGTTACCCAGAAACCTTAGAAAGTGAAGGTATGTACTAAAAAAAATTATATTCTGTGTGGATGGTGCCTTGAACATTCCCATAGCGTGATAGGAGAAATTGAAGCAATAATCGAACGAGGGTCAGAGGAACGATAGGTGAACTTCCTGGACGAAACAGAAAAGTTTCCGATAATTGGAAGGTAAGTTTGTCCATCAGGTGTCATGTTTCAAGTGACAGCTGTGTCCGGGATCCCACTGGGCAAAGTGTAACCGCGGGCCATGTTAAGGCACGACGTGTAAAAGTTATTGGAAAGTTGAACAGTCATCGCACAGAGAGTACTCGGGATAAATGTATTAAGAGCAGCAGCGTTGTGGAAAATATGCTTCAAATCTATTTGTCGGAAAGCTACGGTAATTTCCGGTTAAACTCGGCAAGCCTATCGCGACCTAGCCAGAAAATACGGAAGTCGTAAAGGAAGAAGGTCTGGGCACGACAGGACGTCGATTATTCCAAACACGCTTCCAGAAAAATTGAGAATCTTTTAATCGAGGAGATTAAACAGCTTTGAAATACGCCGAATGCGCTCTTCCTCCTTTTTCCCGTTGCAATTTCAGATACCACCTTTCAGCCAGTACAATTGTGCACAGAGCCAACTTCGAGTGGAATCTTTGAAACAAGTCGCTTTCGACGTGAAACTTGCTTATCCACGTGACTTTTTGACCAGCGGTTAAGAATGTAGGGATTGAAATGCATGCTTGCTACGAAATGTGTCTTACAGATAACTATATTCTTATTCTGCTTGTAACCAAAGAACATACGCACATTATCTATGATGGACATTGAGAGATCTGTTGTCTCTATGATATCTTCCCTATGACTTCGTCTATAATCTTGCAAGCATCAATATATAATTCCGTCGCGGACTGTTCTCCGTCGAGGACTCTCGTCACCGCCCTGTTCGGCGAGACTGCACCCTTGATCTTCGTGTAAAACGTTTTCACGCGATTGACAATGGCATCAGGTGTGTCGTCGAATCTTTGATCGGCGATCGCGCGTTGAATTATTCGATCTTGCAGAATAACCGGCCTCGCGCTTATGTGTAGTAGCAACGTGGGTCGCCTCACTTGTTTATTGAACATTTTTGCCTGTAGATCGATTAAATACGTTTAAACAAGCAGATCAGAGGACCTACCGTTCAAAAATTTTAAATCCAAATTTAGCGGTCCATTTAACACCCTCATCTATAATCGCCACTCCCAAAGATCGTTTCAAGATGCCACTGAAATTTGCAAATCACATTGCCATCCGTTTCTAAGGTACGGTACTTAACATGGTTAACAAAGACAAGTTCCCGTTTCGCCCTCTATCTTACTCCGTCGTTCAGTGTCTCCAATCAGTGCTCCTGACTAATATCTGTTCCCTAACACCGGACACTATCGGTAGAACCGGGAAGTGGCTCCATTAATGATCACCTGCTTCTTGTCCCGGGGGAAGCCAATAACCAGATAACCGTATGCATCCGGTTGAGTTAGCATCTTCTTCACCACCAGTTGAACCGCAATGTCGGCTGGGATGTTTTTACCCTTCTCCATGATTCGCTTGTAATGTCGCGCCTTCTCGGAGCCTTTGGCGACCTCTCGGCGCAGTTTATCCGACACTGATATTAGATACAGCCTGTACTTGAGGGCCAACTTTTTACAGAGAGTGGTCTTCCCGACTCCCGGACCACCCACCACGAAGATCGTGATCGCCTGATTGTTCTTCAGTGGGGTGGTGTCTAGCGGCTCGTCCCTTGGAATCATCCGCCCTTCGTCTACACCGAAACAATTTCCCATTTCTCTGAATTCTTCTCTGCTCGGTCCGAGATACTCGAGCTTCTTGCCTTGGAACCGTCTACATGGTTCGGTACACATGGGTTAAATGTCGCAGAAGAAAAGAGCCTCCCTTTTACCCGAAACTTTTCATCCGTTTGATCCTCTTTAAGGGATACCAGCGCGATCTCACGACTACCGCCTTTGAACGCTTTTCCCGCTGTCTGACAATCTTATCATGTCCCTCTGTTTCGGGACCACGCTGACTCAATCACAACGGTACGTACTCTGTAAGATGCTGTAGATTCACAGGCTAGTGGAGATAGCGGAGATTAATATCGCGACATAGAGGTAATAGAAGTTTTATCTCTAAGGATAAGCATACCTATTATTAATCTCGATAGTGAACGGTCGGCTCACGTTCTCAGCCTTTCAAGTACAGCACACTTTATGCCTGCACTTTCAGTTAAATTACCTTCAAGGTTGCCTTACATATTCCTCCAAGAAATCTGTCACTTTTTACCATAACTTGGTTATGGTAAAGTCCCGTGTACTTTAATATATCGTCTTGTGAATTCGTGGACTTCACTCGTCTCTAAAAATGTTTCTCCAAGGACAAAATTTCAGACGATTTACGGTTACTGCCTGGAATCGTGCGTCGAAACGATCATACATAAGAAAAAAAGAATTCTTCGCATCAGTTTCACTCTTTCCAGATAACTGCCACTCTGGCTGAATAGCAGAAGCGTTCTTGGGTGCCATGAATTATTTTATGGCTTGAAGTTCGGTTCTGTCGATCGGCACAAGGGTAGGGTGAAATCTTAGAGCATATATACATGGAGATTTCATTGCCTAAGATTGACTGCCGTCGAAACTGTCGCCAACATCACGAGAGAGAGAAAGATATGTGCGAACTGGTGCGACAGAGAGAAGTATAGAGGTCCCTTTCGACCGTAATGCGCATGCACCGATATCGTGCGAGAGAGAAAGACGTGTGAACTGGTACGAGAGAGAGAAGCATAGATTCTCAATCGCCCGTCTTTCTCTCTCGCACGATACCCGCGGATGCGCATTACGGTTGAGAGGGACCTCTATACTTCTCTCTCTCGCACCATGTTGGCGACAGTTTCAAGCTTTCAATGAGACCTCCATAGGGTGAAATTCCAAGTTCTTCTGTGCCGATTTCACATTCAGACATTCGCAATTCAATTGAATCGATAAAAAACAAATTTAACGCTTCACGAATACACTGTAGAGTGGATAACTTCATTCCGTTAGTATATACTACAGCGGCAATTTTCGCTCCAACATATCTTTTGGATTATTTTAGTATTCTTGTGAAGTAGAACGCGGGTGTAAATTAAACTCTGAATTATTTTATATGTTCAGCATTGCATCTACGAGTTTGTTATTTGTCTCTAGACGATATAACTTTTAGATTGTGAAAGAAACTCAAAGAATATATAATCAACTCATAAGAAGCACCCTCACACTCGTGTAAGAACATTGGCTATGCTATTCAGTAGAGCTGTTTACTTTTTTAAATTTCAATTCCACCAAATTCGATCTACGAAGAAATAAATTGGAAACTAACCTCCACGTGGTCCATTAGAAGGAAATGTTGCAACAAGAATGTTCAAGCAACAGAGTACGAACTGTGAAGTAGACATACCGAAAAATAAATAGTGTACTGTATATGCTTTGTACAGTCTACCGAACGAAAGGAGAACAATTCTAATTTCGTTCGTCGAAGTGAACGGGAATTCGAGGCAAAGGGAAAGATCCAAGGACCCGAGAAAAAGTTTCGTCGATGCATTTCGTTACATTTCGCGAAGAACGAAAATGGACATCGACAAGAAGCTGAAAGAGTTGGCGGCGCTATTTTCAAAGACTGGCAACGAACTGAACGAGATGGTGAAGAAGAACGAGGAATTCATGGCGGAGGAGATGCAACGAGTTCAGGAAGCTATTCGAAGGACTTCCGAGGTGCTGCATTGTTCCTCGAGTAATGAGAACCGTAATAGTTATAAATTCAATTCTTCTGCAGAATTTGTAAGTCTGCCCGCACTAAATAATCTTAGGTCAAAGCGGCGCAAAATTAAAAACTCCAGCAAATACTGTGCCATTTCAGAGTGGAATGGCCTAATTTCCAAACGGGCTTTAATGTCCCCTAGTAATGCTGTCTTAAGTTAAATACGCGCTCCTCTAAATTAATCTTTTCCCTTTGTAACGCCAAGTAGCAGCACAAGTTCCGGAAAATTTTATACCCGCGCAGTAGTTTCTCCTTTGAGAGCATTAAACTGCATTTCCATAGAATTCCACTTGGAATTTATAATATAAGAATTTCTAGCCGAGCGACGGACGGCCCGCGACTAAATGACACGAGCGACGCGAGTGGCAGACGTAAATTATCGCAGGTATGCCAGAAGGAGCAGATGGACCGTCTTCGGGATATCAAGGGCATCTACGAGAAGAGAGTAAAAATCTGCAACGATAAGGCTGCGTCGAGACTTCGTGCCGCGAAGACAAACTACGACCAGCAAATTCAAACGGCGGACACACTCGGGGCCGCGATGAAGCGAATCCTCGGTGAATGCCTGGAGACGGACGAATTTGTCAAGTGCGTCGCGTGCAGAACAAAGGAAGCTGTTAAGCGGCGAAAGCAAATCACAGGGTGTTTAAGCGAAACGGTTAAAAAAGCCGAGGACTCCGCCAGCGAACAATTGGAGGAAGCTACGAAATGTCATGCGGATGCCCAAATGGAAGCTCTCAAGAGCTTGCAGCAAATTTTAAAGGACACAGCGGATTGCGTACTGCGAACGCAATAAAACATTGTTGGGGGTCAGGAATAAAGCCTGATGAAACAAATGTTTACCTGTACTATTTTCTCTTTCCTTTTTTTGGTATCAAATTCATTGGGCGCTTGGAAAATCGATCTCGCGTTGGAGAGTCCCTAGAATGTTTGCGGTCAACGAGCACACTTCAGAGTTGTTTGTAGAATACTCGAGGGATCAGGAATAATTCGACATAAAATTGGCTAATTTCGAAGTGAAGTTGGCGAGTGTCGGAAAGTTACAACACACTGTAGTCGGAGAGCAAAACGAGCCAAGTCCAGGTTCGAGAGGATTTTAGTAGGTGTGTTAAACAGACGAAGAGATGAGTTAAACTCCTGCTCGTTAACTCCATTCACGAAGATCAATCGCCCACGATTGCGCTCTGTTTTACAGCATAGCAGGCACGAAAAGGCGACAGAAAGGAAACCTCTTCATTTCGACGACTCTGTTTTTGTCGCTCCTACTTGTATCTACTACTGTGGCACCTTTATTTTATCGTCTGGGTAAAGCTCTTCCTACCAGTAGTACCAATCGGATCAAGTACCTTTGCTTTCGCGCTAACTCTATACAGAGAGATTGAAAAATACTTGCGTAGATAAGTATTGGTCACTGTGTTTTCGGGTCGCGGTGCAACTGAGATACCAGAAATCTATGGTAAAACACGAAACAATATTTCAACCACTTTTCCCCCTAATAATCCCCTTTCAACTCAAATTATTCTGGTGCCCGATGATTTTCCGCAACAACGTTCCAGCAGAACGCCGAACAGTGGCGTTAATTGCTGCCCGATCGATAGATCATATGGATCGAATATTCAGGCGGGGTAGGACAAAGGACATAGGCGCGGAAGTTCACGGGTCAGCGAAGCGAAGAACGGGAGTAAACCGTGAAAGATCGCCGGGTGGTAATGCACGCGACACGAGAGAGCAATTAACGTAACAAACGACTTGATTCTGGCTTGACAGGTGTGTCTAGTGACAGTCGACCGTGTCGTCCTGTATGCCCTGGCAGCTCTATCGCCAACGTCCCCTTTAATGAGCAATACCACGGGGCGTTTCACGACTCCAGACGTCGGGGCCGAGTGACGATTAAATGAGCTGTTTACACGCCCGACCGAAGCCGAATAGAAGGGCAGCCAGGCTGTTCACGCCTCCACTCGCAGATTACTCGGTTAAGAATTTACGTTTAATCACCGACCACGAGAGATTAAACTGTCGTTTAGCTGTCGCGACGCGATACCACCCCCTCGAAGCTTTTTCGCTGTCACGCGTGCTTTTGCATATTCACGGGAAATTTCGACGGCCGTTGCGCATAGACGGCTTTTGCGCCCCAAAATAACGGAGCAAGATGAGACATGCAAAGTCCCTATTCAGAAATAAATAGAGAACTCCTTTACGGTTCTGCGATTTGAAGCTTCGTTTTCAGGGCGCAGTCGACTGAAGCGTGGAAGTCAGACCGCCACCGCGTGCTGTTTAAATTTCAATCCGCGCATGCACTGACGTATAAGAAACACGAGAATTTCTAAAATTTCTGCCGCGATTTCTAAAATGTTGCAGCCCTGTAACCCGTGCAAACATAATTTCTGCACCACCATCGTTAAACGAACTTCTCAAGAATGCTGGTAACGATCAGCCAGAACTTTGTTAAAGCGACCGATTTATTTCAATAGTAAATAATAAACGTCACGAGAACGAAAGAGGACGGTTAAAAAACGGTAGCATAAATGGTTCGCAAGTGGGTCTCCGTTCATCCGGAAAGCGGACTTTTATTTCCATCCGTGGATTTAGTATTTTCGCGGGTCAGATAGCGCGAGGAATTTACGTGGGGGAATTCGCATGAATTCGGGCGCGTTCGTACGGATATTTTACTCGGAAGATATAGCACGCGAAAGAGAGGAGTTACTTTGTTTCCATTCGGGTCGGACGTAAATTCGAGCACGCTCGGTAGGCTGGAAATGTTGGTCCTCGGGAATGGCGACTTAATTTTTAAATGCCCGAGGAATCGAGCGCAGAGGACGCCGATAATGATCTGTCTCCGCGGCGCATCGTCCTCAAGCGAAGTTCCTGTGGCGTCATTTGTGCGTACACGCGATAACGATAACAATGCACGGGTCTCCGTTGTCACGTAGAACGCGAATAAAGCGTGCGAACGGTGATTTAGGGGACAATACGAGTTCGTTTCGACGATGTATCGAACAAAGCGTGCGCGCGACCTCATTTCAGAATCACCTGGCGAGCGTTATGCGGTCTTTTTCAGGCGTCGAGCGACGCCGCCAAAGCGTTGTCGATACCGCAGACTCCGCGCTGCAGCAGATGTTGAAATGATAAATCGCGTTAACAGGGCCAATTAAAAATTTCAGAGCGGGACGATAGATACGGCGGAGGAAACAATAAGCGTGGCGTGTTGATAGAAAATATTCGGGGCGCTGGCGGGGAACCCGGCCGGATTATAAAAGATGTTTCAGTCAGTGGACGTAAATGAATATTAATCATCGAGAACGTTGCGCGCTGGAAGATAAAGGACAAAGGTGGGGCACGCGGTATCGACCTGGTAATTATCGATTACCGTGCACAATAATTCACGCGAAATCAGGAATCGTCTATAAATTTCGATAACGTCGCGGGCAACGCCGCGGCGAATTGAAATAATTCATGTTTCTGCGGCATTGGATCTTTCGAGTGTTTCGCGTTCCATTAAAATCGGGCACCATATAATCGTTGTTCTATGGCCGAGAAGTGAATTGTCATCGTATCGATCAGTGACACTAACGAGCGTGAGCATAAATATCCTCGAAATACTCGATAACAAGTAATTGAATAAAATTATTAGTTTTGAATTGTTGGAGACCGATGTACCGAATACTTCGCGTGAATTGTCGTTTTATTTCGCGGAAAGCTCGTGGTATTCGCCTCGAAATAGGCGAGAACAATGCCGCAAGACGGGCCGGATGCTACGAAAGGCTGCCACTACGAGATATTTAATTGATTGAGGTGGAGGGGAAGCGAGCCAGGACTTTCCCGCAGGACGTCCAGAATGCGACCGCCGCATGGAATTCCAGGGAGCGCCCAGAGAGATCGCTTGTGGTCGCGCGGAATCATTCGAAGGATATCGGCATTCGGCCACCTGCCACGGAGGCTCCGACTGTTCCTCGAAATGAGGAAACTTCTGATTCTCTTGATCTTACTACGGCGAACACTACATTTTCCAAACAGCAAACTTGGCCGAGTAAAATTCACCCTTCGAGGAAAAAGCACCCGCGGAAAGTTTACGGATTGCTCAAGCGTCGAACAGTCGATGCAATGTGCCCGCGACAGAAGCTTCGATGTATCAAAGAGATGTGGAATCTTTGAATAAGATCAGACCGATTACAAAACACACAACACATTCATATAACGCAATTGGAGTAATTTACAACCATATTTATGCTCTTGCCACTTCGCATTCATCAGCTACACCATGTATCAAAACTATCACTGATACGTTCGTGGGAACCCGTTTGTACCCACCCAGGAGTAACAGCGCCGGGCACTTAGGCAAATGAATGTATCGAGGTGACGATTGGCACAGGATCCGCTCGATGGAGGACGTTGGAGATCGAAGGCGAGTAGGGACTCAGATTTACGGGTCTGGGGCCTACGAGCGGGGGAGTCCATTAAAATAAGTGGCAGACCGCGACGTTAATAATAGCTGGGCCAATTACAGCGCCGGCATCGACGCCTCTTTGCCGCGGCTCTCTCCCAATCCCCGGCAGCAGGACTTTCAATTAGCTCCTCAACTCCGTTCTCCACCCCCGTGGCCTCTTTTAGTCACCGCCGACTCTTCCCTCCGCTTCTTCCGTCCTCTCGACGCCGCGACGTAATCGGTCTCCGGGAAAAGTCATTACGGACGTCTGCGAGCCGCGGTCAACCGCTTGGAATTCACTCCTGTCCCCCCAGGCCCGTCGCGCTTTTGAAATATTAATAACCGCCCCGACGCAGCGCAGACAAAATCCTATCAGCGGATCGCCCCAGAGCGGAGTCACGGAAACACGGCGCATCGTCAAACGATAGCATAGTTGTCCTTTCCCCCTGAACAGAAGCGGAACCGTCGGAGCAAGACGGAAAAGTAGACGCGCGTTTGCTTCGCCAGTGGAAGGAACGTAGAGCGCAAAACTCTCAGACGATTGTAAACCGTGTTCAGAGGCTGTGACGTCGCATCAAACGTACCCTCCGAGGCAATTAAGACGTGCCGCGCCACTGTTCAATTTTCGCTGCGCCATGCAGACGTAACGGCGACGATAATTGTTTGGCGCGCCAGCTAAGACCTCTCCCCTAATTCTGCTCGCGACTGTTTGCTCTGTACACGCGACAGTCATGATCAGCCCGTAACAAGCTCCCGTACGTTGAATGTCGCAACAGTCGCGAATTCACAGGGCGAATTTCTCCGTACGTGTAATTCGAATAACATCCTTCGCCTCGTGCCGCGACAGTATCACCTGAATCATTCTGGGGAACGGAAGAAAAAAGGGAGAGAAAATTGAGACACCGAGTTTCAGCCACTGATCCGGCAATACTTTCCAATTGGACCCGATCGGTTCTGTTCGATTGGCGAATGCCATCCGTCCGCGTCATCGATCACCATCAAAATCGCATCGAGCCGGTAATTTTCGCGAATAGCCCGTATTAGTATGCGACGGGATTGGCCGAACACGGGGACACAACAATGGATGCGACGGTTGGCAGGTGCAACGCCGTGTCGGTTGCAGGTCTGCAACTGGAAGCCACGCTCGATCATTCTCTCGTCTCAAGCTGCAGAGCCGCAGTGCCACCGGTCGGCATTCGCCTGTCTCGCACCGATTGGCCGCATAATCAGTAATTGCCACGATTCCCGCAGACTATCGGCCGCAAACATCCCTTATGCCATTACGTCTCTGCGATCCACAGGACGATTGTTGTTCGCGTTGCGCGCACCTCCGCATTAGCGACGCGCACGTGGTCGTACACTTTGTGCGCTTGAATTGCGCTACCGCGGAAGCTTTGACGGATCATTTCAACGGTGTCAGAGGTGGGGTGGTTTCGCGATCACAAGCTATCATAATTGCCGTGTTATCGGATAACACCGAAGACTGGGACCAGCACAGAATATAATACTCCATTGCGAAGGTGAACGGTGGTTCAGAACATTCGTAGAATGTTTCAACTGAATCTGACGGCTAGGTATGTACCTACCAAGTGAACCGTTGTACCTACGCATTATTGGAATTGCAATAGGAGATTTCTTAAAGTTTAATACTGTACGTTCTTTAGAAAGAACGTGCCAGACTGAAAGTTGCTGGAACTCCGCGGCACGCTCAAGCAAACTCGTTTCTCCCCGAACGCACAGGAAAGTTTCGTTCATAAAGAAATGATTATGCGATGGGACATTTTCAAAGACGTTTCGGTGAACGACATTGAGTCGCTGTGAACGCACGATGTACACCATCAGCCACTGGCTGTAGATTTTATTAGCCCGTTATGGACTTAGTTTTCCGTACGGCTTTCTTCGTCCCGGAACTTTTTTAGATACACCATTAACGAGTTCCCTTAGCTACCGATGCTTAGACGTCCTTAGCTTCTGGAATCCGTGGAAATTTCATTCCCCGGGTGCGCAAGTTTTAAGAGTCTTCCGGTTAGAGACCAAAAAGTATACTGTCGAGCGCCGCGGTGGGGAAACTTTATTAATATCCTACAAGTTTGTGCGTTCGACTGATGGCAAAAATGAAAGTTCTTAGAGCGCTTAGCCCCCTTCGTATCAACATCTCTGCGATCGGTTTCCTATTAAGATTGCTGTCTCCGCCCGAAATGCTTTTATTTCTTCATCCGCATTTCTGGCTTCCATTGACAGAAACTTAGAATGCTAATCGAAGTACGTATATAAAGGTAAAGTATCGTCAGTCATATTAAGGGGCTAGGGCACCTTGGAGGCCCGAAAATCATATGTCAATTTCATAATTTTTTGGGACGAAATTAGAAAATAAATGGAAGAACGTATAAAATAAATTTTATATAAAAAAAATTGTAACTATTTTTTAGGAATCAAAATGGAGTTGCTGGTGCTCTTTCATTCTTGCAGTTTTTAAAAAGACACTCTCCGCGGCTAGCAGTACAAGTCCCGTTTACTTTGACGTAGGATAAAACGAAAAATTTTCATTATTTACATGACATTTACTAAAAATGTGCATAGCTATTAAAATATTGATTTTTGTGAAAATGGTGGTAAACATTTAAAGAGAATATCATTTTTAGCCGAAAAATTTATCTAAAATTTTTTTAAGCCTAAAGTGTATCTAAAATTGTCTGTAACAAGAAAGTTTTTAATGAATCGTACTTAAAATTTCAAGTGAATCGCATAAAAATTGCCCTGCTAGGCCAATGTGAAACAAGTGATTCCGAGGAGCTTCGCGGGACAACACATAACTCGGTCATTTTTTAATATTCCTGTACATTATTTACACAATATACTCATTAATACATGTCCTAAACATAAGACGTATAGAAATAATTATCAAGCTTATAGTATCATTAAAAAAAATCGTCTAATTTAGTGCTGTTTTGAGCGTCTCAGGGTGGCGTAATCCCTTAAATGATTAAAAAGGTAAAACTGGAAGAAGTGGTCAGAATAAAACAAGAGTTCCATGCACTCGAGTATCGAATTCGCAATTGATGATATCGAATTCGGAATGCTGTCCAGGTGGAACTTAGACCTGCTGTAGATAAATCGAAGCTCCAATAATAAACCGTGTAAAACGATCGAAGGATAATCCAAAATAAACGGTAAACTCGTTAATGCTAATAGACTGATATGTATTTGTAATATTACGAACAGATGGTAGCAATTATCTATGTAACATGAGATTGATCGTTTCAAACAATAAATCTGCTTAAAACAATAATCGTCGGACGAGATATGACGCTACGAAATCACCGGTTCAATTAGTATATCGAAACGACGATTGGCCAACTGCAATAAAGCGGCTGTTATCGGAGAAACGGCGCAAGAAATCATAACGGTGCTTAGCTGAGAGCACTGTAATGGCCACTCGATTTTTGTCTGATTTACGGCAACGGAATATTCATGGTCCACGAATTTGGCAATATCCGTCATTGCAGCTCTATCAGCTCGGCCCACCGATATTCACGCTATACATTACCGATACAGACGTTATCTGATCAACGAGGGCGGCGATAACGTATAGTACGTACTGCCTGGAATAACCACGTAGCACGGAAAATATACGACCACCTCGATTGCCATTCTGTCTTACTTTCGAGATTCTCCACTTCCCGTACTCGTCGCACCCCTCCTTCTTTATTGCTTACTACCTGAGAATTTAAAAGTGTGCACTCGAGGGAAAGTTAAACTGATAGCGAATCGCGTCCGACAGAGAACTCGACGAAATTGACTCGCGAAGATACGCCGGAATACCACCGTTCCCGTACCTCGCGTTAATTAACCGTTTTCCCTTTCTTCTTAATTTTTCGCGAAACAACCGATTCTCGCCCAAGCAATTTTCTGCACGCGCGAACAATTCATTAAACACTCAACCCCTTTTTTCGCATATTCCCGCCAAGCATCGCTCCCCAGGGGGGCGTATCGTCGAGCATGTAATTGAGGAGCTAGGTTTCCCGGCATTCAAAGTTTCCACGATGGTACCTTAAACTTCGTGCCCGGCGACAAAGTCTACGGGCTTTTGTAATTTATGCTGTGCCCCCGCGAGTTCACGTGGGTCAAGGGGCGCGTAGGAGGGACGCAGGAACAGAGCTGGAAGCTGGTTAGGAGCCACTCGTGTCGGCTCTATTTGACGATAGTCTGCTCCACGAGACGGCTCATCCACTTCGAAGCTCGGGGATGACACGGAACGAGAGGGACCAAAGGGTTTTCGAATGCAACAGACGGAATTGCTGCTGAGAATATTTTCGACGAGTGTTGCGGAAGAATGAATCAAGCGTCTGCCCTGCTGCTGTTATTCTGTTCCCAGCCCAAGGTACATCGGACACGGGGGAGGGGCCGATGAATTCCTTCGACAAAAATATAAACACGCAACAAAATACTAGTTGAATCGGTACGAGACCCAATGATAGAAATTCCGTGTGCAACGTGATAGACGGACTGGATACACCCCATTTGCCAACAGGATTTGGCGACGATACAAATTGATTTCCCGAATTAATTTCTGGAACGGGAATGAAGTTTGTTTCGATAACTTCGTCTTAATCGACCCTCCATATTGAGTATCAGGAAATTGCGTTCTGTGTGGCTGTAAATTTGAGTATTCGCGAATAAACTCGCCATTACGAATTTGACGCAGCACCAATTCGCTATGTCAAATAGAACGTATAGTGAAATTAAAATCAGACGTGAATAAATCAATAGGTCCGATAAACGAAAGGCCGACCTTGTAATTACGCCAGCAATTATACCAAATGCAAATTGAAATACTCGGGTTACTGGTTCAGCGTTACGCGCTGAAAAAATTATTCTGCCACGGTACGGACTATTGGCGACGATCGCGAATAAACAGAAGAGTCAAAATACGGAGATTATTGTTCGCAGGTAACCGCATCGCGCGACGTGCGCTGGAATCGTCAGGGGACCGGCGAATCGATTCGCGTGCTGTTCGAGTGGAGGGAGCGGGGACGTTGGCGAGTATAAAAGTTCGAAGAAAAGAACACGGAACCACAACGCGGATTTCGTTATGAAAAATGAGCTCGAAGGAATAAGCTAAGTCAACGGTGAAACGAAATGCCTCGGTCCGTGTACACCCGGCTCTCGGTACGAATTGCCGGGAGGATCGCGTCCTCGAAATCGTCCAAGAGTTCGCCGGGTTTCCGGCGGCAGGGGAGGAACAGCCTGATCAATTCGAGTTGCCGCGGCATTGTGAAACGGCTCCGTGACAAAAGTGGCTGGAGGATTTTCGGTTACCGACGTTATTCGCGGATCAGCCACAAAGAATGCAACGACTTATTGTTACCCCGCGTACGTATCGATGATATACGATTTTCTATTGAGAGGCCGGACTTGTATACACGCCGGCATTTGCATCAGAGTACGTCGAGTACGTGGCCGGGAATCGAACTTGAAGCATTGCCATCGGAAAATGGTGCCACTGATTCTTTACGGTACGGATGGGCACGAGAATTATTGTCTGTTCGGGGCGACATATTTAGGAGAACAGATTTCGCGGAGGATTTTCGATCGCGGGCACCGCGGTTAGCAGTTGCACAGAAGCCTGGTTTGGACAATCAAGTTAGGGTTGAGGTTTGACAATTGAACGATACGAGTTCTCGAATGCCTACCAGCTCGTCAGAGTACGCCACTTATCGAGATAAAGGTAGCCCAGGTTTAATCACGCTGTAAATCACCAAGTGACTTCCTCGGTGCTGGATTTAATCGTACGCAGAGGTTGGGCAAGCAGAGGCTTCAGGCGAGGAAAGTGGCCCTCCCGCGGGGACGGGCGTAATTACACGGGCGCATAATATTACCAATCAAAATATCTGCTGTTTATAGCGGCGAATTTCGGGCAGGTCGCGTTACGTGTTCGCGCTGACGCCGCGCGAACGCGCGCAGACACTGTCGACGTAATCCAGCCGGGATTTAGAGAAAATTAAGGGCTCGTTACAACGGAGGGGCCATAAAATCCTGAATGGGAACGGCGTGTATTTTATTGCTCGTGTTCCGCGTGCTCCTGTGACGAACGATTCCCCGCCGCTGTCCGACCGACGAATCTCGGTATTCAAATAAACTTTACAGCTGACGGAGTCGAATAGCGGCCGACCGCGCCGATTTCTACTTCCGCCCGGTGCGAAGGAGCGCGCAGATACGGAGAATAGGATTTAGGGGGTGGGCGTAAATCTCGCTGAGCGACGTCATGACCCTGACGATGCTTAACTTCTCCAGATTTTCGCAGGATCGCTGTATAACGTGCCAACCCCTCCACTTCTAACTCGAGTATTTTCTTTTAAAGCAAATATTCTTCGTAACTTTCTCCGGGAGTTTTCCTTCGTTCTACCTCCTCCAACTTGAATCTGCCGTGGAAGCATAGCTCCTCTAAACTTTGCGCTATTGTGTCACCCTCAACTTTACTTGGAAAACCCTCGAAAACCACAATACCGCTCGTGGATGAGGCCGATTCAAGCTTCGGGCTGCAGTTACCTTGCTGGTATTCCAGCGTTCTGTATAAGTGTTGTGTAACGCGGGAATAGAATGTATAATATTGTAATTCCGTTGTGGAAGTTGGTCTTTTGTTGGGACACCTCTTCGCTGCAGCGGTACATGCGAAATTTAATCTCTGTTATTGCGTCAGGTACTCTCCTTTGCAATTTCATTATGTTTCTTGTTACATTAAAGGGACTCGCAGAACGGGGGAAGGAGGAGAAAGTTCATGAGTGATGAAAAACCTTGACTCCGGGTTGACAACGCAGCGGGGCATGGCTGTTTACGATATCGAAGGAGATTAAGTCGGTGCTGCACGGACACTAAGAAGTGTAATGCATTCTCGCAGATGAGAGGAAATTCAAGGAGCACGAGACGCGTGCATGCTGCAGTGGAAATTTGATACAGTCTGCATACGAAAGTGCACCACCATCCGTCGAATATTTCATTAGAAGTGAAGGAGCCAGTACTCTCTCTAAAACCACAAAAACCACCTTATTAGCTTATCTAAAACGTCAGCCTCACTTTTTAGCGAGAAGTCGTGTTTAAAATTTTCAGGAAATAAATAATTGTGGAACACAGTTGACGCTGGTCAAGAACATTCCAAAGAATAATGTACAAAGTAAATTAAAAACCTTTGCACAGAATTCATGCTCACTGGAAAATGGAGATGCGTTGCTGGAAAGTATATCCACTGCATCGACTAAGGTTAAGGTGGAAAATCAAAAACCACGGGGTTGACGCGAACCGTAGTATCCCCCGAACCTCTTTTTCAAAAGCTCTGCAACAATTATCGATTTCTCTCGTTGCCTTTCGACACCCGCCGCTTCTCCCCTCCCCCAGGCGCCTCTCCAGGGATTTTTCCGCATCGCCAATCTTTTTCGAAGCGGATCGCGGGAAATTAAATCGACCAAGCGTCGGGAAACTATCAATCCTGGGGTAATAGTAATTACAAAGCCCTGCGGACTCTGACATACAATAGAATTGAAAAGCGCCACGATAATTAGCGAAACTTCACGTGAAATTTAACGGTCTCTGAATGGTAACCAACAGATTTCTGACTATTTCACGCGATTTTGAGTGTACCGTGTTATTTAGCAGCTGGGGGAATTAAACAGCGGGCAGGTTTCCAGTGAATTTCGCTCGAGTTTAACGCGAGCGATCGTTAACACGTCAAAGCCTTTCTTTGCACCGCTTGAACAGCACCGATCATAGCCAGGTGTGGCCGAGATTTTTCGTGTCGACTGATTAAAATCGACGACATGGGGACAAATGTTTGCCCGTCCACGAACCGCTAACAACAAGTAAGAGCAATCGGGGTCGGTAGCGGCGGGAAAGTCGAAATTCTCTCGACGACGCAATGTTTTGGGTGGAAACAAGAGGGGGAGGAAAGAACAACGACCATAGCACAGGGGTCGACGAACGAGCCAGGGAAAAATACGACCGGAAGCGTCAAAGGCGCGCGAAAGTTTCGCAGTTACAGCCTTCTAAAAAATTCTATGCATCTAAAATACACGCGTTTCGAAGCGAGCCGACCCCGCGAGGATTTCCCATGAGCCGCGGCTATTTTCAATCCATAAACTGTGTCCCCTTTTCCCGGGCTAGTACCGTTTAATCAAATTTCAATTCCGCCGGGCGTTATTAACCAATTAAATCAACGTGCACGACATTAACATCGCTGGGAGATGGGGAGACTAATTGAACGATATTTCGTCGATAGGTATCTAATTAAACATAGAATATAAAGGTTTGTAACACAAATATGTGACACGTTTCTGTTTCAATTACAGCGAAAAGCAGCGAGTTTTAATTAGAAAGAAGCGAAGGGTCAGAGGTTGGATAATGTACTTGCTTCGAAAGAGCACGAGTTCAGCAAGTTTCAACCACGCGAGCTCCGTGAAAACGCCCCTAGCCATCTCATTGTCACGGAGGGAAGTTAGACGAACCGAATCACGTCCTCGAAGGGTTTGCGAGTTGGATTGGACCTTAAGCTGTACCGGAACTCCGATCCTTGTCGACGTTAGCGAACTTAGTATAACGATACGCGCGATAATCCAAACGATACACGCGTGTACCTGAATTTCCTCGGCAGAACTGGCCACGTTTAAGTTGCCTTATCCTTGAGAACGGCAACAGTCTCATGATTTTATTTGCTCATGATCCTGCTGACTTCCTGAGCGCCGACTTAATCGTGTGTGTAAAAATTCTGCTGCACAAGACGTAAGATAGACAGAGATTTACGGGTGTACAAGTACCTGGGGAACGTAGACCCGAATATACATGCATACGCAAAGGCCTTGTACCAGACGCTCTTTGATCCAGCGCTGCATTATGTATGAGGAAGAGCTACGTACCGCCGGAAACACAATATAACCCACGAATCGTAAATCAAAGAAGACAAGAGGAAATAATCGGAACAGAGATAAGCGGGCAGGTAAATAGATAGAGAGTCTTCATTATACGTGGATAAAGGTTGAGGATGAGGACCTAGAGAGGATGGAACGTCGAATGTCTGCTCGGCATTGTTCCTTAAATAATGTGGTTCCCCGCGACTCGCAATCTCTACTGCCTTTCATTTTACGTAGATCTGTATTATGATCATCTGCAGTTCTTATACAATTCAATCATCCTACCACGTTTTTGTCGTTAAAAGGAATAATCGCTGATATTCCGTTACGTACCAAGAAACACTGAAAGCGATTCCTTCTGTAGAAATGAAAATTAGAGGCATCCCTTAATTGAATAGTGGAAAAAGTGTGGAGAAAAGTTCGCCGGGGAAGTTGTCGACTTCTTTTCTGGTTTCTTCAGCGCAGCGATCCGGTTAATTACGTTTCTATTGAACGTCGACAAATTCCCGATTATGATTAAGAAAAGGGAATGAAAAACAAAGATGGAATAAAGATCAGGTACACCTTTTCATCGTGCAACGAAAGAAGATGGAAAATGCAATATATGAAGATTAAGATGTACGATCTCGGGAATGAACGTAAGTAAAGATAAAAATAATGCCTGCACGTTATTGGACAGGTGTCGTCAAACTGTCGGAAGATGCACTCAACGCGTGCAGAAACGAAAAAGAGGGTGGAGAATCGAAAACGGATGCATCGAATGCAGGAAGGAAGTGGGTTCTTCCGGAGTCTGAAAGGGTAGTTGCTGACTGAAGGAAAACAGCAAAGCAATTACCATATAAATTGCTGCAGTCTTATTTGATTTCGTTGCTGGTGATTTCCTGCGCTTTCTTGGCCTGGTATTTTATTTTTTAATTACTCCACATTATTCGTACATTTAAAAATAAATTGAGAAGAAACAGTGGTCTTGGACGGGGTACGAAACGGAAAATCCGCGACAATATCTTAAACTTCTCATTTACTACAGGCTTCCAATCATTAAAAATTTATGTGAAAGAGAAAACTAGGAGAAATGAATAAAATAAAAATAGTAATACACAGGAGGCGTGGTTACTTTTCTCGCTTAAGCGGCCCGTTTTTAAATGGGTTCAATGAGTTGCCACGAAAATCGTTTCGCTCTTGTTATCGCGTTCCTTCAGCCAACTGCAGGTATTTTATTATAATTGCTCAGTGTCCGTGATATTCACTGAGCCGCACGCTAAAATTTTTATGAAACTAATAGCGCACGTGTGCCCCCACCCCTGCTGTGACCGTTCTTCCATAAAGCAGACCGTCAACGACGAACGCGCTTTTATTCCCTCATACATTTGCCTCTTCAACCATTTCACACTTCATATGCCATCAGTAACGCGGCGGTTATCGTTCAGCTGCAAATCACCAATTACTTTTCCAATTAATCCCGCGATCTGCTCTTATCACATGCCGACCTTAGGCAACAGGTTTCAGGTACTCTAAATAAGCCTTTAAGCTACTTTGTTACTTTGTGTGAATATTTGAAGTAAGTTACGGGCAACTATGCAATCGCATACACGAGGAAAGTCGAGAATGAGCGGAACGTGTGTATGTACATGTGCATGAAAAGGCGTGAAGAAAAGGTAGGGGTAACGTCACGAGAAAAAGGAAAAAACAAGTCAGTCGTCCAAGGATCACGAAATGCGTTACTTAATTCATTTCCGTTGAATTTCTTTTTGTTTCTGCCATATCTTATTATACATTAAATGAAGGGTCAGGGGGGAAACTAGGAGTGTCCATTTTTCGTGATTTTGCGATTTATAGCATATTTTGTTGGTGACAACTGGGACTACAGAACTGTCAAATCACAAACAGTTATTAAAGTTCAAATGCCCCTGTAAGATAACGTTAAAGTTTTGGTATACTGGTTAAAAACAGGAAATGCCCACTCTGCACTGGAAGGAAACACGGAATGTCCCCACTATTTGCCTAAGCATAAGCTTCTGTCGTCAAGGTAAAACAAGAAAATACGATAAAGGAATGGACACATTTTCTGCGAGACAAATTTGTTAAGAAATACCCATTGCCCATTCAGCAAGTGAAGGAAATGCGAATATTACCTGATACTTTTTCTCGAACCATCTGCGTACCTACTATAATGACTGTTGGTTGAGTAATCTCATCACTACTAAAAAAAATTACAAATAGAGCATACACTAAACTCTTGCCTATTTCAAAAGCAAAATACGAAGACTTCATGGTCGTAAAAAATTTTGCGATCCTAAGACTTAGCGATTTTATGAGATGCTGTATCATGCATAACAAGTAACTGAGAAACAAAATATCTGACAATTAATAAAATCAGTGGCTTCCCTTCATTTGATAATAATAGAAATGGAAATTTCTCATTTTGTTTCAGTATTCTGTTCTGTTCAAACTTAAAAAAAATATTAAAATAATGTAAAACGATTATTATGTGATTGCTTATTTTTTCTGATGCCTAATTAGAGTATAAGCTTCATGTTACAAAGAATGCAAATAAATTCATTGAACCTTATTTCTCCACTGCTGAACTAAAGTAATAAAACTTCATTTTCTCGATAAAGCTGTTTTGTGACATTTCCTGTTTCCTCCTTACCCTTCAAACATTCTGTTTTTAATTATAAGAAAAGGAGCGAGTTGCTTTCCCGAACCTTCCAAAACCTATCCATTCATACAGACGTACCTAATTCAATCAATCTTATAATATTATATAACGCCTGCGATATTGTACACGGAGTAATTGCTTGAATAAAGTAAATTTGGCGTAGCAACGTGATCCTCAATTTTTTCAGCTACCATTTTACATCGCCCCCGCATTATCCAGCCGGCTAATAAATCGCAGGGAAGATTACAGGAGCTCGACGTGACGCTTTCGCGAGGTAAATGTAGAGTGTCGGGCCAACGGATTTCTTTATCGGTGTACTCGGTGGCCGCGATATTCACTGGCTCGAAAATCGCGCTATCGAACACGAAAATTTTACGCCACTTAGGATCGATGGGAATCCGAGGCTGGCTTTTAACCGACACCCCCACCTGCGCGCGGATCTTCCCCCCGTTCATCCTGACCCGGTGATGGTCGGTCCATCCCCCTGGACACCCTCCGGCCACCGCTTTAACCCCTTCACACGGACCTTTTTCCGGCGGATCTCCACTCCACCTGCCCCCTCCACCATTCTGCTCTTGCGCGCGTCGGTTGAATGGCGTTTGAGGGAATTGATAGACCTCCGGCGTTCGACATCCACGGACAGGGGAAAAAAAGTCGGCGACACGCGAAAGCGGCTGGGGGACATCGTTGATCGGATTTCGCGTCGATGAATCGTCTTTCCCTGTAAGCTGTTCTTTCCTATTTATGTTTTTTGTCCGCGGAGAATGTTGGATGTCCGCAGAGCGGCGAAAGTTCCACGGAATTTCTGTACAGCCGGTGCTCTGTACGGCAGTTTCTAGAATTGCACGCGCGACCCGCACTGCAGTCACGTAAATGTACGTTTTCCTTTGTGCCGACGGGGAGGGAAAGGGAAAAGGAGAGAATAAAGTTGACGTTTACCTCGTGGTGGATGCATTGCATGATGAAAGGGGATATAATTTCTCTGCCATTGAAATTGTCTCGAGGCTTCCTTAAGGTTTACAGTGGATCAGGAGGTGGGACGAGAGAATTGAAGTGGAGACACAAATTCCGAGGATTGAAGAGAGTGGTGAAGCAAAAATAGGGATCCATAACTTGACCTTAATATATATCCTCCTTTGATTTCATTGCTGATGCCATTTCACGCAACAATAAATACGCCGATGTCGGGAGCAGAAGAAGCTTGGACTTGGATCAGCGCCATCCCCGTCTGGAATTTCTCCTCCTGGAGGGGTTGAACGCCCTTACCGACCCGCTGGTCTACTAGAACACTGTACATAGTCTCCGATACTTTCTGTCGATCGTAACGTGCACGTGAAAATATTATATATCTTGTTTGGTTTTATTAAACGATGTGGGGATGTTATAAGTAGCTTATAGAATCGGTGAACAAGAAGGGAAAACACTTTTTCCAAGCTTCGAAGTATGAGTTTGTTAAGCCTTTCTTACGTGTTTCTTCAACTTGAACGATACTATTGTACTTTTTCTTAATTTCAATTTCACAGTTAAAAACTAAACCCAATTCAACTTAAATAATTTCGAATCGGCTTCGAGAAATTATAATACAAAACTATTACTGTTATGGTGCCACACTTTCCGATCAGTACTGCAAATATTATAAACAACCGTATAAGCGCGAATATAATCCATGTTTAATTGATAGCATTTAGCACCCACGTTACCGGTTATAGTTTGTATTTATACAATTTATGCAACGTTGTTAAATGACGCGCATGGCTTTAAGAATATATTTGGAAAGCAAATAATTTGTGAAGGTTGCAAAATAAACAGTATGAAATGTTTACAGAGTTTATTTAAATATTGCCCCGTGCAGAAACGTGCATTAGCAACTGCTGCAAACGAAGCTTCTTATTCACGATTTCCTACGTTACCAACTGCATCGAGCTGCGACCGAGCTTGCAAGCTCGTTGGGATGTTCGAACAAAACCAAGAATTGTTGGCAGTCGATAACGTCGGTGCAGAGGTTGCAAGCTCCACAAAACTTACCATCCGACCAAAAACGCGGAATTGCTTACCGACAATGCAGTTATCACTGCTTGATAAACAGAAAAAGCTTTATTGAAGTGCTGTTAAAAAATTAATGATAAAAATTCGAACAGTGCGCTCTTTTTTCCATCACAAATTAAAACGGCCCTGTTAACAACCGCATCGATATATATTTACTTCAATATTTACTTCAACTCCAGGAAGAGTAAACTTTCTTTAAAAGAGAAAATTTCTTTGAAGTCCCAGATAGACAAGAGAGATGAGAAATTATACGATTTAATTTAGTTCTCGTTAAAACTGAGCACCATTTTTAATGAGTTCTTTGAAATGCTTCAACGGTACTATGGTTGAATTATGACCCCCGACGAGGCAGAAACAAGTACCATCGCGTGCGTGAGTATTTACGGAGTTGCACGTTTAATAGAAGGGCGAAGAAGGATGAAGGAGATTACATCAACCACGAGGCACGTAAATTGGATAAATTCATCGTTATTTAATATTTATCATAGAGCTCCTACTTTTTGACCCGTCGAGTACCCGTCTACCCGAAACAACTTCAAGCCACTGAATGTGGTATTGTTCGATTACTTTTGGCTAACATCAAACAATACCACAGACAATACAACATTCAATTGCTTGAAGTTGTTCCGGGTAGCCGGGTAACCGACGAGTCAAAAAGTAAGAGCTCTAATTTATCATGACAGGGGTTACGCTTGTAATCCATTTATTATTTTGAACTTACCTGATGTTATATCGATTTCCTACTCATAACTATACAAAATCAAGGCGTCGAAAGGATAGCATAAATCTCCAAAAAGCAGAGAGTCAGTGATGCGCCGACAATCGATGTCAGCAGTTTTGCTGAAATTTATGGCAACATTACTGTATGTTACAAGAAAGGCTTTGTTCGTAACAAATGATCGATCCTCCAAGTTCGATGGTACACCCTATTGAAATACTGGCAACTTTTCGAGCGAGCTCCGCTCGCTGTTCTGAGCCATAAAATCGATGTCGAGATTAATCGCATTCCGATTCGTTTAACTGATAGCCCAGTCACAGGCACGCGAAAATATCGTTACGGAAACGTGGCGAGATGAATTAGTTATTCATTTCTTTCACTGACGTTGCAACGTTCCCGCGTATCGCTTTGCGACGCGAAATTAAATCGCGCGCATCAAGTGACGCTCGCCATCGCGATAAAAAGAAGCTACGTGTACATTCCGGTTTTGGACTTCGGTGTATCCGACTGACGTTGCCACAGAGTTTAACGTATCGGTAGACGATGGCTTCGGAAACATGGAAAAATGTCAAAATACTATAACCGAGCAGTACGATTCTAGGAAAGTAAATTGCCAATAAGTCGACAATCTTAAGTTCAATTTCACTAAAAAATGCCAGCCATTTCTGCAATTGCTTTCCCGACGAGCTCGCCAATCTCCACGACGAATTCGTCGCCACAATTTTCGCCGGATAAATAACGTTTCCGTCACGGAGACGGGAGTAACAAAATCTGCGCGCCATGTGCACAGTGCCGTGCTCCCAAATTAAGAAGCAGCCGAGATCATCCCCCTCCGTGATTGAAGATCGTAGCGTAAACACGTGATTACACCCGTTGTAATTTATGGCCTGGACCTCCATCCACTTCCATTTTCGCGCAGAAGATTACAGGGAAAAAAAACAGATAATGGATTAAAAAGAAGACAGATGGGTCTATGAACAGCGCAAAGCCGACACTCCACTATGGCATAACACTTCAATAAACGGCGCTTTTATTTATTGCTTTTCGTGCCACTGGCTCATCCAGGATAACGTCAAACACGCTTCGTAAAATAGAAAATATTCTACTGCGATCAGAAGAGAAAGCCGAACTCACGCGTGCAGTAAAATTCAGGAAGCCAGTACGTGACTTTGCAACGATATCTGTAGAACATAGGGCGGAGGGGAAGCTGAAACTAACGTGTATCGGGGACGATAAAAAACATGCGATGTTTGGGGGCATTCGTGTTCACGAGAACAACAGAGCAGCGGTCGTACACGCGCGTAACTGGAGGGTGTATTTCGTTTCCATTAAACGAATCCAAGCTGGTTGGCAACAGCAGAAGCGTCAAGTACAGTGTTAATATTGATTGTGCAGCAAACATGCATCGGTGAATGTCAATAGGATCGCGAGTTTACATGTAACCACGTTGCTTGACGAGAAATCAAGTCCACGGCACAACTGCGTAAACAATGGACTAGAATTTCTGAAGCAACAGTATCGACGAATAATAGCACGAATTAGTAAAGTGACATCGATGACATTCAAGTGACGTAGGTAACGAAGTGGTTCTCTCTCAAAGGACTAGCATTTGAACATCTCTTGACCATTTATTCATTAAAGAGTCAATGCAACTTGGACAATATTTTATGGAATAGCGCTGGAGCTTTTCGAATAAAAATATAGAGTATGGATATGAAAGACGCTAATTCGCATTGCTAATTAATTATTAAACAAAATATTTCTTCGTCCTGTCTGCCCCTGATAGAATGCTATTTATTGTGTAATTCGAACTGGGTGGAGTAGAAACTAAGATATGAAATTCTTAGATTGCATTATTCACAGTTTCGTAACTGTTGATGCTTGCTGGCGTGGAGAAATTGTGACAGAAAGACAATAAAGCGCAGTTGAACGGTGTACTAGATGTATCTCGAGCAGAACGATAAAACGGCAATTCAGGCGCTGTTAAAACTTCTGCGTGGAGAGCTCGTGGAATTGTAAATCGGCCCTATCCCTCAAATTTCCCCCTCGTCGGTCGAAGCTTCGCCCGAGATTGGCGCGCTGGAGGGTGGCGCGAAGCGAACGGACTCGGACGACCAGAAGGAGCTGGAGAAGTTTCCGCGAAAGGAAACCGCGAAAACTACGTAGACTTAAATCTGTTTTTGCTTCGACGCCGGGGGTAACGAAGCGGGAAACAGTGGAACTTGGACGAGAAGTTTAAGCACACGAAGGAAGAAAAAGCGGGGGACAGATAGAACGTTCAATAGCGACATTGATCGTGCACGTCGGCTATCACGTACAAAATACAAACCACACGATACATAGGAAAGATGGCCACGTAAATAATCCATTTCATTGTGCCCTATAAAAATTAATCTTTCAATGACTCTATATACGTGAATAAATAACAAAAACTAGGGTAACACTGCTCAGTTGCTACATTTTCATAGAGTGTCCCATTTTAATCTGCCAATAGATGGTGTATCGATCTCGGGAAAGTGAAATTGGATTGCTGCAACTATTCAACTATTGTACACATTCTTATAGAGGTCGGATGCATAGAATATATGGAAGTCAGGTCACCCTTCGCTACGTATGAAGCTTTCAAGCTATCGAATACCTTACGAGGCGATAAATGCGTTGGGGTAAAGTGATATTCGCATGACTTCGAAGAGTGTATTCGAATTACCATGTGGACAGTCTACCGTGTTAGGAGACGCGACCAAAATCTGTCTCCGCGTAGCTGAATGGTAACCTCGAGTGTGAAATCGAGTTGATTGTGACGGTAAAGGAAGGCTCGAGGCGCACAACAGCCAGGAATGTGCTGGAGTTCTTCCCCTGAAAAGGTCCAGTAATCTGTGACTGGAGTCGGTGAAAAAAGAAAGGAGCAGGCATAATAGCTGGCGATGGTCTCCTTTAGTTCGCATGCATATTTCTATGCTTTGCATTCAGACAGGCAGTAACGGACGACCGACCTTTTGGGCTCGCGAGGCCAAAGAAAGGGTAGCGGGAATGAGGAGAAGGTTCTTCGTGATGAAGCGACTCCTTAAAGAGGCACCAATGAATGGGCCGTATGTAACGTGTACGTATTATAGGACTTTTAAGTCGTTACATAATTCATCTGAATCTTGTACTCGATTTATGCTAGAGGAAACAGAAGGAGATTTGAATTTATTCGGTAACACGTCACAGGTTCTAATTGAAAGAATCAAGGAAGGCAATCGATGTAGCTAACCTACGTAAGTATGTATATAGAGTCCAACTATGGTAATGTGAGCTAGAATATATATGTATATACTCGAAGACGTTATTAGGAGATTGGTAAAAGGATTTGCCCTATTTTTCTGACCGCTGATTGGTTCGAGCATCCTCGAGGAACCGTCCTAATTCTCAGGTATCTTGTATGCAGCTCATGCCCCGACGAGGAATCAGTCGTTATCCGAACACAAGAGGCTACAAACGTACCTACTGCAGAAATTACTCGTTAAATTACTCCGCCACGAAATAAATTTCCAAAGCGATGCAGATAGTAATTGGATCGGTAAAGCAAAACGAAAAATGCTAGGAAAATGCGCTGTTATTTTTCTAATCAGACAGTTAAGGAAGATAATTATATCTTCTGAGCAGAGTAAACAGCATTTTTACTTACATATAGGTACACTGCGACGCGTATCACTACACGCGTAGAACACTGTCAACAGACACTTCCAGTGCCGCAAGTACTATCGCAAGTTGCTCGATAGGAAGTGAATACGTGCTGCATAGGCAGCCAACGATGCGAACGGTAATTCCTGTCATTCAATCTTATGGCTGTTCGTGACTAGATACTATGGTGTAGATAAGTACACCAAGTATAAGCCCGACTCCATCAGCCGGTAGATAGTAGGGGATACAGAATTACGTACACACGTAAGCGGAATAAACAACCCTTACCTACTATAATCGTTACTAGATTCCTACGCCATCGTTCGACAAATATTCAACAACAACAATTCTGAAACTCCTACAATCTATCACTTATAACCAACCCTCTAAACAGAATCCCATCACTTCAAGATACTTTCAAAGTGATTCTAAGAATTGCTTCAACGAACCGAGATACTCGTAATTAAGCGTGTTCCATTGATACTACAAAGGGTGGGTATATAGACAGAAATGGAAGGAGTATGGATTAAAATTAACTATGTCGACGTAGTTGAAGTACGAGAAAAACTTGGGGGTTATATTTGCACAAATAATAGATAAGTGTTATATGAAGAAATGAGGAAGCTGACGCAAAGCTCAGCGCAGAGGGCGCAACCAGCGCGAGTACCTTTGTTCATTGTTGATTTCAAGATTAAAATAACAAGAAAAGGAGAAATTTATAAAATATAAAATGTTTGAAAATTTTTTATACTAAAGTTGACTTCTAATATCTCTTCTTTTTTTTCAATTTTAACGTCTTTATGACCTAAAAGATGCAAATTTATTTTTTCCAGCTATATAATTTATAATAACTAACAATAATAACAATAATAACTATACATACATGCACTTATTATAGAAATAGAAATTAAGAAGTAAAATAAGATAATTTAAATACACCTAAAGCACCGATGACAAGTGGCACATGTGCTAGTGGCGTCACGGGTGGGAAAAAGTTGCAGTCAGCTTCCCCATTGGAGGAAAGGACCGCAGCACCTAGGTATATAGTTCGTTGAACAATTCCTGTTTCGCGCGCGGTTGTTTCCATCCGAACATTCTGAGGAAGCCTTAATGAACGACGAGGTTATTGGGGCACGACCGACCAACCGAGAAGCTCGTGATTAAGACTGCGAAACTGGGAAAGGAAGCGAAGTCGGTGAATCGTGGTGAAAGATATCGAGGGGACAGAGAGACGCCGCGTCGCGTCGGTCACCTACAAACTTCCGTCCTTAATTGCATTCCAGGAGATCGACAGGAACGACGATGTGTCCGCGTAGGGAAATCAGGTACACCGTCACGTGCATAAGCCCGCGAGCGGTGCCGCATACAAAACTGCATAATTCATCTGCCGCGCACTTAGGTCCGGTTATCTGCCGCGTGGAACTTCGAACGTCCGGGAACTTGGGCGGAACTTCTCGCCGTAATGAAGTTACGGCCTCCCTCTAAACGAAAGATGCATCGCGATAGACCGTCTCGTTGTCCGTGTGCTTTGCATGTTGCAGCGAGCAGACCTGTGTAGCTTCTGCAACGCAAAGGCATAGTCGCGGGGCGAACGCCCACGCTCAACTATTTGCGCGTTACAAGTGAAATCTATCGTTAACGGTGCATCGACACGAAGATATTTCATCAGCCAGCGATTTTCGAGCGCGCTCTTCGGATCCCTGCGCTTCGTAAATTCGGTCGCTCATAAACGCTCCACCCGCTATTTAACTAAAGTAACTGTTTCATCTCAGTATGTATACCGGCTAACAAGGGACTCTAATTTGAGTATCCGGTTCGTATTTAGTCACGCATTTGCGATACCATGAACACAATTAGAATTCATTAAGCATGATTGCTAATACGATCAATTCAGCAATTATTTCAATGACACCATTGTACAATATGGGGTAGCCAGTAGACGGCAGGTGTATAAGCAATGGAAAATATGTGACACAGGTGCTGCGAGTTCTCTGAATATCTTAATAAACCATTATTATCCTTTGTAAAATAATCATCTACCGCGTCGATGAACATTCTGATTTCCATTACTGCTCGGGACACTTGTTTCTCTGGAACGCCGCGGAATATTTCCAGGATAGGAATCGATATTAATTCGGTTGTTGGCTTTGGATTCATTCAATTTTTCACTCGAGCGACTTCATAACGACGCAATTTTTATTGAAACGAAATCCAATGGCAAATCGTCGATTCGTTTTCCTCGATATCCGCCGTTATTCGATTACAGCGCGCTTCGCCGTGAATCGAGCGGGGCGCGCTTTTTTCTCAGCGGAGGCTTCGAGACACTGGCAAGGTTTCTGAATTATGACTAGACGTGGGGGGACTCGAGTTACTCGATGACTGAGAATGATTCAATAGAGTGTGGTAACCGGAGGAGTTTTGCCACTGTGGGACAATAATCGCGTTATCGAAGTTTACGCGGCGAAGTGAAATTGCGAGGTAGCGGCCGACGTGGAGTTCAGGGGAGAGCCGCGGATTCGCGAAGTTGCTCGATGGCCAGAGATTACGGGATGATCGAACAGGGCTGGAAATTAGCTCCGAGAAGCGTGCAATCGATTCCTGGGACGCATGTCGCCTCGTCGCTCGGGGAATTTTTACAGTTCGGCGTAATTTGAGAGACAAGGGAGCGAGCTAGTACGCTCGCGAATGATCGATCGCTCGACCTTTCGTCGAACCTGCTCGTAATCAACGAGTAGCAAGGTCGGCTAATTTTCAACTTTACTTTCAATACACGCATCTCTGAAAATAACCTTTGCCCGTTCGAGCGCAAGGACGCGAATCGATAGCCTGTTAAGAATAAACCGTCGACGATTGTAGAAAACGACCCGCCATTCGGAAAAATAAATTCTGTCTTTCTTTACGGTTATTACCTAAGTAGGCAGTCGTTTTTCCCAGCTGGAATTTATTTCTTTGTAATTAAGTAAAAAAGAAATGCTTGATTTCGACAGAAACGACCACCTACATACTTAATACACTTAAGGGGAGGTTCTGGTCTAAATATCGATTATTTTTATTTCATTTTTCGAATGTTCAACCTTTTAGGAATACGTGTTTAAAAGGATTTGTTGAAATTCGTAAAATACCCCAAGTTATAGGTATTTGAGTAGCGGGAAATGCATGGGCAACAACCGTCCATTCCGGCGCTCACGTAAAACTTTAAATGCATTTTTCTCGAAACAGTGTTCTCAAAACGGTGGGACCTGTATCTTCAAAAGTTATTATCCGATTCGACTGAAACTTTTTTTATTTTGAAGAATATACTTCTGGCTAGGGGAGAACTAAAAAAAATTACAGAAAGTTGAAAATTTATAATTTTCAAAGGCGATGAAAGGACGAAAAATACAGGGAAGTGATGTCAAACTGGAAGTGTCGTTATTTTCTAAAAAAAAATGTCATTTTTGTAATTTTTTTAGTTCCTCCCTAGCCAAAAGAATAATCTTCAAAATAAAAAAGGTTTCAGTCGAATCGGATAATAACTTTTGGAGATACAGGTCCCACCGATTTGGATCAATTTTTTGACACCTTGACTTTAACGACTCCCCAGGGCTGTCTGCAATGATTAATTATAAAACAAAAAATATATTTCTATAACTTAAGACATCCTTAATACAATGCAGAAAGTCCCATTAAATTATATATAGTAGTTTGCCTTTAATTAATTCCTAAATATCACCTATTTTTTTGGGCTCTAGACCAGAACCTCCCCTTAAGGGGACCCTTCAGTTAAAGCACTCGAAAAATAAGTGATTTTGATGATTCTTTTACGAGAAGAGGCTATAACATATCCTGAAAAGTGTTATTTCATGTTTTCGGTCTTGATGTTTTTTCTAGGTGGCGTCTTCTTGTAAAAAAATTCATAAAAATCATTTATTTTTCAAGCGTTTTGACCGCAGGGTCCCCTTAAATCAAAATTAGAACCATGATTGGTAAGTTTATTGTGAAAATTTTACAACCCTGAATATCTTTAGTCACACCGAATTAAAGAGTAAAAGAATATGAAATCAATGTTTCCAGTCATCGTTCAGATCTCAGCACGATTCGTCTCATTATCTATTTCTATGAAATAAGAGTCAATCGAAGCTCAGAAGCCCCAGCAAACGCTCAAGAAGAAAATTATTTATAACGATTCCAATTAATTGTTTATTTCCCACGGTCCTATCGTTCAGCACCCGTATGATGTGACGGTGAATGGAGACTTGTCCTAGGAAAGTAAGGGTCGCTGGGATGATCGCTTCTGACCCAGATGGCAAAGAGATCAGCAATTAAGGAACACGGCGACGGGAGGAAGACAATGACGAGATGTCGGATAATGAAACGACGAGATGAATTCGGTGAAAAGAGAGTCGATAGGAAAGGAGAACGTATAATTACAGGCAAAGAATGGGACAGGAGAGAGGGGGGAAAGGGAGAAAAATAATGACTCCAAGAAAATCTTGAGACATTCAGAGAAATTTGTTGCATTTTACCAGCATGGCGATCTAAATGGATCGCAGGGGCGCAGCTAGGAAATGATATTCATGAAAGATTTAACATCTCGGGAAGGATTCCCCTGAAACTTCCATCCCACTTGCGAGTC
Source organism: Andrena hattorfiana (assembly GCA_944738655.2). NCBI lineage: Eukaryota > Metazoa > Arthropoda > Insecta > Hymenoptera > Andrenidae > Andrena > Andrena hattorfiana. The sequence goes on along the minus strand of OX122889.2, from coordinate 19,357,365 downwards.
TTTGTCTCGCTTAAGGATGATCCCTCGGACGACTTGTTTGTTTCAAACTGCAGACCAAAATGGCACATCCCCGCCAACTTTTTAACGGGCGTAAATCAACGAAAGGCAAATATCGCGCGGAGCGTAAACAACTTTCTGACGTGCGATTCACCGTGCCGACACGGGATCTAATTATTTTAAGCAACACACAACCGGGTGAAGGGTGTACGTTAAGTAATTACTCGTTCTGTGATTATTTATCGTTCGTCGAAAGCAAACCGCCGCGTGGACCGCAGTTTTGCTGGCGCGCGTGGATGCTGGCAAAGTTTCGTCGCAAAGTGTAAATTATAGACCGTATTAGTCTCGAGCGAGTCAAGTTCTAATGCCGTCATTTAAAGTCTAATATCTCTTTGCCGCGGGAAAGTTGGCCCGCGCGTAAACGTCAAACCCACTTATTCGTATTTATCCGGTTTTCTCCAGGCTTCCTCGTCCGCGTCCCCAGCGTGCACACGGGCCGATCGCGCTTTGATAAACGGCACAGAAAATGCGGGGGAAGTTTCAGCAAGAAAACCCCGAGAAAGCAATGAACGTGATATCAAAGAGACTACTACAGCGGGTAGTGTAATCATAGCTGTGATCAAACGACAGATAGCTGGGGGAGGGAAAGGGTTGCTATGCGTTCACGCTCGTATCGATTTTCTCATCTTTTCTTTTCTGGAACCATTGTAGCGGTGAAGCACACCGCGCACTGTATCCAATATGTTTGGCAAAAATTCGCGACGCAGCGACGAGTAACTTGTTCGTATAACATACTGGCTTTTGTTGGCGAAGCCGACCGAACAGCATAATTCGGATGATTATTGTCTAACAAGAAGGAAATTCTCGAATCCTGAAAGCTTCAAGTATTTTCAGTCGAATTGTTCTACTAGTTGGAGCAGAATGTGGCGGGTAGCTGCAGCCAAGAATGGGAAATATATTATTCAACTGCGAGAAACAAGTTTTTCGTTCTTTTCGAGAACCTCCAACTGACAGGGGCATTGAATAATTCACGATCCTAGATTTTCAAAACTCTTTTCTAGCACGCACAGCCTGCGCTCGTGACGATAGGTAGGTGTATATCAGAATCAATCAACGAGCAATATAATGTTCTCGAAGAGAATGTTTATCTTTCGCAAACGCTCAGTCCACTTAATCTTTATTACGTTACCGTCGGTCTCGTTATTAAGATTTCTGTCGTTTATATTCTAAAGGGAAATTGCGCACAGATTCGCACACACGTTGAAATATTACACGGCGAACGTGTTGACCGAATTGAATGTTCGAGGGTTTCGAAATTCGATGCAGTTCATCCCTTTCTCCGCGTGCTCCATATTTACAGAACTAAAACACATTTCCGTGGAAAATATTGCACACCTCGAACCACGATGAATGATTTAAAGCACGCGTTACAGTTTTACAGTTTTGTCGATTCTTGATTAAACAGTGAAAGTGCATGATGTGAAAATTAATTCTTATTCGAGAGGACACCTGAGTTTCATCGTCAAAGTTTTCTACTTTAACGATCAAACGATTAAATTCATTCACCGTATAGTTTATCTTCTACGCTCTTTTTTAATAAGTTAGAACGGTATCGTCAGAATTATACAAATTAATTCCGACGGGGCTTAATATTTTATTACGACAACTATTCAGCCTGACATTGCTAAATCGTTTCTTTACCAGCCGTCTCGCGCGCACGGAATGAATAATGCGGTGTGAAGGAAGGTTTTATCAGCGCTCATAAACGTGGCCCCATGAGCGAAACTAATCCAGCAACCGCTATTATGCATCAATATTACTTTTAACGTCTATGGTTTTATGCACCGAGGTCGCTGTTTCCGCCTCCCGCATCCTATTACTTTTTAATCCCATCTCACCTCTAATTACGCCTTTCTCATTTTGAAATACGTTACTTTACAGCCGTCTCGGTGCCGAAGAAAGCATTGAAAGGCCAACACCTCCACGTACAATTATGAATGCGAGGAGTGTATTTAAAATGTTGAATTACATTAATTATTTCTTAGCGCGCGCGAAAGAAGCGAACATCAGGAACACAGGAATCCAGACTTACTAGTCGAGAAAAATTACTTAACTTCTGGATAATGAAAAACTGAAGATGGAGGAGAAGAATTGAATCTTGCGCCGTCTCCCGCGCCGACGAAATCTGGGAGAAGTCGAGACAGGAAAGAAACGTATTAAATCGCGATTGCATTAAGAAACGTACTGGAAAGAAACTCGAGTCCGGTGACTTTCCAGGAGATAAATGGAGAAAGATCTTTCATCGGCGAAGGAGGAAAAGGCGGAATGAAGCCACGCTCATTTATTCCCACAAAGTAATTAACTTTCTTCGAACTCCCAAAAACGGTTTGATAAATTCGGATCGAGGTACGTGTCCGTGGAGAAATATGTTTCTGACTAGCGGAGCAAATTGACGTTGTGCTTTGGGTCGAGAAAAGAGATTCAGCTCTCGAAGGATCCCATTGATCGAAGAGAAAATAACTGAAATTCTGACTCTAAAGGTAATTACACGCCGCGGAGATTGGAGACCGCGTATAATGTACTACTACAGAGCGATCAGCGACTAGACCCGACTGGAAAAACAAGCTGCCATCGAAAGTCGAAGAACAGATCGAGAAAGTTTGATTAGTTCGTGGCCTGACACGGGGAAATCTGCAAGCAATCTTCGTCCATGTGTGTCTGTGTTACGAGGGACGGCGGTTTAATCCACCGACTTTCGATTACACAGCTTCCTGCGGGGTTAAGAAAACCGGCCAGCGAAACGACGTGGAAGGACACTAAGCTCTCATGTAACTCAGGGAAAATTGTGGGACAACCAGTGCCAGTATTTTCTTCCAGTAAAGTCGCCGCGCGTCTGTCCGTTAACTAGTTCGCCGCAGAACACTGCGCAAAGGAGACAAGCTGCTTCGACGCAATATCTGTTTTTACTTTGAAAAACGCTGAAAAACAATTCCTGTCTGCCAAAAATCTGCGGATGCTATTGAAATGAATTGAAAAGAGTGCAATAACGGCGGTGTTCAATTCATTCGTAGAGTTCCGGTTAAACGAAACTGCAATTAGGCGGTAGTAGATCAAAAAGGAGTTATAGAGGGTGAGCCAATTAAATGGACAATTGGTAGAACAGTCGAAAGCATTCAACTTTCGTTCCCTCTCTCGCTGTTCGCCGTGAAATCGATGTCGATACTCTCCTTCCCCGCTTCTATTTAAGCTTTTTCACTTTGTCGATGAAACTTCAGGTGGTTCGGTTTTGCCCAACTACACGGCGATGCTAATTACAAGAGCGACCGGGGCAAAAAAAGAAGAGGAAACGAGTACTTGCCAGTTTACTTTGGAAACATTACACCTCGCTAATAGTTGGCTTTACGCGTTCGTTAAATTAACGCTATCTCAAGCGCAGGCAATTTTCTGAAACGTACTCGCGATCGAAGTTGTTACTCAGTCTCCTTTGGAACCCTTAAATAATCTATACAGAAGTGTGTATACTGTGCATTAATATCGCATTATGAAGTATGATGCCAATGAGACATTAATTTCGACGAACCATATAACGATCTCTATTTACTGTCCCCTGCAGGCTACAGAAATGCATCCTGATGTGGCGATATTTTCAGCCAGATGGCCTCTTTAAATATCAAACCTTCTGTTGAAGCTTAGCATTCAAACTTTAATGCCTCCAGTTTCAGAACACTTTGCTGCAGCCGACAGGGCTGCCACACGGATAAATGGTGCGCTCAAATTTCTAAAATAAAAACCTCGAGGTATGAGGCGTTTCGCGTACGAAAACTACGCTGGGTACACCGTTAGAAACGGCACGAGGGAAAGGGATGGTGTAGGAGGGCGAAGGTTGGGGGTACAGTATGAAAAGTGAAGAGGAAGAGAACTCGAGGATAAGGGGTGGCAACGTCAACGCGAAATAAACGCGACGACGTTTAACTTCTGGTTTCGTATCGAAGGGAGGGTCCTCGGCGGGAAGTAGGCGTTCAAAAGGGGTTGGAAAGGGGTGGAAGGCAGGCGAGCCAGCGGATGCAGAATCCGGAGGCAATATTTCACAAGCCCTTCCTACGGCGTCTAGCAGCTTCAACCGTTCCGTCACACCCCCTTTGCTCTTCGATGTGCAAGTCCGATGGATCTGAGTCCATTTACTTCTCTGGCCAACAGAACCACTAGACAGCGTCACCGCGATGGTAACTGTAACTGTTCCTCGCGCGTTTTTCTCTTATATTGCGTGCCTTCCTCCCCTCGCTATTCATTCTTCAACGCGCTGCTCCGAGAATTATCGAATTTGTCGGACGTTAAAAGAGAAACGAGGTAGCTCAACGAACCTACCACATGCACGGGCCTGGAAGAAAATGTTGCTGCCACGAGGATGTGATATGGTACTAGGTTGACATCGCGTGATCCTTGTTAATCTTTCCCGCCAACGAAACGACGCACGATCCGTGTTATTCGAAGTAATGGACTTCCACTCCGAATTTCGTATTATTCCATGGTCTCCGATGGAACTGATTATTTCAAATATAAATAGCTCACGCGACTTAACACGAGTGGAGGAGTTAGTAATGGTGATTAAATTTATTCTATCTGCCACGGTGTGTTTGATGTCGTGTTAGAGTGAAGGGTCTAATTGGCTTGTTAAAAGCAATATCTCTGGTAGTATTATTACTCAATTTATCGGGGATGAAGATTGCAATGCAGTTGACGTTACAAACGATGGATAAATAGTAAGTGTAATTAAATCAACGTGATCCATTTTCGACGAGATCTGTGAGCATAAATCATCCCTGCGAAATTCAGCGGATCGTAATCATAATGAAACAAATTCCGCGAGAATTCTCCGTACTAAACGGAGAAATAATTAATTAATTGTAATAACTACATAAATGTCACGCATAACTGTGCAGGAGAAATAACCGCGATAGTTCGTGGCCGTAGCGGTGTAAGTAGATACGGACAACGACTAGTCAGACATCGCACATAATATTATGTGATTATCTAGGATATGGCATAAGTAACACGGTAATCGAGTTTATAACAAGCTGGCGAATGAAATGCCACATGACTTGATACCTACTCTGCGTGTCTACTGGTTGTCTGCGTGGCCATGCACCATGTTACGCAGCTAGTACGCGAGTACCATGACAGGATGTCCGTGATACATGCATCGCGACGAGACACTGACTTCTGTGCAAGCACGGCCCATACAAATAACCAGCTTCCACTCCAACTTTACCCAGTGAACACAATGTCTAAGCATACTTACTTTATTTACAGCGAAGGGTGAAGAACGAAAATACAGTGAGTTATTAATTGATTACGAAGCACGAAGCATGAAATATTAAAGTGAACGAAGTACTGTGTACCAACGTGTTTCATTGAATGAATACAGAACACTCTATGTTCCCGTGTTCTCTCCAATGAAGTTGAGCTCGCCCGCTAAAAAAGCAGAGGTGATCATTTGCCGTGTAAAGTAATTCAATGAGGATACCAACAGCTGTTCTCGAAACTAGCGTCACTTCGCTGACAGAACTTACAAGAAGAGTGTCTTGAAAATGCGACATCATTAAAATTTTGTTACGGGAAAGAGTGCTCGCGATCGTAACTGTGAACTCAGTTACGGTAGACCTCGTGTTGCTTAAGTGGCTCGGTGTACTCTGAAACTATACCTCCGCCCTGCCGTCTCTTGGTGTACCTTTGAGTTCTGAGAGCTGCGATTCAAGTTGAAGGGGTTCGAATTTAAAGCCGTCGAAAACAAACAGAGTTTATGAAAGGCTGAAGTAGCGTCGGTTTAAAATTCCGGCAACAGCGTCAAAGGTCTGAAAATACACCGCAGAGAAGCCTCGCAATCCACCCTTCGTCCGAGAAAGGGTTTCCGCGGAAAGTTTCCTTTCAAATTCCCGTTTGATCTATCTCGAACTCGCTTTCCCTTGATTTCTCTCAATTTCAATTCGTATTTATGCTTCTCCGTGTATCAGTCGCATCATATCTAATTCCGATCCCAATATTTCCCCTTATTCTATTGCTATCGCCAGCTTACCGGCCTTTTGCTTCAGTCCCATGTAAAACAGATGTCAGATGGGAATAAAACCCAGATGTACTCAACGTGAAATTCAAATGAGGGACAAGCGAGAGGGACGACTACAGAATTGAGGACCTTGCAGCAAGATAGATGCAGCTCCATCTTTACCAACTTCGAATAAATTAGAAAAACCTGTTTATAAAATTATTGCTTCAACTTAACATTACGAAGAGAACACTAATTGAAAAATATATATTTTCACACAATAAGTAGTAGTTATTGAGTTGATAAGTTTTTATTTCTATTTTGGCGAATTTTTTAAATCTGGCGCCGCCCAAAACAGAAATATTGCACAAAACAGGTTGAAAATTTGCAATAAATTCATTTGTTAACAACTCAACTCATTTGTTAACGGATTTCCATCAAACGTGTACCAAACGATATAAAAAACTTTAGGCACATTATGCGTCATAACTCAAAAACTGTCAAAAATGAAGTGGCATTCCCTCTTCCTGCACGGTCCTCAATTGATCTACAAATTCCCTATAGTTCTATCATGGACAACGTATAAAAAGAACATTTGATCGAGCGTCTTTAACTCTGAATCTATCGGCAAACTTGTCAGCTGTACCTATGATCGAAGGTGAAAATTTTAACCGCTCAGAGTCGCTTTCTCGGCGTCGATCGATGGAAGCGGGACACCCTGTGTAGAAAGGACGGTCGATAGGGCGCGAGACCATTATATTCGAAAATCGAGCCCTGAAAATGCCGCCCGGTATTCATGGCAAGTCTCCACGTTAGACTCATTGCCCGTACGACGTAACAAGTTCCTAGCAAGTTGTTAATGGTTGCCTGCGGGCCGTCGGGGTTCTCGACGCCCGACGCGTCAACGGGGACAACGTCGTGGTGCATTACGCAAATGAGGCATAAATTCCTCTGCTCAATGGAGATTATTAAACAAGTAAATCACTTAACGGCCACTCACGTGCGCGAGAGATACATTTGCATAGTTTTATGGGTTCCTTAGGGTCTCAGGGCGCTCGGCTAGGCGCGGTCTCTCGTAACTTCGTCGAGGGATAAGATCGAGAACTTGGCAAAATTTGCGGTCGGCAGTCTGCAGGAAGAAATTGAAATTTCACGGTGCTAGTTTCTGGCGGGGCACTCCGTGATCTGAATTTTTTGATCCACCTAAAAGTCACGCGGCTCAGCTGTGCCGATCGTACGTTTCGCTTGGCCCGAATTTCACTGAACCTGGATTAGGAACCATTTTATTCTAAGCGCGTCTACGTATTTCTTTCCATCTGACGCTGATTGATTGAACGAAAATTGAGTGAAGCTTGATGGTGGAAGTTCCTGAAAGTTTTCGCGGGGAAGGACGAACGGACGACTATCTCTTGAAGAAGATACGGTGACCCAAATTTCGATAAATTTCACGTGCTGTCGAGTATGCATGCGCGTTTCTGATCGCGCATAATGATAGATAATGAGATGCAGTCAGCATCCGTAGTTTCGGGATAAAAAGGAACGGGGTGGAAAGCCATCATGTATCGTGCTCGATACAAAGGTTCTTTGTTGCGGTCGGTAAAAGGGATCGATCTGAAAGCGCCATGTAAAAGGGTGCAATGCCACCGTGTAATACTTCTTGCAGCTACCATGCGTTTGTGCAGGAGTAATGGTGTTAAAAGGATTGTTGTTGCAGACATCGATGGTATTAGAGGATAGTGAGAATTTTAAATTAGACGACTACGAACGGGAAAATAATCTGGCAAACTTTTCACTCTTTTGAATGATTTAAGTAGTTTTACAGTTTAATGGACGACATGACGGAGATGCTTTAACGAACGAATTTTATTAGCTTACTTCTCGAGGTTATTCAATTTCCGCTACATCAAACTTTTAGTTTCATAATTCACTTGATAGTTAATTACGTCATCGTGTTAACTGTTTGAGCTCCTGAAGCATATTTAAATGGCCGTATGGAACAGTTTGGATTCTCAATTACTATTTAGTAATAGTTTTTATTAAAATCCCCAGTGTCACGGTAATTGAACTTCTGAACAAAACGTGCGCAGAGATTTCCACTTTGCTTTCCTTGCACGTTTCGTAGACCCACTAAACTAATTAACCTCAACTGAAGTATACACACGACCTCTATTGAAAACTCGCCAGCGATTTTTACCCAGCCGGTAATTTTTTACTTGACGCGGCCATTGTAGAATATTAAGATCGTACTTAATTTAATTTGTACTGATTAAAGTTCCACGAGCCTCGTACAAACCTTCGCCAAAAGTAATTTTGGATCGGGAGAAACTGGTATTAATTGGGAGAGCAACAATTGGTAAATTTTCCTTCGTTTTCTCGCACTTCTGAAAACGTTAATAACGCGGAAAAGCGATAAAGTCCGTTGCTTACAATTATAACCAGAATTAATACGATGCATTTGTCACGAAAGATGAAGCACCGACACAGCGAGACATCTTTGACGGAGTCACTCGTTCAATTTGAAGAACGAGGCCCCATCGATGCATTCTAGCGGACATATAATTAATATTTCATCGCGGTGTCGGGAAATGGGGCAGCAATTAACTGCAGGACAGCAATATTTTCGTCGAGAATAACTCCCGTTGCTGGTTACCTAAAGCCAACTTTCCCAGTAAATAATCAGAACGGAAGTTCGCTGTTCAATTGCACGTTGCCGTTACACCGTATAGAGACTGAATTACGTGATACAATTCTAGCCGGTACACAGAAGCTTTGCTTGCAGCCCGTCATCAGCTTTGATTTCATTTGCATATTGTCCCGTTCCTCCAGTTTCATCTTACTTCACGGTGGCCTATTGTTCTTCCTCGAGTTTCTCGGGTACTGCTTACAAACAAAATCATTAAACTAATTAGGAGTATACTCGTCGATTGAATTACTTTCGATCGCTGCTCCCTGTTTACCTAACACCAAATCGCTAGGAAAAATAATATTGACGATAAAGAAGCTTGTGAAGGAACGCGCGCTGGTTATGTATTAAGAATACATCACTTTCTTGGGAAGTGAGTGAAATGGAAGAAGAAACTTAACGATCCTTCCACATATGAGAGCAAAGAGTCAACTGCGACCAGTCACAGTGGGATGTCGAGCGAAGCAGTTCCAGAAGAAACGTTCTGTAACGACCACCATGCGGGGAGAATTATTCGAACGGGATTTATAGAAATCGTAATGTCGCAATTTTTCTTCGGGCACGGTGGTTGCCGAAAGGGGGGGGGGGGGGGGGGGGGAATGGCCGAAAATTGCGACGATGCGACTAACGGCCAAGTTTATGGCGACGAATCGGATTCACATGTGCGACACGACCCGACGAATGGGAGCGATTCCGAGGGAAAACGAGAGAAATTGGCCACCCTCGTAACAACTGCGGCGACTGCACCCGCAGCAACGATCGCGGTATTCGGTTAACGATCTTACAACAGTGCCTGGTCGTGCTTTGAATTTCAAATCGTCCCGTCCAGTCGACACGGGCAACCTTCCGCCATTGAGCGATCGTCGGGGACCGATGGCGATTCTACGAGCACGAGAACTCGACACTAACGATCTTGTTGCAGCGGTGAGGTTTTTTTTTTCAAAATAAATGTCAGTAGGTAAGATGGATTTACGGTTGAACAATATGACACAGAGAACTACTCAATACGCAGCACCTATCTCTTGAATTTTCATAATATAATTATATTTAACTAACAAGGGAGCATATTGAACCCGCACACGCAGATTTTGATGAGACTCTGCAGATTTGCAGAATAGTGAAAAATATTTCACACATGCTTCTTATTATCGGCAATCGTCCATGTTGAAGTGGTGAAAACTAGAGCTCTTACTTTTTGACCCGTCAGATACCCATCTACCCGAAACAACTTCCAGCCATTGAATGTGGTATTGTTCGATCATAATTGCTTGAAGTTATCCCGGGTAATGTCCGAGTACCCGGGTCTTAGGGCGGTATTCATAAACGTGTCTTCATCTTAAGCAAATGCTTAAGCATTCGGCATCTTTTACTAGCTACTAGGTTAGTAGAGGATGCCGCATGCTTAAGCATTTGCTTAAGATTTGTATTTTGTATTTTGTATTTATTGTTTTTCCTGTTAAACAGGAATGGCGTTTCAAGCTTTATCCGCTTATATTGCCCAACGAACTATAGTCTCATCTTTTTCTCTCCTCTCTCTCCTTCGAGTCCCAGCAGCAGCGGCGCACCGGGAGAAAGGTGGTCTCCCATCTTTTCCCAGTACCCGCCCCGTGATGCTTAATTTCGGTGATCTAACGAGAACCGGTGTTTTCCATCACGGCTACAGCCGCTGGTTTTGCTTAAGATTAAGACACGTTTATGAATACCGGCCTTAGGGCACATATACATAGAGGTTTCATTGCCTAAGATTGACTGCCTCGAAACTGTCGCCAACATCACGCGAGAGAGAAAGACATGTGCGAACTGGTGCGAGAGAGAGAAGTATAGAGGTCCCTTTCGACCGTAATGCGCATGCACCGATAGCGTGCGAGAGAGAAAGACGTGTGAACTGGTGCGAGAGAGAAAAGTATAGATTCTCAATCGCCCGTCTTTCTCTCTCGCACAATATCGGCGCATGCGCATTACGGTCGAAAGGGACCTCTATACTTCTCTCGCTCGCACATGTCTTTCTCTCTCGCACCATGTTGGCGACAGTTTCAAGCTTTCAATGAGACCTCCATAGTATATGCTCTAAGACCCGGGTACCCGACGAGTCAAAAAGTAAGAGCTCTAGTGAAAACAGCCCCTAAAGTTAGGGGTCGGAAACATATTTTCTGGACTATCTCGTGAACTATTAGGCGCAGGACAATTTTTTTTCTTTAGAGTCTGTATTTTTTAATGGCGAATGCAGGCCCTGCTCAGTTTTTGGAAAATTTCAGAAAATATGTTTTCGACCCCCAACTTTTGGGGCTCTTTTCACCCCTTCAACATGGATCGCTGCCGATAACAAAAAGTACGTATCAAATATTTTTCAATATTCTGCAAATCTCCACAGTCTCATTAAAATCGGAGTGTGAGGGTTCGATATGTTCCCTTGTAAGATCTAATTCGGTATTAGAATATTATATCTCCAGTTATTATTTTTTTCTTTAGAGTGTGTGTGTTTTAATGGCGAATCCAGTCCCTGCTCAGTTTTCGGAAAATTTCAGAAAATATGTTTTCGATCCCCAACTTTTGGGGCTCTTTTCACCCCATCAACATGGATCGCTGCCGATAACAAAAAGTACGTATCAAATATTTTTCAATATTCTGCAAATCTCCACAGTCTCATTAAAATCGGAGTGTGAGGGTTCGATATGTTCCCTTGTAAGATCTAATTCGGTATTAGAATATCATATCTCCTGTTATTATATATTCAGCATGCGCGAATGTTGAAAATGCTCTGCTTAAAATAATTTGGGGATAACAGATTTACAGAATTCAGTAGAACGAGTCAATCATAAATGGTGGAGGATACGGAGCGTGTTCAATATACATGCGTGGTATGTTCCTAGCCCAGCGAGAAGTCAGTGAATCAGTGTACCATATTAAACATTAACTTTCGGGTCACGAAAGTGGAAACACGACTGGGCATGAGGGAAATACATCTTTTTCACGCATATTGGGAGTGGAAATTTGGATTGCAAATCTTGTAAGCGTACTCGCGAAATGAAAAAAAAAGTGAAGCTGGTGGAACGTGGAACGAAACGGGTAAAACGATAACTGCAAAAACATGCGTATCCTATCGTATGTACGCGATCGTAGATAGCTTTTGCAATGGGAGCCTGTACTTTGCCACAATATTCGGATATTGCGATGTATGCAATACCAATAAGGTTATTGGGGAACGTACCCACACGTCAGTGCTCAGATATCCTAACGTCAATACGATACAAATACGTGTACGCGGCACGCGTGCTCACTCTCGCTACACGCCCTGTGATTTAACGTCACCACTCTCGTCGAATATCATAGAATATTACCGAGCAATAGGAATTTATTACATATTTTCAAAGGTGTCAATAGCTATCTGAAAGTGAAATATCGAGGAACGACACAAGGATCGCGAATTCTACGCGTATGGATTATTTGTGACATTCCTCCGCAAAATCTCTTTATGCGTTTATTAATTCTCATATGCTATTTCGACATAAACACTCGTTTCAACAGATGGACACAATTTAGAGAAAATCCAAGCGCATTCATAGAAAGACCGCGCTAAGAATTAGGGGTGCATCTGCAGCTTTGGGAGCTGCAGCTACTTTGCCAGCCTGGGCTTCGCGCATGAAACAAAGCCTCGCCAGCCAGTGACAATAAAGGCCACTCCGCAATGATAATTAATGGATTCACGGACCCCGGGACAAAAGTTCGTTATATAAGGTCGCATACACTCCTGTATGTACCGCAATTGTACCGTGCATTCTGAATCGTATGCGAAGCAAAGTACGCGTTAGGATCCACGGGGAAGATTGCTGTACGCACATTCAGTGCATTTGAAGAATTTCAAAACATGTAGGAAGTAAAAAATTATGTACTTTTACTAAAACATCTTTCCATTATTCCTACCAACCTTCCCATCCAGTCAACTACTGTAGAAACATTTAATGTATCAAGATATCAGGTTACATACATACAGGAATAGATTATGCAAAGAATACTTGATTTTGATGGCTGCAACAATTATTTTTATACACCGAAATAATAATATATAGGTACCATTTCTTCGGAACACATTTCTTTTTCACTTTCCATCAAGCCCCATTTATGGAGACGTCTAGCAGACGACAATCGCATTGGTCACTTTCAAAGGATCATCCTAAGTGTACACACTTCTTGCTGGTGAATTAAGGGACTGCATTGAATACCGAGCCACAAAGTACCGAGGTATAGAAGCGTCGTACGGCGATCGATCAGCCTGAATTCATCGTCGACTAGGCTTTCTCATCTCTCCCCTGGAGAAAATGGGAGAAAGGAAGGACGAGATCGAGGATCGAAAGCGCACACTCAGGCACGTACACACAGATGCGCCGAGCGTCTATGGAAGTACACGGGCGTTTCGATTTTCAAAATTCCGGCGACGGTATCCATGGCTATCGGGGTCCAATAATGAAAGGCGTGTAGTCGAAAATGCAATTTTTCCGAGCAATACGATCAGCTCCCCCGGTTTATACCGAATCTCCCTAGCTCCGGGATACAATTCTTTCACTGCGCGGAATGTAAATTCGATAAGTAATCCTAGGCTTCCTATCAAACTCCGACTTCCAACTATGCAGTTCGCACTGCAAAGTCCAGAGCAAACTAAACAATTGCCTCGTACTCTAACGTATCCTTTTCGCGAAGCAATTTTTACACTACCATTTTCTTATGCGTGCGCGAATTCAGTCTAGAGAATAATGTCACGTACAAAAGTTTGCTATTATTTGTAAGCTTAAAAGATTATAATAAAATGTCATTGACAATGCAGTGGATGCTTGGCAAAATATCAAGGTGCGGGGTATAGATATAGAAGCTTCACTAAAGATAAGTAAAATAATTTCAAAGTACCGAAACGAGAAGTGTCCTACACCCTTAATGCATTCGATGCAATATCATAAGTAGCAGCGACCTCTCAATTAGGTACGGCGGTTACTTTTCAAGCACTTTTGCGACGATAGCGTGGAAAGTATCAAAAGATGGGGCGAAAGGCAGCTCGAAAACTGAAAAGTGTCAAGAGTTGACGCGTTTTGTGACGTGGACGTTGATAACGGTTACACGCTCACGTGTCAAATTCATTTTCCATCCTTTACGCGCCAATTTGCTCCTCTCTTTTCCGCTTTCATCTTCCGTGCACCAAAATGTCGCCGCCCCGGCGAGCGCAACGCTCCAGCGCGAATGATCGTCCGGCCTGATGAAGCTGCAATTTTCTGCACTGCCGGCGCGTCTAACGCCTGAAATAAATCGGATTTTCCGCGCTGGCCGACACGGAATAGAAAAAAGCCCGGCAATGGACACGGCCAGACACCGTGCAAGGGGAATTAATCGTAATTAAAGCGAGCGATTCGCCGTAAATAAAGCCAGACCTGGATGATGGTTTTTATGGTGGCTACTTAATTCGTACTCGACTTTCCCCAACAATCTGCCTGCGTTTAATCTCGCGGCGTAGTTCCAGAGGGAATGCAGTTTGTAACAGGGTCAAAAGGGGGCGCGAAAAGAAGATCGATGCTGATTTTAAATCCGCTTAATTTCGCACGAGAAAACAGCGGAACCTGATTCTGGGAAAGCTTACTCGATCGAGCTTCCGTAAAATCTTATTCCATTTTCCTCGGCAGCTTCGCGTAGAAATTGTACAATACGAGTTCGCGTAACAAATTCTTAGACGCTGATATACGTCGAGAGTTTTTTTATTACCGCCGATTGGAGATTTGTCAAAGAAGGACAAGCGCAACATTTCGTAGGTCGAGCACGAACGACGCGTTACACGTTGAGACGTGAACGTAATATTTCACTGTAAAATCCACGCTGTGAAAAGAAGGAGTTATCTTCGCGTGTTTCGTTTGTTTGAAGGAATCTTCCGCCTTTGTTTGCTGTTTTAAAGAAGAGCTTATCTTCGTATAAAGAAGAAATGGCTTATCAGCATGGCAAAGGGTGGAGTAATTTAACGACGCCTTGCGGCTTCCCACCGCATGTGCACTCGATTAATCACGATGTAAGTTCGTCACTGTCATATGAAGATAATCTGTTATTCATTTATACTTCCCTTTTTTGCCACAGCTGTGCAATTCTCGTCCATACAGTCGCGGGTCTCCGACCCTTTCCTTTTTCTTATCTCGTTACCTTTGCGTCTTCCCTGTACTTCCTTCCCACTTATCTAGTTCCAGTAGTTCCAGGGAAACGCGGAAGTAGACGATACTCCCAAATCTTTCCGAAGGCGTTGGAGAAAAATTTCTCCATCGATCGGCGGCCGACCTGAATTTCAAAGTGAAAAGAAGAAGCTGATTTTCAAGTTCCGCGACAACGAGCTTAGTTTCCTTCGAAGTTAACAAGGTACGTCTGATTTAGTAGCGCCGCGGAATACGCTCAGTGCCTCGCAGAAATTGCATTAAAACGTCGCGAACGTAATAATGAAGTTTGCTCGATTTATTACCCCGCTCCCGTTTAAAAGATTGATCCATTCTTTAACAGCTCGCGATTCATAGCTCTCGCAACTAGAGCCATAGTCCTCTGGCTTTTTATTCCGACAGCTTGTTCGAATTCGCGCTCGCGGATCTGCATACAATCGCGAGGTACATCGGGATTGGATTAAAACGAATGTTACCGTTATAAATAAAAGATAACAACGTTGTTTCACACCTGTATAATGGACGATTTTTGAATGTACGAGCTGCGACTCACGCCACGCGAATAAATTAAACGCTGGCCTGGAAATATTGCCTAAAACTGGCCGAAACTGGTGCACGTGCGTGAAGGCGAGCGAAATTTGTCAGCCGGTCGTGTTTTGTAACGTTACGTCCGACGCATCCGCCACCCAAGGTGTAAAATAGTGCCTGCGTGCCTATGTTCTACGTTCATGTTCTACCAAGTTACGCCCTCGAATGCATGGAGTGCCGGTGCACTAGACCAAATTCTCTCTAACTGGCTACGTAACGTCGCAACTTTATAGTCCTTCCAACCTCCAAACGGTCCACCTTCCATAAACAGGCTTGATTTAACTTTAAATCCTCTGGGTTCCTCTAATTAGGATCCCTTGACGCAACGCTGTCATCTGATTAATTGAGTGCGATCGTCTCAGTTGCGATTGTAATTCGTGTTCGTCGACTTTGAAAGTTTGGACATGTAAGGCATAGCGTCGGCAAACCTGGCCCCGTGAAATTGTGATGTAAATGACACCACGCATAGGAATGAGTGATCATCATGATGGATCTTGATGGAGATAAGCTGAAAATCTAGGAGATGTCAGTTGTCGCGTGGATGCAGTGAAGCAGTGGAAGTTCTACGTCTTGGAAAGTCTCTTCTAGACGTCCTCAGACTTGATACACGAAACTTGCTCGTCCGTGAGTAATCTAAATCGGGCCCCTTGGATCCTAATGTATGCTGTATCACTTTCCGCAAGTCCAAAGTCGTGTGCACAAGACTCCACAAGTTGGTCCTGATCTCTGCTATCCGTAAATTCTGTTAGACGTTTGGAAAGCCAAGCTTTGCCAATCGATGCGATTCAGGTAGGGATTTTCCGTGGCTAGTGGATTTGAGAAAATAGGAGGAAAATGAAGCTCACGGGAAACAAACAACCACCCATCCCTGAGTAGGTGTTTCCTTGCAACTTGGGTCTCGAATCCTTCTATCAAGAACGAAGGGTTCAGAGACTGGTAAGAGAATAGGAACGTCGAACGTTGGAACGCCAGTTGCTGCAATTTTTCACAGGACACTTTCTGTAAATCGTGAGCACGGAATGGAAGTAGAGTCCTCCGAAACGAGGAATAAAATTGATCAAACATAAACATAAATTTAATTAAAAGGCACGTCTCTACTTTCATCATTTAAAGTGAAATAATTTTCCATCCAATTTTCCACGCACGACACAATCTGCATTTGAATTTTGCTTCTGAACCACTCGATACTGTGAGGGAAACACTTTTTGATTTGCATCGGAGTTCTCGGCCCTCTAATACGCGACCCACTCTGACAGCTGTGAAGAAGCTGATGCCGACGGTAACGACTCGAAGAGAGGTGAAAACAGCCGAGGGGCGAGAGGACGATAAATTGAGAGCACTCGTCCAAGGCCACTCGAGGCTTGTCCTCTTCCTAGACCTTGAAGTATTCGCGAAACTAACGTCGCCCTAAATGGTCCTATCGCTTCTCGAACTGCTTTCGCGTTTGCTGACCAAAGTGAACGCATTCCACGGGTAAACACGACTTTGTCACCAGCCTTTGATGAATTTAACGAAAGTAAAAGAAGGAGTCACTTTATTGTAACACCGCTCGGTTATTAAATTCTTGAAAGTATCAAGGACAAACGCCACAGTACCTACCACTCAAAACGCAATTTCGCAGCTTCACGAACGCATAGCGGGATTCACACCACGAGGCTCTGCCATCATGGCAATTACCCGGAAAGTGAGACACTTGATAAGTGCAAGAGATACAAATGATTCGAAATTAAATTCACGTGGAATGGCGTTCCCTGATGGCCTAGTTGCAGCTGCAACTTCAGCCGCGCCCGACAATTATCGTGGCACCCGAATAAATTAATTTCAACTCTTTCTCCCGTCCTCGCGAGATACCTGTAACTCACAATTCCAGCTGACTGCTTTCAGGGTCTCTTTGCGTCGGCCCCAGAAGAGTCCAATTGAATAAGGTACCTCGCGGTTTTCACTTCAAAGAATTTTCGAGCCTCGTTCAGTTACAATCTCGCGACATGCGCAAAGTAAAAAAACGGTGGGGCAGGATGTAAGACAATCGTTGCTAATCAACGGCAAGTTGAGCTTCCGCTTCTATTGCAATCGAGGTCATTATTTCCCGGAGCCAGACTGAACTTGTGCCACCAAGTTTCCGAGCATATACCATGGTTACGTGCTTAGTTCTAAATTGTAACCTTGTTACGTACTTAGGGTCGTCAATGTGACGCGTAATCTTGTGGGCATTGACCAGGAAACTATGGTACGTAGACGGGCAACGATACGGTACAGCCATCTCTGTCCGATCGTTAATTACAACATTAACCTTATAAGGATCTAATGACGACAAACTATCGTAGAAGTACCTATTCATCTTGGTAACTATTTATCAGTCAGCACAGACTATTTCTTAAATTTTGATCTACCAATATCTTACGAATTGTGAGATATTCCAAATTCGGCCTTGTCCATATTAAAGTACCAAAATAAGCAGAATTTGGAATATTTTATTAAATCGTAACTATGTAACTCGTATGGTAACAATATTTAACCCTCCGTGGTCACACCTTCGTATAATCACAAATTAGTTACATGGGGTTCACTGCACCCCAGCGTCATTTTTGAGTTACCATTTTTGTATTTTTGAACTTGTGAGTGATAATTGTACATTCGTAATACTCATACAATCATGCTGTAAAAGTCTTTTTCTAGAAATGTGAATTTTGATGATGAAATTTATAGTTGAAACATAGCGATTTTCCACGGTTGTGGAAAAAAGCGATATTTAAATTTTTGGGGATAATTTCCCTTTGGAAGTCGTAGAGTGACTATACCTAATATCGCCAGTGTTCCTAATATCGCCACCCGCTATATCTCGCAAAGTAAGCATTAAAATTTATCGGTTATGCACTCAATTAGTGCCTAAACATATGTAGGAAGACATACTGTAATTGCAGCGTCATGTGATCAACAATTACAGAAAGGGAAGGATTTTAGAGAATCTTAATAGCGTAAAAATTTATTGGACTGCAACAATTTTACATCCCATTCGGTGAAGGCAAGTCTCATAATTCCGTGAATGCAAGAATATCTACTACAAATACCTAATTAATGGTGTACTTAAGGAATGAAATCGATTCAAATATTTTCCGTGATGAAAATAGTGTTTTTCTTTTAGCAGAATGGCTGTTCTTAATACCGCCTACCGGAGAGCAATGGTTTCGATGTAATGTTTGTTACAGGTGGGGTTACGAAATGTGCCGAGCAACCGAAATAAACTTTATTTGTTCAATATGTACATTGGAACGTAAAAAATAAAATATTTTAAATTTCTATATTTTTCTAATAAAAATAAAATCAAAGATGGATAAACATACATTTGTAGTGCAAGAAATAATAAAAGCTGATATGAAAATGACTCTAAAAACTCATATATACATGAATTAATCAATATTTCTAGAGTTGGCGATATAAGGTACACTTTTTTCAGGACCCGATTTTTGCATGTCTTACGTTTTTTGAGTGCTAATTAAAATTTTGTAGGTTTCAACGATTCTAACTTATGCTACATGAAAGATTAATAATTTCTCTTTATTTTGAAACGAACTGCATGCAAAAATATCAATTATTATTCAATTGACAGCGATTTAACTTTTGCCTGGCGATATTAGGTACAGTCACCCTAAAGGCACGACATGTAAACTCGTAAATTACTTGGGGTGTGACCACGAAGGGTTAACCCTAAATATTTTGTAAACTAAAGCACATCTTAGTTACCTAAAGTAAACTAATCTATGACCACGAGCCATCAAGAAATCGATGAATCAGCTGATCCTTCTTACAATATGCAAATTGCTCCGTAGACTCGCAAACCGATTTCCCTAAGAACAGAAGGTAATGTGACAAGAAACAGCAGTATTTCGAAAAGGATCAGCCGCGGTGACCGTAAAGCATAAATCGTATCTGCGCATTGAAATCACTTTAGCGGAAAGATGTTAATTCCGGGTGTTTCGCGGGATACTCTAATCTCGTTAGGTACTTAGCGTTCCGCTGATATGACATGTAATCTTGCGGCCATTGTCCACGTCAACGACGGGACCGGGGGCAACAGAGTGGAGGGTTATCAGCGATAACAGGCGGAGCGCCGCGTACAGACCTCGCTGCAACCCTGGCGCAGTTGCAGATGCGACCGACTAATCTCCTTTATGCGGAAGCATTATACCGAGCAGGCCGAACAGAACAATCCTGGCTACGGAGTAACTCGCGGACGGTTACCGAGCTCGCGCCGGAAATAAAAGAACACGTCGGGGGTTTAAAAGCGCTTCGGCGATATCGGCGTTAGCCGCGTGCCTGTGTTAGTGTGCGAAGATCACAGGGCACTCTCCCCGTCGCCGGCGGGGGCCAGGTTTCGAATCCAAGCGGAAACAAGGCCCGAGAGTGTCTCTATTTTCATTTTCTCTCTCTCTCTCTCTCTCTCTCTCTTTTTTTATCCATGAACGCTACAAAGCTTCCGTCGAAATTTCAGGCGAGCCTGGCTACGGGTCTGAGGGGATTCGAACGGAATGAATCCCGCGGTAAGCGAGCTTTATGTCGAATAACAATGGCAAGAGAAACGTTCGGGAGGCATCGTGCCAGTTCCGATAAATAAGATGAGATTGAGGTGAAGCATAGAGAACGGGATGGTGCCGTCGCCTCTTTGAATCCTCCACGAATCGCTGGAATATTTCGGATTTTCGAACGCCCGGGGAAGCCGCGATACCGATCGAACGCCGCGGTACGATCGGCTTGGATATCTCATGAATTTTATGAGAAAAATTTCTCGGTTCCGAGGTTCCGTGAAATTTAACCACTTACCCAATAACGCTTGAAACAGCCTGCTTTTGAAGATCCGGATGACACGCTCGATGGCCAATCGCAGCTGCTTGTCCTGGGGCCTTGTCAGCTTAGCGTGGTAGTCTTCCAGGAGCTCCAGAGCTCTGTGAGCCTCTGAAAGTAAAGAAATGAAGGAATTTAGAAAAACATCGATGGCAGTGTATCCGCTGTTGAATCTGCGTTTAAGTGGTAGTGTACAAGTATCGAATAGTTTAAATGAATGTTCTTTGTATTGTACAAAAACAGGAACCTTTTAGTATAATGAGGAGCGCGCCAATATTAGTGCAGTAGGATTAACAAATACAGAACGCAATCTCGCGAGCATAATAATGAAACGTTGCGCTACTGAAAGGTGAGATCTGATATGGAGGAGGGGAAGGAAGAGAAAATTTATCCAGATCATAGTGATGCAATGAAACAGAGAAAACAATCGTGATAAAGCTGTGTGGATAAAAGCTAACGAATAGTGAATCCACCTACATTTTCCGCGTTAATATCGTGTAGTTTTACATTTCTAATTGTGAGAATTGTTCTTGCAGAATGCGGGGCGGAATTACAAATTTTCATAATTTGTGAGGATTTAGCGCGAAGACATTTTATATTTGAATAAATACTAATATCTGTTAAATAACATTCCCCAGAATGTGAACCGTGCGTTTGTTTCCACGAGAGGGCAAAAGTCCCGCGCACAAAGAAACGAGTAGCAAGGACATGCATAAAATTGCAAGAAATAAAAGACACGTAGATGCGCAGGTGCATCTGATTTCCAGCGACACGCGGCGAAACGGACGTTGTGCACGTGAAATCCTTTTCTGGAGCAACGCTAATAACGAGTCACTCTCGCGTTGAGGATTCGCCTTTACATCCCGATTCTTGGCAGCTTGCAAGTGAAAAACAGATCGTCTCTTGTTCTCGGCAGACATGATTCCGAGATGGAATCTATGTAATTAAGACACTTTACTCAACGCTTTGATACACAAGGTATAACACTTGGTACGTTGGTGTGCTAAAATATTGACATTCCGATTTCAAAGAATTACTGAGATAGGATGACGCTCCAAAGCTTTCAGCCGTATTCTGTTCTACAGAAATATTGGCTAAATATACTGGCATTGAAAGATCAAGCAGATTTAAAGCAGAAGCAACTGAAACGCAAGAATGAATCGGAGGATACTTTTAGACTATTTTCTCGCCACTTCCTCGTGCATTGTTCGCAGTAAGAAGCATCTGTCGTCGACGCACGGACGGGCAACAGCAATGCCATAAGAGCAGATAGAACTGCTTTAGAATTCCATAAGCAGTCTGAAGAAATTCAGAAGGTAACTCGGGTATGCCAATAGTTTCTCGGAGAAATCAGAATGAAAGTATCACGAGTGCATTTTAAACTACTCCATTTCGTTGTTAATTTCTTCCGGGGATATCCTGGAGGAGGAAGTTAAAGATTACCTCCGGCAATAGTTCGGTAGTTCAGAAACTAGTATCCTGATTAAATATTGGACGCTGATAACGCGACCACTGGCAATCGTTTCATCTTTAATAATTCGTGTATTTAGAGGAGTTTCTATAGAATCTACCAATGGATTCTACTGAATAATTGTTGAAAACCTGAGGATCAGCTCGACGATCTCCTTCCGGGTAGTTCAAACTGTCGTGGATGAGTGGTCGGCACACTTGTTGATTCGTACTACTTCCTAAGCGAATTCTGAACTTACAAAAAGGATCGATCAGCTCTTAAACGTTCCTACGCTCTCCTTTCGGTTCCTTTCTAAAAGACAGTGACCCTCTTTTGTCCGTGGCACAATACGGTAGCAGATAGAACTACGGTGCGGGTCGCAAACACCGATATAAATGTCTTGTCCGATGATAATGCGAATTTTCACGACTCTACCAGTTCGTCTCCCCCCGGCCCCCCGCCGCCCCTCTTAACTCTCAACCAGCTCGCTCTTCTTCGATGAGTTCTGCAACTGCTGCTAAGAACTGAGGACAACGGGCACACTTTCGTCTAGTTTCAAGTGAAACGCATTCCAAATCGGACATCCTTCCTTGGGATAACAATCCCCAGGATGAAAAATTCTATTCTGCACTTTCGACCATTGTTGCCGCCCAAGAAATCCTCTTTGCAATACGATGAACTTTTCTTTCGTCTGAATCTATTATATTTAGACCCTACATTACCTAACAATGTCTTTCCAAGACGGTTAGTTAAGAATTAAGCTGTAGAGCTCTGTAGAGTACAAAACAATTCAAATTGCAAGCCATAACGTTCAGACGTCGCTAAATAGTCGGACCATTACTGGAAGGTGATCTTGTGAATGACGTTCTCGAGGACACGATTACCGAGTTATTTTATGTTAAAATGCAATGAAATAGTGCGCGTTGTGTTTTTGAACCTGATATTCCCATCGTCGTAAGTAATTGGTTCCACCATATTTCTATCGAGTAGGAAAGTAAAAACGAAGTTTCTTCCCAGTGTAAAGGTTGAAGAAAGTATGCCTCTGGTTTTAGAATTATTTTTCTGATAACCAGTTGGATGTTTACAACGAACTGAGATAATTAGCATTAACCGTTCTCTTAAACGAGCATGCTAAGAGGGCAATTACTGGTAAATGCTGTATTTCCAAAGCAACCTGTAGCCTCTCGGAGTATAATTGCAGGCATTTCCTTATAGAAGGCACGCGAAATTAGCAAGTATGCCGAAGACATTTAGGAGCATTTACGGTTAAATACGTTAAATGCCACCTTCAAGGGTATAATGTCCCTGGTAGAGCTGACTAAAACTTAATTCGAACAACAGGCAATGAAAAAGACTAGCATCAGATTGACCACCTCATCCTTAAACCCTCAATGTCTAATTACTTTATATTCATACTTGGTTGCAGATAAGGGGGGCGTACAAACGAGATTGCTAATAAAACAGCGTGAAGGAACTTGCCTCAGAGTGGCACTTTGATTCTCAAAAAAGCTCTCTCGGTGCGTGGATGTAGAGAGCGTTTCCTCCTGTACGTTCCATTTTCGCGTCGTCCAGGGATACATCGTAAAACGAGAAAACCACTTTGCGCGTAAACGAAAAAAAAGTAGACGGATATGGATACGCTTTACAAGAACGTATTCGCGCTCCGCGCGACGCACGATGCATTGTAGAGACATTGTAGAAGCAAGCTTAGATCACGTGAGCCATTGGCCATTCTGCGTATAGTTTGCACGACCCTCGCTAACCTCTACCTTTAATCAAATTAAAGGTCACGTTTCACGTTTAAAGTTACAGCTTCTCCTGTACCGCTGAATTAGTATAGATTAAAAAGTATAGATTAAGAATTGAAAGTACAGCAATAATAGTGATCCTTGGTATCGCAGCTTGTGGGTAATCCTAACAAAAGTTTGACAATAGCCCAACCACAATGGTGCTCCATCTTCTATCTATACTTATATAGGGTAAATCCGGGAGACGCGGTCGGGCCGGAGAGATGGTTGAGTCGCTATATTTCAGACTCTATACGTAAAAACGTGTTAAAGTGCAGACCAATTACTTCTCTAGAAACCAAACAATTGAATGAATAATGTCACTTCGGTTCTTTCTGTGTTTTTCTAGATTTACAGGCTATAAAAGGTAAACTGAGGTTACATTTAACCTCTTTTGTCAAACAACGGGGTACAGAATCTTATTTAAAATATACTTCTAAGTTTATTTTCGTTTAATGTTTGGTAATAATAAGATAGTAGAGATATTGAGGGACAATGCAGCCAAAGTATTTAGCCATATTAACTCTTCCTCTCAAAACTAACGAGAAGACCATCTCCCGCCGCAGAAAGGAGAGATGGTCGAGTTATGATTTTTTACTATTTTTATTTATATTTTTATTTTTTATCATTATTTTATTATTATTATTGTTTATTTATTTTATTTATTCACTTTTGTATTCATTTACCTTACTAATCGTCGGTAGGTAGTTCGCTTTATCTTTGATATGTTCTTTACTTTTTTAGCGTAAACAAATTAAATATCAATGAATCTGTAGTTGTATTCACTCATAAATAATTTTGCTTTCTTCTTTGTTATTTTTCCATAAATAATTATGTGAGTGGTCTCTGCCAACGACGAAAACCATTTCTCCCGGCACCTCGGGAGAGGTGGTCAAATGTCATGACTTCAGTTTCCAACCCGATTTACAGTAAATACTGTCTTGAAATAAATATCGACCAGTTTTTCTGAATCGGTATAAAATTCTGAACATATTAGGTTTATTCTGATAAAATAAGTAATATCTGTATTAGTTTTAATAGCCATTTAATATTAGGTCGACCGCGTCTCCCGGATTTACCCTAATTGTTGTGTCACTGATTCATCACCGTCCAGCCCAAACCGCTGACCCTAGAAACATGAAATTCGGAGGGTATATTCCTTTTGCGACGTAGGTGCTCGATAAGAAGGGATTTTTTGAAATTCCAACCCAAAGGGGGTAAAAAGGGGTGAAATATGTTTTCTCGGATTCCTTATTATTTCTTACGTCCGATTAGATATCAACTTGGTTTTTACTTACAAAGGTTACTCACACAAATGCCTGAAAACCAGATTCAGTATTTTGCCCTAATCAACCCCTGGGGAGTGGTGAAATGTGTTTTCATGGAGTCCTTAATATCTCTTAGGCCCGAAGCGAAGCGCGGGGGTATTTTGCTAGTGTATTATTCAATTAGTTCGGCTTCTGAAAGTTCAAAGTCTGAATATTCAAACACTGAGAATTCAAGCGATTCGAGCCAGAATATACTTACGAGTCCAGTTAAACTGTAACAATTCTAAAACTGTTGCAAAGTAGATCAATCATATCCTACATACAGTCTTTCAATATCTCCTTCCAGTGCGTTCTTCGATGACTATAGATAGAAACAGTGATGCGAAAACAATAGGAGCGTTGCATAATAATTTCTGCAGCATTAATAGAAGGTATTTCAAATGAACCCTCCGAGAGAAAGCACACCTGGCCGCTGCACAACGAAACGCTTCGCGACGCCAAAAAATAAGAATGCAGTCCCAGTGGAGCATGTTTGCGCATACCTTCGCGCGCTGGAACGCACCCGGTTCTGGGACAAGGAGAAAATTTCTCAGGTGTAATAAGAAGGCAACGGCCCAGTCATCTAGCTTCGCGGAACGGGAATGAAACTATGCCAAGTATGGCCATTTATCACGGCTTTATGATTCAACCGAACGTGGCCCCTGCCTCTTGAATTATAAGGTCGCATCGTCCGCAGGAAGCGTTCCGGTGCTCGATCTTCGGTAACTATCGAAATTGCTCCCGAACGCCGGCAAACATATTCCGTGTTCGTCCAACACCGTTGACAGGGATTGTAAATGCGACGTAAAAAGCATTCAACGTTCCGAAGCGCCATGTCATAAGATGAGTTTCATTACTCCTGTTTACAGTGAGAAATTCAAAACTCCTCCCTCGAGAGGCGGGATGAATTCAAAGGACTTAATTAAGAAAGCTGCACAACTGGGAAACGTTCCCGACCTCCGGATTTTTAATCAAAGAAACTGCAAGGAGATGCTTCGAGACGGATAAGAGTTGCACGGGGATAACGTTAAATTAGGGAAATGTAAGTCTCTTTCCCCCCCCCCCTCTCTCTCTCTCTCTCTCTCTCTCCTCGGTCATGAATCGGTTAAATGTATTACCGTTAACTAGAATAGTTTGCAACTAGAGAAGTTTCGAAGACACTTGACGTAGAGGACTCTACTTAAACACGTCGTGCAGCGAACGTAGAACAGGGAGGTGTCTCGCACGAAAGATGCGTAATATTGTAAAAAGTAAGTTGAGCAGGGTTTGATCAAACACCTGGAATGTTGAAATTAATTCAGCCTTCCTTTCAGACGTTAATTTCAGGTCTGTATTAAGGTGGAGGGGGGGGGGGGGGGGGGGGGAGACAGTGAAGTAAACGGATGAACGAAGACGGTTGCTACACCATTATTTTCGCCGTTCATTACCACGTGCGCCGGTGACACAGTTCGCACGCAATAATTAAAGGACGCCCTGGCCCCTCGCGCACGTCTAATTAAAGCACGCTAATTATCGAAGTGAATTACGGCACTCGTGTCTCGGCGACGTTTCCCATAGCCCACTGTGACGGTGGAACGTTTAAAACACCGCCGAACACTGGTCCCAAATTACATTTCGCGAGTACTTGGCTCGTTGCAGCAACCCGAACTGAAAAACGTGCAACGTTAATTGTAATTCCCGGCGTTAAACTATCCACCAACAATGCGCTTTACTTCGATATATCATCAGGGAAAGCCCCTCATGCGAGCCCTGCATAGAATAACAGATGCTCAAAGGATTAATCAGCGAGCACTGCAGGCCCGATATGAATGTCTAAAATCTTAAAGACGATCCCGCTCGAGGTCGTCGCAACCTGCATACGTATACCCGAGGACGTAAAACGAAACAGTACGAATTCGTTCGTGCACCCGTCGCAGCATCGGCTGGAAATATTCTTCGGGTTAAGTTTATGCAAATAGGATACAGGCGAAACCGCACAAACTTGGGCATTTATCATGCTTTATGAGACCACGTATAAAAGGCAAATGGAACGATGCTTGTCATTCTGAAGTTCATGAAAAATAGTGGGCGAAACGTTCCTGTGACCGATGATCCATAACATCCTGTCGGATATACGCTCTGCACATACGAAAGAAACTCGCGCTTCTAAATACGTCCATAAATTCGACCTCGGGGGGAAGCGGAAATACATGGGGAAGGGTAGGGGGCATGGGACGGTATCCAAGCGGGGGATAAACTTCGTTAAAACGGACCCGATGAAGCGTTTATCGCTGCGACGGAATTAACGCGGGCAACGAATAATCCTCTGGCATTATAAATTGCGTTCGACTGAACAAGGGCCGTCGGGGCTAACCGAAAGGATCGGGAGCGGAAGTTGCGTTCGGGGCCACGGAAACTAAGTTAGACGCAAATCAGTTGGTGAAGTTGCGCGAATTCGCAGACACCGTTTAATCCAGGCCATCATATTACCGCTGGTGGCGTCTGCCGCGTAAGATAAACAAGGGAACAGCGGAATACAGATTTTACGAATTTACGGGGTACAGGGAATATCGGGCCCGTAGTTCCGGGAGTTATGGAAATTCGGGATAATTGGATCCCGGGCTGCATCCGCCTGGCGAAAACACACCAGCGAGGGAGAAATGCAAGTGGGCGTGATTAGGAGACGCGTCGAAACCGTGCCACATCGTTTTTCGAATTGTCACCATGGATATATCGATCCCAAATGGCACGGAACAGGAGTCACTACTGCAGGAGTGCACAAGGAGCCGTTTTTAGCGCCTAGCTGCGAGCAACCCACCTGTCCTGTTGCTAAGGTTAGAATCGGTGAGGAGAATTGTAGTAGTGTACGTGCGTGCTCGTAGGCTCGTAGCGTAAGTATATATGGCTGGGTTCCTTGTGGGGCCCCAGTGCAGAACAGGTCCCGTAATAAAATTCAGGGGAGTCATGAAATTTCCAAAATATCTGCTACTGCCGGAATTTGGTATGACTTGACGGTTCTATTTTACTGATAATGAAACATTTTTTGCTAATAATACTCATCTTTTCATCGACACATAAAATATTTAGAAGATTAATACTATACAAATAAATAACTCGGACACAAAGAAAACCAAATTTTAATTAACGATAACGATAATTCATAAATGTTAGAAAGTTATATATGTACAAATATATACATATCTACACGCATGTGGTGTCCACCATTAGACTTAGCGTTATTTACAACCACAAAATTACATAACTAATAAATATATACACGTAACAATATACGGGGAGTTAACGAAAATGTAACAATAATAATATATACATAATATGTACATAACTGAAAAATTATATACACAAGGATGGAAGGACAGAACAATACACGCAGACTTTGTGAAAGATACTAGGTGGAGTACATGCAATTATAAAAAATGATTATTGCGCTTTGTTGCCGGTAGCCGTTTTTGTTGTACCAGATATTCTATGTTTGGTTGTATACTTCGGTTTTGGCTCAAGAACAACGAACATTTTAAATTGATATCCGTTATGAGTGTCCGGAACGGCGACTTCGCTTTCTTCAGGGTAGAAAATAACTGCTCGCAAACGTAAGTGGAACCAAATATTGCTAATATTTTCGCGACGCATTTGTGCAAATACGGATATTCAATTTGTCATACATTAATAATACCATCCGTCTTTTGAATTTTTTTTTTCATTTCTACGTCACCTCTTAAATTTCTTAAGTCTATTTGTAATTGTGGTGACACTGTATCTATATTTACAGTTAGTGGACTGGTAACTACGTTCAATTCATTTTCGAGTGCATACAAATCCTGATACCGGTTTTGAAATTGATCACCCAACTTCTGTAATATAATTTCATATTGCTCAAAATTAGTATGCCGTGTCATAATTGATCTTAATTTCGGAAAATTGCACACATTTTTTGCCTGTAACTCTGCGTTCCATACTTGAATTTTTTTTTTAAAATCGCAAATTAAGTTAGAAAATTGAAGAATGGTTTTATCTTTTCCTTGCAGCTGTGTATTTAGAATATTTAAATGGTCTGCTACATCCGAAATAAATCCTAAATCGCAGAGCCAATCTGTATTTTCCAACTCGGGAGCAGGATTTTTTGACATTTCCAAAACACGGCTTCTTCCACGGCTAAGCCTCCGTATTTCCGTGTATAGGGGTATCTCCGTGAAGTCTGCGTCTATATCTTTTACAAAATGCCATGGGGCCCCTACTGCCATGGGGCCCCTACTGCCATGGGGGCCCCTACTGCCATGGGGCCCCTACTGCCATGGGGGCCCCTACTGCCATGTGGCCCCTACTGCCATGGGGCCCCTACTGCCATGGGGGCCCCTACTGCCATGGGGCCCCTACTTCCATGGGGGCCCTACTGCCATGGGGGCCCCTACTGCCATGGGGGCCCCTACTGCCATGGGGGCCCCTACTGCCATGTGGCTCCTACTGCCATGGGGGCCCCTACTGCCATGGGGGCCCCTACTGCCATGTGGCCCCTACTGCCATGGGGGCCCCTACTGCCATGGGGGCCCCTACTGCCATGTGGCCCCTACTGCCATGGGGGCCCTACTGCCATGGGGGCCCCTACTGCCATGGGGCCCCTACTGCCATGTGGCCCCCTACTGCCATGGGGCCCCTACTTCCATGGGGCCCTACTGCCATGGGGGCCCTACTGCCATGGGGGCCCTACTGCCATGGGGCCCCTACTGCCATGGGGCCCCTACTGCCATGGGGGCCCCTACTGCCATGGGGGCCCCTACTGCTATGGGGCCCCTACTGCTATGGGGCCCCTACTTCCATGGGGGCCCTACTGCCATGGGGGCCCTACTGCCATGGGGGCCCCTACTGCCATGGGGGCCCCTACTGCCATGTGGCCCCTACTGCCATGGGGGCCCCTACTGCCATGGGGCCCCTACTTCCATGGGGGCCCTACTGCCATGGGGGCCCTACTGCCATGGGGGCCCCTACTGCCATGGGGGCCCCTACTGCCATGGGGGCCCCTACTGCCATGTGGCCCCTACTGCCATGGGGCCCCTACTGCCATGGGGGCCCCTACTGCCATGGGGGCCCCTACTGCCATGTGGCCCCTACTGCCATGGGGCAATTGATAAAGAAAAAACAAAGGCAAAATGACAATCAATAAAAATGGCGTTATATCAGCCCGAAATGTTTATTAAAGTTTAGTATTCCGTGAAACGCCATTTTTATTGATTGTCATTTTGCCTTTGTTTTTTCTTTATGAATTGCGTTACGACAAATACGAAATTTCCTACCGACTGTAACCTATCCATCGGTAAGTAGCTACGAATTATATACCGAAATATCATTGTACGAAATATACATAAGTTTGCAAAATATAGAGCAAATGGCATCGACATCAAAAAGGAAGGGTGCAAGTGCACTGACCCCTTTTAAGGTGTCATGGAAGGAAGCCTTCTTGGTTACCGAGTACAAAGGTGGTGTGAAATGTGTTGTATGTTACACAACATTTACACAGGCCAAACAATTTAATGTAAAGCGGCATTACACTCAGCATCATGCTAATAATTACAAAGAGTTCACGCGTGAGGAACGTTTGCAAAAAATAAAAGTTTTAAAGGAACAAGCGCTACAGGAGGAGGAGGAAGACATATCAGACAAAGTAAATTATTTTATAATCTATGAATCCTTCTATTCAATATTTGCGCTTTGTTTCGAGGTATTGTCCTGTGTTTATAATCATTTAAAAACTGATGGAATCCTTTATTCAAATATGAGCAATGCAATTTCTTTAATTTTAATTTTAACGTGGAATAGCCCCGATTATCAATCATTGTTTTAAGATTCATTATAGTAACTCATTGTTTTGATCCTAAGAAAATAATTCTATTAGAATCGCTGGAATGAAATGCAGTTACCAAATCGCGCTGGAAATAGCGAAAACATCCCGCTCATATACGGATGGAGAATTTATAAAAAATTGTTTATTGGCGACAGTGGATGACAATGCGCAGCAGCGTAAAATATATGAAGCGACCACTCTCTCGCGAATGACAATCATGCGGCGGATAGAAGAGATGGCTGCAGATGTGACACGGCAATTGCGGGAGTTAGGGAAAACATTTATTGTTTATAGTTTGGCCCTGGATGAATCGACGGACATCTCCGGCACTCCGCAAATAGCAATTTTTATTCGGGGGGTTAACGAAAATTTAGAAGTAACTGAGGAACTGCTAGATTTTTCTTCGTTAGCAGAAACCACAACAGGAGATGATATACTGTTTTGTGTGGAGGAAGCGGTTAATAATCATAAATTAGACTGGACTAAATTAGTGTCCGTCACTACTGATGGTGCTCCAGCGATGATTGGGAAACATCGTGGTTTCGTTGGCCGCCTCCGAAGCATATTAAAAAATCTAGCAGTTCCTCAGGAAATTAGGGCAATGCACTGTGCGATACACCAGCAGAATTTGTGTGCAAAAAGTATAGAGATGGAACACGTTATGTCCGTTGTGACCAGAATAACCAATTATATTAAAATGAATCCTTTAAAACGCCGGCAGTTCAGAAATTTTTTAAAAGATATAGACGCAGACTTCACGGAGATACCCCTATACACGGAAATACGGTGGCTTAGCCGTGGAAGAACTTTAGATCGATTCTTCCGCCTACATAGCGTAATTTCCGTGTTTTGGAAATGTCAAAAAATCCTGCTCCCGAGTTGGAAAATACAGATTGGCTCTGCGATTTAGGATTTATTTCGGATGTAGCAGACCATTTAAATATTCTAAATACACAGCTGCAAGGAAAAGATAAAACCATACTTCAATTTTCTAACTTAATTTGCGATTTTAAAAAAAAAATTCAAGTATGGAACGCAGAGTTACAGGCAAAAAATGTGTGCAATTTTCCGAAATTAAGATCAATTATGACACAGCATACTAATTTTGAGCAATATGAAATTATATTACAGAAGTTGGGTGATCAATTTCAAAACCGGTATCAGGATTTGTATGCACTCGAAAATGAATTGAACGTAGTTACCAGTCCACTAACTGTAAATATAGATACAGTGTCACCACAATTACAAATAGACTTAAGAAATTTAAGAGGTGACGTAGAAATGAAAAAAAAAATTCAAGAGACGGATGGTATTATTAATGTATGACAAATTGAATATCCGTATTTGCACAAATGCGTCGCGAAAATATTAGCAATATTTGGTTCCACTTACGTTTGCGAGCAGTTATTTTCTACCCTGAAGAAAGCGAAGTCGCCGTTCCGGACACTCATAACGGATAACAATTTAAAATGTTCGTTGTTCTTGAGCCAAAACCGAAGTATACAACCAAACATAGAATATCTGGTACAACAAAAACGGCTACCGGCAACAAAGCGCAATAATCATTTTTTATAATTGCATGTACTCCACCTAGTATCTTTCACAAAGTCTGCGTGTATTGTTCTGTCCTTCCATCCTTGTGTATATAATTTTTCAGTTATGTACATATTATGTATATATTATTATTGTTACATTTTCGTTAACTCCCCGTATATTGTTACGTGTATATATTTATTAGTTATATAATTTTGTGGTTGTAAATAACGCTAAGTCTAATGGTGGACACCACATGCGTGTAGATATGTATATATTTGTACATATATAACTTTCTAACATTTATGAATTATCGTTATCGTTAATTAAAATTTGGTTTTCTTTGTGTCCGAGTTATTTATTTGTATAGTATTAATCTTCTAAATATTTTATGTGTCGATGAAAAGATGAGTATTATTAGCAAAAAATGTTTCATTATCAGTAAAATAGAACCGTCAAGTCATACCAAATTCCGGCAGTAGCAGATATTTTGGAAATTTCATGACTCCCCTGAATTTTATTACGGGACCTGTTCTGCACTGGGGCCCCACAAGGAACCCAGCCATATATACTTACGCTACGAGCCTACGAGCACGCACGTACACTACTGCAATTCTCCTCACCTATTCTAACCTTAGCAACAGGACAGGTGGGTTGCTCGCAGCTAGGCGCTAAAAACGGCTCCTTGTGCACCCCTGCTCTACTGTATATGAAATTGATGTTGAGTGAAATGAATTATCAGCTGAAATATGCCGGTTAGAATTTGTTAATTATCCCTGAGGGATACCCTTTTTTCTCTGTAGCCTTGCATTTGGTCGTCAACTAGAATATTGCATATTGCCTTCTTCCTCGCAAATAAAGAGGTCCATTTAATAGGCGTTCGTGTTCATCGAGCGGAAGGTAATTCTTTGTCGGCAACTCGGATGAAAATCGCAAGAAAATATCAAACCCTTCAGCTACTCAAGAAGGAAAAGAGAAAAAATTAAAGGTAATAAATTTCCTACGGGTCGATAGGCCGACGTTAAGTCGAGATAAAAAAGTAATTCCGCCCTTCTTAATATTCCGTGCCACCTTTGCTCGTATATTTCCCTCGTGAACGGTGACAAAAGCTTTGGTATACTGGAGAAGCAATCTCTGGGAGAGTCGAAAAAGGACTGGCTGAGATTCATGGCGATCTATTTCGCAAGGAACACGGTGTAAAGACATTCCGCAAATGCAAAATGCTACAGCTGAAAATAATTCAGTATAAAGCATAAAAATTAAATCTCTCTCGTAATAATCTTTGCGTGCTGCTGATCATTTTACGCGGAAATGTAGGTAACGTTGCGTAATGCCGTAACGAGTTCAATGTAACGTCCGCTATGAATGGAAAGGATCGATGCCAAGAGAGCAGGAGGGAGGAAAGAAAGCAAGCAAGGAACGAAGGAAGTTGGAAGAAAAAAAAAGAAGCCACCGACGCTTTACATAGAAGGGAGGAATTTTACGTTTTTCTCGGCAAAAGTTCTGTACGTTACTGCAGCTAGAGAAAGAGGAATGGATTCATGACGTCCAGTCGACTTTTTCACCTGATGCTTTCCGTCTTTCTCCCTGCCTTCTTCCCACCTCTCTTACTTTTCCTCTCTTATTATCCAACTCATTTGTTCCGTAGGACGGTACACTTTCCAGAGCTACGTTTGCATCTTCTTCCATCCGTCTACGTTCAATCTACAGTCTACACGAACTCGCAATTTAATATAAGGCGTTCCATATTATTGGAGCATGAAATATCCATCGGTTGTGGCATGTAAATATATCGTGCTAAATACAGTTGCTTAGATTGCTTGGGAATTTTCATAATTATGGAATTTGAGATGTGAAATGTATATCGAGTTGAATACATACAGTATTGTGTCTGGAGGAATTAATTAGCTACCGCTAAGTACAAACTGACGGGTCAGTGGCGCTTAACTGAGTAGTAGGTGTATGAAAGAGGAATAGAAACCCGAAAAGGTCAGACAAAAGTAGTACAACCTGAAAATGTGTACATATACGTAGACCTGTTGGCGTACCACGAATTTCCAAACAAGGATGAAACGGTATCATTATCTTTGCTAGACCTATATTAGCCTCTCGGCCAATGGGATTGTTGAACCATGATTTAAACTTGCATCGTAAAGGTACGATTTCATCTTCGGGTAACGGAGTGTACCATCTTTATAGCTCCAGCGATAACCTGCAGGTCAGAAATTATTTCATGCTTTCAGCTCTGGAGGAACCGAACTTTTTACTACCCCAGTAATTTAATTAACTTTGTTTTCTTTTGTCTTTACCGATACTTAAAGCACAGCAATTAAAATATAACGGCTGTTACATTACCAGAGTCTAGCTGTTACTCTCTGGTTATGTAATAGCAGAATTACTGCAGCAACTTAAAGTTGGAATCGTCAAAGCAAGCCGGGGTCTATTGGATGTACCTCCTGCAATTTCCTTGATTTTATTACCATCTCTTAAGCACAGCGGAAGAATGTCGCGCAGCATTCGCATTGAAAATGCCGCCAATAAAATACCTAACACCGTAAAACGCTTATTTCAAGAACTATACACGAAGGAAGAACCAATGCAGCATCCAGTCTTCTTGATAAGTAATTTTATATTCCTAAAGTCTCGCTGCCCTTCCTATTCTTTCCAATTAATTCTAAATCCTTTCTTCCTCCTCCTCTTTCAAAGTCCAATCGTACATCTCATCAAATTCAACATTCCTTTCGCAATTTGATCAGCTCGGTGAACATCTCGCGTCGAGATTCAATAAATCACCCGACGGTATCATCTAGCGAAGATCAGAAGACACGAAAAATTGGACAGATCGACAAATCCGCGGAATCAACACGTTGCGATCTGTTCCTGTATAATATAACGATTCCAGCGGAGTGTCTTCAGTCAGACGATCGTCGCTAATCGGAAATGTCTGCGAGATAACATACGAGTCCGTGGTTGCAGCTGGAATGTTCTCCGAATCGATTCCCCCTTCGACAATAGATAACGCGATAAAAAAGTAGATTCCAATAAGTCCTGTCATTCCAGTAGGAACCATCATTCGCTTTAATTTGTTATTTGATTGAGAAATATAGCCGCAGACGTACCCTATAATCGCCAACGGCGCGCGAAAATTCACGATTTTCCAAACAATTTTGAGGTTCACTTGCACCGTCGCCCCCCCCCCCCCCTTCCCCGTGATATACGCAAATGATAATAAAGAAGAGTCGCAAGGGGACCCCGAAGGCGATCGTACAAACAGTGCCAATTTAATCTCCATTCTGCGCGCGACAGCTAAAACGATCCGATCCTCCGCCCACCCGGCAGTGGTCTGGAGCAACCATAGCGTGAAACCGCGATAATCTCAATGTCCATTTCGCCCCCAGTTCCGTTGCCGACCGTTGAAAATCTCGTAAAAAGCAGAAATCACATCCTCTGGCTATTTTGTAAATATTTCCGGTAAACATTTTTCCTGCGGGAGTCTAGCCTGCATTATTTCTCGTTTAAACCTTCGTTTATGTGTGAAACTCTAATGGGGGAGACTAAATTCGTTTCAGGGGAGTTGAAGTTGCAATTTGGTACAGTAAAAGCAAAATGGAAAATGATTACTGCACGGCTATCTCTTTATTCTCCCATCGTCTGGCGTGCCTCTCTCTTTAAGTGTGGCGTGGTTTCTTTAATTTAAAATTGCATCGGAACCACCGACACGGTCCCCGTAGGAAGCTAACTGTCCCAGCAATTTTTCGGGCGACACATCGCTGGACGGACTAGCGAAAATGAAATTTCGATAGTTTAATCATTGCAGTGGCACGTGTCACTGAATCACGAGCATCGAATAAATCATCGCACGCCAATCGGCGGGACGGCCGGAACTCAGCAAAATCCAGTGAATTCTGCTTTTTGTCATTTTTTATATTCAATATTGAAACCATCAGCTGAACGATAAACTAAAAAACAATATACGATCGATAGAGTGCAAGGAGCGACAGCTGTTGATTTCATTGTACCCTTCCGATATTAAAGGTAGCACGAAACTGTTTTTTGTTCTTGCAGCGTTGATAATTTCGAAACAATTCAGATATTTTAAGAGTAGGTATCAATTGAGTAACTTATTGGAAATTTTTCATTAGAGCTACCATTACATAGACACCTAACACAGACAGAATAAATTTCCGCGAATTTACATGGAAGGTACAAATAAGCTCAGTTCGCCGCTCGTTCCATTCGATTACCGTCCCACAACATTTACCCGCGTGGCGCTGGCTAACGTCTCCAGGTTAAAGAAGAACCGTAGCTTAACTGCTTCATTATGCAAAACCTTTCGCTATCTTTTCCCTAAATAAGTTTGGGCCCCGTGTTACGTCGCTTCCCATCCCGCTGGATCGTTGCTCGTTTAGCGCTAGGCTACCCCTAAAATAACGCTAATCTTCCCATTCTCCACACTAATACGCCTAGAAATATACCCGCCCGCTTAAGGAAACTAGCTACGAAACGAGGAAGGGCCACAATCGTTTCTGTTCACCTGCAAAACACATTTCCCCGGAACGGATTTACAAGCTGCACCAAGTGCAGCCCTTCGCGTAAAGGCTCTGCAACAGAGTTACACGTCCCTCGAACGCGCGCGGAGTAAAGACACGCACGCGTAAAGATCGAAGTGGCAAGCATTTCCAAGCAGCGAGTGTATGCGTGAATAGCTGAAACGGATACCTATTCGCGGATAGATACACGCGTTCTGGATTTCCTATTGGAGGAGAGTCTGAGGAGTGGTACAGATCGTCGAATGTCGAGAGGCCTGACGAATTAGTTTCAATCACCTGGACGCGACTAAATATCTAACAATCTCTATTGGTGAGGAGGGCAGATGGCCGTGGTGCTCGAAAGGCGACAACAAAGAACTTACGGTATCGCTCGAGGTACAGCACAGTAGGCAGATAACAGCACATGCCGTTATCGCCGTGCACGTGGGCATACATGTCTGCTAATTAACACCCCGAACCGGAGCACGCGAGAGCGTTGCCGTGGTCTCTGTGCCTAGCAGCGGGCCTCCTCTGTCAATTTGCCGATCCACTCGACGATCCTCCGCTGGTCGCCGGAACAGCCGTATCCGGCAGAACGCGAGTACATGGCCGACGACTACTGGACTGCGGGTACACAACGTGTATATCCGTGGGCGGATATGCGTGCCGACCTGGGGGATCGATGGGGATCGATCAACTTCTCCTCGATCAGCCGTCTTTTCGGCGGCGGAGGAACAGATTGACGCGTGGCTCGCGTCGCGCCAACCCGTTGTTATTGTCACCGGCAAATACCACCGATCACCAACAAAGTCTCAGTCCGCTCGAAAAATGTCGTCGTTCCGTTTCTCCTCACCTGCGCCCGCGAATTTCGCTCCGTCCTCTTGCATTCACCGTCGAGAAACGCCGTTTAAGCGACCTGTGCACACTGTCTGACGAGGAGACTTCCGTCGACCGATTTTAATTGCGGATTCGAGCACCACCGCGATGCAAACTTTTCATTACCTTTACGCGCCGTCTGCGCTCGGGATATTCGAGAAGCAGGAAATCGGGGGAGGGAAATTTGTAGTTTGAGCCAGTTTCATCGTGTGCACCAGTTTCACCCAACTGCGGGAACTCGCGGGCGCCGAGAACGCGCGAGATAAATGCTCGGGAAGAAATTAAATGTAGTCCTTTTACCGCGGGATACAATTAGACGGGGAGAATGATCTATTTAGGGAGCGTAATTTCTCAACGGTCTTTCTTTCTGGCAACGTTCTGAAATTACGCGCGGCTAACAGCTCCGGATTCGAGACGAGGCAAATCTCTTCTTTTTTTTTCAAGCTTCGTGTCTAATTCCCGCGATACCAGCCGAATTTCATTGTCTCCTATAATGTCATTCTTATTTCGCGTTCAATCTTTATTAGGCAGACGTTTCTGAGCACAGCGTCTTCTTGAACACGCTTCGAGATTCGACCACGTCGCTTAAATACGCACCCAGAGGAACGTGGATTTTTCAATTGAAAGATCACGCGCAAAAGGACTGCTTCATTACACCGCGCGCGATATCAATACCCGATAGGATTGATAAATGATCTCCTGACGTACGCGGCTCGGGCTGAGCAACGAGTTCGAATAGTTTATTACCGAAGTGCGTTCGACCGTGACAGATGAAACGAATGGGCCCGGCGCCGCTCTTAAATCGTTTCTTTCGCATCGGAAGCACGATAACGATTTTTAACCGCAAGGTATCTTGTCCCCTCGTCGACTGACAAACGACACGCCGGCCCTGCGCGAATGGAAAACAGTCGGGGCCGTGATTTCCACCCTGCGTTAACACGATCTGCCCGAGAGGACTGTTATGCAACTGCACGGAAAATGGTCCAAGCCAAGTGCATTCATGATGCCAAACACGCGCACGTGACCGATTCACCTGAACCGGACACGCGATTGATTTGCGGACGGGAACACTTGTCAACGAGTTAATTGCGTCGTCTACAGTGAGCTTTTTTTCCCCTCCTTCCTCCCCGATTCAACGACGCCGAAATGACACGCCGTACTGGCGAATTACGCGCATCGATTACGAGATTTTCACGGCGCAGCAAGTTACGAATTTAATAACAGACGACCGGGGGGCTTGCAACATCGTAGCATCAGATACGAGCAATTTGTAGGAGTTCGTTAGTTCGAAATTAATTAAACTATTATAATTTCTGGTACTGTACGAGTATTTTTCTAGATTCGTTATAATTCAGAATTTCGTACGGACAATATAATTTCTCGCAATTCTTCTATTCTGTCTTTCTATTGCGGTCGGTGATATAGAAAGATTTCCTGATGAAAAAGTGGTAATTAACGAGTGAATTTCGACAAGTGTTTAACATTCGTAGCGACTAGCCAGCGGTACTGTAAAAAGTTTGGTTGAAACTGGTGGACTGGGGAAAGTTTCTCTAGCTATGATGAAAACTGGCGTTAATTGGGAGTAGTGGAAAGCTCTTGGCTAGTCTATCGGCGGTAACTGGTGGCTGATCACCGCTCAACACCGAATCTCGAGTGTCTACTGTTTCGTAAGCATTAACTTACGTAACAGCAAGTGGATTGAACAAAACTGGCCTTGTAATCAGGGCGCGCGAAAGGCAAATCCGCAATTAATAATTACAGGTCGCGCCGCGTCATTACTCATGCGGGACAATGACATCGAAATCGGCGTTCTATCGATGTAGGAATCTTGTTCGAGCTCGAATTACCGATCCACTGCACAAATTAATTCCAGAAAATTCGGGGAAAATACGAATCACTGCACCCCACGTTTTACACACGGCTATTGCTTAGGACACCGCCGAGCGTTGATAATGCTCCCGCCGCGCTCGTTATTTTAGTCACATAAATCTACTATGATCTCTATTGTTATTGCCGGCGACGCGGAATTTCCCGCCGAACGAGCCCGCCCGAGCGGCTTAATTTTTCAATGGTAAGAGCATTTGAGATTCGGCGCGAACAAAGTGCGGAGATTAAAAAAAGGGAGCCGATTGATTATTCGGCCCATTGTTTCGGAGGAGTACTCGACCGCCTGCTTCGAACGATAAATCGTTCCCGCACATTACGGATGGCGGTGTAAATAATTTATGCCCGCTCGTAAGTCAAATTCTGATAAGCGAATTAGTCGCGCTACGCGAGGGTCACGTAGGTGCGTGTTATCGAGCGCAGTGGCGCGTCACGCGCTGGCAATGTTTACGGATGCATCTTCGCGCAGGCAGATCGCGATCCTTTTTCCGGAAGGCAACTGAAAACCGTGCCCGGGTAGAAAAATTTCCTGACAAATTGGCCGCGCTATACGGGCGACATTTTCAGCGGACACAATTCGCAGCGAGAGATTAACATCGTGCCAATAACAGCACCGTCGCCTTCTCGCAGTTTTCCATTAGAATTTCCGAAAAGTCATTAAACATCCAGTGTGTTTTTCAAACAACAGCGCCGTCGAAAGCCGATTTAAGCGTGCACAGAGAACATTCTCAGCGTGGTGGTACAAAATATTAAAACAGCTTTGAACATAATGGTCCAAGCTGTCGATGCACTCTGAAAATATTTTGGAGGAACGCCTGGAACGGTCTTCGATCGACGGTGCACGATTTGCCGTTCGTCTAAGTACACAGAGCGTGAACAATAATTTCGGGAATTAACACGTGCCACGGTAAAAGCGATAGCACTCTTGATAACAGTGCGCCGCTGAGCCACTGGGGCGACACAACTGAACGCACAAGAACACCGCTCGCGAAATCGCTGAAACTAATCACTCGCGTCGCACGAACTGCAGTGGACGCGGTGTGTGTCGGTGCGCGATCATCACGTGTTAACAGGGACAACCGTCAGAGTACTTTTTCCACGGGATTTGGCCAGGACATCGGGAAGGCAGAAGCAACGCAGACAGAACGCCCGCTCGGAGCGGCTTTAACCCGCTGACTGCCGGAGTCGCCCCTTTTCCAACCCCTTGACTCGCCCCGGACCACCCCCGAACTCCGCTGTGCTCCTGGCCCCTCGCAGCCTCCAACCCCACCTCCCGTCCTCCTTCATCCCTCCAACTTCATCTACGACCTCTACCTTCGTTTCTACCTTCGCGAAATCCTTCCACCCACCGGTACATGTACTCACGCGCAACCACCGCAAAAAGTATTCGCACGGCTACTGGTTTCACCCACCGGTAACGCGCTTCGCCCTCAACGACATTATGATTGGGAAGCTGTAATATAGGTCACCTAGAAAATTACTTCGCCATTTATATTTCTCTGTCAAAGTGAGGGTGCTAAAAAAATTACGGCGCACTAGTGACTTTGCTGATAAATGTTTCTAATAGCGAGCAAGTAGGTACCCTTGATCAACGGGCTGCTTCTATTCCGTTTCATGAAAACTAGGAATCAGAATACTTTTATTATTAATGTGCTTCGTGCTTCACGTATCGCCCCAGTCGATAATAATTTGAATGGATATATGTACAGTTATTGCATTTATTATCCAGAGTCTATCATTGAGAATAACATTTAGCATTAATAGCCAGCCATTCGAATATGTATTCAGTCGCGAGTGAGAAAGTCAGTTAAATTTTTAACCGCGGAAAGCCAAATCCCGAATGAAATTCACGCGGCATTGTATAGCGCGCGCAGTACCTAATTGCGCGATATAGTTTCAGATATAAATTCGGAATAAACATGTCGCGCGACAACGTGGTACCTAGAAAATACAGTTGGCGAGTTTTATGAGGCACACTATGTAGTACTTCTGTCTAATGAATGACAGTTCACATTGCCGTGAATATTAGGGACAAGTAGTGTTATACCGCGCTTGGTCAGACGCCGCGCATCCACCGAAATACGCCGATTTAAAGCATTTCTAGTCTCATTTCCTTCAATTCCCAGTGGTATTTTCATTTTAAATCTACGCAAGGAGGCAGGTGGAAATTTTACAGCCCAGTTAAAAAACAGACAGATAGTTTTTAACCAGCCCGGTGCTTAAAATTCGCGTTTCTCTTTCTGCCCATTACGAGGAGAACGAGGTCTCTTATTTGAGTTCCACACTGCAAAGTGGAATAACGTTTTGACTGGTTACAGAGACTTGGTTAGAATGTGAAAGCAAACGTATGAAAACTTGACGATCCAGTACGATGAAAAGATACCGAAGCGAGGATGCAACACTTTTCAGAAAACGAAACACTTGACGAGCAGGACGAACATTAAAAAATGTCACGGGAAAAATGGACTGCGTCTTATGAGTGCCTCGAACGTCTGTTTTAAATTGTCAATTGTTTGATGTTATCGTTGATCTAACGAACGCGAGCAATAGGACAAAACGCACAGACGTGGAAAAGGAACACGGAGCAGCCTTGTTTTTCTTCCTTTCTCATGCTTTATCGTGGGGTTGAAGAGCCGCGTGAACAAGTATTACGGGATGAAGAAAACGAGATAAAATCCCATGAAACGAGAAGGCGATGGAAGAAAGCCATCCGCGGTACCGACTTCTCTTCGTTTCAGCTTTACGTCTCTCGTTGACTGGGGTGAAGAATCCTGCTTTCACATCGAAAGTCCCCTTAAGAGGTAAAGAAGAAAAAGAGGCGAGCACGAGATGGGGGAATCTCCTTCTGAGATCTAATAGCTTTTTACGCCTTATTACTCATCGTTACGGCTAGGAAGAAAAAAAAGAACGATCGGTATAGAAAAAAAGTATCCGCCTGATACCGTTTGATTATCAAATTTCGCTGGGCCCCAGAAGTGAAAAATAAAAATAGTGATTACTGAGCCGTCGTTTCATTTACTACTTAGGAAATTGAAATGGCATAACTTTGAATTCTCAGACAACGTGGACTTGACATTAATAGGAACAACCTGTGTTAATCTCAAGGCTGGTTTATTCCACTCTTTTGCATCTGTTAAAGGAGGCAAAATTGTAAATGAGACGGCGAAGGATCTTTGTCGGTTTAACGTGAAAAGGGAAGATGAACATAGTCGAAGGCAAAAAGCAAAGTGACCCAATTTGAAGGTTCACTCGAATACTCGATTCTCGATAGAACCGAATACATCACGGAGCGCTATAGAGAATGAAATTTCTAATGGAGTATGAATTCGGACTCGCTTCGTGCCCGGCTCAATGCGATGCAAAAATAAACGAGTTCTCCGAATATTTTATGGAACTATCAATAAACAAAGTGAAGAAATACACCTGACTGAGTCATGAAACTCAATATCCAACACTGCCAACGTTAAACTAACATCAGGAGCGATTAAATTCGCACGAGACCTTGCGCGAGATAAAGAAAGGAATTACAGAAACAATTCAAGTGAACGTAATCCATGCACTAAATGCTGGAAGGTGACAGAGGCAGCTTTCCGAATGGCATTATTTCAGGATCGGAAATCACAGCCTTGACTCGGGTAGTTGAAGCGAATCGGCTTATGACTCAGCCGGCAACGATGTGCGCCCCGTAACTTAATTACGGATTTAATTACAAAGAGCGTTAATTATTCGAAGTTTAAGCTGCGAGGCGGCGATACATCGGGCTCAGTTTACAGGAAGAATCAATCTGATTTCACGGGCTGTCGGCACGCGCGTTAAGTTCCGAAGTGAATTAAGACGGACCAACGGGCAAGTGATTCCATCGAGCCCCTGCGCTGGCCCCTAATTAATGAGATACAAATAGCCCTCTTGTTGCAAAGAATGTAGACAGCCTGCGAACGCGAGAAACCGTACTTTCTCGGGGTCCATTTAATCAGGACTGCTCGATCAACACGCCTGGATGGATGCATACGGGAAAGTGTTGGTACTCTGCCTAGCCGAATACAAGAACTAAAAGAATACAGGAATGCTTTTGTAAAATAGTAATTTTACGTAAAAGCTTAAGAATTTCATACGACCTCTGTATTAATATCGAATCTCGTTTAACCTCGTTACACGGTTTACTGAGCTGTGATGTAACCAGCGAATGAATAGGAGAATATGAAATCATTATTGTGTGATACATTAATT
Organism: Andrena hattorfiana; assembly: GCA_944738655.2. Lineage (NCBI taxonomy): Eukaryota > Metazoa > Arthropoda > Insecta > Hymenoptera > Andrenidae > Andrena > Andrena hattorfiana. Next base: position 19,313,619 of record OX122889.2, on the reverse strand, counting down.
AGTAACAAGAATAATTAACTCCACGCGTGAACATTCGGTTACTATCTCTTGCAGCACTGAAATGAAATTTATATTGAACAATGAAAGCGATTAGTTCCCTGCGCAAATATCTATTCTGCACTACGTTTCCGTGATATAATTAATCGAGGCGTTGTTGGATTGCGCATACAGTGTTACACGCAAACAATTCCTAATAACAGCAGGGCGGTTGATCCTGAAAACTCGAAAAGATACTTCGCCCGCGTAAGTTTGTATTTCATCACGCTGTTTGAATTTTTACATCTTCCTCTTTGTTGTTACTAGTTAAAGAATTTCGCCTGGAAAAATCCCCATTTCGATCGATCCCACCTTGCGTCAGCACGTAAGAAAATTGAAATTTTCTTTGGCGGTGTATTCGGTAAACGCAGGGACGGCACACTCGATGGATTTATGATGGATATCGCCGGAAAGCGAGTATAGATTGAAGAAGGCCGAAACCGAGAGTGCAAACACTAGGAACGGCAGTCGCCACTGACGGAACGTTATCCTCCAGAGGTAAGCAAGGAGCAATCACAGATATTCTACAGCAAAAACAACCAACGGAAAGGTGTTCTCGTAAATCAAAATTCGTGCGAAGAACGCGCAACTTTTGAATCTTTCGTTTCCCACCAAACAATAGTAAAATCCAGTAAAACATTAATTTTCCCGCGAGATGCTGTTTTGATTCGATAGTAAGCAACAAAAGTAGACGATATCCACCATAAAATCCTCGCGAAAGTGGTGTCCTAACCGATCTGTAGGTACATAAGATGGAAGACCAGTCCCGAGAGAATTACCATTAATCCACCAACGGACTTTGTAAACCTCTGCGCTGCATGAGATTAAAGCTACTAGCAGAATTCTAGATAAAACGCAAACACCTTCACACTTGTGTAGCAACAATCACAGTGTGATAAATCTATCTACTTCGATGAAAAATAGTTCATTGCAATGTATCAAAATTCAAAGCATTGATGTTCGGAGAATAATCGGTGAATCAATGGAAATAACACTAAACAATACCGAGTGCATAAATCTTGAAGTAGCCGAAACGAGATGAAGCAAAGTCACACGGCCAGAATGTCCTTTTTCCCGTTTCGCTAACATTACCTATTCCACCGCTAGGTTTTACCTTCGGCCCTTTTCAACGTTCGAGCAACCACTTCCTTTTACCTTGGGGAGTGATAGCTTTCGAAACGTTACATTATACACCAGGAACTCCTTTTGCTGGTACGTCAGTTCATCTTTGCCTCCTTCGCCCGTCGATAAAATAGACGAAGAAGAGGACTGTGCAGAGGGCAACAGAATGAACGCAAGGTGAAAAGGACAGAAGACAAGGAGGAACGAAGAGAATGGCTAAGATAAAACTGCGAGAAAACCGGGACTGCAAGAACAGAGAGTATGTACCAGGTATTATCTATATGCGACGAGTTTACGAGCCTCTAACCCTCTTTACACTCGCGTCTCGGTTCTCCGCCATGTTTCGTCATCTGCTTAAGAGTAAAACATAATCCAGCCACTTACACTTACACCTTTCCATGAGTATCGCCAGCGACGAGGTTTGTGAAATCTATTTGCGATGTTTATAGGCGTATGTTATCGAATTTGTTCATAAAACCAATCTCCGCTGTCTACGATCTTTCTTGACACTTGGCCCGGAGGTAAACTCAGGCACGACTACCGAATTGAACTTTCCACAAGGTACGTACTTTGCAAAAACATATCCCACCGTCTCCTTTGTTTGATATTCCAGGGGAAGTTCAGGGAACATCGTAAAAGATGAAAAGCGCACTTCGGAGAGATTAATAGAGCGACACTGCTGAGCATAGCCTGACGAAATTACATGGAACTTCCTGCGTAAAGTGAATAAGGGAAGTAGTAATCCGTGTACGACAACGGAGCAGCTTTCTCCGTGCCGTAAAAGTCTTGTCGAGTCCCCCGACCGTCGCTGAAGCATTTGGAACCAAGCAGTTCCCGAAACTGAACGGGCAATTAACAACGAAAGCCCTTGTACCATCGTTTACGATCTTTCGAGTAGATTAAACCGTGTAGGTACAGAGAATACAACAAGAAAAGATGCTACACGCGTTGTTGCGTCATAAATCAACTGAGAGGAGCATCCGCGAAAGATACGCGCTATGTAAACGGTCGCGTAAAAGTCAAACAGCAATCGTTACGAACCCGATCGGCATGCGGACGTCTTCGAAAAGTTTAAGCGATTTGATCGACTCCGACTAGAGCCGCACACCTTCAATCGGGTCGCAGTTATATTCGATAATAAGCACAGCTGGTCAAATTCAATTATACGGTTCCCGAGGGCAAGTAATCCAATTTGCACGTCATCAAGTCACGCAGGCGAAACTAGTTCGAAGACCCGGGCATATAACCGACCACATGTATCAAATATTGAAGTTCCTAGATTGCGCCGGACCGCCCTCGGGGACGCCAAATAACTGCCGCGGCCTGAAAACGCGCGAAGGCTTGTGTCGAAACACGTCTCTAGTTAGCCCGCTGCGATGATCTGCATCGACGGGACGTTCTAAAGGGACTTAACTTCTAAAGGAAACTCGGAATCAAATTATCACAGCCAAACGCATCGCGTCTCCGTCCTTGTCTTCCGCCTTTTCTCGTTTCCCGTTCCTCCCCGTCGGTTGCCCCGAAAAAACAACAGACATAGAGGAATATATGACATAAACGTTACGCTAAACCGGCTGACTTAACGTTATTTACGACTGTTGAGGACACTGACAAGGAGTTCGTGGTATGAGCGTGATTTTTTTTGCTTTGCACGTGCAACGGGGATCACGCGTGACCTTTCAGAAAATTTTGCAAACGGAGCAACGCACGGTAGGTACAACGTCCGCGTTAAAAGGAACGTAGCCGTGTCCCGCGAGCAAAAATAAAAACATATTACGCACGCCTCGGTTGCAAGGATTTCCAGCAGCGCTGAGTAGCGGGCGTATTAACGTTTTTCCCGGGGTAATTCCACACCTCTTGCGAGTGCGCGCGCACCGAATGTGCATCGAGTACAATACGAAATGTGTTTTGTTAACAATACACGGTCATTTCGCGTTCCCGGAACGAATGTTATTTTACCCATCTGTGAAAACAGCACCTCCCAACCTCTCCGCTCTCCGCGTTACTCTGATCGTCCACCCTCTGCCTATGCAAATTTACGCAACCCCGTTCGTTCGATATCTTTAAGTTACAACTGGAACTGAAAGGCGCGCGACGATTTCGAATGCCTACTTAAAGGGGTAGGTTACCCTTAACAGCGCAAAATCAGAACCTTCTCCAAACGCGTATTCTGAAGTAATAAATGAATATAGAGATAATTTTTGTTTGAAGTTTTAAGCGTCATTTCGTTGACTTTAATGCGCAAGAAGAAAATTTTAAATATATTTATAGGAAAAAAAGTTATAAATATAAATGTGAGAGCGTGTACGCGTTTGATGGTGAACACGATTCCGGACAGGTGAATTACCTAAAACATAAAGTAAAGGCATTTTTATAATCTGTAAGACAGTCTCCATCTTATGTATGAAGCAAAATTTTGTAAACAGATTAATATAATTTATATGTTGATGTTTCTGATTTGATCCTTTTTTTTTGTAGGAAAAATATTTTTTATCTTTTTTTTAAGAATTTACATTGAAAATGTGCTCCCAATACATAGAGGGGAATAGCTTCCTGCAGCTCCCTGTAAATTTTCATTAAAATCGTTGGAGCAGTTTCCGAGATTTTATGTTCACCGTTTTAGACAACGTAGTTTCTGGGAAATCGCATTTAAAGTTGGACATCGTTATACGATCTCATGTACAGGCTCATACATTTTTTACTGTAATTCTCTCAGTTTTTAGAATTTCGGGGCGCGGTTGCGCTTAAAATACGTGAAAAAGATGTACCTAGCGGAATATGCAAACATCCAAAAAAACAATTTTTGAAAATTTTGAGGGTAACCTATCCCCTTAAGAGGCGCATTTGTGAAAGAATTATACGATTGCAAAAGCCGCCGTACCGCGTTACGATCTATATTTGGACGCGCGGTTGTTTGAATTTTCGAACAGAAACTCACTCACATGTGACTCGCATTGCAAACATCGTAATGCCGCGAGTCAAGGCGCCAAGATAAATGCGTGTAATAGGCAAGGTGGCAGACATCAGGCAGAATCGAGCCTAGAATCAACAAGTTGGTTAGATTTGTTAAATATAATTTGCTACCACGAGACACGGCCAATTTATATTTCAAAACATACTATTTTCCTCCTCAAACGTGTGTACTTGGTGGTGCCGTAACGTAAACGCGCGTAAAAATGAAAACCAACGTCTCGTGAAACTTTTAAGTGTTCATCCCATTCCTTAAATCCGCAAAAAACTGCGGTGTGCAATTGGTAAAGTGTAATCAGCTCGTAAATATAAATACCGCGTTTATTACAATCGCGCGCGGACGGGAGATCCAGCCCTCCATTTCTATCAACGATACGAAAGAGCATATTTTCGCGGCAAGATCGATACGACGCGAGACGTCCAGACTGCACTCTCGAAAATACCGTCCAACGGTAACTAGAGAGCGTTTATTAAAGTCCCCGTCGAGATGGCGAAAAATAAACGAGCAATGACAGCTGAGACCGAATGACAGCCGCGGCAAGCTTAACCGTACTGTCCTCTCCGCAAAGATAAACTCGTTCTGTCCCTGTAATCCCTTTTTAAAGAAACAAATCGCCAGCAGCGAATCAAGAGCAAGCGTATTCGCTTGTTCAATGCGAACGCGGACCACCCATTGAAATATGGTCCACGGAAGTGCGCGATTTTCGTCTCTGTGACAGCGAGGACTTTTCAATAAATCATGCACAATTGTTTGGCTGTTGAACGTCGCATATTTACGGAAACAGACCGCACGAAAAGTATCGAGGAAATAAAAAAGTATAAATCAATTACGGGAAGATATAATTTATCACAGTGAGGACGACGCAGGACCGCTAGAGAAATTTCTGTTTGCTTCGCTCGTTCGGCACACCAATGGCGTTTCAACTCGTGGAAGCCTTTTCGCGGATGTGGCCGCAGTGGGCTGCCACAGTCGTAGGTCAGTGAACCTTTATGAATTTTACTATTCTTCGACACTTTCGTTTGGGCTTCAATAGCTATCGAAAATATTCATAACTTTGCAACAATCTGCAAAGTCCGATAGATACACAGAGACGAGTAAAATTAGGAGCATGCAACTGTATACGCGCTGCTACTACTATTTCTCAAGTTAAATAGCACGAATTCTTATATTTTAACGCTCGTCATTGTATCTCTGAAAGTTCCAAACAATCGTGTGCTAGAACCTTCACGTTAAACCTACGACATATTTATGCAACATCAATCGAAGATTTTTACTATAGTGACTTTGTTATCTTTCAATTTTGGACTTGTGGTTGGTTGGACGTCCCCTTATCTCGCGTTATTAACTAGCGAGGAGTCACCGTTTCCCGTGACGGCGAGTCAAGCCGCGTGGATAGCCTCTTTAATGCCATTTGGACGCGTTATTGGTTCCATTTGTGGGGCGGTTACAATGGAATATTTTGGCAGCAAGACGGCTCTCTTGACGTCGGGGATACCCATACTGATAGGCTGGATTCTCATAATAGTTGCCAATTCGGTCGAATGGCTTTACGCCTCTAGAATTTTCGCGGGTAAGTAATTCACTGTTCACGCCTAGCTTCGATATTTATCGCTACACATGTATAGTATTTCCGTCACTAACATTTCCCCACTTTGAAAATAATCCCGCTCCCGGCAGGAATCTCTCTCGGAATGCACTTCAGCTGTTTTTCGATTTACATCGGCGAAATAGCGACGGCGCACATTCGCGGTGCGCTGGTCAGCACGATAGTGAATGGAATTCCGATCGGATTGCTGATTGGCAACATAATGGGCACTCTGATATCAATGGTGTGGTTCGGTATCATCAGTTTACTTCTGAATATCAGTTACCTCGCGATATTCCCGTTTCTGCCGGAATCGCCGTATTATTACGCGCTCCACGACAACACGGAGGAGGCGAAGAGGACCATCCAATGGTACCACAGGAAGTCGAACGTCGAAGCGGAACTGCTGATCATCGAGAGTTTCGTTGAATCCTCCGGGACCCACAATTTTCGCGAGAAGCTGGTGCAGATGACCGAGAGGAAGAATCGCCGTGTGTTCATCATGATCGTGCTGCTGTTCATTTTCATGCAGTTCAGTGGCCTCAACACCATCACGTTCTACATGGAGATCATAGTGAGGAAGGCGAAAGTGACGTGCATCGAACCATCCATGGTTGTGATTCTCTCCGGCGCACTTGGTATATCATAGAATTATTTCGTAGAACCCTTATGAGACTAAAGCAGTCGAAAGTTTCGCGGTTAAGCTGCGTTCACTCCTGTTGAAGAGAGCCAGGTGTCGTTTAAACGCCTCGCGATTAGGAGACGAGAAAACAGCAATTAGCTGCCCATTATTTCTCGTATCGCCGCTGTCAAATCTATACAGCTCACCATGCTCGTATTCAGGTATAGTGGTCGGTTGGATCAGCGTGATTCTGATCGATCGGTGCGGCAGAAGGTTTCTGTTGATGCTGTCCTGCAGCTGCGCAATCGGGGCGACGGGGCTTTTAGCATTACACTTCATGCTGCTGGATTCCAATTTGGATCCAAAGAATCTGGAATGGCTGACGATCCTTTCGATGTTGCTTTTCACAATGCTGTCTATTGGGCTGATACCGGTCCCGAGCACGATGCTCGGCGAGATTTTCCCGACCGATTTAAAGAGCATAGCCGGATTTCTGGCCAGCATCATATCCGCGCTGTTCGCTTTCCTCACCAGCAGAACTTATCAGCCGCTGGTCGATCTCATCACCGAGAAATACGTCTTCCTCCTCTACACGGTGGCTATGATAATCTGCCTGATATATTCGCTGAAGGATGTGCCGGAAACCAAAGGGAAGACATTGCAGGTAACTTGTAACTGTTCTCCGCGCGGCTCGTTATGTCACTGTACCACTTCTATAAATCTCTTGGTTTCTGAGTATTACTCGCTACAAGTAATGTTTATAGACTCCAAAAGCCATTGGGCGATAATACTTTTGGATCGTGGTAATATTCAGAAACACAAACGAGAGTCTGAGGTCTACGTCATTTTTGGAGGCTCTCTTAATGCAATGTTTACAGGAAATCCAAGATATGCTGATCAGTCAAAGTATGCACGTATTACCTGGCAGAACGGGTCGATAAGTAACCGGGGTATAAAACGCGATGTAAGGAACAATGATCTCAGGAATCACTATAATTATATTTATAGGCGGTTGTGTCTTATATCTGTGTAATACGAAATAAAGACGGTGCTACTACAGTTTCTTGCAAATTCCCGTTCGTTGTACAACGTCGAAACCGCGATTTATTATAAATGTATGAATGTTTCATCTCGATACAGCAGGAACGGTGAATAATTTAGACGGAACTACTCATGCCTTATCTTATCATGGAATGTCGTAAAAGGACGCTAGCTATCAACTAGGCGGTATAATCAAAATTGGTAATCCCGATAACACCATCTGCCAAGTTTCTTGATTTAGGATGTCGGACGGAAAGAGCAGCCTGCGAGCAAAGGCAGTATTCCTAATGAACGCGACATTGGCTAAATAGCTGTCTCATACTAACGTGCAATTAATCGGTTCGCGCATACGCTCGACTCGCTTACGCGAAAGTGCTATTTAAACTTACGATCAGTTTCATTCGAAAGCAACGGCTTTTCATATCATGGACTACTTAGTTAATCAAATTGGATATTAATGCATCGAGATTTCTGGCCATCGGCTTTAAAACTAAAATGACTGACAAACCTGCTTGTATCAATTTAGCATAGAATTGTGTATGTCACAAGTGCGTGATGTCATCACTGATAAGGTTGGTACGAATTTACTTTCGTATGTCAAAACGTACGCCAGACCCCAGCCTCTCAACAGTGTCTTGTGTGGTATATGTATAAAGCAGAGGCAAAAATGAGTAATTTTCTTGTGAGGAGTCCGCGTTGTATCACCTGTGGTATTAAATTTTCACGTAGAAACTAATTGAAATAACGTGTACAGTGTTTGCAAATTTATCTACGTTACTCATACCAACATCTTTCATGTCGTACATGTATACTACAAATTATTCTTAAAAACCACATAGTGGATCTCGAATGTTTATTACGTCTTACAAGATTTTTTCGTTTTACACCGTTTGTACGAGAATTAGATCAAAGTGTATCGTTAAAATTGTCGCCGTTATCTCTTATTAAAGCTACAAGGTTGGTTATAGCATTCTCGTTACTCTCGACACATCTAATTCCTTGTTTGCCTTTTACATGGCAGACAAAAAATTAGAAATCGAAAAAAGTAATTATTAACGCCGGGAACTAAACGTACCGTCTATCGGTTCGTTCGCTGAACGTGCCAAAGCGTGATAGGTACTCGAATATCCCCTGCAACGAGGAAATGCAACGTTTGTTATCTTATCTGCTTAAAATCAACTGCACATTCATATTTTATCATTTCTAAAGGCACCCACTGCTGATGCAAATAAGAGTACACTCAGTCAATTCGTATCTTGAGAGGGGAAACCATGATTGAAGAGACACATGAGAAATTGACCGGAAAAGTGACGTGGCCGCAATGGATCGGCGGCATCGGAGGTAAATAGATTTTATAGCCAGCGAGCATCTCGGATACACGTAAAAAGTATGAAACTCGCTGCAGTTTCTGCGCGGCGGTAATAAGCGGAAGTCCGAAAGGGCCAAACTCGCCGTAGACGAGAAACTTCCACTTCATTTTCTTTCCAGTCGACGAACCATCGATTTCCAATCTGTTCGCAGTTGCACTGTTAGTGTGCCAAATAGGATTAATGGGAGGATGGTCTTCCCCGTACATCGCCAAGTTAACTTCCCCAGGATCCTCCCTCCCGATCACGATGACAGAAGCGTCCTGGGTGGCGTCGTTTCTGAATTTCGGAAGACCGTTCGGTGCGATCGGTGGTGCTCTCTCCGCCAGTTATGTAGGCAGCAGGACAACCATTCTGATCAACAGCGTGCCCATTGCGCTATGCTGGCTGTTCACGATCGTGGCGAACAGCGTCGAATGGCTGTACGTGTCCAGACTTCTCGGCGGCATCAGCTTAGGTGTGGCCTTCAGCTGTTTTTCCCTCTATCTAGGAGAAATAGCGGATCCCAGCATCCGAGGAGCACTGGTCGCATTGGGCATAATCGGCATGCCTTTCGGAAACTTCGTCATGGTCTTGATGGGAGCGTACCTGTCTATGGCGACGTCAGGCATAATCTGCCTGGTCCCCTGTTTGATCCTGATGGTAATTTTTGTCTGGCTGCCGGAGTCGCCTCACCACTTGGTGAAGAAAAAGCTGGACGAGAAAGCGAAGGCCTCGATCCGTTGGTACCATCGGAACTGTGACGTGGAATCGGAATTCGTAGCGCTAAAGAAGTTCGTGGAGAACACGAATGAACAATCGTTCGTGAATACTCTGAAAGAGTTCAGGGACGTTCGCTTCAGAAAGTCGTTGTCCATCATCACAATCCTTTTTATGTACAGCCAGTTGTGTGGTATAAACAGTATCGTGTTTTACATGGAAACGATCTTAATATCGACCAAAGTCTCCGTGATAGAACCGGCGCAAATAGTTATCATAGTGATGGCGTTCGGAATCGTTGGATCCGCCCTGTCAGTGTTCCTGATGGACAGATTCGGAAGAAAGTTACTGATGATCGCATCCTCTGCCGGCGTGACGATATCTTTGTGCATCCTGACGCTCGGCTTCCAACTGTTGAGCTTCGGTTTCGATCCAAAAACGGTGGAGGGACTACCGATCTTCGCGATGATCTCCCTTTATCTGTCAGTGTTTATGGGCATTTTCGCTGTACCATCCGCGGTATTAAGCGAAATATTCCCCTCGCATCAGAAATGTATTGCTGCGTGTTTCGGCAGCTGTGCGTCCGGTGTATGCGCCTTCGTCACCTCGGTTACTTACTTGCCTTTGCTCGACCTAATGACCGAGCAATACATTTTCTTGCTTTACGCACTCCTGATATTAACGGCCGTCCCATACACGATATTTTTTGTACCCGAGACGAAGGGGATGTCTTTGCAAGAAATTCAAACACAGCTGATACAGAAGAGATAGATCTTTTGGAAATCGTAGTAGCTGTCAAATCTGTCACAGTTTCAAAGGAACCGCGCAGTTTCAATGAATCCGAACAATGCAACGTTTGAGCGAAGTTGCGCCGAGATAGGCACAACTGCGTGTAACAACGATGACAATGTACCTGCATCAAGTGTATGTAACAATCCCAATGATAAAATGTAAAAGTGATTTTGCTAGATAGTTCTAGATTAAGCTCCAACATGCGCTTCGCTATTTCACGAATCTCTTTTAAGTTTTGTAAACATGAGACTAAAATACATCATATTCTATTAAGTATTAGGTGAAAACGTCACGGTTGGCTCCCATACGAACCATAGTGTTTCCAGCAGAGTCTTATTACAGCAGATATTTCATTGGAGCCCGGGAAAGCGCATCGCGAAGAAGTTTCCAGTAAATCCAAAGAGCCGAGCGAAGCCTCAAATAATAATGGGAGAAAAGGTCGCGGATGCCTGCTGTTCTTTTGCCTTCCATTCTTCCCTTAACCGAGAAACGATGTACCTATTTCTCTTTGGGGGCGGACGTACGCCACGGCAACGTCGACGATGGAACTCGGCCAGTTTCATATTTTAGAAGACGATATTTCAGCCGACCTGGCTACAACGTTGAAGATGTCACGATCCCATGGTGGCACTGTTGAAAATTGGATGCCACCTTATCTCGTTCGGGTCATTGCTGGTGACTCTCGTTGATGACTTCCGTGTTAAACGTTGCAGAAGTTAGAGCGGCAAGAAGGGTCTCGCGGTTACATATTTTTCATCAAATTATTTTATTGAATCGTAAGTTGAAAAATGGTAAAGTTATTAACAATATTAACCAAATCTGACACATGTTTTCCAGAGTCTTACCTCTCGTTATCGCTCTGACTCCACCTCCGAAATCCTAGCTAGTTCGGTTCATAATATAATTCCAGTTATCAGGCCAACTGCAATTCTCAGTTCGAGTTAAATCCTAAACCAAGCTCTGTCTTAAACTACATGCAAGCTGTATACCTATCACCTAATTGTAAGTACCGTTATTTCGACGCCAAAATGAGAGTCATCTACGCAATCTTCGATGTTAGCTTCTGCGGAATATATACATACATACTTGTTGTGCTTGGTGAAATTTCCATAATAACATTTCAGATGTAAACGAGGTTAATCGATTACTCAAATGTCACCGTTGCTTCACAATAAACGTTTAGCGTGCCGCACCCGCGTACGAACCTCCACTCGGGCAACACGCCTAATTAACATTTTAAATTCATTACCGAGCAACCCAATTACGATACGAGAGGTGCGCGGAACTAATAACTGTTTGCACCAACCACCGCCAGATAATGGCCGCGCTCGACTTTGCCTTTCTGACGTTCCGACGTCGTTAAGTTATTGCATCGACCAGCGCGGGTTTACCGGTTAAGCCGATTTCAAGCGAATCGCCCAGCGGCATGCGAGATCATAGAAACTGTCGCAATTAATGCCGCGTATCCGTCGCCAAATCCAGATTGAGGTATCAGAAAGGGCTTTAACACGGCCCTGCCTGCTCGCCTCGTGAAGTATTCATATCGCTTCTTTTCCTGCCGTTATCAGTGCCATGCACTTCCTTAGCGACCTTTTTATTCCTTTGTCGAACCGGTCGTTACGATTTAGTGGGCATAAAAAACCGTCGTAAAGGAGCGATTGCTACTCGGAAATAAAGCGGAATATTCACGAGAACGTTGAGCCGCTCGAACGAGCATGAAACGGTGAGACAGCGATGTGCTAGCATTCTGTAGTACATTCGTTCAGCGGTAATTACTTTTTTAAACGCGAATCTAAGAAGGTTATCGGAGGAACATAATATTCTAGGATTTCAGCCGTCGATTGTAAAGATGAATCAGAATAGATTCAAACGATCGGGAATGAAGCACAGTAAATTTAGATTAGTGTAAAGAGATGGAAGCATTGTGGAATTCAATGGAATAGAGCAGAACGAATCGAACTGAACCCCGAAAGATTCGTGACAGTTTATTGATTTTATCGACAAATGGAGATGGCTTCCACACTTTCAACCTGCGAAGGAGATAATTAGCATATACTTTCTTACGTATGATCAACGTACAGCAGCGGCCGAGATAGAGCATAAGTCTGTGTGGCTAGAAGTGTCACAGTTGAATGGAACGAATTTCTTCGTTTCAGCGTCAGAGCCATGAAGATGTCTGATGTCACCTTAAACCTTTCCCGTGCACAAACTAGATAGTTTATCGTCGCGAGGATATAAACGCTTCTCTTGACAAAGCCGCGGAAATTGTACGCCCGAAGGCACACATTGTACATCATTGGCTTCCTTCGAGACACTCAAACACACGTCGCTTTCATCGTAGACCTGACGCATCGCACATCCACTTCTGATCTGCTGCAACGTATTAAAAAGATAGTGGAGCGGTTGTCTCGTTCACGTTTGCACAATGCACATCCTTCGAGTATTCATTAGCGGAGATACACGCGGCGTGTGAACATACCACTAGTTTTACTCTAAACAGAAAGTAGAAAGCTGACGATATACATAGATAATCGATGCTTGGACAGTTACCCAATCGTCCACCTACGAGCCTTCACGTCCGTTTCAGAACCACTAATCGCTTTAAAGCTGCCTACAACTAAACCAAGTCAATTATCCTGTCAACCCTTTGTTCTAGATTCTCTTATCCGATACCAATTATGCTGCTAAGTCCGCTAATGCCCGCTGAACTATTCGCGAGTAAAGGATTTGCTCGATGCTCACAGGTAGGTCTGATTGCTTTCTGACAAGTTTCTTATGTATGCATTAAAATTAATTTGTCCAATTGAGTAGTGCATATTCCACTGCTCCGTGTGTCTTTTTACTAACATCGAAAGCTACTACTGTAAATCGTTATGGATCCTTACAGTGCCCGGAATCGACTACCATTTCGAAAATGAACTTGCAGAGACCATTGGTTCCGATTATTGCTCCAGTCGCTAGGAATCGATAAAAGTGCTGGCACTGGGTTGTTGCGCCAAAAACGAAACAGCAGAGCCATTCGTTTCACTCGCCGAGGCCCGTCACGTAGCTTTAATTTACTTCTACGACAGTCTTGAATCGAGATACAACAGGGGAACACGCATAGGTTGCGAAAGAAATTATTGCCGTTTACCAAATGCAAATAGATTTACCCCACGACACAATTTATATCGTCACTCGAGCTTGATTAGTTTAGGGAACAAACTGCGGTACCTCGCGAATAATAATGTAAGGTTAATTAATCTTCCCACACCCTATTTGCCCTCCCCTTGCAGACTATTATGCGCACTTGAAATCTGGGATCCCTTCTTCTAACACCTTAACGTCGAGGCGCAAGAAAAATCATATATACGACGTGTAATAATGGAACGCCTCCAAGTTTCAGTCAATAAAGAAGTTCCGAAATCCATTTTGCAATGCAATAACCCTTCGTGCCACGGCAATCGACAAAGTTTCCTCGAAGCCTCCCCTTCGCAACCAGAAAGCAAGGGAGAAGAACCTTAAAATTCAACGAACCTCGGGGAGATCGTCTTTCCACTTACAAACAGGGATTCCACCCCTCTGTTTTCTTCTTCGGGGACTGGTACGCGGGGCGAGGGGTTTGATCGGCCGTAAAAATCAAAAGATCGCACGCGTACAATGGTGGCAGGGCGCGTTGAATGGAATCGCCTCTATTCCATCCACTTACACGACAACGTGCAGGGGATGCGCGTTTTCTCATTTCCACATGGAGAATGCCTCGGCATTATCCCGCAGCAGCAAGCGAAGGCAAAACGGAGGTGGAAAGGGATATCGGCTGGTCCGAGGGAAATCGAATCTCGAAATCGAAGTAATTTTTTACGACGCGCCGAAGAGCTCGTCGCCACCCCGCTGCTTGTCTAACCGCTTTCTTTTCTCGCCATCGAGCCCGTAAACGAGAACATTATTTTCCCGGGATAGCGGCTGAAAAAGGAAAATAAAATTTTACGGCTGGACCCTCGTCGACCGATGAAAACGGGAACTAAAGATGTCACGGATAGAAGCAAACACGAAGTCCTCGAAGACTGCGGATATCCCTCCACCCCCAGATCCCTGTGTCGTCTTCTCGCGAACTCGATGAATTATTTAAACAAAAGGAACGTGTTGGACGAGCGGTGTCCTGCGACTGAAAAGTTCGATGCACCGCATCATCGACCGGACAAAATGTAGGCTAGTAGTATGTCACGGAAAACGCCGGAATTGGTTGGTCGCCAAGTCGCGGATAGTCAATGGAACGAAGGTAGGAAGGGGAACGAACCTAACGCGGTCTGTAACCTAAATTCTCGCGCACCGACTTCCAGCGATCCCTCTGAAGCAGCCTGCACTGCTTCCGGTGGATCAATGATACTCGTGGTCAACTGTACACAGTGTTGCGCCGCGATACACCACTTCCGACACGTAGCACCGTGTTCCGGTCGTTCGAGCGCATTCTGGGACAGAATCGAAACGAAAGACAGCCCTGAAAAGCCACCTTTCTGCCATCAGCTTGGTAAATGCCACTTCTGATGAATGACCGTCCAGCTGTCCTAGTAGTTTCTCCGTTTTGCAACATTGTCTTCCTTTGGTTCGCCTGTTAACTGGAGCATTAGTATCAACGACGCCACGCCCGATTGCAAGAGGAATTAACATCTGAAAATGCGTCGACATCGGGCGAGTGAACTCGCGAAAGTTTTCTGGAAAAGGCAAATTACTCGAAGAATTTTTAATGACGAAACTTTCACTTCTCGCTGTGCAATTATTTATACGTATTGCGTAAACAATGTGAGGCTGCTTCTCATACAGATGTGACGAATACATTCACAAGTTTCCATACGCGACGAACTGAACCTAACAAGTTATCGACGCTCCAAAAGAATCGAGGCGAAACACAGGTGCGCGAGGAGCAACCTTCGCGTGAATATTTATACGAGCGAAATGAACTTGCAGGGAACAAGTAGAAGCAAGGACTCGCAAGGGATTGCTCGTGGCTCCCATAGTACTCTTGTGTCTCTACGTCTTCCTTCAAGTATACTGACATCAACTTCCAGCCATCGTATCTCCTCGCGTCTTTGTGACCCAGTTTCCTCGTTACCCCACAAACTTTATTTTATAGTTAAATTAATGAAACTAAGTTTTCATACGTTTCGCAGTAAGGATTTCTTCGCCAGACCTACGCAAACCGGCAAAGTGTGATGAACGCCTTTCTTCGCGCAAAGAGGAAAGGATTCTCACTCTCCCACCACCACGCCCGTATACGTTAGAATGATTCCCAAGAAATAAGCAGCTGCAGAAAACAGGGTGACATTCGAACAATCCTAAAGCAGCCCTGACACATCGATGCCATAGCCTCTGGACTTCGTATCCTACATATATGATTACCCTGGTGAAAAGCGGTGGAAGAGAACGTTAGGATGCCTAGGGGAATACTCCTTTGGCTATCGTAACTTTCTTCCTCCTTTTCCTGCTTGGACCTCCTCCTGGCGTGCATCGGCTGTGCCGTGGAAGATGAAATATGGCCGAACCCCTGGAGGCTCGACCACTAAACTCGCGTCTGACCTGCGAGCTTCCTTTCGCTTACGAGATCGAAGGCTATTTGAAACCCCAAATTTCGAACCCCAAATGTCGAAAGTATCTACGTTTGACCGTCATAATGATCTTTTTTCCTTCGATACCTCGCGCGTTACAATCTCCATCAAAACCGGATATCCCAGATCTAGATATTCTGGATATTTGGTTTGGAAGCCCAGGAAAAATACGACTCCAAACTGTTTCCCTGTATTGTTTTTAAACGCGGTATTCCGTTCCGCTGTCTACTTCTGGATTTCCATAGAAAGCATTTCGAGAGATCGATGTTCCCTCGGTATTCCAGTGAAATGTTTTGGGCCGTACAATGGATACGCAGAGAAAAACCGGCGCATTCGGTTTTCTTTTATAGTCTTCAGTTTTCATACGATCGGCAGAGTGTGGAACGTTGATTGGAATATCCAGGAGTATAGCGCAACGAATTCGGCGTAATTTCACGTATTCTACGCTCGGCCTTCGTTAACATAAACTTGCGCTAGCGTGGCACGTCAGATATAGTACAAGCATGCGACAAGTATAGGCGCATCGTGCCTCTAAAGTCGAATCATTAGTCATGCAATTTACCCTGCCGAAGCAATCCGTCTAAATGATAATCAATAGAGACTGATTACTCGATGACCACGTCTGACTATCTGCTAATATCTATACAGAGTGAACCGTTAATCGACTCTGTACGATCATTGCAGCTCATGAATATGGATTATATGTATATGCCCATGTACTTACCTATGATTCCACATAACGAACATGCAGCCGCGAATTTCAATAGCAGCTGCGCTAATCGTAATACAAAGAAAACACCCTTAACGAATCGCCGAATAACACCGTGTAAACCGTTTGATATCATGAGTAATGAAATTAGGAACTGCATAATATCGCTGGCGAAACGTCACGAATGGAAACCACAACGTTAAACGAGTTCATCGTTGGTATTAAATGGAAGCTGCAATCGATCGGTACAGCAAAGCATTCAAAATACGACAAACAACAGAGACAGACCTTTAAACCCTGACGCGTCCATGAATCCATGCCTACCGGGAATAATTACAGCGCATTTACAGTTGAACGTGGAAATCGAGACGAGCAAATAACGCCAGCGGGTGAAGAGGTCGTTAAATCAACAATAACTTTCGAAATGATACGGTTCCGACGAACAGAGTGTACGTTCGTAACAATTCAGAATTGAGAGGATGATACCACTGCAACGTACAGAAGAGGGGATTTCAGTTAAACACGTTTCTTTGCCCTGTTCCATTGAATTAATTGGTGGGAATACAATATAATTCGTATACCTTACTATACTTGTATGCTATATATACGTATATTAGCTTTACTACTCGGTTTCGCCCGGAATTTAGATTCTCATTTTATAAAAAAAAATATTTTGTGAAAATAGTCATATTCATCTCGATTAGGTAGAAATAATACGCTGAGGCACATTTCGTGAATCGTGACCCTGGAGTTTACCGTTCGAAAGTTTTTAGGCGACAGACAAACACAGAAACATAAACTTTCTGCTTTATATATTAAGATTGCCACCAGAAAAACAGACAGCTTTCTAAAAGAAAAGGTTCTGGAGGGTGAAGAAAAGCTGTAATGCATGCCTGGAAACAATGTTGAATTGTTGGTGCCAGTGGAAGAGACAACTTTCAGCAACAATTCTCTTACTTCCCTCCCCCAACCCGCTGTTTACAAACCTCTTTCTTCAACTTCCGCGATAGTACGCTTGCCAGTTAGAGCGCGCTTGCGAAACGTCTTGGCAGCTCGTCGTAACATTCTTTGAAATGACAGTGTTCGCGGAAACGGCCTGACCGGGCTGACACGACAGCGAGACGAAAAGGTTCGGCGACTTTAGCGAGCTTTGAACCGATGAAGGCAACGTCGTTCTCTGCTAGATGGGGTCTGAAGAGAGCCTCCAAGGTTCGCCACTTGCACCTGGAGAGCTTTGCTTGTCTCTAGAACTCTCGAGCACGTGGTTAACAGACGGTAATTCCACGGCAATACAGTGTTTTCTTTCTCTTTCAGACTGCTGCCCGCGCGGGCGTAGCATGCTCCTCGTTTCTGCAGCGAGAAACAATATTTCAAATGGCGTGAAAGTGTAGAAAATGAACCCTCGTGAATAGAAGGGTAGGTTGATCCTTATACGGTGTTCGTGACATCAGGCTTCGCCCTATTCGCGCACGAATACAATAAAAGGGAAAAAATTGCGTAAAAGAAGCTTGTGAAATATGGCGTGATAAAAAAGACGTAACCGAGGTATCCATTACATCGCCTCGAAGACCTTCCTTTACGCTGGAGCGTCGAGCTACCTTTATATCGAGATAGCGAGCGGTAATTCAGCTCGTGTGCTTGTGAGCAGAAAATGAAACACAGATTTCTTTATTTCAATCAAGGTCTAAGCTGTCCTTAGTATCGTAGACGTAGAGCATGCAGCGTGGTAGAAAAACTTCGTATCATTCGACAGACTAATGACTGAGAATTATATAAACGGTATACGTGTCTCAAAGGGTAATATTTCAATATCACTGTAGACGTTCACAGTTCAGGTGGAGTTGTACATCACAGAATCATGGTTAACTTTCGCCCTGAGTAGGAAATCATTCGAAGCCCCCGGGCTGCAAGTCTGCCCGGCTCTATTCAGCGAACGTGGCTACTTGGTGTTCAGATTCGAAAAAGAGAACGTATCACAACACGAGATACGTTATTACCTCCGCGTGCCGTGCTCTTGCTACATGCACGCGCGCCCGCTTTATGTATATTTATATCCTTCCGTGCGTTAAATGCGGATATCAAAGAGTTTATATTTGTACGAGCGCCGTGCAACTATTGCTTTTAACGCAGATACGCCCCGAGCACAAATTTCGTCTAAGAAAATAAATAATCAGCGGGATGTTAAAGTTGGCAATTTTTTCCAATTGTATTTGAAATCTGCTCGACCAGTTTCGCTGTCGAACTTTGCTTTCAGAAGAGCTTTTCTGGGGTCGCGTGTAATGTTCCTGGCTAGGTCACCGCTTCTGAACTGTGGAAACTTCCTCCTCAGCAGATATTTATCGATGGTTCGAGATGTTTTTTCTTATATATTTTGTACACTGATTGTGAGAGACGAAATAAGGGAGGTGTTTCGTTTGGATAGATTCCTACTTAGATTTGGTATTGTCAAGTATCGTTGAGAATAAGGTACGGGATAGCGAGAGTTAATTAACATACGGGAGAATATTAAATTTGTAAGAAAATAGATCACAGAACAGGGATGATAAGATTCGCAGCGTTTAATTGAATTTCACGAACAGCCGCGCGGATTGTTTCGCGATCTGAGACTGCAGGGAACTGTTAAAGCCGTGCATGCACGCGCTACCAACAGCCTTGGCCCGATTACGATTTATTAGGTCCGTGCATCGGCAACAACGGCGTAGATTACAGCGGCAAAGCAGCCTTTGAAAGAGCCGCAGCTCTCGCGCTCAAACATCACGTGGACATGAGACTTTAATAAAACAGAAAATACGGAAGCACGCGAAAGAATGTCTCGCTCGTCAACTATGCGAGGACGATTTCGGAATACCAAATTACCAAATCAATTGCAATTTGTATCAGCGTGCAATCAACGATAACCTGCTGGCTTCCTTTTGTCGTAAACTTGTCGCGTGGAAGAAGGAACGGGAAGAAAATCGCGTCAGAAAGAAATCGCGTGAGAGGAATTCTGCGGAATGCAAACAGACAAGCAGACGATATGAAGACGAAAGTAGTATAGCAAACAAAACAAAGATGAAACAGAGGGTATGGGAGAAGCTTCGTAAAAAAAACGTGACTGGTTTACTTCAGTTTATCCGGCAGCGAGGATATCTCCTCCCCCTTCGGGGATTCAGCCCGCAAACTTATTTATCTCTTTGCAGAAATCTAGCCGAATCTTCCCAAGAGAGAATTCAGGTAGGTGCGATAAAGCCAATTCGCGAGCTGCTCGTGGCCGCGTCTCGTCGGCTCTTCTTAAATCGTCCTACTTTCCGTCGACAAATACAGTGACATTCTACGCTAGTGAATTATCTAGGCAAACAGTTTCTACGTTCTACTTGTAAAAATCAATTAATCGCAGACACATCCCGCCGAGGCTTTTCGAATCGATAATCCACTAACAAAGTGGATAAGAAGCTTGTAAGAAGCTTCGTATTAGATACGTACACCTGGTAATGCTGAAAAATATTTCTAAGTGGAAATGCCCTTCCACTAGTCAGACGTGACAACACAATGGAGTAATTTATTCAAAGCCACGGGGATAGCTCATTGTTCCAACTGCTTTTAAAATAATGGATCCATTGTACACCCGAGCATAGTTAAATTATGCGAAATCGTAATCACGAACGGAATCTAATTGAACGCTCATCCGAGTGAGACTTAAAAGGCCTCGGACCGGAAACGGATCGTCTCGTCATTATTATTACAGGTACACGAACGGGGAAGGTTTCGCTTCTTTAGACTGGATCTATGCACGTTAAAAGCGCCATTGAGTTTCGAGGATTCTGCTGCCTTAATCGCCGTCGAACAGTTTTAATTACTGCCGAAAAGAGGACAGCGATCTGCGACGACAGTTGAAGCTGCTCTTCCGCCACGTGCTTCGCGTAGCCGTGCCAGATTTCGCAAATGCATCTTCGGGACATAATGGAAATGATAAGAAATTGGAGGACATTCGAACGATTGAAAAATTCCATCATCCCTAATGGACTTCGCCCATTATAGATATTAACGCTGGACAGACAAAGCTATCGTTACAAGCTTATCGAACGATATCATGATGTTGCACGTATCAGGATGAAGTTATCGGGAAAATTTGTTAACGCGCCGACTGATTATGGAATCGCCGATAATGTGTCAGAATAATTAATGGTCCCCCTGTTCAACAACGAGGAACGTTTAATCGCGATTGTCTGAAATTCTGTCTGTGCTACTCGATAAACCTCGCCGACAATTTTCCGTCACACTGAGGCTGCGCTGCTCGTATCACCTCGAAAAGTTTCAAGAAACTCCCCCCAAAGGGGTGGCAGTAGGGGAGTGCGGGGTAGATGCTGATGGTACAACAACGAAATAAAGGGAAGGCCGAATACATTTTTTCGCACATTTGTACGTCCGCGCGCAGACTAGTTCCGTTATTCCCGGCACGAACTTTTATAAAAGGCTAGCATGAATTTTTTATAAACCACGGAATTCGTATGCCTCGCGCGCGAGTTTCCGCGGAGAAAATTTTCTTGACATCTAGGCGGCGAGCGTCGAGCAAAGTGGAACCTTAAATTTCGTTACACGTGTGACCACTGGGAGGTGGTTTCCCTGTTCCCAACACTCGGCGATGTAAAAATTATCAAGTTTCAGGAATCGGGTGAATCTGTATCAAGGAACTCCTCGATCTTTCCACCCTATCGACTATGTTGACCGATTGCTCGTATTCGTCAGGGATGTTTGCCCAAACACAGTGAAACTTTCTTGAAGGATGAATGATTCTTCTTGAGAGAATAATTTTCTACAGCTCCTAACAAGACGCAACGGGTAAACAAGTACATATGTTAACCACTTGAAATGATGAAAATCGATCACTGTCACGGGGAATTCTCCTTTCCGTCAAGTTGGCGGTACAGAGATGTGATTGAAAGTTGTGGAGTTTTTATCAAGGGGATTCCATTGGAGGAACTATGTCTTAGCTGAGGAAACAAGATGGTACCGAATGATCCCAGTGATTGTCGATGGAATAAGGGGTTTGAAGAGTTTCAGCCCTTTGATAGATGCAACTTACTCCGTGACTCTTTTCGCATTCTCTGCCCATGAGATAAGCTATGTATAATATATCTCAACGGGGAGCTGTGATATAGGTATACCCTGAGCACATACACGGTAAAGGTTTTATATTCCGCGGACAGAGACTGCGATAAAATATGAACACGCCATAACGTTCGAACGGTTACCAAGTGGTGCTGAGACTGCACCCTCAGGATTTTAAACGATTGGTGTCTCATAAATTGGTCCTCGACCCTTCCTTTCACCGCGTATACCCGTTTCTTCTTCCCCTGCTCCTTTTTCATCCACTTCCCGCAAACTTTCTTTAAGAACACAAAATGCTCCTCAAACATCCACTTCAATAATTTCTTTATCTATTTACACACAAACAGTTGAATTGTACTGGCGCACAATATTCTCATCGAATTACTCTTCTAATTATTTATCGTGAATATTTCATACATTACTGACGTTATTGCTATCTACCTTCTTCGCCGTTATCCCCTTTCCTCGCTCCTATTTCTCCAACGAAACTTTCCCATCATTTCGGTCAGCGCGCTAAGAACACCTTAGATTTCGAGTTCACTTCCGACCCGCCTTACATTTTCGTAACTCACGTTGCACTTGGAGCTGATAATCTTCCGGTGTTCTTCCGCGTTACTTCCAACCGTCCTCATCGTTCCTCTTCCAGCGGACTGCCGGCTCTCCCATTTCCCCCTTCGTCCCGCAAATCCGCCCAGCATCCGCGGGCAGGAAGCTCGAGAGAACCGCCGGCTTTATCCGGCAAGACGTATTCGAATCCTTTCGACGTTGCACTCGTGTCGCCATTTCCAGGTAGCTTCCCCCGCGCCATTCCAGTCGGCGGTTGAGGTCGTCGAAATCTTTGAATGAAATCCACGAGAGCCGGACTGAAGGCCCGTTGGCGAAGCCTCGTCCTTCCATCGATCCACACTCCAGATTAGGTAGAAGTATCTACCTCAAGAGGTTCGTGGAAGAGGTGAAATACGCTGGGGGTGTAGAAGGGTGGATCGCACGAAACGAGATGCTCCAAAACGGGAACGAGGCTTGGGGATTGGGGCCTCGAAAAAAGCGGTTAGAAAGGGAGGTAACAAGAGCGGAAAATGCGCTAGACGTCATTTTTTTTTTAAGTACTCTCTTCAACGAGATCGAAGGAATCGGGGCGATGCATCCCGCACCCTGGATCCTTTAGTTACAGCTAATTATGTAACGAACTATAAGAATGGTAGACCCAAGGAACGCGGCTTACCTACTTGCTGCAGCTCGTAGGAATATTTTCCTCGATAGACGAGCGTTCAATAAATCTCGATGCAAGAACACTGCGGATAATAGGCTTATACGCGCGACGCCGTTCGATGCTCTTGAATAGAAGACAGAAGTGGATGGATTACGTAAGCGGTGCTGCTGCTGCTGACCTCGAATACCCAATCGATCAAGAAGGTATATGTATAACAGAAGGAAGGAGTAAAAAGGAAACCTGCGAACGATCTCCTGCTATAATCTTACATCGCCAAACGCTTCCGTGTATCTTATAAAACTGATAAGATAAATAACCGTAATCCGAAGTGAAGCATTCTCAACTGACAACTGCCCATACTTCACAGCACGCTACACTAAAGTGTTCAGCGGACAGCCGTGCTCTGTGCGGCGAAGAACTATTCTCATAACATTGATCTTAGAACAGATTCAAGGGTTTCGCTCGCGGCATTTCTCGCGTTGGCTTCTAAACACGGTAACCGATTAGTTTTGACACTTGGCAGCGCACCGACAATGCCGCGCGATACAGTTAATCGCGGATTGTTCGAGGGAATAAAATATTTACCCGCGGCGTGTGTCGATCCTGTGCCAAGAGCTGAGTCGCCAGTTGCGAAAAGCGAGCAGCAAAACGACGGATCCGACTCGCGCGAGGACGCAACCGTTCAACCGCATTGCCATTTTTTTCATTCGCTGCTGGCACACGCGTGGTCCGTACCGCGCGCAGATTAAACCAAGGAAGGCAGAAAAGACGAGTGTTCGGGAAGGAAGCTGGAATGAAAGGACTCTAGGTCGCCGCATTCTTTGTCCCAGCCAATCGCAGTGTATGACAGATGTCGCAAGCACGTAATTTCCATCTTCCTGGCGCGCAACCAACTTCCACGAAGTGGCAAACGCCCGGAATAAGGAGGGAAAACTGTACGCGGAATGGTGGATTTAGTGAAAGGTATTGTGCGCTCTTTGGGCTGTGCGAGCGAATAATTTTAAGGGGTTGCGGAACGTGCAAATGTAACGTTTCTAAATGCTCACGAACCAAGAGTACCTATAGGAGGCCTTATGTTACCTTTATATTACTGCAGATTTTACTGGCTTCTCTAATACAAATCATCAATTGTTTGTATTTAAATTCTAGGGATCTTCTAGTCTCCTCTGCTCAAGGAGAATATATTGATGCGTTAGACTATTATTATGAAGGTGGCGCGTACGTGAGCCTTCGTTCATTCTCGATATTTACAATCAGACAAGATGAGAAGCAGGTGCAACGAGCACGTAGCCACATAACGAAGGAAAACAGTTCGAAGAAAGGACTTGGCGAAGAAGCAGCCTCAAGGGCTTAGGAGATCAGCGAGTCTTAGGTGGAAGCCTTCCGGCCCGTATCTGCGCGATATAGCGCCACCCCATTTCTCTCCAATATATGACCGAAGTATCTGCCAGATAGGAAAGCTCTCAGATCTCGGATGTGGTGTCAGAATTTGTGGTATGTTGTCTGATTATCATCTTACGAGCATCTACGTTCACGCTATCCACGTTGCCACTTCAATTCGTACAATCATTGCAACGGAGAATAGCGCTTCCCGACATTTCTTAAGCGTGCAAATGTACGAACGTTCTCGCTGGCTTTAAAAACGTGCAGTGAATAATTTACTAGCTCCTAGCGAGCGCCTCCATTTTATTTATCTCCGTTTTGGAATATGATATCACCTACTCCGTTTTTCCTCTACATTCGCCTGCCTCAAACACAAGTTACCAAAACAGTGCACGGTTGCAAACGGATAACATGTTCTACTTCGTAGCTTAGTTTCTTCCAATTTTGACAGTTCTTCCACGCCTCTTTATCAGCTTATTATTTTATGTATTTGAGAACTGTTAACACAACGAACCGATTTCCCAGAACCGGCTTTCTAGAAGATAAGGAGCGCTTTAAACGGTCACACAGCAATGATCTGGAGCAAAGAATCAAACGCCCTTCAGACCCACAGCAGATCGACGAACAATGGCAGTGAACGAAAGCAATTAATTCTCCTTGGGAAGGCGGCTCGCGATAATTCTTACGTTTCGTTCTTGATTTGGATTGTGCGAAGCAAGTGTATCGAGTACTTTATCCGGTCCCCTTTTGTAACAGTTACAAAAGAGTCCAGCAACAATGGGGCTGACTGTTCGCGTCAGTTTCACGCACGTGCCTGCGGCGTCTCAAAGACGAAGACATCCGATCCTCAGCGGTAGTAATCACGTGATTTTTTATAACTCCACTTTCGACGGCAAAGCGCACGCTTCTGGTCCCCATTGCGGCGACACTCGCTCGAGAAACGAGCTTGATGAAAGCCTGCGTAAGAGTCAAAGACCAATGGAGATCCCCCTTAATGCAGAAATATGATGGTGTGCGTACCTACAGTTAAGCGAAAATCTAAACCGTGGAACCATTTCCTATAATAAGACAGTTCAAACGACAAGTATTTTGTGCGAAGAACTGATTTCCCGAGTGGAAATGTTTTAGGAAGGACCCACTTTCCTATTTCAACGGAATATCGTCCTTCTAATTTTATAGCGCGATTGCCACTTTTAAAGCTGACTATCGCTTTTTTAATAGCCAAAAAGAAGGTTCCACCGACCGTGATATTTCTGCCGAAGGTCCGGGTAGCACCCTTATGTCTCCTGAATGATCCTGCAGGCGAGAGGACTAACGCGCCACACGAGTCCCTAGCTGCAGGCGCTGCCAGCCGGGAAAAGATTCATGGAGGCCATTATTCACAAACGATTTAGCGCCGGAATAATGAATACAGCGATCTATACGGCTACCAGTGCAGACGGAAAGGGGTCGGAGGTTGACCCTAACCACACCGCATATTCGAAAGCAATTCTCACTCCGAATTCTTCTCTGCCTGTTCTCCATACCCGTTTCGAAAGCTGGAGGACACTCTTCGTTTAGGTTGTTGCGTTAATATCTCTCGCGTCTTGACGTCGCATAGGCTGTGTCAACGTTGACGCTGTCGAATAATTATTTATCGCCCGCTGGCATTATTGAAATACACGACGCACCAGCGAGTGACATCAATTTCTTTGATACGTATACGAATCGTTCCAATCGAGCGTGCATCGGGGCAACGCGAGGGAAAAACGTTATCACCCAGAAACCCTTTCTCGTCGCCGATTTTTTATCGAGATTTTCAGATTTACGGGGAGGTAAACGCATCGATCTTAGCCCCCTCGATCGGACAGGCAGATAAGGCAACGTAATCCATAAAATTTCACCGAGCACGACTGTAATACGCGGCTCGGTCGTAGGATTTGTCCCGAGTCAGGCGCACAGCATAAATCAACCCGCTCGCTATTGTACGGGCGCGGGTTCCGAGCTGGACTCCGGTGCATGCACGGCCAAAGCAAATATTTTATCCCGGCGAATTAGCATAGATTTCAGGTGTATCGCCAAATGGGAAGCCGTAATCACCGAAAAGGTTTATCTGCCAACTTGATCCACGGTGCTGACCGTCGCGCTACCCGGCGGGAGGCTATATTACCCCATAACGCAACTTAAGGGCGGATTCTCGTGTAACAGCCTCCAAAAGTAACTGATATTTATCTTTTTTTTTTTTAAAAAAACTATTGTTAATATTGGATTAAACTCTTATAGGATATAAGGTTGGCATCCATAAACTAGGCAGAATTTTTTTTATGTCTATCCTTCTTATTATTTATTCATTCTTGTAGAATCTTGTTAACCTCTTCGACGATGTTAGTGTGACATGTAGCACCTGACATAGTCATCCGATTGCAAAAAGAAGAAAAATTTCTTACATTTAGGTAGATAGTTTACGCTGGAACTGAACATAAAATTTTGGATTTTAGTTTTTATTTGTAATACTTCTTTCAATGATATAAAGCAAATTTATCAAAAGAAAAAAGTTTCCTTTTTCTTTCAAATGACATAACTTTTTCAATTTTTCATTTTTTTTCTTCAAATTAGGGTCAATCCCAGCGTAAACTATCTAACTTTAAGAAACTTCTTTTTTTGCAAACACGTGACTGTGACAGGTGCTACACGTATCGCAAACAGGAGTTACATCGTCGAAGAGATTAACAAGATTACACAATAATTAATAAATAATAGGAAGCATCGATATAAAAAAATATTTTCTACAAGAATAAAGTTTAATCCAATAGTAACAATAGTTTTTAAAAAAAAATCGTAATTATCACTTACTATTGGGGCTGTTACACGAAAATCCCCCTTATCGATCAAAAGGAAACGTGCAACGTAGATATCACGCTAATACGCCGATGTCGGAGCTCTGTTTCCGTTTGACGCTCAACCTCGCAAAGAAATTAATTACAACCAGGATGGCTGAAGTCAACGTGAAAGTTGCAGGCTTCGTTAAAATTACGGGAATCACGAGTTGCCGTAATAACGTAAATTGTAAAGTGATCCGAGAGGAAGCGTATATTTCTTCATCTTTCAGTGCAAACAAGTGTTATTTATTCAACATCGAAATTGCGTTCGCATGTTTACTCAAGTCCACATTACGAATTCATCACGTTTGGAAATTTCATTAAACTAGCGGGAATATACGAATGAATACATTTCCGGTAACAGAAAGTTTCAAAATTATGATGATCGTACCAATCTACAGGTATACGTATCGTCGCTCCTTTCTTGTTCTTCCTGGACCGTTTGACGAACACCAGAAAGTTCCTCGATACATTTGATTGCCTTGTGATTGAAGAATCATATACTTAATCACCGTGCCCGACGCTGTTTGGGCGGTTCGAAATTTCGCAGAAATTCCACGTTAAAAGAAATGGTTTATAATACCCATCCAGCAGCTAATAATGTTTCGTAAACTCAACAAATTATCGAAAAGCAGTTGGTAAAATATTATTCATTTACGTCGCATATCGGTATTAATCGTAAGAATTATTTCCATGGAGGGCATAAAAAGCGATAAATGCAACGAAAGCATCGCTGGCAATATAAAGTAGCATGAAAAAACGAATAATGGAATGTATATTGTCGAATACGCTTGTGCTATCAATTTGGCCATCGATCATTGCTAAAGCTATCGAGAGAGCTTCGATGACGTAGTGCAAACAAAAGCAATCCGAATTCGGATGTCACTGATTGTGAGATTCGATATGTTTGTGAAATTCGATATGTAGTCTTTCAGAATCCATATAGACCACGGTATTCGAGGAAGAAATATGGAAAATCCATTTTAGCGTTTGCACTCTGTAAAATAACAGTTTCGAAAATACGTCTTGATGGGATTGTACGGTTTCTAGGGAGTTGTATGATCAAAGGAACTATGGGAACGTTAATACGGTATTGCCACGAGGAAAAAGAGAAACGATCAGAACTCTCATTTTACCGCCTCATCGAGGATTCTATCTTCGGAGGAGCCACGAAGGTGGAATCTCTCTGCTCCTCGTCGAAATAACGGAAGAAACCGAACGATATTTAAAGGCCCCGTAAGATGAAATCGATTTCCTGCCAGTCGATGGTTACGTGGCGGCTAGACGGTCGGACATCTTGCCGAGATGCTCTCCGTTCCCTCATAAATGAGTCAGCTTGCACTCCGATCGTAAGTCAGAAATAAAAACGACGGGGGTTATAAAGCACGGACCGCCCGAAGGAAGCCACGCAACGTTATCACTTACAATCTCCATCCAGAAATATCGGGGAAAGTTACGCCCGTGGCTGAGAAAATCATTTCCAGATTATACAGATTTATTCTCGTGGCATGGACTCTCACGCTTCCTAAGCGTTAGCGGGATAAGGGACAATGCTCGGCGGCAATTGCACCAATGAGCATGCTGCGATCGATTTACATTGTTAAGAAACTTTCGCCGAGAGTAATCGAATAGAACCCCCGGTCCGAATACCGACTCGGATGGAAATATCCTTGAAAGCAGACCTGCGGTTTGTCATTTCGGCATTTGTAGACAACGGTACCTTTGAACTCGTGTACCGAATGGAAGAACGTAGCAAAATATCTGAGACGCACTCGAGTGTGGTCAAGTGTATTTCTCATTTGATCGTTCTGGCCAACAAACTTAACGTTAAGCCCCTTGTCATTTGCTCCCTCTATTTCTCTATCCTCTAAATCGTTTAATCAAGAGTTTCAACAAAAGAACCTCGAGTTTAATTATATTCACTGCACTGAGACCAACCTAAAAGGGTTCCACGTTCTTCCCCACCCTCTGGGGACCTAACTTCACGATACGCAATAAACTGAAACTTTGACTCGGACGCTTAATACCGCAATGCGCAACGAGCACAGAATTCTGACCAGATAACCCACGATACAAGCTAATAAGTTTGAAAAGTATACTCCGAAGGTAATCGAGGACAGCTTCCACAGGGACCAGAATTAGTGGAGAACGAGTAGGACCCAGGATGCCAAGAAACAAATTCATTAGTACCCCAGGAAAACGTTTCGGGGCCAAGGAGCGCGGATTCCAAGAGAGAACTCACTGTGGATACGTAAAAAGGACGAGAAAAAGCAAAAATCTCCCAGGACCGTAGAGTAGCGGGATGCGGCATGGCTGCGTTCTGACAGTGACGTATACGAACTGTGCCACGGTGGCCAGAACCTAAATTGTTTCGAAGTAAATAGCGCATGGGAGCCCCGTGGCTAGCAAATTGCATCCACGGCACTTTAGGACGATATTCTCCTACCTCCCCTTCCCCCCCACGTTGCAGTCCTTCCCAACGACCCTTCTACAATTTGTTTGGCAACGGATGACCATCTCTGCGTTGCAAATGCGTTCAGAACGTGTATTTCGAGGGAATGTAAGCGGCAAGAATTCGCGCGGCCCAGGAGCATCGCGTTTACTGAAACTCTTTCGTGTCCATTAATTAAAAAATAGAAGAAGAAAAATACTACTTTGAACAAGTGTTCCACCCTGTTATCGC
This sequence comes from Andrena hattorfiana, assembly GCA_944738655.2. NCBI lineage: Eukaryota > Metazoa > Arthropoda > Insecta > Hymenoptera > Andrenidae > Andrena > Andrena hattorfiana. The sequence continues at coordinate 19,283,874 of OX122889.2, read as the reverse complement.
CCCGACGTAGATCACACCGCGAAACAGCTCGGTTTTAAACGCGCGAAGTGATAAATGTCGGAGGTAGTGCGCGCTCCGTAGCCGAATTCGATCTCTCGCGGTTCATTCCTTCTCATACTTTATTTACATCGCCCTCCATTCCCCGCGCACTTAAGGCGAAACTACGCAAATGAATAGGGACGATCTTTGCCGCGCTTAGCGTTGACGCCAATGATTCACGCGTAATACGTCGCTACCGTTTACATCCACTTGGATAGTAATTTGTACAGAAAGCTGCAGCGGATACGGCAATGCAGCGAGAGTGCAGGTGCGAGATGCTCGCTGTGCGCCAACATTAAATCAAATATGTATCAGGAACGGGGCGCGTATTAGTCAGGAGAGATACATTTGATTAAAGCCTTAAGTGTACTAAAACGGCACTAATCGCGGGAAGTTATTATTGACGCGCTGCTGCGTCCATTAACGCGTCTGCTTTAATTACACACTGCAAATTCTGTTATCTGCCGTGCCTTTTCTACGATAATTCCATTCCACGGCCACGCGTACCGCATACTAAAAGAGCGGGAACGATCGAGGATTGCAAGACGTTATTTTAGCCCCTGAACACGAATATACATAAGCTTCACGCGCTTTATGGTGAATGTATTATGTGACTGTGATGTTTAAAGAATTCGCAGAGTAATAGCAGGGAATGCTAGCTAAGAAGATTCTGATCGTTGGTAATGCGGCTTTGAAAATGCCTTGAACGAGGCTCGCGCGAGGGAGCCAACTGGAACAGGAAAGATTAAACTCCCGAAACTCCCTTAACGATTAATCTGATCCACGGTGTAGCAGCGCGGCGGATCGCAGACGAAACTAACGCAGCTATAATTGCTGCAACACCAACGCACATGAATTACGGAGAGAGCGGAGAAACGATGTCCCCATACGACTGAACCGTAAATTCGCAGTCGACATCGCGGTGTCTCCTTTGGAGGTGAACACATTCTCGGGGGGATGGGCAACTAAATGGGTGTATTGTCACCAGACGATTCTGTACAAAGCAAAAGGACCACCTACAGGGACACCGTGCATGACAGATGAGGGACGCCTGAAATTAATTCTGTGAACCTGTGACGCGCAACTAACCGTCCCTAAAATCATTCTACGTTGGATTAGAGCCTCTATTTCACCGTCACGCTGCAGGTAAGATTCATTGGTAATTGCGGTAAAATTTTTCTGGCGGGTAAGTAAGAATATATCCTGCTACGATTAACACTTTAACAGTAGAACTATCAAGCCCGTCAAAATTACGGGTTTTCGATATTTTTCTTTAAAATTATTAACACCATGCTGGTATAAATGTAGGAATTTATAAAGACTTTTAATATAAGTACGGTTATATTTCTCTATTTGTTTTCTTTCAAATGTTTTAATTATTATTTATCTGTCCAATGTATGTCTAATGTAATGTAACCTTAATATACCTAAATAAAATGAGTTTTAGACTAAAAAATATAGATCAATATATTTTTATTCGTTTATACAAAGATTCGACGTTATCTGTCAGAAAAATTTTGATCTTCATTTGTTATTGAAAAATGTATTCTTTTTCTCCTACTGTAAAATGGTGCAATAAATGATGCTATTGCGTTATACTTTGTTCCGAAATTTCGAAACCAGTGATATTATTGCATCATAATATGAAATCACACGTTTACCGTGTTTTACTTGTAATTTATTCAGTGGCAATATTACGTGCAGTAAGAACAGTGAACGACTAACCAAATTGAAATTTATATTTGGTATATCTTATTAATACAATTGCCTTATAAATAAATAATTGAATACATTAAGTGCTGTTTTTTCATTTATAATTTTTATAAAAGTAAATTACATGTAGAAGCACATTTTTCGAATGCCCGTGAAATTGACGGGTGTGGTAGGTATATATCCAACGCTGGTAGTTCTAGTATTAACTATCACAGTCTAATTTCAAGCATCTACCAGAATTTTATCGCTCCCTTGTAATTCCTATATCACGCAATATTTTCCCCCGAAAAAAAACAGACTTAAGGCCGAGCATAACGCTGCGCTTTCAGCCTGTTTGTTCTCATCATCCTTAGTTAAACTATCCGCTGCAGCCCCGAGGCCGTAGAAACACTCCAAGCCCCCGACTCGACTAAATAATCGTCTCATTAGTCTCTAGGTACACAACGGAGCGTGATTACGAGTCGTCCTCGTCATCAGTTACCGCATCGCCTTCCTGCGATTTTTACACACCGTCCCGCGGCTATTAGGAAGTCCTCCTCGAAGCAAAGAACCGAAATATTGCGACTAATGAAACGTCGATTTAAATCTGTTACGTGGAGGTTGGCCAACTCAAAGGAAACCATTTTTGGCAGAATTATTGGAGTCCATCCAAATTAACTATTTCGCTGTGTGCCGGTTGGCTCGGCCCGAAACTTTTTAATCTCTAATGCACGCGTTTCTTTTACTTTCACGGATGGGATTGGGAGGTTAAATAGATCGTCACGCGACTCGTTCATGCGCTCCTTGCCGTGGCGATAGAACTCGGTAATTATTTACCAACGCGTTGTGATCGCGGAAACGGATAAATTTTCGCACGGAGAAGAAACGCGAATGTGTTTACCTACGTACCACGTTCATAATAGAGAGAAGGGAGGAATATTCACGAAGACGGGGCCCGTACATCAAGGGAACACCAATTGCGGCTCACTACAAGCGTCTCGCGTCTACACGCGTATGTTTAACTTAACGAGCCGGGTGTACCCTGAAATTTCTACATCTCTAACTCCATTCCTCGTAAATAATGAGCTGCCACTTAAGATGAAATAGGCAGCGTAATATTTGCCACCAAACGCGATATTAAATTGCAGTAAATCCCACTCGGTTCACTGTAACGTTCTCACATTCTACGGAGAATTCTGAAACATTTTCCCACGCCAAATCCACATCTCGTTATTCACCACTAACTGGAAAAATTTCTCCTCTTATCGAATCTTCACTGAGGATTTCCAGAATATCCTAAAACTCGAAGGTGTTTCAAACGATTCCCCAACACAAACGTCGCGAGAAAGTATAGTAAAAAGCGTAGAAACAAGCAGAGAGCGAGGAAAAATACGAGGGAAAAGCGTGGATTGTTGGAGGGAAAGAAGAGGGCGACCGTGCTGACTTGGCAAATCATCGCTCTTCGGATGACATATCGTTCAGTGGAGATTGTAAAACTAGATCCTTGGCGCCGATTGTTATCGCAACTATAGAGCGAGGAAAAAACAACGAAAGGAGAATTGGAAATGGGTTCGCGTGACATTTCCTAGTTTCCTTTCTGCGACCTTACTCCTCCCCCTGAACCACGCGGAGTTACCGTGCAGTTTCCTCTGTCACAAGGGAGGCCAACATTACAGTTCCGTTGAAATCAAGGCTATGCATCTCGGCTCCTTCGTGCGCTGCGACCTCTATCTGTATTCGGACCTGATTCTCAGAGTAAACTGCTCCTTTGTCGAGACTCCCGTCTTTCTAATTTCGCAACGCTATTCGCCATTCTTTGGAACTTGTAAAGAGAAACGAACAGGACGCGAATAAAATTGTCGAAACAGACACGGCCGATCCGGATTTTAAACAAGGTCAACCCAATCGACGATGCACTCAGAGTACTTTGCGTGATCGACGGTTCCTTGTTCTCATTACAAAAGTACAAATCGCACCTTCAAGAAACCCTGACGCAAACATTACCGACGTCGGTGCATCGCCCTGAACGCATCTCCGATTTGTTACGCTTGTAGCGAGAGGGTGAAGCCGCACGACGCGACTGCAGTCAGATTTAACAGCACCATTTCTCATAGGACGCTATCGTTCCAATCGTTGTAGCAAACATCCACTATACGAGCAAGAGATGCACATGTACGAAGGACGCTGCACTCGTGTGCATCTACTGCAATGGAGAGCAATGCGGGTTGACCGGTTACCAGCGTTGCTACCTCGCTTTTCTTGACTTGTAAAGCCGAGCCAAGGAGCAAACAACGCGATCGCTTCCAAGAATCGCTCTTCTTGAACTTTACTGTCTTTGAGAGTCGGCAATACTTGAACGACGTCCAGCTACGGTATAAGTAAAAATATTTTTCGGGCAATGTACTCCTATATACGAACAACTTTATAGTAGCACTCGTGACCTAGAATACACCCGACCTATAAAATCTTTTGCTGGCAGACGTACGACCATAATATTTTTCTTTCTGTACGTTATTGGTTCCTATTGCGCGGTGCTTGTTACATTCTCTCTTTTTATTTTAATATGTGAATGACTGTTCACAGTAGTGTGATCTCTGGTGAGTTTCCTACCTGTGTGCTTTCGTGTTGAACGATACGCGACATTTTTGATGAATTCGATGTCGTTGTACCCCAGAAACTGGTCGCACTCACCTGTAACAGAAATCGTACGAATTGTTCAATTATTCATTAATTCCATAGTTTCACTAAGCAATTCGAGATATACAGAGATATCGACTAGAAGAGTAAAAACTGTCGCGTTAGGTATATCCCGGGAAATATATCAGCCGGATCACCGCAGCTGTTTCAGTAGTCTAAGCACAGATATAGCCCGGCGCGAAGTTTGCTTTCGAACAATTAGCGGTTTTATCACTTTGCACGGTGCTACAACCGCACATGCTCCCCTCCCTCTCCTCTCCTCCCCTTCGTTCTAATCCACAGGCTGCAGCTCTGATGCAGCCAGCACAGATCCATCTACGTGGAAATCGAGCAAAATTTGCCAAAGTTCTAAGGTTACAGCCACGTATCCTGCGCATATAACCGAAGAGTTTCACCATGTGATAATAGTGAATGGGGGAATCCAGAGTGAGATAGGAAGAAGGTTAAAGCAGAATACTCCAAACTCAGTGTAAAGACTATAATAAAAAAATTGGAAACGTTTACCTTGCACATTCTTTGGATAAAGTGTTGAGGACAGCAAGGTGGAGTGTCCTCGCGATACTGACGTGACTTTCTCACTATCTTTGAGATTAGGAAATTATACACTCGTTTATTTTAGCTCATTTAATATATTCATTTATGTGCAACAAAATTTTAAATCCTGTGGGCAAATGCGTCACGCTAAATATCTAATGAACGATGTTCCAAAGGAAGTGGAGGAAATTAAGATGAAATTTCGTGACATAAGTTATTAAGACTGCAATATCGACACAAAGGAGGGAACGATCCTGCTAGAGCGTGGAATAACTTTATCCCTGACCTATTTTCATCGTTTATGAGGTTGCACGAAGTGAACCCATCGAACAACGGCGTCAAAGGCGAACGACGTTATATCCGGGAGAGAGGTAATGAGATCTCTCTTCCCGATTGTTCCGGAAATAGACGGTAGAAGACCAAAGAAAGAAATCACCGACAACCATGCCTTTCCACTTCGATTATGCTTGATTTTTTTCTTTAGAAAAACATAGTTTACATGATCGACAAACAGAACGAGTTTCAAAAAAGATAGAATATCTTACAAATAATCAAATTTCGTCCTTAATGTAGATTGAATTGTTACGGGAGTACACCATACGAGTTTATGGACCTCTAACGGTAGCTACACAGCGCAGGACAAAGTACCAATTAGGTGCCTGGTCTGACAATTTCCTCGAAAATGGAGAACAGAACTGAACCGTAAGAAAATCGACATCGTGGTAACGCGGAGGAGCTTGTAAAGGTAACACCTGCAGAATACTATATGGAACGTGGATCGTCGAACAAATTATAAGAAATATTTAAACGATCAAGCGGCTTGTTCGCAGCGTTTTTACATTCAACGAAGATTCCGGATCAATACAAAAATATTCGCGTTTAGTCTGAGGTTCCCGCGAGACGCCGGTGGTGTGCGGAACGACAAACGCCGCGGGAAAAACTTTTCGTGAAGTTTGCTCTCAGGAATTCAGAAATTATTCCATCGTTCACCGAACCGCTGTGCTTCAACATTTGCACAAAGATCACGTACAAAAACGATTGGAGAATTGCCCTGGGTCAACCGCCTACCCCGAAGAAAATCGAATGAAAGTTGGCAGACTCAGAAATTTATTCGTCCCTTGAGACAAATACTCATTAAACAAAACTTTAACGCGACAATGCGATTTTTCTCGTAGAAGATGCGTTATAGATTTTGTTTAAAATGCGACAGAATGGCGGTGAAGCGAAACAAAAAACATTCTCAATTTTGTAACCAGCCGCGGGAGACTCCTTTCATATTCCTAGTTCATTTCTGCACATTGTCGCAGCGAATTCTTGTTCCCCGAAGTCGGGGCCACTAGTAGTTTCAAAACAAATTCCATTTAAGAGAATGTGATAAATATAACTACTGTAGAAGAAGGGTCTTTCAAAGGGTAGATTGCGGAAGTTCGTTAACCGTAAACCTATGCAAGAGGAAACGTTAAGAAACTTGAAAGCCTTAAGCACTGTACATCAGAATGTTCGTGGTAATCACCTACTAAGGTAGGATTTGCATATTTCCACACCAAAGTCACGCTAGGTGTCTGTTCGTATACAGGTATTAACTACTTCATGTTGAGTCTAATAACCTGTTCATTCCGTGAACTGATCGCTTATCAATTGTTACCTTGCTCGTTGCTGTACATAATATTCACATCTTCACATACAGAAATAAATGTTAAACCTTTCAATACTGTATACAAATCGACCATAACAATTGCTCCAGCTGAATGCTCTTCTGCGCACGACTGTTAGATGCCACTCTATCGTGTCGCACACATTTTGCATAAAAGAATCATAAAACTGGAACACCGCGAGCAGTGCAACCATTAAATATTCGCCTGCCGCGATCCACGGGATGGAACAATATGCATGCTAAAAAGAAGGTTCCCGTGAACGCATCCGTGCCATTCGAAAGAAATATTTTAATACCCAGCCCGTTTACCCGTAGACGGTATTAAACCCGCCGATGCGTAGATGTGAAACAGGGAAGCTTGCAAACAAGGAGAGCTTTTGCATGCTTTGACGACGAGAATTCAGCCTGTAATGAAGAGGACGCAAACATGCACGGTACCTCACCAGCAAAAATACCTCGAAAATTTTGCTCCGACAAAAAGAAGCAGCCTGATCGTGAGAATAGTCGTTCAAAGACTATGCGAGCATCTAATTATTCGCCAGCATTCATCATTCGGTGATTTCGCGGACTAGAAAGTGTACAGTATCTACAAGCATGGAGAACAAGAATGGGAAAGAGGAGGGGCAATGAATATAGCAAGAACGAAAGCTGGTCACAGAAAAAGCAATCGCGAGAATGCGAATATCAGTGCTAAAGAAAGAGTTTTTAATCAGGACGAATTTCGTCCCTCGTATTCTGCCCCTTGACAGAGCTGTTTGTGTCGCACATTTTGTCTTCGACTCCGTTTACCTAAACCCACTTCGTGCATGCGGCAGAAAGGATATAAATGCAAAGCTCCGAAGTCACGAGGAAGCGTATACGCGAAAACTTGGAATGCCGCCTGCGTCACTAAAGAACAAACTGAAAGTGGAAAGAGCACGGGTACGCCGAAGGCGACGGCAAAGCTATCGTTACTCAAAATAGTTCCATTATCCCGAACGGAGCAATGTTGATGTTCTCTCTGCTCGGGAGGGAAGAAGTAAATCTCTATTCTTCCCGGGCAGCGAGGTGCGACGAGACGAGCAAAGACAAGCCGAGGCGAGGCGAGCAACCACCTTCACAAGGATAAAAGATGAATGCGTCAAAAAAGGATCGCGAAGTTTAAAAGTGGCGCTTTCCATGCGGAAATGTATTTACGGTCGGGTCCAAGGACCGGGGAAATAGAGGGGAGGGGGCGAGGAAGTAAAAGGCCCGACGAAAGGAAACAACTTGGGGGCAAGAAGAAGGAACAAGAAAGAGGCAGATCGATGCAGCGGTTCGTGGAGAAGCGTTCGTCGTTCGCTCGGAAGCGATGGAAAAATAGAGAAATGTCGCGAGATATATCTAGGTGTCCAACCCTCTGCCCTTTGCCCTCCTTTTCCGGCCCTTTTCCCGTCTCCACTCGCCTTAGACGGTAACCACAAGTGCCTAGCTCCCAGCGTTACTTCATTATCCGGCGAAAGAAAAGCCGCGGCGGTCCGTAAAGTGAATCGCATCTCTCTAATTAAATTTTTGTTGGCGGCGAACGACCGGGCTGAGCCGCTCGTTTACACCGTTGCTACCGCCGACTCGTCAGCAAACAGATGTAGGTAACTTCCGTCTGTTTGGATTGCTCTGGGACAAGACTGACATCCTCGATGGTTCGCTTGGCTTGTAAGATTGCATTCGGAGAAGCCGTGACAGCGCGCGGAAGGGAAATGGGATAATGTGCGGATAGTTTGATTCTTGAAGACTTCTTCGTTCCTTGAATTCGGCAGAATTCTCGAGGTCAACGATAGCGACGTGCTGAATCACGCTAGTACGGTTGAATGAAATAGGAGTATTCTCGTAATCAAGCGCAGACAACATTTTCATCATCCCCTGAAAACAGTGACCCGCAAGTATTAGCAGTGATATCAGTTTCCAGAAATGTAGAGCAAGGTTGGCCGATCATTTGCCAACTATCTGTGTATGCGTTTATTAATCGTCTTAATGACAGAAGTGGCGAACCGGTAGGATTCGCCGTGCAAGGAACCCGGCGACCGTTTATTCACCGTGTAACCAACAATGTCGGACAAATTTAAATTGGTCCACTAATTTTCTGCTCTGATGCTTGTCCGTGACACAATAATCGCCGGATCGGCCGCGAATCGCCGCCGGGCCAGCAGGGAAGACAGTGACAAATGGAGGTTAAAAAGAGGTAGACGAGAGAAAGAGGCCACACAACGAGGAGCACCTTGCCACTCGAGTTTATTTCTGAACACCCTGAGGACGACGTCACACGATGACCAGAATAGCGGGCATCTACGTCATGTCTGGGTAACCCCGAGCGAATTTTCGAAGACGAACGCACAGAAGATGGAGAAAAGAAGAGAAGAGAAGAGGGAAGACGGCGAGGAACGAAGATAGACCCGTAGGAATGGACACACGGGCTGGCAAAGAGAGAAACAAAGACGCTAGTGAACGAAGGGAACGGAATAGAACGAGGAAGAGTGAATGGGAAGAGTTAGAGGCGTCAGCTGCTCGAGAACATCCGAGAATTCGCGATGAAAGCCTGAACCGTAAAGGATTCGAATCGATAGCCGGTACGGTTATTGCCAATCCATTCGTCGACCACTGTCTGCGATTTTCTGCTATAGTAATGCATCAGGCGAGAGCTGTTTCGAACTTTTTAATGACGCCAATTTATACGTTGCATTCTGTCTGGAATCTGCGATCGCAGCGGTCAACTTGCCAGATGTTCCCGAGAAGTTTGCCATGCCAATTTTTATCGGTTAAATCATCGGACTGGGATTTTCAGTTATGCTAATCCGCTCGTCGAGAACTCCCTAAGACTTTTCACGGTGCCAATTCGCTCGTTGAATTGTGCTTGAAATTTTGGATCAGTTCGCCTGGCGCATGACTAGAATATTCACTAGGTCCGCGGTTTTCTACATTCGTATTAATAAACGGTCATGACACCCAGGAATTGGGGAACCACAGCTGCACCACCATAGGACCCGACACCGACCAACTCAAGAATTACAAACTCAACTGGGACCACCCTAGGACCGAGGTGTGGGATTGGACCGAGTTTGGAGACCTCAGATCATCTGTATTAGTCCCAAAGGACACCTAGTTGGGTCCCCCGGTTTCAGGGAAAGCGAGTCAGTATCTCTGCGTTCGCTCAAAACAGATCTTTAAGTCTATAGATGAAGCGCATTAGTTCAATCAAAGTAATTCTACATCGAGGTTGTTGTTTTCGTATAGTGTAATGTGTAGAATCTATATTTACGACATTCCATTTTTGTCACAGATGGGATTCCTATAAAATGTTGTTCAAGTACAGAGTTAAACTAAATTGTGTTGCATTTATGTTTAGGAATACGTAAGTGAATGACCATGGACGTAAGGAATCCGTAACGAGCTCGATTATTAACCAACCATAAATCAATTTGTAGCAGGCGATGAGAAGCATTCCACCAATTCAGATATTTGCTAATTAATTAGCTAATTTGACACTTGGAATTGTAACTCCACTCTCCAACAAATTCCAGGGAAGCTGATACGATATTCTACTATACTATGAATCGTATAAATCACGGCTGAGCACAGAAATGGCAATAGAAATCGCATAACTAGTTGCATTACTACCTAACACAGTGCAACGCAGCTTCGCGTATCCGAAATGCTCGTAAATCTTAGTTGGGGAGTAATCGATATTATTCCACCGCATACTATGCTGATGTAGTGTTTCAATTTCATCTGTCTATAATCTTTTTCAACAATATTGCTTTTCTTACAAAAGATTTTCAGAGAAACTACACCCAAATCATTCAATCGTATATTAGTTACTTAAATACAAAAAATAATTCTAATTATTTAAAGTGCGTCTTCATTATCAATGAAGACGACAGATTTGAATTACCTTCGTAATTCTCAGTATGATCCATTAGTGAAGGATACACAACACTTTTCATCATAATTTTACGCTGCACTAAGTACACGATAGACCACAGAATCGAAATTACAGGGACCCACATGTTAAAGCACAATATCGCACTTATCTGTTACAACAATTGTCCACCAGACAAGAATCCCTTGATAATATCTAGAAACTTTCAACGTCACTGTCCAGTGGTTGGTCTTTTTCAATAATTTCTTCAATCACACCTCTAGTATTATATAAATGTTGAAACAATCAATTTTTTCGATGTAAGTCGAATTGATAAAATCCTTTTAATTGCTGTAATTTCAGAGACTTCGATGAACGGTGGAGCTGGTTAGAAATCTGAAGAAATGTTACTGAGGAAAGTTGAGAGATCATCGACCGTAGCAGACACGAAGTGGAGTCGGCGAGACGTGTCTGACAAAATCTCGACCCGAGACACCGCAGATGTCGTCATACGTGTAGACGGCATATAGACAGTAGTCACATTTCTGACATAGTCATGCCGTGTCGCCATGTATATAGCTTACAGCGTGCACAATATATGTAAATCAAATTCCCCCACACAATCTTCAGTGTAATTCGCAAAAACTCCCAGATCTCCTGCGGTGATCGTTTTCATCAAAGCATTCGTTTCATCTCTCCTCTATTTCCTCCTTCACAAAGAAAGTCCCACAGTTGAACTCCAAATGGGTATTTCGGAACGTATAACATGCTATGTTATATAAATGCTATTTTCTGCAAACGATTGACAATTTCCTTATTACTTTCCTACTCCAAAATGGAAGGTGAGTTGTGCGTGATCAGACTTTCAAGCTATCATCTAATGACTATTTTTTTAAGCAGCAATCCGGTATATATCCTGCACGAGAATAATTCACGCGTCAAGGAGCATGACACTGGGACAGGTCTCGCGATGTCGTGTGCAGAAGATCGCCCGATAATTCTCGCGATTATCCGCCTCGATTGGGATATATATTTCCAATTTCAGAGACGACAATGGCGCGCGATGGCACCCAGCCAGCGCGCTTACTATTTATTTGTATTGTGACGCCTCTACACGTGGTGGCGGTTCGATGACACGTGACATGGAAAATTGTTCCGCGATTTTCGAGCTCCGCTGGATGTCGAGCCGCGACGCGAGCGTTGGGCGATTATTCGCCGGAAGAGTGGCCGTTTCCTCTTTCGTGGCGTATCGTAACGGGTGAAGCACACAGAAAAACGTTCGACAAAACTTCTGACCCCCGAATAACCGATTGGAGTGTTCGGCAGACGCACCCGCGACATGCGTGGGCACGATTCGAGAATCGACTGCTCGAACCTACCCTAAATTTAGCATTCTCGGCTGCGCCCCACATTAGAAGAATCACGTATATAACCTGTCTCCAAGTGTTTATATATATATATACATATAAACGTTTCTCGTGCGAGTATTTTATTGAACAGTGTGTCGCGTGTAAAGATACACCTGTGCGTGTGCACGTGCCTGCGTGTGCCCCACATACAGGCACATTTATAGACACACACCCTCGTTTCAATGTCTGACGTATATATTTTATGTGTAGGTGAACGTATCCGTGCAGTACCGCGTGGGTGTGCTACCAATACTATTGATTAGTAAGGTCCAACCACGTGTAAGGCTGCAGTGACAAATCCCGTGGTGTGCGGGAAGTACAAACCAAGACTAAGGCCGAGAACACTGTGCTTCTGGAACGCCTGATTCAGTTTAACTGCCGCCTCTATTACTTGCACCTCTAAATTTAGGAAGGTGATAAAGGAACGAATTATTATATTGCGCGGATGACGGCCAGGTGAAATTTAGCTTCACTTCTGTCCGCATACTTATCGCTCAGCACTCTCGCTCTGAACCATTCCTATGTATAAATATACACACGTGTAACTTGCGTAATAACACACGCGTAATTGCACGTGCCCGTGCTTCTTTCAATATTATACACGTATTCGTTCGCTTTAATAGCTGGAGCGTGCCCAAAATATGACAGACGCGAATGTAATTAAGGCTACGTTAATATTAAACCATGAAAGCGAGATTGCTGAAATATCTGCATATCGTTTTTCAGAAAATTCCTGGAGGGGTACGTGCAAAACTCTGTCAAAGGATATTTCCTGTCTCATAATAATAACTCGTTTAGAATAAAATCTCGAATAGGCGTATCGTTTCCGACGACAGCGATGGGTTGCTCAAGGACTTCCTGCACGCAAAAGAATGCAGCCGCGTGTACGCGTGCAGACAGGCCGCGGTCTAAAGACAGACGAATGATTTCGACAGGCAAATTAATACCACGCGACGATCGCCCGACGTGGTCGCCAGACTCGATCTGTCGATACTAATTGACAACAACGACTGCTCATTAATGCCAAATATACCAGCTATCTCGGCAGTGACATCGAGTTAACGATGCCTCGGATTTGTTGGCCATCATTAAATATTAATGATCCCTCCAAAAAATTTGAGTCAAAAAGCAATGGAGGGTTCGAATATATCGAAAACAAATTGATCACCGTATAGAAAATGAATCGTCTTAAATGTTTTGTTTACACAAGATATTCTTTTAAATGGACATTAAAAAAACGAAATGAATTCAACGGGAAATTAACTGGAAAACAGGAATGGGATGCAACGAAAACATTGGTGGTCTAGCAAGTGTGAATTATTGAAATTCACTCCTGTAAACCCGTGCAGATTTGCGTACACATGGCCCTGGACAATCTCCCGACACAATTAGGTTTACGACCAGAACACGTTGCACGTAATACCACTACATGAATAATTCTATCAACTTCCCAAGGCCCTGGCTCGATATTAATCGACAATAATCGGCGCGAATCCCCTTCCTCGACGGCGAATACCTCGACCATTGCTGGTCGCGGAATCATCGAATCGAATTTCCATAACCTCGATACATGGTCCTCTAAATATTTCACCGTGCGCAAAATTCATTAAAATCGACGAGCTACGTCAGGAAAGTTCACCCGCCCGTATCACACGATCTCGATACTATCGGGGGCAAAACATTAATGATACGATTGAATCAACTCCGTTCTAACCCGTACGATTTGAATATCAATGAATATACTGTAATTTTTGAAGGTGCATAATTGCACTTACCCAGTAAACGATAGAATACTTTCCCGTATCAATTTTCTCTATCTCCATGCATCGATGTCCAACCAAAAAGTGTTGACACAGGAAAGTAGTTACTACGTGTCTCTCTTTTCACGTTAATAAGTAAGGTGCACCCGAAGACAAGAAGGTGACCAACGCCATTCGGATTACGATCAAACTAGACTGCACATTCCATATTTGACGGTCCGACGCTGTGCATCGTGTTCTGGTGTATTATAACGTGTAATCAGAATGGACCGCAGCAACGTTTGCACAGTTTATACAAAACCACAAATATCACGAGAAACAATCTACAGGCGTCTGAAAATTACCGTGCAATTAAATTACAAAATTGTTGTTCCCAACACCGCGTGCCCATGCACAAGCACGATTTCGCGATCAGAAGAGTTTTACATACATCATTCGTACCGATATCAGCCGAATACCAAGATAATGTTTTCGCATAGCTAAATGCTTTCTCGTTGCCAGGCAATTCAAATAATTGATACGCAATTTATACAGCTAAGCTAAATTATTTAATCAGACCGTGGTCTAATAACGATACGCAGTACCGGATAGTTTCCTCAATCACGAAACGAAATTTCACGAACATTAGCTGGAAACAGCGATAATAGATCGCAGCTAAAAGGATTTATTAATTCGCAATGCTCGATCGAATTTGCTTTCAATATTATATCGGTAGATTGGCACAATTATACAACATCGCTTCACCATCACAACTGATCATTAAAGTGTATGATACTAAACTAACCGCGGTATATATACCACGCATTCGCATCAAAATACATGAAGCGTGCACGAGGTTTGCTTTTGGTTTGATTTAAAGCCATTTACGCCAAAGTTCTGTTTATCGCTCAACATTACGGTCTCAAACGAAGATGCGAATGCCAGGTCGCTTAAACGTCAATACACCCTTTCAGTGAAACTTCCCTCATAGATAATATGCGCATACATTAAATGCTACAAATCAAAGGAACTCTGCGGCTACTCCAATGAAACTCTACTACATGTTATTAATAATGTATCTGAGTAGGTACATACAGAGCGTTGGAGCGGAGCTCGGAGCTGAAGCGCGGAGCAGTGGAGCAATGGGGTTTTTGCCCGGAGCAGGAGCGGAGCCGGAGCACGGAAAAATTTTACTGCTCCGCTGCTCCAATTTTTTTTTATTATTTGAATTTTCTTTCATTCTATAAGAGCAGATGAATGAAATGTTTTTTATAAATACCAATTCTCAATTTTTCATCATTGAAAAAATATTATATCGTAGGACCGTACAGCCCGGTGTTAAGGAGGCATAGTAGGTACTTTCTTTGCTCGAAACTTAAACATTCTTTATGAATTGTTTTCTACATTAAAAATGAAAAGCTAGGAAGGTGGGGCTTGTTGCAAATGAAAGATCACCGTTTGAAAGTATTAAAAGAATTTTTATTTAGAAAAAGCAGCTGAAGCGGAGCAGGAATGGAGCAGGAGCGGAGCAGGAGCGGAGCAGGAGCAGGAGCGGAGCAGGAGCGGAGCAGGAGCGGAGCAGGAGCGGCACAGGAGCGGAGCAAATAAAAAATTGGTCTGCTCTAATCCCCTGCGTATATAGGGGAGACCGGGCATGGTTGTCACGCGGGTAGGTTGTCACAGCTGCTATAACAATGAAACTATAAACAATAGGAATGTACTAATAATGCATGGCGATGCGTAAACATATCACCGCTTCCCCCCACATCACACAAGTCGTTGTGGAATCGCATAGAGCCACAATGTGTCATTGTTTGTTTTCGTGCGCTCGAAGTAAATTACGCCGTACTTCTATCAAATAAGTATAGGTTGTTTCTTAGTATTGACTATAACATTGTTGCATTATTCTCGTAGTTTAGAGTTTTTTCTAACTTACTGCAATGATTTTTTTTACATTTTTTAAACTTTTTAATACCTGAATAGAGGGGTGCAATTGTTTAACGGTTTGGGGCAAGTTGTCACAGAACGTTTTGGGTTAGGTATTTGCCGCATGTGATAACTAATCCCGCTGTAACTTGCTGTACCTATCATGTGATATTATATTTTTTATTTATTTGGCCACAGTTCTCAATAATAATGCCACGAACTTATAATAAGAAGACGTCCAGAGGTAAGGTGTCCCCGGAATTAATGTTACGTGCGGCAAGACAGGTGAAAAGGGCAATTACACAATAAGAGGGATTGCAAAAGATTATAATATAAATTGCAGCACTCTAGCGCGATATTGTCAGAACTACAATAAAAAATGATATTACTTTCTGAATTGAAACAACTTTTTCTTCATAAACTTAGCTATCTATGTGTGACAATCAACCTCAGATACTGTGACAACCAACCCGACCTAGGGGTATGTTGTCACAAAATATTTCCTGCAAATAATGTGAATTAGCTCCTAATCTGGTTGACAAAATCCATAGGATCAATTTTTTTTATAAAGTCTGACGTACTTAGTTTATATTAATTTAAGTTTGAATGAACTTCCCTGCAGCTATAACCTGTAAAAAAAAATCAAAATAAGAAAATGAGACAACCATACCCGGTCTCCCCTATGATTTGACAGATCGTTTTTCCTAAATATAAACAGAGCCTTGTTTGGTTACACATTTTCAGCGACTCACCCTGCACGTAGGGGATGCGCGAACAGAACGTGGCGGAACGGGAGTACCCAAAAGGACAAAGAAGAAAGACTGAAAGGGCGGAAAGTTGTAAAACGGGGTACGATATGCATACTCGGTTCGAACTAACATTAACGATCTTGGTTAACCCCGGTGCAGCGGCTTCACGGTGGAAACCAATACCATGAAATATCTGCGAACTCTATACCAACCGGAAGCCACCGCGAATTGTTTTGCCGGAACTTCCCCAGACGGCGCGCGTGCAGGTGCAGCTACGAATAGGTATTCCTAAAGCTGCCAGAATCCAATTTAACGTCGCCCTGCATTGCGCTCGCCTTCCGACATATTTTAATCCTTAGTATTGTCTCTACCTGGCCGGGTGGATTCGTTATCGACGATTTCCAACGATTCGCGAGCCGGTGACGATTATCCGACGCCCGTTATTGGTGGAACGCAAATGTATTTTCGCTGCAACTTCCTTTCTCTCAGACAATCGAATTTAGGATTCTTTTATTTCTTTCGAGCAGATATTTTACACTTTAATAATTTTGTAGAAGATATTTGCTGATGGTTCACTTGTGAAACTCGAGTTTGAAGAACTAATGTTTTTATTTGAGAATTTTTGCGATGGAAATTGGTGTAATTTCTTAGCTCACAAATCTAGTAAAGCCCCGGATATTCTTCTTACGCCAGGGTTTAAACTTAACCAGCTGGTTGTCTTAACAATATCGTTGAAAGCAATTACGAGACTTCTCGAGGAAAGCTGCATAACAACCGTTTCAACGTGGAGGGTACACGGCGTGTTGTTTGCAACACTGAATTGAGTACCGACTATGTTGCCGCTTTAATGCAAGGCTCGTTGAATAATACACGGGAGCCCGACGAAACGAAAATACAGAAACCAGGGACGAACAGAGTATATGAAGAAAGAAGAAAGGCCAATTTCTAGTATAATCAGAAGAAAATACATAGGGCATTTTTAGAGTACTGGTATCCGTGATAGATGGAAAATTAATCCTTTTAAAGGGGTATACCCGTTTAACAGTCTCAAAAAACGGATTTTTTATTTTTTACATATTTTCATAGATTGATGTTTTAGGAATATTGTAAAACAAGTCCGATGTAAAAATTCGGAAAATTGACGTTACAG
Organism: Andrena hattorfiana; assembly: GCA_944738655.2. Taxonomy (NCBI): domain Eukaryota; kingdom Metazoa; phylum Arthropoda; class Insecta; order Hymenoptera; family Andrenidae; genus Andrena; species Andrena hattorfiana. The sequence goes on along the minus strand of OX122889.2, from coordinate 19,266,414 downwards.
GCATTTGAGTGAAACAACCCAGGTAGCACAGGGCTGCGCGGCAGCTCGACCGATCATTACGGTGGCCCTAAAAACTCGCACTACGTTCAACCAATTTACTTCCAATTTTGTATGCAGGATCGTAATAAGATTCCACATCGATTTACGACGCCTTTTTTTATTCCAATTCCCCGTTTATTATTTATAAAGAAAAAAATGTGGATTCTTCTCTTAGAAAAATCTAACTTATCTTTGATCTCTCACCATTTCTTTATTTTTCAAAATTTTCAAAATCGGCGCTGTAGATCGATAGCTATTAACATATTTTATAAAATAATTTTGCTGTTTTTCAGACACGATATAGTACAGCTTTTTTTAGGGCCACTGTGTAGCTGTCTGAAATCAAGAGAGTTTCGAATATGTAACCATAACTTCCGAAAAACAATAACTTTTTAACTGAAACTTTCTTTTTAAGTAGTTCATAATGCTATCTAAACGTAATACAAAAACGGAAAATTTTTATCAAGCCGCTGACTTGTAAAAAAATCCACAAAATTAGACAATATACATTTTCCGAGTGTTCAAACGGGTATACCCCCTTAAGCTTCATAAATATTTCGCAAACGCTCGATTCCTACGAATTTGTTTAAACCTTTAAACCCTCACATTTATTCTGTATTTTTGTCTACTTCATGAAGTCCTTCATGTAAGTTCATGTAAAATCCTTCGCAGCAGTTCAAGAACACCCCACAGTATTTTAAAATAAATAATCACTAACCTATATATAGGGAACGCAATTAACTCTGAGAGAAGTGAAGAAAAATATTTTTCACTCTCAACAGACCGATACGAATCAACAGGGCGGCTTGTTCGGTCAACTGCAGGTGAACAAAAAATGACAGTATATCATTTAGAAGGTGAGTAATGGGTACGAGAACTGCAGATACATAGAGGGCACGTAGGTAAACGGCGAGCATCTCCGCGAGAAGAGTAAGTACATAAACCCTCGCTCCACTTCCCATTCATTGCTCTCATTATCAGCCGCGCTGTCGCCCTATATCGCCTCTGTTCTGCATACATCACGCCTACGTGCACGCACACACCGATTTCCCACAAATTTACGTACCCAACCCGTACACCAAATCAATGTTTGTAAATCAGTGTCGTGTGCATACACGGAAACCTGCTCTGCAGAAAGCTACGAGGGGATAAGTAACAGATATTCGCGCAACTGGTAAATGCAGAATCGACGAAGAATGGGAGTCTCGAGCACGGAGTCTACGCAACAGTGTCGAATGACACGTCGGAATCGATATACCAGTAGCTACTTGACGTTCCCTGGAAACGTTTTCACTGAATCTGTCATTTAAGGCTAACTGATGTACTGTAACTGTATATAGGTACACGCTTTGAAGAACCAATGAATATTCGAAAATTTGAAGGAGGTCGGTGGCTAGCTTCGCCGAAGCATACCTACTCCAAAACGTACGACCGATAAAGTACCACACATCGCTCTTATCGAGGACCTTGCAGCAAGAGGGGTGCAGCTCCATCTTTACCAACTTCCAGTAAATTAGAAAAAATTGTATATAAAATTATTGCTTTCACTTAACATTAAAAAGAGAACACTAATGGAAAAATATATATTTTCATACAATAAGTCATAGTGTCATTTAGTTGATAAGTTTCTATTTCTATTTTTGGTAAATTTTTCAAATCTTGAGCATTCGTATTGCGCAAAACAGTAATGGGTGCAGATTCAAAATTTGCAATAAATCGCTCATTTGTTATCGAATTTGCATGAAACGTGCACCAAACGGTGTAGAAGTTTTTTTTACGTATATTATACGTCATCTCTCAAAAATTGCCAAAAATGGAACTGCACCTCTCTTGCTTAACGAACCTTGTCCTAACCATTTCAATTTGTTGCAACTGAAATATCCTCAATAGTCATGGCATTTTAATAATTCCAGGCGCAAAAATATTCCTGTCGTCTCTTGCGCGCGAGGACCGTCTTACCTACTAAATTCCACAGAACACGTTATAAAAGGTTCCGGCAGGCAAGCCTCATTGAACGGTAGTAATTAAAACTGCCCTTAATTATCACCTCGTTTTCGACGTTATTTAGAAGCCATCGCGGTTCGTTGCTGGCTGATTCCCGAGCCAGTGTTCCCGCTAGCTGTAGCCGCGTGAAAAAGTTTTACGCGACCGCCGCGGCCGGGTAAGCAGGGGTGTGCGGGAACCCGAGATTACGGGCTCGGAATGGGTCGGAAAAATTCGGGCGGGTTCCTAATACTCTCGTATTGCTCTGGATTCCGATATCCTCGGGAGTCCCGGAAACTTCGGGATTCCCGGGAATTTCGAGATCCCGCCCAATCCTGCCCGAGTTTTTCCGACCCGTACCGAAGCTCGGGTTCCCGAGCCACACACCTCTGCCCGTAAGACGATATGCGCGGGCGAGGAGAGGCTGCACCGACGCCCGATAGTTTTCAATTTCTGCGGTGCAGGCACTTCGTAGGCAAAGACGAGGAGAGAGTCAAGGATGGTTTATGGGTCGGTGATTCGCTTACACCGGCGACCCGCAAAGCTTTTATGCATGCCGATGTATGTACATTTTATATTCCGCCGCGCGTTTCTCTGTGTAACATGTATACGTTTCCCTGTATGCATTTATGCGCGCCCCGTTCAAATTCACACGGCAGCGTCAAACGCGATATCAAACGTAAACACGCAGCCGTGCCCCGCGTGTATGTTGTGCTGGACTACTTCATTCGATAGCCTAAATAAGAAATAGACTGAATGAAGGGGGATAAAGTTATTTCACGATCGTGCAAGCACACTGTATCGGGTCGAAACAATGTCCCAATTCGCGGACATTCAATTATGGCAACGCTTTCGATAACAGCTTCAACACGAAGGTTCGCATACAAGATTCAGGAGTATATACACAGCCAAAATAGAGAAGCTGCTAATACGTTAACCCTTTGAATTATGAGCCTGCTAATCCATTCTGTTTAAAGTATAATAAAATCAGCATGGAACGTTAAACATCAGTGTGCGTGGAGAGCGTGCTTAAATTAGAGCAAGGAACGCTGTCCGTGCTTGTGACGCAGATTTTGATCGCAAACGGTCAAGCTTGTTATCTTATAAAACGCCCTAGTACCTGAGCGTGCAGGCAGAATCTATTGCCATTTGCAATCGACGAAATGGCGAAAGCATGTTCCGACGTAACCTAAGGGAACGGAGAATCGAGCTTCCTCTACAATGGATTCGGAAATATTAAATGAAATGGTCGAAGCATCGCGATAGGTCATTGCGAACAATACCCGTGACTTCCATCCCTTGCCAAAAATTTTTGGAGCGAACTACCTCACCCCCAGCCCCTCCCCATGAACGATAGGCTTCAATGCGGAATTGCACCTGCATTTCTATTCTTTCGTACTTTCGGTGCCATGACTGCCATGCAAAGTGTGATCTATTTTCGTTCGTTCCTCAAATGTTTGCTCGCCCCAAAAAGCGAATTTAATAGAGCGGGCGATAAAACGTATCGGCGATTTATCGACGAAAATGATAAAAAAGCACGCGACATCGTTTAATACGTTGCTTCGCGCCGATGCGCAAAAATTCGCTTATCAGGGAATGCAAAGGCATTTTCGAATTCTCTGTATCGATCGATAAGCGTGCACAGGGAGACGCGGTAGTCGCTGGCACGTGGTACGCAAGACTACTCATTTTCGTCGTACTCCCATGAGAGGACAATGAGCAATCCAGTATCGTGAAAAGTTCTCTTCCGCCTAGCAGATTCGTTTTGCGCTCGTTAATGTGGAAATGCTTGCAATGGACGGTTGAAAAGTTTTGAACAAACGAGCCATTATCCTTGGCAGTTTATTAAAATAGGGATTAACTGCACTCGAAGCTGAAATAAACGCGCTGCAGATGACCGCAAGTGAGACCAGAAACGAGAAGCAGAAGAAGAGGAGAAAATTTCGAGACGAGAAGCGTGGTACGGACGACCGAGCCCATGGCCGTGAGTTTCTCGTCGCATAACCGCGGCAAGAGCCCCGCCAGAGCTGAAATTATTGCGTTTTCTTGGCCCTCGTCCAAACACCGACAACTAACAGCCGTGTGATTATTGCAACACATTCTATACTGGCCTACATCGATATGGCCGAGAATCGTGCATTCAGACAGATCGGATCGTCGATCGTTTCGGTATTATTGGAAAAGTTTCTTCAACAATGCGAACTACGTAACGAACGACAGTCGAACGATAGAAAACCAATAAACCGAAATTAGAAAAACCGCGAAATGGCTGGACTTTGATGACATTCTACATATTCCGTTGCACTGTGGCGTTTATGAGACAAAGGCAAAACGATGTACGAACCACGGACCAAGTTAGATTGCACGTGGTCCGAACTCCAACAAGTTACATTCGCCGTTACGTCCCTACTAGTAATCACGGACGATTACACGGAAGGGTAATCTTACTCCCGTGGACACGCGACCTCTCTCGATTAGCTACGTGATTCAAGGTCGTAGCGTAATGCGCAACTCGCGCCCCGAACCAGGAGGAAAACCAACAATAACAACGGGCCCCTCGAATATCTTTCGAAGAGTCGATACTCGCCCCGATCGGAGAACGCTCCCTGACAGATTATGTGCTCTGTCCGTTGGTTTTAAAAGCCATCGCACGTGCAACTAAATGCGTTCGATGCGAACGGAGAAGGGAGAAACAGAGCGAGATTAAAGAGGCATGCGAGTGACAGGCCAGATGACAGCTGACCGAGTGACCCGTACCGTCGATCGCCCCTCCCACTCGGCGATTCTGGATTTCACTCGGAATCGACAAGTTCAAAGGGAGAGGGAGGGGTTGTAGCTTTTGTTTCAAAGAGAGTACGAGAGCTTACCACCTTGCTTACGGACTGGCATCCTTTTCGGCGACGAGTATATCCTGGTTGCGCATACGTCGGGAACACAACACCGTGTACTGGCAGGAGGGTGGACGACGGGGGATCGTGGAACTGCACACTGCTTTACCGGAGGGCGAAGAAACGCGAAAGAGAGTAGCACAGAGCACGGCGTGTCACTTCGATACTACACGACGGTCGCGCACGGTTCACTATTGTCACGCGAATCGACGACCTGTTTCACGGATGGCGTAGACGGTCGCGTACACGGCTCGGCACGTCACTCGCGAGACCTCCCGGTGGCCCGTCGAAACGTGGTAAAACGAAACGGATATAAACACAGGCCGCCACCACTCGGCCACGGGCAATATGGCGTCGCGCTTACTCTAGCAGCCGGAAAACTGACTGGTCGCGAGAACGCCACCTCCGATTGGTCGATCGCACCATGCGTGACGTCAGGTCGCCTTCTGACGCGCTCCCCCGTAAAAGCAACCCCTCGCGCGTACACCGACCGACGCGACGCGTGCCTGTACAACTTTCGCGAGACCCTGATGAAAAATTCCGTATCATACTTGGACCGAACACCTACACCAACACAGCATCTCGCCAGAAATCAGATTTTCATATCGCTGCGCAATGTATGCTACTTTATTATTGATAAACGAGATTATTGAAATACCGACAGTAGACGAGCGACTTACAGTTGTACTTTGGCGCGCTTCTAACGTGTGTCGCAAGCTGTCGAGGCTTATGATAACGCCATCTCGGAGTAGTAAATGAAACAGGTTAGGGGGTCCGACTTCTCCGATTTTAATTATTTATTTAATTAAATATAAATTCTCACGTTACTAATTAACTACCGTACTGTACTAATTAACTACCGTTTTGATAAGAAAGAGTGGATACTATAATTGAAAAGGACGCGGCATATAGTTTTTATTATTGCTTATTTTTCATATTCCAAGGAATCTTGCCTTCCTACGTTCCAAAGGGATCACTGCCGTTTAAATCCTTCAGGATGTACATTTAATCGGGTCTATGTATTACTACTCATCTTGTCAGCATCCCTAAAATATTCTAATAGTTTCGCGAATGCGCGCACGTGCAGTTCACGTGGGTCAGGATCGAAAATTAAAAAGCTGTAAAAATGGTACTGATGCCTATACAAAACCAAGAAAGCTATTTGAAATATGAACACGAATATGTCTCAAGATTAAAAGCTGTCGCGCATCAGAAGGAAGTAATTAAGCACTGGGAACCAGCATCTGAAGTGTATGTAACCTTCCTCTGCAACTGTAAATACTTGTATCAAATATTTAACTACAACTTTCCTGTTTGTAGTTAACTTACTTTTATTTGTTTTTTTTTTACAAGGCGGCCACTTAAACATGCGAACGCAGGAATGGCACTACTAGGAGCCATGTCTAGTATGACAATTAATAGTCTTTTTAGACGCAAATTGAAGCTACAGTCACATGGATTAGTTTTTACGCTTTGTACGATGGCAGGACCGGGGATGCTTACAGCACTCTTACACGATTTTGTATGTTAAATTCACAATTAAGTTAAATTCAGCAAAAATGTTTTCGTTTCATATGTACAAAAGCAGGGAGCATTGTTTTCAATAATAAACTGACTATTGCTTTCAGGCGATTACACAGCCCATAATGCTGTACGAGCGCAACTGCCCGATATGCTACGAAGTAAAAGCAGCGTTTTTTATAAACTGTACCGCTGTATTGTTTCCTTTAGTCCTGGCGCCAACGATAAATCTTGCGGTAATACCTCCATATACTTCTATACGCGTCGTTTACTGCGCATGGTTCAATGTGTTCTTTTTTTTCTGTAATCGCCGTATAGATTGCTTCAAGTATGGGACTAAGGGTACCATATATCAGCGAAGTAAGGGAGCTCGGTAAATTCTGGTGGTCTGTGATCAAACCTGCAACTGCGCAGCTATCAATCTTGTGTACCGTTAATTCAATTTTCGCAAGTCTAATTACATATAGGGAGCTCGTATCGATAGAGACTGTAGTGAAAGTTTTATTAGACATAGGAAAGGAGTACGACCGAGAAGAACGTGAGAGATTGGAAATGTTTCAGTAACTTTCTTTCTCATTAGTTGCGCGAGTATGTGGTTGTATGTATTTACGTATCTGTACGGAGTTATTACAATAAATACTTTTGTTGGATAAAATTTTTTTTATTGAATTGAATTCATGTCGTGTGCAATTATCACGCACCGCTTAAAAATTAGATCTGTTTAAACTAAAAATAAACAGCTGTAACAATACATTCTGTACTTGTTTAATTTCGTTTAGAGTTTTAGTTACTTTAAGAGCTAATAGAAACTAGTATAATTTGTCTTTCGTGTCTTAACATTCTTTTTCTGCTATTAATACACGGAAATTCGATTTATTATATTAGTTAATTACCGCGGTATTTGACGAGAGAAATGAAGGCGTTTCTAACTTTAAGCACGGGAAACAATGTATTTTTTTCAAGTACATCGGGAATAATGAAATGGTTTACTGAAATCTAAGCTGCAAAGACTTGGTCTGTGTAGTGTCTGACATTGTAAGTACAATATATATTATCCTATTAACAGGCGAAGAAAAACTGTTCCACGATGAAAACTTATTATACACAAGAACAATAAATAAACATTGTGTGGTGCACATTTTTAAGCGAATGATTAGATGCTATATGAAATCTTTCACCCTATTTTTTTAACTGTATCGCGTACATTTAACGCAATCTTAATTGCACTTAACATTCCATTCCATACGTAATAATTATGAAAGAATAGGTGCCACTATATCCGTAGTTCTACTATCTTTATTGAGAAGTATATTGCATTATAAAGAGGATGAACATGAAACCTGATAAATGTAATAGGCACCGTTTGGAATAGTATAAAGTTGCATTCAATTACCCCTAACATCATTTTCGACTTTCCACTTCGCGACTCAGGTTTCTGTGTAGGAAGACATTGCCCATGATGATGGTGATGCGATGAAAAACGGAATTCTATATGTTCCCACAAAAGTAATGGACACGTTTGCATAGATAACATGGCCTGGGAACTAATAAATATAGAAAACAGTTGCACAAATGAGAAATGATTATGTTCTACCGTTACTAATGCTTGTTCACTGGCCATTATCTTATTCCATTGATCACTAATATATTGTACACAAGAATTAACTGTATCAGTGTTGAAATAACAAATCTCATAGAAAATTTGGCACGAGTGGGGCCCACGGCTAGGACCCCGAGGCAGTTGCTAGCATTTTTGACCATGCCAATGCGTCATGTAGTCCTGATAGCTTACAGTCACTTTTTCACTCTGGTATCGAGTCAGCTTTACATTGCGTCTAATGTCTGGAGTAACTAATCCTTTATAGCCACCTTTATGCAGCAAAGAGTCTATCGTTTGTATCTGGTCCCATCCTGAACGCATGAAATTCTCAGTTAGCCGAGTATACGCAACTATCATCGGGTGCGTTCGGCGCAACCAACTATTGGCTCCAATCGTTGGGAACTGATCGGTGAGCAACCGTCGTTCCGCTCAGTTCCACTAAACGACAGTTATTTTAGCAGTTCCCAACATGTTGGGTAAAACGAGTGGAATTTATCTCCCCTCGAAAAAATGGAGACCGTTCGCTGAACATGGTGGAAAAAGCGCAATTGAGCGGTAGCGTTCAGCGAAAGATCAGTGAGCGCTAGCGAGCGGTTGGCCTACAGTTTGGGTGCGCTGAACGCACTCGTTAAAGCTGTAAGAGAAATACGGTATACGAACCTTGTTCCAACGCCACATCCGGTAAATAAGTTGCGGTCCGTTTGTTCCCTTTTTCATTATGAAATTCAATACGTATTCCATGAACTCCTACCTCCCAATCTAAGTAATCTGTTCCATCCTCAAAATGTCGAAGTACAGAAACACTTACGTGCAAACGTGGGAGTTCGTCCCGCGTTATGGGGTTGAAGCGCGAGTCCTTAAAAGCACTATAGGACATAACACATTTAAAACCCCCCAAAAAGTATCATTATCCTCTGCCACATATTAAATAATACCTAGTGGTAGCATATTCCCGTAATCCTGCATGTAAATGCATTGCATTAAATGTACCAATGCAGCCTCGTAATCTCATATCTTTGCCAATAGTCCATGTTACAAACAATGGGCTTCAAAGTTGAATGTAAATGTCATATTAATATACAAATAACAGAATAATGCTATTATATTTAATAACATAGGTAATATCTTTAGCAATTTGATAGATCTAGAAATAAATGCTACAAAAATAAATATGACATCTGTCACAGAAGAATCCAATTATTCTGATTAATAATTAAAATTAATTTGTAGAAAGTACGTTTATATGCGCGTACGCGAGTGATGGATCTCTATGCCACAAATATACGTACAAGATACTTAAGATTATGTATAATTGACCTAAAAATATCGAGAGTTCTGGTCAGAGATAATAAAAATAGATATTTCCGATGATTTCTTCTACACCGAGCATTACGTGTCGCAAGAATTGCGGAAAATATTATCAATGTCATATTCATTGAGGGGAAAAGTTTTAGGTTTCGGATGAAATTGTAAACATGAAATGCATGTACATAAGAAAGTGGAAACTGCAAGAGATACAAAAAAGATCGAGAGGATCATCGCAGAGGATCATGTGAAAAACTATTATTGCACGATAAAGGATGGAACATAAAAGTATAATAAGAAATGCGAGGCGATGCCCGTGGTAAGATACTCACAACGGTTCGTTGCTGAAGTTGGGCGGTTTTGGTGGATCAAGTTGGTGCAGTTGGCAGTAAAGAACATCAAAACAATAAAAGCCCATCTCAGGCTGTACTATTATGGAATTTCGCGTACGAATACCATTCGGCAGATTTACGATACCATTGCACGGAACGCTGGAAGAGTTGTATAGCTTCTGCTTTTTCGTTCCGTAACAACTAGCTGCCATGTTTTCTTATTTAATCAACCCTTGCAACTACTGCAGGTGACTGCAGGCACGAGCGCTTTCTGAACCGTATGCATATCCCATTCACTGTTGGTGTTGCATACTAAATTGCGCGCGCGTTCCGCTAGATGTCTTGTTGTCTGAAAAACAGCTGTTTCATTGCCCGCCATTTTTCTATTGAATTTTTTCATCAATTCGTATGAAATTTGGCGCGCCTTGCAGAATTGTCGTTTCTTTGTTTTATGTACGAAAACACTCGTACAATTCGTAAATTATGAATAGGTATTAGTATGCGGTTAGCTCTTCTCTTTGGTAATGTTTCTTTAATATTCCATGTAAAAGCGGAAGCGAAACTTTTAGCGATCTATTCGAAAAATATGAAACAAGCATGGTGTTAATACATGTTGAAACATCATTCAAGATCATAAAAATACACGCACGAAGGTAGGTGGGTATATAAAGACAGTCGATTTGGTAATATAAAATTTTTATTCATCCATCCCAATTATATGATAAGTTATTCGAACTGTTTCTTACGCTCGTTTAATCGCGAATTTTTGATTTCTGATGATTCTACCGTAGGTACATACATATCGTTATGTATGGACTATTCAACATAAATTATTTAATATCAGGCACAATGCATTTTTCATCCACGGACACATTAAAAATTTGTCTGTATTCTAGAATAAAATGTTAGATTTTCTTCTCTTATCACTATGTACGTTTAAATCACACAGTTGAATCGTATTTGTTAAAAGAACAGTTCCAATTATTTGCACAAGAGGAATTTAACGGATGTTTGAAAACAATATCAATCATGTTCTATGTAACGTTATTATATGATATTCTAACTCGACATAAATGTCGGACGAATTCAAGTCTTTTACGGGGGATTGGCAACATAAAGTCACACCCCTTTACATATGATGATGAACAGCTACTTAATTTGTATGTGCACCTTTATCTCTTTCTGTTAAATTGAATTGCTAATTCTCTCTCATAAATATTAATATCAAAGTAATTTATACCAAATGTATAATTTATTTTCAACAAGAGACTCAGCATATCCTATTGTCACAAATGCACATACAATTATCCTTCAAGTACTGAATGCTCTATATCTAAGTATGTAATTGGCAGTTAATTGGACGTTATATAATGCTAAATACATAAATTGGATTCTAAAAACGAACCACAGATATAATAAAACATATTAATGGCAATAAATATAAAATTGCTAATTAAACGAAACAATTTAATAGTGTTTCTGTACTTTTACTAAATATTCTTGCTGTGATAAAAACAGCAATGAATAGATTGGCAGTGCATGAAACTAGCTAAGTGAAAGTGACAATAGAGGAATAAGAAAAACAAAGGCAGTAAGTCATGGAAGAACGTATCTTGCACTGTCTTCGTGATTGCAGATTGCATATTTAACATCGATTCATTGTAATGTCGTAAATGTGTCTCACTTCAAGTAAAAGCAGAGTAACGGTATAAGCGTTTTACATAAAGCATTAGCAATTCTATTCGTGTTTCATGGATCAGATAATAATAAGAATCACAATGAGATCGTCACATTTTAACTTACAACTATATTATAACTATTTTAATGCATTTTAATAGTCATAATGCAGTCCATTGCTTATTTACAGTAGAGGTCCCATTCTAACAATTTTCTTATAATACTAGCAACGCTTGTCTCCAAAATATTATTTACGTTTATAAATGAAACATTCAGTTTTGTAATATATAGGAAAATCAAAGAATTTTCATAAAACCGGCTAAAAGTTTTTTAAAGTATCAACTGCCAATTTAATTAATCGCAGTATATTTTAATTACCCCATATCAGGAACTATGTATATGTTACAGTTACATACTAACCCCGTCGCTAATGCAAAGAATCCTTTGCTGTAATAAAACGCTGGACTATAATATAACTATGATTACTAAAATAAAGTTCAATGTAGCAATGGTACGAAGAATTAAAATGGAAATACAATAATATCGTTTAAGAAAGTCTTTTCACACACTCTTCCGCACTTACGATTTTCAATGAATAAATATTATATAAATAATTATTTTACATCTGATACAATAAAAACGGTTTATTTATAATTTTATACCATTGGTACAAAGAAATCTGTATTAGTGTATTTAAAATTAGTTTATTTATTATCATATGTGAATCACTCGTCACATGTAAAAAAACAACATTAAGAAAGATTCTAAGAAACTTTCTCTTTATACGATTATTTTGAAGGAATGAAGCATATTGTGTTCACTAATCGCCTAATTAATAGTAATGCAGTTTTTCATGCGAATTCCTCGTAACTTGTCATAAAAATATATAATTATACAAAAATTATGCTATAATTATTTAATAACTATGTTCTATCTGAATTAACAGAACGTTCGTAATAGAAGAAACTATCGATAAAAAATCTGTGATCTTTCACCCTTCGTTCATATATTTATGTTTATTGATCTAAGAATGATATTTTACGTTCTTCGTGGTATACGAATAATAGAAACATATTTTCGCGTGAATTTGTACATTAAATCTTGTGAAGCAGGCAGTAAATTGCAGACAGCATCACTGTGCTATGCAATCGCTCATGTCCTCTGTATACTGCAGACATAAATGTAAATGGACATTTAATAAGTATGATGGCAAAGCTAATGATATTATTCATATTCTATGTTCCGACCGAATCGAGTCATTTAGTTTATAAACACATTGAAGCACGCAAGACTAAGTAATTACATTTTATTACAAGTTTAAAAATTCCAATATCTCACAAATGCCTAATCTGATTAAAGATTATTGATATCGAAGTTAAATGTTAATGCACTCTCTGGTATATCTTACGATTATTTATTCGAATTGTTAGGTAAATAACAATTTTAATTATTGTAGCGTGTAAAAATTATTGAAGGAATAAGCTAGTGCCATCATACATGAATACTTATTATCCTCAAAGAGAACTATGTGGTATCATATGGGGAGAAACTGTGTATGCAGAAGCATACAAAGTATAATAGGCACCACTTCAAACAAAGAAAAATTGCAAACAATAGCCGTCTCCAATGTCATTTTCGTTTACGAACTCCACGATCTGCAGGTTCTTGTGACGAAAAGCGATGAACACGAGGAGGGGGAGCAGGAGGAGGAGCAGGCGGAGGATGATTATGCGAATGTAGGGGAGGATACGTTGGCCCTGTTTGATCCCACCAAAAGGAAGAGTAATCCCATACTGGTACCATAACTGGGGAAACAGAGGGCATTGGAAGAGGATGTATGAATGCGGGGTGATTACGCTGTGTCATCACTAATCCGTGTTCCTGACTGGCCATGTAAGAGTTGTATTGACTACTACTGTATGGTAAATGAGAAGTCTGAGAGATGTTAGCGTTGCAATGAACGGCAATAGAATTTTGAGATAATTGGGGCCCCTGAGTAGGACCCCAGGCCATCTGCTAGCATCTTCGACTATGCCAATGAGTCATATAGTCTTGATAGCTTACAGTCACTTTTTCACTCTGGTATCGCGTCAACTTTACGCTACGTCTAATATCTGCAGTCACCAGTCCCTTGTAACCACCTTTATGAAGTAACGAATCTATTGTTTGTATCTGGTCCCACCCTAAACATGATAAGTTCTAATTTTCAAAATAGTTATGTACGTAGAATTCGTGTAATCTTATAACAATGTATCGCTCGGTGTAGCAACGCTGTCGCATGGACCGAATATATTTTTCAGAGTAGTTCACACCGCGAGGAGTAAAATGTACGAACCTTGCTCCGTCGCTACGTCGGGTAAATAAGTAGCAGTCCGCTTATTACCCTTCTCGTTATGAAATTCTATACGAATTCCATGGACACCTACTTCCCAATCTAAATAATCAACACCATCCTCAAAGTGTCTCAAAATTGAGACACTTACATGTAAGCGTGGAAGTTCTTCCCGTGTTATAGGATTAAAACGTGAATCTTTGAATGCACTTTAGAAAGTATCTAATGTCTTTAAGCGTATAGAGTAACAATATTATCGGAAATAAACACAGAAAATTATTTACCTGGTTGTCGCGTATTCGCGGAGGCCCGCATGCAATTGCATGGCATTAAATGTACCGATACAACCTCTTAACCTCATATCTTTTCCGATAGTCCACGTCACGAACAATGGGCTGAAAAATACAAATAAATAATATTTCGCACATTTACACCATAAACGAAAACGATGTATTTTATTATTCAAATACGACAGCAATGATGTCAATGATTTTTCTAAACACCAACGATCTTTTAAAAAAATTTTATTTGACATTCGATATTTAGTTGCTAAACAATGACAAGCATGTACGATGTAATTGATCCATTTTATTATTAAAGGCCTTCGATATTTATAACAGAGCAAGTATTTTTAATTCATAATTAAAAGAAAAGTCTAGAAACGAAGAAGATAAGAGGTTACCAGCTTCTGATGAATGTTTAAAACACAACAATGAAAATGTTTGACCGACAACATACGCTCGTGCCAGAAATCAGTCTTTGTCTCACCGCAAGACACGAGACTCGGAAGCATCGAACATCCTAACAAAGGAACTCAAGGAGGGGGTAAAGGTACGTGGGATATACATTGGGGAAGAAAAGAGAGAGCAGCTGATGGTTCCGGTGCGTAAGAGTAAGATGGCAGCGTGGAGAAGAGAAAGATAGAGATACGAAAGAAGGACCAGAGAAGGTCAGAAGCGTAGAACGATGTCAGCAAGTATTATTACTCACAACGCTTCGTTGCTGAAGTTAGGCGATTTTGGAGGGTCGAGCTGATGTAATTGGCAGTAAAGGACGTCGAAACAAAAGAAGCCCATCTCTGGCTTCACTATCACACTGTTCCTCAACGGTGTACCGTTCTGTAATATCGAGCCGTTGCATGGAACGCTCGACGAATTGTTCAGCTTTTGCTTTTTCGTTCCACAACAACCTGCAGCCATGTTTTCGTTATTCGACTCTCACGGCGAGCGCGACTACTGTGGACACGATCGGTCCTCGACCCACACGTCTCCCATTCTTCCCTGTCGTCGCGGGCTCGACTGTGCGCGCGTTCCGTTAGATGTCCTTATACTCGCCAAAACAGCTGTTTCATTATCCGCCATTTCTTGAAAGCGCGGCGATGAATAGTTGAACTTGAAAGTTGGCGCCACTACATGCAATTCGGTTACCGGCGACGTCTAGCTGGCGAAGTGCAAGCGAAACGGATCAAATATTGCGCCTCGTGGCTCGTGTCACTGTAATTAGCACAGAAGTAGATAAAACATGTGATACGCACGTGGATGTGTGTTTGGAAGAATAGAAAGAATACGATCAAGCATTCGTAGTATACATAGTGGGCGTCACAAGATTCCGGCAAGCGAGAATGTGTCACATCGAAATTCACGTATCATTATTAAAGTATTTAAGCACAGAAGAATATTTGCAATACCACGAATAATCGTAGCAGCATAGGCGTGCCCTTACCCAGCATAATATACGTCCAGTTTAACTCCTAATCGGAACAACGAACGTTTGATTCGCGAAATTTGTGGTTAGAATCCCCCGAGACTCGAAAAGAATAAGCGGGAGTAGTGGGAAGAATTGGGCAGCAAGGACGCATACAATTGGTTTAAGAAACTATGCCGAGGGCACCGACTTTTCTAACCCCTTACCTGGCACCTGCTCGCGATGCACCGGAGAAGCCCGAGGCGTGACAGCAGATTCAACCTGGCAACGTGCACTTGCTTGTAGCTGTCCGGTATATTGCCAAGTGGCTATATTTTTTCTGACAGCTGACATCGCGTACCCACGGTTTATCGCGTAACGGTTGTGCGTACGCTTCGTGCCGAGTGTCCAGTGAAACTACAAAGTCTCCATCTTTTTTTTTCGAATATACGTGCGCGTCCTTGCGGTAAACTTAGCAACGAGCCAGGCAATCGGAGTGCAATCGTTGATTAAACAGGACAGTGCAACGATAAATATTGCTGCGTGATCGACGATCGTGAACACAAACATTGTCAGTTTTTTCCGAAACCGTACCGCACTGGACCAACTCCTCGAGACCGACTTCCGAACCGTTCAATTCCGACTTTGATCCTGTCTAGAAGAAAGTCGACCGTGGTAGGTGTAGTCGAAGCGTCCTTTACGGAGACCGTATCGCGAAAAGCGGGCGTAGTAATCCTGTCGGAGAAGGAGGATCCTGCACTATCAATGGGAATAAAAATAGGTAAGAATTCTGCTTCTATATTTATTTCACATTCGCGCGCGTGTGCGTCGCGTCGCACTATTCGAATCGCGTCCGCGATGGTCATTTCCACTCTCGCCTCTGGGACGCGAACAACTATGTACACGACGCCTGTATTTGTATTTTCTGCGTACAATTTTATCCGCGAGCGTGTTATATAAAATGTGTCATAATATACTTCGAACGGCCGAGTCTGTGAGTCAGGATTTACGCAATCTTACGTGGCGCTCGAGTCGGATTATTTCAAACAGATAGGATATAATAGGAGCCTCGCACGGATATTCAATGAATGGAAAATTCGAAAGCGGGAGCGTGTTATTGGGCAACGTATGAAAATCCTGCTGCTTCTTTAATTTAATTGTCTCTCTGTCGGAGATGCGAGGCAGACGTTTCCGCGGGAAAATTCGGGTGTTCCCAGTGACGAATGTTTCTCGAACTCGGGGAACTTTTCATTCCTCCGTTCTCAGCTGCCTTTTGAGAAGGCCTCGCGACGCCGCCTTGCGATGCTTATCACTATAATTGGCATCGCTGACATTGCCATCACACGTTCCAATTTACTCTCCGTAATTATCTACGCTTCTATGGTGGTGGCGCGCGATCGAGTCATACTTTAAGTAGCGTTAAGTAATTATAATAATAAAACACTGCCAGTCGATTCCGTGTTTCAGTGGAGCGAAATTCAGTGAGTTGAAATGAAAGAAAACAACCTGTGTTTTGTTTATACTTATCCTAAACAACGTGCATTTTATAGACGGGTCTTTTCAAAATATTTGTCAATCTTCATTCCTAGATTCATCCGTGAAAGCCACGAGCTTTTGTTCTGCAAAATATGTCTACAAAAACGTGTTGTTCTTTGCAGCGGATAGATTTTTAAAACTTGGGCGGCGTTTAAGGTAAATATGTATTTCTCGTTTAGAAACAGATTAACGTTGGCTAGTTATTCCGCGCAAACACACAAAACGCATTTACCGGTTTAAGGTAGTTACGGTTAGTGTTGATAATGCACTTGCATGCGCTCTACAAACGTGGTTTCACCATTTAGGCTATCAAACAAAAGTTCGAGGTCGAAGCAAAGTGTTGCAAAATATACATAGATATTTGATACAGGAAATACGTTTCACTTTTAAGGAGTCCTTCCACTGTGACACCCTGATAAAGTACCGCTGTTTGGAACTTTTTTTGTCACAAAAAGAATGTGTTTAATAAATTGAAGTTTTTTTCTATTTATTAATACGTGCTTTGAGAATACAAAATGATTTTTTCATATTTTTTTAATGCTTGCGTTCGCCAAAATATGTGGGTGTAATATGCGCTGTGAAGAAAAAGACGCCTCGACTGCGTGGTCGATTTTTGAAGAACCGTGTGTTTGAAACAAAAAACCAAAAAGGTTTGTAATTAGTATGACTGTCGTTATGCCAGGGACTAAAATTAATAAGATTGAGGAAGAATTAACAAAATGGCGGACGTCCAAAGTGGGACTATCGTAATTAGCTAAATTTTTTAATTATTCTGGGATGCGAAAGATGAGAAAAACTATGAAAATGTGTGTTTCTAGTTCGGGCCATAGCGACAGCCATACTGATTACAAACCTCCCTGATACAACCGCCCCAGATACATGGTTCCTCCAAAATTGACCACGCAGTCGAGGCGTCTTTATTTCACAGCGCATATTACACTTTTTAAAATATGAATCTTTGGAATTCTCAAAACACATATTAATAAACAGAAAAAACTTCAATTTAATAAATACATTCTTTTTGTAACAAAAAAAGTTCAAAACAGCGGTACCTTATCAGGGCGTCACAGTAGAAAGACCCCTTAAAAAGTGAACACCTTATTGTATCAACCGTATAGTGATCTTAAACTGTCACATTACAGGTGTAAAGGTTAAATAATTAACCCGAGATATCAATTTCATGAGGTACATTCGTTGCGTCGGTGGGTATTGAAACAAATTAATGATTACAAAAAATCGAAGGTTCTGCGTGATGCAATCGTCGCGCAATTAGCTCTCGTAGGAAAATTGCATTCCTACACACAACATTAATATCGAAAGAGGTTGCAAAGGCGTGCATACATACTCGTCTTATGCGAGCACAGCTCGCCGTAGAACTCGAACAATGCTCTTCCCGTGTCATTCTTTTCAATGATTGCAACAAGGTTGACTCGGCGTACTCTTCTCCTCTTACATACAAGTAGGTATCCCTTTCAATCTCGTCTCCTTTCTTTTTCACGCGTACGCATTTCACAATAAGCTTCTCCTACGAAAATGTATTCTCCTTTCAGTTATGTAATCGCGTCAAAGACACTTCTGATCATTATCCTTTCGTTCTGGTATATACATACCACTCCTAATAAATGAGCAGGCGGTTTTACTTTGAATCCACCTTGACCTTCTTTTTGTATGAACAAGAATGACTCCGTCATAATATCTAGAGAAACGTGATATAGGTATCCACTTTCTCTGAGCCCGGAATGAGAAGGGAAGCATCGTTAAGGAGCTTCAAAAGAAAGCACTTTTATTTAAGGGCCGAAGAGTTTCATAAGTAGACACATTTTTTGTGTGTGGTATCATTTGTAGAACATGGATATACAAAAGCATCCGTTTATAATATTCATGTACGACTATGCCTTAATAGTTGTAAAATATATTATTATAGACACTACAATTTGGTACCAGTACGAAATTATACACGCCACTCGATGAACGACACCATGAAGGTATGCAAGGTCGGAATTCACGCAATTTGCCTCGGGAATTTCTTCGGGGTACTTACCCATCGACTCCTTATCTCTGTCTGCCTTTAAGTAATCGCATGCCTATTGGGAAATCTTCGCCTTGAGACGCCACTCTCTGTCTTCGTTGTCGTTGAATGAAATCCCACACGTTTCCTCTCCACGTAGTCATGATAAATCTATTTAGATGTACATAAAATGACACGCATCGACGAACATTGTGTGATCTTCATTCAATCCTTTATGATTAATTACCACAGATTGTACTTTATAAAATATTCCGTTGCATATCCTTATATAACAAAAGCCAATATGGTATATTTTCTTCAACATCCATTCGATCCTTGAGTTAGGCTCTAAAATATACACTACCGCTCGTAAGTGTTTAAGCACTCCTCTTTTCATGTATTATTGATACAGAATTATGTTTACCAAAAAAAAAAAACATTACAATAAAGTGAAATACTTATCTAAAACGCAGTTCAATTATATAGACACCCATTATATCGGATTAGTTTTACTACCCTCTACCTGAATTTGGCCGGGTTGTCGCAAACATGATATATGCTTTTATTGAGAGTGCCTAAACACTTATGAGCGGTAGTGTACATATCGATGTACAAATGTATGTATAAACGTAATGGAATGTATTAATTGTCTGTAGAAAAGTTAGGCTGAAGAACGGGATGGTTTCATAACTTTCTTAGCAACAAACGTAGCTTAGCAAATGTTACAAATTATATGTACCACTCTGGTACATTTGCGAGGAACATATTTCGCGTTGTTGTCAAAATATTTCTTAGACATGATGATGCTTTCGCGAGACAGTACGTATGTATGTATGAAACGTACTGAAGTTAAATTGTAGCAGCCCGTATTTGCACGTCCGGCAATTATTCGCACTCATCTTTCATTATGAACAACTTCGAAATTTCCGTCTAACAAAACCCTGAGTAATTTCGAGCGTTTCGCCGTAGAATTATCGGACTTGGTGGAACTTGAATGCTCACAAGGTAGAACGATCATCATTTTCATAATTAAAAGTGCAGGATTAAATAGCACCGCGATGGAAGTATCTTTAAACTTCCATACGATTAAATGTTAACTGAAGTTAGTTATAGTACGTTTGATAATAAGTAGAACTGTAGAACATGTAATTAAATATTTCTCTAATTTTATCGGAATTAGATCATTTTCCTTGCACAAATTCCAAAAAATAATTGAAATCTTGTAAGCAAAGGACTAACCACAGGAACGTCACTCGTTAAAAAGTCGTTCAGGGTACATGGTCGAGGAATTCAATTTCCGAGGAACCTTGCAATACAACTACGTACATATACGCTATTTTGTGTAAATTAGCACACAGGTTACTTGAACCGTGTTACTGCTCGAATCGTGTTCTGCATGAGCCACTGAATCCTCTGCCCAGCAATTACGTTTGTAATCATGTTCAAAGCGTTCGTCGTAATTGAGATTTACATTGACCGATTTCGTACCAAAGGTAAATTAAAGTGGACCCATCTCTTTTATATTATCTTAATGAGTGTAAAGTGGGAAATAGTTTGGCAGAAATGATAGGTTGCGACGTATCTAAATCATTACGCTGATTTCAATTTTACGGCTGAGGATTTTCATTTCGGATACAAGTGTTCCTATTGGGTAGATATATTTGTTACACAGTATAATATAGATCGAGCACAGTGAATCGTCTTGAAAGAAGTGAGATAGATCCTTTTCAATGCATCCCCGACAGTAAATTGAAAGTCTTGAGCCGTAAAAAGGCACTTTCCAGGGAGCGCGAGAAAAAGTTTCCATTAATTTTAGTACTCATCAACGTCCCTTCAAGCTAATAATGGATATTCATATTTCTGCTTCTACTACTCTCGTTAAGAGCGCGCCACTGACAAAAGCATAATTTCGTTCAGAATTATCGCTCCAGATACAATAAACGTTTCGACTATTTCGATTCTGCGGAAGGTTCTTGAACCTTTAACCTGGACGGAAATAGGAGGGTCGAATCGTCAACTTGCAAATCGAATCTGCTCTCATTTCATGTCTGCCAAAAGCGATGTTTTATTCACTCGCGGGGATATTGTTGGCATGGCCAACGATCGTTGGGTTATATTTTTTGTTGGCGTATTATTTTAGATCGAGTTATATTTTATACGGAAAGTTCTTTACCCGAGTGTCGGAGAATGAGAACGGCGCAAGACAATTTTATCTTCCTTTTAGAAATTAATGCTCAAGATTGCCCGACTGTTTCGACTTACGCCGCTCGTTCGTCTCAAAGATTCGCGCATGCGTGTGTGAACAATCGATAACTTTTGTCATTCTCAATGAGTGAAAAACAAAGAGACACGTGAGAATAGTTAACGCTTCTGACTAGATGTTACAACAATATATGGCTATTTAATCTAATACTTTCAGGAGGATCTAAGTTATTACTCTAACGTCGAAGCCCTACGTCACTAATATTATTGTATTTACAATACTAGCTATGGTTACATCTTCTATTAATGTTCATTTTTCATTCATTAATGGTGCACGAGTAATCGAACAGGCTTGCTAACTCTGTTCAACACTTTTGCGTTCCCCTATCCAAATCGATTCGATGGTTGCACCGATGGTACCGAAATATCAAAACTACTTCATTGAACTTTGCAATCGGTAACAATATTGTGTCATAAAATCAACGATTGATACTGCGGGCAGAAAAAGTTGCAAGAAACACAAGTGACAAGAGGTTGTACCAAGTAGTTTGGCCAACGGCTACGTTCGACGCCGACGAGTGTATGTAGTCTTTGTTCCCTAGCTTTTCCGTTTCCTGATTACCGTGGCAATGATATTCATCGTCGCTGGGCATCACGTCCTTTGCGATGTTGAGGAATTGATCGAAGGGACATAGTTCCGTGCAGCCTGGGATCGTTTCGATTACGATTTGCTCGGTAACCCCAGTCCAGAACAGAACCTAATACATCCAAAAAGAAATGAATATTATATCACTAATATCCAATGAAATACGTTTTAGGAATAGTGAACATTCGAAATTCTATCTTTTGTAGTTCAGACATTTACCCGAACGTAATAAGTTCCTTTCTTATCGCGCAGAGTTTCCAGGATAATAGTAGAACCGTACGCGGGTATAACAGGTTCATCCAATTCCAAAGCATTTGCAACTGCAGCCACATTCATTTCGTGGCCAGAGAAGAAAAACGCTTTTCTATCGTACGGCTCTAATTTACCCGCTTTGTATGCTTGGATGTCCTCTATCATTTTACGTAATAGTGTACCTTGAAAAAAAGGGCGGAAAGGATTATATATGTATATACTGCGACAATGTAAATTTTTTTGTATAAGAAAAAGAAGGATATCCTTATACCTCCGTTCAGACGTTTCAACGTCTTTGTGTATGATCTGAGTTTAAAGTCCAAGGCCAGTATTTCCTTCATCGGAGCAGGATAAACTGACTCAGTCCATTTTGGTAGTGTCAGATTCTGAGCAGCCTAAAATAGACGCCATTTAATTATTAAACATTGATACGAAACGTATTCAGTGGTGCCACAGCATAGAAGTGGCATTACCTCTTCCTTGAATAAATTGTAAAGATAAGTCACCGCGGATGTTGTGTTCACTACTTTGCCACTGTGCTGAGTTAGGTAATTCATCACATTTTTGTATTTGTTTAACATATCCTGTGTACTTGTTTGATGAAGGAATCTGCTGTATTCTTCCTTATACCTTGAATCAAAACGGAAATAAATGTCCTTGAGAATAAGTATTGTTTCCATTTCGATGAAGTGTAATTATAAATAATATTAGGTCGAGTGATAAGGTTCTTCGAATTTGTTAACAGAACGTTAGCTCCCGTTTATATACAAGCATCATCAACGTTAATCATCTATTCTGAAATTATCACTTCTTTTCAAACCATTTTGGAATATTATTACTATCCGTACCATATTCTTTCTTCTTACTCAGTGTAATATTTCGACGCTGCAGAGTATTCAACTGCTCGTATTACCGTGTTTCTCGCGAGTGTTTCGCATTGCTCTTTTAATGAACGAAGGCGCTAGAAAAATTACCTGGGGCAGTATTGCGGGAACAAGAGATTGTCGGCTTCGTAGGGTACGAAGAACGTTGATGTCGGAATCCAGGGTAGATGCGGATTCCAGGTTTGCTTCTCCGAGGGTGGGAATAATCCAGCCAGAACTAGCTGTAGAGACAACTGAGTCCTTGGCACATCTGTCGATCGCGCATAGATCTTCTCCGGCCAATAATCCGTCCCGAAATATCGATTGTAACGTTGACGAAGCATTGTGCCAATCCTGTATTCGCGTAGCTTACCTTGCTACATAGTTCCACGAAACAATTACAGTTTGTGCTTGCCGATGTGCATTACTAATGGCTGCACGGTCAACAGTGAATCTCGATAATGTTTACGGTGTTTTCACATTTACGCAGATGTAATGGGGTAATGAAACTGCGCTGACGTACATATGTAGGTAAAAGTGTGGCATTAAATACGAATTTCAAACGTTCACTTGGATTGTTTCCATTATAAGGAAATTGTAGAAGAATATTTCTAGGAATTATAAAGAACACGAACATATGTTGACAATGAACTATTCCAGAATACGTTGTCTTTTTACTTACATTTGTCAAGTCACCATTACCCATTGGATTGTACGAATGGTCTCGATATGGGTCGTTAGGGTAATTCTGAAATTCTCGGTGGGGAACTTTGTCGCCATGCCGAAATACCTTGAAAAACATGTCGAACTATTAAAATTCCGATTGTCAGATTTCACCGACGACGATTTAAAACATTCACGAGTTATTTTTATTTTATACATGACTTGTCACTTTCACTGAGAGGCGCTTTTAGAAGCGAGTTACATCTCGCTGGAGGACGACGATGACGCCCGTGACGTTCGCACTAAAATTGTTTCGATAGAATAGATATTTACCACGTGCAACAATTGTAAATCCAGATCACAATTGACCACAGTGACGGTGACGAACAGTAGAATGGCAAACAATACCGTCGACCGATCGAGCGACATTTTTTCCCCGACACTGACTCGGCTGACGGTCGAAGCAGGACGACAGGTACGTCCGGAATGTACAATTTCTCTCGACAATCTACGAAGAAGTATATATTCTTGCCGGTGCTTATCTAAAACAACCGGACGAGTGGGGGTGGATAAGGAACACAGGCGAACAGGTTTGCAGTTCTCTCGATTTTTATCGTCGGTTCCCCGTTTTTGCTCGTTACGTTGATCCTTTTCCCGCTGCGGAGTCGCGATCTCGTGGTACTCCTCGAAGGCCACGTACTCAAAGAATGGGAAATCTGGCGGAGCTTGTCCCCGGACTGGGCGCATCAGGTTCAGCTTCGTATACTCGAGAAACTCGTGTTTCATCATTAAACAAAGATTACCGTGGATTACCTTGAAGGTGCTCCCTATCGGACGTGTGGTTTGTGCAAGAATTTCTCCGAATCTCCCTAAAATCCACGACCGTGCGTTGCTTAATTCGACGTCCAAAATTAAATGAAACCGGAGAAAGTAGGTGACGACTGTACTTAACTTTCCTCGATCCGACGCAGCTATAATATGCAAAAAGATTTTTTCCTCAACTGTCGATCATTGGCATTATTACAAGGAATTCTAATTTTTCGTTATGTAACATATATGCGGTTTATGTTGTAAGCTGCACAAAACGAAATGAATTTTATAGTGAAAACGTCACGAAATACTGGCTAGTAAACGAACCACGTTTATGTGCTTGTTAAAGATATCCTATGATGAAGTATTTTTTTTGCTGAAAATGGGAAATCACCAATGATCCTGCTAATGAAATATTCAGTTGCAACGAAAGAGACTCAACCTGTGTCATTAGAATATACGTAATTGATTGATTGTATAATTGCGGAGCTTACATCAATTTGTAATTTGACATGCCGCTATAATAACAGGTTTCGTGTCGCAGCCACGAGAATATCAAGTAGAAGTTCATAAACGGTACAGAATTACCCGGGAAGATTATGAAACATTTTTACGGATTATTTTAATAAATTCCTCGCAGGAACCCCGCATTAGGGGCAAGAACATGCTCTTTCTCAGCTCGCGTATATTTTTTTGCTATTTCTTTGAAAAAGAATCCTTATGTGAAACCGAAATACTTGGAATTTACGAGGAAAACGTTCACTGCTTTACAAACTTCCCGCTGTCTAATCAAAGTTCCGATTCTTCGAAATTATTGCACGTTCGTAAACGACAATACGAGCCTATAAAGCGTATTGTTTATG
This sequence comes from Andrena hattorfiana, assembly GCA_944738655.2. Taxonomy (NCBI): domain Eukaryota; kingdom Metazoa; phylum Arthropoda; class Insecta; order Hymenoptera; family Andrenidae; genus Andrena; species Andrena hattorfiana. The sequence goes on along the minus strand of OX122889.2, from coordinate 19,241,211 downwards.
TTTTCAATAAAAGCGACAGCTACGAGGGATGCGGGCTTTAGTTTTTGACGATTATCTCCACGACTCGGGTGAATATTCTCCTTTATCTGAGAATTGACTGTGTATTGTATCGATAACTGTCGATGCTCAAGTTGTTGAGCTCTTCTGGAAGAAAAAAAAGGGAGACAAATGGCACCCAAGTATTCTTAGCCTACACGCGTTCTAGTTTCATAAGTTTATCAAGGATATGTTGCCTTGATCGTTATCAGTAACCTTTATTTGATTGCGACATTAGTATTACATTGTGGTGCATTGGCCATTCGCCTTGTGATATTTGCTCCGCGGCGTTGGGCGCACACCCGATTAGAAGTACATACAAACTGTTCCGGGTACTTTAATGCGGTGCTTTCTATTTCATCGACATCCTGATTTTCTATACATACCGAAAACTAATCAGGCCGCTAAACTATGAAAATATACAGCTGTTCATACATTTTCTCGAGTAGGTATTTTTTGTACCCACCACAGAATCGAAGGATAATTACTCATATAGTCAAAGGGGAAATATCCCGTGAATCACGAGTAGATATTTATGTCTAACTCGGTATTTTTTTGCAGACGTCAGTACTTATGTTAATCATCTCTCTGTATTTTAACAGTATCTGACGTATAATGGAATTCCTGGTTTAGCAATCCTGCGGTGCTTATTTTTTCCTCTTACGACTTCCTGTGGGCAAGGATCCCCGTTAGCGTGGGGATAAATATTGAAACAAGCAATTTATTAACACCTTTAGAAAAGGGTACACAATTCTGCTGAACTGATTAAATTGAAAATTGCATTGACGCGCGTATTTCACCTCGCCTGTAATTATGAGCACTGTAGGTAAAACTAAGACCATCATTCTACGTATATTATGTAAACTACTATGAATAGGTCGCGTTTGCGGATAATAGGTGTGACTGGATTTTCACATCGTTAGCGCGTCTTATCTCTTTGATTAAAAAAAATGCTTTGAATACATTCTGACGTTTATATCGGAGTAATAAATGAGTTCCATTTTACGCGATTCAATGACACGTGTGTACCTATGTGATAGACTGTAAGGTATAGCATAAATGGTATTTACTCTGTTAATTAAGTAGCTAGTATTAGCAATTTCGTTTTGACAGATGAGGCTTCTAAGTGGAACTCCGTCCATTTCTTCATTACTCTTCCCTAGTTTATTGTTATGAGGGTGGCTAACCAAAACTTAATCAAATATGGGACAAAGATAAATATGGGACCTCTTCTTTTGGTAAAGGCTTTAGAACGAATCCAGTGTTTTCTACGATTATTAAAATAGCTTCTGACGTGACCAGTTACAGCATTTTGGGCGAGCAAAAAATATCCTTGAACGTCCAGCATGTTTCGGCAGCAAATTTAAAATGCAAATATAATAAGTATTATATATATATTTACATACGTTACGTAAGTTTCCGGCAACTCACATTGAAATATTCAAATTGCTGTTATTAATAAATGAAATGTAAATGAATGGTTTCGATTGCACCACGATTTCGTACAGACCGCCAAATGGGTACCATTATTGTTTGCACGCCCACACGATGGAAATATCAAATAATTCCTAAATGACCATCGTTAATTGATTGTTTTGTTTAACCGTGGTGCCGTATTGTATGGTGTATAGTTAACACCAAATAGAGTAAAGCTATAGGATCGTTCTAAGCGGAAACATCAATTATCTGCGGTTTAATCTGAATAGGATTCGTCATACGTCTCTCGTTCCACGTAAATCGTTGCGGAAATCGCTTTGGTGCCGAGATCGTGGCACAAAGTGTTTGTATGCACCGTCCGCTCTACGATTCGATTCCACTTTCTTTAACCAAAAATTGTCAATCATGGCTCTATTGACGTCACGATGACACAAAAGGCAAATTATTCCTCAACCGTCACAATCGCATACCTTTATCACACAGTATCTGCGATCAACATTGGAATAATATTTTCAAACAGCAGTTACAATTTTTAGTACATTCTCGTAAATCCTAACACTGAAACTTCGTCGGAGGTGCCATCAAGTAGGTTTTTATTCGGTGTATCAGGTATTGGCGACTATATTCCTCGATCAGGACCAATAGATCCTGCGTCGCAGCCCATTGCCGAACTATTCAGCCGCGTTTCGGGTTGGCTCTGAATCTATGAGGCAGCCGACAGTGACGAATCGCTCCCGATACCGTGCATAATTTATTTCACGGCGCTGATGCGCGATGAAAAGCGTTCGCAGGATCCGGGGGCCGCGCCGGGACAGAGAACTAACGCGGTAAGAACGTCACAAGGAGGAACGAGTTGTGGGTGTGTCGCGACTACGGCCGGCTGATACACGCCTCTGTCTTATTGCGGGCATGCATATTAAGGGGGTGAAAAAAAAGGCAAACCGGTCTTGAAAGACCATAACCTCTAACAACCGTACCGCTGTGTTCTTAATGAATTTTTAAAAAGATACTCTCCAATGCGGTGTGCCGACATTATTCGCTGCTTTTCGCGCGGCGATTTCTTACTGGAAAGGTTTCATAAACTTTTATATAAAAGGAATAACCCCGCGGTCGTATTAAAACTGAACTCCGCCATTCCTTCCCGCGATTGCCCGCGTTTGCGTGCTTACGGTTTTATGCACCTGCAAGCCCGGCGTCGCGAGATTATTGCAAAATTTATGAAGCCTTCGCAAAAAAGAGATCACGGATGTGCATAGACGCTAAACGGCTAAAAGTATTTCTTCCTCGCCGGTTGTTGTTTCTTGGAAGTGGACTAGTTATAGGCAATAAATACATATTGTGTACCGCAAGCAACGTTAATGGCAAACCTTCTCTTTGTGTGACACAAGAAGCACGCGTGCTAATGTTCAGATTTCGACTAACTCTTGTAGGAGCACATGTATCTAAAAATAAGTTGCGTTTTCGCGATCGTAATGATGCAAGACACTCGCTCGCTCGTTTATCTTACTCTGTAATGTGTTCTACGAATTGTTGATTAATTCCACCTACCTCGCGAGATACATATTTCAAACACCCATCGATTCTTGAGTCTGAACGTTTGTTGATCTCCAGATACCGCGAGCCGCGTCACTTTATGCAAAATTTCCGTTAGATTGATACTATTCTCTCTCTCTCCGGCTGGCGCGATCGCTTCCCATCCTTCGGTTTGCCTTTTTTAAGATTCGTTGCAACGATTGGACTTTTATCCATCGACACATCTCCGGACTGGTGTATCGACTATTCGATTGCACGTTCAAGGCTCCGTTAACCTTCACTTGGATTTTCCAGCATAACTATCGCGACGTTTCTGCGCGTGTATTCGCGCGCGCTGTTGCCGGAATTTCTTGCTCGATGCCGTCCATTTGTTTGACAAATTTATTCGCATATCAGCACAACATTTAGTGATATATTGTCGCCCCGAGGAATCACGAACCTCATGTTTCCTACGTGCTACCAATTACGCAGCCAATAGTTTTCGCGCGTGGTTTAACCCTTGCGACCCGACGTAAAATAGCGATCGTCTCTTCACAATGAATGGTAGACGTTCGGATATAACATATTGTAAAATAAAATTAGAAAACACATCTATAAAAATACAAGAGATTATTGTGCAGAGTGTTAAAATATTATACCGCTGTAATTTTTATTTAAAATATGCACCATATGTTAAAATAAATACGAAAAAGTTACTTCAAGTTACATGGCACGTCACCCGACCGCATACGATGGATCGCGTTGACGTATATGGTACGCCCTTCGGGTCGGAGGGGTTAACTGCGCGAAGGAATAATACATCTCGGATGTCGAACATGCAGATCCTTAATCCAACGGCCTTGCGTCTATGGGCGGGCGTAAAAGTAAGTGGAACAGAAGATAAAAAAAAAGTAGAATGCCGGATCCGAAATGTGTTAATGTCTCCTGGGGCATAAAATCCCCATACATCACGTTCGAGTCGTAAAGGCTCCACAGCGTTACCTGTAGCGCGATACTCGCTCTTATCGGCTGTAATAAATTTAAAAAAAGAAACACATGGTATTCTATGATGCCGTGTATCGAGTTGAACAGATAATGTATTTTTAATTGACGAAGGTATACGAGTATAAATTGTAATGTTAAAGCAGTTTCGAAACACCATTAACGGCGTTTAATTATCCAATTTATAATCGCAACGTAAAGTTCTATGGAGGCTAGAATCAATGTACAATAGTATCTACAGTGATATATCGTCCAGAAGTGTCAAATGGTGCACGCCAGCTTTCCATTTCGACAGCCGAAAAAACGCCTTTCGTTATTCCGTCGGCCACAGTAATCGCGTTTGTGGGCCAGGAGGATGTCATTATGAATCTCTCATTAATCGAAATCGTGATGTTCAGCGTTATCCCTCGCCGAGGCCTACACTCGAACACGTTTCGAAGGTTATATATGAATTTTAATCCGACTGCACATGCAACCTTCTGATTGGTACGAGATGCAGAGCGAAGCTCCCATTATTACGCAGGGAATTAATAATGGATGTGCCAGATTGCGAGGCAACAGCGTCACAAATTAGACGAGCTTCTTATCGTGAATGTACAGCCATGTGCATGCCTCTCTTGTAATCCGCAATCACTTATGCATTATAATTTTTAATGGATGGAACAACATTGAATGGGAAATACAGACTTTGAGATGCGGAGTTTGCGAAGAGGTTTGCGTGAGTTGTGACTCGCAACGTTTCAAAGAAAATGATTCGTGTAGTATTTTTAACGAAAAATGTTATCTTCTTCTGGCGCGAATTCTCTAAAATCCGTATTAATCCGTATAGAAGCATGTTCTATGAATATATGTAAATATATCTCGAAGGTTTCTAATGATGTGGGTCACAAGGTTACCAACGGATTTTGCAAATATTTTTGTACGTTACGCAATAGGTACGTCGAACGTCGAAACAGGGAAACGAGGGAAAAAGAAACGGAAGGATAGCCTGATAGAACCGCATCGTTGCTAGCTACTGCAGCTGCAGTTGCAGTTGTAGTCTGACTGCAAACCGCTGAGAAGGGAAATCCAATACCATGGAATTGAATAACGTATCGACAGACGTCGTAGGATGCGAAGGCACGTTCGGGAACAACTTCCTTCTGTTGGAACCACGGTAGATCAGCTCGAAATCGATATACTACATTCAGCAGCTTCAGTACTGAATCCGCCTTAATGCAATACCTTTAGTTTTCGTCTCCCCCAGTTTCTCACCTGTCTAACAACGGCACTCTTTACTTCGTGGAAACAGTGTCTAAAAGAGTGGATAATATTCCTAATAGTATCTTAAAACCTTGTGAAGTTTATAAAAACACATGGAAGAAAAAGTGGCGTTCTCCGAAGTTTTGTTCGTCTCGTTCATCTTCGTGCTAGGAAGCCTCATATACCAAACTAGAATTTATAAGCAGGGCGTGTGAAATGATTTTCGTCATATATAATTGTATGTGCCACAAAAAATATGGGAAAGAATTATTAAGCCTGTGAGAAGAAGCAAATGATATGGGACATGTTTAATTTGAAAGTTGCGAGATAAGGTCGTTATTTATACCTCTTGTGACAAATTTGTTGGGAAGGCTCGATCAGAGGGAATCTTTTAGGCTAAGACAGGACGGAAGGAGTAATATGGGTCACCGGAAGTACGGGTAAATTATCCAACATAGGTACAAACGAGCTTATGTTCCAGGACACGAACGAAGTTAGACCTTGGACTAGTAACCCACATAATGCGCACGGGTGCTACGTGATCGTCCTTCGAATATCGACAATACTCATGCACGCATAGGTACTTCAACCATTTCACATCCCTCAAATTTGATCAAGCAGTAGCTTTGCTTTCGTTGTTAAATTCTATTAATAAAATGGTTGATATTCAGATATACTGTTCTTCTTCCATCAATATTCGGAAATAGGTCACGAATGTGTTGTATGTTGGTTGTCTGAAATGACGCATTCGAGCCAAGACACACGATGAACTAGCAAACAGTCAAATTTTATTTTTATTTGTCGTATCACTTCGGCATCCAAAGACCCGATCTAAATCAACACGGAACCAAGATATCAGAATCCAATCAACATAGGACCCTGAGAGTCTCAGGCTGAGACACGACTTGGGCCACCCTGGGATTAAAGAATCCTGACTGGGACCACTTCAGAACCAAGGGCGCCATTGGGTCAATCCTAGAATCAGTGGACCTTATTGGGGTCACCCGTTCAGTCAGCCTTCTTCTAAGGAAGAAGGTCCAGGTTGGTCAGTATCGGGTCTTTGGGTCTTCAACTGTTTTGTGTTGGCTCCCTGTGTTCCAAGTCCGGTCGGATCAAGACCATGTATTTACAATCAGCTGAAGTACAAGCTTATCTGAAGTAAAAGCGTTTTTTTACCTGAAACATTCGAATCGTGAACAAATCTGACTATGTGAACAGATTATGTTGTGCTTCGATTATTAACTGGATTTTTTGTAAATGTTTCCTTGATTTTTTTATTTCAGACCAACGTTGCTGCTGTTTAATCAGGTATTAAGTGAGGTTGAAGTGAATATTTTGGACCTCAAGGAGCTATACGTCCTGCATGGTATCAACAGCGTTATTTTGTGCGGGGAAGAGCAAAAGTGGAGGTGAGTCTCACTATTTTCCAAATTTCGTGTAAATTCAGATAGAATAACTTGTTGGTAATCTTACCTGTTTTAATAACGGCAAATGCAAATAATGACCTCTTGTTTTTTAAAGTAGGCAGTCGTAATTACTTTTGTTCCCTATATCACTTTGTATGATCGCACGTGAGGTAAATGGGAGTAACTAATTTCCAGCGCGAGTGCGCTGTATTATATAATAGCGTTCATTTTTATTTCGTCTTCTGTACCTATATTGGATTTTTTTTCACGCTCCGATAAATCGAGCCTCATAGTTGTTTCTCGATTGAGTCTGAAGACCTAGTCGAGCGTGTCACATCCAGCAAGCTGAATTCCATTAACACTGGTGCATTCAACCCCGATTCTAGATTAAATTGAATTTATTTTGCAAGAAACGCGGTCATGTACCCTAACATACAGTGCTTGGCCAGATGGTTTATGAATGAGACGATTCTTTAAATCGAAACCAGTTCACGTTTGAAGTGAATTGTTGCCCGATAAATAATCGTATGCTCCAAAAGATTTACTAGTTGCATGGACATCATTGGACGATTAATCCTCGAGAACTGCTTTAATGGCTAAAGTTCAGCAATGACTTCGCCCCTTCGGTTGTGTATACACATACATATATACGTTAATAAAATTTCTAGAATGTTCATAAAATTAATGTCACTTCGTTTATAAAACTGTTTACTTTCACTTTCTTCGTTATCTTGTATCTTGTATATTATTTTGTTTCCCGGGTAACATCAAGTACATCACTGATAAATTTCTGATCGTGCAAAGTTTATGCAAAGATTTCCCGCTTCCGAAGACGGTGCATAACTTTATTCAAAGTGTGTTCGGAATATGAATGAAGTAGTTGATTGGATTACGATCTTATGATACTTTTCATGATCCCGTGGACTTGAATATTTTACTATGCTTTTTTTAAGGGGGGATTGCGCCTTGTTGGTCCGAGAAATAGGTAATTCTTTGTGAATTTTTGGTACAAAAACGGTTCGACAAATTAATTTGAGGTTTCGCTGTTGAGGCAGGCTGTTTTATTATATCTCGAACTATTGTTCTGAATTTTTGTGTGACAATGAAAAAAAACAGGGCAGGTACAGAGATAGCGTTGAAAAATAATCGGGTGGCCCTGGCGTTGTCAAAAAGTACTGTAAGGGTTATCCAAAACATAAAAGGGAAAAGAGATTCTTAAACTATATGAATGTGGCTATGGGTGGTAGTAGATACATTGAGAAAAATAAAAAAATATTCAAATGGCAGCCTTTTGAAGAAGATGAAGCGCCCTGATTTGAGTCTGATAAAGGTTTTGCCTCAAAATCGGGAAAACTTCTTTAAATAAAAAAGGAACGGTAACAGATACGGCAATAAATCTACTACCACTCATAGCCACATTCATATAGATTAAGAATCTCTTTTCCCTTTTGTGTTTCGGATAACCCTTACAGTACTTTTCACCAACGCCAGGGCCACCCGATTATTTTCCAACGCTCTCTTTGTATCTGCCATGTTTTTTTCACTGTCCCACAAAGATTCAGAACAATAGTACAAGATACAATAAAACAGTCTGCCGAACTTCAAATCAATTTGTCGAACCTTTTTTATACAGCAGATTCATAAAGAATTACCTATTTTTCGGACTAACAAGGCGCAATCCCCCCTTAAATCGTTGATGTATAAATGCGCGGATTCTGTGTTCTACTTTCTCGCATCTGTGGTCGGGATTGTTTCGTAATTATTGAACATACGAAAAAAATTGCGTCAGTCTGGAAACAAGTTTTCGCCAATATAAACTAATCCGCTTCAAAGTTATAAATTATTTTCGGTAATGCTTTCTTCCTGCCAGCCAATACCAGTAATGGTTTAGAAAGTAATTAGAAACTCGCAATAAAATGAAACAAACATTTAGAATTACCGCCAGCGAACTTGGGCTTGCAAAAATAACGAAAGGATTATTGTGAATAATATACTGCTTACAATAATGCCTGGAAATGGTCATCAACTTAACGTGAATATTTTAAAGTTTTGAAGGATTAAGGTGGCTGCGTAGTTCGTTTAATATCAAAATTGGTTTCACTAGAATTGTTTTAACTAAACTGACGCCCCACGACAGCTCGTATACAATTTTCTGTATTTTGAGACCTAACATTCGGACAAATGGTACCATTTCAACGCAGTATTTTTCTTCCTCCTAACTTTTGCTGCGCTATCTGTCTCACTTTGTTCGCGTATATCAAAGTTTCCCTCAAGGTCCGACTGTTTAAATTGCTGTCATAAATTTTGCGTCTAGTCATTCTATTCTAACTGGCCATTCTAACTAGTCGCCTTTCCTGCAAATAAATACGCAGTTTGTCGTATATAAGTTGCTTCGTATAATGTTGCGGTATGAGAAACGAATTAAATTTCTTCAGCTGGTTCAGCCAGTTTTATTTTATCACAATCTTCATGTCAATTAATTAATAACGTACTCGAGATCTATTTTATTTCATCTTTGGCCACTCAAAAGTTGGCGTGAAAAGCGATCCTTCAAAAATTGATGAAACCGCGGTTCCTTCAGCGAGAGATAGTAAATTCAATGTTCACGGACACGAGCAAGGAAGTGTTCGATAATGGCAGCGGCGAATACTGTCGAAAGGAATTGAGGTAGACGGCGGATGACTTTTCCTTGAATTGTTGAAAAATGGCCTCTTACGTTTTCATTGCGTTTTGGAAAGCACATTAGTAATCCCTTTGAAATATGTATTTTCCATGAACGTATGTAATAATTCAAATGATCGTGCGATAAGTTTAAGAAAAAAATGATACTCAGATACTCACAACTTTGAAACGGACATACGCGAGATATCCTTGTAACGCAAAAGTCTGTTAACATTATTGATCACTGCCACGTTTAGAAATTTCGCTGTACAGTGAAAGAGTCGTTAAAATATTGCCTTCATTTTCATTCGTTTGTCTTAAAATGTTGATTACATCACGCGGACAAACTTGCATAAAAGCTGTAAAGGAAAGTTGAGAAAGTTTCCGAGCAAATTCACTGAAGTTCGTATTAAGGCTACTGGTGCCTTGCCGTTAACGAAATGGCTGAAATCAAAATTGTTGGAGAGCTGCTTCTGAGTTCCTTGTACGTTTCTACGACCGCTTGTTTAGTGACCTATTAGGATTCATTAAAATGTGAAAACGTTTTAACCGTGGAACGTAATTACCTGTTGAAATCCCGTGGAATTGCCGTCCTTGCTGATCCTAACTACTTGCCTGAAATTTATAACACAGACTTTACCCAAGTTAAACATGAAAAAGTATTTTCCTAACAGTTAAAAGCCCCTTTCAAGAAGGTGATTCAGTAGGAACCGTTCAGTTTAAATTAAATCTTTAATATTGATATTTGATGCCTTTTTATATCGTAGCATATCTCGCGCATAAAATATTCAGTATTCAAGTTCGATCGTACGGTAACAGTTATTAAATTCCCTCCATTTCTGTATCAGCGTTTCCATAAATCGCCGACCGCCGCGCAAATGCAATTTTAATTTAGAGGTCAGGGCACGGAGCAATCATTCGAGACTGATGCATTATTGGGCGGTTCATTCCAATAATGAGCCGGATTAAGACGACTAAACTCCGCGTGACAAGTGACTGGAAAGGGCACCATTGAGCACAGTTGCTACTTCTCTGCCAGTTAATCTCCGTAAATTCGGCCATCCGACGGTTTGGAGTCTGGATCTAGGTGCTCTCGTGAGAATGCACCCGCTTCTATGACACCGTGAATGCGTCGGGCGCGTTCATAGGCGAATTAGGGAGAGGTTGAAATTTAAATCATGTCCGCGTACGTCCTGATATGTGCTCCCCGAGTGTCGCTTGGAAAATAGTTTCTCTGAATCGTAATAATTTGAACGACGTTAAAGGTAACATTGAAATACGCGCGAGACACATTTGCATCCGGAGGGAAAATGTGAAGGGATTAAAAACGTACAGGAGAAATAACGAGTTCGTTGGAGGATCGCGTGAAAATATTCCTGCGGCCGGGTAGGGCGGAATACATTGCGTAGCGATGCCTGAATAAAACATGAGTAATTCTTTACCTCGATTCTGGTGTTAGAAACTGACGAATACTTGCCGAGGATTTCAATGTTCTCCCTATGAAAATCGAAAGGAGCGTAAATGGCAACGATCGAGGCCTGAGTGGCCGGAAATGCTATTTTCACGGTTTGTCAGAGTTGAGAGAGTTCTCTACTATATCAATCTCGAATAAAAGGACAAACTCTGTTTTATAAATAAGGAAAAAAACACACTTGACTCCCTTTCATCGCACTGTATTGGAAGTTAATTTCGTTGCTTTGTTCGAGCAAATTGTGGCCTTCGACGTTCGAAGATAAAAGCTTCAAGATTTCAAAACGGGAAACCTATTGATAAATGTGTATGTTACTGCTTACATTGATCGGAAAAGTAAGGATTCTAGATAGACGTTGTAGAAATTGACACCACTGTACAGGGAAACTCAATAGGTATATCTTTTGTTCGGTGACCTGGCTTTCGGGCTCGTGTACTCCTAAAGAGATATTTCAGATTAGCCGTAAGTTGGTTCTCGCGAAATAGCAGGCTGTTTTTCAAGCTACAAGAGGGATTTTACGATTTTAGAAAAGATTCTTAGATGTGCCCATTACCTACGTCTTTGCCGTTGTAGTTTCATGTGTCACGTATCTCCTACAAATTGTGCTTGAAACTCTCGTAGAGCTGTAAAACGAAAATTCTTTTATAAATCATGCGTGTCGCAACGTACGTACGTGATCAGTTACCTAATTAACGGGAAACAGGTTTTATAAACAGCTTTCCACTAATCTTATACAAAACGCTTGATCATCTCTTGTAGATGTCAACATCTTATGTACAAGTGCTGATGTGTCCTGCTTTTCACGAACCACCCGGCGTTAAGAACTCGGTAAACAAAATTATGCATGCTTGAGTAGAATTTGAATCGTCATACATTCCGTATTCCGTACCTACTCTCATTACATCTTTCAAATCTCGAATTAAAATTTTTACGACGTAAATAACTTTGTTGGAGGCTGTTTTAAATCGGAGCTCCTTATTCACGATGCGTGAAAAATTCACATCGCGAGTAAAACATTAAAATTAACGTTGCAGGAAACAAGGACTTTGCACAAGGAAGGATGCACGCTATGTAATGCATCTGTTGCCTATATATCTGTCTACTATCTACCCGCGTATTTATCACCCACGCGTATGTGTTTACTTCTTATGTGGCGGTCCGTCTATCCTTGCCCCGCTTCCAACAGCTCGAAGAGAGATTTCCGCGAGATTTACAGTTTTCTGAATTTATCCGAATGCCCCTCGCCTCTACTCCTATCCCCCATTTCCTGGTGCCCTTCAGAGGACGTCTTTTTATCATTTCACTTCGAAAAATCTTTCGCGTTACGATGCTTCCTGCGGCTTCGCGCGCCAGAACACCCTCTATAAATCGCGTTGAATACATGTTTACTTTGTATTCGTCATGGTATGTACAATACTCGTGTAAAAAGGTGTATCCTGCAGTCCTCCGTGTGCAATTACACGGAAAGAAAAACGTCGTGCGTCACACGGGAGAAAGTTGAGTATTTCTTGGTTTTCATACACGTAGTTACATTATGCAAGTTGAATTCTTTGCTGACGCGACTGTGATATAATTACTAAGTACACAATTACTTCTGGGACTTATAATCTCAATACGCTTGTGATGAAATTACGCCATACCGAGAGGAAATATTTATTCGCTTGAAATTCGGATTGTACCATTCCCAGTTGCCAGGTTAAACAATTGGGGTTGTAAGAACGTCGAGGGTCGAAATTAATTCTCAGAATCCGATCTCATTAAGGTCATCCTTTTGGGCGTTGGTTTAATTAATTCCTGTCGGTTCCACGTCAAAAACCGTGATGAAAAATTAAACTTCGGTTGTAGAGTAATTGAAGTTACCCGGTGGAAATGTTGCGAACGAAAGTCTAAATTGTACGAAATATGTGTATGTGAATCTGTGCAGAATACATTTTCGCTTTCTGAGCATTAATTTTTTCCGAATGCCGTTGAGATAGTATCGGTGACCATTTTGTAGGTCGTTTTAGGTCAGTCTCCTTCGTATACGAAGGGATCCCAAGGTTCATTTCTTCACCTTCTTTCCATTTCCAAGATCACCTATTATCGCGGGAAACTCGCTGGCGTAAGCGTTACTTCCTTTATTGCCTGACCGCAGATTGAGTAGCACTACTGGCATCAAGTAGAGTCATCTGTTCGTGATCGGACCAAGGCTACTTTCTAGGAAGATGATTGCCTCTATAGACTTTTTTTAACATCTATGTTTATCGGTAATTTTACAACATATAAAATATTTTAAATATTCTATAATTTTGGTAACATGTATTTTGATTTTCTGACTAGTTTCATTATATCTTTCGCTTGTTTCATGAAGATCGTAACGCTTACGGATTTCCCATAGTAACTAAATGATGTAAAAGTTTCGGCACTCTAGTTCAAACTTCCTCATAAGATACCTTTCAAGATAGTTAACGAGTACTTAACCATGTGGAGCCCTGTCTTCCCCCAACTGATACCTAGACACATCCTATCCTCGTTTTAAGATCACGCCCTCAGTAATCGCCCAAGTTTTGTCTTTCTCGCGAGTCTTCGCCCTTCGCTAAGTCGATGTGATCAGAATCGTGTTAAGCTATCTCAACTAAATCATTTCACAGTTAGCGTCATACATATGAATACAATATGAAAAGCTTCTTATCGTCTCGTTCGTGTATTTTGAGAAGCGATGAAATTAATAAAAGTGTTAATAAAATGTTTTATCGCCTAGAGAATTCGAAGCTGAAATATTCCCTTTTTTCACTTTGTTTCCTTAGCGAATCATCAGGAGCTGCCAGCTTTTCAAAAACGTTTTAGTACGTAGGAGACATCCGAAAAGGATTTCAAAGGTTGCTGGGTATTGCGCACCCCCTTGTGACTTGAAAAGAAGAATAGGTATCCTTTCTCGAGAGAAAATTCGAATTTAAAACGATATTTTGCGCGTCTCAGTTCGCGTCCCGATTTTCACCTTCCATCGATCTAGAACGGAGAAAATTGTTTCGATATGATAGATCGATTTCCCTTAACGAATGCAAAGACCTTGCAGAGGTTGGTGTAGATCTCCGACTCGTTCGTTAACGAGAATGCCGACTGTTAGCTATTCTTCGCTTTGACGGAACCACCGACGAACGAGGAGGGCAGAGAAACGAATAAAAGATCGCATAATACGAAAGTTGGGGACGGGCCCTCCTCTTTTACTTTTTTCTCTAAAATCTTTCTAGAAAATCGTGCATTCTATCGTAGGGGAGTTTCTTCCTTTCGGATAAGAATGTCTTCCTTTGAGCCTCGTTTTCATGAAAAAGATTCCCTCGTATTTTCCAGTGAAATCATTGTTACGAACTTGACTTTCAGTTTAAGAAAAGAATTAAGAACGTTTGAAGATTGTTTAATACAATAAAGGCAGTGAAAATGCAAAGTTACGTTAAGTATTAAAGCACCGGCAGGGGATATTAATGCCTTCCACATAAAATGATGCGGAATATCCGGTGGAATAGCGAGGTAAGTGTAAACACTTCAACGATCATGGCTATTGCTAATGACAAACAAAAGAGCGTAACTGCTTCATAAAATTGCGGGGAGATTTCAAACTCCGCTATAACGAGGGCATGGAAGAAAGATCAACAGAAATGCGATCAATAGAAGAGTTGGAGAACGCGTAAGGCCATTGAAAAAACAACCTACGTTCCATGCTACGAAGGAAAATTAGGACGAGACTATAAAATCGTGAAAATATAACGCGACGATAACGACAATAAGCCTGAATTACTAACTTTACCTGATGCAGACCTATGTGCCACAATCCTAAAATCCTCGTGGAACCTAAAAAAAAAGCGGGACCGTTTATATTTAAACGATATTAGAGTAAACTAAAAAGAAAGAAGAACCGAAGAAATGGGATCAGAATACACCGATATCAATGGATCTCTACACTAAAGGACTCTACTTGCAAAGCAGGAAAGTTGCCCAAGCATCCGCAATCGTTATAGCCCCCCCCCCCCATACTTTTCGATCAACCAAAAAGGAAAAAAAGAGGACTACCCGTCGGGGGCAAGATAAACAAAAACAGAGGGCAGGTGAGAGAAAGGGTTAAAGTAGCAAAGCAAGGATGTTAGAACCATCCAGCAGACGTCGACGGTCTGTGTGCTCCGGCCGCGGAGGCTGCGCGGAAAAATCGATAGCAAACGCGAACCGACGGCGTCGTCGTCGGCAGCGGCGGCAATGGTAGCGGTGGCGGTGGTAGCGACGGTGGTGGTGGTGGCGGCGACGATGGTGGTGGTGGTGGTGGCGAGTAGCCGGATAGAGTCCGATGGTGCAGTCACCGTTGGGACCGGCAGCCCAAAAGACACACGCGGACCTCGCACGTTCTCCACCCCCTTCCCCCTTTGGAGCACCCCCTTCCGACACCTATTCGTCCTCGAACTATTTTTCGCACGACCCTGAGAGAACGTGCCGTACCCCGAACGGGACTCGTTTCCCCGGCGGAGCACGCTGTCTGGTCCCCAGGCTACGGACGGGCGCAAAAGGAGCCGTCGCGCATCGGCGGCCGTGGTGGCTCGTTTACCGGACGTGCAGTGGGTGTGTGATAGCAAATGCAATGCTGGTGACGCGACGCGACACAACGGGACGCAACGTGACGGCGATACGACGCGGCATGACGGCGCTTCCTTGGCTCTCCCGGCACTCCTGCCTGCCCTCCTGCTGCGGACCGATCGCGTGTGAGCCAAGATGAATGCATGTTATGACGCGTGACCACACCACCGGCCCCGGCACACGCCACACGCCGCTCGAACACGCTCCTGGGACTTTTGCTCCGGCTCCTGCGGCTCGTCGTTCTCGTCCACGTTCCCGACAGTGGATGATAAATGTTTAAGTGAACGGTAAATGTCACCCCCGGCAGCCGGGCGAGCAGTCGTACAATGTGCGCGTACGTTTCAACGGATCCGCGCGTGACTTGGCCCCCTGATATTTTTGGTATAATTTCGATTCCTGCTGATGCATCGTGTCCCTCTGTCTGGCGGGGATTTCGGGGCTCACTGGCTGAGAAGTTTCTCGCGGAATATACCATGCTACGCTACGCGCCTTTTAGAGGACAATGACCCCGTGTACCTTGCTTCCTTCCGAGCCTGTCTGATACGGTCGCTCGCTTAACCGCTTCAATCTTTTCCCGTCTCCGTGTCTGGCCTAAAGAGTAGGCAGATACTTGTTAATCGTACGCTGTGGGATACCAGAATTGGTAGATTTCCATAGAATGATACCGCGGAACGAGGATCATCGTGTTTGTTGAAGCTTAGCTTAGTGCTTCTGTGCAGTTTCGAAACGAGAGTTGATGTGCACGAATGTCAAAACATGCCCCTTAACGCGTCGACGGTGTTGGCGAAACTACGGCCAACTTTCAATCATATTAGGACGTTTACAACGGGAACGCTGTGTGATACTTTCAACAACGCCGCACAATATGCAACACTAAAGTCGTTAGTACCGCTACAACTAGACCGAATGCGGTTTTTGCGGTGCACGAATTTCTGTCGGTGTCCGTGTAGCGTTATTTATAGTTCGTAATTTATCGAAGCATCGTTTTGTCGCGTTGCAACTAAATCTCTCGTTGACCGTACACAGTGATACGTGTTTGTTGGAATTAGAGTTGAAATACCGTCTCATTCTTCTTGCTTTTTTTTCTTTCGCCATTCGTTGTTCGCTTTATGCAATTCGGCGCAAACTATTGAGGCGTTTAAACGTAGACAAGAACTGGAAATGTAGCGAAATGAAGCCCCGTTTTGATAATTCAATCTCTCTTTGGATTTCGTTGTACATCTTTCCTTAGTTCTTTCATTCTCTTTTGCCGCTGTTGCTACATGAGCATTATTAATCAGCGCCGCGGCTTACTACAATGCATCCCAACGTGCATAACACTGAAATATTCTCTTGTATGTTCTCCCCTTCTTCCATCATTCTTTCACTCCGTGTCACTTCTCTGCCTCAAGAGCAATCCTCCACTCTCGTCAAGCCTATTCCAACGTATCCCTGTACACAAGCCCACATAAGCGTGAAAGGTTAAAGACGTTACAAGCTCTTAAGTCTCGTGCAATTATTATTTTACCTCTCGACGGATCATCTAGCTCGAAGCTACACGGGATACAACCTGTTTGTACGATTTTATCTCCAATTGCGTGTCTGTCGGCGGCTCCGTTCCTTTAAAAATGTCTTCCCCCTTCGAGATTCATATCACATTGTTACAGATCGAACGCCTTGATTTTATTTTTGAGTTTCTTATTATTGTTGGCAAACTACCCTTAAGCCTCATCAAAAGAGTTCGACAGTCCTCGTATAATTGTACCCGCAAATTATCCTCTTTGAGCCGGCCGCGAAAGCTCGATATTCGGTACTCCAAGATACACGAGACACCACTTTGATCACTTAATTGACTGAACGGTCTGGCAGTAATTAGCGAATGGTCCTCGAGTCACTTTTCACGGGCGACTTACGAAACGCGAGTAGCAAACCCTTGAACGTAGCGAGGTCCCCCGTGACTTTGCTAATCTCCAACTTAAACGTCTAATCGTATTTATGCAAGTGGCTCTAGATGAATTCTGTTGTTGCAAAGTCACCTATTCGTGTACTTCATTGCGCACTTACTTGCCCACGCCTCGCGGTGCACTTTCGTCATGAATAAGGTCACAGAATTTTTCAGGCATGGTGCCTCTATCCGTCACGAATTTTCATTTTCTCTAAGGTCGTCGCTTCCGGTCACGTTCCACGAATAAACTGTATTACTCTCCAATTCGCGGTATATCCCTCCCTTTGTGCTCGATCTCTGGCGATTGGCCGGGATGTTCCAAATAGTTTGTGGTTGCACCGTGCTTTAGGGTTTCCGGTATAGTGATCGCCTCGCGAAACATACTCACGCTGATGCGCTCATGTACGGAGGAAAAATTTCAGAGGGGACGAATTTTATTCGGCAAGCGAACCAACAGTCATTGTTATTCCTCGACGGGGAAACGGTCCCTGAATAAATTATATCACAGTCGAAATGTTCCATAAGTTATCTTTGCAAAACCATCCGTCGTATTTTCACCCCACCTAAAATACTTTATGACCGATTTTGTTCATTTTTTTCTCTTTCATTTTGAAATAAGCTAACTATCATTCAGTTCAGAGCTTATTATGAACTTCTTATTCGTCTTATACTTCGTATTATGCCGTTGTAAATTTGTAAGCGACCAGAAAATTGGTATCATCTGTCCATTTCGACAATGTCAACGAAAACATTGTGGCCATCTATGAAACAACAGAATTGTAGAATTGAAAAATAGGAGTTAGCGAAACGCAACGGCCAAGAACAGAGAGTGGTTCGGGGGGTGTCCTTAGGGTCGATATCTTGTTATCGGAAAGCTCTAGTCATTCTGATAAAACGATATAGCGGGCATCGAGATAAATTACAAAACAGCAGCAACGTATCGAGCGGAATGATTTTCACAATAACACACGACACGGTGTTTCGTTTTCGCTGCTGTGCCAAGACACAAAACTCACCGTAAAATCTGCGCGTCGCAAACAGAACCGCTAGGTACATATAAAAATAGAGGACATTCGACATACGTTCAATTTATGTTCCCTCCTTTCCACGTGAAACCTATGTGAAGGTTATTTTATGTTATACTCATTTTATGGTATCAGATATCGTTCCCTATCGTTTCCCTTTTAAGCGGATCGTAGAAAGAGAAATATTTCGATAAACGTTTATTTCCATACACGAATCGCCCGATCGCAAGTGTATCATTCAGCATCAGTTCGACAGCAGACGCCCGATGATAGCGAAACGTCAGAAAAATATTCCAAAAGACATGGTTTAAACCTAGTAGCCTGGAACTTTAGCAATTCTGATCGTGAAACCGACAAGCATTTCATATCGATTACAGTTCCTTCATTTTCTTACTCTGCTACGCATTTCACCATCTTCCGCCTAATGCACGCGTGCCGTTGACATACAAATTTTCACGGTACCTGACCCTGGGGTTGGAAAAATGTAGATCGAACCGGCGATTTACCGTGAGGGGTGGTTGAAAGACGCGGAAGAGAAATGAGCTCGACGAGATGGAAGAGCCCTGCCGGAAAATTCACTTTTTCCCTAACAAACTCGTACACCCGTTCCCTCTTCCTCTTCTGCACATTAAACCGTGTTGGGCTTAATGATCTTATCTAATGCCAGGGCTTTAGGAATTCAATAGTTCCCATCATACCCAAAAGGTTACGAGTTTGAAACGCTTTAGCTGTGTAGCTACGTCTCGTTCGACGAATTTCTCTTGGCTTTCAAGAGAGATTGAATTTTTTCGCAATTTCCACGTCCTCCTCTCTGGTGGTTTATCGTGGTACTTAAAAGTGAGGCAATTTCTGTGGATAAAGTAGCAAAGTGAATTATAAACTTTTAGAGCTCAAAGGGAATCGACGAATGCTTAGGAACTCGGATGTATTTGGTAACCTCGCCAGGGGCCGCGGGTAGAAAAAAAGATTTCCCTGGAGAAACGCGGACAGCGAGATCTAAAAAGAATTCGCGAAACAAGAACAAAGTTAAATCCGTGTAACACAAGCGTTCGCGATTCCGCGGATGCGACCGAGTCCCCCACAGAGCAATAAAGAGCAGCTTTTCATTTTGCACTTTTTAGGGCGAGCATTCAAAGCGGAGAAAGATCGCGCCGGACTAATCCGCGATCTCTGCCTGGCGCTAAAAGGGGGCAACAATGAAACTCCAGGCGACGACGTGTTCGGATCTAGTCGATGGATCTCCTCATTCTCTCGCCCCTTTGATAACACCACGTACATCATTTCCTTGATCCTACAACAATGCCAACTGTGAGATTTAATAATAATAATCGAGAGACTCGAGGCGCCCCGGATATTGGATTCGCAACAGCAATAAACGTGTAAATCCGCTGTCGATCAGCGTTGCAATAATTATACATAATGGACATTTTGTCGTGGAAGACCAGCTTGCGCAAGAGGATCATGACTTTTCTGAAAATGCTGAGAAGAGGCGATCGTTGTTTCGATTTCTGTGATCAACCGGTCCACGCATTGTTCGCTAACGAGCGCGCTGTCGACGAACTCGAAGGGAAGCCGATTCTCCGCGACGAGACTGTCGACATTTTCGAAAACACGTATCGATCGTGTTGCTTGTACGAGAACAAATGCAGATCGCTGGGAATCGAGTGAAAAGAAAACTGTACCCGACATGTGCATCGTGGGGCGAGGCAAACCTCCCAGTAAAAGAATTCCGCTGTGACTGGTTTCGGTTCGGGTGTTATTCCGATAACCCTAACCGGAAACAGTGCCGAATGGAAGGTGCAACACTTGCTCCGATTTGTAACATTTGGGAAACATTGCTTTTCTCCTTAATGGAATTGTGCGGAGTTACGGTTTCGTGGGGGAATCCAAGACTTTTCGAGAGCTGGACGATGTTCGAGCGTGGAATCGGCGTCTGTGGAGAGAACGTGAAGCGTGTCAGGTGAGCCATCAAGAAACATTTATAAAACTTTTTTTATTACTTTTATACTTGGGAAACGAGCAAACACAGGAAATTCAATTGGAGATGTGGTTGTAAATACAATTGCGAATCACGCTGAACTGTACGTTAATGTCTTTCTTGTCGTAACGTTGTTGGGACATCAAAGGACATTGCGAGAAAGGGCTTTCTGTCCGGAAGAGAGCTCGAAGTTACAATAAATTATGAAGTTAGATAGTTCTTCGAAAAACAGACAACTCGCTTTGGCTCGGGGCAATTTTCTTCTGGTAAAAAAGGAGCGTCGAACCGCCTTGACCTCGTTCTACTTTTTTTTATAACACCTTGCACACGTTGCACAGCTTCTTTGCTAGACGTAGGCACCTAGGAGAGACGAGACCCCACCTTCGTTTCTTCTTTGCCCATTCTTTGCCAAAAGCCCCGGTGACCTCTTGAGGTCGACGACCCAGTTATCTATTTACTGGCGAATTTTATCTCGAAATCTATGCTCAAGTCATTATGCTCGTTGATACTGGGCAAAATATTAAAGAGGATAGACAAACTAAAGGATCGTAGTATAAACACAGGACAGTAAGAAATTTATTTTCCTCAGAACGTACTAGGGATCTACTTTTAAATTTGACAACGTATTGTTGAATGAATTAGATAAGATTAGAAGTACTAATTAGTCCTATATGTATGTTTGTCTTTAAACTGCAGTCGCTTATAAAAATTTATTTTCCTATTTTGTGGCGATTCTATGCCTCGGCTCGCAGCATATGTGTGGTAGGACACCGCTAAGCGGTTGGACAATGGTAGCAGCTAATAAACTTAATGGCCCTATGGCTAGCGGCAGTAATTATAAAAGCAACAGCAGTTTAGTTGATGATGAAACACAGAACGGAACAAAAGCGCAGCGCTAAGCAATTTATTTGGCAAATTAGTTGACTTTCTGTATTTGATGGTCCCAGACTTGTCGTGTCCCAATTTCTGTGAAAACATTTTCATTAACGAGCCCCAAATTTTATCCTTGACTTACCAACCGTAATTACACGTTCGCTGCTTCTTCAACGCATCTCCATCGTTGCACGCGCGCATTCACGTCGCAAATTGAAATCATCGTATCGTTAGGTCGCGTTCGCTGGGCAATAGGGACTAAAGAAGAAACCTCCAATTAAAGGTTCATTTCGCAGAATGCGCGCTCTCTAATTCCTTCGCATCCTCAATACCTCATTCAGCGATAAGTAATGCACATTAACAGCATGTTTGCTTTCGTTAAGGACGATGCACTGTCGGAAAAACTGTCTGTTTCTATCTTGAATTGGTTGGTACTGCTATTAGACCGCAATAATTTGGAGAGTACAAGAGGATATCATTAAACAAGCTTCAACTGGCGATTACGCCAACGGTAATAATTATTACGCACAATCATTATTATGTACCCTAGACTGTCTCGTCAAAATAATAAGCCGATTATTTGCATTGTAACGTGTAATCGCAATGTTAGGCTCTCTACGTTAATTAGTAATTTCGCAGAGCTTTCTGATTGCTCGCGTTCTATAATGAGATATAACAGAAGGGGTTAAATACACTTTGCAGGGGCCGTCGCTATGTTTACAGATGGTGAAACGTTTTTATTCTGAATGATTACCATTAATAGACTGTGATGTATGTGTCGAAAATGAAAATTCGTTAGTCTCACGACCATAAAAGCATTTTTCCGTTGTCATTCGATTCAATAATGTTCCGCTCAACGATTGGCGTGCTCTGGCAAGAATCGTGTGTAGGAACGTATCCGCGTCAGGTGTGTACACGTACACTTCTACGGCCAATCTCATTAAAGGAACCAATTGTTTCCAACTCATATTCAAACTTCCATTCAACCGTATAGAGTAGAATGCACCATAGTTTTCCGTTTTACCCGTCAGCTCCTTCCATTTTCCACGAAAATGAATGGAAGGACGTCAACCATGCTGGGAAAACAAAATTATCGTCGTCGGTTGATGCTTCCTCGCAGAATGGGAGATTTGTTTTTCAGCTCCCATTCAATTTCACGTGTTACACTTCCTTCTCGTCTTTTTCTGCCTCCCGGCGATATTCTAAAGGACCTTTACTCCCGTCCACCTTCCCAACACTTATTTACAGTAATAAGTATCATTATTACCTCGATAAACATTAGCTTTGAGTAAATTTTCCCACAAAATAAAATTCCCGTTTGGAAAATTTCATTTAACTCGATATTCTTGTGTTATTCCATCTCCTTGAAAACATTTTCGAACTTTTCGAATTGGTTCCATTGGAAATACATAGTTTGATTTTATAGCAAGATGAAATGCATGATGCGTTCAGAAATCCATTCCCACCACCACTGCAAATTATTTCTTTGCGAGAGAATTTATTGATTCGCCGTGTTTGAACAGTTTTCATCAAAGAAAATATATAATGGACGGCAACATCGTCCACAACTGTGTCTGTCATTTATGAGCCACAATGTTTCAATCAATTTTATCGCGCCTACGATTGTTTATGGCGCTCCGTATTTTTATAAGCAATTAAAACTTGACCGCCGTTGCGTAAGTACGTAGTCTCCGATTGCGGTATAACATTAATAGATGCTTAACAAATTGCTGATAATATTTTAAATTCTTTCGACCGAAGCATTTATCAAGTTGCGGAAAATTTAATGTTCCTGGTTTAAATCTTTTTCGCACGTTGAATACCGTACCCAACTTAGTTTGGAAATAATTATTAAACGAGCTAGCGTGCGGTTCGAAGTTGTAAATTTAGGATTCTCTGATTCCCCTTCATTTCATGACAAACAATTTCTGCTACAATTACAGAAATAATATTTCTGTGCACTTATAAATGGAGGTAGAAGGAGCAGATTGCATTACATTCACAACAAATAAATTATCCAGGCCTTTCCTTTACCATACAATAATATTTTATGTTAATATCATCGATTATTATTATTGGCACAGGAATGCAAGCATAAACGTTTGCAGGGGTGAGTTTCTCCTTTAACAAGCATTCCTCACGAGTCCACACACAAACCAGTTTCAATTACACTGTGTAATCTTCTACGCCGCAAGCGTACACTTATTACGAAGAGTAGAAACTTGCGAACAAAGCTTGCGACATAGAATCATCAAACGGCGACGTATTATTCTACGAAAACGTAGGTATTGTAGTACGTAGAATTATGAAACTTACATGCCTTGCTCGAGACATCACAGACATTATTCGTTTTGTGCCCAATGGTAATTTCGAACCTATGAGAAAACAATTTCCTATAATATTTCCTCCATCGAAATATAGGTGAAACCTAATTCTATTTTCTTCTTTAGTTTATTTCAACTCATTTCTATCTTATGCTTTCAGATCCTATTAAAAATGAAAGTTTATTCAAAATAACAGCTCTTCTAAGACTTTACATTATTATTAAGAGCGTCAAAACTACGTTCAAAAGAATATTTTATATTCACGTTACCTTTAATGTATATTTGCACTTCTCCCTATTAATTCTGTACTTTCCCATTCATTTCGCGTGCCCATTAAATCTTGTGACTAGTAATGAGGTCACGATGTGGTGATAATTAAATATCATATTTAATACGGGCGTCATATTCCACATATTCCTGCAATATTCGGAAGGGACTATTTGTTAGAATTCCAGTAAATTAATAAAAAAGAATTTTGTATCATTATCAATATAATATGAATCGTGTCGTGAAGGTTCTTAACACCGTTGTGCTATGTAAGGAGTCTCAGTGAATCTTAAAATATGAAGAAGGAACCTTCATCATCTAAGAACCTCGGAGGATACAGTTTCTGCGAAATACCCTATGCATGTGTGTAGCCTCGCTTCTCATAAGCTTTTCCCTTTCCGCATCTTACGAATCTCGACGTGCACATAATTATGTACAAGGCGCGCATGTGTTAAGACAGGAACAATTTTCATCCCCGAATGCTCGCAATAATGTCAGTACTCGTTATCTTCGTCGAGGGCTGCGCGCTGAATATTGCAGGGATACGTAATATTAAACAGTCGTACTCAATGCCAAGTAGAATTCACTTACAGCTACATACCTGGAATATTATGGCAACTTTGCTCTTTCACGGTCAGCAGAACGTTAAAGACGTTTCATATTTCGCGGTAATTTCCATTTGAGGGACTTGCTTGGAGAATGATGTCTCATTAATAGAGGCTACCCTGTAACAGTCATTGGCATCAAAGGACGACACCAACTGCAAGGAGAAGAGGCTTGATGTACTTGGCAATTTTGTTTTGATCTTTAGTTTCTTTCATAAAGCTCCGAAGGATCTGCCAATTTCCAGTTTAACGAAGCTAAACTTACGACAGGATCAAGACAGGGAGCGGAAGGGAAGAGAAATGTACGACGCGACGAAGAAAATTGATTTACGATATCCCGACAGCGCCGGTAGGGGTCCCATATCGGATATTGCATGACACGATTTTCACGGATAAAAAGCCCTGTTGCTTGGACGCCGGGAGAAACATTACGACCATTAGACACTGATAATGCGCAGGAATTCGTACCACTCAATTTAATTTTTCATCTTGATGACGCCATCCGTTACCAACCGAAATTTCATTTAGGCTTCTCTTTGCGCTCGTCGTTTGTGAAACGTAATATCAGAAAGTTTCTCCCTCGCTTACATATTGTGTTTCTTGACTCTACGAAATATTTCTCCATCGTTGGAATTTTCTCTGTGACCGCCTTTAATTGGATCCCCTTTTCTTCAACTGTCTTCCAGCCCCGTACCTTTGTCAACCTTGTCGTGGTATCTTTGGACGTTGGAGCGTTTAATGTTCATGTTCTGAATTTTTCTACTGTAAATGATACTTCTTAGGGAGATCGGTGAAAGTTAACGTAATATCTCAGAAACGCAATGGCGTTAATGCAACGGGTACGTTCGACTACAACGTAGGGATGCGCGAGCGTTGAAAGTTTCCAAGCGAATTTACAGTATTTGGTTGCCGTGCGTTCAGTTGGCGATGCGGTGGCTGCACTTACTCCACTGGTTCTGTCAACGATTCGATGACGTAACAAAGTTTTGTCGCTTCTCGTTTGAAGTTGCATGGGACTGGAGTTATTGCGAACTTTAAAAACGACCTGTCACTTCGGAATATTCCCTCTGCTCCCGATTTGTTACGTAAACCAACACACCACCCGCAGACTATTCCAGAACCGTACACGAACGTAACTAATTGCCAACATCCGCGAGAAGAAACAAACTCCCTTGAATAAGTTGAACTATCAGATATTTCTAAACCCAGTTAAGTGTGTACGTTTAATTTGAAACACTCTGCATCTCTCTTGGGTGCATAATTTTTGTCATAACTGCCCAATTCGCGACGAATAATGACAGTAACTGGATTCGAATAGGGGAGCAGTTTGTAAGTGCCTCTTAACCGTATATCTTCCCATAAGCCCTCATAAGTCTCCTATAAAGTCTCCACGTGAGATATCAGTTTCCCGCAGGTGTCGACGAAGACTCGGGGAGCTGAATCGACGTGTACGAAGTTCACGGGTAGATATCATTGACTGAAACAACCGCATGCACCATGGGTAGTCCATTTCAGCTCGACTGTTTCGATCACGGCTGCTCCTATTCGCGAGCAAATGGTTCTTGTTGTAGTATCCACCGCTACGTCTGGATATTAAAGGCGATCTATCCCGCGAAACACAGTAATACAGATTTGATGAGTTATGCGAGGTCCCTTGAATTGTACTGTAACCGCTCTCCTGAGCGTGTTAAAATATTTTCCTAAATTTATCGTATCCCTCTTGTACCATGAAGAACGGTATTTTCGCGATTTATGGAAAGGACGAACATACCACGCCCTGAAAATTTATAACACCGTTCGCAATTTTCAAAGGATTTCGCGACACGTACAGGCGAATAGATCAACGAAAGATTTTTCATTCACCGCGAAATTGTATCGCCACTCTTGAGGGTATTAACGTGATTTAATAAAGCAAGTTTTCAGGAAAATATGACTTTACGGTATTATGCCAGCAGTATTTTTCTGAAAGGTTCTAATGAATGGTCGAAGGGAAACTTGGTACTGGTGAACGTTCTGAAATTGATCTCGTATCTGGCCCCTTGGCTGCAATTCCTCAAGCACCTTTTCCAGGATAATTGAAAATCCACTTCTGCGGTTTTCCTGCCATTGTCGAAGTGCTATCGCTCCTTCCTCTTCCTTCCATTCCACTGGCGCTTTCCTCTGCACTCGAAAACGCGAATTATGCATGCGCTCCATCGTCAACGGCGGTACTCGAAGCGCCCTACGAAAACCCACACCGTCTATAGCTGTACTATGATATAATGCGACATAGAGTTGTATATCGAACACTTTGTCATGATATATTAGGGTATTCGATAGGCTGTGCCATACTTTGGCTGCCGGGATATATTGTCTGATGTATACAGTAAACAAGCCAGTTACAAGGGGCTCTGTATGAAATTCTAACGCGCTTGGTAAATTGAAGAGAATTGTTCTGAGGCGAGGTAGACGTGACAGGGTCACGAAGGTTTCAACACCTCCGAAATTAGTATTGTAGATTATAATTCCATTGTAATATGAAGGAGCACAAGTGCCTGCCACTGTTCAGACTGCATGAAAATCATTTTGTGCGGCTAAGCACTTTTGAACCAGTATTTCAACTAGCATTTCATACGTTGGAAATATACCTCTTTGTATATTTGACGTGAAACGGTCGAAATTTCCGATATGCCATTCTTCTGAACGACTTGATTGAAAAAGTCTAGCCGATACCTATCTGTTCGGCTGAGAACTGCCCCGATATTATGCCCGATACAAAGTTTTATGGTTTACACAGCATTCCATGGGGAAATCATCCGGGAAATTGCATAACGGAATTTCAGCAACTTTGATCCGCCATCAGCATGGTCTCGCGTAGAGGATTTGTTGGGTTACGTGATTAATTAATCTCTCAGACGGTGGAAGAAGGATTACCGAGGTTAAGTCATTAGCAATATCCGATACTGAGATGAACCTACATCTGTTCCTCCGACGAATCGGTATGACAAGCTAACAATGCATTTATTGCAATACTCTGATCAAATTTTGTCGTATTCCAGTTAAACGCTAATTACTAAACCACCAACAAGCTCTGGTCCTCTTCGGTTTGAATGCGATTGCACAATCGCTCCCGTCAATTTATCCCGATTGAATGCGCGACCCTCCACCGCGCAAAGTAGAACAGAGAATCCATTTCTCTGATTGTAGCGCGCAAGTAAGAGGCGGTCCGGAGCAGAATCGTATTAAAGTATAAAAGGACGTCCAGAAAATTTCCATGGAGCCTCGAAAACACGACACAATGGCGTGACCCTCGAAAATCCGGCGTAATTCGATGATAGTCGGAGCTTTGAGAGTGTTCGAGCGAGACCGTTTCTGTGTTTACGAGCATTTTCCTCTCTTCGAAGTCCAGATAACCACGCCGCGTTGACTTAACACCGTCCCCCATTGTATTTATCTGGCTACGAACACGAAAGTCGACGGTTAATGCCGACATTGTGTGTTCACTTGGAATATTGCACACATTTACATGCGCCCGTTAGATTCGCGCGCGTATGCAAACGACGAGGACACGCGAAACGTGTTGGCAAGCGGAAAATCTTCTTGAAAACGTGCTACTTTGTAGTCACTGAGACGACGCGACGTTCCTGTGGTATAGCTTGCACAGAGAAGCATTCAAAAGGGGCGCGATATCGCTTGTCGAAGTAGTATTAATCGTAGCGTGGCAGACGCGACAGTGAAGCAATTAAACGTGTCGCTCGTTTCAGTACGACACTGCCAGTCGATTTTTTATCTTTGAAAAAGTGCGGAAGGCTATCAGCCTCGCAAACACGCTGCTCTGGATGTTTGTTTGAACATTTTCACAGCGCAGATAAATTTGATCTTTGCAAACAACGCGCGCACCACCGTAGAATATCGAACGAAATGCAAATGGTGTATGAAATATATTTTGCAGATTTCACGTCGTTTGTCGACGCGAATGTTGCTAACGCTTGATACGATATGAAATGTGTGTGTGAGTTCACCTGTCGCGGAAAATATATTTAAAGTCTGCCTTTGTTAGAACCGTGATTCGACGGTCAAACAGGAAGTTGTTCCTCTCTATATATATATTCACGCGGGGGGATACTGGTAGTAATTGTTGACAGGAGTAATTGCCTGGTGACGTTAAATACCGTCACCCGAAACCATCGTAGTTTCGTTGTAAAGAACCGTACCAATCCCAAAGCTACCTCTTTATTCAACCCATCCTCCCTTAAACCACCGTCGTTGTATAAAAAAATATGGGCACGCATTCGTGGTGAAATCACCGGATTCTCTTGGGTTAGGTATTCTCTCGTGGAGGATTACTTAAATTTTCTGGTTCTGCTAAAACGCTTGGAGATGTTTCTGTTTCTCTAGTAATTCATATTATTTCAATATTACATATATTTGGGGGTATTGTACAGCTTTTAACGAATTTTATTTATTAACAATCTATTCGGTGTATTCATTGAATGCTGCAATAAAGAATTGGTTGAACTTCATCCGGCAATATGGCAACCGACACAAAAACCCTGACACGAATATTCCGTGCCAGTTCAAAAGCAATTGTGTTAGTGCATACTCCGAAATGACAGACACAACAGGTATAGCACTGCCATTCAGAATTCAAATGTTGAATTCAAATAGGTATTTTAAATATGCATCGAAAGCAATTGGGAAATTGATCACCAAACGTATACGTGTCTGCTCACAAGACTGCAACAACTGTTACACGTCGAATCATGTTTCAATTCAAATCATTTGAGATTGAAACGAACATTCTTCTACAATTACCACCAATACTTACATATATGCAATCTTTTAGATTGGCGCATTTCATGAGACACAGAGTAATTCCTTCGGCAATGAAACGAGCTCGTTCGAAATCCTGTCAATTCCCTCGAGTCATTCAGGCGTGGAGATGAATTATAGCGCCTGCAAATAGGCAGTGTGGTTTACAGTCGAGTCGGTGCGTATCCTTGCACAGGCGCGTTGATCGATGAAACTTCGCATAAGTAATCAAGGTTTATACTGCAAATACCTTCCTCCATATTAACCTTAAAGATGTGCGGAGCAAACATAAGTGATGCAGCTGTGGAAAATAGAGTTCTTACTTTTTGACCCGTCGGGTACCCGTCTATCCAGAACAATTTCAAGCCATTGAATATGATATTGTTCGATCATATTTGGCTAACATCAGACTATACCACAGACAATTACTGACAATACTACATTCAATTATTTGAAATTATCCCGGGTAATGTCCGGGTACCCGGGTACTTGACGGGTCAAAAAGTAAGAGCTCTAGTGGAAAGTATTCGTACCAATCACTTTCTTTTGTTCTTTGCACAATGAATAGCACTCACTAATGGCTAAATAAACTTGTGGTCTGCATTAATATTCACAAAGCCCTGTTTAATGTATTTTATTGTATTGTACTTGGCCCATGATTATAGGGATATTCTTGATATAATGCCGTAGTACCTCAAACTATCCACAAATCAGTGGAATATCAGTTTTTAAGCAGAATCTATCTGTTCAAACTCGTCGAAAAGTTCAGTTCCACTATGGAATTCGAGACTATTTTTTCGAAAGTTTTCGACCCTCTAATGTTCACGAAATTGTACCAAAGTACATTGAACGAGCAAAAGATCGATAAAGGAGGGGGAGGATTGTCAGTGAGGGTGATTCCCGACCGCTGGACTCTTTCTCTTTTTTCTTCTTGAACGAGTAACCATATATCTCGATCGCGCGACTCCGAGTACCGGCCTGGCCCGCATAGTTTTCGTTTTGAACCTCCACGATACATGCCGCTCGTAAATCCCAATCAGAATTTGCAATTTATGGAGTAGCTTAGCCGAGCACGAACACTGAGAAGCGCACAGAAATCCACTCGTTTTCGCCGCGAGACTAACCGCACGATTTGCTCCGCGATTTATCTGTTCTCGAAACACTACCACGCGATACACTTTTGTATTTCAAATAGATCGCATATGTTTTCGCAGTGAGACTCGTCGAAACGGTTGATTATTGCTATCATCCCGCGATTCCTGTGATTAATATGTAAGGAGTGTCTTTAAATTTTTTGTAATATAACGAATATGCTTACTTTCGAGTTTCATATTATATTTTTACCTAGCAGAGACTAAAATCCCCCTATTAAGTTATCCCCCTTAAAATTTATGCAGAGTATGCTGTGCCACCATCAAAGACGGTTTCCAACAGCACTGACAATGTATATTATAATGCAAATATGATAAGACGCGCGCCAAGGGGTTGGCTTGATTACCCTTCCTCATCGCTCTTGTTTGTTCCACCCTATCCTCAATATGTCAATATTGAAAATGGAACGAGGTTGCGAGCACTTGACGAGAGAAATTCGAAGGGGATCGGCAAGGATGATCTTTTGAAAAGTGGTATTATTGAAAAGTCGTAGGTATGTAGGTACTTCCATTTCCGACTTAATATCGGGAGATGTATGTCGCAAGTGGACGCACGTTCGTCATTAAGCAGATCAAATAAACTGTACTCAATGTTTCCCGTCTACGTGATTCACGTTTTGCGTAAATGTTATAAATAATAGGGTGACAAAGCTTGAAAATGCATGTCCTAATGTAATATTGTATAACTGGCCAGCAGATATTTCGCGATGTTAACACGAATATAAATTTAACGTGACGTGACTGTTTTTATTTAAATACAAACGCATGTCGGTGACGTTAAAAGCACGTATAAAAAAGATAATAAATCGAACGTGGGAGGTATCTGCAGGGATCACAAAATGTTAACTGCCCAGCTTCGTGTGCCATGAAAATTTTACCATTGGTTAGAACTAAAATTGTATTTTAGAAAAGTTTGCAATGACTCGCATAGAATAATCGCGGAAGAATGGACACGAACAAGGGTCAAATTAAAGCCAGGGTGAACGAATAATCGAATTTTTATAATGCACGGAATATATGTTAATATACGTCGGTACCACGTTAATATACGTTGATTGAAATTCCTCGGAAACACAGCTTCAGCTTTATATTACAGTTCCGTGGATGCATTATTTTCAACGCAAGCTGTTTGCTGGGGTGGTTAGAGGCGAGAAACTTTCATCGATATCTGACATTATAATAACGAGATTCATTATCGTTAACTGCCAGAAACTAAAGGAAACCCATACTACCGATAATTTTCGTGAGAGGAAGAACGACATAGATATTTATTAATTAAAAACGAAACTGTTTTTCATTTACTAAGCCCACTTGGTAAATAATCACCAATAAATTCTTCAGCTATTTTTCTATAACTTTATGTTTAGGCAGTAGAATGCGATAAAGGAACTCTGTGACGTACAATTTTATCAAATACAGTTTCTGCGAATACTACAAAGGTGAAGGGACAGAAAGGGACGTTCGTGGAGGTGCTATGACGTCGAAACAATGCCACAAGTTTTTCGCGCGAAACAATGAGAAGAAAAAGGTAGACTTTTGGTCGTCTTTGCCAAGTCCCGTTTTCCACGATCCGCTTGAAAGAGGAATAAAAGGCATGGCGGGCACAGCGTCAGTAGTAAATTCTGTCCCTGATCCGACACGGTCCCCGAGAGAAGAACTCACAGTTCGATAATTACTATCCAATAGCTTTAGAAACGAAACAGTATAAAAGGATAACGTTCTCAGGAACGCCTTGCAGAAAATTATTCCCTACCTTTAATGCACTTCCATTTTTCAATCGTTCCTCCCTTTCGAATACTCGGACTCTAATCGAATTGCGCACATTGTTCCAGTTCTACGTCGTGCCCGTTGACAGCTAACGTTTAAATAAAAGTAGTCCCTGCACCAGTGAAGTAACTACACTTGCACGCAGCTCCTGAATTTTCTAAACGTCTCTAATATTTCTTCGGATTTTAGTCCACTATAAAACGAGGATGAAAAAGCACAAAAATTTCTGCTGTCTAGCGCGAACTACCTCGTTGCAGGTGCCAAAATAAAAAAGAAATTAAAGCACTATAAATTAACAAGCTAGTAAAATAGTTATAAAAAGAGACTGTAAACGTAAATTCGACGCGGACACATTTAAGTGAGAAACAAAGTTTTAAGAAATTTAAGAAGTGTATTAAAAGAGATGAATCTATTGATTCAGTATTTCAATTCCTCTGCCATTTTCATGTAATAATTGAAGTAAATAAAGTAAAAATAATAGTTAAAGGAATTCTAGCGTTTGCAGAATTTTCCCGTCGTTTCATATCCAAGATTTTACGGAATCGTGGCGATTGCAATAAATTTATAGGATTTCGTTGGCGCGTAATTCCTGCGACGAAATATCAGTGCAGCATTCTTTGTTCTAATTGCAGGATGCAGGGACGACAGGATTCCACTTGCACCGGTTAAAATGAATCGCAGGGAGGACCCGCTGTTGCGGCAGCATTGCACCCGCTTGCTGCAATTAGCCGAGGCGACAAACATCAAGCCTGGCCGTGGCAGCGGGAAAAGACGGGGCCAGAGGCAGCCACATGGATTCGGACCCAGGTCAGCCTGCAAAAATTTTTTAATTACACTATCTGCGATATCGTTCAAGCGACATAGATACTCACGTTGCGTTCGTGTGCATGGGGAATTCTAAAAATTCTAAAAACTAGAGGGAAAATCGGAAATCATTAATCCTCCAGCGCTACGGAGAAATACAGTACCAAGTATATACATCCCATATATGTAGATGGGGGAACTAACGATCTGTCTATTAGTAATCTCGCTCACGTGCGTGGCTACCTTATTCATAAAAATTTTAAGAAATGAAAATTTCAGACTTGTAGCTCTTCCATTCGGAGCAACACTTTCACAGATTTTCATGTCAGCTTTCAGTGGGTCGTGGTAGAATCTATCACTTGAGCACACACATACAACCCACGTTTTCCCAGCTTCTTTTCCCCTTTAATAAAATTGATTTTGAAAGATATTATACCAAGGATAAAGCGCAACGTGCATTTAAACGAGAGCCCCTTTCAATCCCCCAGTTTTACGTTTCTCTCCCTTTTATCGTGCCCATAAATGGTACTTATACGTCACTTGTCCGCTGGAAATATTAAAAGCAAAAAGTCCGTCGAACAGAACGGAAAACCGATCCCCGTGCATCGCCTATTTTTCTCTTGGCGCTCTGATATATTCGTCTTCATTACACTCTCGACTACAATAAATCCCAGGGTGGTCTGCCGTCGACATTTTTATTACCAGCCAACCGTTTCCTCATTTTTTTTCTCTTTTCTGTTTTGTCGTCTTTGACGGATCGCGCCGAAAGGAGGAGAAAATCTCGGTGAAAAAATACCGAGAGACAGCAAACTATCCGCGGCTTTCAGTGGGCTTGCATAATTAACCCCTTTAAGCCGACATTACACGTGTCGACGTGCGCGACATTGCATTCACGACGCATTTTAGCGATCCGCCAGCTGCCCCGTCTTTGTTTCATCCTACCCTTTTGTTCCTGCGACGTTGTTTTTACTCTTTCACGTCGCACACACCCTTTCACGACGTCCCTTGGCGAAAATTCCTTTCACACACGGGAAAGGATTCACGACGACCCCGTACCAGACCCTTCTCCGAGGGCGAATAGTTCAAACACGTGATAAATATTAACGTTCGACTGAAATTCACAGATTGATCGGTGGAAGAGACGTGTCGTTTCTGTACCGGTATCGCTTGCTGGCTTGTTCAGAATTGTCTGACAAAGGGAATTCGGTCTCTCGACTGTTTCAGCAACGGAGGGCCGAGCGCCGGAGGCCGCGTGACGCTGCAGGATATCGTGAGAAGCGATCCTGGATACACGCCAAACATCGAGCATTTAGTCTTTCCGGAGCGTAAGAGCAGCAATCCGAATTTGACGAAAACGGCCGACGAGTCCCCGCCGAATAAATCCAAATCGAACGCACCCAGCTCGGGGAGATTCAGGCTCGCCGAGGTGTTGGCCAGGCATTACTCGAGAGGGTCTTCGCAGGACTCGTCCGTCACGTCCAGGAAGAATCATTTAAACGTAAGTGCTTACTGATTCTCTCCGCCGAATCGTTTAAACGTAAGTGCTTCCTGATTCTCTCCGTCTAATCGTTGAATCGTAAACCCGACGTCCCTTCGAACGGTTTAATTCCCTAGTAAATCCTGCCAAGATAGCACTCCCTCGTTACAGATATGCATGTAGGTACCCCAAAGCTATTGTTACACCATTGTTTTATTTACAATCAATTACCTTGGATAGTAGGTACAGGAGACAAATTTTGAGTCGATAGTCGATCGGTGCAACGGTGTCCGCCAGCGGGGATACGAGAAACTCCGATCGGATCGACCGATTTATCGGGTCGACCTACATATCCCCCTTGATGTCTATCCTCTTTCGCGTGGCGCGAGGTCATTTCAATTTTTCCACGTTAGGTAAACAACCGACACGAAAGAAATCCGATGGCGTCTAATCAAACGTGATGCGGCGACCTCGATTTCTCATACGTACCTATGTATTTCTTATCAACGGCGTCGATTCCGCGCCGGCGGGAAGAAAACCAGCACAATTAATCGGTGAATCTGATCGGCGCTTCAAAGTGGTACTCTCGCACGGTTGCGGCCACCGCTCGATTCTCGATCCCCGACAGATCGTCGCCCGGAGACGGGTTCTTCGGCGTGCCGCGACGAAAATAAAAATACTTTCATCGAAGGAGTTGCGTAGCCAGTCTCTCGCGCCTCGTCCGTATTTGGAAGTAGAAACAGCGGCAGCCTCTCTCGCGCGTAGCCGCGAGTTTAGTTCGTCTCGTGTCACGTCGCTGCCGCGCCGACACGCTCTTAACCAGAGTTTCAAGAATACTTTTATGCAATCAACGCTTACAAGTCCGAGTTGCTGGCTAGTACATCGGCCATGTTGACAGGCAGCGTTTTCTTCTTCTATTTTACAGGCGGACGTAGAAGAAATAAATTCGCAGCTAAGAATGTATATGCTGGGTGACTTAAATGAAGGGGCGCTGAATTTAGGGGATGTATAATAGGGATGAGGAGAGGCAAAGCGATGCCCGCTTCAGTAGTCTTGCTTTTTATTTATTCGTAAACGAGGGAATAATTCTGAAAGTCGACGTGCTCGCGTAACGTATGTTGTCCTGGTTAATTGATTTTCCTCTTAAAAGCGGCAGCGCTTGCGAAACAATCCGTGTTCGGCTTGTGGAGCCAGAAGAATGTCGCGTGGAGTCGTTGGGTGCAATTCATTAAAGGTAAAAAGGGACGATATACCCTGTCCTCTGTGGATTTTCTTCGAACACTTAAGAAATCCCGTGGTGGTTTCGCTGGCAGCGACTCTTCAATCTCGAATCCTCCCGTCGAAGAATGTGAATCTTCGATCAACCAGGAAGGTTTCCCATCGTCTATCGAGGGAAGACCAACGGGGAATGGAAAAAATAGAGACTAGGGATGGATAAACGAGACCGATGAGAAACCTCGAAGCGACAGGCCATGCCGAATCGATTAGCTCGCCCGACAAAGGAATAATTGAAAACGCTCGGGAAGAAATGCCAAATGCACGGATTTAACCGCATCCAGACTACCGCATCAATAGTGCGCCGATTACGAGAATCTTGTTCCGATGTAATCATCGTGTCCAAGAAATCGAAGACAAAATATCGTTACCCCTTGTATAATAAATCAATCTTCCTACTTTTATACTGTCTTTAGCGTATTCGGAAAAGCTACTACACATTAGCACATTGTTCAACGATAACTGATAAGCAAACAGCGTAGACTAAGTAGTTTACACCCTCTTTACAGCCCATGAATTTAAACAGTCGTAAGTCGAATCCCCCAAAAACTAGATTCGAATATTATGCGAAAAGCAGACCTCTGAAAACTGAATTTTATGCCAGCTCGCGATTCCTATGCAAAGGCTTCCTTTACCTGGTGGGCGCGAAGCGTCGCTCGCCCTTGGAAACCAACCCCGTCCCAGGGTCCGTGGCAGTTCAGCGAAGGTGATTTGAATTTCTGATCGCAGAGCACATCGCTGGACAGCGGAGGCGCGGTGCCCCATCAGACAGCGGCGTCAGGGTCCAGCGGTGGCGCGGTGGCGACCAGAGGCGCCGGGCGTCGTTGGCTGTCGCAGAGCTCGCAATCCTCCAGCAGGCAGCATTCGGCCGAGGACGGGGTACGTGGGGGCAACGTGGGCGTCATAGGGCCCGTTTCGTCCTCGTCCTCGACTCAGGCCCAGGCCCCTGCTCCCGCCTTGCCACCTCGTAGAGTCAGTCCAGCCGCGGATTCTACCGACATCTCGAACACGGCCGCTGGCTCCCGCGGCGACAGGTAACGCGCGTGTTCCGTGCTTTTTTCCAGTACCCGCTTGTGCATCGTTACAGAACCCTCGACAACGTTTTAATCGTTGATTGTTTGAAAATTGCAAGTTGCTTCTAAAGAGCCCACCGCTTTTAAAGAGCGATTGGTATGTCACACGAAGACTTTTAACCACAGTACATCGTTGTACACGTGGCCGTGTTGTACGTACCTGTCGCGAATATGTGCGCTCTGTGTTCGTTAAATACTTCGAGGCTAGTGTTCTCCGTGTACTAACTAGATTTTTCGGTGGACAATGGTCCTTTAACGTGGTTCCTGCATCGTCATTACGCTAAAAGTAATTCCATTGTTCCATGGTACCCTGAATTTCTAACTCGTAAGGGAGTATTTGATGTTAAATTTATGCTTGCCCAATACGCATCGTTAAAATTCTACGCGTGGCAAGAGGGTAGGATTGGAGCAGATTTAT
Organism: Andrena hattorfiana; assembly: GCA_944738655.2. Classification (NCBI taxonomy): domain Eukaryota; kingdom Metazoa; phylum Arthropoda; class Insecta; order Hymenoptera; family Andrenidae; genus Andrena; species Andrena hattorfiana. The sequence continues at coordinate 19,204,093 of OX122889.2, read as the reverse complement.
GTTAAATGTAGTTCGAAATTATTCTTACGCGTTTCGGTCTCTCCTCAGTTTTTTACGTGGGCCTCGGGGTTCATTGGCCGCCGCGCGTCCACGGTGTAGCGCGGGCAGACCAAAGAAGGACAGGTGGAGGACTAGACAAATAGTACGAGCGAAATAAGACGGCGCGATTGAAGCGCGAAACGGGGAATATTTGTTCCGTGGGAGATCGAGTGCCGCAAGAAGCTTCGTTCGCTCCGAGATTAATACCGCGGCGAGGATCGTTGATATCGAACGGGTAAAAAGAGAATTAATTCGATCGCTGCGGAGTTTACGTCTGCTCTTCACGGTGTTTGCTTTTTTGCAATCCTCGACGGCGGTTACATGCGATGTAACTTTCATGAAGCTCAATGAAACGACGCGACCGCTTCCTGCAACGCTTCCCCGCGGAGCTTAACTTGTTTACACACGCGAATGCAAAATTCAACGAGAATACGGTGGAGGGAGCTGAATAGTTCCTAGACCCACTTCTCAATCCCTATACGGTTAATTAGTTGTCTGGGATACTTTTTACCGAGTTTAATGGGATCGCGAAAAATAAGGCTGCACGATTTCTTTAAATACCTTGGGTTTCTAGAAACGCCTTCTTGAAGCGTTCTAACGGCTGATTCCACAAAGAAAAGATACGATCACAACTTTTACACTTTCACTAGTAGATTGAAATATTAGAGAATTTGGATATTATTTCTGCTTCTAAAAATAAGCCCCTTAAACGAAGACTCCAGCTTGGATAAACCGAAATGTGCCAGTGAAATCTGACTCGCGAGACGGGTGGAAATTGCATTAACCCATTTAATATGAACCTTAATGCGCTCCCAAAATGACAGTGCATCGATTTCCCGTAACGACGTGATATTTGACGTGACACGCCGTATCTAATTTAACGCGCCAGAGTGATCGAACTGCGAAAACTAAGGGACGCCTCCTGCAGACGATGTCCGTTAAAAGGTAAATATAATTAATTCAGGACGTCTATATCCGCATCCATCGATGCGATCTCCAAGATAGAGTTATATTTAACGCGTGACATTCGAAGTGAAACAAATTAGAAGATTGTATATTCGGGGATGCACGTAAACCCGTTTACGTTTCCCTGCAAATAGACGGATCGACACTCGGAAATGATAAAAATATGAAAAGATTAAAAGCATTCACCTGTAATTGCCACTTGCAATTAGACGCAAATTCTCCGCGTTCTACAGCGAGGACTTAAAGTGATCAAGGATCTTATAGAGAACATTTTATATAAATTTGAACTGGTATTAAATTTCTACACGCCGCGTTGGCACCATTCAATTTCTAGATGTACTGACGCATTTGTAAGATTAAAATGTCATCGTTCCACTGTTTTAAACGGTCCTGTCGTGATTCAAACCTTGCCAACAATCCCATTTCCTAGGCTGCTCCTTCTTTTATGATTCATTACGGCGGAAGGTTATACTTGCGCCCGTTGTCTTCTTTCCTCCCCTCGCAGACTACATTTACAAAGATTCATTAATGATAAACGGTAGGGACGTTTGCGAATTACCGAGGTGTCGAGCTGTCACGGTGTCAAACCGAAACTCATTTGTTAGACGCGCGGCAGATTTAATTCCGAAAATTTCTGTCTCGACCCACATCGAGGTACGAAACGTTGGAGAATTTATATCCTGTCCTGCCCGTTTTGCGGAACATTTAAAATATTTGCTCGCAAGAACTTCTCGTTTCGCGTGTACTTGTTTTTAAATAGAATGAACGCTTTAATACTCTTGCGAGTACCTATCTTTCCTAGACTGCAGTGAAGCCTGTTTCGCCACAAGTTCGCAGAGTGTGTCATCTCAGTCGAGTCATTTGAATATTGCTAGAGTTATTAATGATATCAAGTTAGATAGCTATCTACGGCGCGAGTAAGTTTGTTAAACTGGAACAGCTTTAACAGCGAAAAGGCACAAGTTTGAAAGCACATTTTCTTGTATCCTTTGCTCAATGAAATATCGGAGTACGTACACTTTTTAATCCAGTAAACGCGCTTCGATGCAAGATGGAAAAGGAAGGAGCGCTCGTGCATTTAATCACGGTTAAATTGGAGACGTTCCCGTGGCCCGTGGAACACAGGCTGCATTTTTGCTGGAATCCAAAACGTCGACGTTTCACCTCGTTTCGTGTATGACTGGCTTTCACCACATATTCGAGAAAACTCGCGCTACCACGTGGTAGTTTGGTATCGAGGGGGGTAGGAGGCCCCCGTCTCTGTAGACATTTCGAAGCAAGATGGATGCAACGTCCTCGTTTTCCTTCGTTCTTTCCCCCCTCGTGACATCTTTATTTGCTCCCTTCCTATTTCGCGATATCTATATCGCCGGCCACGTAGCCTCGATGAATATTTATACTGGGGGGAGATTGTACGAGACGAAGGGAGAACAGCAGCGTATCCAGGTTGCAACAGCCGCGACAACCTCCTCAAATATCGAGAATTCCTGCAGATGCGAATTGTAGATATGCGTACGTAGTATGTTTGCGTCGATCTGTAAGGGTAGTTTTCTCGTGGATAAACGTAGAATATTTACGAGCAAATGTATCTCGTTGCTTCTCTGCTTGGATGATACTTTGCATTACAAAATCGGTTCGATGCAATCTCCGTCGTGCTATTTTCTATCTTATATGTCCCGGCTTAAGCCCTTCCCATCCACTATTTATCCGTAACGGGAAAATAAACATTTTTTACAGAGGCCCGAACGTGTCGATTCTGCATTTGCGCGGCACTGCGGATCCTTGGGAAGTGGGTTCTCAAGGATCCGCGTACAGCATCGGCAGCAATAAAAGCCAAACTAGTGGCAGAGGGAAATCAAGCGGGAACACTCGCGGCTCATACACACGTGGCACTTCGATACCATCCTTAAAGCGTCACGACACGACGGTGTCGACGGCGCCGAGTTCGAGTTTAAAGCAGCATCGACAGGATAGCCACGGGCAGGCAAGTGAAGCACTCCAAAAGTTTATTCCATTATTCTCTATTCGGCTTTGGAATACACCTTCGGCCCGATAATATCTTAAACTTCCTCCTCGAAAGCTATAGATCCCCCACCGAAATTTCTCTACTCTTCATTTTGCAATTTCCCAACGATCAAAACAGTCGCGAAAACACGGACCTCTGCCACGGTATAGTTCTTCCGCTCTCGTATCCCTTGTTAACCCCGTTTCGTAGAAAGGAAGAATAGAATATTCTCTAGTTGTCATTAAAAAGTTTCAAGACCCCCTAAGTGTTTCGAAGTTCAACATTCCTACCGATAAACTTGCGGACAGGTGGCAAGTTCTCGTCGCCGAGAATCCTCGAATTCGTTCCTGTCGGGTAACAGCGGCACCTCCGGCGAGCTTTTCATCAGCGGCGACTGCAGCAGGGAATTATCACCGGTGAGATGGTGCGACAGGGAGGTTGACGGAGTCTATTTGGGTCGATCGGGTTGGGTCCAAGTGCAGCAAAGGTCTTTGGACGAGAATCGAAGGATCAATTACGAGAGCAGCTTGGTGACGGCCACCACCGGCACCTTACCTCTGCCGCGCCGTGCTACGGTCAAATTGGCTGATTATCATTGCAACAGCGAGCCAGGGAAATGCCCTCAAGAATTCTCAAGATTAGACAGTCAGAGGCCCGACTATCTGGCCATCCACGGCCAAGACTTCGAATCTGTGGCGAGCAGTGCTTGCACGTCTCCCCACAGCATCCCAGAATCCTATTCCCCACCGTCGATCACTCCAATCATATCACCTCCGCCAGCATTCCAAGATGTAGTGGGTAAACGGTCCTCTTCAAAGCACTCTTCTGGACGTAGCAACTACGGGAAGGCGCCATTCTTGCCGCGATCCAACGCCATAGTGGACAGCGACATTATCAGTCCTCCACCCTCGCCACCGCAGCAAATTAACTGGAGTTCCTTGCCGTCTTCCTCTCGGAAAACGTCGAACACACCGTCCAGATCTCGCAGGCAGAACACAATTAGCCAACAGCAGCAGCAACAACAACAGCAGCAGTATCGAATGGCGCAAGCTAAATCGCTGGAAGATCAATCGTCCTCGAGGAGGTCGCAGTTCGTTCAACGTTACATGGAGTCATCGAGTTCTTCCTCGTCCTCGATGGGCTTTAGAAGTCTTGACAGCTGCGTCACAAGATCGACTATGCCTAGATTGGCTGAAAACACTGACTCTTCGGTGGAGGGATACGACGACGGCGACGAGGACGACAATCCCAGCTCGTCGTTGAACCTCAGCCTAGTGTCCTCCTCCATCATAGCGTTGAATTCATCCACAGAGTCGATACGCGCTAACGGGGAGAGAATTTCGCCGAACAGGCAGGCCCGTCATCACAGGAGTCAGCAGGGATTGAGGAGATCGCCCGGGTCCTCGGAATCTGGGAAGCAGCTGTCCTTCAACTCACCTGGCTCCTCGTCGTCGTCGTCGAGCAGCGCCGAGAGGCAGGCCAGATCGCCGACGCCCAATCCGTTTAGACGTGGGAACGCTGCGAGGCAACATCAGAGCGCCAGGACGACGCAAGTGTCCCCTGAATCTCATCAGTCGCGAGTAAGAAGATCCAGAAGTCTTCAATTACCCGAGAAGAGGTCTCCAGGCACCGCAGCTCCGAGTAGGGATCACTCGAGGGAGTCTAACGAGGTCCACAGAGTCGTTGTTAAAATTTCCAATGACCGAGGGAACGATAGGAAACGACACACCCTTCAAAACAGTACGTACTACTTCGTCTCTACGCTGTCTTTATTTACGCGTGTTTCTACTTTAACTAAATGGCATCTTTATGTATCATACACTCTGTAGAAGCCAATATCTCAACCGGCTGTGTCGAATAATCTAGCTTTCATCTCTAATCGAAATTAAGTTTTTCATAAACGCTTGATCCCTTTATCGCTACAGTATCCTGCTCGTGTGTGTTTCCCAGGGAAAGCACAGTCGACCGAGGACGCATTAAACGAAGAGCTTCTCCGCGAGACGGAGGCTGTATCCGAGCTTCTTTACGGCCCAAGAAACCATGCAGTAACCAGAAATCTCCTCTCGAGTCGCTTTGAGCGTCGCGAAGATAGCCAGGAGCAAAGACGGAACAATCCCAACACCTACGACGTTTACTTTATATCATCAAAACAGCAGCAATCTTCTAAAGCAACCGGCTCGTCCGCGCAACAGCCGCAACAGCAACAGCAGTCGCAGCCGCAGCAGCAGCAACAACAACAGCAGCAACAGTCCAGACGGCCGAAGACGCTGCAGAGAGGGGCAACGACCCCGAACACGAACCCATCAGCCTCGAACCACGACTTCTGCATCAGCCCAGACACGAAATTACGGTGCAACAGCAGCACCTGCGATTTCTGGCCGCACTGCTCGCAGAGGGATACTTTGTACTCGCCCAGCCAAGCTCCAGTATTCATGAAGCTGTCTCAGAGCTACCCAGCTCATCAGAGGCTCCCCACGGACACCGGGGGCCACGCGAGCAGAGGAAGCGCCAGCTCGTCCCCGGCATCGTTAGAGCGAATGGACGACCGGGAGTTCCGTGAACGCGAGACCTCGCGGAAGGGTCGAGTGAACCGTGATCAAAACAACTCCAGCGCGTCCAAGTATCAAGAGCGGCAGCCGAAGAGCGTGCTGAAACAGCCAAATCGATGGTCGCCGCTCGAAGGATCCAATGGGAGTAGTTCGACGGTTGAGAAGAGGGAGCATCATCGATTTTACAGGAAACCCGAGTTCGCCGGTAGCTTCGAAGGTTGCGAGAACAAGGACAGAAAAGTGTCGCCGGTACAGGGGAAAGGTATCGTGAACAGATCGCCCAGTGGTCAGGTCGCGTCTTCGTCGACCACCTCGTCCTCATCCAGCAGCGATATCTGGGTCACCACCTCTGATCGAACGGTGACAAAGAGCCCGAGGAACGCGAAAAGTTCCGGGGCGTCCACTCCCATGGAAGATGCCGTGATTGGGTCCCTGAAGACGCTGATCGAGCCACCGAAGGATGGAATGCTGTCCAGGCCGGGGAGCGCTCCGACTAGAGGGGAGGATCCCCTGCCCGGGGATGCTCCCTTGGATCCTCATCACCGATCGCTGTCCCTGCCGAAGTCGTTCCTCACGCACAACACCGATGGGTAAGTGACGAGATATTCATTCCGATGGTAGTTAAAGCTGCTGTTGCGACGTAATTATTTAGTCGGCTTAGAGAGGCTAGAATGCACTCGTTTCTTCAATTTCCATAAGCATATTTTCGATAGAGGCGGGGAAACAGGCGACAACGTTATTTAAATCCCAGTTCAGTTTACTAGGCTTCTCGGTTGCCCGGAAGTTCGATTGCTCCCCTAATTGGCTTTCCATCTGAAACCCACCGGCTACTCCATTCCACGTGCTTTAAACGTACAAATCCCCTAACGATTGTTGTAAGACTTTTAAGAATTCTTTCGCTTGGTCGGGAATCCCGTTTACCCAGAAATCTTTAATTCTCTCGGTCGATCGATGCGAGAAGCTATGGCGACGTAGCAAAATGAATTCAACAATCCCAATTATTTAACCCGATCCCCGTGTACGTGGGCTAACTGTTTAGCCCGATTTTTATTTGAAACTGTACGTTTTGCAGTGACGCAACTTCTGTACCTCGTAGGGCGTTAGTGCAGGCGAAATTCAATTTTCTACAAGTTCAATTACTTCGCGTTCTCAGTTATACCAGTAGAACGTAACTCGAAGTTACTAATGATGCAATTGCCTACACGTCACATGCAGTGGATGCTTCCACCCCCTGCAGATATTCGATTCTCTAGGTAAACTTGTGCATGGTGTGTGTGTGTGTGTGTGTGTGTGTGTGTGTGTGTGTGTGTGTGTGTGTGTGTGTGTGTGTGTGTGTGTGTGTGTGTGTGTGTGTGTGTGTGTGTGTGTGTGTGTGTGTGTGTGTGTGTGTATTGGTTAATTTTCGTGCTCAGCGTCACCGGTATTTTAATCAACCTGTCGAACCGTGTTACGCGTGCTCCGTCATACTCTTATGTGTAAATAACGAACGAGATCGCTTCCCCTAAATTGTTGCATTCGACTCGTTACCATGCAGCAGAATTTTTTTAATTTCAAGTTGCCGTAGTTTCCTTTCCACCAGCACGCGTGTGACTATATTTCTGGCTAAATTATACTCCTATGTAGGTACAAAGGGCTTCAGAAGTGCAGCGTACCATATGTAACGTTTATGACATTTCGAAAGTCCATTTGCGATGCAGCAAACTGGAACATTCACTGTTCAGGCCACAGTCATATTATCTTCATTTGACAAACTTTGTTCTACCAATACACCATTCTTAAATAAAATACGGGAATATAGAATCCCATATGGACATAAATATACCAAAGTAACGGTAATGATATTATCGATGCAACAAAGTAGAAATATTCCAAGGTATACGAAGGTATGAGAATACAAAGTGTTTAGTAAATCCTAGTTCAACCAGCTACAAATTCCTCGTAAAAAGGAATAAGTAAAAAGTCAAGTACACGTATGTGAATGTTCAGAACGATTTGGAAATTTCTAAAGGAGTGACATCGATTGCACGGCTTCTCGTAGAGGCCTCTCCACCTTATGGTCTAAGCAGATACGGAAACTTAAAGTGACGCCTTCAAGTGACGAACTTATGAACGTGCAAAGTGTAATGCGACGTAATCGTACGTTCGTCGAACCGGTTACGTCGCGCGTGTAGAGTCGCCCACGCACTGCCTACGCGGAATCCGCGAGCACGTCCGCGAGCAGACAAAGAGACATTATACCGCTCGTCACGCGCGATTCCAGTTTATACCGAGCACGACCAGGAACTCTATAAAAGTCTGTTGCGCGGAGGGATAGGGGTGGCCGTTGATTCGGTAAAAACGGAGCTCGACACAGGTATACACAAAGAGCGATGCTTAATGAAATGTTATAAAATTCCGCCGAGTCTAGTATGCTCGATTTCTCAAAGGGGAAATCTGGTGTGCACGGGTGCATGGAGGAGCGAGTAAAAATTGCGTAGAGGGGTGGAAAAAATAGGTATGGCAGAGTGAAACAATGGAGCGAAGCTCGGGGAAACAAACGATAGAGAAGCGGAAGGAGAGGCAGATTTTTCGGTTGGGTTAAGGTGAGTGAAAAGTCTGACGCGAAATTAGGAAAAACTTCGGTCGGTCACATACAGTGCCGCGGTTGTTTTATATTTTCCACGGTAGAGAGTTGGGATGCGTTTCGCGTGTCTTCAGACTTTTAAACTAGGCATTAGGCGGGAAGTTCGCCCGCAGTCCCTGCCCGATAGTTAATCCCGGAAAGACGCGCTCTTCGGCATTCCTTCTTTTCTACTCTCTTAAACCGTACAACTTCCTGGAGTGAGCCGACCCCTGTGCAGTCGTATATCTTGCGGTGGATGTGGCGCATGAAAATGCTTCTCAAAACCGGGGAAAGATCGCTCTTGATATTCCGAAGAAGATATCGAGATATAAATTCAGACTGAGATGCAGGATATAGAATAATTCCGTGAGATTCGCAAGTATTCGGTTTAAAATCCATCTTTTCTGAAATGGAGATGTTGAAATTGGATTCCCCTTCGCTGCACCATCGAAATACTTTTGCCGAATTTGAAACACCGACTTGATTAAACATTTACATGTATACCTGGGTAATTAGATTTTTTATCGCTACCTTGATACGTCACGGATTTTTTACATAACAATGCTTTGCTAGATTTTTTCATCGATTACAGTTTTCTTTGTAATCACCCTTTTCAAACACCTGTGAATAGCCTGTTAATTTTCCTTTCATGAATTATTCATGCATTTCCGAGGCACGGCCATGAAATCGTTCATTTACGTCTCTCCCCCTGGCTCGGAAGACGACACCCACACGCGTAAAAAATTTCGAACAACTACGCCCGACGCTGTCGAAGGATAAATTGTTTATCGATCCACTTTGTGACGTTTAATTTTGTATGGTATATCTGCGTGGTTTGTTGTCAAACCTTGGGTACGTTAATCTTTAGACTGTCGTCCTGTCAAATAGAAATAGTGGCTCTGTCCTTTATTTTCTTTCCATTTTCTGTTTTCGAATGGAATGAATACCGAGAATATATATAAAGGGAATGGTATACAGTCTAATCCATTTTTAAACGATTTTTATTATTTAGCTTCACTTCTCTGTCCGTTTGTTTGTTTCTTTGGTTCAAATCTTGTAACTGAATTTTAACCCACTTTCACAATTCCGACAGACTTGGAACTTTGCACGCGTACGTAGTTATGATGACAATACAAACATTTTTAAAGAAACTCATCCTCGAGCGATTGAAAAAGTTGCATCTCCTACATTTAAAGCTCATAACCACAAATCCAATCGACTTGAAATCGGTCTCTCGCGTTCTTCTCGAAGACGACAAAAAGTCGATGCGTTGCCTAAGTAGTAGCATTGCGATTTCCGTAAATACACAATTTATCGAGAAATGATCCGTCACGTACAAATAGTTCAATTTTTCATATTTTTTAGTTGTAAAATTCAAACACTAAAATGTAAATAATAAATAATACATATAAAAAAGTTATGTTAAACGATTTGATTTAATTTGATAAAAAATGCACTAAAAACTAAAAAGAATTATTTTCTTGTACTACAATTACGATGGTGATATATCACTTTAAATAAAATCGTAGGGCAGGATATTTCATAGTAGGATATGAATCGTGTTGATACATAATCAGCCGTTGAAATGAGCGATAAAAAGCGATGAAATATGCCCCACGATTTTATTTATAGTACAAAAAAGTAATTCTTTTTATAGTTTTTAGTGCATTTTTTGTCAAATTAAATACAATCTACCAACTTAAAAAAATTTATATTTTTTTTCCTATCGCAATAACAATTGATTTGAAGTTTAGTAGTTTTTCTGAACTCTCGCATGACTATCACTATGCAGTATAATACATTATAGAATATTTAATAGAAATCTCTACTCTACAATCTCACTTTCGATTCAATGCAGAATGTTATTTCAGCTGTATCTATGCATTTATGCGACAGGTGGTCGTTTGGTTCTAGAGCCTATTGAAAATTCATTGAAACATATAAAGTCTATGAATTTCGATCAGAGACAGGAATAGTTATCCAGATGAGAAATTCGTGATTAGCTCGACACAGTAAATACTCAAAGCTAGACCTAAAGAAAATTTTACAAACGAGATCCCACTCGCAAGGTTTAGCAGTCGCATCGATTGCATCTACCTAAATGCGCTTCCTCAGAGCGGTAATTTCTTCGCCGTGAGTGTTACCTGGAGGTTCTATTAGTATCGACCTGTCTACTTTACCTGGCTACTTTATTCTGAAACTAACAGATGGCCTTGCATCCTGCTCTCTCCCCTGTTCGCTGCTACCTGTATTTCTTCGCCTTCGACCACGTTTCTTTGCCATGGCAATGATCGATTCTCTCTGATGAACAGTTCTCAATTCAATGAAAACCTTCGTGGCTTCGATTAGTCCGTCCGAAACGAACCACTTCTCATTGAAAGACACTTAATTGAATACCGATTGATATAATTATTCCTCTTTCACTCTTTCAATCTTCTTCGTGATAACTCTAGCGACGATTTGAGGCATTGAGAGCAAAAACAGACTAACCCACAGTGAAAAAAATTAATTTTTCCTATTTTATGTGAATATTAGAGCCTATTCGAATACATTATTGCTACTAACTCAATTTCGCAAAATATGTGGCTCAGTCAAACGTTGCTCTCAATGCCTCAATTATTTCTTAAAATTCAAATCCCATGAAACCAAAGAATCTTCAGTGGCAAGTTTTCTTATGAGAAATAATCCACTTTTCATCCGTAAAATGAACTTGAAAACCAAAAACCAGACCTTGGTATTTCATAAGTATTCAAGAGTAAAAAAGACTATCGATTTTCCTATATTATATTCTCGTAAAAATATTCGAAAGTGCAACGACAAATGAATAAAGAACTTGAAGTGCGGCGACTGAAAAAGCTTCCAAACCGTAACACTTGTCGGAATATCGTTGCGCAGGTGTAATCTGCATTTGGGATCGATGAGTTCCTTCTCAATGGCCGATCGAGTGAAACGAGCCCGTATGATGGAATCCATCGAAACAGTACGCGTTAATTACAAAGTCGATAATTACTCCTACTCGAAAAGAGAGAGTTCTGATGGACAAGTTTAAACCGCTAAATTACCGTGCCGGTGTGTTAATCATTACCCTCGAATTTCCAGACGGTACGAAACGCTGGCGCGCCAATGAGGCTCCGTGGCAGCGTTATTTTCTTTGTTACTTCACTGATAAGCGGTAATTAGAGTCTGCATCGCGCGATACCGTATGATCGATGCGAGAAGCTTTACGTTGGACGCTGCCAACGACTCTTCATCCCTCATTGACCAGATTAAGTTGATCGGTTACCTATTTTGCAGCTGGAAAATATCGATCGCTTTTGCAGTAATCTTAACTTACTTAAAAGCCTACTGTTCTTTCAAACGAGTATTAATAAACATTAAAACATTCCATGGTTTTTCGATATTTTATTCACCGGGAAACAATGACTGAATCGTGATGCATACAGAGTAGATTTCGTCTAGGATCATCGGCTCGAGAATGAAATTAATTTGCATTCCGTCGGCGGGATTGACTTGACGGAATTGCTCACGTAGGTGAGTTTTATCCTGGCGAGGAGCGGAGCACGGTACGTTGCACCTGCAACTTACACCCGTTGAGGTCGAATGATACGCAGGAGGCGATGAAATTACATGCTTTCGCTGCCGACAATGCAGAAGGTCGACTAACGTTACGAGAGACGATCGTTTGCTGAATTCACGTTTCGATCCTGTTTCCAGAACGACACAACTCGCGCTTCTATGAAAAACAGTTATCGGTTAATGCACCAGCAAAGTGTAACGGTCACGGACCTAAAGCTAGAAAAAATGATTTCAAAGCACTGTTTGCATTGATCGCTGAACTTCCTTTCACGTGGTACACGCAGTTCACGCTGGAAGAGTTATTGAAACTCCGACCTCCAATTCCATTTAGACACGGTGCTCGAATTACATTATACATATATGGGATTTTGGAGCAGATTACACGCTGTCATCGTTAAAACGATTACACTTGCGGCTGCGTTTCGGAATGGAAGGTTCACCGTAATTGTGAATTTCAGCTGCAGCAATACCAATAACATTGTTAAACCGTTATTGAGAGTATTAAGTGTTTCAAGCTGAATTTAATTTACAAGAGTTACGCGGTCATATTGTTGAAATTCCTGCTTGCTTTAATAAAATTGCAGTTTCAATGAGGCAAACAAAAATTTACCTTAGATTCACCACATAATTTGACCACTAGTCGCTTCTCTAAATGCATGCACTCTCTACTCGAATTATGCTTAACGCTGGGTGAGAAAGTCGAACAAAATGAGGCTACAATTGGACGTAATTAGCTCCCCCATGAGAGATCTTTTCCTGAGGAACGACAGACGCTGGGTGACTAACTTTTGCCTCGGAACGTTGCTCTCTCTGTTCTGTTAATTATTCATTTGTGCACGGGTGGAGTCTCCGTAAAACTTTTCAACGCCGTCAAAACTTGCAGGGAATTATCTACTTCGCGTGGTGCATCTAGAAACTTCTGTCTCGCGTAGAGAAAAATTGCACGATCGTTCCCGTCAGTGGGTGTAACGATCGACGACAGTGTTGAATGAAAGTCGCCGAGCAGGTGTCTCTTAATTTCCGTTCCTTAAATTGAGCGATATGAAAAATGCTTGGTGTCATTTCCGTAAACTTGACTGAGGTTTTACTGCCGGAGCGAAACGTTCTTATTATTCCACCGAATAGATGAATCAATTCCACTAACGAAACCTGAATTCCAGTCGCCACGGGACTTCCATAATCTGATTCAAGCGATGAGTAACTGATCGTCGAAATATTAGAACCAGCGCACTGCTGACGTCCGCTGAAAGCCAAGAATCCAAGCGCGTACCTCGAGAATCCTTTAAAGTGGCTTCATTTTAGCCATCTAGAAATCGGTGGTTCAGGTGACAGTAATTCGATGAAATCTCTCATGCTTAAAAAGCGTTACGCGCCCAAGCACGCGAGTAATTTCTATTCTCGGTCAACGTTCCCGCAGCAGAGTTGACGTGCTCGCCTAGGTTACAACGTTACATGCAAATGGATTGCGATAAGGATACCTATAAAAGCAGGGCGTACGCCTATGTCGAGGCTGGCACCTTGGGGTGGTTTTTATTTCCCGTCTGCCGAGCCATTTTTCATGGCGTTATGGAGCTTTAAAGTTTCGAGGTTCACGGATGAAACGTTCATGGCAGGAGCATATGCTACATCGACTATTACATTTTCAAGACTCGTAAACGGGAAAGGCGTGCTTTCGCATTTCGTGATAAGTAGCACTGTTTACAGTGTGTCACAAGAGACACAGTAACGAGGAGGGAATATTTAAGATGGTTGCAAGAATAATGATAAATAGGGAATGATCATTAAATTTGGAAGTATCGAATAGGGAATAGGGAAATCGTATAATCTGTATTTTTATAAAATTATGGACTTGTTTAACCTTGAAACAGCCCAATTGATTTTCTTCAGTCTGAGCATTGTCGTCTACTTATTCCACAAACACGTCCCATAATACTCCTATGTTAGCATGTCGCATAATGGGCTGGATTAATAACGGGAATTCCTGGCGGCATTACAACCTACTCGTAAAATATGCGCGACAGCAATTACGCATCTCGTTGAACGCATTATACGGCTCGAATATATGTAATTATTTATTCGTCTAAAGCGCGGTATGAATTTCAAACGAGGTTTTTGTAGTTAAGGATCTTCGTCTTTTTCTAGTAAATCGTAGAAACAGAGTTTCATTCAAGGTAAATTGGATCCAGATGCATTGGAGAGGAAAGTTTAATACTACGTACCGGAATTCAATATTTAGATTGATGCATATAGCTTGTGTGTATAACATTTCCTCTATAAGAAAGGAAGAGAGCAGAGGGGGATCAAAAAGAGCATGGAAGAGGAGATGATAATACTCGACGGATTGCTGTAGGCTGTAAGCTGTCATACGAATGCGGATTGCGTTCGAATTTCATTGGATTTCGTTTCGCTAAACATGGCAGTCAAGTCAATAATAATGCGAATTGTGAATAAAGGTCGTCGCGCATTTTGCCGAAGCGCCGCGATACGACGAGAAAAGTTTATAAAAAATTGATGGCGCAGCGACAATTAATTAATTTTTATTAATTTCTTTGATTCGCTTGGCCTAGGTGACTTTTATGATTTTTTCTAGAAAATAGTATACAATGTATGGGTTTAAAACTTTTTACACTTTATTCTGCTACAAATGTAGAATATAAAACAATTTTTTATTTCATTTTTGCCCACCCCTGCCTCTGATACGCATTGCGTGCTGCATCGTTGTAAAAAACTGGCCTGGACTATCGCCATGATAACATTACAGGATCACATTGACAGGATCATCCAGAATCAAAAACGTAAAGATATTCTTTAATTACACATCTGTGGTTATCGCGCTATCCTCGGGCAATGTTAAGAAACAACAGGGCGATGATTGCCACATGTTCAAACGATAGTGTCCCGAAACATGGGTTTTTCGCACCAAAATGTTCCGTAAAAAAAAAATTGAATATAAGAAAATTCGCAATACCTAGAGGGTAGCGCGGAAGCCAGTGTAATTATGAGTAGAATCCCGTTTGAATTTTTAGATTTGATTCAGAAGGAATGAAAGGAAAAGCGTAGATACTCTTAAAGCTCAATCATACATATACATAGTACCTATATTATAATAATTATAAGCGCTACACTTGTTTTTTTTAAATACTGATACATTTCTATATCACATATGGTATACTTATTCTGATCGCTAGCCTTTAATAAACGTTGCATCTCTGATGCTTACTTATCAGAAAACAAGGGAGCTCACAACTACATTATCGGGGATGAACATACTTTCGATGCTCCAGAGATTCATCATCTTCGGTTAAACGAAATCATTTGCGTGGAGAATTCCTGTTGGATTAATATCAAAGTCGAAGGCGTCGTCGCACAACCCATTTGTTGTCAACCATTATCTGCGTACAGACTTCTGAGAAATTGCTGTTACCGGTGCCATTCCATGTACATGTTCATCGTTCTGTTTGTACTCGTGCATGTACTCTGGAGGATGGATGCTGGTCTGATTGTGAGCATAAATTACGAGGTACCGGGCGAATAGAACACACTCGGCCGTGATATTCGGATCAGTCACGTGGAACACGACGCCGCAGCCGAGAAAGGGCCGGGACCAGGTCTCGTTTAACTCGCTCCCTTCTCCTTGGAAACTTCACGGAGTTTCCGAATAACACTGGCCGTAATGTTTGACACGTTTCGAACAGTTGCGCCCCGGCACACAGAATTTATGCGTCCCGTTCGGAAAATTACACGCACGCTAATTAGAAATTTCGCCAAAGGGAGCCGTGCCCACGCGTTCAATCTGCGACGCACCTAAACGTTCAATCTCGATACGCCGGGCGAGCAGTCCCGAGTAATGAAACTTCACCAGGGGGGTAACTTCACTTAAAATTCGTCCATGAGATTACGATGCACGACCGTGCGGGGAAAGTCGAGCGAAAGAAGGCACGTCGTGAAAGGAACGTGTCCTGCGCGTCGTAAACAGATCCACGAGTGCTTCGCAAATCAATGAGCCCGGTAAA
Organism: Andrena hattorfiana; assembly: GCA_944738655.2. Taxonomy (NCBI): domain Eukaryota; kingdom Metazoa; phylum Arthropoda; class Insecta; order Hymenoptera; family Andrenidae; genus Andrena; species Andrena hattorfiana. The sequence continues at coordinate 19,188,343 of OX122889.2, read as the reverse complement.
ATAGATGGAACCAGGACGTCTCGCGAATCAGCTCGAGCAGAATCGAGCTGAATCGAGCACAAAGAGGAGCCTGAAGATACGGTTTGAGGAATTTACGGATTCGCTCGAACGCCTTCGCGTTCACGAATGGACTCGGGAGAGTCTGAGGGTGATCTCTTTGGGAGTCAATCGTGAGGAAATATCTATTGGTCCAGTTGGAAAAACCGTGAGTAGCTCGACGCTCGATTGACTTTATCGTTAGCAGACAGACGTTGAGGAAAAGAAGGCGTACTTGTTACGAGCCTAACTGCCCAAACCTCTCAGACATCCCAGACGCGGCGTCAATGGCGAAATGAGTTGCTCGATAGTCAAAACTTCGAGCAGGCATAAGTATCGTTGGTATGATATATGCGGGTCTAAGTGGAGATCAGCTCGGGGCGGTTTTCATTGCAAATTGCAAGTGGCGGCGTATTCGGTAGCGCCCACACATGCATACCTGGCGTAGACGTCTGATATTAACGACCGAATGTAATGATCGTTACGCGCCTTTGTTCTAACGGCAAGAACGCTGAGATCTAGCCTGGCTGCCTTACAATACGCAGAAAGTATGCGCTGATCTAATCTTTCCTCCGACAAGTCCTCGGTCTTTAATTCAATTCTTTCGTTGGAACCTTCCCGCGGTTAATCATGGATCAACAATTCGACGATCGTCGACTTCAATAGATTGCATTGTGCCTGTGACGAATTCCATAGGACTTCGCTCGTCCCTCGCGTCTCTGTGCACGGGTCAAAGTTCTCGACGCATACCGGTACGTGTAGGTAATTGGGCACATACGTTGCAAAACGGAGCCTTTCTAGTTGAAATGTTAAAATGGTACTTCGTCAGGAGCGAGTACGGTCGCGCCCGAGCTTTAGCAGAAAATTGTTTGAACAACTCGGCCATAGCACGCGATAAGGAACGTTTGTACCTTTCCCCTCGCGCGTTACGAATCGTGATTCATAAACCTGTCGGATTCTATCGAACGCGAACGTGATTAATCGGCAAAGGTCCCGATAAAAATTACTACGATTGTTGCCAACTGAACGCACGTACGCATTTGTTATCGACACTTTTACAATTCGAACGCCTAGCCGAAGATTTTCTTCCATCTGGTATTGAAAGATTTCGTATGGCTGTGAAAAGGTACTATGAATTTCTCTGCAGCATAATAACTGTTGTTTAATTAAATTCTGTGATGTATAGAGGCAGAGGGGAGGTTGGGCTAAGGCAATTCGATTTTAATGTTTTCGAGTTGCGCAGACATTAAGACAGATCCATAAAACTCAATATAAAAGGTTCCACGTTCATGGTTACGAGTGAGGTTATGCAGATGACCTTGGACGCACGAGACATATATCAATCAAGATCACCAGTCCTTTGAGTCTTTGGGATCTCTTAGGTCCTCGGAGTCCTTAGAGTCCGGTAGACCCCGTGGGGTCTTTATAGCCCCCATAATCAGACGAATCCTGAGTCCTTGAAGCTCCTATTGCACCTCGGTATATAGCTTACCTCCCCAAGTCTCTTGGGGTCAAGTCAATTTCTGGGGTTGACACTATCTGGTTCCACGGGTCCAGAGTCGTTCATATCGTGTCACAAGTGTCAGAGGTCGTCTGTATCGAGTCTCATCGAACCGGTATTATCTATATCGTGCTCTACATCTCTAAAGGTCGTTTATAATCCTTTCCAGGATCTTGATATCCAATCTCTCAAATTAGAAAGTAGGTACCTATGTCATGAATTATAAAAATAATTTCATTATTGTCATAGACACAATTAGTTCTGCGATGCCCCTCTTTCTATTATTCACAGCCGAAACGGGAATGAATGGTAAAGCGACAAATTTCTTCTGGAACCTATCAGGTTTATTAAAAAGATGCATGTCTCGCACATGTAATGAGAATTTTAATAAGAACTGGAATTGCACGCGGATCGTTTCAAGTGTGCCATCTCCTTGCGCTGGGAACAAGTGTTGGCGAGCACACCGGTTCGCGAACCGGCTCGGTGATATCAAAGTGGTTGCCACGGCGCATCACGACGCGCCGGTGTATTGGCGCGGAGCGGCGCGGCGCTGCGATCGAGACGCCAGTACACCGCGCGCCTTCGACTCGGATGCATGTCGTATCGTTGTGACATTCCTTTATCGGTCTTATCAACGTGTTCCTCCACGCCTCTCTGCGCATCCTCCCACGCGCATTTTGTTTACCGACGTCTCTACAAATTCTCAATGTGGTATGTTATGATTTCTATCTCTTCTATTCTCCAACTATCTGTCAGCCCAAAACGACAGGCTACGTTAGACTGGACTCCATGAAAGTTATATGCATTTGAAAAAACAGATCGATTGCGATTGGATCTCAGCGACAACGTTCCATTTTACGAACCACATTCGCCTCCTTTTTTAGTTAAACCATTTTCAAATTTTCATAGGACAGCAGTGGGCGGGTTTATAAATTCTCGAGTAGCTTTCATGGCTTACAGCGTGAATATCAGAGTGGATTTTGTACTCCACTGTTTCTCCTTCTTAAATTTGTCCATTTTCTGTTAAAACTCGTATTATTTCTCCGTTGTTGAAATTGTTAATCGAATCTTTTATTTCGTGGTTCAGTATTACATAATTAATGAAGCGGTTAACTTTTTTTAATTCGGCTACGTATGCAAACGCACACACGTATGACAGATGTATTCCGTGAACGTGGTACTCTGTCGTCGGTGGATTCGCGCGTTCAACTCCAAAAAATAAAAAAACGTTTCGTTTGCTTCGTCAACCTTAGCTAACGAAGGAAATTCGGAGGGAGGGTAAACATCGGTCGGGTCAACATGGCTGCGTTCGTTCGTCCTCGCAAAAAGAGGATCGTTTTCTGCGCGGCGAGGTGCACGCGATCGACCGTCCTTGAACGTTCGAAAATATGTCCGCTGGTCCACCGAGTGCAGTAGGTCGACCTGCACTCGCGAGATCCTCGCCGCAAACCTGTTCACCTTCGTCCCAGCTCGAATTAAAGATATCCGCGGCTCGTCTTTCGTTCCTTCCGCTTAGATAAGCTCCGCAGATTTGTAGAACGTGACTCAGATTGCGTACAGAGGCAGCAGCAGGAGAGAAAGATGAGTTAACAAAGGAAGTGACGAGGACGACCTTCGCCGGTTCTTCTTTCGCAACCTCTGTCTGAATCACGTCTACCGTGGAATCGCGCCATTGATATTTATTAGAAAAAAGGGAATAGTACTTTAAAAAATTTTAACATTTCTCGTGCACGTAATTGCGGTTACTCAGTCATCTTTTGAATTTCACCGTTGCAACCGTCTTCATTAGGAGACCGCGACGCGCAGTTATTCGGAAATTTCAGCCCCGCAGTCAGCGGGATTCTGAGCTGCTGCTACTTCCCTCTTAATTAAGGGCGAACTCGTTGACTCAGATTCTCCGGTGGCGTTGAAATATTCCCTTGAATATCGATAGAAATTCTCGAATGTCGTCCCTGAAATAGTCCGAGCCCCGGCGAATTTCACGGGAGTTTAACAATTTTCGATTACCACCGGGGGTACCTACTAATCCGCGATCGATTCTCTGGCGGTCGGCTTTCCTTGGTTAACGTCGACCTCGAACTTCCGCACTGGCTGTTCCATCGAACACCGAACGCCCCGGGAATGTCCCTCGGTTTCCGGCAGTTTCATTAGCCCCATATTGGTCTCGCGAGCAAAACTGAAGAAGCTAAGCAATAGGAAAAAGCGGGAAAGCTAGTGGAGGTGAACGGTCTCCGTCCACCCGCAGATCCGTTCTCCTTTCTTCAGGAGCCTGTAGCTCAGGTATCTTACCTAAAGTAAACAAACAGAGTGGACACATTTTGTACAGTGCAGTGCAGGTGTAGAAAGGATCACTCGTTCCACGAGGTCCCAAACAACTGGAGGGATAGCTGATAAATTCTTAACAGTGATTATATGCTTAATAGCAATTCTGGTAGCCTATTTCCTTCGGCCACATTTCACACTTCGTGTTCGCGGATATCGCAGCTCGAAAGTTTCTAAATAGTATCGGTATTACGGATGCGTTACACGGAAGAATAACTTGATTCTAGGCTATCGTGAAACTACAGCGAACTCGTAGCTCGAATAAGAAACGGGGATCCATGAGACCGATGGTAAGAGAACTATTTTATTAAACGAAGGCGTACACCTTCGCGGAGACGTCGAGGTGCTCGAGGCTCTCTGCCCCGAGGATCGATTGTACGTGAAACCGGTCACGTACAGAAGTTCCCAAGAACCGGGTAAAACTTTTCGATGGAACGTCGACGCTGGGTCCGATCATAGGAATCGACGTTAGCTTCCCTTTCGTTACGTAAACATTTTGGTTTCTTTTCCCGTAGATGAAAATGTTTTCGGGGTGAACGTAAAGGGGTTTGATCGATTATCGAAATTCACGGTAATAAAAAGAGAGAGAAGAAGAAGGGAACGAGAGGTCCCGCTATCCCTGGAGCGCGATAGAAATGTGGGGCCTAGTGATACGAGCTTCCCGTGATTGATAACGAGTCGCGATTGATAAAACTCGCCGGGCGACGATAAAACTCTGAAATTCCATGAACCTGCCTGAAAGTCGTATCACGGGGGAGAAGTAAATAACCCGTCGATATCGATCGGTCGACGTCAAAATGTAAGCTCGGAAGTTGCGCCCCCGACGCAGGAACCGACGACGCTGCTTGAGAGAGATCGTTTCCAATCACTGTCCCTTAAGTCGAATAATTGCGGGGGTCGGTATGATCGTGAACGCGTGAATCGTGTTCGACGGGGAAAGATTCGTCGGCGATAGTGAAATGAGTGAGAAAGGTGCGGTGTCGACGCTGAAGAACCGAGAAAGGGTGAGCGGAAGTATCTTCTGGAGGCACAGCTGGCACTGCTCCGCCTATTTATCGAGGGAATTGTCCTTTGGCAAGCTCAACTGCCCTGTTCGTAGCTGGGACAACATGGCCCGAGCCAAGATCGACAAGTAAGAGTTCAAGAACCCTTTATACCATATTTTTCTTTCTTATCGAACGAGAAGCGTGTATTTCAATGCCTAAAGCGACCAAGAAGGGCACGACAAAGGCACACAGAGACCCTAGAACGAGGTATCTAACTTCAGGAGCGAGGTATCTAACTTCTACTCGCTCTAGCGATTAAAACATGTAATGTAAACACAGATCGTGTAGGTTATACGGAGGCGAACGTTTTAGAGAATATGTAGCCCAACGTGAAAACGTGGTCCTGCACCTTTACGTTTCTTGTAAGTCAAAGATCTCCCCACGACTGGAGTCTTTCCTACAACGTTTCCTTTAACTTTCAAATTTTCGATCACTGCAATTCCATGCACCATAAGATTCTATAACAAGCCAGTAACAGATTCTTTCGTTATCAAAACAGTTAGAGCACGCTCACAAAGTTATATACCCTTATATACTTGAAGAGCAACACCCAGATATCGCAGAGAATATCATCCATCTTAAAAACAAATGGGATGTAATTTTAATTTGAACGAGCCTGTATTATACAATACGATGTGTAAACATATCGAATATCGAAAGGGAGCGCATATAAATTTCATACTTTATACCTACTCTTGTTATTAAATTCCACGCTGGTCGCAGTATCGTAACGCGATATATCTGTGCGTTCCACTAAAGAATGTTCGCGGCGTGCATTATAAATTTCACGAAGCCGTTGCCGCGCGATTGTTCCTCTTTTAGTGGGACGCGCCCAATTATACGTTGGTATTTTCGCTGCATTTTTGCCGAACGAGAGGACACAGTCCCTGGTAACCGTTCGATAGCCGGCGGTTCCTCGGCATTATTTCCGTCCCGATCGATAAACACTTGGTATCGCCGCGAAACACGAAATCCACGTGAATGGGAACGCCATCGGGGGAGGGGGGGGGGGGGGCTTTAACGGCAGACACGGCAAAATTAATTGAATCTTTCGGCGGGCAAATCGAACGAAATTACCGTGGATAGCGGATGGAGCATAGTCGCGTTGTTCGTGGCTTCGAACGCGAAACGCAAAGTTACGGGCCCGTTCGTTTAACGCCGACCAGCGTAGAGCCTTTTAAGTAAATTCCGTTTTATTAATTGCCGATGAAAACTTTGCATCCCATAGAACGGCACGGCCGCGCGCTGGCGAACGCGCACGCGTTAAGAGACGGTTATAAAATTTCGTTCGAGTCATTAAAAGGGGTTATTTTGAACTCGATTACTCGAACGTCAATCCGGCCCCGTCCACCGTGAAAAGAGTTTATTCCAGCAATTTGCGTTGTTTCCCGAATTTTATTAGTCGACTACGAAACCCCCGGATTTAAGTGCCGTGGCCGTAAAGCTTGGCGAAACGGTTTCGGCTGCGAGTTTTCCATTACACGCGTTATTAGATATAATCTAAACAAAATTTTACAATGTTAGCGGTTGAAGCTTCGAAAGGGAAACCTCGTTGCCTGTGCGGTGGTGAAATTTCAAGAAATTTCAAGAAATTCCCAGACGAAAGTCGGAATTCAGGGAAAGTATGCGTATATATGTATTTTTTAAAGCACGCTTTAACTATGCCCGTACGATGGAATGCTGAGAAAAAGTGGGGTCATTGATCTTCCATAGTGAGAAACGGTTTTTGAGGTTGGGGTGGCGTGGAAAGCGATGACTCGGCGCTAATTAATTCTGTTCGTGTCAGCACGACGAAATACAAAATGTCTAGAGACTGACGACACGGTCTTGTCTATAGAGAGATCACACGATCGCAAACACTTGACAAGAATAAGATTGCAATTCTGTAGAAGTCAAATTTTCTTCAACGATAAGACACCTGTTTCAGGTGTTGCTCTATCACTGGTATCACTCTTGCAGCAAAGACATCTATTATTTTTCTTAGGAAGCCAGACTATCTTTAATCCATTGTCCTCCTCATTAATTTTTCCGAGCGGAAGGAAAACAATTTGATCGTTCGTTACCTTCCACGATTTTGCGTCTAGAAAGGCTTCGCCAAACAGCCCCCTGTATTTCAATGAATGGATTGTTTAGCCTGTAATAGTCCCTCGTATAAAGAGGACTCGAAACAGATGCGGCGATAAAAGAATTCCCGATCCACTTTGCTCGAGCTTCCTTTGTTGAATAATCCTCGGGTCGACAAACAGGGAGAAAGAGAGGGAGAGAGAGTAAAGGTAAAACAGAAGTGACGGTGAAATGAAAACAACCTGGTACATAGGCAATTCGTCGTTCAAACAAAAAAGGAAATTTTTTTCGTTGCAAGATGAATTTAAAGAAAGTACTGTTGAGTGTTTATTTCATACTATGGAAATTTTTCTACCCGTGGTTTTCCCACGTAACGCAAGAGAGAACGTACCCTCGTTGAAACTTGCATAATTTCTTAAAACCGTTAAACAGAGGAGTGAATGATGAAAAAGATTATGGGTAGGAGGAAACGGTAGTAGGGGCGGAAAGACGATTAATCGTCAAAGCCCAAAGGCACTAAAGAATGAATTATTAATTCAACGAAAGCAACGATTAATCGTCTTCCGGTTCGGTAGAAACAAAGTTTCCGTTCACCTCAGTCGAAACATGTGGCCGCTGAAATCGCTGGAGAACAATTATACCGACATGGAAAAACATTCCTGTTTCTCCTTCCTCCCGGTTCTGAAATAATCTTAACAGTTAATGGAACGGATAAAAGGAAGTAAAGAAAATGATATTTTTGTTTAAAGTTGAAATGGGAAAAAATTTATGAAAATTGGGCGTGTATCTTACGTTCCACCTGTTTCTCTTTATCGTACACCTACATCTTATCAAATGACCCTCGCTGTACTCGTGGCGCGACAGTAGCTGTTCACTTTATCAGCGGAGGATTTAAACTATCAAACTCTATCCGAAAATATACCTACATGGCCAGCTTTACAGGAGAAATGATTTGCCGTGATAATTGAACGCCAAGAAACGCCTAAATTGCAGAGTAACACGGAATTCCTGTGTAATAAGCCCGTAAGAACGTCGAAATGGAATATTCAAGAGCGAGATCGCGAGGCGGCTGCGAACAAATGCAACGGGGAAGATGTCCAATGAAAGCCTACGGCGGAAGGCGGCTCGTGTTCCCCGAGTTTCCTCGGGGCCTCGCTTGTGAATAATTTCGCGATACGATACAGAGAGGAGGAGAGAATAGAAAGAGGGGAGGGGCGGGGGACGGTGGCAAAAATAGAAGAGGATGAAGAAAGGGAGGAGCGGAGGGGTTGGTTGGCTATCAGAATGTGATTTAGGTCGGGAATTCACGATGCAATATCAATGAAATACGAGCCCCCCGAGGCTGCCTCGTCCGTATCGTGCATTGTCTGCTTCAGCAGAAACTGCTTCATGAAGAGCCGACCGGCGTGCGGCATTAAAGAAAAACTGGTCTTGGAAGAACCTGCCTTGTACAGGGGGGTTGCCTCTCTACCTATGCGCACGTCGCGACGTGCCTTTCCCGCCGCGAGCAACGATATAAACATCCGTAAAGAGACGTTCGCAGACGTTACGTTTTCGCCGACATTTATTTCCATCACAGCCGAGGGCACGGAGACAATCGCGCGGGTAGACTTCCGTAATTCCATTTGAAAATCTGGCTACCGCACTCTACTGTCACCCACCGAGAGAGTATTCAATCTTCCACCGAGGAACACTGGCTCCGAGGAGCTCGTGGTTTTCGCGGTACGGGTTGACACTACTCGAGCCTTTCTGGTGTAAACTGTATCTTCTGAAAGGATACCCCGACCGATAGTCTAATACCGTCGATATTCTGTTGAAATTAAAGAAACTGAGTCTTCTTTTATCCAGGAGCAATTGTAATCGTTGAACTAGGTGAGGCGTTTTTACGTGGTTCCTATATGTATGTTCAGTTGAGATCGATAAGAAGGCAGATCGTTTCAGTAGTTGGTGGGAAAAGTGACATATTTCTGGATCCCTCGAAACGGAATGCCTCGTGTGTGTGCATCGGCGTTTCACCTTCGTAGGGAACACGAAACTAGCGAGGTTAACCGCATCCTTCCCGCAGTGGCTGTCCATTCAGCATACGACCCAACGTCACGCATAAAATACGCGTGCCGATGCGCCCGTTGCCGTGTAGCTACCTCGCGTTGCATTCACCCCGGCTTTTCATTGGGCCGGCCGTTGTCACCGTGCAAGCCGACTCGTAACTCCGGGAAATCCCTTGTAAATCCTCTCTAGACGGCCACCGTGAAACCTGCAACGGGGAGGCTGTTCGAATTCGAAGATAAGACAGCTTGTGGAAGTAAACTTCGCTTCTATTCGAATGAATTTCTGCCGCGGGAAGCACAGACGAAAGTATTTCGTAGATATGTAAGTATAAGCTTCACTCGACAGACCAAATACGATTATCATCATTCGCAAAAAATTTCCCGATATTATTGTCCTAGATGGAAATATGCCAATAGTAGAAATTAAATAGTACTTTTATACATTACACGGTTGAAGAAGTGTTACTGTTTTTGAATTCGAATGTAAATATAACACGTAACAACGGTACGAATTTAAACGAAGGATTGCGATTCATCGGTTGGAGCAGGTACTCTGGTTTACTTTAATTGAACATTTCAAGATTGGACACGAGTATACCGTTCCCCTCAAATTACTTTCAGCCAATTACTTTTCGAGGGAACAGTACGAACGAAAGCGAAACAGTGCCAGCACGGCTTTGAAAGAAAATACCGGGATGCAATTAATTCCGCCAACTTTTTGATGGATTTCCAGGTTGGTGGAAAATGATACCTCGTTCCCGGATATTCCTTTCGCATTGACAATACGACAGTTCTTGAATTCGCACTCGTGCACACATACACACACCCGCGCGCACGTAGAGAGGCGAACACACACCTGACCCAGTTTGCCTCGACCGCATCTCCGAGTGTACGAAGGCCGAGGTGAGGATTCTTTGTCACCTAGGACACGGTAATAATTTCGTCTCGTCTTCTCGGCGCGGCTATTATGCACGCTTTTCTCCCCTTACGCTCGTCCTAGGAATATTTTTCCTTGCTCGTTCGCGTGCGAGACCCGACAATGCGAGGCTCCGAAACCCTGCGAGACCTTAAAATTACTCGGCGCCGTATTTTCCACGCTGTTGGAACGACGCGAGCGCTGGAGAAGACGAGCGACTCGCCAAAGGATCCTTCATTCAAAGGATTGACGATTTGACAATTCCCGTGGGCAATGTTCCTTGCTCCGAAATCGCTGGCGAAGCCTGTTAAAATCAACTGAATGAGTGACCTTATACTTGGCAACTATAAATTGAAACCTTGCAGCTACCTCACTTTATGGTCTCTGGATACTTGATCATGGAATGGTTGATTAATTACTGTCACAGTTATGTAACAGATCTGGTTAACGATCGATTACCACAGTTATATAATTGTGCCTAATTACTCGCATGGTGTTTCTCGTAAAATGCATTGTGTTTACGGTTATAAGAAACTCTACATACATATTGCAGTTGTTGGAACACATCTAAAGGCTCAAAATAGTACCATAATAAATATGTACATACCTGCTTACAAATTTGAAAAAAATTTAATTTTTATTTTAATTCATGAACTGGGTCCAATTAGCATCAGCACATTCGTTATATCAATTTATACTATCCATGGATTATGCTGATAAGTGCGACGACATATATAATTAGTCGGACTTACACCAGTATGTTTTGAAACGCTCTGCACTTGTTAGTTAGGTGCTAAAGAGAAATATTCTTATTTCTCAATCAAGAATGAAGTTATAACTTAATTAACTATGACAGTAAACAGATGGAGCATTTAAAACTAAAAAAGTGTTATCAACTCAAATTATCAAAATTTGTACTTACACCACTATGATTTTCAGCCCTCCATATATCCGTCGTTTTTTTTTTATGATAAGTGGACTCAGTGGACCACAATGAAGTTTTCACAAGGTCGCAGTTCTCAAAATATCGAGCCCACTTAGATTATTCCATGTCAAATGAATCATGCTTGAATTTGATTAAATATGGATCCAGAAAAATCTTAGAAATCTTAGATCTCAGATTAACGTAATTGCTGTTAAATATCGAGAGATGTATGTCAACGAGCGGAACAATTATGTTGCCAAAGACTTTCGGGTTACAGAGTTATGCAGAGAGTATACACCGTAATGATGTAATGAAGCATCAGTAAAGAGACCGGCGTTCCCGAAGATTTCTCGAGGGTCCTCGAACGCGGGTGGTCCTCGCTGAGTTTCACAGATCGATGGATTGTCAAAGAACTTACTCCGCGCTTCCTGCGCGCAGGAACTTCTTGCACGCGAGCGTATTCAGACGAGAGTTTCGTCTGTAGCGCGTTGCAAAAAGCCGGGGGATCTAACGGGTCGGGAGAAGCGGCGCAAAGGAGGAAGGTTTCATCCAGTTATAAAGAAGTTCCCTTGCAACGAGCAGCTAAATAGACTACAAAACTTTAGGAATTAGAAAGCAACGCTATTTTCTCGAAACATATTTCGCGTTATATTCCACCACCTCGTTTTCTAGGATTGTAGGCGAATCGTTTAATTTACTGTCGCATTAAGCGGCCACGTTTGACAGTGGTGTAATAACACGTTGCGTCGATGAAATATCTCTTCGTAATTGTCGCGCCCCCTTGCGGTAGGCCAGGCTGGTGAAAAACGACTCATTCCACTGACTCTTTTCCACGTTCCTCTCTCGAAGTAATCTGGCGAGCGGCCAATCTGTTTCCCTAACCTCCTCGATGAGGGACCCGGCGCACACCGCTTCGCGATGCGCTCTCCCAACTGTATACGCGTTCTACTCGGTGAAACGGCCACCGTGAAATAATACCGGGATAATGAATTAATCCAATTAATCCGGTTTTGCGTTTCAATTTATCACGGTGACTTCGCTGACGCAATAATAACGGGGGAGATTCATATTCGCTGGCTTTCAAGAATCGCGATACGCGCGCGTCGACTGTTTGGAAGCGGCCTCGTAAAACGGTACCGCGAGCAGCAAGATTTTACACTCTGGTAACGCTAATGGCCGACCCCGTCACAGATCTCGCGGTTATTAACCGTGTGTCGAGATAAAACGTTTGTCCCCTCCCCGTTCATAAAATCTCGTTACCGCAAGAAAGATTGAAGATCCCCAGTTTTTACGTTGAGCTGAGGGCACACTTCATCGGACGAGATTCCTCCGGGATCGTAATTGCGAGACGGAAAGGGGAGCTTCGTACCTTTCACGAGATTTTCGGGTTATAGCCTCGTCCCTTCCCGTCACCCTGAATCCTCCGTATCCTTTCCGATTTACTGACGTGGATCATGGCGGAGAAAAAACCGTGAGCCCCTCACTCTTGATCTCATTCTATGGAGATTCTACTGAAAGTGAACTGCAATGGGCGGGAGGGACGCGGATGTGTAGTAGGGCATGAAGCTCGATTATAGGTACCACACTTAGCTACGCAGCGATCGGTAATGTGCCAGCTGCTGATTTTCAGAGTCAACATGGTCGTGGAACGGAAATGGGGCAATATAACGCAAAGCAATTAAATCAATATTTACAGTCCAGTCATAAGTTACCGGCTGTTCACGAGCTAGTACGTAATCCCGTGGAAACGGAGCATACAAATTATATCGGTTAATTGTATTTGGTAGTTGATTGGTTTATGGGAACTTGCGTCAGTCAAATTGGTACTTTACATGCGTAGACAAGCCCTGGCGGTTTTCCAAACGGTTTAACCCTTTGGCGGTGAAAACAAATGGGAGCAACGGGCTCCGAAGTTGAAGTCTCCTTTAATCTAATCTAATCCAGAGTACGCACCGAATAAGCAGCTCTCGCAACTGACGAGGAAATTTCATTGTTTCTCGGTGTGGAAACGTACCCTGCTTTCTGACGAGGGTGCCCACGCGCTCATTCTGCGATCGTTTCATTATGCGAATACACGATAATATCATTTCCGGAAGCTGGGAGGGATCCCGCCGTGTTGAATTCCTCCCTTGCGTCAGGGCCCACGTGGCCCTTTTTCCCTATCCAGCAATTCTCCGATCCCGAAAGAGATTACACGAGAGATCCAATTTCCAGAAAAAATTTTTCCTGGCCACTCCCTTTTGCCCTCGACGGAACTTCAATTTTTCTTTAAACCTGGGTTTTATGGGAATTATCCTTGAAGCCCTTCCAGTTTAAATTAATGAATTATCTGACACTTCAGTTTTATCTGTCATTTAAGAATGAGGAATTGTCGCTTGAAATGGTCTGACGATTATTCCTCGAGAGATCACGGGTGGATAAAAGATCTCGTGGAGGATTTCGTCGTTAATTTACTGAGATTAAGGGACGATAAATCGAACTACTCCAATGTGATCAGTCTTCAACAAATGCCCTTCTGCCTCCCTTTTGACAATTAGGAATCTCATCACAGATCCAATATCGGCCGTCAATTTCGTCAGATGATACTGTTGGAACAAAAAAGCTCTGGCAAGAAGAAAGTCGTGAATTTTTCTCTCGAAACGACGGTTCTCCCCTCTGCCAATACCCTGCTGTGTTTTTTTCTATAGGTACCATTCTTCCTACCAGAAAGAACCTCGATTCATCGACAATTTCGATCGAATTTCACAGCGCGCGGAGCAATTTCCACTGTTTCTTGGAACTAAAATTTCTGAAAGGAAAACTGATTACGCCCCTCCTTTCACAATTAGTCCTTTTATGGGACACACAATTTCGGTCACCGACTTCGTTAGCTGGTCCTCTGAATTTCTCTGAAACGTCCAATAAGTCGATGAAGCGTAATCGAATGCTGGAGTCAGAAAGGATTCGAGTCAATTTGTAATCAGAGGATGGAGGAATTAGCGCTTGATTGCAAGGATCTCTAGGATGCCAACTCTAAATTCAGCGTCACAGGGTAGTTGTTCGACAGAAGGTCTTCTTTGCAGAGCTATATACAGATTTGCTTGTCTTTCACCAATTTTATACATTTGAAACTTCTTTTTAAGACTCTTCCCTGAGCGTCACTTAAAATCTCTACAAGAGCAGCGTGATTGTTAGGATCAGCTGAAACGAAAATGGAGAATATGCGTGAAAACTGAAAATTCGATGGACAATATTCCATAAGGTACTACTTCCCAGGACTGTATTATTCGAGCATCGAATCGAAGATGGAACGCTGCCAACCACCTGCTACCGCTCTGATTAAACGAGCCACAACAGATCGACCGTTTTGTTCCCCCGAAGTGAACTGTTCGCTCCCATAAATTTCGACTCGTTCACCGAAGCTGCGCTTCGGCTGCGTTGAATACTTCCATTATTCGATCATGAAGTTTCCATGAAGTTTATGCTTCGGAAATCGTATCGGAGCAGTAATTCGGAAAGATCAGTGGCGATTTATGCCGCGATTAAAGTTAAACGAAATGGAGTACAATCAAACGGCGCTTGCCAAGCTAGGTCGATGTTTGTGGTAACTATGAGATTCGGCGAGTTTTAGTGTCGAGTGGTAGAATTTAAACTTTCACTTAATTCCTTCGCGACCGCCTGGGATGTAAACCTAAATATAGCGCCGGTGGGATTGCAAGTATCTGTTACCAATACTTCTCAACGAATATTATTCCCAGTTTCTCTATAATTGCATAAAAATTTCACTTCCTTCGAATTGAATCGACTTAGAACAGCCATTCTCCGTTCTCTACTCGAGCACAGAACTGCGTCCGGAACATTAAAGTGTACATTATTGAGGAGGTTCAGCCTCCTCTTCCTTCTCTGCTCGTTCTTCTCGTCAATTCTCTTTCCTAAAGTCCTGTAATCGAAGACTTTAATCACTGGCATCGTTAGCGACGCGCCCTGGGTATTCTGATAGACTTCAGCAAACAAAACACGACTCACGTCTATCTCCAGCAGTTTTAAACGGATTCAGCGCAAGTTGGTGAAACATTTCCCATTTACGAGCGCCGCTGAATTACGATACGGACACGGTACAGTGCCGCTCAATAATAAACGCATCCGCTCGAGCCGCGCTTCGAACGGTTTTACCGTTTTACCGGTGATCGGTGAAAGAAATATTGAACAGGTCGCAGCATGTCGTGCCCACGACGATGAGTTTAAGACGTCACACCCCGAAGACCAACGACGCCGCAGACTACATTCCAGACGGTCGTAGATCGCCCGTCGTAATAGATCCTCGGTAATCGTAACTTGGGCTGCTGCAGGTGGATACGTGTACATTGTGCGTTATGCGAGTGCAATTGTGTTGGACAGGGTACATATGCGGACAGACGTGCTATTCCGTAATTAGACCGCATAATTGCACCGTTTTACGCTTGCGCCGGGTTTCGTGGCTCGCGTCGCCATGGATCGGAGGAAGGGCGTGTCGCTAAGTGCACTTGCTCCCTTTTGCACACAGCGACGACAGCAATAGCCGTATGTTTGACGCGCTAAGTGCGCCGTCAAAGTTATCTTTGCAAACTGACTTCCTCGAGTAGTCGAAATTTGTGGGGATTAAAAAGGTGGTTCTTTGAAGAGGGCTGCAGGTGGTTCTTTGAAGAGTCCACCCGAGCATTCGCTTAGTAGCTTCAAGTACTTCGAATAGGTCCATATTGGATTGGTAATGTGCTTTCAGCGTCATTCGCTTTCGTTGCTTTGTAATAAATGAAAAAAGAAAATAGTTGGGCAGGCCGGTGGCACTTTCAAAATGTGATACGGATACCATGGATCGAGGTGTTTTGCAACAAGCCCACTCGTTCGTTTCAACCGGCACGTGGGCCCTGGGTACAAAAGCCTCGTGGGCGTCAGCGAATTCCATCGAGGCTTCATCGGCGTCCCATCTTAATTTTTATCCCCCTTCCTCGACATCTCGCGCACGCCCCTTACCTCCGCGTTTCGTTCAACCTTTTATTCGTCGGCCCGGTGAAACGAGTCGCAGGATTGGGTCAGGCTGAGTTTCGAGATTTATTATTCTGTAATTACGTCGATCGAGGATCGATATTTTTGCTCGTGGTAATCGCGGCGATTTCGGCGGAGCCTCGAATTAATTTCAGATTAATTCTTTCGACGTTCGTCATTGCTTGGAGCTTGCCCAATGGAGAAGTTTAAATATTTACGATTGTTGGAGCGCCATCCGTGAGACACGGTAATCTAAATTATTAACGTGGAGGTGCGTGCGCGCAGCGCTTCTATGCAAACGTGTACACAGACGCGTCTGGTGATTGACCGTTCACGTGTTATCTTCCATACCGAGCTGCACGCGAGTTTTAACCTTGCGAATAATTCGCTTGTACCGATTTGCTGGTGTACAAACGGGTACCTAGCAGTAGTGGATTTAAGAAAAAAAAGAGGTATTTTCCCGAGAAAATGAAGAGGTAGTTTATTAGAAACGGGTTAAGTGTAGTAGCATAGAAAGAATATAGTGTTTCGATAAAATCATAATTTTTTTTGAAGATGGGGTCCTGGAAGGACCTTCTGAGCAGGGGTCCAGGCGGCACCTGCTCCTCGGTCGCCCGTTAAATCCGCCACTGGTACCTAGACACCTTTTTCTAGTTGCGCCGAGCAGTATACTTATCCCTGTTCATCAGGACCCACATATCAAGGCAGAGCCTGAAGCCGTAGATGCACGGGCTGATGATCGATAATGATCGAACGCCAGCTAGCGCCAAGAGTGGTAGACGCAGATAATAGCGTATAGCAACGATCACCTGGCAAATGGATCGAGCGTAATCCATGAAAGATTAAAGACATTCGACGATCTTATCGTCCCGGCGCACGCTGGATAAGTGGCTTTTACGTAATTCCATTCATTATGCGGCGCAAGAGCTTCATTACTAGCGAGCACGACTTTCGTGCGTTGCTGGCTGGAGGGTTCTTGCGGGCCTTTGGCCGTGCACGCACAAAAGATTCGTCCCGAGCAAATTACGCGCGAGACGTTAAGCCCGAATGGCGCGCGTACAACGACACTGTCTCTCATGCGCACGGCTCAATTGGCGTACGTGCAGTACACTCCACCGATCCTCGCTTTGATGTAAAAGCGAAATTTTCACTTCGCTCTCGATGGCCTTGATCATTCCACGTTCCTCCTTTCCTTTCGCGTCACTCGTTAGGGTCCCCCCCGAGCTCGTTCAGCTCGCCTCGCGAAGGGATACACACCGGTTTTGTGTATCCCGAGTGCGCGCGTGTGTTTGTAAATTCATCCGGCTGGGATTTCAGTGAATTCGGGAATGAATAGTTGAACGGGCAAACAGAGCCAGCCGTAGGGTCAAGCCTGATTTCGACGAGGCCCGAGCGATGCCTGGGGATATCGAACGTTTTGCGGCGACGAACGTTTACATTATTGAATGACACTCTTGGAAACGGTCTAAGATTGGTTCGTGTTCCTGGCAGATTATGCCGACACGGCGGCAAGCGGGATTGGTCTGTGTTCCAAGCAGATTGTATCGGCAATGTGGTACCGAGACAAATTTGTATGCGCGTCCGGAGAAGATTGGGGTGTCGCCGTGGCTTTCGGTAATTGTCGATGGAATTATAATTGTACAATTTGGTAAACTTAATGGAAGATGTACATTGTAGGTACAGTATCGTGTTCCATTTTTTCAATTATAAAATGTAGGTTTTCCACAAGGTTGCTTTTGTTCCAAACGTGCTAACTAACACCTGTGCAAAATTTGAGCCTAGGGTAAAGGACCCAATTACTGACACCTAACCAATTACTGTCACCTTAAGCTATTTTACTTAAAATAACGAATAAATAAACTATAGTATATAATCTATAGTATAGATTATAGGTTGAATTACATAATTCTTTTCGTATATGACTTTACAAAGTTTATTTATTCGTTATTTGAAGTAAAATAGCTTAAGGTGACAGTAATTGGTTAGGTGTCAGTAATTGGGTCCTTTACCCTAGTCGAACAATATTTGGAGGTCGCTAGGATTAATCGTTTTTAGTGGCAACGGAAAGAGTTTCTGTCTGCTTTCCAATTAACGACTCCCTTTTTTAGGCAACTAGTGGCAGTCATGCCAGTACCTGACACAAACGCAACGTGTTTGTTACACTATTAAGGAATAATATACACTTGATTGTGTAAAATAATGTTGCAAATCGTACCTGTAAATATGGTTCATATGGGCCAGCTTTTTATATACACACTTTTCTTGGTGTAAGAAACAAAAACAGGCTTGTGGAGAGCAACAAAGAATACAAGAAAAAAATTCCCACGAGCCCGTGGACCACCCTAATGTACAGTCGACGAATCTTTAACCTACGTCGATCTTTTCGACTCCGAAACCTCTTGAATTTAATTTTGAATAAGCTACCCACCCTCTTCCGGTTCTAGGAGAGATCGCTGGACATCCTGCGTTTAATAATTCGTCTGTCACTCGACGAATAAATATCGACGATATTACTTGTATCATGCATGTAGCCATTTGAATTCTTGAGGTGACGCCGGGGCTGTCGGTTCCCCATGCATAATGAAGAAGAATTTCCAGGAAGGATGGAGCCAGAGAAAAGGCTATTGGCGTTCGGAATTTATTTCCTCCTTTATTTTCTCCCCTTCAAACGAAACGCCGGCATATTAATTCTAGCGCGGCACTTGGTACACGTGCCGCCATTCACGCTGCAACGAGTGCCTCCGCGGATTGCGCCGCGGAACGAGTCGGCTGCGTTCGATGCAGGATACGTTTGTCGGGCTCCGAGTGAATGGCGTTCGTTAGCCAACCGACGTTACGAAATATTAACTGGTGTCTCATCCAATGAGACGTAGCTGCATCCTTTTTCGAATCGGCCTGCGCGAGCCTTTTCTTCTTCATCCCCCTCCAAGCCTTCCTCGAGCACAAGGGGACATAAATACTCGCCTTCGAAACTTGTGTAATGTAATTAAAGGTTACCTTCATAAATTAAACGCGAAGTGAAGCATATCTGTCGTAAAAGTGAAGGTAAAACGTAAGAGTGCTGAAAATTGTCACTTCGCTTGGGGGGAACTTGTACGAAGATTACTTTTGTTGTGACTCGACTTTATAAAACATTGTCTAGGATACAGGCAGGGACGGAGCTCCCTGTCTGAATTATTATACGAACCTTCTTCCTCGTCACGTACCAGGAGAAGGTGAATAATAAATGTGTCGCCTCGCGATGTGACGAAACGCAAGCGAAGGCTCATCGAGGAAACGTCCAACAGCTGCTTCAAAATAAGTTATTGACGACTGTCTCTTAGCTTTTAGACACGTTCAGTCGTAGTAAATTTATCCACCGAACCACGATACGAAGAATATCCCACACAGGTACTTACCTGCAGTCCACGGTACACGGTGAAAGAAACTGAATGCAAGAGTAAACGAAGTATTTAATCTCACTCCGATGCAGTAAACCCTATGACGCAGTGTAAAAGCCATTCTATTTAGCAGCCTGCGTAAAATGTGCATTTCTCCACGCGATCCTTCGCACGAAAATTGCCACGTTAACAAGAAGACGCCATCGAAATAACTAATGCCCCGATGTCTGTCGTATTTCATTATCAGTAATTCCTAAAATCGCACGGTTTGCAATTCGTAATTGCCGAGGCTGGTTGCAGCGTAGTGTATGCGCCGCTAATGCAACGGCCGGAAAGTAATTACGTTAATTACTGCCGGTGCTTAATAACGTGTGTTCCTGGCCGCGGTGCAGCGGTTAATAAGTTTACCAACGAACCCGAGGCGAGCCGCCTTGAGAAATCCGATTTCTGGCATTTCAGGCATTCGGCTTTGCATATGTGCACGCGAATGATCGACGTTTTGTGCCAACCTTGCGCGTGCACGTTTGAAACCGTACGATTGCGATAAAGGGGCATAATTTTCTACGTTTTCCAAGTTTCTCCGCGGCTCCCGGCCGACGGGCCGCCAACATTCGATTATTAACTGTTTTATTCCGCTCGCAATTATTGCAGCGCACTCGTTTATCGGTGTTTGGTCGAGCATGTTCAACAAGGGGAAATCAGCATCTATTTCTTCGTATGCGAGTTACCATGGCGCCCGCGCCCTCTTAACTGTTAAAGTGAAACTCTATGATTGAGCTAATTCCCGCGGAATGAGTATTTACACGCTTATTATTGAACGTATTTCAGGCGGGTGCGTTTTCCTGCCGCGTTTCGTGCGGCATGCAAGTGTATTGCAAAGGTGGCGGGTTATAAAAATCGATAATCCAAATTGAATTATCCGTTTCTAGCGCCGAGCTAACCTTGTGTGGCTTTGTATATATCGCTGTACGAGGAAAACTGTACGATAGCTGAAACATTGGTAGGTACTCTTGGGCAATTGTAGATAATGGACCACGTTATATGGATTAAGGAAATAGTAACATGCTTTCCGGAGCTTTTAGTAAATTAAATACCTTATTCACCGTGAGCGTATAATGTTATTTGAGTAGCCAATCTGCTAATGATTTCCAGCAATCTGAATGCACGAATAATTGGCTAGGTGACAGTACACGAGTATCGTATGCAAATATCGAAGGACAGAGTAAATCCGGGAGACGCGGTCGGGACGGAGAGTTGGTCGAGTCGCTATATTTCAGACTCTCTACGTAAAAATGCGTTAAAATGCAGGCCAATTAATTCTCTAGAAGCCAAACAGTTGAATGAATACCGTCATTTCGCTTCCTTCTGTGTTTTTCTGGATTTATAGGCTTTAAAAGGAAAATTCTGGTTACATTTAACCTCTTTTGTCAAACAGCGGCGTACAGAATCGTATTTAAAATATACTTCTAAGTTTATTTTTATTTAATGTTTGGGATAATAAGATAGTAGAGATATCGAGGGACAATGCAGCTAATATTTGGCCATATTAACTCTTCCTCTCAAAGCTAACGAGAAGACCATCTCGCGCTGCAGAAAGGAGAGATGGTCGAGTTATGATTTTTTTATTATTTTTGTTTATTATTTTATTTTTTATTATTATTTTATTGTTATTTTTGTTTATTTAGTTTTTTTTTATTCACTTTTGTATTCATTTGCCTTGCTAATCGCCAGTAGGTAGTTCACTTTTTCTTTGATGTGTTCTTTACTTATTTAGCGTAAACAAATTAAATATCAATGAATCTGTAGTTGTATTCATTCATAAATAATTTTGCTTTATCCTTTGTTGATTTTCCATGAATAATTATGTGAGTGGTCTCTGCCAACCACGAAAACCATTTCTCCCGGCACCTCGGGAGAGGTGGTCAGATGTCATGACTTCAGTTTTCAAGCCGATTTACAGTAAATATTGTCTTAAAGCAAATATCGACCAGTTTTCCTGAATCAGCATAAAATTCTGAACATATAGGTTTGTTCCGATAAACTAAGTAATATCCGGAGTAGTTTAAATAGCCATTTTATATTATGTCGACCGCGTCTCCCGGATTTACCCTATCGATGAAATTCCAAGAATTCGGCGACGTTTCTCGTTAAAATTGAGACCCGATAATTCGACGCCGCGCCCGCAATTAATGGCCAGTTGATTCGAATTGTGCATTCGACGCAACGCGAATTTCCACGTAGAACAATTGGTGTCTGTTTCAAGTCCTCTGCCTGCGCCCAGTATTCAGCCACGATTGTCAATTACCCGTTTAAAATCCGTCCCCTGCCTCGGCACAGAATAAAAGGCAAATATTGACGCAGAATTTAGGGGAGCCGCGACAAGTACGGGTGAAGAAGCTCAAATTTACCATCTTCGCGAAATAACCTGCGAAGCGGGAAACGAGGATGTCGAGATTGGACGTTTACGATCCTCGAAGATACACGAAACAGGCCAGCTAATTCGAAGGGGAGAGATCCCTATGCCAGCGTTCCTGATTAAGACGCATTAATTATTGTTTCGTTCGACGTTAAGCAGCAATTAACTTCCACGAAGTTGAAGCTGTGTCCGACTTTCCTCGTGCATCGCGTGGCTACGTTCCCGATTGATTTAATTGCGCGGGATTAAGGAGTCTTAACGAATCCTCGCATAAAATCAGATGCCTCTTAACCACTAATTCACGTGGATAATTGCGCCGGGGACAGGATAGATTAATTCCTTGGGCGAGGGTAACTAGCGTTGAGCTAGGCTTGTTAAACATTGAATGGTCGAATATGTTTCGGTCGGTTGTCTCCGCTCGTCGCTCAAAGGAGGACCGTATAATAAGCCGCGATAGGTACCTATATGTATAACGTCATTAGATGCTGCAATAGATAGCCTGGAAACATAATTGCACAGAAAATGAGGCGGAATAACATGAATGCTGGTTGGACGGCATCGACAGGATAATCGTATCACCGTGGGGCAATGTCGAGCTAACCAAGATTACAACAACCCATAATTTCCGCGCGGATCTGGTGCACGCGTAGATGGACGCGGGTTGATGCACACCGGGAATCACCGTGTGTACACCTAGGAAATCGTCGAGTAACAGGCCCCGCGGAGAACGTAAATTTACAAAGCGGCGGAAAATCTGATCGCCGCACGTACAACGGCTAATCTAAAGCCAACCCGTAAACCCGAAGAAATTGGCGACGGGGCCGAGAAAAACGCGATATTAAACGCTATCGCCTCGTTATCTCTTTCGTCCAGCCGGTTACGAGTTGGCCGATTTACGGGCGCAATTTGGCGGAAAGTTGAGAGGCTGCTGCTTCTTTTAATTCATTCAATTACCGACCAAATTATTAGCATTATCGAATCATGTTTCAAATAGAAGTTGAAGGGGTTGGGGAGGACGGTGATGTAAGAATATATGAAATTCTACGGCGCTATCGATTCTATTTACATCGATTATACATAGTTCTACCGAGCAGTTGAAATCGGAAGAGGAGACGTCGAAGCGTAACCCAATTTCGAGGGATTTTATAAAATGCAAGTGACGTCGAGATGCAATTATGGTAAATAAGGACAATTTTCCGCAGCTTTGTTCGCCGAACTCTGGGAAAGTTCGGAGAAAGAAAGGGGATGGAAGTTGCTGAGACGCAGAGACAGAAGTCTATCGGGCAGAGAGGGAATAAAGGCCAACGAAGTGCTGCGCTCTGAATTACTCGCTGGCGTGTAGACAATAACACTCGAAACAGTCGTCCCGCTTTCGATATTAAACTATCCTGGAAATTCGCGCGGCAGAATTAATGGGAATGAAAATGCAGCAAGAGCCGCCTGAAATTCAGCTTGATACCGTGAAACTGTCTGCCCCGTTCTCCCTCCGCGTGCCCGTTTTAACTCGTCTCCGTATCATTTCTGACATGGAAAATCCGTTACCGTATCATTCTAGATGTGTGCGCATGAATTTCAGACGCTTCGGATCTGTTAGGATGTCTTGCTCGTATTCAATATTTGCCCAAGATACTCTAGAGTTCCCAAAACTCCCGCGATTCTCCATTTTCGTTCGCCGCGCACTGCGTTCCATTCGCGGGGCGCGCAACTTCGAAGTTTCCATGAAGCTCTTTGACACTGTCAGTCAGAACGTTAATTAACCACGAGAGTCAATATCGAAGTCTTTCAGAGGGACGATGGAAAAAGTTCTTTTTAAGAGCACGGACGAAGCGACTTGGTAACTCCGAGTTTCCTTTAAAAAATGGTAGCTTCATTCGCGATTCAGTTCGTGAGAGCACCATAGCCTGCACCCGTAAATTCGGATACTGAATTTTTGCAATGCCACTTGTGAAGCTTCGGTAGCAAAGGACCGGCGTCGAGGACCCGGCGAATCTGTATGCACCGTTTTATCCGCACGACTTCCTGATAACGTCGACGGTGCCATTTCCCTCTTACGACGAATTAGCCATGCAAATGCGTTTCGAACCGCGCCAGTCAACGCACTCGCGCTGCCTCCGAGTTATCGCTCCCGTCGTTATGCCAAAGTAAACTCACGCAAATGTGCGTGGGACGGTGTTTCGTTTGCGTCCAATGTACGTATATACGTGTGTACATACGTATGTAGAGACGGACACGCGACCCTTCACAGAAAATGCACGGACATTAGCTTAAATTGCCCTTTACTCGCGAGGTTGGCATCGCGAGGCTCTTCAGAGGAATCCCCAGGCGCTACGCGACACAAATGCACAGACAGTTCCTTTTTATCGATTTACAGTGCCTTTGACATAGCGCATCTTTTAAGCGATCTTTTATCCATCACTGTAGACAGCGCACACACGGTCGAGCAGTGGTGCGCGTGCAGTAGGCGCCCATAGTCAGCCATTCAGTGATTAAGGTTAACAATTTCCGCGGCCAGAGTACGCTACGCGTTGAAATGTCAGAATCAAAATGGTTAACCCTGATCGGGTGGAATAATTACAGTGTTGCTGGTACGCGAACAAGCGTCTCCTAAGCGAGATTCGTCTGAACGTGTTTGGAGCAGCGTGCCAACTAAGAAGGAAGGTTCAGCAACGACGTTAATAGCTTAATCTGTATCGTGATCCATAGGTTCGGCTGGGAAAGCATAAGTTCCGTTTCATCGCGTTTTTCTAGCCAGGCAACCAGCAGCTCTACGCGAAGATTAAAAGCTAACGATGCAGAAACATCGTGTGCGAGCATCGAGGTAGGCGCAGCAGACGCAATCAAGAAAGCGTTCCTTAAATATTCCGAAGCGCTTATTAAGGATCATTAAATTTCCTAAATTGCACCCGAGCTTCGTAACAACCTCGCGAGCATAATACGCGATGCAACCGTATAGGGCGATGTGGGACTATGGTTAAGGAGCTGTAAAAATCTCTCCCCTGAATGGCAGTCGGCCGCGTTGTTGATGCACCGTGTCATTGAAATAATCATCGTTGACCCTTTTATCGGCGCAAATCAGCCTGGACGTTACTATTGTTTGAACGGTGTCCAATTTCATGCCGTTCGAACGAGGTAATTTACTTGTGCGCGTAATTTCCATTCGATCGCCAATGCTCGGGCATGCAGGCGAGAAATTGAGAACGAATATATTTATTCCGGTAAATTTCAGTGTGACATTTCAGTATGAATTGGTAAAAGGATCAATTTTAAGTGAATCTTTTGCGGCTAACCGATTCTTATGGCAAATGTTGCGAATGTTGCAATATTTTTTTATAAAGTCGTTGCACCGACTCGACCTACACCGTGGCGTAAATTTCCCGAATGTCGCCTGAGCGTAGAAGCCCAGTCATCGAGGCCCAGAATGCGCAATTTCGTTTAACCGTTGCCTGCGTGCAATCTGTCCCATTAAACGGGAGCATTGTAGGCTTTTGCAAACGTTCTTATAGCGTGGGCTTGATTATCATTCCCATTTCGCAGGAAAATAACTATGGGAGAAGCGAAGTGGTACAGGTAAATGTTCACGCTGTTTTTCTACTTGCATCCTTGCTTCGTTCTTCATCTTCATCCCGTATCGACAGGAAATTGAATCGTATGGAATATAATATCGTGCTTTCTTCTGCTTGAAGTTTAATCTTCCCTCGAACGTTCGATCGCTTATAGTCTGCGATTGCGAGGATTGGTAATAATATTCTATAGAGTGGACGACGGAATCGATCCTTGGCCTACGATAACTTCCATCGCTTGTAGGCGAAGCAGCGCGGGAACAGGAATCGATACGTAACGTCCTCCATAATGGTCAAGGAGGTTCAGTGACCTTGTTAGATAACCCGAATCGATACTATCGCGCCGCGATCGGAGGGCGGGCGTTATCGAAATTCCCTAAACGAATGCCTCGATTTAGCTCCAATCTCTTAGCGATAACGAACTTGCTAGGAACACGAACGGTTTTCGCCCTGCAAAGGGCACTGTAGCGCACTGGAAAGACGCTTTCGTTTCTACCAGTCGCACGACAACTTAACGCTGTATAATTGGGGCAAATATAGAGGGCGAGGCACGGTAAATTAGCACCTGAAATAACTTTTTAACAGTCAACCGTTCAAGACCTATTTCCAGTGAAATATGAACTCTGAGTAGTTTCTATAAAGTTCCCATTAATTCAAGAGGAAACGTATTCTCAATCCAGTCGAGATAATGCAATCACTCCCATCAAATAGATACCTCAGGTGCAACAGAGACCTGTTCAAGTGACGCACACGGAAAATTCGGGAACTTCTTGAAAATGGCCCCGAGAGGTTGTAAACTCGTCACGTATGCAGGCTCAAAATGTATGCCAACTAATGGATTGCCTTCGAGGCATATCAGGGTTCTAATCTAAACTTAAATTTCGAGAACGTAGTACCTCCATCATCCAGCTAGTATCTGTCGTTTACATCGCGCACTTGTTATCGTAACATTATCAAACGGTACCACGGTTGAAGTGGCGATGAAACGAAAGTTCACCGTTCCCTCCCATTCGCTTCGTTGACAACGACGTTGTTACGCGGTAGTGCGCTCTTGTTCCTCAAGTAACGTACTTTATTATAAATGATAGGCTTTGTTACACTGGAGAACGAAATACGTGCGAATGGGAACGCGAAGCGACAGGGTGTCGTGCCTGGTTCTGCGGTCTGGATCGGAGTCTAATGCGTTGGTGGAGCCCCGAGGTTTTTCTGTCCCTCGAGGGCGTGGCATTGCCTGTTCCTCTCGCTGTTGGCGGACTCTTGAATGTTACTGGTGTTTTGGCGGGAAAAGCTGGCGTTAAAAGTTTTCCCATGTTTCGGCGGGTCCCAGATGCTGCTTATTTCTTTCGCGCGAGGATCTGACGGCAAGTCCTGACGGGACTCTTGACAACGTTGGCACCTAAGCTTATTCGCGGGAAATGAAGGAGGAAGCTGAAGCCATGGGCGTTTCACGGTTCATAGAATTTCACTATCGATCTGATCGGGACATCACCTTGCGAGCGTATAAAATTCCACGGAACGGAGGCAGGTGGTGAACGTTAAAAGCGCCGCGGGCCTCTGGGGGAAAATCGTCGGCGGTACCGCGAAATAATAACACGAAGAGAGGGCAAAAAGACGGGAGGGCCGTGTGGAGTCAGGAGGCGCAGGTAGGAGCAGATGTTCTTTCGGGCACGCGACAGCTGTGCGCCACGATTCGGCCTCTTCCTTCGTTTAGGTCTAGGTGATTTGATATCTTCCAGTAAAATAGAAACCAACCCATGCCATGCTAGTGAAAGCGGCCACGGGTGCAGTGGCTATCCGAAAATCTCCCCAGCGGAACAGATAAGTCGTGTCTCGGATTGACTCGAAGAAAACAAACTTCGAGACAGCGCACCCTTGCAACTCCTTATCGAGTTTGGTCGAGTTCCCTGCAGCTATATCGAGGAACCAGATTTCAGGAACTAGTCAACTCGCCTGTACAGTGTTCCTCAGAAAGTCATCTTGTAGGACTTGGAAGACGGACAAGTATCTTACGATCAATTAAATGGATTCACATCCACGTGAAATGGTCCCCTAGGATTTCAAATATGAGCATGGTGCAAAGCCAAGGGTTTTCGTGGTGCACCATGGGAATACTGGGCACGGAGTAGTCCTCGATATTGAGATAGTACCTACAATTCTATACTGAATTCCATCTAAGAGTAGAATCGTCCCGCGCAGGGATATACTGTTGATTGGTAGGAAACCGGCAGGGAAAACGCTACGACCAATCGTGTGTCAGATCCTTGGGAGCTGCGCAGATCGGTCGCAAATCGGTAGGGGCGTAGGTCTACTCTTACATAGGTGCCATTCTATATACGTTAAATTGTATGTGAAAACATGTTCATGTTCTACATGAAATGCATGTTTCTTGGGATGAGAACCGCTGGCGTGTAACGCAGCTACTCGTGTGTGTATAGAAATAGTATATCCACCCACGTCTAGACCAGTGGCACACGACTCGCGTGCCACATATTTCCTTTCGAAGAATAAAAGCACCCTCTTTCCGCAGAGTCGTTCATCCTTCCCTAGACTGCGCGCCTGAAACCGGTCCAGATGCATCGGATTTAAGTGGCATACCAGCTGCCGTCCTATGTACCTCCACAGATATATGTCCTTCCGGAAATAATATATAATGCGGCTCGATGTTCCGTGCTTCGAGCGCGGATTTTTGCATTCACTTCGAGAAGCTCCAGAGCACCGACCAACGAGCGTAAATACGTTTCTATAAAGCCAAACTGGTTCGCTTCCAAGTAGCTTACCCCGAAACAAAGACGTTCAGAGAAGGTACATAAATGAAACCGTCGGAAGGTGGATTTTAATCGAAATCCTTCGAACCGTTCAAGAAGCATTGATTCGACGAGGAATACTGAATCTGTTCACGGATATCCGCTTATGGTTCCTTTAATGAGGGAAGGCGCGCGTGCCACATGTTTCTTGGGGAGCGAGCCTCGCCCTCTCGCGTCTGCCACCCTCCAAACTCTGAAAAAGTCACACGAACCGGGCATTTAGCAGCCCCTTCTGATGAAAGGATCTGTCACGCGTGCAATATACTTCTGTCGGGTAAATACCACCATCTCGACCCCAGTGTTCTTATTACTTCGTGACGAGGAGGTACTTCAGGGAGCTGAATCGGCTAGAAGTGTATGAAGCTCACCTTTTGACATTATCCAAGAGAACATTCTGTGCACGTTATCTTTATCGCTTCGCACCCACTGCTACTCCAGACCTTCCAAACCCTGCTTCACCCAAGAAAACCGTAATATCGCCTGGGACCAGGTCCGAAGCTTTCGATCTCTGGAGTTTGTCGCGGTTAATTTGACACGCGATGCATCATCCCCTCGCATCAGGGGCACCCTGAAATTAGCATAAATCACGGTAACTGATAAATACGCTCATCCCCGCACGAAGAGCAGCCGATGTCCATCCGTGTGCAGAAACCGGTCCAGTGGAGCCGTCGGTAGTTGGACAGCAGCTGCCGCCCAGTACGACATGCCTGCACGCAACCGTGGTGAATATGCATCATTGTGCCTGTCCATTCTTCTTGAATCGGTATATCGTGGGGAATTATCGCTTGTCCAGGTGTAATTAATTTAATTCCGAGCGGAGGCTCATCTACGCGGTTGCGGCGGCAGCCACCCGTTCGCCGTTGGTCACGCGGAAAGATAAAAAGACTTCCATGCACCACGTTCAACGTCCAAATAAACGTCCGCGAGAGCTTGCCGGATGGCTCCTCGGTTGATATGCATTGAAGTTTGATGGAAGATAGATTGAAACGATTGCCCCGATGCAGGCCCTTCGTTCGGGAAGGGAGGCGAGCGTAAGAGCTCCTTACAGCAGGCTGCACCTCTGCGCTGGTGCCGTGCATTCATAATGGATGTTATTTTCTCGTTGGTACGAAGGGCACGGCGCGGTTAGCTTCGGAAGGGAGTGTTACGGAGATAGATGCCTCGCGCTGGATTGCCATGACAAAGCAGACCTATACGGACGATTTCGTTAGCGTTATCGCGGGTCCGGTCTGTGGCGCGTGCCAGCCACTAGACGGCTCGTTGGTATTCAACGAAAAGTACCGTATCATTCTGATAAATTGTACGTGCGCGTGCGTCTCGCATAGTTAAGCCATTGATTCTTCTCTTGGTATTCCGTTTCCCTTCGTAATAGCTTGGCCAACGTGCCGCGGCCGAAAGCATTTCGGTCACGTATCCGTCATTACTATTCGCCGGGCGATGGTATCCACTCCAAGCCAATAATGGCCGTTCGCGTTGTTTTTAATTGCAGTCGCGTGGATTAAACGATGTAATTCCTTGTCTCGTGACGCAACAATGGCTCGGTGATGGGATCAATCGAAACTGGGGATGATTACTTGCAGGCACGATTATCCTGTCAGAAGATCCGGATGTTGACGAATTCCGGAACGTAAGATATTAATGTTACGATGCATTCTCCACGATCCTAGTTAGTGTAACTCACGGAATCTCAATATATACTGCCTCTAGGTCACAGCAACGCGAAGATTGAGTGTTTTAGTAGTAGCCATCTATATCGGAGACGCGGTACTCAATATTGACGCCCCCTTGGCAGAACTTTGATACGCCAGAGGGACTTTTAAGTATGCGCAATGAATTGCTAACAGCTATCGATTTTATCGACGGCCCTTTTTCGTTTAGTTTACAAATTCGCCCACCACCCCCTCTCCCTCGTTACCTCTGTGACGCAGTATTGGCCTGCGGGGAAAGGGGGTTTTAATTTATCGAGAATAAGTCGAACCCTGCAGCTAAAACGTGACCTCTTTCATCACCTGGAATCGTTTGCATCGCGGTCGAGGTCACAGAATGGAGATTAATGCCCGCAGTTACGAGGAAGAAGCAACTGCGCTTCTACGCCATCCTTTAAAACAGGAATTCTGAACTTGCCGCCGGGCAAATAACACGTTGATAGTCGAGAATGTTCGCGGGATAATTTAAAAGCTGCCTCATGAATTGTTACATAAGTTTATATAGAATGTTTCAATTGTCGGGGAACCTGTTTGTTTCGAACGTCAATGGCGAACCATTTTAAACCCCAAGCAGCGTTTCCACCGAGTCCGTTGCGTAATCCATCGCGCGCAGCTCTGTGCATCCTAAATTAGAGCGCACAGGCTACCCTCTTGCGACAGGATTTATATAGCTGGATGTTCGATCGCCCCGCTCGACGTTACTTATATAAACGTAATTTTACCGCCCTAAATTTCGCCCGCTCCTCGGCGCCATCCACTTGCACCGGTTTCGAAGCTGTCAGGTTCAGTGAACAAAAAAAAAGAGAAGAAGAAAAACGGAGCAGATGGAAAACTTCTGGTTCGACGTATCTCTTTGCGATCTAAATCCTTTCCAGTTGAACAGATTTGTTCCATTTCACCCGTGAAAAGAAGTAACTTCAGTTTGATTTAACTTACAGACGGAACTTTCGTACAAAGCCTACAACCCGGGCGGGATAAAGTGAACTAGAAATCGAGAACGTTTTGCCAAGCGACATTTCTCACGTTTCAGATCTGCTAGAACCGGATTTGAATACTCGTCTACCTACGTGTTCCTCTAGTGACTCCGAAATACTTCATTGCACGAAGTCACGGCGTTGGGGTCTTGCTATCTATTTATGAGGTCTTCAAACGTTTTGATCTTCTGATTTTTAACGTATAACGTTCAGAAATGAGATCTCTCAAGCCAGACCTTTTAAAGTTAATTCCCGTTGGAAACGTTCCAACTTGTTAACAGCGTTTGAAAGCAATGCGAGCAGTAAATGCGGCAGCCCCAACGTGACATTATTGTAAAAACAAAGCTAACACTGTAGTGCTCTCAAGACCGTTCCGAGAACTGTGAGAACGCGCGTTGAGTACAAGGAGCTTACGTTCCGTGTGACCGTGCCCTTAGAAAAAGTACCTTGCCCTACGAGCGACGACGAGGACGCTGGAATCCGCTCGGTTCGTTGCTGCTTCTTGCCTCTCTCTGCTCCTTTTTCTTCGTTATTCCTTCGAACCTGCCCTTCCTTCCTTCCTTCCTGTTCCCATTTATGTGGACGTCTGATTGCGCCGCCGCATTATCCTTTTCTTCATTGACAATGACCTACCACGGAAAACGGAGGAGAACCAAGAGGAGCGTCGCTCCGGCTTCGAGCGCGCCTGCTAGAAAAATGACGAGATAACATCTGAAATTTTCTCCGAGACTCCTCTCCTCCTCGACGCTCTCCAATTTACCGGAGGTGTTTACAGAGTTTCAAGGATTTAATCCTCTTGATGAGATTGCAAATCCAATCTGAATCACAGCTGACCCAAGCGAATCCTGCCTCGTTTATCTTCATTCCGAACAGAAGAGTTTCAGACGCTTCCTGCCTCTCATCGTAATCGTCATTATTCTGGTGTCGTTACAGTTTTATCGTAGATTTGGAGCGACTTTCTACTTCGCCACGCTGTGCAACGAAGTATGTTTCATTTATATCCAGCGATTCGACTCGCTCCCCTTTCGCGTCTCACCATTTTCGTCAGATGAACTGCATTACAAAATTTCCGCGAATCGCGCAAGAACAATGCAGTCCTTGCATTCGGCGGGCTTCTCGCGGACGACAACGAACTGCCGGATCGTCTTTTGGGAGTCGTCGGGAATGAAATTCCCAGGAATTGATTCGAATTCGGTCCGCCACGTACTCGAGCGGAGTAACGAGCTTGGCCGCTGTGTAAATTCGGGCGAACGATTCCTCGTGGAACGAATTGGGGCAGCATATCATTTTTATGTGTGCTTGGTTCAGCGGTTTGTTTGATCGAACTCATTCTCAGCGTTGGACCAGAATTTTTCCACGAACTTTCGAAGGGGTCGTAAAACCTTGCGGATTCGAAGCGAAACGAGACATTTTTGCTACGTGATTTGCTGCTAATTTTATATCCTTCCTCAAAAGATGTTACGTGTGCACAGAAAGTATCTAACATTTGTAACTCCATAATCATGGTACGTGGGAACTCTGGGAATATCATCTTGTTCTTGATGCATCAAGACTAAAGCTGCAAATTGGACAACACACACACAGAGAGAGTCGAAGTTCCTCCAGAAATTCTCCGCGAAGAATGCAATTTGTCGAGGAGCGACGCGAACGTCGTTGAACATAGTTTAACGAGCGATTCCAACTGTTAATCTTCTTAGCGCGAGCACTTAATCCGGTAAAATCATTAGAAAGTTCGCGGGAACCGTGAATTCGGCTTCTGGGAGCTGAGCACGTGAGATATGTTGCTTCTGCTGGATTTCGTGTTTTCATAATCTCCCTAAGACCACACAGGAAAAGGAACTTGTAAGCGACGCATTCAGCCATTTCGAATTGCAACAATTCCCCACTTTTTGCAAATCTCTTCTCTTTTCCTCGGACGCTTCTTTAATTTCACTGCGGGATAATATTTTGTACTTTCGTTTTGCCCGCGATATTCAACAGCGATCGCGCCCCGGGTAGTTTGTTTATCCGCGGAACACTCGTGCGCCACGCCTGCCAGTAATTTCAAGAATATCGCGAAAAGTTTATTTCGCGGTCCAGCTGTTTTCTGGGTAATGTAAAAAGAGCATAGGGATGCGCGCTGTTCCAGGTAGAGTCGAACGCGACTGCGTTACGACGTGTTTTTCTCGATTTTGGAACTGTTCCAGCCTCTATTCTTTACCTGCTCGCGGGAGATCGCTTCACGTGTTTGCACGGAGTCGCGGGGTTTGCGAACTTTCGGCGAAGGATTCTTCACGCCTCGGCCATGGGAATCGCGGCGGCATTCCGAGAAACGAGAGAACGTTACGTTCGCGGAATTTATTGTGCGCCATAATTGCTTGCAAATACCTGGTTTAAACGGCCGGGGGGGGGCGCGTTCTTCTCGGACCGTTCGAACCCGTTTAATCGGGGACTTAATATCGAGAGGAATTTGCATAACGACGCTTAACGGCCGTCGAAATTGCCAACTTACAAAATCGCGGGACACGCGTAAAAGTCACTTTGCCGCGATTAATCCGCGAACGGAGGAGGAATATACGCGGCTGCCGAGCATAAAACGGCGAACGACTCGTTAAGTGTCATTGTTGGTGCGTAGATTCTGATTCGAACGTCAGATTGTTCGGGTATTATTGAAAGCACGCCGTGCATGATTGCAGCGCGCTGTCATGAATATGAATTGGCAAATAGGATTGCACTTTACGCGCGAAAATTCATCACGAACGATTTACGGCTGCTCCGCTTTCGTTCTGTCGACGCTCGAATTGTGCGTCGATGAAGTGGCGCGTTCCTATTCCGCGGAATCCAGACGTATGTTTCTGAGTGACATTTCGGTTTACGGCCCGCTTAAAAACTCTAGAAATTTGCAGCTTTTTCCACAGCATGTGAGAGACTTTAAGAAACGGGAGTTTCTTCTTTGCTTCTTTGGTATTCAAAATTTGCAAATGACTTTGTTTTCTAGTTTTCTCTGTTTAGAGCTCGAAGAATATGGAGCTCCTTCTTGTTTCTTAATACGAAGCAGCGTATCGTATAAATTCATGAGAACTGCAAATTTCAGACAGGGACGACGCGATGGCAGATTGGTCCCGAAATTAAGGGGGTGTGTTTCGTCTGTGCACTGCATGCCTGCGTGCCCCATGCAACTGGTTTTTACTGGGCATATGCAAAGTGCAAAAAAGCGTCCAAAAAGTATCCATTGCGAATCTGGAACTACCACATTTACCTGCAGCAAGGAACTGAGGGACGAAATTAGAATTTAGGTATAGTCCTTTATCAATATTTGAAGAATGCCAGCTAAGTTTAATACTCGTGGAGTTTTTCGACTTCGTGAATCCAGTATTTATACACTTAGTAAAAAAAGTATTTGGACACTTTTTAAAATCGCATAACTTTTTTAGAATTGGTCTTAACGACTTGATTTTTTTTGAGGACCTAGAAGGATTTGTTTTCTAAGTGACATGTTTCGTCGTTTTCGAAAAAATTGCAATTGGTCGGAATAGCGAAGAAAATAGTAAAGGTCGTTTTTTAAACTTTTTTTTGTGAGCTTGTAATGAAAATTCAAAAAACCCATTTGTAGATTGAAGTAAGTTATATACATGCCTAAAATTTCATCAAAATCGGTTAATGTTGCTCTGAGCTATAAATGCTTAAAGATCGCGGAATAAGGTCGAAAATCGCTGATTTCTGGGAATTTCCGCGATTCTCGACCTTATTCTGCAGTCTTTAAACGTGTGTAGCTCAGAGCAACATTAACCGATTTATATGAAATTTTCAGCATGTATACAACTTACTTCGATATACAAACGGGTTTTTTTGAATTTTCATTACAAGCTCACAAAAAAAGTTTAAAAAACGACCTTTACTATTTTCTTCGCTATTCCGACCAATTGCAATTTTTTCGAAAACGACGAAACATGTCACTTAGAAAACAAATCCTTCTAGGTCCTCAAAAAAAATCAAGTCGTTAAGACCAATTCTAAAAAAGTTATGCGATTTTAAAAAGTGTCCAAATACTTTTTTTACTAAGTGTATGTCTGTGCTTCTCTAACTCAACTCGAATGTTCAAACTCGTACCGACTAAATTTTAGAGCTCATTCAATTTTCTGACTGTCGCCTATTCGAACTTTCAAAACGGTATCTATTCCACCGAATATTATGAACGCTCACAAAACCATTAATAAAGTAGCGGGGCAGAGTAAACAAGCATTCTTCGCGTTGTTTTCGAAAAGCCGGTACCACAAGCTTTGAAACCGTGAAAAGGATTGAAAAGTCCATTTACGAGAAATCCCTAAAAATGACAGTCCGCTCGAATTCTCTTTTTTCCCCCTTTTGTTCGTTGCGTCAACGTGCGCGCACGTGGCCACTTTGACAGCGCGAAAAAAAAATTCTCTCACGGTCCTGTCGCTCGATGCAAAACTGAGCAAACCCATTTCGAGCAACTGTTGACAAAGCCCGCGCTAAAAAACGGGACAGAAGTCACCGGGGTGATGGACCGTAGGTAACGGGAAGAGGAGGATCGTATTAATTAGACGATGATATCGTAAATTGTAATTCAATAGCCGTGCAGCGTGTAGGGTCATTGGTTGCACGGAGTCGTGTCGACTTTCACGGGAACGCATTTAGCCTCGGAGGACACGTATCCACATCTCAGCTATGTTATCACGTGGTCCTGGCCACGGGGGACTCGGTCTTATTCATAAATTCTCGTCCTCTAGCAAAAAAGAAGTTCTACTGTCTTTAGCAAAGAGATTGAATTAAATTCTTTGCTTTTATGTAGTCGTAAAGCTGTGCCACACTGCCTTGGTTCTTCAGTTTCGTTTGATTCAAAACCGTTGTCATTCTGATCCCATAATCCGAGAGTTGTTGATATTACACTCCGATGATACAAAAATTCGCGGTATTACGATATCGTAATCAGGGAAGTTGACAGTATTATGATCTCATCGCTTGAAAATTCCTGAGTTTCTTGTCCCTTGTTATCTTCTGGTCGATTCTAATTTTATCCCAGCGCGGCATCGAACAAATGGGAAGATCGCGCTTTTTTTTCTTTATCTTTTCGACACTTCCAAGCTGTGATTCATGGCTGGCCGAGATTTATGTATCTGACCCCGTGTCGATAGTAAAGCGCAGCCCAGAAATCACCTACGTCCTACGTGGAGAAGGTCTGTCTGGAGGGATACGGTTGTGCTCTACTGCTGATCTCTCGATTCTTCGATCAGCAGTGCAGCACTGGCCCCGCAGTTAATCAACCATTCGCACAAAATACTGCTGCACCGGTTAGGTTATTCCTGTAGCCGGCGGATATTAAAGTGATCACGCGAGTTAATTTGATTTGGTCACAATATTAATATTAATACAGTGATGAAAATTCGTATTTTCGTGTTGCGCAAAATTAATGGTTACGCTCCGTATCTTGTTATTCCGTATTTGATTAACTGATATGCGTCACGTTCTATTTGTCGAGTAACGATCGTTAGGCATTTTGCGTAGTTAAATAAAAATTAACTAAACCAGGGTGGAATGGGTGTCAGCGTTAAGCGAGAGTCAGAAAGCCGTCAGGAAGCATGAATCATTACTAAATACTCGCGCGTTAAATCGTATTACGTCAAAGGAGTTTCTTAAGGCGATAGTTCCCGTAACATGTTACCCCATGCGAGTCAACGGTAAGGCCGACAGAAACAAATTAACAAGTATCGTAATTCCGACTTAACGATGGCATTACGAAAACCATATCCTTGAAAGTGCGAGGAAAAGCAAGCTCGATACCTTGCACACCACGAGCCACGCTCTACGTTTTGCAATTAATATCTTTAATCAGCTTAATTAGGCACGAGGGCTTGTCGCTAAAGAAGCTTCTTAATTTTTCACTGTTATCGAACAGTGAAAGCAGAACGCAGAAATTAATGTGGGCCTAGTTACGCAGAAAGCTACCAATGATCTGTAACTGAGTAAATTTAGTTTGAATATTTTAATTGTTAAAGAAAAGTAGATTTATTTATATTGGGTATATTTTACTTCTTGTTATTCTTTTACAATGTTTTTTAATGGGTTATTTAATAGTGAGTAGCATAATTAATACATTTTTAAATTTTCTATAGCTTTTGTTTTTTAAGCCTGAAATGGAACCATGGCTTGGTAGTTTTAATAATTGTATAATTCAAGAGTTGTTCTATGGCTTGGTAATTTGTTCCAAAATGAAGAACACAAAATTATAGGATCGATAACGCGTTTAATTAATTTTTTGTCATTTTGAGGGTCGGTAGCTTTCCGCATAACTGTGCCTGCTGAAGTGCTGACTACGAGTCGAAGTTTCAATACAGCATCCACCAATTGATTCTCAACTGGAAAGACCGTGGCTACTACTTAGCGTTCAGTTTCGAGAACCTAAGATACCGTAGCATTCGTAGAGAAAGTTCCAAGGAATGTTTGCTTTAGAAAAGAGCGTCTCTGAGGACAGCCAGAGGTGGGTGCATTGCAACGTCCACGGCTACCAAGTTCGCAATTACCGATTTCACGGCGTCATCGTCGATAAATCATCGTGGCGGTTGCCGTCGGTACAATGCAGTAACGGTGACGACACTTTTTACATACCTCGCAGTTAGCGTGAAGCTTAAATCAATTTAAGTCGCGGCGAGTGCGCCTCCTGACCGAGTCAAATAAAACTGCAGGTACATTCATATGCCGCGGGTCGCAGCTGGATGAGGGAAGCCGTATTGCGAAACCGGTAAGCTTTTACGACCGGTTCTCGCTGCTCGTAACAGTACACCCACGTGAGCCCGAAACGATAAATACGATTGTTTATTTGCCCCACGGCGCGCCGATTTATCCACGCTGCGCCGCTGGAACGCCGATGAAAAAAAGAAGCAAGTGAAAACGAGTCGAAAGGGCACCGATAGGGGTTGGGGGGAGGGTGGCTCGAATAAATTCGATTTTTAACGCTTGCCCTTAATCCTTTATCTGTAATCGTGGTTTCAAGCGCTTCTCGGCGTATTTCACACCCCCTTTCTTGGAACAGGGGCAAACACCCGTACGATTCGATAAATAAGGGACGTACCTACCTTTGATCGTGGATAGTGATTACGCGACCAGATACACATTTGAAAGGTGAACGTTGAGGGTGCAGAGTAACGAACTACTTAAGAGGGAACAACACCTTGAAGCCCGGAAAAAAAGTACAATTTTTTTTAATTTTATGGTAGATATCCATACTTCGTAGGAAAGTCATTGATATGGGGTTTAAATGTGCATGTAGTGGAAAGTATTTTAGAATTTTTGTGTGACAAAATAAATGAATTTATAACTTTAAACGCGTGTTTCTCGAAACTGTGTTTTCCAAACTGGTTGAACGATTTTCTCCGCCAATTTTGCATGAATCAATCTCCGGTTTTGTGTATTTATTCTACACAAAAATGCCTTTAGTTAAGCGTACGGAAATTAAAAATAAACTATTTTTACTATTTTTTCCACCCCAGAATGTATTGATTTTTTCCTTAAATTGACACGAAATTTTAGAACTTTCCACTTTAAGCGCCGCCATTTCTCCAAAAATTATTGTAATTAAATTTCCGTACGCTTAACTGAAGGCATTTTTGTGTAGAATAAATACGCAAAACCGGAGATTAATTCATGCAAAATTGGCAGAGAAAATCGTTCAACCAGTTTGGAAAACATAGTTTCAAGAAAAACGCGTTTAAAGTTATAAGTTCATTTATTTTGTTACACAAAAATTCTAAAAGACTGTCCACTACATGCACATTTAAACCCTATATCAATGACTTTCCTACGAAGTATGGATATCTAACAAAAAATTAAAAAAAGTTGCACTTTTTTCCGGGCTTCAAGGTGTTGTTCCCCCTTAAGTAGTATTTTTGTTTGATTCATTATCGCGATCAAATTGACCAGTCGCGCACGTAAAAGGGAGCGGGGACTGGCACCCCTCAAAGAAAAAGGAAAAAGGAGATTAATGTAACCACGACTGAAGTACCTAATTCGAAAAGAAATCTGGATTTTATTCTTTAAAGAAATTTTTATAATCACCTAATGAATTTTATTGTATTTGCATTAAAAATATTCTTATCCGTTCAACTAAATTCTGAGTACGCCGCTGAAACTGACCAACTGAACCCTCGAAAAGACGAGGCACGGAGCTATCAGAATTTTCAATTCGCAAACTCACAAAACGTCCCTTCTACGTAATCCCGTCCTCTGGTTGCACTTCTACAAATTTGACATTCCCTTTTCTACCTTCGTTTACCTATCTGTCCTCCGTTTTGAAGAGAGGCGGCAGTCGCGTTTGGTGAATCCAGCGATAAAATAATTTTGCGGAATCGCGTTCGTCAGACGGACTAACGAGCTCTTCCATGCCGAGGAAAAGGGGTAGTGGCGAAACATAGTTGCGACAGCGGGGAGTTTTGTGGAAACGCGATAAAAAAATCCTGATGCCGTAGGTAGCGTGCGCCGGCTAGAGTGC
Source organism: Andrena hattorfiana (assembly GCA_944738655.2). NCBI lineage: Eukaryota > Metazoa > Arthropoda > Insecta > Hymenoptera > Andrenidae > Andrena > Andrena hattorfiana. The sequence goes on along the minus strand of OX122889.2, from coordinate 19,149,159 downwards.
GTTTGCATAAATCAACGTTATCCGAATTGCTTGTAACTCGTTGCACAGCGCCGGAATTTGGAAAACTTTCGCGACGACGGATCGATATTTTTATTCTCTTTCTCTCTTTTTTCAATAAATCTAGTTTCTCGGGTACCGAACTGCCGTGGGTCCAATCGCGTCTCCCGACGAACGCGTTCGAACTAATTGCGGCCGTGACAAAAGCGTGTTTGTACGAGAAGTCGCGCAAATTGGACATTGTCGGAGTTTTATCACCCGCTAACGGTGTCTCGGCCGAAAAATGTTACCCGTGAATACCGCCCCGGTTAGCGACGAACGGCATTGACGTTCCCCGAAATCCAACAAACTCGTCCTTGCCGCGTTTAATTTTAACGTGGCCCAGCAGATCGAGCGGAGAACAAAGCGTACCGATGAAAAGATTCGAGCGTCGTGGTGCGGAGCAGAGAGCAACGAACGGTCGCGATAATTATAAGTACGAACTCGTGTAGCTTCCATCGATATCTATCTGGAGCCTCTGCTCGGAGCTCCGTTTCGTGACGGCGCGGAAACTGTCTCGTTTATATCAGCCTTGGAAGTATTGACCGAGTTCCTTGCACTTTCTACACGAAAACGGGGCGATACCGTGTGCAGCGTGTCGTGCCGCCCGATGATTACGAAACTCTTGATAACGGCAGGATTACCGCGCGCCATACGAGAAATCCGCTGCAACTCCCGCCGAGTAGCTAGGCACCCGTATTTCTCCGATTCACTGCCAGCGTCTCAATATCTCAATTTCCGAATCGCGCGGCGGGAAACAGAAATTCTCGGCTTCCTCTTTGAAACCGCTCCCGCTGCAGGTATGTATCAGCTGCGGAGCGTGGATGAGAAGCCAGAACTTTCGGCCGTTTCGATGTTATATGGGTCACGCTGATTAAAGAAATTCCATATCGAGGGGGAAGCCCCCTTTCGGATCCCACGTACGGCAGGCTGCAAATTAACGGCACCGAAGACGCGCGAAAATTCTCCCGTGTAACAAGGTTTCCGTGTGAGATCCGCCGCCGTGGCGCTGTTCTGGGAAAGCCCATAAAGTCGGACGTTAATGGCGTTAATCGTCCTACCTATTACCTTGACGTGACCTTACTGTCGAATGCTTCCGGCTCGTCGGGCGCACGCGAGCGCAAATGAATTCCCACGATGCTTTCACTGCGACCCGATACATCATTATCGGCCCGCGGAGATATCGCCGCTTGATAAACGATGAATCGTCTAACGCGCGACGCTACTAACGAACCGATCCGTTGCCCAGCGAAAGGTGCGCACAATGACTGCGGCGCGGCGTGTGCACGCGTCTCAGGTGTCATGTCGAAGCATGATTTTCATCGAGACGGGATAGCATTTTTAGCTAGAGTTCCGCCGCGGTGGAGGTGTGCGGGCAGCTTGACTGGCAGGCGAGTCGTCCTAGGCTGAAAGCCGGGTCACGAGCCAGCGACGGAGGTGCATCGATTCATTCCACTTTCTACGCGGTTGCTGGTCGAAACGAACCTGGGAGATCCTTTCTCGTGGCCTGGGAGTGGCCCCGGATGAGACTTGTCGGTTTAGAAACAATAAGCGTGTCCTCCTCTTCGGGTCCGACAGCCATGGACGCTCGAAGGAGATGCTCGAGAGCCTTTGACGAGCGAGTTTCTAATTTGAAAACGGGGAAACGAGATGGGGCTAGTGGCCTTTGATGTGCGGTCTCAGGAATTCTCTGGTTAATGGTTGCAGGACTTGTAGAAAGCTTTATTGATAACAGATGAACGATTTTCAGGGTGTTCTATTTTAATTGATCTACGTGTTACATTTCTTACTATTCAAAGATCGCTACGGTGCGATTGGTTAGAATGAGACCCTCTGTGTAGATGAAGGAGAATTCTCTGCCGTAACGCGACGGACAACGTTTTCAGGCTTGATTTATACAAAGAGATTAGTAGACGTTCTTGATCACACGGGCGTGGATCATCACCTCGTAGATCATTGTCCCGCGTAATATATCGACATCTCCATGGGACGATTATCGATGATCGGGCGTGTAAATCACGTCCAACGACCTTCGACCTCGTAATTTATTACTCCGTTCCATTACTTGGCCACGATGACAAGTCTAGCCCTACAATTATTTATGGCGAGATCTAATCGCATGCCGGCATCATTTTTCCCCCTTCTTAATGTGAAAGTCACTGTTCTCCGCCGTGACCGTGTCAGAGGTCTCGGCGTAAGCGTGAATAACCGAAGGTGCCTTGCAGACCTATCCCAACTATGCATTCCCCTGTCAAGAGCTATTTCCTATCAATCTGGAGCTTCTAAAGCGGCAACTTTTAATTATCAGCATAGCCATTTCAGTTGATATCTGTGCCAATGGCTGTATACGCTGTACAATGACAGTTAGAGGTTTGCTTATACGATATACGTGCTTCAGTAGGAAAATCGAGGACAGATTGGACCACCACGGTAAAAAGATTTAGTTTGCAGAGGCAAAAGTAAAGTGTACTGATCCATCGTTTTAATTTGCTTTCAGCAATAATAAGGGAGGCTCCTGGCAGCATGGGCAGAGTTCCCAGAGGTCGAGCCCCAGTCCCAGTCGACGTCACCACACACAGGAAGCAACCACGCCTCACACAGCCCCTGTTTCTGTGAGTATTTGGATCCCCCTCCCGGAAATGCGATTTTTTTTTTAATCTACGCTCTTGATCGCCCAATTACTCTGACTTCTCGCGGCTGCTCGGGAACGATAATCGGTTCGTTAATTAAACCCCGTGAGAACGAGAGTAAAAGTTGGAAAATTACGTTGCCTTCGTGTTCCCGTTGCTCCCATCGCACGCCACGCTGTAAAATTTAGTAACTATTCGAAATGAGAAGAGATTGATTTAGCTTGCTCTCAGTTGTTAACCGATCTCTACATTTTATTGCTTTAATGAACGCTGCGATTGCCAAGCGTGCGATGAGCAACGTTCTCGAGTGATTTAAACATTTCGAGGCTCCCACGTTCCTCCCCTTTAAAAGTTCCGCGGTCGATTCACCGGGCAGCCTTCCGTAACTTTCTTTCCCAAGGGGGGAAAGTCCTGAGCGTCTCTCTTGAACTTTTTAGCCACCTTATACCGCCCCGACGCGGTCGATAGAACGTTTCTAAGTGCTTGCCAATTCTACTGGAATCATCAGCGATTTTTCTGTGTCATTTCCAACGGGGATACTACCGCGGTTTTTGCCCCTCGGATTTGTACGCGCGAAATTGTTTCGTCAGACACGGCGAGAGTGTCCTCGATTTTTTATGAACGACTCGACAAATTTCACTGGGTCCTATGAAAAATGAAAAATCGCTGGGGGGGAGAGCGATACGTTCGGAACCGGCGAACCCTTCGTTATCCCAAATTAGCGATTTGTATCGGGTAATTTGTTGCCACTCTAGTGGCAATCCGAATTCCATTAATTACATCGTCAGGAATTCGTAAATTCGGAGAACGGCTGGAACTTGGACGCGTAACGATCCCAATTAATATCACAACCGAAGTGATAAATTGCCGCCAGGAACTGTTCCGTTTGCGGTGCGCGCACCGACCGTCCAGATAAATCCGCGAACTTGTAACAATGCGACGGCTAGCCGGATAAAACATTCACCGAGTTTAATTAAGCCGACCCCAAGCGATGCTGCTAGCCCCCCAGTTTCAAAGTTTATCCAAGAAACTCGGAAGAGGCGCGGTTCCGCTACCATTTCCGCCCTTCTTCGTACAGTACACACTGCCTCGCAGTGGAAGCGCTTGCTCGTGATTCTTGGAAGAGCAAACAGGATAAGCAAGCGCATTTTGATGCTCTTGACGATGAGTTTCGATCGCATAAAAAGATCGATCGAGTTTGCTATTTGTGCGGAAACAGTAATATTCCAGGAGTAAATGATTCGCGTGTACTTAACTCTGATGAAACTGAACAGAACGGGAGGATTGCCCATCAGGAGGAAATACCGCGATAGTAGAGTAAATAAATTTAGTTTTAACAATTTCTATCTAACCTTGCGCCAATTAAGCCGATTAATCGCGATCTTCTGATACTGCGCTAACAGAGTCTTCAGAATTCTCCAAAGATAAACCTTGAAACATATTGAAACGATCGAGCGATCAGCCGGTAACTAACGTGCAATTAAGTTCTCAATTACCTCTACACTTGGCAACATACTTTTTCCACTACTCAATGTTCCCCAAGGACCAATTACCTTCATTTCCACTCACGATCGTCCAAAAAAAAGTCTAATAACCCTCCTCGAGGACCTCCGTCGCTATCGGACCTGCAATGAAGCGATCGAGGTAGCTACGACATCCGGACGTATTACGTAATCGCTTCGAATTACGATAAGCCCTCCACGGCGTGGTGTACCGTGACGAGGGTGGCAGAATATTGCCCGCTCGTTTCTCGGTACCGTTGCGGGTAGGCACGTCCTGGGTACGATAACGTATCTAAGATTTGCATCGCCGTGGGGAATTCCACGATCTCGCGGCACGAATCTGGAATGCACCCGTTCACGTCGACGCTCCGTCTCTAAAAGCACGGATCGCGAATACATACCCGGGATCTCGATCCCGATCCAGGCGTGTCCCAGCAGAGAAGGTAGGCCTGCCAACCGGGAACGTCCGCGGAGAGATTCCCCCGAATCCGGAGCCGGCGCCTGTGATTTCTTTCGGCAACGGCGAACGTGCCGCTGGATATAAATATAACGGAGCCTCGGAGTCGCGTAACGCGACGTCGCGACGCTACTTTAAAAACCAGGTTGCCCGTGTTCCGGGACAATCCGTCACGCGCGCGACTATGATCGATATACCTTTCCAGGACGTTGCTTGGTAGGTACGCGCGGCGGGCGACCTGTAGGTTTCCGTCGATGGAGGGATCGGTAAATTATCGAGGAGGGGAAAAAACGCGAGGTCGCGAAGAGAAGCCGATGTCTGTGATATTTTATTGATGGATGTAGCGGCTGAAGTAGACGAAGTAGAAAGGATTAGACTTTCTGGAGGCAAGTGATTTATGGGGGTGCTGGGAAGCGTGATTGGAATCGGCTGGAAAAATCCAAGCGACAAGGAAAGATTTAATAGCCTGTTGTGCGGTTGCTTTTCAATTCTGTAATATTCGTTTGTAGTAACTTTTCGGGGGAGCTTCGGTGCGCGCTCTGTATTATAGATCCCTGTATTCGTTGATCTTATTATTCGGAGCTAAATGTGCCCTTTGATGCCTGTTGATGTATTTTGATTACGCGAGGAGACAAAGGATAGGGAATTAATGAAGCAACGGATCATATATGACATATGTTATTGTATAACAGGGCGTACAATAAAACCCATCGGATTACCCTCGTTAAGATAATCACGGAATTCGCGGCGCGGCTTATAATGCCCCTGGTCACGGTTACATCTAATTGTCAGATAAATGCTTGTCCCCGGTGACAGTAACCTGCGCACAAACGTGGGAGATGCAGTCAATTCGACGTGGCATTGTTACCGGTAATGTTAACGAACCGGCGTGCACTGTCGTCACTGTGAATGATGCATGTAGGTCGTTGTCAGTCACCATACGGTGCACACGTACAGTCAAACGCAGTAATGCAATCGATATATTAACATGGTCCAATTATAAGTCGAGTGTAATTGAAGTAGTCGATGAAATTCTGTCGACGGCTTCCTGTTCTGCGCGTGAAATATCGGTTTCCATTTTTATCCCCAGAGGCCTATATTATTCATAGTGAAGTACTATATTTTCTAATTTGATTAATATCGGATATGAATGCACGTATACATAGTATACAGTAATTATATAAGCGAGGATCGATGAGGTCACGGTGTTTCGTTTCTCGCCTTAGTTGTTGGTTCGCCCTCGTGTTTAAAGTTTGCGTTAAAGGCCGTAGAAGTCAGTAATCGAGTGGATCAGAGGAAGGAAAGGGATATAAAGAAAATGGGAAGACGTCGACATAGGGTATCGTGACAATTGAAACATTCGAATATACCGAATATGTGGGTATAATTAATGCGCCCACTCGTATGCAAACGCAATGCACGTGCATCGGCGTGCATTCAAGCTCATGGCTGAGACGTCACAGGCGTCGACCATTATTCATTCGGCCGTTCTATCATCTACCGCTTCCGAGGAGGAAATTACGAATCTCTTGTCTAGCCGATCGAGCGTCTGACGTCCATCCTTGGAAATAATTTCGCGACTCCCCCTTCAAATGTTTAATCACTTCCAGTTGATTGATGTTTAATTACCGAGGTTGAGAATCATCGACGACTGGAACCTTGATCGATCTTCGGGGACGTTATTTATTAATGGTAGCTCGATTATCGGATAACTTCCCGTTAAAAGTTCCGAAGGTTAATGCACAATTTTCAGCCGGCTACTCGGTAGGCGCCGATGCCTAAGATTCTTCTTGTCGGAACGCGACAGTCGAACTTAAACGCTGGAAAATCCCGTTCGCTCGTGCAGCTTTCACTTTACCAAAACGTTATGCACTTGTGCCTTTCCACGGACCACGAATAAAAGTAGTTTCGAGCGATCGGGTTGCACGGCGGTCCGGGTCCGTGCAGAGGCACAAATAAGCGCGTATCGATCCGCTCTGGTATCGTATGTCCCTTCGTTAAATCAGATTTTCTTTCACCGTAGTAGATGAACTAAATGCGTAATCGATTAGTGTTTGGAATCCCAGCGAATCATGCCAAGACACTGAAATCGTACAGATTAATAATTCTTCGATGACCTCGCTAGCCTCGAATTATCGGCGCTCTGTGCAATTTAGGACCGAGGTGTACGTAGATTAAAGCCTCCGACAGCTACATGCAAATGCTCTCAGAGAACTGTAAATTAGCCCCCTGACAACCGAGCCCTGAAACGAAAACCTGTCCGTGCGGCCCGGGCCCTCGGAACGAAAACCTTCACTGTACGCCCGGGCGGTATAGGAAATACGGCTTTAGGGCCCGTACGAGATACGGTGACGGGCGGCAAGTGGAAAACTGAGGGCCCGTACGAGATTCGGAGGTAGGCGACGAGTGGAAAACTGAGGGTCCGTACGAGATAGGTACTGAGGTGGTCGTCAATGGATTAAGGTTCGACGCGACTCAAAAATTCTGCCGAGAATACTTGGCTCTATTATAGACCGACGCTTTCCAGCCGTCGTTTATAACCCCCTCAATTGGCTACTCGATGCTCGAGGAGACTGCTCGTACATCATGTCAAACGTATTTGGAACTAAATCAGTGAGAAGAGATAATGAAATTGGGGAACAAGTTAGGAACTGCAGTGGCTATAATATGAACTTTGTGCCCCTAAAAAGGCAACTTGTGGGATCAAAGAAGACACCGATTTAAGTGAGGAATTCTAACACCACAAATTCTATGAATTTTAAATAGTACCAACGTGAGAATTTTGGACCATGAATTTTGAATAGTATCACTGTGTTCGGAAAGGGCACGACCTACTTCTGGTAATCTTGAAGAGTATTAAACATAAACTTGGAGTTACGTCGATATATGGGTTAGACAAAATCTTCAAAGACCTCAAAGATGAAGATATATGCTATACCTCATGTATAGTTTCCTTATTCTTCAGTATTGTTATCCTCTAAGAGATACGATACAACATGCATATTAGAATACCTACATCGTTTCAGACGAAATAGAGTTTGCCAGGGTTCAGGTGAAGACATTGATGGCAACAAAATATCGATCGACCGTGTATACACCTTCCGGTATTCTAAACGAGCTTGGACCACATTTCTGTCCAAGGCGGTCTATCCAAAGGGAGGTCGAGAAGTCACTTGACTCCTCGAGGACGAGCATTGTCCGCGTCACTCGGTGCACAGCGAAGGAATTCAGTGCACCGAAATGTCTCGATGCTATTGTCCCGGTCTCTTAATTACGGACGGTTGCTTCGACTGATTCCACTTCCATTTATTGCCTTTTTGCCTGTTGCCCTCTTCGTGGGACCCCTCAGCTTCTCTCGACCTGTCGAGAAACCTTCAAGTTACTAATAATAATAGTTTAATTGTTAGAAGTAAAATCCACTTATACAGAGAAAAAGTGGCGATAAAAAGTGGCAGTAAGCAATAAAGCTCTTAGGTATAGAGGGTTGATTTCGCAGATATCCCACAGCTAATTAATTAGGACTTAATTCAGACAAAATTTTAGATTTAAAAGTGCGCAGGGAGTCGGCAAAAATATCAGCGTTTAACGCCAGCTGGTTAGCTGTATTACAGACTCTGTTTAGCGGGTCGGTCTTCGCCAGATTCGATCTAAAGAACCTGATATGAAAAAGGTGTTTGTACCGGAGTGATCTAGCCTGATCGTTGAGTCCCACCGGACCTAGAGTACCAAGGCAGTCAATCTCATCGAGCAGCAAATTTCGCTAAAGTTCAGTGTTCCCTGCCTACTTTACTCGATGCACCCGAAATTGCCGTGACTAAGCAAAAAACACTGAAATATGTTCATTTCAAATTTCGATGAAGCGTTTACGTACTTCTAAAGCAGACGAACTTAGAGGGTACGTATTTTTGGCTCAACTGTTTCAGCTTCAAAGTTTCAGCCCACGGTGGCATCTCGAAAAGTATTACAGGGGAAGAGGAGTCCATGATTCGATCGACTGGTCTACCGATACCCGGAAGTTGTGTCAATTTCGAAACATGGCGCCCCTAAAACGTCCCCTAAAAACTTTCACAGTGAATTTCTTCGGAGCGATGCAGGTTCCTCAAGCAAACACGTGCTGTGCAGATTCAAGAAACTGATTAAGCCGTAACCCCGTTACGCTGAACTCGATTGTAACGAAACGCCAGAAAAGTCGCGAATTTCCTAATTAAGAAGCAGCGCCCTGATACTGAATACACGCGTTAAAGGTATATACCGGTGAACGGAGGCGGGAGCCGCAAAAAGATACTTTACAACGTTGAATATGCACATACCATGCGAGGATTCGTGCTAACCTTTAATTAAAACTTTTAATTAAGGTCGACGCGATGCAGTTCGATAGTATGTATCTATCGTCGGTGCACGCGGTGATCCTTGTAAGTGCACACGTACCACGGAGACAGATTCAAAAGTTGGATGGGACACCGGGAACCGAAAGCGAGCCAACGAAACCGGGCGGTATGGGCGCGTAATGAAAATATTGGTCTTTGTGCGAGCGTACGGGGCGAACCATTTAAATTCAAATTTATAAACGTCTGGACCGCGAAATTTCGGCCACGAAACAAACCCTGCCATTCGGAAAATATTTATTGACGGTGTTTGCCTCTGTTGCGGGACGCCGCGGTACGTGATCCCGAATCGCGGTCTGAATCACCAACCGAAAGTATGAAATACATTCCCCGGCTCGTTCCACGAAGTTACCTTGCAAAAACGGATCCACGAAAAAGAGAAACAACACGCAGTTTTTGTTATGTTTTGTCATGTTTTGTTAAAACTCTCTCTTCTTCATGCCCTCTAGCGACACTCACACTTATCTGCACTCTCACGGTCTACACACGTACACGCATTCCTCCCATACATACCACAGTTTTCTTCGAAAACGCATCTCTGCTTTTACATTCTTGCGAACCTTCTTCTATCGTCGTAAATTTTAAGAGAGACACGGTACTGATACTCTATAAGAGACTTTATAAAGCTCGATGCTTCACCGAATTCGTACGAATCTCGTAATAGGTCCCTACGTGTTTGTTTTCTTCACTGTAACCGGTAACCCAATTACCATTCTCATTCGAACGCTCTGAAAAAATTTCCTCGCGATGTTATCGCGAAGCAGAGGAAGCTGCGCGACAAGAGAACGAGCACGCAAGAGCGATATTTTAAAAATAATTGGGCCGTTCTCTTTTTCTTTGTTCCCAGTTTGTTGCAAGACATTAATTAAGCGACGCGTTCGTGACTGCGGACGGACGGAAGTTTTATTAAAATATTAAAGTACAGTGCGTAAAAATGTCGCTTGAACGAGCGGGCTTTAATTAGCAGAACGTCGTGGTAGCCGAGGAGATGGTCGTACATATAATCAGGCTTTGTGGCATCGTGCCATTTGCACCCCTTTCATTTCTGCGGTGCGAGGAACCCGCGAAATGTATGCGACGGACAGATTTTCTACCGTTGCTCGCGACAACGAAGAAACTGCCTCGATACATGGGACACATTGACGAAACTACCTCCATTTCGGTGATGTTCCATTGCATCGAAGCTCAGAACAAGAAATTCTGTGAAATAGCTTGACTCCTATCTATCTTAAAGACTTAATTAAATATACTACGTTGGCAGGCGATTAAATAACTCGTTATCCAGGATGAATAATTTGGTGCAATAGCCGACTGTTATACCACTTCCTTAAAAGCTGGTAAACGTTGGAGAAGTAATGTAATATTGAAAAGGGTGCCTAGAAGAAGATGAGAAAAGAAGTTTGAGTGGAGTGAAGAAAAAGGGGTGGCAACTGGCTAAGTGTGTGGGTGTTATTTCGCGCAAAGATGTTGAACATTCATTGAGCATTAACCCTACACTGCACATTTCATTTGTGCAAAAAAATAATTTCTAACGTAGATTTTGCCTGTGAACCCAGGAAAAATAATGAAAAATTCTGGGTTACGTGTGTATGTTTTTATTTAAATTAATGTACATGTATCATATCAGCCACATCGTGCAGTTACATTTAATGATGTGCTTTATTGATTATGAAATTTTACAAAAGAATTATTTTTGTTCAGACAGAAGTGCAAGCAAACTTTTTTACATTTTTTAAATGAAAATGATTTGCATTTTGCACAAAATAACGGTACCTATTCAATGCAAAAAAAATGTCCCTGGTTCTCTTTTATTTTGAACTTAAAGGTGGTGTGTCAGATCGTCTACAGTGCGCAGTGTAGGGTTAAAATACATATACGTGTTGGAAATAGGGCGAGCATTAAATAATTGAAGGCAATTGCGAATTGAATACTGCTCCCTGCAGTTGGATAGCTTTGAAATAATCTTGCTATCTTTACTAGCCATCCTAATAATCTCTGTCTACGATAAGTGGATTATTAAATCAAATATATTCGAGTAGCAGCGTCCTTATCGCGTCATAAGCGTGGAGTAGCATGCAGCTTGGTTGCTACCAGTCGCATCCCATTGTTCAACATGGCCAGTAAGAAGAAACGTTGAAGTTGAACGTAAATAGAAGCGCGATACCATAGTCAGGGATAACATCGAGGCTATCCACTTGGCGGCGTTCCACTTGTGAAATAATTCGCTAACGAGATACTCGATCGAATATTCAGCTATTATAGACTCCTTTCGATAAGCGTGTCTAGATGGGAGCGATCGGGAGCATTCGTGCGTGTCGAATCATGGGAAAGATCGACGGGCTCGCTACTTTCCCGCGTGAGGTTATCAGCGGGTTATTGCATCTAGTATTTTGATCGAGGCTTCGCGCAACTTATACCGTGGCAACGTGTAAAATAATTCCGATTATGTTTCCGTTGCAGCCGCTGCACGATCAACGCTCGAGCGCGTACGCGGGAAAGGATAGAAGACGAATTCCTGAGCTGAGCAAGGCGCAGAGGCGTATCAAAGCGTCGAGCACGCCGGCCCTCTTGGATCGCGATGTGGAAAGGTGAGTTATTTTTGAATCAACATTATAATTCACTGGGACCTCGGGGGACATCGCGGTAGAGTGATTTTATCGGTGTTCGAGTCGCGTGAAAAAAAAGCGTCATGGCCCTCTGCGCTCGTGTCTGTCTCCTGAATCGTTCTTCCCGCGACGTCCATTTCATCTCTAAAGTTACTTATTCACAAATTTCTTTTAGAAAATCGTTGATTGGTAGTGTTGAGACACTAGTCAACATGAAATGTTACTTTAAATCGAGTGGATCGATCGGTTTCAGAGAAGATATAGAGGAGTAGCATTACTTCTGTTGGTATAATAGGAAGTAATGCTATGCGACATACATTATGTAGTACGTTCGAGTAAGTGTGCGGCCCTCGTTGACGAGGTCGGTGTTCCGCGTCTCTTCTGGTTGCGTTTGTCTTCTCCTTTCGCCCTTCCGTCATTTTGTCTCGTACAAACACCTGGGGTACGCGAGATAAGTTATGAAACCTGCTCGTACCATGCCCCGTGGGCTTCGCGCGAAAATTTTCCTGTTTCAGGAAGCTGTGTTTGCCTCAGACAAAAATATTGTGCAGGCAAATATTGAAGTAGCGCTATTGGCTTCTCTCGCGCGAGACAAACACCATAAACGCCGAATTTATTTGCTCTCGGTACACGTTTATTTTTTAGTTTTAACAATATCGACTTGCACCACTTGGCTGTATAGAGGATATAAATCAATAAGCAGGGGAAAAGAGAAAGCAAGCGGAGTAGCATAAGAATCCCTCGTAGGAAAAAAATTTCGATGATCACTTCCGAGCGTATCATAGGACATTTTAATCTCACTGTTTCCCTCCTCTTGGAAAAAGAATGACAAGTTTAAATGTCACGGGGACAAAGAATGTCGCTCGCCGAAAACAGTGGTTTCCACTTTGCGGGATTATCGATAACGCGGAGGAGGGGATAGCAACGAGGGGCTAAAAATAGTTGAAAAAAGGCAGTTCATCGAAGAGCAGAAGCATAGATCAAAGGGGCCGGGATGATCGCGTTCAGATTCGTTTGAAGTGCCTCCTCGTGCTTTCCCGCTTTCCAACGTGACCTCTTGATCCCTTCGGCGTGTCTCGCAGCTAGGGTTCTTTGCCGAGGCAAGAATAAAGACGTTATTTCGAATGACCCGCCACGGTGCCATCGACTTTGTAACTGGACGAACATTCATCCGGTCGTTGCACTAATTACAACGTGAATGGAGGATCTCCAGCGACATCTTCTCCAGTTTCACGGACGCGCGTCCCTTTGCTTCCGGTTCGTCTCGCCGGGGAATTTTCCCCGTGAACGTTTCACGAAGAAGCTACTGTCCTCGGGAATATTTGCCGCGAAGACCGCGGCGAGGCGTGTTTAATTCTTCAACCGTTACCACCTCGTGTATATTTCTCAAATTTAAAAGCACAGCGGATGAATTTTTAACTCTCATTCCGCAATGTGCTGGTAATTCCGCAGAGTTAGTAATAATTTAGTGGAACGTTAAACCACTTCGCTGCGAAACTTTTCACCGCTCGGCAGTTCCAACAATGAGCCGTGGCTCGGCATTATTCTAATTCGAAGTTTCAGGACATAGTAAGTTCCCCTTTCTTAACTCGGTCGAGTCGCTTCGCTTCCACTTTCGCTCCGTTTAACACTACGAACTTCCCCTCGCTCGTACACGAATGTTTCGCGCTCGAACCCCGCGGTTCCAAGGCGATGGAACGGATTTAGAGAAAAAAGAAAGCATCGCTCCTCGGCAGAATCCAATTAAAGATTCCGCGATGCCGACGATACTTCCGCGCGAATGTAAATCAACGTCTGCGGCCCGAGCATTCGAGCGATCACTTTCACGAGATTTTAATTGTCTTTTCGAAGTCTGATCGCTGTTCCCCAAGTCGCTCGTTTCGCAGCATTTCTACCGGAGATTCTTTCGCCGGGGAATAATTTAATCCTCCCCGCGAGGTTATTTTGTAATTCGTCGCAGAAAAAAAATGGACGAGTCTGGAGAGGCTCTTCAAAGAGGAGTGTCATCTTTTAATATTCTTCGGCTCGGCTGCGGCCTCAACTCATCTCGCGACCTATTCAAGAGCGAAACTTTACCCCCGACTACCTCGTCGGGCGTAGGAAACTTCCTACTTTCCATCAGTCGTGTAGAAGTATTATGAAGTTTCTCTTTATCGGCCCTTTCCCTGAAATTCCCGGTCTCCGTGAAAAATTCCTACACGGAAAATATTTTCAGGCCAAGTGCTCGAGAGCTTCCCGCACTTTACAATCTGCGATCTCGTCACGATCCTTTCGCGATATTAGATCAGAAGTTTCTGCACGAGCGATTACGAAACTTGCGATTCAACCACCAAATTTCATCATTCCAAACGTCTGTGCAGTACCGTCAAAATATCAAGGTGTAACACCCGCTCGTGCTGCAGCTAGGTTTGTACACAGATCGATAAGAATGTAAGTTACGGCACATCCGTGCCACCTGTTCTGGCACATAAAAGTTATAAATCGGGGGAACGACTGGCGAGTTTGCCAAGAGACTAGTGCGCCATGAAAAATAATAATGTCGCGAACGTGACCGCCGTTTCCGAGCTTCCGTTTAGTGGCGTACATAGTACCTACCTTTACAAAATTTTCGCGAGTTTCCAGGAATACGCGGGGATTTGCATCAGACCCTTGTAAACCTTTTAGCCATTACTGGGCTACAAATTCTCGCGGTTCGTGGGATTTTTAGAACATCTTACGAGCTCGGAGTATCAAGCATCGAATGTTTGTCTTCATCTGTGAAGAATTATCTTCCGAGCAAGGTATCGCGTAAAAGAGCTGGCAAGCCGAGCATGATTTATCGGAACGGGAAGTCTAGAAATCGGTTTAGACACCTGGAGATCTAAAAGTCGAACAGTGATCGAAGGAAGATCGTAGCACGGATACAGAGACGGTCCAACAAACGAGAGACCGGACACGGGTAAGTGGCAAAAAATGGGGAACGGAGGAAACGAGGACGCCGACAGGGATTAGCAAGAACGACGGAACGCGTGGTAGGTGCACCGTGTCAAATTTGTACGTGGAAGGTGGCGCGTCCCTGAAGGGAGAGTAAAAATTCCGGCGATTAAAAGGGGAACGAGAGAGGAGCAGCAGGCCACTGTCACTACAATGGATAAATGGTACCTTTTGTGGAGACCGACGGCTCTTCTTAGCCGCTCCTCTCCCGCCCACGAACCCCCCGAACCAACGGGACGGGGAGAAAAAAAGGAGGGAGCGAGGGTGAAACACGCGGCGGAAGGAGAGGAGCGAAGGAAAAAGAGCGTCGGTGGAGGGAGAGGCGAGCAACCCTCGGCTCGTCCGTTTATACCTGAAGCGACCCTTGAAATCTGTTCTCGGAAGAGTTCATGAGGTGCACTGGCACACGAACTCCGGCACGCACACACGTGAGCGGCGTTGGTCCTCTGTGTGGCCGGCGAGGCCTTCAGTCGCCCGCAGCTCGTCGTTCAATGCACTTCCTGTGCAAGAGTGGTACCGGGCGATTTTCTTATTTTCGAGAGTGCCCCTTTAGCTTTTCGCACGCTCCTCCTCCCTGAGAGCGGGAAGTAGCATCGTGCTCCACGGATACACTTGCACTCGTACCTCGAAACCCGCCAACTAGTGTAGTACCACCCTCGCTCGACGGTCCTTCCACCTGGTCTTCGCAGCGAACATCGAATATTTATCTCATAGCGAGCACTGTTTTTTAAAACTCGACTAGTTCTAGAGCTGTTGTTTTTTTTTTTTTCACTTGAAAGGTAGTCGTGTGTGAAAATGTGGGCGCACGTGAACGCTTCCTTGGATCAACAAGTGACGGTTGCTCCTTGAAGCTCGGTGTACTGGGGATAGACTTTCAAAGTGGAAGGTATTCTGGTGCTCAGCAAGGTTTCCATGAATATCGTTGTGCCACGAATCGTATAAGCCTACAAGCGTCACTGGCATACAAACGCATACGGACAAAGGTGGTTTGGTGTATCATCCGGTGGTTCCAGTCGCCTGCAGACTGTCACTCGACGCATTTCCTGTCTAAAAGTGGTTGCGAGTGGTTCTTGGTGTGCATAATAATTTCGTGGGCCTTAGCGCGTTAAAGTGACCGGTATAAGTGGAAACTTGGTGAAATAAGAATTCTTTTTGGTACAAACCGCGGTAAATGGAGGTCAAGTTTTTTCGAAATATTTTGAAGCGGTTGAGATAGTTATTAGTCTCGTTATCTGTTTTGTGGCAAGAATTGAATTTCAAATGAGTTTAAGTGAACGAAGAAGTGTGTACGCGTTCGTGATGAGTTTCGAGGGATAGAAGGATTAAGGGACTTAAAATGGTGTTTCAACAAGGAATAAGGAAAGCCGGATAAGCATTACTCTGAAAGGGGAAGAGGATCGATCGGAATCGTCTCCATGATGTGGTACGTGACGCTGCGCAATGTTTCCCCATTAATCTGACGCGGCGAAAAACCGGTGTATGAAAAAACGTGTGTATGAAAAAACGCCAGCAAAATGAAAAATCATAACATCTGCGTCCCGTTAACGCTCTGGATTTACCGCTTTCGCGTTTCCAAGGGCAAAAACTATTTTTTCTCGATGTAATTACCGCGGGGGTAATAAAAGCAGTGCGTTAATTACCTCGAAGTATGCAGGATATTGTTAGGAGTAGTAGAAAAATATACAGGATGGTTTCGCAGAAACGGAACATCTACTTGCCTTCTTCGATGATTTCATCAGGCTAACGAGGGGCGAGGATTATTATACTTCCAAAAGTCATTAGTCTTCAGACCGAAATATCCCATCGACGTTTCTCTTTCAAAACCATACTTCTCTTACATGAAATTCGAAAGATTTAAAGCCTCTGAGCATTGAAGAATTTACGCACACCTTTAAACAGAAAGAACTCGCCAGGGTGTTCTGTTTCCATCTAAATCACCCTTTATACGTGTGCCTTTTTCTAAGACTCGTGTTTCACCGCTGGTGGCGTTCCTAAATTGAAAAGGCCCGCCTAATTACCATAAAATTTTACGATAGCTGAGCGAGGGTCGAACATATATATCTTTCGGTCGCGTTCGTGGAACGCGATGCACAATCGCAGTTCGAGAAATTGTAATCGAACACCGGACGGCTGGCGAAACGCTTTCGAAATCTTCGCTGAGAAACCGCGGGTTTCCGTTTCCAAAGTGGCCTGACAGACAGAGGCTGTTTCGTGACGGCGTCGTTTCCGTTATGCAGCTCCGGCCAGTCATCTCGTCAGCTGCTGCACTCCGGTGTTCAGCTCCATAAATTGGAGACGGCAGACGCGAGGCGTACCTTCGTGATCTATCAATTTTACGGCGAGTCTCCTGCGGAGTCGCAGCAGGAAGGAGCGGTGTTAAGTTTCCTGCGGCACGTAAATTGTTTTCCATCCGCGATCACAATGGGCCATTGATTAAACCGATAATTGAATCAATCGATGTCTCAGCCGCGCATTTAATCGAGCCTCGCGAACCATTCAAGAAACGGGTCAAGTATCGAAGTGTTCGGATAATAAGAATTTTTTTCAAAACGGAACTTGACAGTCGAACTTGAATATTTCCAGAAGTATATTACGTTGCATCTCATATTTGAAAGAATTCCGCTTTCTAAACGGATTAAGAAGGCTTCTCGTGTAACAGACCCCGAAATTTATGATTTTTTTTTTAAAAAGCTATTGTTAATATTGTATTAAACTCTTTTGGAATATAAGGAGGCATCTTTAAACTTGTAGAATCTTTTTTAGCACCTGTGTAGTACCTGTCACAGTCATTTGATTGCAAAAAGAAGAAAATTTTCTTAAAATTA
Organism: Andrena hattorfiana; assembly: GCA_944738655.2. Taxonomy (NCBI): domain Eukaryota; kingdom Metazoa; phylum Arthropoda; class Insecta; order Hymenoptera; family Andrenidae; genus Andrena; species Andrena hattorfiana. Next base: position 19,131,745 of record OX122889.2, on the reverse strand, counting down.
AATAATTTACGCTGGTACTGAATCTAAAATTTTAATTTCAGTTTTTATTTATAATACTTTTTTTCGTCGATATAAAGAATAATATGAAAAATTTGTCTAAGGAAAAAACTTACTTTTTCTTTCAAACGCTATAACTTTCAATTTTTCATTTTTTTCCTTTAAAGTGGATCAATCCCAGCGTAAACTATCTATCTATAAGAAACTTCCATTTTTTTTTTGCAATCAGATGACTGTAATAGATGCTACACATCCCGCCAACAGGAGTTACGTCGTCGAAGAGGTGGACAAAATTCCACAAAAATTAATAAATAATAAGAAGGATCGACATAAAAAAATATTTTCTGCAAGTTTAAAGACGCCTCATTATATTTCAAAAGCGTTTAATCCAACATGACCAAAAGTTTTTTAAAAAAAATTCTTAAATATCAGTTACTATTGGGACTGTTAGATGAGAATTCCCCCTTAACGAAACTTCGAGGTTTGAAAGGAATACAAAACTTGTCGCGTGTACATAATCGATTTTTCGTTGAATGTTTTTCTCGGTCCCAAGAATGAAGTTGATAGGAGTTACATCGTTAACGGTATAAGGAAGCGATAATAACTCGTCACTGTGTTGTTTGAACAGTCGACAGTGGTCGGGTGACGAAGAGGACGAGGGAACGACCGGTCACGTAACAACCGAGCATCCTCTGGCGGAGGCGACTATTCCCTTGGTCTCCCATTCGCGCCTGCAAGAGCAGCCCTCCAACTTGAGCACCAACATCTCTGCCACTTCCGGGCCTCAGAATCCTTCCCGCTCGAGCACGCAGAGCCAGCAGGAAAGCGTTCTGCAGAAATTCAGGAAGAGCTTCTCCCTGAGGTTCCACAAAAAGGGCAGCAAGGAGAGCAACGAGAGCGAGTGTCCGGCGGACGATAACGACGGATCTGGCCCCCTGGACGAGGAAGAGGAACGGGAACCACCGTCGATTGTCGTCGAGCAGTCCTCTCAGCACAAGGAGGACACCAACAACGACCAGAAATTCCGGTAGGTTAAGCACATTTTCACCGGTCCAGCTTTTTCCCCATAGAAACTAGCGTCCTTTAAAAGGGAAACGAATGTACAATAATAACGTTGAAACTATCTACCGCAGGTTCGGCCCTCTTGTGTGGAGAAGTAGCAAGGAGAGGAAAAAGGCCAGCAAGGCGGCTAGGAATGCGAAATGCAATAGCGGAGACAGTGGAATACAGATCGAGGTAAGGGAATGCCACGTTCAAAATTAGATGCGGTGTACTTTATCTCTAAGTCCGCATTTCCATTTGAAAAGAGGGATGGATAATATCGAAGCTGAAAGCCAAACGGATCACAGGAGCTTACAGTACCCCGTTCTTTTAAATATTCCATTCGAGAATTAAAAATAATTAGGTCCCCCTGTGAATATTGCCTTGGCATAAAGCGTCGCGCCAGTCGAAGGGCTCTACGGGAAAGTACGAATAATGAAATGAATTGTATAAACGATACAGATGGTATCTGGTGGAGCATTGACTGGGGGCAGTGGTGGTGGAATGATGGGGGGTGGTGATAGCTCCGAGTCCCACGACACGGACGTCCAAGACGAGACGGACAGCCCTCCAGCCCTTCGTAGGCGAGTCGCCGACAAATCACGGCCCCAGTCCGAGCTCATCAACCAGATACTGATCGACAAGTTTAAGGTAAAGACTGCCGCTCTTTGCCCCGTTTCCCGCTACACGCTGTATTCACATTTATATTAACCAGTGTTATATACCAATAACATCGGTGTTGCCTGAGAAGCTTCACTGTCGGTTCACCCGTACCTAACGTAATCAATCGAACCTACTGCACCACCAAGGAAAATTGTTTTGCACTTGATTATACTTAAGAGTATAAAAAGCATTTCAATAAAATTCGATTCTACCGAAATTTACGAATGCAAAACAATCTTCCGTCGGTAGCTAGACTTAACGACAACTAATTCACTCCGAAATGCTAATAATTACGCGGATATCGCAGTTAGAATTAAGGATCAGTGGTCACAAAGGGTTACAGTGATATGTATAAGCATTTGAAAGCGAGTCACTCTTTTTGTTTAATTTCTTGCGCAGTTTTTATCCTCGCCGTGACGCTACTCTCTCGGCCGTGATTTATAACTGTTATTAAGAGCATCGCGCATTTGTAGTCATTATCAGACCGCGCGTATGACTGTTTCCTTCGGCACAATAACTCGCATTACTCACGTTTGTGTACGGTTTAGCCACGCTCGTACAGATCACTGACTGTGGCTGATAGGCGGCGAGAGAATATATCGCGCTAGCCAGGATACGAGGAGAGGAAGCACAGTCCTGGTTAGTTGATATCGAGCTGTTCGCCCAAGCGAGCACGATTTATGGAATCGTGCGCTAAAGTCGAATCAGAGCTGCTCGCTCGCCGCCGTCGTCTTCGTCTACGTACATACAGTTCGTTTTCATCTGCACGACGGAACGCGACCGTGTTGCTTTCGGCAAAAGTGTATCTTAAACCTGACACAGTGAAAAAAAATCCAACACAGAACTGAAACATTTATAAGAATTCCTAGTCGACTCTGTTCTTGTCTTTAGAAAGTGAAAACGGCAAAAGAACAGCGTTTAAAGTCACGAAGGCCTGCTCTCTAACGTCATCGCGTACGTTCTAATTGGCGAATTGCTAATCTCTCTGTCGCGTGATCGCGAAATTGCGACTGTATAACGAATCTGCTACAAGTCTCTGTGCGCCTCCGCATTAACGAAATCCGATGGAGCGTGTCTATAAAAAGAAAGGTGGGGAGCAGAGTTATCCGGAGGACACGGTTTAGCGTCACGCCCAGGAGAATCGCGCGTCCTCGCTATCCAACGAAAATTAACGTAGACGCGAGCGCTAACGAGGATGTGTAACACTTTCAGGCGGATCTGCAGAGTCGAACGTCCAGGCACCAGCATGTACGGAGAACGAACAGTGATTTAGGAGGTCAGAGGTTACTACAGTGGGACACGAGGTCCGGCTACAGCCACGCGCACAATTATCGAAGGATGCTGTCGACTCCTTCGCCTATCAAGACGAGGCCTCCCAGGCTGAGTCCGAGGCACTCCTCCCATGACATCGTTACGCCAAGAAGGTGCGTTGTACGATCGTGAATTCATACTCGCGCCCTCGCACCCTTTATCGCAGACGCCTCATTGACTATTTCCCATCTGCGGGCAAGAGCTTTCTAACGAGAAATCTGGAAACTTCCTGGAGCGATCGCCCTGCCAGAGAATATTTGGAATTTCGATTACCACTTAGTCAGACTTTCACTGCTATTATCGTGTACGGCGACCGCTCGAGTTCCGCGGGAGACACTTGCGCGCAATCGCGTTCGTCGTGGCGAACGCGTGGATAATCGTAGCGACACTGCCGCCCTAAAAACGATGGAAAAGTCCAGGCGCTTCGTTACCGTTGTTTCTCCCCTTTTCCCCGAGCGAGAGCGATCGAATTGCCGATATTCGGGCGGGCGCTACACCGACGGCTAGCCGTTTCGTTGTTGTTCTCCCTTCTTTTTCAATTTCTCTGTCAACCCGGGGCGAATCATAGCACGACATTAGATAATCATCAAAACAACAACTCCTTGAAAAATGTCCTTGACGAAATTTAAATTCTTTATTCTCGAACCTTTCCAGTAAATCGAGGGAGAATAGTGGTAGGTAGACGGGTATTATAACAAACCACCTTCTTTCAATTTTTCCTCGTAAAACAAGTTGATCTGCCACGCATAACAATGTACGGAGTGGTTCTTCCGCGACGACGGGCATATACCACCGTAAGAACAAGCCGTTTTATTTGTTTTGCATACAGAACCACGTAGCTTCGGCTCGCATGTACACAGAACAAGAAATGCCAATATTACCAATATTACAATCGTTGCTCGCGATCGTCTTTAAGCTCTCCTTGGCCGGCGACTTTAGCGTTGATTAGTGGATTGATTCAATTGTGGGCTGTAATAGCTGCTGGCGATAATGGACAGCAGTTAATTATAATAATGGAAAAGGAGGATAAGGGAATGAGCGATTGCTCGAGGCAGGTCAGTTTGCAGAACCACTCTGTATACACGTGTATACCTTGTCGTGTGTATATATATATATATACTTACCTATTGTAATTCGTTGCTGAATGTTGTATCGATGCTTATACGTAAACACAAGCTTGTTGATCCTCTACCCGAACGTGTACGAGGGTGAGGAAGAAGATTAATAGCGATTTTATTCTGGTCTCAGTAACGCGAAAGGGAGGAGTTCTCGGACAAATTTGAGGCGTTCACTTAGCCAGCCACTGGGTATCAATCAGCTATCACCTTTGATGCGCACCAAAACTGCAGGTAAAGCTAACACTCGCGTCGATTTAGAGTCGGATTCACCGGCTGACACTGTGCGAGTTCTAACGTAGACATCTTCTTCGCTTTCCTCTCGAGCAAACGAGCAATTGATCCGCGCCTTCTATTTACCATTGTTAACTGGAAGCTACGATGATTGCGCTTTGATTCTCTCTCTCTCTCTCTCTCTCTCTCTCTCTCTCTTTTTCTCTCTCGCTGTGTCCTATTACGTACCTGGTTACCTTTCGAAGGTACTTGAAAAGTATACGGCACGATAATTAGTGTAGCGCATTGCTCGTTTGGTTGGTGCGAAAGTCCACTGGTAGCAAGCCCTGTTGACGAAGAATTAGTGCACACTTTCTACTCCAATGGTATCCAGTTTCTCTCTAGACACCACTTCCGAGAGTGCTCTGAATTAGCATGCACCCTTGTAAAAGTCCGAAAGCATTCACCGTTGTAACAGAACGCACCCGTAAGAAGAGTTTTTGACAGTAAGGAATGCGGATACGCTCCCGTATTAAACGTGTTGATATATCTCTTCGTTCCGTAAGGACTGCTTCCTGTGAATATATACGCTTTTGTTTGCAAGCCGCAGTAGAAGCTAATTATTCTCGAGGAGCTTCGCGAAACGTTTCTTTGCGCGAGCAAGGCACTCCTTTGACGTCAGCAATTCCATTATCGTTAAAATCCCGACACAGTTTTCACGAAGCTCTGGCCAGATAATTAGTTTGTCCCCCCGTGAAACATCATAAACGATTTTTTTTAATCTTTCGCTGCCAACGCCTACGATGGATACCTGCAGGGTGATTTATCGACTATGTGAATGTTCGTCTCGTACCGCGAGCTAAAGATCTAAGAAATACAAGCGACCGGCGGAACTCAATGCACGCCAAAACAGAGCCTCGAAACTGCTCGTGCATGCCATTCGTTCGCGTGATAAGAACAATCCCCTCTGTTTGAAACCAGGCGCGAGGTTGCCCGGTGGAAATGTCCTGTCGGAGGACGAACAGGACGGGAGAGGTGGAACGTCCGACGACGAGATGATGTCCGATTCCGAGTCGTCCATCGCCTCCTTAACGGACAGAAAGAAGTCCTTCGAGCAGACGATGGACGAGGAAGTGGTGATCCTGGCTGAAGCTGTTTGGGACCACGTGGCGATGGAACCGGAGGAGCTGGCTTTTCGTGCTGGCGACGTGATCGAAGTTCTGGACAACCTGGACAAGGACTGGTGGTGGGGTAGCTGTAGAGGAGAGCATGGCTGGTTCCCGGCTGCATTTGTTAGGGTACAGCATCGTCTTCTTCGCGAATCTTCGCTTGGTTCATACCACGTTTGTATCGGTGAAAAGTAAAGTGAAACTCTCTTCCCCCAGTTACGCGTAAGCCAAGAGGACACCGTGGAGGATTGCTTGGCGGCGATGGTTTCCGGCGGCACCTCCAACTCTCAATTGAGGAGGCGCACAAGTGTTTCGCTTCTGTCGAACGAGCAGGTCAGAGCCAGCGTAGTTCGCGAGCTGGTCCAGACCGAGCGAGATTTCGTTAAAGTTCTGAGAGACGTCGCGGAAGGCTATGTAGCTGAATGCCGACGGCGCACGGACATGTTCACCGAGGATCAAATAGAGACGATATTTATTAATCTCGAGGATCTGCTGGACTTCCAGTCCGAGTTCTTGAAGGAGCTTGAGACTCGGATCGACTGGAGCGCTCCGTACAAAAGTTGCGTCGGTGAATGTTTCCTTAATCATGTAAGAACAGCCGAATGGGCTTACTGTGTCGCTGTCGTTCGCGCTAATCCTTGTTGTATTCTAACCATTGTTGAAATCATTTCCAGAGGGCAGGATTTCGCATGTACTCGGAGTACTGTAACAGTCATCCAATGGCCACCGCCACGCTGCAGGAACTATATCAGCATAATCGTTATAGCAAATTCTTCGAAGCCTGTAGACTAATGAGAGGTCTGATAGAGATTCCGTTGGACGGTTATTTGTTAACGCCCGTTCAACGAATATGTAAATATCCGCTACAATTGGCGGAACTGTTGAAATACACGAAGACCGAGCACCCGGACTATCATAAGATCCAGGAAGCTCTGGAAGCGATGCGAGGTGTGGCAGTTTTAATTAACGAGAGAAAGAGACGGATGGAGAGCCTCGAGAAACTGGCTGCGTGGCAGCTGAGGGTCGAAGGATGGGAGGTACGAGTTGACTTTGGGGTCTTCGCGTTGTATTTTAGATAGTGTGATTGTTCTTCATACCGATCATGTTATTTTTAATAACGTCGCAGGGTGAGGATCTCATAGAAGTCTCGTCCCAGTTAATTTATCAGGGTGAAGCGGTGAAAGTCACCACTGGCATGTGGACAAACAACATCACCCTCTTTTTGTTCGATCATCAACTAGTTTACTGTAAAAAGGATATTATAAAGCGAAATACTTACGTGTACAAAGGTCGGATTTATCTCGACACTAGCGAAGTGATCGACGTACCCGATGGGAAAGGTAAGGGATGACCGTGGATTTCCTAATTGCTTAATTAATACCACACTGTTGTACTACAATGTGTGCACTGTCTTGTTTGAAGATCATCAATTAGGAGTAACCGTGAGACACTGTCTAAAAGTGTACAGCTGTGTTCGAGACAAGTGGTTACTGTTTTGCTGTCGCACAGCGGAAGAGAAGCATCGGTGGTTGGCAGCCATGTCGGAGGAACGAAGACTAGTCGCCCAGGACAGGAACGATGGATTGGAATTTCCATCTGCAGCCAGACAATTGGCCAGGCTCGCAGCTAGGAGGCAGCAGATCAGGCCGCCAATCAAACCTCGCAGTACGTAAAACAATTGACCATTTTAACGTTAATGAGAATTGTATCTGAAACATGTGAAATCATTGTAATCGCCTGAATCGAATAATTACAGACAAAGCGTACAAAAGAGAGTCGGCTTATGATATGCCCACCATAGTCGGACAGGGCACAACGAACTCGTTAGGGCGTAAAGTCGGCACTTGGTTCACGTTCGGTAGCAGCAAAAAAAGTACTCGACCTCAGCCGTCCTGAGACAGGCCTACCTTCGTGCCATACATTGACCTGTAAAGCTCTGCTGAAAAGCGCTTAATCGTTGTCCCACGATCATAAGTTGGAAATAATTTTAGCGAAATGTCTCTTCGATCCGACACGCTCGGAGCATATTTGACCTTTGAATGTTCACCGGAACCAAATCGAGATCGTACTCCACGCTAAGCGCTTATCAGATGTATGGAACGAAGGTATTTAATTTAAATAATCGTTAAATATTACTTCAGAATTTGTCACTGACTCAATGACATCGATATATCCTGTTGACAGGGTAGCAGAATGCTATAGGTTTCGCCAGTCCAATCGTAGTGCTCTATATTTAATTTAAAAGCGTACAGTTCGACGAGCGTGACGTACGTCTGCATCATCATCGGTATTTATTTCACTGCCTCATGGAAAGATTCTACGTAAACGATCTATTGTCATAGAACCAGAAAAAATCACTGCACGGAGTGACAAGGTATTATTATTTAGATTTCCCTAGCAAATAATGAACGTTGTTTGTTCAGAATAAAAGTTTAACCCCACGAAATGTTATCAACTAAATTCAATTAAATCTACGCGAAGGAGAATATGCGCACAAGCAACGTTTATGCAAGCTTTTGGCACACGGAGCATTGTGACAGTGGATGAGGCCCGTAATGATCGAAGGTAAAGGGGCAAGTACCGAAAGTTGGTCACGTTAGAAAGTATAAACATTGAGGCGAAAACTGCATAAGCTAGGAAAATAAATACACTTGTTATTAAATGTAGATAATAGGTGTTTCAAGCTACATACTAGCGAGCTTTCGAGGTACTAAAGAGAAAGTACTAGTCACTCTTATCGCGCACTCTTATCAAAAGACAGTGATAAAAACTTTAGTGTTATCGAAACGCGATCGCTTGAATAAGTGTTGTGAACAATGAACGGAATAGTAACGGCCATACACATTTTTCTTTTTATGGTAATCGAAAGACTGACGAGAGGAATGCTTTTTTTCCCTGATATCTACAAAGAGGATAGGTACGAAGGTAGCACTGAGAGAAAAGTGTGATCGAAGTTGCATAACCGAATTTCGCTTAGGACAAAACCTATTCGTAGTTTCCGAAGTGGAGGATTTTGGCGATGTTTAAACTGTATTCCTGTACCGCGAATCTTCTAGATAGTGTTCTAGAGTGCACACTAAACTAGAATGTCTTGACCGTAGCATCACCTTTAGAGACTTCTCTCTCAGTGAAGCGAAACGTATCATTAGCGCGTATTTATAGAAAAGAATTTCAAGCAAAGAAAACGTAACACGAGATAGTACTTTTACTGCCGAAGAAGTTAGTAGACCTAAAGCAGTAATCGTAAACACTCACAGTAGTTTGTACGAAGATTTTAAATTTGGTAAAAAGCACGGAGAATTATATTTCTACGTCGCAACAGGGGGGCAGTATTAACGGTAACATGTATCACTAAACGTGTAAATATTCGCATATCAAGCCTCTTTTCTACTGCTGCTGGAGCAGTTTCTAAGGAGAAGAATCGCCGGAGATATCTTTCAGAAGTTTTTCTACTCTTGTACAGAAAAATGTTGCGAGTATATCGTAACCAGAGCCAGTCAGCCAGCAAAAACCTCTGTGTTTTGTAAGTAAAAGTAACGAATTGTACGCGTTATCTGTGTAACACTTTATCACAGACTCAATTAATGTTTCAAAACCTGATCCACCGATTGTGAAAGTTTTCAACACTGCCAATACGTTTAATATGTGTGTCTTTGTTTATTTATATGGTTTCTCGTCATGCTTGACGTACACGTAATTCTCGAAATATAAGTTTACAGAAAATAAAGAATAATCGTTACTCTATACCGACAGACTCTTCATGCTTCTCTGCCTTCGGAAATGTGTAATTTAATAGAGCAGTATATTTGCAAGATAAAAACAATACACAGAAGTATTTCTTTGCTTATTTTCTGGCATTGTATTTACTATACGACGAGGACAATATGATGAAAAAAAAAATGAAGGAGCAAGATTCCTACTCAACTGTACAGAGAACGTTAGCTAACCGTTGATGTGTAGATTAGAAGCGATACATTTGTTGCTGGACCTAACTCATTCAAGAGTTATTTTTATAGGACATACTCATTTGTTCGAGCGCCACTTCTCTATAAGCATTGCTACCTAAGAATCTAATAGCCCAAAAGTCTAATAGCCAATGTGTGACTAAACGTAAGAAGAGAATATTTCGTATTACTTATAAATGCTGAAAGGATAATACTGCATACTAAGTACGCAACTCGGAACTTCTCATTCGTTGAATTTCACCGGCACGAGTAAACGAGCAAAACTGCTACAAATTACCAGAGTAATACTACGGATGATCGCACAATGTGTTTCTGTAAAAAAATTCTAAGCAACGTTCGTTCTTTGTATTGGCCATGATCCACATATCCTGACAAAGAACCACACTTTAGGAAATACATTAATTAATAGCTCGATATCTATTCTTTTCATGTAACTACAGGCCAAATAATTTGTACTGTTACTCTGGATATATCGAAACAGATTCTGCACAAACGTGAAAATAATGTGCTTTGAAGCAATAATACTACTAGGCAGTACAGTAATAACAGTTTAGACTATTGCGTATATATGTGTATACACATGTACATGTGAACGCATACACTTTCCCTTGTATTTGATATTGGTAGCTGCACGTGTACATTGACGATCGACATTAAATAAATGCATCTCATTAATATGCACGCGCATTCTACGCTAACCGGTTAAAAACAACAGATACAATAATGTATCGCTTTGTTTCGTGTAAATAACTAGGGTACTGTACTTTATAAGTGTAAATATCATAGGACTGTTTGTTAGCGGAAGAACTTTCAACACAACCTAGGCAATAAGTAACATTAAAATTAAACGACGTATAACTTTTGGATAAAGGTTAATTATTGAATTAAATAGCGCAATGTTTTGTATATTTGTATATCTAATTTAATGATTTAATAATAAATTACTCTCTTTGCTCTATCGTTCATGTTATAAATAATTACTGTTTATGATATGTACAGTTGAAATTACATAATTTGTTTACACTTGTTTTGAAAATATAAATATATACTCAGTTAAATATATGTAAATAAACATTTTATAATTACTACATTACTATCACTTTATTGCACTGAATCGCATGTGTCTGCCACATATTAAGTTTGACAAGTACAATTAGATTTACGATACTTTGAATAAAATTGTACTCTATTTGTTATATGTGTTTGTGAAGATTACGTACCAAGTATATAGGTTGTACTTTTCGAAATTTGGGCCTTTAATTGCGAGTTCTCTATTCTCAGTTGATTCACTACGTGTCTTAAAGTTTTAGCTTCCTCCGATAGTTGAGCATTCTCATCTAAACTTTGCGAATAATTCTCTTGTACGTCACGTAGCTCTGTAATATACTCGCACGCTCTAGCTAAAATTCCTCCTTTGCTCTGTAAGCGAAAAAGCTTTCTAAGCACTTTGCAAACAATTAATCGGCGACAAATACATATTGCGTAGGGTATAAATTATGTCACCTGCAATTCAAAATTTGTTTTCACATCTCCGTCTGCTGCTGGCGTACTTTGTTCGCAGTCGGGCAAAAGCTTTCCCAGCTTTGATATCCAATTATTGATTTTATCCCTGCGGCGTCTTTCTACCTCGTTATGGGTTACCCTTCGTCTTTCGTCCCTCTGTTGAAGATTACGTACCGATAATTGCTACTATAGGCCAATTACTATCACCTTAAGGGCAATGAAAATGTCACCTTTTTGATGGTGGTAAGAATATTCTGCGGATTGTCTATTTGAAGTTTAACACGTGGTGCGGCTGTTCTCGTAGATTCTGAGGCAACTACTTCGTTACCATTACTAAGTACATAAAATTGACCATTTATAGGCGATGTCAAAACTTGAACTGTATTATTTATAGGTGTAGCTATCGATAACTCAGCATTGTTCGTATGACCGTCACCAACTTGCACCACGCGATACGCTACCGCATTATCATTTCTGTTCACCTCGCACAATTGGTACTGTATGTTGTCCTCTTCTGCGACAGTTTCTATTTCTGTATCGCAATCTATTATTTCTGCTTCCTCTAGAACGACGCCGACATTGTCATTGCTAATTGTGCTCTCATCCACGCTATAAAATAGTAAATACTTACAAACGTTGACAAAAAAGGATTCAATTAGTATGTTCATTCTTAAATAATATAATTGCAACACTGTCTTCAACGAGTTAACCTTACGGTTTGAAAGCAAGTGCGCGGTTTTCTATTTTTGCGAAAGATTTGAAACACGTTTGTAACTGCAGAAGAAGTTTACTTTTGTACACTGTTCTCAGGTTTGTGAAATTAATCAAGGAAATTACATAAACGAGAACTATGGTTATATTCATCATCAGCTCCGCTTTTATTTTGACGCGTTATAAGAAAGGGTTCATTCATTTAAACTTTGAACAAGAATAAAACATTTACCTCTCGTCGATATGATCGAAATGGTTCAAAACTTCCATTTTAATTTATAAAACTCTGTTGCTTTCGACCCGAGATCCTTATATTAGTTTCATGTGCACAAGAATGCACCGCATTGCACTTGCCCCAGTATACATGAGCTTTTTATACACACTACGTCACACATATGCGCATTGCGCAAGCATATCGATGAAACTTTTGCTTAAAAAGCATTGAAAACAAAGGTGCTTTCGAAAAATACTGCTCTTTAACTTTTGTATGTATCATCAGACTACTGAATCTAATACATGATTTGTCTTTCATAATAATAGAAAATATTTCTGATATTTACATAATTGGTATATATTTACATAAATGACTTTGCTAACAGCATTGTTAAATAATAAGGAACGTTTCTGCAGCTTCAAATTAAAATGGTCAAAACTCTCCATCCATTTGCTGGCGTTGAGATTGGGGCCTGATTGCGGGTGTTTCCCTGCCAATGCAGCAGGGAAAGTATTGACCGACACGTGGAATCTAGGGATATTTGTGTGAGACCGTGGGTGTATTCCGAGCATGGACAAAGAGGAGATATAATAAGAGACGTCACTCCGGACTAGTGTTGGCTAGAACCGCGATTTGTGAATCACGAGTGATCCGATCACGTTCGTTCACAATCACGATGATTTTTCACAGTGATCCGTGATTTTCGTGATCGCTTCGAATTGGTGTAGGCAGAACAGTGCGCGATTTTCGTGATCGCTTCTATTTGGTGGAGAGTATAACTGCTCTTTGCACGCGCCACATAACCCCAATTTCTACTTTCTCTCGACACATTCTCAAATCCTCACTGTTCTTATAGAATCTCAGTTGTATATTTTGTAAACTAATATAATTGTTCTTGATCTTTTTAAATTAACGAATATTTTTTCACTTTAGTTAAAAAGTATAATATATATGTGAATACATTAGCTAATCAAATCAGTGCGTGCACATATTAACTATTTATGAATATATTCTATATATGTGCAGAATTAGCACGCTTTGACTGTAACACAAGCTATATTAAAGTATTTTATAAAAAATAATTCAATCAAGATCAAGAATAACGATCACAGTAAACAATTCACTCAAGTTAAAAAAATCACGATCGTGATTTAACTTCAATCACGACCGTGATCGTTATTCTGCGATCACTGTGATTTATCACTGTTAGTGATTTTGCATTCCATCCCTACTCCGGACGGAACCTTTGAAGTCCTTACTTGACCTTGGCATTTAAATTGGTTGTCTATTCGAGCGGGATATTTAATTCGACTAAATGTACCTTACCGCAGTTGGCTGATTATTGCCGAAGTTTACCAATTATTGCCGAATGGGCATTTAAATTGGTTGTCTAGTGATTTCCCTAGTTTATTTCTGTCCTTGTCGAGTGACGCCTCTTATTATATCTCCTCTTTGTCATGAACCTAAAGGACCGGTGGCTTGGCTAATATAATTGGCTTGGCGCTGGCGTCGGTTTCTTTCTCACCTTGGCGTTGATTGGTTCGACGTCGCGGCGCCATCGCGCGCATGCGTGGCGTTCCCTCACTGCTAACTCTGTTACGGGTGTACGGTATTTCCGCCAAACCCTACTAATCACTTATCACTCATCAAATTTCCGTAGACCATATCTCGTTCATACATACATTATGTATGTATGTATAAAAACGATGAATCGCAAACGATAAACTTGTAATGTCCAAAGTAAATTAAAGATCTGGTGTTTGCGATAAATATCTTGTCGCCCGCATTTCGTTCCTTTTCATTATCTTGAAGGCTCCTTGTGTCATCTGCAGTTTCAGCCAGGGATTGTAATCAGTGTCCACGGGAAAAGGCCCCATCAGTCCGGACTACGCTCTGCAAAGCATGCGCGATGATGCGCGATGATGCGCGATAATGCGCGATAATGCGCGATGATGTCAATCAATCAACGCGAAGGTGGTAAACGAAACGACGCCACCGTCAAGTCAAGCCAAGCGACGTGATTGGCTTGGTTTGATTTCACGGTGGCGCCGTTTCGTTTACCACGTAACTCGCGCCGTACACTAACCCGAAGCCGGTTAACCAAGGAAAGTTGCTGTAACCCATACTATAGTCTGATTTTTGAGAGTTGAGATCTGAGGCGGATTCCTGGACGGAGCATGGCTTAAGGAGGAACCAATGATACGCTACGGATTGCATGCGGCGTTGCAATCCATAGCGTACCATTGGTTTCTCCTTAAGCCACACTCCGTCCAGGAACCCGCCTTATGTCTCAACTCTCGAAAATCAGACTATAAGCACGAGGGTACAGTTTCTAAATTCTAGAAAGAGCCGGTTAACCCGCTCATAGCAGGTTACTAGTAACATAAGGCAGTCTAGTCTAGACAGCTACTTAAGGGGATACATACCCCGCGTTCATCCGGCCGAACAGTTGAGCAAACTTTATGAATTTTTTACTCAATAAACCATAGTTGTAACCATGTTTCCAAATGGTAATCAATTTGATTTCAATATTAGACACTCAGTAGAGTGATGTGTGCACGTGGAGTAATAAATATGCGAGATCAAGGATTAAATTGACCGCGCTGAATTCGCGAGCGTCTGCCGAGGGTGCGGGTTTACGACTCTGTTGTTCGGTGCTTCGGTGGTATCGCGCGAACGAAACCGACCGTCGACCAGATTTCGGGACCTTTACCTATTGTCTAAAGGTGTCGAAAATATTGGAATGCTAGAAAACATTAAAGAATGAAAGCTACACACCAATAGCACATGCTATACAGAGTTTAGTATTGTTGCGGCATTAAATGGAGTTTCACAAAGTTTTTCCGAACTGCGAATACATAGTTTCAAATATTGTACACGTAGTTCCAGCAACTCAAGTGTCCGTGAAAAGATATTCAGATCTCAAATTTATGCTGATATTTATACATATATACAACTTACTTAAATCTACAGACGGGATTTTTAAAATTTCCATTACAGTCTCAGATGAAAAGTTGAAAAAACAGACTTCACTATTGAAGTATACGAAAAACTTCACTATTCCGTCCAGTTGCAATTTATTCCGAAACGACGTGACACATCAATTGGTAAAGTAATGATTCTATATAGCTTCTCAAAAAACCTCAAGTCGTTTGGACCAATTTTATAAAAAAATTTAAGTTTTAAAGGGCATTCAAATACTTTTGTGAACTAGTGTATGTTTGACTTGTCTTGAGTGATTGTCCAGACTAGACTGTCTTATGCCACTAGTAACCCGCTCTGAACGGTTAACTCCGCTCTTTCTAGAATTTAGGAACCGTTCCCTCGTGGGTAGTATGGGTTATAGTAAACTTTCTTAGTTAACTGTATTTGGGTTAGTGAAAACGCTAATTATTAAGTTCATAAATAAAGTGTTTAAAGTTATTTAAAAAAAAAAAATGAGGTCAGTTCGTCAATAATTGGCAACAATAATTCAATAAAACGGTGTTTTCAATGTGTTTTATAATTATATTAGAACAATTACTTTCATATTATTTTCTCTTCTTTATACAATAAAGTGAAAAATATAAAATAGTTGAAAGAAGAAACCTTGTTGAATGTCGCAGTCAAACGTAGCGGCCAGTCACAGCTAACAACTGCAGCCTTTACTGTAACCTGCGTTAACAGAGTTACTCGGGTTATAAATGTCTTGTGTTACCCCGGTTAGACGAGTTAGTCTCCGGTACTGGATACCAAACGCCGTAAGGGTATGGGTTACAATCCCTGGTCTCAGCTCCCTGAAACTGAAGCTGCTATATTGTACATTTATAATTCACACTTACTAGGATTTAAAGGTGGACGAAATCCATACATATCTGGAGGTATTCCTATTGATTGCGATGGAACTATTCTTAAAGGTCTCATCATAGGAGGACGTATATTACCTCCAAGAGGTCCTCGAATTGGGCCCCATGGTTGAACCATTAATGGTCTCGGTTGAAAATTCTGAGCAAATAAATGAACGAGTGTTATATCATGGCTAAATTACCGCATTTTTATGTAAATAAAGTACTTACTCCATAATAAATAGGAATAGGAATTGGTTGAACATAATGCTCTCGGAGAACCCTTTGTTCTCTAGGCCTATCTCTTTCTTTGGATCTATCTGTTTGCCTCCTGTCTCGAGAATGATCTCTGGGCCGCTCTCGATGGTCTCTGTAAGATCTCTCACCATCTTCCCGTTCTCTACTATCATCTTTCTCCCTATGTAAATAATGAAATAGTCTGGTGAAACACAATTGAAAGAAATGTAATGAACGCAGATACATGAAAGTGTAATAATAGCTTTTACCTATCGCTTCTGTAAGTTCCTTTATCTTCATGCTTAGAATCGTCATACCTGAAAGAGAGTAAACAAATTAGTAAAAAATTTAATTTCCTAAACAATTTCAGATTATACATTAACACATTTAAAATACTAAGTTCTTTGTACATGATTTACACTTATGTTTAAGTTATGTTTATATTGCAATACTCTGTAAAATCCAGACACGAACCTGGGATGACAGAACCACGTGCGCTTAGGACTGTGATTTCGGGTTCTTGTAGGATTCAAGGACGCCGAATGCCTCTTCAACGGTTTCAACTTGTTTTCTAAAAATTAAAGTGTCCATATTTGTGAAACAGAAGTTGTAATAAATCTTAGCAATTTAAAATAATAAACATACCTGAATTTTCTAAATTCACAGTTACGTCAGAACGATGTTCCTCAACTTCTTCTGTTTCATCTATTGCTCTTTTTATTTCTTCTCTATCAAATATCGGCTTTGATCCCTCTCCTGCAGTTAAGTTTAGTAAATTTAATAATAGAAAAGCAGTTGTATGTCAAAATCGGGAAAGCATTTAAGCAATACTACCAGCTGTGGTACAACTTTCTTGAGTGCCAGATATATTAAGAGAAATTTATTTTTTATAATTTTAATTATTTTGATGACATTATTTTAATAAAACTCTAACTCTAAATATTCTGTAGCAACTGAAAAATTTTCAATTTATAATGTAATATTTTCTTTCCTTTATCACATAGCGCATGCAAATCGCATTAAATAATTTTTCAAAAGAATGTAGCTAAATTCATGGAATGTTACTCATTGTCTATTACGAATTGATTACAAAAATATAAACATATCGATACGACTTTCAATATAATTCAAATAAAGTAGTTTAATTTGTGTGTAGAGGATTCATGATTCCACAATAAAATCTTCCGAGATGGTTCATATTTTCCAGGACGATTAAGTAATCTTCCACTTCGTTGAATCGCAATTTCAAGCTTCCACGATATTCCCTCTATATGTAATGCTTTGAAAGGCATATTTTTTCAAACCAACTAAACTAAGTCTACGAGTACTCGTACTTTCAAAAGGAAAGTACCTACTTCCCAATTGTAGTTATTTATTTAATGCAATAAAATAACAAATGAATAAGAATAAGAAATACCGCACTATGCAAAAATTTTAAAGAATTCTAAGATTTAATTTCAGATTTCGTTTCTTCCAGTGTTGGAGCCTAATGTTTAATGTTTCATCATGCCTCTTCAGTTGTTGAATGTCTATATTTAAAAAACATCTTCCAAGACGCGAAAATCTTCCAGTTGGTCTGCTCTTAGTACATGAAGCATTTAAAAAATTCACATATTTGGACATGCACACATTCCCAAAACCAGGACACAAGGAGAATGCACAAAACGTGTTTGAACTACGTTTTTGGGAGAAAAATTAATTTCTACTAAAATATATTATATTCATTATAGCAGTTAATATAGTTGAAGCATAAGTCTTTGTGCAAGCTCATAAGAAAAAAGAAATATTGTACATAAAGCAACAAGCATGAGATACGTTAAACACAGCAATCTTAAAACAATCAAAGTAAAAAAAATTGTGCTTACATATTGCACATTATGCGATCAATACAGTGATCCAACGTTGTATTCCAAATTTGCTATATCCTGGGCGAATCAAAAAACACGTTATTAATTTGATGAATAAAGTTGAGAAAATTCTTGAATGTTACAGGGGACGCAGTATGACCGTAAAGTCCAGAATCTTCATGACTGTAGAAATCAGTGACAAGGATTCCATTCTTCGAATGTAGCACTTGGTAAAGTGAAAATGTGCATCTAGACTTCGATAATACATTTAAACAGAAACTGAATGGATTCTAAAAAGTGGAGAGTAATGTCTCATAGAGAAGA
The DNA here is from genome assembly GCA_944738655.2 of Andrena hattorfiana. Taxonomy (NCBI): domain Eukaryota; kingdom Metazoa; phylum Arthropoda; class Insecta; order Hymenoptera; family Andrenidae; genus Andrena; species Andrena hattorfiana. The sequence continues at coordinate 19,113,611 of OX122889.2, read as the reverse complement.
GACATTTTTACATTAGAAAGCATACAATGTTCTCAAACTTCAATTTGTTGATCGTGATTTCTAGAAAACCTCACAATCATCTTCCGCGTTGAGCTCATTTTCCTTTGTGGTACTCGTTCGCTGAATGAATCAAAATTCTTAAGAAATTACAGTAAAAAAACAACACGTTACCCGCTCTTCTTTTAAGCACCACATCTTCCTTGTTGAGTATATCCCGCTTGAGTTCATTGGTAACTACTCTTCCAGCAATGTTTCCATGAATATCTACTTTGATTTTACGAAGTTCTATTGGATTAATTTTTGTGCCTTCAGATCCTTTAAATAAGGGCGTTCTACAACTTGGTGTTTCACACCTAAAGTGCAGAATAATATTATTTGTATATATGATTTAATAGATTTGTACTTAAAACTTACTACAATTTAATATTTTGATCATTTTTTGAAGCATATTGTTTTATAGTATACAACTGTATTGAAAAATTATATCAACTAAATTTGATATTTTATACAAATATAAGTTAACACTTCATCAGTGTACTTTTCTGGATATAGCCAAAAACATTTAATTTAAATGTATTCTTCAAAAGATAAAACAGAAAATTCCACAACCCGACGATGAAATGTTAAAATTCTTCTTTGTCTATGAAATCCTCCAGAATTCATTTGGGACACTGCGTCTACTTCAATAGTTAATAATTAAAGACACTTTATACTTACTTTTTAGAAAATACAGTATCTTCGGGTGTATGATGCGTAGAAGTTCTTCTACATCGACTAGGTGGAGATTCACTTCTACTCCTACGAGGTCTGTTGCATCTTCCTTCGGGAAGTGCTAAGCTCATATTACGAGCGCGTCGTATTTCATACTCCATAGCCATTTTTCTTTTCAGTCTATTATGCTTGTCCATTTTTTCTTGTTCGATCATCCAGTCGCGTCTACGCTGTCGCCTGTCCTCTTCCGTTCTTGCACGTAGAACCGCGCCACTATCTACATTACGCGAGGGCTTAGGTTTTTCATCACGATGCGAATTCCTCGATGTATGCCGTTTCATCCCTACATCGTAGCAGAGATAGATTATATTACGAATCAAAGAATTTTCTACACAGTCAAACGCAAAATTTGAATAGGTTTGTACTTTATACCGAATTGATGTAAAAAAATTACCTTGTTATCACGCAGAAAAATTACGAGCAATGAACAGTAAATAAAAGCATAAGAATTAAAAGTATAAGTATTTTCGCTCACTTCCCCAAAAATGCAGCCTGGTGCAACCAGGGTTTCCGGACAACGTTTTGCAGAGTCGGATGTTTCACGGAGAGGGAAGACTTACAGGAGTGGTGGTAATGTGTCATGAGACACTACGATTGGAGACGAACCGGCGCCAGCGCCAAGCGAGTGACGCCACGGCCAACCAGCGTCGACAATTTGTTTCCGGCGACGCTGATTGACCGTGGCGTCGGTTTTTCTCCCGTCCCGCGAAACATCCGACTTTACAAAATGTTGCCCGGGAACTGAAGCGACTTCCAAAATCTGAAGATTGAACCTTAATGGAGGTGAGTTATCCACATATCACAAACGTCAATTGTACGTCCGTTTTAAGTCTGGACGGCTTTAGGACGTCTTTTGGTCGTCTTTAGACGCTGTGTGCTATTTGGATAGCTGGATTATTCAGCCTGAATATCAGGCCCGCATTAAGATGTTTGGGGCCCGGAACTACCCGCTGTGAAATTTCAAATGCGATACCGTGTATACGTCTCCTTATGTATCTAGTATGCGAATCAAAACATGTACTAAAAAAAATTAAAAATTTAGATCACGAAGCTGAGGAATTATTGTCATATTGCAAACATTAGCATAACAACGCGACAATAAGCGCATATTGCAAATATATTAATAATAACAACTATACTCAGCTATCCCACCTTTACCCTACGGACCGACCGAACGTTCATAACTTTAAACATTAATAATTTGAACAGTGGGACGAGGGGGGAAATGATCGGTGCGTGATTATTTAGAGGAGGGTGTGCTGAAAACATTGCAATTGGTCCGAAAGTAGAACTTTCTGGCGTTTGGAAGATATTCCTTGTAAAATTTGAAAAATTTCGCTGCTTTCGTTACTGCATATAAAATTATTTTTTAATGGACTGTTTATATTAGTTACTATTAAAAAAAGATATTTATTGCAAAAGCCTGGTCTTTAATTTAAATAAACCGATTTGTTGCTTTCCTTTAATAAACCGACTTTCCTTTATCATTCGACTTTTCTTTATAACTTGGAAATGAAACATTTCCCAAACATTTTACTTAAACCACTGTAAAGGGCATCAAATAAGATAGCAAATAAACAGAATTGAATTTTTTTATCACAAACAAGTTAAAAAAATTTATAAATAAATAAATAAATAAATGTAAAAAATATTAAATTATACATCATTAGAAAGGAATAATTTTTTTAAAAATAATCTTTAAAAAGGCCCAAAAGGCGGCAAATTTTAAATCCGGTCTACTGTGGCGGGCAGTCCTGATTAGGCGTGCGAATGCTCGATAAGGATCGATAAGACGTTCCACTTGTATATATTTATCCTGTAATAAATGTATTGTATTTAGTCTCTCACACATTACTTCCATTAATTTTCTTCTTCCTCCATCAATCTAGATTAGCATATGCTAGCTTCACTACAAGCTTATTGTTAAAAAGTCCAATGTGTCGTGTCTATCCCGTATTTTAAGCGTTTGTACGACGTTCCAGAAACATTTTTATTGCTGGAATTCCCAAATTTGGACTATATTGCCTCATCATAAACCATTATGTTACTGATCTTCGGAACGGAGTCTCGGATTTGGGTTGATTGTTCCAAACTACTTAAACATATCTATTATGCTTTTATGAAGATGGAAGATTTTAAAAAATAACAATAGTAAAAGAAATGTATCACTGGCCGGGGATTTTCGAAATCGGGGACTTCTGTACAGTGTTCCCGGGAGGAGAGCAATGGATGGAGAGGATGGAGAGGAACCAAATGCGGGCGATAATCGGAGGAGGGTTTTTCGACGTGTCACTGAGAGAGAGAGAGCGAGAGCGAGAGCGAGAGGAAGTAGGAAGAGCAGCAGCCAGAAGAGTCCAGAGAACCAGGCAACACCCCCTAACGAACACGACAACATCAAGCATCAGTCCCACACACATCCACGCACACCATGTATAACACAGCAATAAAGATACTGTACAACGTGAACCGACCAGATCTTAAGCCTTACTTACCTAAAACAACCCAACCTTAACTCACTTACTTCACATGTATTAAAATAACCAAGTCGGGCAGGGCTGTGGACGAAAGAGGGGGAATAAGGTAAATCACCCGAACAAATACGCAGGAAGCACCGGGCGAGAAGAACAGCCGTGCGGGGCGGCAACAACCTAGACCAAGAGAACGGGTGAAGCAAATAAATGATGAGGGGGCAAGAGGGAGGCGAAACAAGAAATAAACAAAAAGGGGGATAGGGAACTCTAGAATCTATGATCGCAGTAATAAAAATTTAAACCCAGGCAGCACACAGACATCTTAGGGTGCGTTCCGATTCACACAGTGAGTGCAGAGATCGCAGCGCAGTCGCTGCGCGCATTCAACGCTTTTTCCTACGTTTCATGCGAAATGAAAATGGATGCTACAATGGAGAAAGAAACGTTGTTTATAATAACCTCGATACTATTAAATAATAATGATAACGAAATCAGCAGCTGTGATTCGTCTGATGAAAGCGAAAATGAAGATGATATTAACTTGCCATTTAGAATCTGAATTAATATACATATCATTAATTGTAAACAAAATACTCGGACAGATTATGTTTGCCTAAAAATTGAGAGATTATGGAGAACGTGTCATTTCGTGATATTCGACAACAATATTCGAAGAATATTTTCGGTAGATAATAAGTATGTAATTATACATTTGTATTAAAAAAAAAACATCAGATGAAGTTTCTTCAAAATGATAACGTAGAAAAGTGGCAGTTCTATTCGAAATAGAGACATTCAAATAATCAAAGATTGTAGAAACAAATACGCAGTAATTTGCGCGCACAGTAACCGCTTCTCGGAAGTGGCATCGGTGGCAAGTGAGAGAAATTCTAGGGAATCGTACGATGTCACCAATACGATGCCACCAATTTCATGCACTCACTGCGTGAATCAGAACGCACCATTAAAAACATCTTAAAGATATCTGAAACCAGACGTTCAAGACAGATATGTCTGGATACGTCGTTTTCACGTCTTATCACGTCTTCTGCACGTCTTATATTACGAATCAAGGCATTTTAAGATGTCTGTAAAAATAGTTGTCACATCTTCTGTTCTCTCTGCCTCTGCCGCGCTGTTGCTACAGTTCTCTCTTTCTATCGAGAAGTCTTGAAGGAATACGGCACGAGAGCTCGTTTAGCGTCAGAGCCTCGCTGAACGTAAAAGAGGATAGCAATAATGAAAGATAGAGAGGTTTGGGAGTGAAGTTAGGAAACGTGTCGATGACCACAGTTCACAGGGCGAAACTGTGCACGAATTTTTTCCCGCAAAATCTTGGTGACGTAAATGACGACACAGAGAGATTCCATCAGAATATGAAGGGTATTCAGCAGCGATATCATGGATTTTGGGACGAGACAATGATGGGAGATTATATTTGTTCCTCATAAGAGAAACGAATCCCAAAACGAACAAAAGACAAAAAACAGATCTAAAAATTAAAATAACACAATAAAATGGAAAAAAAACACAAAAACTGAACAAAATGAAATTTTAATGTTTTCACACAATTGTCTCTAACTTTGGTATTTATCCATAGATTATCTTCAGTAGCATCTTGTTTTCTTCGTAAAAGTGCAGACTCAATGTAAGAAATGAGAAACGGGGCCCATTTCTGTGATTTCGATTTTTCCCAGATGCTTAAATGAATTGTCGATTTCAAGTTCGGTCGAAAAGAATGACTTTTTTCACATATTTCTATCGATTTCACCCGAACTACTGAACCGATTTGAAAATATTGTGAGATCATTTGTAGGTCATTCGCAACACGAGATATTCGCAATTAAGTGGGACCACCTTTTTGACGGACAGGTAATAAGTTCACCTGTCAATATCTCGAAAAGGTATACATAAAATTTTTTTAAACCTTATTTTCGGAATCAGTCACCTTTGACTAGAATTACGCTTTTGAGGCGTTGTCGCATGCTGTGCACTAGCTTTTCAGTTATTTTAAATTCGATAGAATTCCATACTTCTAAAATTTTTTGTTTTAGTACGTCTTTCGAAGTTGTGCCGTAATTTTTTAATCTCCAGTCGATTTCCGTCTGCATATATTCGATGGGGTTAATGTCCAGACTTTATGGGGGTATATATAACCCATGCGACGTATTATATAATAACCAGTCTTGCACAATTCTGGCCGCATGCTTGCGGTCATTGTCTTGCTGGAAATAAAAATTTTCCAATAACCCCAATTTGGTAGTACTTTCTTCTAAATTGTTTTTTAAAATATTTAAAACTGTATGTTTATCTAAACTGCCAACTATAAAAACGAGATTTCCAGTACCGGTTGCAACCATAAACCCCCACAACATCACGAAACCACTGCAGTACATTACAGTAGGACTAAATATATTTTTAATACATTTTATATTCAATAAATTTTATTCCTCAATTAAAATCATGTCAAATGTCTTGTAAATCGGACTACTTAACGAAGTTAATTTTAAATTATGCAAATCAATTTTTCACGTAATTTCCTTAATTATGGCACGAATTGTATCGTTTTGGAGGCCAATTTCATCGGGAAAACATGATTCGTCGTGCGTCGAATAACTTTATTAAGTTAATCCGGGTAATCTTTATAAAACACATGACGAATAATTTTGTTAACTTTTATTCGTTATTCGAAATGTTTATTCAAATAAAAATTTTGCCTCTCATAACGTTTGCCACCTGTGCCACTTTCCTTAAATTCACCAATGATTACGACTTCAATATTTATCAACATACTGCTTACAACATGCTGTACCCGACTGAAGAATGTATAGAAATATATTATGAAGAAACAGGTCTCGGACGACAAGGGACACGACGCAAAATATGTTTTGTTTACATGATCGGGCGGCCGGTACTGAGTCGCGAGATGTATTTAGTATCATCCAATCATGAAAATTTCAATTTCTATGATTTTCGTTCCATCTTTTTGGAAATAGTACCAATAATGAGCCAAAATACGGCAAATGGGGCTAGTTTTAACAATATCTTAATTCGTACGTCTTACTCCAATCATTATTCAGGATAATATATATTCAAATTGGTTACTATTAAAACTAGTGGGATGTATGTCGTGTTTCGGGTTATTTCCGTCGAGAAAACCGCCAATCTATTGGTATAATTTTCAACAAGATAGGATAGAAATTACGGGACACCTTTAGGTCCGAGACAGACAAGCGAGTTCCCAAACGGTCATTTAGCGGTCGTCAACTTAGGCATTGCAAAATCAACACTTGAGGGTGTTATAAACCAAGTCTTTCCGAGGACTGCGTCGTGGCCTGAGCAAGACAGGCTTTGGACAACTACGATGCCGAGAAGCGTTCGTGAAAGGATCGCGTTGACGACGACGATGCATCGTTATACTTTATCGGAGGAATATAATATTTTAAACGTTATCTCCTGCGTTTTATTCTTTTATTAGTCTTACACGACAGAAATGCCCGCGCGACAAAACTCAAGATAATTTGAAAATATAATTGTTCATAATTACGTATTTCTTCTTGTTGTTTAGAAGATGTTGCAATTCTTCGTAAACTTCTAGATACAACACGTGGTACAATCACTTTGAATTCCTTGTTCTACGTTCCACCTATGCGCTGCGACGGTTCAGCTCGGAGTGATAGAGACTGTTCGAGACAGGCAGGGTTGGGAGCGATTAAGCGCAGTGAATGGAGGGGGAAACACCTACAGGAGCAATGGTAATGTGTGCATGAACTGACGCAGGCACAATTCATATACGGCCGATTTCTTCACCTTCAATAATCTTCTAGTTAGAATTATGTTCCACATAACTGCCAAATGATAGCATCTAACTGGTTGACGAGTCCGACATGACAGCATCTAATTGGTCGTTCACTGACCGGGACTTTATTCGGAGGTGAATAAATCAGGCAATATACGAACTCGCCGATATCGTGCGAGATATCGATTACAGTCGATTAGGAATCTATACTTCTCTCGCTCGCACCAGTTCGCACGTATCTTTTTCTCTCGCACGATATCGGCGCATGCGCATTACGGTCGATTGGGACTCTGTACTTCTCTCGCTCACACATATCTTTCTCTTGGCACTTTCGGACGGTCGCACTGGGGCGCACCGAATGCGATCGTTCGAAAGCGCCATCTCTCACGTAATGTTGGCGACAGTTTCAAACTTTCAATGAGACCTCCATGTTTATATGCTCGAAGGGCCGTCGCAGGTATGAAATTTATTATTGTCTGTTATTATCTACGAACTGTATGCAGAAAGAAACGTTGTATAGTAAATTGTAACGCTGCAATAAACAATGATCCCAATTCAAGTTTTCATATACAGTGACTCACAGCCATAATCGTACACTCTTTAAAATCGCATAACATTTTTAAAATTGGTCCAAACGACTTGAGTTTTTTTGAGAAGCTAGAAGGATTAGTTTGCTAAGTGATGTGTTTCGTCATTTTTAAAAAAAATGCAATTGGTCGGAATAGTGAAAAAAATAGTAAATGTCGTTTTTTAAACTTTTTTTTGTGAGCCTGTAATGAAAATTCAAAAAACCCGTTTGTAGATTGAAGTAAGTTATATACATGCCTAAAATTTCATCATAATCGGTTAACGTTGCTCTGAGCTACAAACGTTTAAAGATCGCAGAATAAGGTCGAGAATCGCGGAAATTTCCGAAATCAGCGATTCTCGACCTTATTCTGCGATCTTTAAACGTTTGTAGCTCAGAGCAACGTTAACCGATTTTGATGAAATTTTAGGCATGTATATAACTTACTTCAATCTACAAACGGGTTTTTTGAATTTTCATTACAGGCTCACAAAAAAAAGTTTAAAAAACGACATTTACTATTTTTTTCACTATTCCGACCAATTGCATTTTTTTCAAAAACGACGAAACAAATCACTTAGCAAACTAATCCTTCTAGCTTCTCAAAAAAACTCAAGTCGTTTGGACCAATTTTAAAAATGTTATGCGATTTTAAAGAGTGTACGATTATGGCTGTGAGTCACTGTAGTACCAAAAAGTAAAATTGTCCACATTACATACCTTTACATATTCCAATATTGTATCTAAACGTATTGTCAACATTATTACTGTAAGAAATAACTTTTAAATAAACTTTTATACTTTTCGTATTTTTGAATCTTTTAACTATTACAATCAAGCTCTAATAGCCTTTTTCTGGAGATGCAAATATGATAAAATTGGTAGTTCGAGAAGAGTGATTTTCCTATGAACTTTAATTGTTTATACATTTAAAACTGTTAAGTAACTACGACTAGTATTCCACATATATCATCAGGGACCTGTATGCTATTATCTGCATGCTATCATCAAGTCGGCTCTCCCGAGATTAAGCGCTGAGTGCGCCACTGATGAAAAACGCATTCCATAACACTATTAGTTTAAGAAACGTTGTAAAGAGGAGATGAAAAGATAAATAAAATATAAGTATTAATTTATCACTCAACGGATGTCTTTACTGTTTGTAGTTTACATTGCTTTAATTCTAGATCCGCCTTTAGATTTTGGATGGTTAATTCGTTAATTATTAGTTTTGCTTCTCTTTCTTCTGTCAGTAATTGCTTCTGCAATTCCAAACATTCTTCTTTGAGTCTCAATAATCTGTCGTAATTCTGTGTCCTTCTTTCTTTGTTTCCATTCACCCGTGACTCTGCAAAAATTAATGATATAAAAATTTACATTACTTTAATATGGGTTATAATATCGTTTCGAAGTACGAATGCAACGAATTACATACACCTTACCATTTTGCATTTCGTGTTTACAAGATGATCTGGCCTTCTCCCCTATTTTCACATCAATTTCCTCTGTGTCACCTATTTACAAAAATATAAAATCCATATTATAGATACATAGAAACCTGTAATTACGCGGGAGCGTTATTGTAGGTAGTGACCCGTTCGGTCACAATCAATCGCATACATATTTACGTACCTTGTATTTGCAATGTCATGGTTTGCTTTTTTGCTTGCATCTGCGACATTTTTGCGATACAAGTTTCTGTATCTGCACATATGCATACAAATAAAAACATTTATGTTTCCTCCTATGTGTATAATATATAATTTGACGATACGATATAGAATTATGATATTGAAATGCCATTATCAAAATTCTATAATGTATTTACGTAAACATTACAAGATTTTATAAAATTTTTAAAAGAAGAAATTAGATACCTTACCTTCATCTTCCACGTACTCCACTTGCATGTCTTCATTTAGTACATCTTCCTCTATACGTAACATTTATTAATATTGTACATACTACGCTACGATATTTTACGATATATAATAATATACATTTATTTTATTTTCTTACCACTGCATGTATTATTGTCGAATGTGGAATGTAAGCCAGCCGAGGATGATTGTGTGACTGCTAATACTTTTTCTTCAAACGGTAACAGAACTTTTGAATTTTCTGCACTGCCACCATTCCTGAATATATCATTCTTATGTGCGGCGCATTTTTTTCTTATTTCTTTTTTTATAGATTCATATTTCAATCGCAATGTTTTTGAGCTTCGCGGCACTATGCTAGTACACGCATTGAAATCATTTTGGATTTTATCCCAGGTGTCGCTCTTCTGCTTCCACGTCATCGCGTTTGTTCGCTTACTTTCTATTATATTTTTATATTTCGTTACGATATCGATCAATAATTCTGTCTCTTGCTCTGTAAAATTCGCACACCTTTTTCTCATCTTTTCCTGAGGGCATATCAAATATGGGACACGCATATCGAGTACTACAAAATGCTGTTTTAACCTATCATCCTTTACTTTTCAAAATGAATTCAGAGCTACATTTCGAATTGTAATTACAATACCTTAAATAAATTACTGTAAATGTAAACTATCTGACTGTAGGTCGATTTCTCTACCTCCGGATAAAGTCCCAGTTAGTGATGTAAACTGATGTGAGCTATCTGACTGTTTGGTGTGCGATTAAATGGCGGATAACTAAACTCCCGGTTACCGGGATCGCCGGGTATTTATCCAGAGGTGAATAAAGGCGAATTCCGCTTACGCCCATATCGCCCGTGAGTTTCATTAGGGTAGGTTTTCTTATACGCGGCTGGACGCATTGTCAAGAATTTCGAAGTCGATTTTCTCGAAAATGAAGCGCAATATCAAAAAACTTTATTCCTTTTTCTCGACTTATTTACTTGTTATAAATCGAAAAGAAAGAGTAACTTTTTTTCATATCGCGCTTCACTTTCGAGAAAATTGGCTTTGAAATTCTTGACGAAGCGTCCAGTCGCGCACAGGAATACCTAGCTTAATGAAAATCACGGGCGATTTGGGCGTAAGTGGAATTCGTCCTAAATCGGTTGTAGTCTGGCGCACGGTGTAATAAGGCCGGTATTCATAGTCGCTACTTATTCTTAAACAAATGCTTAAGCATTCGGCATCCTTTACTAGCTACTAGGTTAGTAGAGGATGCCGTATGCTTCAGCATTTGCTTAAAAATAAGTAGCGACTATGAATACCGGCCTTCGAGTTATGTTCCACATAACTGCCAAATGATAGCAGCCAATTGGTCGACGAGTGCCACATGATAGTATCTAATTGGTCGTTCACTGACCGGTACCTTAATCCGAGGTGAAGAAATCGGGCATTAGACCCCAGATAGCACACCTCGTCTTAGAGACGTCTAGTTTATGTCCATTTTAGGTCTGAACGTCTTGATTTGTAACAAGACGTCTATAAGACGTCTTTAAGACGCCTTCTGGACGTCTTTAAGACTTTACCAGACGTTGTGCTATCTGGGACGTATTATGCGCAAAAAGCTTTTCTCCTAGAGCGCCAATCTAGCGGCCGCCAGAAGAACTAGGACGAAAAAGTCACACATTCTGAACAGGAGTTGGAAGTTGGAACACCTCTCTATTATCCCGTGGTCCGTGGTATTCCATAATTCAATGATTTGGTATCTTTGGTATGGTATCACTGTTTTGTCAACCACATTTTGTGATTTAAACTAAACCACTTGTCGTAGGGAGCACATGTAACCACTTGTTATACAAATTGGAATACACATAACTTGGAATACAAATTGGAAATACGAGTTTTATGACAAGAACTGTCTTTTTGTCCTATATGCATACAGTGTGCTCAATGAAAACCATAAGAGAGGTTACGGATCAATTGACGACATCAATATTTTTAGAGTTGTCTACAAACTGAATCTACTTTGAGTATTATATATCTTAAAATTTCTCTGTTACCGATCATGAAGTATTTAAGTGGTTATATTTACGTAATAATGTATATTTCTGCCATTATCTGGGTAGTTCAGTGTAAAGACGAAAACTATTTTGAAGATGTAATGTAAGTACTTTAATAAGTCATTGTCATTGCGATAAACGAATGTATTATCATTACTTCCACATACAAATGCACAAGGAAGAAATCTTTTGTAGGAATTCAGATGAAATGGTAGACCCACACTCGTTCTATTATGATAAGCACAGCAAGCAGATGGCCAAAAGAATAGATGCGGAAACGTATGTATAAACATGTGATCTGTATTAGGATAACAAAGTTCACATTCTAGTAATGAATTGCTTAAGGCTCCGTAAAATCATTATGTTGGTCGTTTCATAATTTTTTTACTTAGTAGAACAAGCAAGGTATCATTAGAATGATATATAACTCGTTTCTATCCCAAGAACGTTATTGTTTTACACAATAATGATAATCGTTTGTAGATAACATGAATATTAACATTTTTCAGGAGTCCAGATTCTACGAAAGTATATACTGCTCTTGAAAATGTAATTAAACCTACTGAACAAACAGATAATCATAGTAGTCATGAAAAAATTTTTTACAAACGCCTTGTTAATATGTTGTTATCTAATCTGAAAATACTGGTAATTACATGATTAATACTTACATTAAAAACTCACAATCAGCAATAAAGAAGTAAACAAAGGAGATACCTAATTCTTTCGATTGAAACTAGGCAAAGGATGAAGTATCGACAGTTGGAATATTGGAGATCGAGGTGTCTCACTCGCAAATGGAGATATTACAAAACTTTCAGATTCAAAGGACGTCTTTAAGGGAGATCGATGAAATTTTAAGTAACATAATAAGAAAACCTCGACAAGATCCTTTAGATGGGGCTGCGCATATTTTTGATGCGTTGCTGAAATCGTTCAGCATGGCACTTGAAATCGTACAACATCATGTAGGAAAATTTGAATATATTTTTTTATACGTGTATTAATAGGAATCTTATGGTTTTAATGTTTCAGCCTGACAGTGCCATGATAGTATTTGCTATGATAATGTTTTGTTTGATGTTTACAATGATTAAAAGGGGACAAGGATTTCCCATGTTCATTATTATCCAAATTATACTTGTAATTAGCTTTTTTATGACGTGGTGGCAACTTCTACAGGTAAATGACATTAATTGATAATTGAAGTTGTAGAAGTATAGTCGTCGGTGATTTAATTTATACGTTGTTTTAAAAGGAAGCTGAAATTGCATCTATTGCAGCACAAATGAAATTTGCAAATGTACCGATATCGTGTCAGCCAGATAAAATGAGCATGTGGGACAAATTTGTTTCATTTGTATCTTGTAAGTGTACTGTTGTAAGGCTTAGTATATCGTGAAATGCTCTTCGAATTTTTTATTTCATGTGGTTTCCTTGCAGCTAATGAAGATTGTGAAAAGTATTATCAAGCAATAATGTCTAATCCAAAATTAAAAATTACACCCGCATTCGCGCTATCTCATTTTATTACCACCGTAATTCTTCATCCAATCACGCATATGGGAACTGTTGTATCTGGTTTTATACATAATGCTACAGGTAACCGTGCAATGGTTATTATTTTCACAAAAGACAAGTAGAAAGAATCAAATACATTTAAATACATCTTTCATTATTATGATTACAATTTTCCATTTTAAGTATTTAATTATTTATCTTACTCTTTCAGATAATCTTCCATGGACGTACGCATGGTTCATTAAGTGTATACTCTTCCTGTGTGTAGGTTTCGTTATGATAATGTTACCAATTGGTATTTTTCGTGGCTCTGTCAGTCTTGGCTTAGGGCCATTATTCAGATTTGGAATGGATTACCGGAGAAAAGATAAGAAAAATACAAATGATAGACAAGGTAATTCATTAGAAAATGTAAACAAACGAGATCCCATACAAATAATCCTCCAGGTAATACATAGTCCCTTAAATGTGATTAGCAATATGCCTTCAAACACGTGCGATACATTTTTATTTACGCACTTCTGCTTTTATTCATAAATAAAAAAAAGATAAACTTTCTAGGTTCCTCAGGGCACCAGCGTGCCAGCGATAAAAAGTGCATCAGGGATCGAACAACCGAAAGCTATTCAAATTCCACAGAATAATATTAAAGAAGCAGAAACTCTTATCGAGGAAAGTGATTGTCACGAACTTTACGATGATTTATCCTGTGGTGATACAATAACAAACACTGTACTCTCAAAAAGCAATGACAGAAAAGACGAAATGTGCAAGAATGATGGACGTGGGGACGGTTAATATTTCTTCGGTTACAATTTGCCCGCGTACATCGTTTGTCGTAGTATACTCTTTATTTATATAGTAAGTAACTATTTAATTGCAAGTTGTTATTATAATTTTGCGTTCGAAGATTTTTCGATTTTAATATATGTAATACTTACGTCTATAACGCTTGTTACAAAAAGTCATTGTAAGAAACTAATTTCATGCCATGATGCATCTGACATTATCCTTAAACTTTTATCATGACCATAATAAAAACGTTTTTAATACGCTTCGCACTGTAGAATAAAATGAAAGAATCTGTATTATATAAAGATAAGTGTACTTGTGTCGATAGTATTTAAATATACACATACTTTTTTACGAATTTATGATGTTTAATTGATCTCGATATCCATGACCTGTATCGCAAGGTGTGGGGTAGATCTCGCATCTTATGGGAATTCTTATCACACGAATTAAAATATGCTAGTGAAAATTCAATGAATTTATCACGCGCTTTATGTCAAACAATGGTGACTCTGGGAACTATATTGTTGCGCCGGGGTGTTTCCATCGCCGGCCACCCCGACCCAAAGGGTAGGATAATACGCGGGTGTACACACTATATTTTGACTATGTTTTGACTATATTTGGACTCAACTATATTTTTATATACAGAGCAATAACGGTATACAACAGTACAACCCGCACGTCCGAACGCTATGGCGTTCGGTACAAGACAGTGTTCTTATCGGCCTCCTGATCGTCCTCTTGAAGGGGGTCGACCTTCTTCTGTCTTCAGCTACGAGCACCAGCAGGCTATGCACGGGCCTATATCTGGTGCTCGCAACACTATTCAACTGAATTACAGAAGTCGGTAAACTCGGTAAAGTAAAAAGTGCTCTTACCCTCGTGGTACACAGTGTCCCCATAAATCATTCCAGGCAACCAGGTATACACTGTGGATAAGGGGTGGCTCGTATCCAGGAGTCTCTTAATCACATTTTACAAGTGAATACCACTTTCCACGCTCTCCCTGTATTTTTTTTACAGATTACAAGACGTCTACGAAGTGATCCTTATTTCCCGGTCGTATGTGGTCCCCCCAAAATTGTTCGTCGAGGCAAAATGTACGCGTGGATCTGGTATATGTTCCTGAGGAAATCGTATTCGAGGATGAGGAAAAGTAAATTTTTGCCCCGCAACTTCTCTTGCGGCTGCACCTGCAAGAAAGGCAGACATACGGCTTGCACTTGCAACGTTGTTGCAAATCGAGATTTTGCTCGTCGCGAAAAAAGAATAATGTCGCAAATCCGGATGCTATTTCTCGAACACGCCAGTTTAATTTGCAACAATGCTGAAAATGGTCATTTGCAACTTTGTTGTGTTTTGTGCGGGAAGTTAAATAAGTACTTATTGTATTGCCTAAAGTGTGAGTAGGGCTGCCATTCGTAAAATCATTAATCTAGGACAGAGAGCATTAAAACCTCGGACATTTCCACTTGAAACCTGGACACTTTGAACTATTTCTTATATTGGGTACGATAACCCAAGGCAAAAATTTCTGTAAATTATAGACTGTAACCGCAATCAAGAAATAAAGATAAAATATTTATGATTTTTGGAAACCCGGATCATTACAGAAAATCCCGCTGAACGTCCCCGGACGCCCTAAGAAAGGGGACAAATCCGGGGAAACCCGGACGGATGGCAGCCCTAGATGTGAGATGTGCGGCGTGGACTGTGAGGTATGACCTGTGGTGTGGGGCAGGAGCAGTGTAATGTAGCAATAGAGTAGCAATGATACAGGAATGTTGGGGGAATCGCGTAGTCCGACGACTGCGGGGCGCCGACGTCGATTTGCTGCGGTCGGTATAAAATAATTCTTTATTCTGTATCGTATCGATATGGAAGTGACACCAATGGATTCCTTACATTTTTCCGATGAAAATCATACAAAATTTCATGTAAATCGGTCTATTTTTAACGAAGTCATCTTGAAATGATTTAAATCAATTTTTCATGGAATTTCCTTCATTATGATCCGAATTACGTCGTTCTTGGTCAGTTTCATCGGCGAAACATAAGGAATCGATTGGCGTTGTTTTCTCAAAGATTTGATGAGAAATGCAGACATCCTGGACGTTTCTCACTTTTTAATGGTATTCTAGGTGGGCAGCATTTCGAGGGTCGAAAGCCGAAAATAAAAGACGGCATCTCTTTGACCAGGTCGCTGAACAATCACGCTGTAGTGTAGAGATCGTGCATGCACATATTTCGACTGTTTCACACTAAATGCTTTAACCGTGTCAACGGCTTCATACAGTTCCGAGTTGCCATTCAATTTTTTTGACTCTCTCTCTCCAACTCATGACACAAAGAGCTTTAATTAGATAGGATAAATGGGTCTTATATGTTGAAAATTCTGGAATTCTCTCTGTTTCGAATAGACAACGTTGCCATGCGATATGGAAATGCTAAAGGGGCTCCCCGAAGCCCCCGTGCCCTGTAACAAAAATTTACATTGGATGTTGTCTATCTTACGTCTGTGCCCGTGCAATTCAATGGGTTACTATCTGCAGAAGGGAATACGGACATTAACGCAAGCTCAGCTTAATGATCAGCGGGTAAACAGAAACTTGCAGCCCGTGTAACGTCTGCACTTTCGTAATTACGCGAGTTTTAGGTGGTATTTCTAAAGGAGGAGCGTAAAGCCGTATGGATAAGAAATGAAGCATACCACGCCTACACGATCGAAGAAAGAATTATTATTTGTCAATATTCATTATTACAATTCGTAATTGTCATGAGTACAGGGTGCTAAAAAAATATGCGCGACAACGCTTAATTGTTTACTTATGCTACACTGCTTTGTATTTCATAAAACATGATCCGAGGCGCCTCACAGTGGCGTGTTTATAGGGAAAGCTGGCCAAAAGTAATATTTTTAAATCTAAGATAGATTTTTGGAATAAATTGCAATACTATGACTCTAAAATGATAATAATCTACTTTTTAAAGTTAAATATTGAATATAAAAATAATGATAAATAACTATAAGTATAATAATTTAAAATACATAACGATATCACAAGGCGAAGAATATTATATTTAAGAGTATAATAATCTTCTTCTTGTGATATCTTCATGTATTTTAAATTAATTAATTATATAATTATTATACTCTTAATTATAATATTCTTCTCCTTGTGATATTCTTAATTATAATATCCTTCTCCTTGCGATATCATTATGTATTTTAAAATGTATTTTAAAATGTATTTTTTAATTTCATACTTATAGCTATTTATCATTATTTTTATATTCAATATTTAACTTTAAAAAGTAGATTATTATCATTTTAGAGTCATAGTATTGCAATTTATTCCAAAAATCTATCTTAGATTTAAAAACATTACTTTTGGCCAGCCTTCCCTATGTTAGGCACATTGATAATTAATTAATATAATTAATATAAATATGAAGTAGAATGCATTTTACATGTTTATACTTAGTTACAGGTAATTAACATCATTTTCAAGAAGAATATTGCAAGTAATGAATTATAATATAATATTAATTAATTATAATATTATATTGTAATTAATTAATTATAATATTCTTCTACTTTTTTTCTTCTTCTTGTTCTTCTTTTTCATCTTCATTAACACGACAACTGGAAACACGATATTCCGATCCTATGCCATAAATGTACCCCTCCATAAACGGTGCGGGCGGCAAAGAAATGGTAATAACTCATAAGATCGCAATTTATCGCAGGAAAATGTAACGGGCCTTTCTTCAAGAAATTTCAAACTTTATTTTATAACAAACATCGCCGCTTGATCTCGCTTGATACATAACTATTTCGTTAGGAGAAGTGAAAAAATATATAGGTCATGTATTCTCCTCTATCATAGCTGTAAAAAGTGAAATAAATCAATAAAACCAGAATATATATTAACTTACAGCATGTCAGATAGCTGCCAGCACAGAAAAAAGGGATTATAGTTTGACATTAAATGGAAAAATTACTTTCAATTCTGGTCTCAAAGTTCCAGATCATAACACTAGCAACTTTGAGATCGCATATGTTTCAGAGGATTGTACAATAAAAATTGGTTTTAATGAAGAATCATGCTTTGATAAGTCATAAATGAAATGCAATACATAGATCTGTAAAAATCAGGAAAAAAATTTCTTCACTTTTGGCGAGGTTTTCGTACAAGACGTGCTATTGTGCGCCTCTAAAGGAGCAAGCATCTTTCATCCATGCGCGTCAGCTGTCGTCAAAACAACTTAATACCCGCCTCGCTGGACTGTAATACGGTTGCTCCTCCACAGACGTTCTCAGTGAAGCAAACTAAAAAATTGCAAAGAATAAAATTCACAAATAATGCATAACTAAAGGCAAGCTATTTCCTGTCTTCCAGAGAAACAGAAATATATACAATATTTTGATTTAACACTTAGCTCCGATAAAGGAAACTATGTTTGTTTAACTATGTGTTCGTTTAGAAACACTGGAAAGTTTATTTTTCTTAAAAAAAGAAGCAGACTGTTCTGAATGCTACAATTTTCGCGTGGTTCGCGTTGAATGGTCCCTGAAAAAAGGGGGAAACATCGATGTAACATGAAGATGCAATGCTTCGGTGCGCGTGGCTATTGGCTCGATATAAAAATCGAGGGAGTTGGGCAACTAAAACATTTAAAACGACTCGATCGGATGGAACAACGGTACGGGAACTTTTTTCAAATTGTTCACAGACCCATAAACGGCAGCCGTGTTTACAACTACAAGAGGCGGATACGTATTTAGGGTAGGGGATTGGTTCGGTCCATAGGGCTATAGATGCATTACATGCTTGACATGATATCTAAGAGAGGCGGTCGTGGCGCACGTACTAACATGTTCAGCCCTTAGTTCTGCTTCCGCAAACCACCGTCGTTTCCCCGCCGTGTGTTATATTTCTCAAAGAAGGATACCACGTTTTGCTTACTCCTTCAATCACGGGAACCGCGAATATTCAATAATCCAATTTCGCAATACATAGGTGCATGAAACCTTACCGCGTTTATAATATCAAATCGATCGTTGAATAGCTAGTTACACATACCGAGCTTTGCGAATTTAAGTTCAGATTCAGTCGCAGAACATCAAAGTCGACTCAATTCATTACTTCCACGTACCACGTTCTCGGCAGACGATTTTTCCCCATTGTTTCAGCAGCTACGCCTATCGATCACATTACGAGCGGCAAACGAGCATCCGGGAGCACCGGCGCGAGGAGTCTGCAAACTTTTGACGACTTCGTGGAACTTCACTGCACTGTGGCTTAATCCGTTTCCGCGATGCCTAAAGCGGGGCCACGACCTCGTGGATGCACCGCACCGGCGAGCATCGAGCAGGCTATCAAAATAACGAACCTATCTCATTTCAAAGTGCCTTACTTGCGCCTGGCTGCGTCTAAAACGGACCAAGATCGGTCCCGTGCACGTGCACCGTGTGGTCTTTTCACCTGAAACCCAAGCGACCCTTCTCCGCATCTGCCTCATTGATGTCCCTGGGTCCGCCATTAGTCGACGGTGAGCCGCGAAAAATCGGTAGAAGCTCGAACGCCTGGCCCGTTGGCTGTGCGCCGCGACCTTCGGGTAGCCCTTCAGCGTCCGCTGCGAACCGTTCCTCCAAAGCATTCCCCTTCGGTGCGCTCGAATACGATCGTCGAATCGATCATCGATCCGCGAGATACCATGGCCGACGCAAAAATAACGCAGCGGTTGCTCGGCTCATCGCTCGGTTGCTCCCCATTATTCCTACGTATCCGAGTCCCCGGCTACCGTGGACCTCGATTCTCCGCGGGCTTCTCCCGCGCCCGTTCCCGCTCTGTGCATCGAGGAAAGTTGGATCGCTCGCTATCGATAGCCAGCCAGGTATTTCCCAAGGAGATTTTCGGAAGCAAGTTATCGATAATTCATTTTAAGTGGTGCCGTTACAATTGAAACTCGACGGCGAAGTTTCTTGAGGAAGACAAACTTCCAGAGGCTCTCGAACGTCTTATACACAGCGAGATACATAATGCATACCTAGCTAGGACATAATTAAGCGAGGTAAAGGGGGGGGCAAAGTTTTAACCGATTTACTTCCTCTGCCTTCGGAGAGGGACGAGCCGGAAGCGGTGTGTCTACTTCGTTCCTGAATATGCCGCGACGATTTTAATGCCGTTTTTTCATTGTTCTTCTTCACGACGCTGTGAATATAAAGCTCTGTTGTGATATCTGCGAGCGATAACGCGGCATAGAGCGCGCCCGGTACCCGCAAACGTTGCGGTCACCGAGATACGGATGATGGCTGGTTCTTGCGCGGCTTTGATCGTTAGCCTGTAAATTTTCGCCGCTCCGTGCTAGCTGATCGTGGATTCAGTAACTCATGAGAGAGCTGGATATAGGGAAATGGACGGTGGGTGTAACGATCGGTTGCCGCTAGTAAACGTTTCGCTGTTCACCAGAATTGCTGAATGTAAACTGTCTATTACCAACGCGGGACACGATCCCGCCGCGTTTGTCAGCATCAATACTATGCATCCCGCACCAAGACGATACAACGGGCACAATATAGATTGTATCGCAGGCTTTACTCGTTCAATTTTATATTTGCCCGCAAGTGAGGATGGATGTAGTCTTTTGCAGATATTATTCAGCGGGCTATAGGTTGTCTTCGCACCTATTCTCCAGTTTAGAAAGTCTGTAACTAACTGCAGCTTAAATAATTCTAGCAAGGACGGATATTTAGCGACTCTATGTAATATTATATCGAGATAGCTTCTCTGTGGATGATTAAAGCTGGCCATTGACAAGCCTCGTACCTTAGATCAAAGCTGTCTCGGTGTTACATACCTATAGTTTACTCCTTAATCACTTTGTCCTTGTAGTATAACGTTTCACAGACAAATTCAGTTTGATGTTAAATTTCTAAAAGTTATATAATCGCCTAAAACGCTTAAGACTACTCTTCGAATCCAATTTCTACGTATTCTGAATGGACCACTGCCTCTGTGTCGCTTTATCGCGAACAATAGAGCTTAAACAACCTAACTTTCATATATGTAGTATTATCCCCGTTCATCCTATAAATTTGCCTCCCGAGGTATCAACGTACAATTAAGAATTGCCCTCTGCAATTTACTTGCTTCTCGACTCCTTTCATTGACCCCCTTCCCAGAGTCCCTAAATACCATGGCGCGACTAGGCACCCATTCTTTCCCAGAGCCCTCGAGTGTCACGTGTAATTAACACGTTTATCCGACGGTGATGCCGTCGGAGAAGGTCCACCAAAAAGGAAAGTGTAATTCACTGTCCGACCCGTGGACGTGCCACGGGCCGAGCAAAAGTAACCGCACGATAACGCCGCATTCCAGCATGAGAGGGTAGTAATTAAGACCTCAACTGGTCCCAGGGGACTTCGTGTACCGCGTCTCCGTATATCTTATCGCACGGCTTGCTCGACTGGATGTCCATTATATCTATGGGTTTATTCACCCAGCGGGGCCAGTTCCGTAATCGTGGAACGCCTTCGTGTAAACGTGGCCGGACTTCGACAGCCTCTTTCCCTAATTATTGACGGCTCCTCGGACACGGCGAAGAAAGAGCTCCGGGCGAGGAGGTCAGCGGGGCTAGAGCGGCTGAAAATCCACTCACGCCAAACCGGGACCCTAGGCCCGGGAGTAAAAGCGAAACCGATGTGATTATACGTTAACAACAGACGTTTAATTTTGTAGAATCGAGCGGCGCGGACAAACGTGGTACATGTCGGCCGCAATGCCGTAGTATAGACGTTTGGAATTAGTCGTACCGCGGCGTCGGTTATTTCGTTCGATCGACCGGGCAGGCCATTAAACGTCAGGAAATCGGACCGGTTTGTACGAGTCCAAAGTAAGTAATTCCGCCGTCAGCTGGTACATAAATACGGGAAAGTGAACCCCATGCCAATTATACTCGCACGACTTAACGCGGACCTCGCTGGTTTCTTGCTCATCTAGGTATAATATGGGAAGATAGTTTAATATCGCTGAACCGGTTCGCAGTCGTGCAACCGGCGACGATCATCTTCGGTCACGCAACTTGCGCTACACATACCGCGGAGACCGGAAACCGAGAAAAGGACGTGGACGTCGCACGGTATCGAGAGATAACCGAAGAAGATACTCAGTTCCGCTATCGGATTATCTTCTTTTCGCAGTTTATTTGAAAATCCGAACGCAATGGAGACTTCTATGCTTCCATCCTAGGGTACGACCATTTTAGAGTGATTGCCAAAACTTCAGAGAAGCGAGTCCGATAAGAGCTGGACTGGAAACGTGTTCTTTTTTAGTCGGACGTGGATCATCCAATAACGCGGTCGCAGATATCATGGTTAAAACGGAGCTCCAACCCGGCATGATTAATAGAACTCACCGAAATTGGTTTTTAATGACTCGATAAAGAAAAGTGGGCCGACCGCCATTAGACGTGTTTTAGTTACGCGCCTCTAATTCCGACTTGGGCTAATGAGCTTTTCATCAGACTCGGGTAATCTTTGGGGCCGAGAGAAGCAGGCGGGACGTAACTCTTTCTGCTATAGTCATGAATGTTTAGAGGCGGAACGATAAAATGAAGCAGATAAATTGATTCCATTCTTGCTTGCGGTTTAAATTGTGAAAATTTATAGTAAATTTTTTTTCTTAAAAACAAGCTTTTATTATTAAAAATAAAATGTTATAAATGTCATATTAAAATGTACTAAATAGGAAAAAAGAATTTTGATACCGGCCTAAATGGCTGCCTTAAAAGAATTCCCTCAAATGACTAAAAATAAAAGCGTGGGGCGTAAATACCTATACGATAACTTTTAATATTCAATATTTGTTTTATTTTCAGTCATATGAGGCAATTCTTCTAAGACAGTCATTTAGGCTGGTATCAAAATTACTTTTTTTCTTTTTAGTACATTTTAATAAAAGCTTGTTTTTAAAAAAAAGTTTTTACTATAAATTTTTATATGCTTTTTATTGAAAATATTGTATTGTCATCGGAACTACGTATGTGTGCAATGTTTAACTAACGAACTCACATGTGGAGCTAAATAGAAGCTTGTAAAAATACTTAGAATCTCGTCCATTCAGCACTTTTTAAGCTGATTTTCGTTAACCGCCATTGCAACGGAAGAACTATTCCATTCACTCTGTTATGCGATACCATTAATGGTTAACCACATTTTCGCTTTGCAATACCGACGAGTCATTACGATGGAGGATACGAAGCACGAGGATACGCGGAGAGAAGCGGTTCCGTGCGGATGATGTATACCTAGAGAGCGCGCAGGCATTCCCATCGTGAGGGATGCCTCCGAGCGGCAGACTCATGTCATCGTGTCATCGATAATTGATGTATGCGCGAACTAATGGCTGTAATTACCTCAACCTAATATCCACCGTGGAATCTCGCGCATCCCCGTCGCGTACGCATCGTTCGTCGTCCCGGGGTCTAGAGCCGGGCGTGCTGGCGGCGCGCGCTAAAATTTCAAGAAGAAATTAATGATTTCTCATCCGCGGCCGTGACAGTCTGGCCGCGATAATTAATCGCCAGGGATCGCCCCGAGGCGTCGAACATCGACTCCGCCATCTTGTCCAGTTTCCTCCCATTCTTTCGGTTTATACTTCGCGGGGATTATGCGAGGCCACCGTCTATTAGCATGCTAACGACCGGTCATTAAGACACTTTGTCCCTTAGACAGTGATAGAACGCTCTTAGAAAGCAATCGTCGCGATGGGCATCCATACTCGGAGCAGAATCAACTGCGTACCAGCTAAGTCGATTGAAGGGCTCCTACCACACCGTTTCAGTATCAATTCCCTTAATTATTTCTCCTACCTCTCCACTACGATAATTACACTTAAAAAGACAGAAGCAGCTGACTTGCAGATAGGTACATAATTCCCCGAGTGTTGGCTTTAGACACACATGTCTCCTGCTTTCCTCACCGAGTCGCTCCTCTGTCTTGATTCACAGTCGGGTAAATGATCTTGAGCGACCAGTTGATGTTGTTAGGACTATGATTGACACGTCCGACGATTTCCTCGTCAGATGGTTCTATAGTGCAGAGAGGCGAGAATACCAAGTGAACATTAGGGTGGCTCTTATTTTCGACTTTTGAATTCCAAATAATAAAAAAAATCTGTTAAAGTTTGAGCCTGATTGGGTAAGTATCTTAGAGGTTAATTAAATAAAATCGAGTTTGTGCTCTTTTAAGTAATTATTTAAATGTGTAAGGGCCCAGGGCCCCCTTTCCCCTTATCCAATCGGGCTCAAGCTTTACCCACATCTTTTTTATTAATTGGAACTATTCTGAAGGGTGCTGCGAAGAAAATCTTGAAAGGAAATGTCACCAAGAGTAAATAAGAGCCACCCTAGTGTATATGTATGCGTGTCATTGTGAAGGCAAAGGGAAAGGAGCGAGTGGCTCCTTCAAGTGGACCCAAGAGATGCTGTAGGTAAAGTGCGCGACGTCCCAGTTCGGAGTTCGGAGGGGCCGCGCACGGGGTCTGGCTCGGATGACAAAGCGGCCGAGGCATTGGAATAAAAATTGGAAGCGGTGGCGCCTCGACGAGCCAGCTTGCCGGGGCCGTAATAAGATTACAAGAGAGCGAGAGTGGTGTGACTAACGAGGCTATCGTCACTGCAAAACCAGATGCTGCCGAGTGTGCGCCGCCCAGGACGAGAGTCTTTCTGGTGGTCTTGTCTGGCCATGTGTTTGCCTGCTTGTACTCTGTCTAGCGGTGCTATTTATGAGACAAAAACCGGCCCGGATCAAAAGTACGCGGCCGGAGACGTACGGCGGCGATTGCGCAATTTCTTGTTAGCGTTGGGCGCTTTCGGTTTCCGCCGGGCGGCCTGCCCGCCGAGGAAGACTGATGCGCGCGAGCGATTCCTCTGACAGCGATCTACCGCAGAGCTGACGCTTCTAGCGGTCGTGTCTTCAATTAAGACAGTCAAACCCGACGGAAAATCGACTACAAAAGGCTGAGCGCTTCCCGACGTTCGTGAACCAGGGAGCAGGCGCGTCGCGGAAGATTATTAGGTGCACACGGTGCATTCATCGAAGAGCAGTATCGGTATGGATCGATGTCTTAGGGCCCCGCGCGGCACGGCGATATGTAATTTGACGAACATTTATGCGAGTGATGCACGAGCGGAGTTCCTGATACGGCGAAATGCATCCACTCCGCTCTTCTATACATCCACCCGCGCGCGGCTCGAGGCGCATTATTGTGAAAATTCAGGTTACCGACATTTCTTAGATTTATTGTGCCTGGAGAGAGCTGACAGTTTACTTACGCGCCAGTAGGTGGATCGCGGCTATATGCGATTGCCCCACTTTCTCAGATTCATATATCACGATATGCATCTATATTCTATTTGCTTTGGCTCGACAGAGGGACGCTGCGATCCTCGCTCGATGGAAGGAAATTTCTAATTAGTCACTTGCTGCCCGCGAGGGGTCGACGCGTCGAGTGCGAGCATGGGAAGCTCGTCAGAGCCTCTCAAAGGTTGACTCCAAAACTCTTAAGCTTCGACCTTTAACCGGCGATAACAATTTCCACCGTAGCCCGTTCGCGATTCTCCTTTGACAGCCGTTCAACTTCGTAAGCGCTCGGTAAGCCTTCCCTTGGAAGGAGAGCGAGCAAGTCCAATCGTTGCGCGTCATAAGAGATCACCGGGTCCCCTATGAAGGATGAATGGTTTGACGCGAGCCGTCACTGACTCCCCGCACGCTGTCACGCCGCGCTCCTTCTGATTCTTAGTAGCGTGCAATTAGTCGGTCAGTATTAGCATCGAATCCATCTCGGGGGTGACGTGAAACTCTGACGAGGGAACGGGGGTGGCCGGTAATAATTCGGCTCACGCGGGACACGAGTCCGTGACGGTTCTGGCGAGAGGGAACGTGCCTCGTCAAGGGGGAGAAGGGGCGTTGCTTACTAATGTTGTTATTGAATTATTTCGAGACTTAGTTTTACGTGCGAGGGATGAAACCCCGGGCTTAGCCCTTGCAGATGGAGTAGGCGTGGCACATCCTTGATCCTAACTGCTGTCCCTGCGAGCCGTGGGTCCTATGGATCACACCGAGTCCTGTGCATCCTCTACTAGATTAAGACGCGATTAGGATGCTCTTAGCTCGCTCTAGCTGGATACTCTGGACCGCTGTCGGTTTCCCCTCGTGTAGGGTGGCTGAAACTGGCTGAGCACCGAAGAAACGCGGCGTACATGCGAGTCTCTCTTCGGGGAGATCTGGATCAGAATGCGACAGGAAGCGAAAGAAACGACGGGAGAAGGAATATCGGCTGGTTGGACTAGAACGACCATATTCTGACGTTTGTCGAACGCGGAGAAGAAATATTGATCTCCGTACACTCCCCTTTATACCTTCACGAACAACTCTCGCTCGGAGGATTCTCGGGGATGTTGAGGTTGAACCAAGATCTACATCGAGTCGCGAGCATGTTTTCAAATAAATAACAATAGCAACGGTTGTAACAGTAAACTGATTACAACGTAACCGAGGGTGCGAAGGTAACTAATAAAGAATACTAATGATCTTAACAGGGAAATGCTGGAGTAGTTAAAAGAGTAGAACTCAAAAGATGTTGACCTTCTCCACGTGCGTTACAGCTATTAAGAGAACTTGGTTCATCGAGTGGCCAGCCTGCATCAAACGTCAAGTGTACGAGCTTGCGTCACGAGCCAAATATACCCGCGCGCGTGTGTTCCCCAGAGTGTAAGAACGCGAAGATAAATTAGATCAACTGCTGGTTGATCGTGGAAAGGTGAAATGACAACAAAGCGCGCAATTAATTACAGCGACCGTTCGATAAACAACGGTTAGCTCGTAAAACGGAAGGTGTGAGTGGCGAGGGGCGGGGGGGGGGGGGGTTGGCGGCAGGAGGTTCGTAAGAACGTTTAGCCCCGTAGCTTGCTCTCTCGGCTACGAAAGTGATCGAGGTTTGAAGCTTGTTTCCACGACAAGTTACCATTAAGCTCGTATACTGTTTCACGCTTGTTAACGGTCGCGTGATTCGCGTCACATCAAGCGTACGTACGCGGTCGCGCACGCTTGCAGGTGATACCGGGGGAGGGGGGGGGGGGCGGCCTATTAAAACGATGGAATTATGTTATATTGTATCATGTAATTATGTATGCACATTATCGGTGCTTTTAATACGTTATAAAATTTCGGACGGCCGAGCGAGGCGCGCGCGGCCGTGCTGGCTGAAGGGTAGGTACCTATAACGGTGTTTGATAATAACGTGGCGGGCCTCGTGATAACGTTCCCGCCGATGCGGAAACTTTTGCCCGCGGTGCGCTCTCGCGATACATAAATCTGTAACGGTGCTGCCGGAAAGTTATAAGCAACAGTTGCTCGTTAACTTTTTTCCTGTTTGGAGATTAGTAGGTCACGGATGGCAGCATTCACCTGAACGCCCTTGATAGGAAAAATTCGCGCAACGGTGCATCCCCAGCAGTGGAGGAGTAAATGGGATTTTTAGCAGAGCTGCTAAGCGAGGAATGTTAATCCCCCGATAAACCAGCGAGATGGCAATGCGAATTTTCGTATCCCACCCACGCTCACCCGGGCGTCTGTCTGTGCCCCCGACGCGTGAGATGCGATCGAATTGCTTCCCGTTCCGCCGCGTCACCGCGGACAAAAGAATCCCGCTTCGCTGATAATCCAAGTAGGCCGCGAAAACCAAGCTCGGCCGGGGAAAGAGGAGCGAACCGTTGGATCCTCGCACAAGGGCGGTCGAGTACAAATGGGGAAATCGTGTCTCAATTACATCGGCACGTCGACCCGGAGTTCTCGATAAATATTCACGCCTCAATGTCGACCGTCGAAACCGAAAACACGCCGCTCTTGTTACGCTTTTAAACTACTTAGCGCTGTTGCGGTGGACAAAAAAAAAGACGTTCGGAGCAAGGCGGTTCGCGAGTCGAAGGATCCTTGAGCGAGGGAAACAAAGGGATCGGGGGGAAATGAAATTCGTTTGCTTGGGTTAATTCGATATTTTAATAAAAGAACGAGGGAAAAGGGAGTCTAAGGCGCACGACGAACGCTCGACTAATAAAATTAAGCTCGAGTATCGTCGCTCGGAGGGATGGGATTCGCTTTATTCACCGACCACGCACGCCCTCCCGCGAAAAACGCTCGAGGCAGCGCGCCGGTTAATACAGCGGGCGCGGTGTAGCCAAACGCAACGTGAATTTTTATTACACCTCTATACGTGTCTCCGGGCTCGGTAAAGTTTACCCTTTCCGCGGGGCGGGGAGAGCAGAGAACGCGAGGGTCTCTTCCGGCGCAGACAAAAATCTCTCGCTCCAACGATAATTCGAGTTGGTTGCGTACTTTCGGGGGAATCGGCTATGGGGTTCGGTGGAATCCAGCGGAGAGGTAGGGAAAAGAGGATGAACTTTCTTCCTTCGATTCTCGTAGCCGCCCTCCATCACCACCCACCCTTCGCCGCCCCCACGGTGTTCTCTCCCACGCGGCTCGCTGAATTGTACGTTCGCCGCGTAAAACTGACGCCATCTGCGTTTAATGCCACGCTCCCATCCGCGTCGCGGCCCGGCGGGGGTGTTTTCTGGCTACAGGCAGGGCGGAGGGGTGGCGAAAGCCAGGACTGATCACCGTAAAAGCACACGGAAACGCGCTTCGCAAATATAGCCGGGACAGAGCTTTTTCAGCGGCGCGTCGAATTGCACGCGACATTTCCTGACTGTTTTGCACGGTGTTCCCGCACAGAGCCACTGCTCCCGGAAACACGCGGAAAAAAGGGCAGCGCGGCGCTCCCTGTTATTGGAAACTACGCTCGATGTTTATGGGAGGAAGCCCCCCACATTCGAAGTATATCGTCGATGAACACCGTTATTAACTCAACCGATGAGACAGCCCCGTGTCTCGTTTCGTTTCCCCCCCTCTTTTTCCCCCTTCGCACTTTGCTTTTTATTTCGCCCGCTTTTAGAGCTAACGGGGGACGATTGCTCCACGCGAACGCTCGCTAGATTTTCGCGGCGTTGGGGTCGATTGCTCGGTATAAGGTGAACGAGCGAAATTCAATTCAGAAGGGTGTCCCTCTTTTATTATTTTTCTCAGCAGCGTCTTCGTTCTTCCCGTGTATCACATCTCTCTGCGATTAAACGACAAACATCCCGTAACTTGTCGTTCATTTCTATCAGCACTCCGTGCGCGATGAAACCGCCCGTTTCAATCTGTTAATGGAAGAATGGACACGGGTTCCTCCCAATTGCGCCCCCGTAAGCTTCGCGATAGTCTTTGCCTCCATTACTGTACAGTATTTCACCGCTCCCGGACGTGGACTGTCTCTCGGTTTCGTGAGAACGGGCGAGTCTGGTTGCAGCAAATAAAGGGAAGCACCTAATGCGAGTCCGTGACGGTGGTGGAGACTGGCTCGGAAATTCTTGATTACATACACTTTCTTGTTAACGTTCCCGCCGGCATGACGTGAATTTTTATACGCCCCCTTTTTGTTATTCCGCGCGCCCCGTCGCCGCTGAACGTATGAATTTGATACGCCCGCGGATTGCCGCCCTCCGAATTTTGATCAAGCCCCGATTGTTTCTTGCTTCGGGTATTATTCTATCTTCCAGCTACGGGAGCTCCACGATCGAGTATCATACACGGGGGGAAAGGATCGACCCAACAATTCACTTCCGAATTCGGGCCTGCGTCTGTCATTTGCTGGACGACAGCTTCGACCGTGTGCGCTATCTTGGTCAGCCATAGATGTTTGTCCTCCGAGCACAGTATTCGAAATAGATCTGCCGCCCGCAGCTAAGTTTAAATTCTATTCCTCACCAAGCTGCGCGTGCTGCACGGAACACTCTAATAGAATGCACTTCCGCGGATGCGCGCTAAAGAAAGATATCCCGGTGTAAAGTAACCGCGTCTTTTCTGGGGAACAGAATTCTCGGAGCAGGATCGTGGCCGAGGTATGCGCGAAACTACCGCGAGATTCGCGCGTAGCTTAGCAGCAAAGTTTCCAGCTGTTTGTTCATCGTTTCTTACATCCTTACGTTCCTCCCTGCGCTGCACTTTGAACACCTACAGAGTCGCCTCCTTTTTCTGGCGCACAGTGCCTTGAAGCGCCTGATCCATTCGAAATACGAACCATTGAATACTAAACCGCCAGCGACTTTAAAGCAAACTGAGGACATACAGGGAAGGCAGATCTATCTACAGAATAGATTCACTATGTCCTCGTGAACGTCAAAGAACATTGTTAAGTCTATAGAGAGATGCCGGGTGAAAGAGCGCGTCGTGGTTGTTGCACACAGTTGGAAATACTCACTGCAATAGCACATTATTGAGAAACAGTCGAAGAGTCCTTGTAGAAAGCACTGTAAGTGTCAAAAATATGACAGAAAATTTTTTATCGGAAAATATTCTACGTGCCAATGGTAGGTACAATTACCACAGCTTTCCCACTCAGATATTTCGTTTCGTACAGTTCTTCTGAGCTCGAGGATCCCAGCGTTGCTACAGAAAATCCCCCGATAAACATAACGTTGTCCTACATTCTTTACCAAAGTGATTCGACCGCGCCGTACCCGCGAATCGCGCAATCCCGCGTGAAATTCCCCCGCAGACGTCTGGCAGGCTTCTGTGTCAGCGCGTTCAGCTCGATGGCGAAGGACCCTCGCTCTTAATCAACGAAACCATAAACGACGAGAGGTCGTCGCGCCGGGGAACGGATCCCAGAAGTGAGGATCGCAAACAGGGTGTATCTGCTGCTGATGTACGGGCGGGATTTGCGCGTAGTCTAGCGGAAAAGTTTGCCCGTTCCGCGGCGGCGAGGTCTTGGAGGGCAAACGTGGCAGGATCCTCCTTGGAGATGGATGTGCACGCAGGGCGACGCGAAGAAAGAGGTGGCGTTAGGGTGAGGAAGGGTGGTGCACGCTACAGAGGCGGCGGAAACGAGGGTAAGCCGCGTGTAATGCAGCGTGGATCGTAATTGCGGGTCTGGGAGCGCGGACAACGGTGCCGGCAAAGCGTATACACGCGTTTCCAGCGGCGCTTATTGCCTTCATTGGTCACCGTTCGTGCTGGGAACAAAGCAGATGGGAATCCTTAACACTTATTGGCCGGCGGTGGCCGTTTCTGCGTCGTTGCTCGTGGAAGAAGGGCCCGGCTAGGTTAGAGCAATTTATCGGAGGTTACATTTGGGGCTGGTCCTGGCGGTCGTTCTTTTCCACGTACGCGGGAGGAGAGCCACGGAGCCGGTGGAGAAGGGAAACGGGATAGATAGGTCGGAGGGTGAAGCGTCGGGGTGCCGTCACTTTCAATTAGATAATTGAAACTGGGGCAGAGCGGGAGGGGAACGTTTAACGCGATTTCCACACGTGTTCTCGCCGCGAACTAAGGCCGGTGGAATTTTACAAAAGCGGCTTTAACTTCGCCCCCTCGCCCTTTAGGAGGCTGGCGCGGGGGGAGGGGGGACGCCCGGTCTGATCGGTTTTCCTACGAGATTCGATTGTTCCGTGACCCCTGTCCACGTGGCCATGGCGCCTGTGGACCACCGTACAACGGGGTATTGTTCGATCTTCGCTTCTCGACAGAGATTTAATCTGATATCCCGGCGTAGACCGATTTCTGCGTTCCTTTGTAGCCCCAGGGAAAACGGTGCTGAAGATGCATTTCACGTATTACTCTTTCGCATTGTACTCTCGCTGGTAATACGATTTTTTTTTCCTTTACAAGCTTCCTGTGGCGGGATTGAATTGTCCCCTTAACGTCGTCCACGTTGGTGACGTAACACTATGCTTTTTACTATCCGAAAGTAGAGTACATTTGCCGCGGTGCTATATTCTATTCTATGTTGAAGTAACTGTGGTTACATAACGAGTGACACTTCTTTTATCTTTTCCTTTCTTGAATACGCGTCCCTTAGAAGTATCTAGTAACAGGTAGAAAGTAAGAATAGTGCTCGGCATTGTTATAAAATACTGTCCGTTTGGAACTTTTTACAAAGTCCCTCGTGAAATTGCAGGATACGATGACACCGTAATCTCGCGGTTAAGGGGGGAGCCCTATTTTGGACGCTAGGAATAAGGTGATACTTGGGAATTTTTTTCTAAGAAACTGTTAAGCGGATCTTTTCCAAACTTTCGGGTTATTTTAGTTCACATTCAAACAATAAAAATTAATTTTTTCGTTACAAAGTGTTCGGTAGAAGTGGAAATATATGAACACGTTTGTAGGGACTCGTGCGCCGGAGTAGCAAATTTGCGATTATGTTGGAGGCCCCAATTCTTCCGGCCCCAAAAAGATAAAAAAAGGTAAAAGTTGGCAAATTGGTGGGACTTCAAAGAAAAACATACGATTCTGCCCCAAGATATTTTGAACTATTTATGGAAAAAAAGTTGTTCACTTTAATTCATTTATCAAAGTTTTAGGTCTATCGACAATGTAATTATACAAGAAATAAGAAAATCCTTGGCTCTTTTATTTCGAGGAAGAATTTGGGACTCCAACATAATCGAAAATTTGCAACTTCAGCGCATCTCCGTTTCTACCGAACACATTATAACGAAAAAACTAATTTTTATTGTTTGATTGTGACCTAAAATGCCCTGAAAGTTTGGAAAAGATCCGCTTAACATTTTCTTAGAAAAAAATCCCTAAAATCACCTTACTCCTAGCGTCCTAAATAGGGCTCCCCTCTAAATTGTCAATTGGGAGTCTGTTTTAAAGGGTCGAATCTATCAGTGAAAGTTTCCCTGTTTTGACTCTGTATTTAACGGAAGCGGACAGGAATTTCTTCTATCGAACAACGTGCAAGAAAAAATAGGAAAGAATTTCGCTGGAATGTCTGGAGTAAATGAAACGGCGCGGCCTAGATACGCAGTCCTAGATTAAATCGCGAGAGATCGCTGATAATCTGCGCTTGAAATAACTCCGCGCGCGTTCCGCTCGCGCTTTTCTTCGAATTCCCGTGCTCCCGAGCCACCTACCTACCTACCGACATGCCAAGATTTTTGCAGAAGTAGGTACTTGTGACCCTGCACCGGAGACCTAGTCGAATTCGGTGATTGGAGCCCGGCGAACGACGGGCGGGGGAGGTGAACGCGTACGATTGCATGGAGCTTCGAATGGAGAAAAGTTCGATCGACTTCCGTTTCATCGGTCAGCAATTCCATCCTGTCGAATTGTTTCCGCGACATAGTATTTCCCCTGTCATAGCGGATTCCGCGCTGATCGAATTCTATTCCGTTTCATAAATCGATCGTTTAAATTCCTCGAACCCCCTCTCGCGGACTAGACTTAATCCTTCTAAGAGAGCCAGTTCCACGGTTCCCCGAACATTTCTTATCAATCCACGCTAACAGCAAAGCTACGCCGCGCAGAGGTGCCAGCAAAGGTAAAGGTAGAATAAGAATCAAAGCGGGACCATACTGACACACATACTTTGATGATAAAAGTAAGTAAACGAGGCACAGACACCGCATGGGCAAATAAAGATTCGCCGAAATCACAGGTATCAAAGAGCGAAACCGAAAGTGGCGCCTCATTGTTTCTGCTGGCACCCAGCCACAGCGCAGAACGTTTCCTACGTCGAAAGGCATTCCAATCTCGAGCTGGAGTGTAGGGGCGCGGGGTGAGGCCGCGTATGATTGCAAGAAGCTGGAGAACGCTGAAGAAGGCGGCGGCGCAGGGGGAGCGCGTGATTACGCGCCGTCACGAGGCTCGATCGGTCCTCGTTTGTCTCATTGTTTCCCGGAGACCCGGCGTGACAGTGGGTCAAGGGTTAGGCTTCGAAGGAACCCAAACGGGGCTGCACAGCGTCCTATCGTTCGCTTCCGAACGGGGACAGAGGTACGGTGATCACGGGCTGAACGAGCGGGGAGAGGGGGCCGCGATCACCCCGAACCCCCGCAGCCCCCGCTCGTTTCACGGCTCGCTCTTCAGGATATTAAATATTAATCCCGCGAAATTACTAGCGCGGCGGCAATCTTTCGCTTTCCGTGGCAGCTCCTTTTTGTTGCCCTCGCAATCTCTAACTCGGCCCGGCCTCGCATATAAGCGCGCCGTGCACGTACACGCGCGTACACTCGACGCTGGCGGCGCGCTAAGCAATGAGGAGTAATCTAGGCGGTGGATTAACCCGGGGCTCAAGATATCAGTCCGGGATTTACCGTGGGTCCCGCCCCGTCGTTACGACTCGAGGCTCGACCGGATCCCCTGGACCTCCGACGATTCCGTCCCTCTTTTGTACCGTCCTGTATGCACGTCCGTCCGGTAAGTACGC
Organism: Andrena hattorfiana; assembly: GCA_944738655.2. Lineage (NCBI taxonomy): Eukaryota > Metazoa > Arthropoda > Insecta > Hymenoptera > Andrenidae > Andrena > Andrena hattorfiana. The sequence goes on along the minus strand of OX122889.2, from coordinate 19,079,438 downwards.
GTGCGTGATATCGCGGTTCGATCGCCAGCCGTCCCGGCGACTGCTCGATCGTAAAACGAGCGAGCCCGCGGGAATCCCCCGGTCCCTCGGAACGGCGGCACGAATTTATTAATTGGCTAACCGCGGAGACACCGGCGTCCGGATTACTAACTGACTAACGATAATTTCGCCCCGGTCAAATATTTCGCCGGCTGATCCGCCAATTAGCCTTATAACGGCTCCTATCGAGTCTGACTTCCGGGATCACTCGGGGACTCTCGTGAACTTAATAAATCCTATCGGACCTGGGATTGGCGAGTGTGTAGTTTCTGGGAAGAAGGTCAGTGGTATCTGTAACGAATAATTGCGGTCTGTCACGTGCGATAACCATTTATAGTTTATATTCTATGAGATCAGAAAGCGGAAAATAGAAATATATGGAATTAATGATGACTTCTAAGTTTCAATATCCTGGCGAAGTTACATGGCTAATTTTGTGGGTGAACTTTGAAGACACCCAAACGACAAAACTCATTACGTATTTGGGAGGAAGTATCCCGAGATATTTAGAAACGCGGTATCAGCACGGTAAATACGACTGAATGGTCGTGTCAGCGCATCCCTCGTGGACGGCGGATAAGGGGTGGATAAGGCAAAGAGACAGGGCGGGCAAATGGAGGCATTGGTAACAGAACACGTTCCTCGCTTCTTCCCTCCGTTTGCCTGGCTTTTCCTGTAATTTAGATCAACGGTCCGCCGTACTCCGCTGCCTGGAGGTTAATCTTTTTTCCACGGACTTAGCGTGACGGTGCTGTGGGATTCTTTAAAGCCGTTCATTGAATTGAATGGCTCGCGTTCGGGTGAATTGAAATTGCAACGTTTCCTTACGGATCCGTTCCTTGACTCCAAAGTGACAATTGCGACTATGTAATTCCTTGGAGGGAACAGGCGACGTCAATCCAAAGGAACAACCACGATCTCAAAGAAACTGTACAGGAAGCATTCAGTATTAAAGTTGCCGCCTCGAAAATTCGTTAACTGGTCGTTGAACCACCGCGGTCCTAAAGAGTACATAACCCGAAGTGGATTCTGTGCCTTGCTACGCACTGCTGGGCCCTACGGCTTTGACGCTCAATAAATTCGAACCCTAACTGGAGTCCTCAAGGAATCGATGTGTGTCTCGAGACAAATTTTCCATTTAACGATCCACAATTAGAGCGAGCCGAATAATTTCGCGGCGAGCCTCCGTTTCCCGTGGCAACAGCTCGAAACTCTGTTCTGCTTGTCTATAACTGTACCAAGGCACCATCGACGACGTATCGCTGCATTAGAATGCGTGGGATCGAGCTGCACGTAGGGAACAAGAACACGAGTGTGGGAAGAACATGATCGAGTCGCGGCGAGTTTCGAGCCGGGCTCGGGCAAGAAGACGCGTTTGTCCCGTCCGCCGGTGTCCCCGGTAATTTAGACCCGCAATGAAACGAGCGAATATGCTCGTACACCGCGACAAACTCGCTCGCAAATCGGGGAACTTATTGCTATCGGCCGTCCCAGCGTCCGGGTCTTAATCACGGTGGCCCAGCTACGGCTAGACCACACCGACACACAAATAAGTTCAGTAATTCGAGCACGAGGAGGGAACACGCTCCTTCTATCCTTCCCTTTTTCCTTCCTGCCAATTTATTGCGGTGTCCTGCAACGAATCCGATTGTTTAATGCGTATCGCGTGCCCGTGGAACGACTCGGGATAAGAATAGAATCGGGGAATCCTTTCCATTCCATGCGACGTGCTTCAACGCGATTGAAAGGGTAGCAAAGGTTTGAAGCGCTTTGAAATTAGAGATCGGTCGTAAGAAAAGTCACTATAACGGCGCTGTTCCTCTGCTAATCGAATATTTTACTGCGAAACAAATTTTTAATTTGTAACACCGTACTTACACTTCAACTACCAAACGACGTTCCCCCGATTCTTTCTCGCTACTCCAAGATTTACGCAACAAAGCCATGCAGTCCCAAACATCCGGATTACGTGTTCGCTCCTCTAATTGGTTCACTGGATACTCCTTACACAAACGTCGAAAGACGATCCCCGGCACCGGTACCTATTATTCTTCCTCGCGGAGTCGCACAACATATCGCGGGCGAAGATTCGCTGGTAGCCTAGTGGAACGAACGCGAAATGGACCAACAGCCCCGAACTTCGATCTCAATTACGCGCCCAGTCTCGTATTTCGCGTGGCAAATCGTTTGTACAAATTAACTGGCACACGGTATGCACAAGGGTGGATTTATTCGAACGGTACAAGAAGCGTAATGGATGTATATTACTGGCGTCGAATGCGGAAACCTTGGTTTGGTAAAAGCTCGCCGATCTCGGTAAATCGTGGTCTCTGAAAGGAAATGTCGTGGGTATCGTTAATATATTTAACATCACGCGGGTAGATAATCTTTGGGGCAGCTCCGGGCGTCAGCCATTTCAGAAAGTATTGTAATACGGCACTTTAGGAACGTCAGATAACAATTTCAATCTTTCGAAATCCAATAACTCGTTATCGGGGCGCTGTAAATGGAAGTAATTCCGCCGCTCTGAAATCCTCGCGAACATCCCATCGGCTGTTCCCTCTTTTTCTCTCCCCATCCACCGCGCCGCGCCTGCCGAGGGTTCTCCTCTTTTTTCCCGCCGGCACGTCGCGTCGCGCCCGCGCAAAGAAAATCGAGTTCGGGCGGAAAACGAATGCTTACAAATCCGGTTCTTAACGAACACACAAAAACTGTCAACGACAGTCTGCGCTGAAATTATTTTCGCCCGCGACGGAGTTCGTTAATGGGGAAAGCTCCGCGGGCCCGCGGGGAAACCGCCGCGTATATACCGGTTATAATTTCATTTTCACGCAACCCTTAATTGTTTCTCGCTCCCCTCAGCCTCTCAGAGGGCGGGCGCGTTTCTACTTCCGCCGTTAACGATCGGCCGTGGAGGACAAACGGAACGTAAGGCGGGAGCCTCGCAGCGCCACGCCGTCCCGGGACGCATCGAATCAATTTTATTTACATTTTTACGGGAAAGCACTTTGGCTTATACATTTTAAATCGCCACGGAGACCGGAGGCGGAAGAAACGGTGGAAGGGGGAGAGAAAGTGAGGGGGAAGAGGCAGAACTCCCGTCGCAGCCCCGTTTCTCTTTGCAGATCGTTAGCATATTTCCTTCCCAGGGAATATCGAAGGTATAGCCCCGGCGTCGTCGAGATAGCTCCCCAGTAAATTGTGTTCTTACGGTAATTCAGTCGTGAATCTTCCGACCGAACGGAGTCGCTGCCGTTTCCAATTACAGGATGGACTTTGATTCGTTGAGACCGGCCAGGCATCGACACGTCGCGTCGGTGAGAACGTCGACGTCCCGCGGCCGGGATCAATATCGAAATTCTTTTGAGGCGTACTCTGGCTTTGGGTATTTTGGTGGCAGACCAGGCTCGGGGGTGTAAGCTGGCGGATCTTTCGGCAGCGCTTACCTTGTCCTATGAGCGTGGACCAAGCACAACGCTCAAACGATGAATATCATTGAAGCGGCAAATGATTTTATTTTCGGCTTCACTTCTTTAGGTTCAGTTTTTGCCACAGATTCCTGTTTTTTCTTTTTTTTGACATGATGATCCCTCGATTCAATGATCACTGCCGCTCGCGCTTCCTCCATGTCCAAGCCGAGCAATCCTGCCACGCATGTCCACTGTCCGATGTCCTTTTTGTAGTTGACAGCTGAAACGAAAATCGACCCGTCTCACAATTCAAAGAAATATCTTCCTTGTGACGTTTCCAATCCAATCTGAAATCTTGTCTACAAATGCGAAGGTATGCACTGGAAAATTAAATCCTTCGAAGACGTTGCAATTAAATATCTACACCCTGTCGCTGTACAAGCTCGTTAAAAAGAGGAGATCACACTTTGCAAAGAAATTTCTCGAGAGCGATGCGCCCCCTGTCTTTTCTTTGGTTCTCCCGAAGCTTAGGGGCGAAGAACGGTCAATGGGAAGTTCTGCCCACGTGGAAATTTGAGTTTCCAGCCAGAGCGAAGTGACCTCGTACTTTATGCTCCCGGGGAATCGATTTTGTTCGAGCGTGTTCACGTATATCAAGTGGTAGTTGGTATTCCGGTATGAAGGGAGGAAAAAGTTTCCGCGACGTCGGGATAGGGGTGGAGGGGAGAGAAAACGAAATTGGTGATTCTTCGTAAGTGATGTTGCGTTCCGAGGAGATAAGAGTCTGCAAATTGGAACCGTTTCGGTATTCGTTCTGCGTGGGTCTTGGATACTTCTGCCCCCGTTCTTTACTTGTTTCCGTCTGATTTCCGAACAAACGTATGTGCCTTTGAAACTTCTGCTCCGGCTGAGGCAGAAAGTCGAACACCGCCTCCGAGGGAATGGTAGGTAACAATCATGATTATTCGGTCGTCGAGCAAGTTCTTTACGATTTTGCAACAGTAACGCTCCTTTCGTATCTTTGGCGCCTCTCATCCCAAATCCCCGTTCACATGCACGTTCATTGGGCAGCATTACTTGGATCATGTAATATCGTTCCATTTTAAATATGATATTACGCGAGGCGATTATTTTTGCCGTGTTCCTCGATTTCAACTGCAATGAATTTGCAAACACGACTTACAAAATGAAATAACGGTCACTGTTTTATAAAAGGAATCGCAATCGCGGGTTATTAACGTGATATCGAGCAAAGTGCGAACGCAAAAATACATAAACCTCTAATATACCGTTGAATGTAATGAAATTTCCATGCACAGAGCTCCCTGTTAATACTTTAAAAGCACTCGAACGTGGCATTAATATTTTGTAACGGACACTAGGATTGAATTTATTAGGCAATTTTCGACGAAGCGCAACAGAGGACGGGGAACGATCGGTCCGCGCGAAGTTATACGAATTTCGTTGAAAGTATGGAAAGAGCAGACAGTTCGTAATGTGCAAATTTCCGAGAGACGTCGCAACCTACGAGACTAGCGGAGGCCAAACAAAGTTTACGTGTGTCACGGTTATTTAACGATACACATAGCGAGATACTGCATTTGTTAATTTAATCATGCTGATTGGAAAGCACCGTATTATCACCAATTTGTCCATGTTATTAACAAAGTGATTAAGCAATTTGTGTTTCGTGTATTAAATGGAGATTCCTCAACTAGCGTTTCACTTTCACTCTTTATCTTGTTGAGTTCTGTCTGTTTGTTGCACGTAGTAAATGGTACGATCCAGAGTCCAGCAGTAAACAAATGTCAATTAAAATCACCTCAAACGGGTCATTCCTCTGCACTGATACATTTCTTGCGGACACTTTGACATCTGCCCCCACTTCACCTCCAGAGATGCGGAACACCAAACCAGCTTAATCGCCACCATAGGAGTCTATGTCGCATTTCCAGCTTCCGTAATCACCGTCTTTCGCATTGTGGATGATTAAACCGCAGTGCAAGTTTAAACTTGACCACGGACTATAGGATACTACCAGGATACTACCATTGGATCTATCAGGAACTTATGTTTTCCTTCCTTTCCTCGAGGCAACATAATTATTAAATGGTTAAAAGGTCCTTTGGTTCCTTGGACGACTGGGATTATTTCGAGCGTTCGCTCTGATTTACAGGGCAGATCAGAGCGGCGCGGTTCGTTGGTAACGCGTCGATCCATAATTATTGCCGTATTGTAAAGCACTTAGCCTTTATGACTAGACTGGAGTGCACAGCCATTCGAATTTTTAAAAGCCAGAAACGCTCGTGCGCAGCCGTTTGTTCCGGTAAATAATAGTCTATGCGGTGATAAATAAACGCTGTAGGGGTTGTTGACCGTGGCACGTAATAGAACGGCACGCTATTGTGTACTGGAGGGCACGTAACATCTAGTAGAAAAAAAGGAAAATAAAAAAAAGGGAAAATACTCGTACGGTATAGGATATGGCAAATATGTATATTTAGATAAAAAAAAATCAACGCGCAGGGAGGATACGGTGAAGTCGTGCTCGTCATAATAAATGTGTCACATTTAGCGAATTCGAGGACCGTGCACGCCAGTGTATAAACCAATTTCATTTGCATCAGACACGTGTTTTTAGTTTTGAATAAATTATTTTCTTTCGCTCGGTTTGCCCGCCGATCGGGCTTGAAATATGTAAGCGCGATTTTGTCGGAGGCGCGCGTATCGCGGAATACAAGTTAGTGAAGTTTATGGACGGGAAAGGAAAATACGTTGATTAAGCAGTATCGTGCAACGTAGGCTGCTCTGTAACAAACTGACCGCGACTCGCCGTTAATGAAGCTTCGAATATTTCATCGATACCAATAGTATCGTCTTTCTTTTCTAAAATATCCGAATAAATATGTGTCCGCACTGTCTCCTCTGTGCTAAAAATTGTTAACGACTACGTGAATGACAGGACGTACGAGCCCGTTCCAACTCCAGGAGTTAGATTCAATACGTATCCATCAGGTCTGCTAATCTTGCAGTATGATAATGTTTTTGGCGTGCTGCTGAAAGAGTGACAGAGGAGCTGAATACAATTATTCTCCATTACTGTAACACTGCTGTCCATAGATTGCGGATCTGTAAGCACAGTCGAAACAACCTTAACTCGAGAATGGATAAAAATTTTGTACTTGCATGCATTGTAAGAACTGTGCAAGGCTCGTATTGTTGCAGGCTAAACTTCGTGCACTTTTACTTTGCCTCTTTAACCTTTTTCTTTACTTTGTAACACGAATACGAAACAATTACCGTAAGTAATAACTTTGAAGCGTAGAACCGTATATTCTGTTTTCCCAATACACCATAACGAGCGGTCCAGTCACCTGCGTGATTAGTTGTGATGACTGGTATGATGTACATACAGGATCTGAGAGTTATGGGTAACACTAGCCCGGTTGGATCTTCTAACTGGCAATAGAGGATCATAGCTTTGATGTTTAGATCCAGTTTCCCTTTATCACCGCGTTCCAACGAGATATCTGGCTGTGGCAGATGAATCGATTCGAATAAATCAGGGGTCGAATGAAACTGTTAAAATTTTCAATGAATTATGAAGTACCTAATTGTAATTTGATGACTATTATCCTTTCTGTTCCGAGAAAACTGTTGTAAAATGCAGTGTTTTAAAGTTTTATTACATACATTTATGTTTAACTATGAAACTTTTATTTTCTTGAAAGTAGAACAAAGTTCTAGTTAAACCGGGACATTTATTCTGCTCTGAAAATGTTAAAGTTGTGATAAGCAGATTTCCTGGAAATGTTGTGGGGTAAATAAATATGATGTTGAAACCTTAAACCTTAAACCGTTCGGTGAAAATACTTATATAATAATTGCGATATATTTTCTCTTCTGTATTTATCCTGCTCCTAAATACTGAAATAAGGGATACTAATTAAAAAAGTATTCCCAACATTTATATTTTAGCCTTAAATATCTGTTCAAAAGTATATGATCGTCTAGAATCTAGAACTTTTATTAAATGAACATAAAATAACGGTTAAAACTGAACTCTTACAACAGAGTTAAAGTGTTAATGTACAAAGTTAACTGAAAACTGAAAAGAAATGATTTAAAAGTTAATAGTTCGATAAATAACTTTTATTCATAAAAATTAACAGTTTCATTCGATCCATGGAATAAATACATTATTTCGCATCTCTAATTCTCTAATTCCTACAAACCCTTCACCATTTATTCGAAACAACATCCACGCGTGTGTTGGTTAAACCTCCATATGTATAATCGAATGATAATGATTTCTGAATATATAGCTGGGATCCGAACGGGGCGGCAGAATTGAAATCGTGGTTCCCTAAACGTTGTCAGCGACTGTAAAGTGACATTCCATCAACGATTTCACCGTACACGGACTCTACCGCCTCATATTGATAATCGATACTTGCCGAATACCTATAATCTTCAGTTAACTCGATGCGGTATTTGCCAAAACCAAATAGAGCAGATGTCGATACGCGGGGCTGTAGTTACCGAAACCGAGATTAACATTGCCGCTACGACTGACGATAATTATGCGGTTAGTGATTTACTTGGGCAGCTTGCTTCGTATCGTAAACTTATTAACCTCCCCCACACGAATTCCGATAACCGAGTGTAACGATAAACGCGTAACAAATATTTTTCGCCTCGATATCGTGCACGACAAAACAAAGTTGCTTCGATACGCAAGGAATTCCCGTCATACGCGAACGTTCGATATTTTTCGGTTTTTCCAAACTAAACAGTTCGCTCCTTGGGATCAGGCGTGGCTCGTACGAGTCGATTAAATACCGCACACCGTCTCGTAATACCTTCCGCTTGGATTTCAAATAAGCGTGACTCGTAATGAAACTGTTAATTTAGAGCGCGAATGGAAGAGCTTTAATTACTAGTCGACAATGCAGGAAATATTGGGAATATCGATCGGATCTTGGACCGGGTAGCTGCGGTCAAGTTCATCGGGCACAGTTAGTTTGTCACAGCTTATAGCTACACCATTGGGGCGCAGCTATCGTTCCTGCAACCTTATCGCCTTGCAAATAATCGCCATTTCTGCATGCGTATAATAAATGGTTTCGGAGGTTGCGCGCTGGTTAAGTTAAAAAGGCGGAGAGAGTAGTAATATTCGCTGGCTGAGAGGATCGAAAATGTTGGATATTAACTTTGACGGTAAATACCTACATTCTCGTGCTCGCCATGTAAACAGTTTCAAATATCGATATGCTAACAATTCGATGCAAAAAATGTACAATTCAGTTCAATCATCTCTGATAACTTTCAATCCTGTGTATTTTTGCGTTTTATTAAACCAATGGAAACCCAGTTATTTTCCACCTACGATTATTCTTCGCGTAAAAATATTCGATGTTTTATACACCACTGTACGTTGCCTTAAATTTTCAGCCTTGTCTTCTAAATCACGCAGCACGTAGAAGTATGCATTCCCCCAATCTCCTGGAGCACATCAATTGAAATCTCGCCAGTGTATATCATGCAAGCGCTTTCATTCGCAGTCAACGTCCACGTGCCGGCATCGGCACTCTTCAGTAAAGCACGGAACCCGCACTGGTCGAATCTGTAGAAGTCTAGTCTGTCCAGGTTTAATAGATCGATTTTAATGCCCTGAAATATTCGCAAGTTTTTGGAAATTCTTTGCAAACGTCCCTCCTTGGATAGTCTAAACTCTAAATACTAGAGTAGGTACTTCGAAAAGTGAAAGCAATTATACAAGCATATCTTATACAAGTGGCTCATTGAAGGACAGGGTGCCTACTTGCGTAATGGTGCGTTAGGAAGTTCGTAGGAACTTGCAGTACTTCACACATCTTGATTTGCATTAAAACATTGAATTTACGTTCTAATACACCATCGTATCATCATAAAATAACGCGGAAATAACGACCATGCTCTGAAAAGATAAATATTTTTTTGGCTTAAAGCGTAAACATAGGATACGTACATTCGGTGCGATCGCCGTGCATTCTGCCGGGTTCGTTTTGTCAATTTTGACGATCGCGTAGTAGCCTTAGTACACTGTGAGCTCGCTAGCTGGAATCAACGGCCTCCTCTGCAGAGGACAGGACGCATATAGGAATCGCGTAAGATGCAGCAGTGGCGTGGTTTAAAACGCTGCTAGGCTGCCCAGTGCATTACGAGCAAGAAAGGAAAAAGGATCGAGTCCGCGGGACCACCGTATATTTGCCCGTTCCGCCGTGGTTGCACTGCTTCATCGCGGGACAAAGCGTGCAGTGTATTCTCGCGAGGTTCGCGCGGTAAAATGTTATGTCTGCTGTTACATTCAACTACCGCGGCAATAAATGCATTAAAACGGCTTCCCTGTTGCTCGACTCTTTTCACTGCGGATGGCACTGTCACCGGACAACAATGCGCGAGTATGCTTCACGTTCGCTTCCTCATCTTGATTTACTAATTTCGCCGTACGAACAGGGAATCTGCAGCGAGTCCCGTTTATCGCGTACATTTTAATTAGCCGTTGCTGGTGACGTTTGGAAAAATTGTAAGTTCAAATATGCCCTTTACTTCACCGAGATAACATTTCCTCAAGGTCATACTTTTCAGAAACTTTAAAATTGTCACAGAATAACTTGGAGAATAAATATACTATTATTGTATAAAGAGTTACGGTACCTCTTCTTTGCAAATTTTGAAAGAGGTTGTAATATTAGTACCTACTATTCTCTACGAGGACCGTCGTAATTGCCCAGTTTCCGGTGTCTTCCTGTCGTAGCAGTTGTATTTTGAGTGTACAGGTGTCAGACCCCTCCAAAGATCAAACATTTTGCTCGAGAGGGCGCCGAATTCCCTGGGGTATATTCATATGCCGTATCGTTATTCTACTGGACTCGACATCCTTTCGCTGTACCTTCCACTTTTACGCTGGCACTGTTTTGCCCGCAACGGCTTATCATCAGATCTGCTGAAAGCACGTGATTTGATTTGTTGCACTGTCACTGATCCTTGCTATTATTTCTCGTAAAAATTAGTGGGTAAAATCGGGGGGCGGTTGGTCGGCGAAGCTGTCGAATGGGGAACGCGGCACGCATTTTCCAGCTGGATTTAGTTGTTTCACGTCGAAAGATGAGAGCAATAAATCTAGAGTAAAGCAGAGGGACGCTTCGAGTGGCGCAGGGATGAAGGGAGGATAGCTACGCTCCGACAGAGAAAGGGTGGGACCGGGGAAGAACCATAAATCTGTTGATTTACCCGAAAGGCCGACGGCGAATTGCGCGGTCAGAAGAGTCGCGAAAATGATGAACCGTGCCATATTGCTGGTGTCCGCGGTGTCTTTGAAACAACGACCGCCCGAAAGAGTTCTTTTATATCGAAGTAATGGGTACTTATCGGTACAGGGTTGTCAATTCGTAGCAACTTGTTATCGTCCCACGGCCACATGCGTGTTGAGATTCCCTAATTACTATTAAAAATAACTATCACTGTTTTTGTAACTCTCCATCGCATTTTGCTGAATGGACGAAGATTGTGGGCGAACGCGATACGAAAACGTTGTCTGAAATTAGAGATGACGCATAATTCGAAATCGACTTCAAATTTCTTCATCAATTCTGATGGAAATATTATCTAAGCATTCACCGAACAACGTAGTTATTAAAAGGCATCGAGCAGAATATTTCGACGGCCATAGAACCACCTTTTTAATTACTTTGAGTCGTGGTTCACGATTTCGCGCACTTATCGCGCGCGTGTTAGCTATCGACAGTCGCCCGCAGTAGTGTATCCAAAGAAAGAGGAAAAAGGAAATTAATGTAACCACGACTAAAGTAATTCAATAGCTTTTTAAAAAAAAAAGAAATGGATTTTATTCTTTAAATACATTTTTATAACCACCTAATGAATTTTATTGAATTTTTTATCCGATCAACTCGGCTCCCTCCAAGATTAAATCCTACCCGTTATCTACATATACCTACTAACTGAATCGTGCGTGGATTCCCGGATCTTTCCACTTCGCTTGAATGTCACGGATTTTATAATAATCGAGGAACGACTTTGAAAAATCTTAATCATATCTTAAAAAAGATCAATACCTGACAGTAGAATATTTCTTAGCGAGTATAGAAAAGCTTTACTCTCGATTCACGAAGAATTTAAGTTCAACAGTCCGATAGGACCAGCCTGTAGATCGCTCAATACCACTGGCAGTGTCCTCCATGAAAGGTCAGAGTCGCAGCCCTCGCAGTTGGTGTTCATCGGCGCGTTAACAGCGATCGGCCCTCTATTCGTCTTCGACTCACGAGTGTTGCAGCGGGCAGCGGATCCGCGAGAATCTCCCATAGTGGCGTGGGCACGGAGGCGTGACGGCCGTGTAGGAGGCTTCCCAGGAAAATCCTGGAAATCATTTCCCCGCTGAATACCCGCGACCGTCGCCCACATAGGGAAGAAGTAACCGGATTATCGTCGGCCGTAAGAGGTGTATCCGGGGCACGGGCGCGGTATCGGAACGGTCGTCGCGTTCTTGTGAAGTCGGAAAAGCCCATTTCGATGTCCCTTGTGCCATCAGGCAATCCCATTTGAGATTAGACGCAGGCGTGAATTGTGTTACCTCCGAGTTTGAACGGATCAAAGGCAAATTCCCGGTTGGGATGCATACGTACGTAATTGATATGCCTGATGGGGGTTTCCAAGTCGGATAGTCAATTACCATAATCTTGTTGCGGGGAGAGGCCGGTCTCTGTCCGTGCCGATTCCATACAGCACGCTTGTATACATTGGGGGGCAGCCGGGGTATATCAATTCGATTTCGCGATACGAAAGAAACCGCGGCCCCGTGTACGTATCCTCCTGACCGGTGTTATTGGATTTCGTCGACAATGTGCACGGCCCGCGCGTCCTTTCCCTTTCAATTAGCGGCTGGATGGGCGTGCTCGTATATTAATCCTCCATCGTGATTGCACGCGGGACTGGCATCGCTATTAAACGAATGAGAAGCACGTTACATCGGCTCCTCTGATTTCACGGGGCGCATTAATTCGCTGCTAAACCACCTGAGCTCGCTACTCGCTGGACCCTCGACGATCGGAGCTCATGGTAAAAGGACGAGCACGTGCTCTCCGATCCAAGTGTTTCGGCTTTGGTCATGATTTTTATCAGCTGTTAACATTCCCTAGCCTTGGATCAGCAGCCTTGATCGCTGATAGATCTGACTATTTAAATCACGTAGTTACATAGTTTGAATCGTGCCGCGCTTAACTATTCAGCAATATCTATCTACCTATAGAGGATGTCCCACTTTTTGGAATCTCCAAATCGTCCGAAATATTTATTGATAGTTTCGTTCATTTCAACGATATTTGGATTCGCGATTGTAATATCTCCTTGGGCGCCGCAAAATATCACGTGATCTGAGTTCGCAGCGGGAAAGATTAACGACCGATGCCCCGAATGAAACGCCTTTAAAAACTGCCAACCACTTAAATGTATAACCACGCGCGCTCCTTACCTATACCAGCACGATTAGCCACGTTAAATACGGCCGGCCATTTATCAACGGCGCATAATAGAGACGTTACTTTCGCGCCATATGCTGTCTCTATACAATAAGCAGGCGTACAGTTAAATGGCCATGGCGCGCAATATGTTCTGAAACGCGACAAATAGTCAGGAAAATGGTTTGCGGAATACACAGTTTATATTTACAATAGGACAATGCACTTTTGCGCAGAGAGGGAGGGGTGAGCCTGCCAGTTGTGGCCGCAGGCAAGAAAGGACAGGCTCCGACGTCCGTCACCCCCGATGCCCGAATTTTTGCCTCTCCCTGCAACGCCAACGACCCATGACCGTGAGCCATCACGATTACGTTGATAAGTCATATTTTCACTGCGTCGCGTGAGTGTAGGTACAAGAGCAGAGTCTTGAAGTAGAGTTGGGCATTACTCGAATAAAAATTTCGAATAAAATCAAGTTATTCGAGAATAACGAATAAATTTTTATCCGAATAAATTTACATTCGAGTGATCTCGAATAAGAATTGCGAATAAAACGAAGTTATTCGAGAATAACGAATAATTTTTTATTGGAATAGAAATTTATTCGAATCAAAATTTATTATTCGAATAATGCCCAACTCTATCTTGAGGTGTTCTATTCGTCGAAGATCGAGAAATCAACCGAATCGATAGAACACTCGTTCAGCAGGCTGTACTTTCTGGATTTTTAGAATGCGAAGTGAAATCCATTGGCGATGAGAAAGAGTCCGCCCCACGGAAATCCTTGTTAAATCCTTCCTCTTCTCGGTGCAGGCTACATAGTTGTTGTTTATCGTAAGGAGGTTTTTAGTTGGCTGTTAAAGCAAGGGGATGCATAATTAGCCCGATACAGCGGCGGCAGTGGCGTCGTTGGAATTTTAAGCGCAATCACGGCTAGATAACCGGGAACAGGAAGCGGGGGTCGAACGTAGCGCGAGCACGAGAGCGAGCGCAAAAGTGCATCGTATTTCGGGCTCGTTGCTGAATTAGTGGGATCGCGATCCAGCATTCTATTTGCGTGCTTTAAGTGAAAAACACCGTAGATCTGCAATCGCGATCGTTTCCGAGCGTCCCAGAAATTGTTTCCGATCTCACGTGTTAACTACTTTATACTGTATAAATACCCTGCAGGTAGGAGATAATTTAGCGGGGAACATCCCATGCGCAATTAAGAGATCCGTGAATTTTATGTTCCCGATCTGAAAATTACGTAAGTACAATGTGAATATCGCGCTCGACTATTTCAAGATTAATCATTCTTGCTTTTAACAGCTGCTCCTCTTACTTTCATAATTAATCGCTTCGAAATTCACTCACACACTCATTAATGCCATCCACTGTCGAACAGATCGAGCCGGATCATCAGAGGAGTGAAATTCTTTTTATTCCTTGGCGGATTAATCGATCGCCGCCAGGGGTCTTGGGAAGAACGGACGATCCCGAAGTAATCACGAGGCGTTTGTCGCCGGTGCTCACGGCAGCCGCGTTAATTCTAATCCCGCTAGACGTCCGGCCGCCCTATCATGCACGGGTCTTCGCTAATTTGCACAATAATGGTGTAATTCCAACCAGTCAGGAAGATAGCGGCCACTACCGTGTCGCTTTCGTGCCCGGCGATACACGGCCGCCGTACGTTCGATAAACACGCCCTCGCAACACCGTGTATAAACACTTCGCGCGGACGTGTTTGCGGGGGAGAGAGAAGAGGATCACGAAGGGCGAGCGTGGAGGGTGGGTCCGGGGCGAGGGATAGAGGTGGAACCAGTTAGCAGCTAGCAGCTACGGAACTGAAGAGGGCCAGGGGGGGGGGGGAGAGTGGAATTAGAGAAAGGAGTTAAATGAAAATGCGAAGTGGACTGAGAGGGAACGGAGGGGCGCGGGGGTGAAATACGGGGCGAAAGGGTTAGGAGAAGGTAAAGTTGAAACGGTTGGGGGGGGGGGGGAGGGGGTGGCGAGGCACAGAAAAGAAAACACAAAGGCAGGGAAATTAAAAAGTACAGAAAAGGGTAAGAAGGGTTAAGAGTCAAGTGGCGGACAGGACAGATATTCAGAAGAAAATTGCAGGGGGAGGGGTGAAGTTTGAGATAGGAGAGCAACGGACGAGCGTTTGCCTGGCACAAGTGGAAATACGGGAAGCAGGAGAATCGGGGACACGCTGGAAAAGTTAGATAGTGTCGCGAATGGCGGGTACGCCATTCGGAAATGAATCCGTGTCGCGTGGGCCAGCAACGACTGCTCGATCGCGATTTAAAGCGACGTCGGTGCAAACACCGTTGCACGCTCGTGTTATCGACCGTGCGTAATTCGGCTGGGCTGCGTTTATCGTGCACAGAATACCAGCCGCCGTACGATAGTCGCTTAAACGGGCGCATAAGGCACCTAGCTGCGATTAACGCAGCTTCCGATCCTGAAGCGCAAGCTCGGGACGGTCGCTGGAATTCGGCAGAGTTTTCATCGTCTGCTGCTGATATCCCCGCCGATTATTCGTATTTGCTGAGAGACATTTGCGTTTGTACGTTCGTGACGAAATGTGTCGTGTGATGACGTTTCGGGAACAGTGGACCGTTTGTCCATCGATTTCGGATTATTTGGAATGTAAATACGAAATTAGGCGCATCGGGAGCAAGAGCCGTGTCACGAATCATATACGTATTGCTTCAACTACAAGACATTTCAACGTAGGTCCGATACACAGATCGTATCAAAAAGTATTAACGATGTTCAGTAGTAGGTACCGTTGCCTCATTTCGCCTCCATTTCCGCGCGAAGTATGACCTTACTATCCCCCGAGATCATAATTTATTCTTGTCCCCATTTTTACCGACACCGATCGTTATTTCCATCCGTATAGCCGACGATTTAGCAACTTCTACCGCCGACAACTCATCCCGCGTTAATTAAACGTGTTATCAAATTAACGCGATGGTAACGACAACGCGAGACTTTAATTAAATCATTTATAACGGCTCCGATGTGATACGTTGGTTATACGAAATGCCCAAATAAATCGATATTAGCTTTAATTACATAACGCGTGTTTTCCCCGGCTGCATCCTGGAAACGTGTTCTAAATTATAAACGATGTGGAAATTATCAATCACCGTGCCTTTCGGGAAAGATCGAAAGCCGCTGTCGCCCATCGGTCAACGGTGGTCCTATAATATTTCGCTGCAAAATATGTATAACAATACACTGGAAAATGGGTTATTGCTGCTCCTTCTGATATTTAATCAACAAATATTAGCATCTGAAAATATGGTCCAGATGAATGTATTTCCCGTGCGACATAAAGGTAAAGTCATAACATAGGAGATATGTAGGTAGGTACATACGTTATTTGTCCGGTTAATATCACCCGAGTATGTTGACTTAATAAAACTCACAACTAACTATAGGTAGGGTAACTCGGGGTAATATGCCACAGTTAACTTTGAAATGCGATATTTCGCAAGTATAAGTAAATACAGGAAGAAAGATAAAACCATATGAAAGTGTAACTAATTCTGTGCATTGTCTAATAAGTAGAGATATGTAACCTTTATAGTTCAATGAGAAACGTACAAATACAAAAGTCCTCGAAAGTGGCATATTACCCAAGTGGTGAGTAAATATGCCACAACTTCTGAGGTAATATGCCACAAGCTATGAAGTGCGAACTAATCACTCAAATTTTTGATAATCAACAATATTTTAAACTATTCAAGCTATTAGTAACTAAAAACAAATATTTGAACTCAATGAAACGTAAAATATATTTAAAAAAATAGCTATTTCTTACAAACTAAACAGTCCCCAATCTCTACGCAGTCTTTATGGACCCACTTTTTGCTACGAGTAGTTTTTACCCAGTCACATTTAGGTCCTTTTTTATCGTAATAATATAGTCCACTTATTGCACAGTGGTTGTCATTTTCTGCATCAGTCGAATCGTCATAAGAAATATCTACATTCTTAAAATTTGTTCTATATATTATAGTACGAGCTTCCTTCACCATTCGAATGGCTTCCTTTAAACTTTCTGACCAAGCAGCACGGCTTGAAGTTCGTAAATACTTCTTAGGCATGGTTCTAATACGAAAAAAACAACTCGATGGCATTAAATAGAAAGTGTTATAAAGATATGACTTTGTGGCATATTGTACGGACAAACATGTGGCATATTACTCCACACGGCCATAAGAAGAAGGATTGAAAATTTCTCCACAAAATACATAGTTTTAACGGATGTGCGAGAGGTTATAAAATTCGTTTGTTAGTATACTTTATCATAATCCATTGATTTTTTGTAGAACTGTTCACACAAATGTATAATTTGCATTCTAGTTACAGTGTGAAATTAGATCAAGATGATACTTTTATAACTTATCAGGATTAACTGAAAATAAAAGAAGGTAAAAGCCAAAATCTATTGTCGTCTTAGCAGTTACACTAAATTGAACGGAATTAGTGCAAATGTAACGGCACCTGTGTATGATTAAAAAAATTATGGAGAAGTGGCATATTACCTGCGGTGGCATATTACCCCGAGTTACCCTACACAGGGTCACCTCGTCAATCGTATTTTTATTCCGAAAACAATTTATTATTCCTTATTGTGCCCTCACTATACTTTATGTTCAATTTAGCCTTTTAGCAATTTTTACACAAAATTTTGTGCACGTTCAATGGTAACTTTGTTCTGTCACTCTCTGAAGCTTTGAACGTACTGCAAAAGAGCGATAAGTACAGGCGTCGGAAAAGGAATTAGGTATATCTTACGATTTTTTAATAATTCGGTGGGGCTGAAACAGTTGTCGCGTGTGTATACAATGGAGGGGAACTTATCTGGGTAGAAGTGGCGTTTTCGAGTGCAGGATCGTTGGGAGATTATTTAAGATTATCAGCGATGCAACGGACAAGCAGGGTCGGGAAGCTCCGCGTTTGGTAATGGGGGAACGGGGAAGGGGACGGCGACGCAAGTACTTTAGATACCTATATAAATTAATTGTACGATTGCGGGGTGCACGTTGCGATCTCAAGTGGGCTCGCGAGATTAGAGGGCTGGTTTTTGTTGGATTTGCACAACAATGGTCGGATCAGCGCGGCATGTGCGAACCCGCCGCTCGGCGAACCACGCTCCCGCTTCCGAGGGATCCTTAATCCAAACGCTCTCCAATTTGATACAATTTCCTGTCCTCTTTTTTGTCACGCCGATAGGGAACGCCGTCATCGGGCACGTGGTCCGACGTAACTGTCGGTTTAACACGCCTTTCAACGGAGCTGCTTTTTCATTTGCTCCTAATTTGCGATCGCGTCCGCTTCCCTGCTGTCCGCTGAACAGCTCCCTGCTGGTTCCGATTCTCTAAGGCCCCGGCGCGGTGTCACACAGCTTTAACGACAATTAAACCATTGGCCATATGATTATTCAAGCCGATGCGTCGACTTCTACCGCGGGAGATTTGCTTTTGAAAATCTATGCCACCGATGATAAAGTTACAGTTCTACATATCTGTACTGTTCTGCGCTGTGTGGTTGTAGCACTATGTGGCATACCTATATGGTTTAAAGATAAGTGGACAAATGAAACTTACGAAGTTGCTCGGATGCTCTACGAGCCAGAGATGGGCGAAATTTTTATTTAAATAAAATTTCGAATAACGAATAAAAGTCAAATAATATTCCCCATTAGTTCGTTAACCCGAGTTCGCTTCATTCGAACACATGGCGAATAATTTTTTAACTTTTATTCGTTATTCGAAATTTTATTTAAATAAAAATTTTGCCCATCTCTGCCATTTGCCATAAAAACTGAGGAAACATTCTGCACTTCTAACTTATTTATGAATTAAAAATCATCCCCTTTGAGGTTGTGCTATGAATTATAGTAACAGATTCGTGTTGCTTCATGTTTATGGCTCAGTGATTCGGAAACGTGCACATCCAAATGATATTTTTTTACAGGAAGATAGAGTACCTCCCATGTGACCTTTGCGTTGACGAATGAAAATAGCGAATATTTTAGTCCCCATCAATACTTGCCGTGATACATATTGTTGGTTTCCAGAGTAATCGAAGAGTGATGGAATGCAGTTTTCAGTGAGGGGAGAGAATCAATGACAGGAGAATACCGACATCCAATTTCGCTGGATGTTTTGCTCGACCTGTTCATCCTGATTTATAAACGATACGCATGCGATCCATATTTATTTACTCTGTTGTTGTTTGTCCTGTTTACGTTCAGCCAGAAAAATATCGCTGCATTCGAAAAACAACAGCCTCTTCTTATCCTCTTTTCTGTACGTTACAAAATTTTTATCTCGCTTAATATATTTACTATGCGAGGGACAAGTTGAAGCCACGCGATTTGTAATTATATTTAATAGAAGAATTTCATTATAAAATTATATGGAAAATTATTATAAATTATTATAATAATTATTATAAATTATTATAATTTCATTATAAAATTATATGAAAATTATATGGAATTAAGTTTCAGTGCCAGAGGGGTAGTTGATGGTTTCTAGTAGTAGAGAGGTGCTATAAAAGCGACAGGTTTTAAATGGGACAAATCATATTACCAAAATTCTAGACGCATTACACATAGGTACCTACGAGTTATTTTCCTGTTTGTAAAGAAAACTTTGCTACCAGTAAAGAAGATTGGTTTCAATGTAAAATTTGCGGAAAATGGGCTAACGAGTCATGCGAAATAAAGGGTATAGGTACATATTCATTTTTTTTGTTCTATGTGCTATTAATTATATTTTAACAATTGATCTCATTTTTGGTCTCATTTTGTTTATTTTCATTAACCCTGTGTCCCTTTCATGACTCCTAATGTTCCATTTAAGATTATGTAGATATCTAAGTAGTCGTTTAAGGGGCATTTTCGACTTATTTGAAAATCGAAGATTTTGTTATTTTCTGTTATTATTAATAAGTTTGCAAGATATTTTTATTGAAGCCCAATAAATATACTTCCTATTAATGAACTTGTGTTTTAAATACCTATATTAAATACCCATGATATTATCAGAAACGGACGCTAAATAAAATTGTCCCTTTTATAACACCTCACCCCTACAGTCATCATTAAGAGGTTGGAGCACCAAAGCCTGGTCAACAATCAAGAAACACCTATATACTTCCCCCAAGGCTAGAAATAATCCATAATTAATCTACACGTGTGTAGTTCTACATTAAAAGTGTCACTACCAACGTTATCTTTCCAAAAACATTATTAAATCTTTGTGACACGATGATCTGCGCGTCCTGCGGGTCCCGGTTTCGTATTTTCGGCCGCGCACGTCTAAAGCAGACGCCTTCAGGCAGCCTTTGAATTATTTCGTCGCGGATACTTTGACTAAGAATGGGCAAAGTGCTCACGAAAGTATCTACAGGACGACTCCGTCCTATAACAGAAATTCTGTCGCTGCAACTTGCTTGAATAAGGCGTAGAAGGGAAGGAGCGTGGACCCACGCGTCATTGTGACTACCAAGCCCAGCCGTGGAAACTTTCAGACACGGAATAAACTTTCTTTCACCAACGCATCGTAACTTCAGTTGAATCGTCCGACGTTACAGAGCGTCCAAGGGGTGCAACGACTTCTGCCGTCCGCGTCTCCACGGCGTTCTAGTCTCTCGGTGTTCCTTAATTACGATGTGAACCCCGGCGCGAACGAGGAAGGTCGCGCAAATTGATATCCCGTTCTCGTAAACGGAAGTGTAACAGCATTGCGCGAAGAATTCTCGACACGAACCCGTCTGTGTGCTGCTGCACGCCGTTGGCGCTTCTTTACCTCCTCAGACGTAGCTGTTTTTCCAAAGGGGCAACGAATTACATACATAGCGAAAATATTTACCCTCCATAGAGTAGGGTAAACGTATGTAACATGGAAGACCTGATTTTGAAAGCTTGCCAAAACTAGGGGAATTTGTTTTTTTTAAAATAAAACTGACACGGGAGGACGTAGGAACTAATGCATAATCATATTTACATAGCCAAATGTAAAAATATTCAAATAGTTTGAAATTATACTAAAAAAATATGGGCAAGAGTGAAAATCGGC
The DNA here is from genome assembly GCA_944738655.2 of Andrena hattorfiana. Lineage (NCBI taxonomy): Eukaryota > Metazoa > Arthropoda > Insecta > Hymenoptera > Andrenidae > Andrena > Andrena hattorfiana. The sequence goes on along the minus strand of OX122889.2, from coordinate 19,058,384 downwards.
AGTTCGAAAAAGTGGTATCTAATATAGAACACCTAGGACAGTTGTAAAGAAAACTGAAGAAACTTTACATTGGTTACTAAAAATGGAGATTTATTAAGTAAAAGATATAAATAAACAAATATATATCATTGTTTGGAATTTAGTTTGTTTTCTACGTCTCCTACATGTTGGGCACGTGTTCCATATTCCACTCATTCGATATGTTCTATATTACACGTTAGTACACACACGTTTCGATAAGAAATTACGAATTATACTAAGGAGAAAATAATTTTACTGGTAAACTATTTTTGGATAATCAAGAACAAACATATTTAATGATAAATCATACAAAAATAATACTTGATAACTTACCTTCACTACAATATTGAACTATTTGATTCACTTTCTAAAAAATTTTGCACATCACGAAAAATAAAAACCCTTCTCTTTATTGTGGATACCCGACTGATGCTCAATTGTCATTATGATCGTCTATTGTTCTAGGGAACTAATGTCTAATATAAACGATTGTCTGAAGAGTTCGTTATTTCTTTATCGAAGCTATGTTCCACATTACGTGCGGTTCCATGTTACCTACCTTTACCCTACCTACCCGCTGTTCGTATCTATTACAATAGAGTTCAACCGGGCGTCTCATCGCAGTCAAACGATCTGGGCCAGAATAAAGCCGCTAGATCTCCAGGGATCATCTCCGAGTCTAAGTCCCCGATTCATCGGCAAAAACCTACTGAAAATTCCTGTGCCCTGCCGCTGGAAAAGTCCCTCAAAGCGTCGCTATCGATTTAAATTTTTATTGCTGGCCACGTGCGCGCGTGTCTCGTGGAATCCGTGGCGCTAATTTGCAAACAGAAAACCTCGAGTTGCGACCGTGAACTTTCCGCGGATAAGGGAAAAGATGGCGTGGGGCGGCCGCGCAGACCCTTCCGTAGGAATTACCACTCGGGGGCGAGCCCGAGGCCAAGGAAACGGGCTCGAAGAGATCCGCGATGACGGCTCTCGGCCGCGCGGCTAAATCAAATTTAAAAGAATGACTCGTACACTTGTTTCACGAGAGGAACAATGGCCTTTTGAACGCTCTCCTCCCTCGAGGACCTTTCAAGGCGTTTGCTGACGTTACATTGCACTGTCGAGGGGCACAATGGAGAATTGTGCCGCCACAGAAGTAGCGCGTTCCTCTGTTCGGAAGTATCGGAGAATTGAAATAGGTTGGAAGACAACTGTTGCTCCTCTCGCCGACCGAAGAAACTTCGGCTAATTTAGTCCCGAATGAAATTTCGCTGTTCAGTGCCGATGGGTCGTTACTTTTAATCGATGGAAACGCGAAAAAAACGAACCCCTCTGTCGATGCTGGCTATGTTTGTGAAATTGATAAGAAGATATCCTACGTTTCTCTTCGTTTTCGGAGGTTTTAGCACTCCGAGCGTTCCATTGGCTCGATTTTCCTCGAAGGGCTATGTGTCCTGCACCGTGCAGGATGCTCGAAGTTCGCCATCAGGCACAAGTGGCACAGATATAACGCTGCAAGGGGAAGCGGGCTTCTGGCTATTTCTTTTTACAGCCGCTGTATTTCGTTTAAAAGAATCGGAACTGATTTACCTTGCACAATAAGTTTACTTTTTACTGCTCCTGGCCGTATTTCATTCTCCTGAACTGTTTTTATGGGTCGGTGCGCTTTTATATAGTTTACCGATATTTTTCTATAGACGCTATAATATGATGGAACTCCCTCGCAATTTTTACTATCCCTCGGAACCAGTTCTTCTGTATTCTCCTTCGAGTCGACCTAAATATCCCTTCGGAGAATGCGTTCCACGATCGACTTCGATTTCGCGTGTTCTTCGTCTCGTGCGTTCTTAACGTTTGAGGTATCGTAAAGCAATTCCGAATCTATGCCCTAAAACACGGGCAAAAGTGACTCATACGGGTAATTTATTGGCGTGCTGCGTGCCGTTCTGGCGCAATCAATAACGATTAGGAGGAACGGGCCAGATTGCACACCGAAAAATATATCGTATCGGTTTAAATCACCAGGTTACGCTACTCCTGCTACACTCCGACGAAACGTTTCGGGACCGCTACGACTCTGGTCATTATTTTAATTGTTCCGAACGCTACACGTCGTTCTAAGGGGCTTAATTACAGCTCTCGCTGCCCGGGAGAGAAGTAAAGCGATTCTACTTGCCTGCTGGCGTCCACGTTTACGAGAATATCCTCTCACCTTTGCCACGGTCCTTCGTTACGACCTGCCCAAGGTGAGAATCAATAGGATCGATTTAGCGAATCCGATAATTAAGGTACCGTTACGATCTCGAGAAATTACTAACTGTCAATTCGTCTGCCGGATCGTGAATCAGGCAGAAATGTTCTTTAGCGAAGGACCGCGTTTAATATCTCTGCTCTTCGCGAACGATCGAAACCGGCAACAAAGGGGTGGCGTAAAAAAGTTGAAGACTCTCCTTCGGTCTATCCAAACCAGTGCTTTAAGAGTCGTTAGCTGATGGTCTGTATTATGTATGATGTCTCGCGATATCTTGTACGCAATTATTTCATCGTTTGCTAGAACATCCGGGATTTCTATGTACTTATGTACATACATATAAAGCAGACAAGAATTTTTTCCCGGAGGTCAGTGGCGTACCCAGAAGGAAGGCCATAGGGCCTTGATACCACCCAAAGAAAAAGGAAAAAAGATATTAATGTAACCACGATTGAAGTAATTCAAGAGTTTTGTACAAAGAAAAGGAAACTGGATTTTATTCTTTAAATAAATTTTCAAAAATAAAATGCAACTGGATTTTGTGCTTTAAATAAATTTTCAAAAAGGAAAGAAAAGTGGATTTTGTGCTTTAAATAAATTTTCAAAAAGGAAAGAAAAGTGGATTTTATTCCTTAAATAAGTTTTTATTATCACCTAATGGATATCATTGAATTTACATTAAAAATATTTTTATCCCTTTAACTCGACACGCCCAAATTAAATCCTAAGTGAGCCACTGGCGGATGTTATTACGTCAGGTATTAAGAATAGAACACTACTTTATAAGAATTCATATTATACGGCTTGCAGACATACATAGTATTTTCTTTCTTTTTGCAGTTGAAAAGAATCTAACACTATTTCGGAGCTGGTTAGTACTGACGAATGAAACTCGTTACTCGCAGCCTCTATTCACTCTCGAAGGTTGTAGAACAGCGCTCTAGCTGTACATCGTGTGACATGCCACGGCGACGCCCGCCGTCGTAAAACATTTTTATCGCAAATCTGGCCCTGAATCCCGATTTTCGGCGGTCCAGGGTTGCGCGTCACCGTTCGTTACATTAATCTGCCCGGCCTGGCGGCTCCCTTCCGCTCGCTCGTTCACGCGCGCATATTTCGTCGTTGTGCATCAGGTTCGACGCGGCAATTCATTTACCAGTGTACTCTACTCGTTTCGCGCCCGACACGCGCCGATGAACCGTCGACGATGCAACGCTTTCCGCGGCGATCGCGCGACAGCTATTGTTTTTCCACGGGAAACGCGACGGCGGCGGCGCGGCTGTGCCCACTGACCGGCGCCGTTCTCCATGGCGCTGAATTTTTCGCTACTTAAGTCCAGCAGGAAATGACGAATCTGAGAGGCAGAGCCTGGATATAGGTTGGAGGTGTCGATCAAAAGTTCTACTCTGGTACCGATTACATTTCGATATTAGAATGATGGCGTCCACTGGAAGAAGCTCGAGTTTCAATGCTATCTTTTCCATTTTCCTCTCTTCATACTTTTTTCATAATTAGAGGAGCTTTTTGCGGAAGGGGAGGTGCAGCCAAGCGGCACGCAGAAATGCATAATTGCAGGGAATGATCGGTGCAATCCACCGAGGCACACAAAGGGGAAGGATCGTCGGCTGAAATCACTTGGAACCGAAGGAATCTTTGCAGGTGCTATCAGTTAAAGAGCGCTGTGCTTCGTTATCTCGAATAAAGCGGTAGTAACCTTTCCGTGCTGGCAAATGGCGCGATGCTAAAGATCAAAAGGAGGGCACAAGTGGAGAGCTCGTGGCGCGTGTTACGTCAAAGGCCGATCGCGAAACGTTCCGCCTGTTGCGCAAATGAGAAAAAGGACGGGAGCAGCCCATGGGTGCCCCGACCTGTCAGCATTTTCCATCCAATTATCCGTAATTACGGAGGGTGCACCGCCGTGACCGTTTTCATAATCGGCCGGTACCTCGGAAAACGCTGCTGGAATTTCCGATGTCGTGACGCCTCTGGGCGTCGATCCGTCGTGCCTGGGCCTTGATATAATTGACCAAGGGAAATGGCCACCACGTGGGAATAGAATTCAATTCGTTAGATACCCTTTCTGATTATTGAATGATCGGCCGCGAAGGAGGGCAAGTGGATGATGGCCGATTAGTCCGTTATTGGAAGATGAGTTTTGTGTAAATAAATGGCGGAGCTATCGAGGTTAATTGACTGGGCGAAGAACGTTCGCTGCGCTGAATTTTCCAGTCTAAAACGCAACCAATAAACGCGACAACATCGTTCCAGGTTTAAGTTCTTATCATTTATTCACTTTCATCGACGCGAACCTCTTAGTTAACAATTAATCATCCAGCGATGTACACTCGCCTGGAAAGGAGCCTGACATCCACGCGTTACTTTTATTTCTGTTCTTTGATGAAGAAAAGCGCCTTACAGCTCACTGATGGCAATTAGTTGCTAATGGCAATCGCTAAAACGAGGATACTGGCAATTATCGAACATCTCTTTCGTTGCTTCCCGTCGTAAACTATAGCGACACAACTCGTTACTCGCAGAGACGGTTCGATTGCCCCTGTTTTGTCATTACGTTGCGGCAATCTCGAAATTCGTCAGCCCAAAGAACATTCATTGTAGCTGTTTATTGTACTCGAAATTCAGCCAGAGACAAAAGGACCGTCGCTGCCAAATAAAGGTTGTATTACTGTGCCGTGGGAAAACAATGGTCCGCCGCGAACTCTGAAATTTTCGGAGGACCTCTAGCGTGCTGCTCCCTATCTGCCGCGGCAGACGATATTTTTGAAGCTGTGTACTTAGAACCGGGGTAATTACGGTCCCACGCTGCAAGCTCGTGTTGCTGAATTAATAATCCGGCGTATTTCAATCCATTAGGAAATGCCATTTCGCTGGCTCAATATTTCAATAGCGCTGTATCAGAAGCAGAAGGCCGGTCTGCTGATATATGACTGTCATTTTTACGATCGGCGCATCCTTTCATTTACATACATTGAACGCGCTCTATCCTCGAATAGAGGCTGGCATCGTAATCGGGCGATCCGCAGGGCGCAAATATTAGTCACATTATTCAAAACGCTTCATGAGCATATGGTACTACCTAGAGCTCTTCGTCTCTTTCCCTTTGTCGCGTGCTGTTTCATTCGGATGAATGTGTTGCACGTTCGAGAACAACATAAACCTGCATGAATTTACGCGGGGGATAGACGTAAATTCGGTGCGTGTCCTATTTTCAATAGGGGCGGGCAATTCTTAAAAGTCGCAAGCATATCGAGCACGATCTCGAAATGTATATAGAAGTACAACCAGATCTGCTACAGCTATGGTAACTTCTCACTGAGTGCTGATTGGGCGTACTAGATTCAGGCAGGAGTCTGTCAACTCTTTAAATAGAATGAAGCGAAACGGTCCGCTGACAGTCTTGCACTGACACTCCTCTGACGGGGTCAAAGCTTTTTGTGCTACCGAGCTTCCGAAATCAGATCTGTCTCATTAACCATTAACGCTGGAGCGCTTTTGGAGCACAGCACTGTTAAGGTGACAGCTGTTCAGGACAACAGGACTTCGAAGACAGATCTTTTCGACACACTTAATTTTCAAAATTAAAGCTGTCTGGTCTCGCAATCTTAGCGTTTCAACGATTTTGTCTGGCACACTCATCACGGGGCCATGAGATTCCCGAATCTCTACGTTCTAAGATAGGTTCTCTCGATCGCATGCAGGCGATCGCGATGCGCGGGCCCACCGTGCGGCCGGTTAAATTCCGAGGGGGGCGAAATAACAATCAGCAGGATGGTTGGAAGCTAGACTGTGCGAAACGGAGCACCGGCGGGCATCCTCTTCAGACGCAACGGCGATAGATGGAGTCGCGTGAGGCGCGTGCACGCCGCTCGTTTCTCCGCCGGGAAATTCCGCATCGCCGGGGCTGGCCGACTGACGCGGGTCCGACGTCTCGTGTAATTCGCACGGCCATATTTCACCGGCGCGGATCCTTTCGTACACGTAGTGGCGGCTCTTAGACCCTCGACGATTTCAATAAATTATCAAAACAACGTCCGGCCGCCGCGTATTAGCGTGAGAAGGGATAAGAGAGACGGCCAGCGTGCGATGCGAGCCATCGGGCCAGCGAACGAGCTTCAAGCGGCAATTTGCCCGGGCCTCGTACAATCTGTCAAAAGGCTACCAACGTATTATCGGTCTTTCCAGGCCAATTATGCCCAGGGCTGCCCGATCAAGCCGAGATCCACTGGCTTTTGATCCAGCTTTCTCTCGAATTGATCGAAAAATTATACCAACCAGTCAGAGACCTGGCCTTCTATTCGCTGGAGTGACGTGGTTGGAGATCGTGGCGGGTTCCTGATCGCTAAAACACAGTTGGCCATTTCTTCCTGTTGCTCTATGCTGGCCAGACGACCGCCGATTCGCAGCTGTTACAAAATTTCCTTCGTCGCTGTGGAAATTTCGCCTAGGTATCGATCAAATCGCTCGGTATTGGAGACGATGCAGTTGGTCGAGGGTCGCGTGAAATTTCTGGTGCAATGTATGGACGTCGCGCCAAGGTAACACTGAAGATAAACTGACGACTCTGCATCGCAATGAATATGGTAAATTGCAACTGACAATGAGTTTGACAAAGTTTCACCTCGCGGACGACTGAAAGTTTTTGACCTGCAACTATTTAGTTAGCAGTGATGGTTATATCACGCATCTCTGAGATTAATTTTGGAAGTGGAACTCTTCGGGATCGTCGCGGAGGGGACTAATTTCATTGAGTAGTAGGAGGATGGTGGAAACGACGAGGAATTCGTATCTTATGCAAGTGCGTCAGAAGCCGCGAGTTCTCAATCCCAGAGTTAACACTCGCTAGTTTCTAGAGCTGAAAGCGAATGCATACACTGTCTTTGTACCAGACGACGAATATATTTATCCGGGCCCGCGGATACAGGTCAAACTTGAATTCACCTGAATCCAAGGGATGGAATTCAAATGTCCGCGGGCGGCTCCATCTTTCAGCTGCCACCGTCTTTTGAAAGTTCAAATCGCAGGAGCGGCTCGCGTCGCGCATTCAGAAACAAATTCCGCGACCGCGTGCCTTTGCATTCGCGCTGCGCCACGCGGGGCTGCGGCCATACTTAACCGCGGCACTCGTGTCAAGGGTGGCGAATGAAATTTTTAACGAGTTCCAGAGCGGACGGCATTCAGGTCGGCCTAATCACGCTTCAAATTGTAACGAGTTACCTTCAGCGACGCGCGCGTTCCAGCAATTTCGAAGTGTTGCCTACCGTTAAAATGATCGACGGGCGAAAAAAAAGCACTGCCGGAATTCGCGAGGTTGCATATACAACGAATGGGGTGCGTTAAAAGTGAAAAAGAAAATAGTAAAATAGGAGGACGTTGATGGTCCACACCGACAAACTGGCGTACATAGTGTAACAATGGCTGACACTCTATTGACGTTTGCTTTTTATATCCTACCTTGTTTACGTTTACACAGGTCGACGACACGCTTCTACATTCACCAAATTTTGTCTACAACGACATAAACTCTAGTTTATGAACTCGTATGTATATACCGCGAGAGTGCGGCAACCTTGACGCGAACTATACTACTGGTGGGATTTTCCGGCCGTCCGAGTGACACGCTTCGAATTTATTTCTATCTTGTTTTTTCGTGTACGCGACTGTTCGGAATGCAATTTGCTGATTAGGTATAGAACCGCTTCAACACCTCTCGACTGCTTTCAGAGGGACTCCAAAATGAAATACCTCGAGACTGAAGATGATGGAAGTTGATTTCAGGCTATTTACGGCTATTTGTGAAAATATTATCAGGAATATCAGCCAACGACTTCTCGCCACTTGGGCAAACTAGAGGAAGAAGAATGTAGTGGATCCTGTTTGTAAATGAAGTGGTGGGATGTGGCGGAAATAGCAACGACGGCTGGGCAGATTTAGAGGAGTTAATGAGCGGTCAGAATCAAGCTTGTATAATGACTCTTTCGGGCACACGGGCCCCGTGATGAGTGATCCAAACAAGGACAAAGAGCCGCGGGAGGTAGAACGTCCGCGCAACGGGAGGCCTCTGACCGTTTCGACTCCGCTGCCTTCCAATAGAAATAACCAGCCTATAGTCATCAACGGTTAACCGTCTTTAGCCGACTGTCGAACCTTGCATGTCGAACCTTCATCTACACTCCACGTCATTCCGAACGATCCGCTCCATAATTAAGACGGTGAGCTGCAAAAAGCCTTTAATTGTCCTTCGTAATAGATTCGATCCGATTCCCCTCATACTAAGATGACTCTGAAAGTCCTCTTTCCGATCAATAGTCTAACCGAATGAAATTACCCATAATGGGAACAAAAGCCCTTGGAATGATATCGGAGCTGGGAGGGAAAATACTGATTTCCCTGTGGATTTAAATGAATTCGGAAAAGAATGCACGCCATACGATTTCGTGCACTGTCTCGAATAATACGCGAGTTCTATATACGTATGGCACGATACTACTCCGTTGAATTCATTTTTAAACGACGTCGATGCGAACGACACGTGAATTTCATTCCCTCCGACTTTCTGCTGGAATGAAGGGCGTACAGCGTCCGAACACAGTAATTAGTCTAAAAGGTCCCGCCGTTCTATATACGGCACGTTACATTCGGATGTCTGGTCCGTTTCACCAAGTGAATGTCGAGATATTAAATTGGTCGAAAGTGCATCGGCGAGAAATGAAATTTTCTGAAAGATTCCTCAATAGGCGAGGGGAGGGGGCCCTAAAGGAGTATTATTAATAAAAAATGAGAGGGACATTTGCAATGACTTACATCGATCGCATAATCGATACGACGGTGCCTTTGTAAGGCGTTCGATTAATATCTTGCAACGAATCATGGAATCGTTTACTTCGTAACGAACCGAGCGCCCCATGAATTATAAAACCTCAAAGACTTTGCAAAATTGATCATTGCAAAAATCGAAGGCGAACTTCGTGAAAAATTCGAGGGACGTTTGAGGTGCGCTCGACTTTTAAAACTCTTAAATATTTCAATCCGTTTTACTTAGTAACGATCCACGAAGTGATTCGAAATTTCGCTGGAAACCTTCGAGGGACTTCGTTGGACGTTTATGAATACCTGAAGTCTCCGATATTTTGTTACACAAGTTCTGATTATTCGCTTAATGATTAAAGTGATCTAAAGCATTGGAAGTGAAGCGTTGAGAGGAGAAAATTCAGATCGACCTCTATCGACGACTTTAATCCTGCGAAAGCAATCAACATCAATTACACGTGGAGTTGAGTGAATCACTCTGTATGCTTTCAAGCGGAGTAATTAGACGTACGGCGCATGCATATGCATTGCATCGTCGGGACATACTAAACGGTATAAAAGCTAGCATTTCCATTTCGCGTGTATTTCGCGCGAACGTCTTTATTGGCTGCTACTTGTGGCTCGCGTGTTTGTTTGTACGCTCGGGACACGAAGCGACTGCAAGTTGGGTGGACTTCGTTTCAAAAGCTTTTAAAGGAATCACGACATTTTAACGAGGCCCTCGATCGTATCAGGAAGCGCGTTTAGTGTTATCCCTCTCTCTCTCTCTCTCTCTCTCTGCCGTGCACGTACATTCGCGCGAGAACTCCCCTCGTAAAGAGGAAGCTGTAATCGCGGAAATTAAAAGACCGTTCCTATTCTTGACGCGGCAAGTATTGGCCTGTTCGGTGGCCCCCGGCACGCACCACCCTCGCGGACGTATAAAATCGTAGAAAGAAACGAGGCAATGCCAACGAAACGGCTCTAATTATTACTTATTACTGGGCGAAGTAATTACGCCGGCAAAGTAAAGGTATAAAGATGGAATAAAAAGGGGAGGCACTTTACAACTCTTTCGAAAGCAGCTCCGCCTGGACACGAATGTTTAGCTGCTTTTATGGTCCCGCGGTATTACCAGCCGAGTGTAAATTTCTCCCGTCCCTGGTTTACGCAAGCTTTATTTCAAAAAATGCTTTTTTTATTGACAAATAAATCGGGCTTAATTTGCATTTAGTCGCGAGACGATGTGTTGAAGAGCAATATCCTTCATATTCGAAATTGTTGTTGTCAACAACCTAGTTTCAACTCGATAAATGGTCTGTGAGCGCACAGTATGCGCTTAAGGGGCTTAAGAGTATTAAGTAGGCAGTCGTTTTTGTCGAAAATGCGGCATTTATTTTTCAATTAAATACGACGGAGGAGATTGACGAGTCCTCCGCGATATTAAGCACAAAGTTTTTTAAATTCATAATTAAAATTTTGAAGGTTTTAGCGAGTCTGACATATGCTACATGAAAGATGAATAATGTCTCTTTACTTTTAAACAAATTGCATGCAAAAATATCAATTATTATTCAATTGACAACTTTTTCTAGGCGATATTAGGTAACCTACGTGTTAGAATCGACTAGTGACACGACAAATGTCAGGAAAGAAATATCGAGGTTTAGGAAGACCATCCTTATTCAATTTCAATACAGTATTTTTTACCCTCCCACCCCTCCAAACTCTGTCACTCTAAACAAGCACCTTATCCCTTTCAACTACTCAACTTCATCAGCATGTGCTCCCGTTCGTGGTGGCGTCCGATTTACCACTTCATTAATTATCTGCCCTCAACAATACAATTATTGCACGCCCAGTAAACAGAATTATTTTTTAATGCAAGTTTAACAAGGTTTACCGATTTTTGAACGCGAATTCCCATGAATTCCGAAACTCCAAATATGTAATGGCTCTACCGCGGCAGTCTACCACGTTTTGCAATTAACAACATAAAATGTAATCAGACCGATACGATGGTAAATCAATATTGAGCTGATAAGTCTGGAAATCAACGGTCCGTCCACTTTTCCATCCGTCCGCGGCGAGCATGCGTCGGGGCCAGGGAAATATGTAGATACCTATTAAATTCATTCCTCGACGCCGCGCCTACCATCATTTACGAATGGACAATTCAAAATATGTACGGGAAATTTTTGCGTTACTGCGGAGCACTCCTCGGCTATGATACACATTTGAAGAAAATGGCATAGTACGGGAGGATATATACTTCAAACAGTTCCTTTCCATTATTTTAATAACAGTTTAATCCAACCTTCTCCATCGCGATATCATATTTCCCCTTTTGGAAAATCCTCGAATAACTATAGCTGGCGAATATTCAACCGTCCGTATCGGCTGCATGAACGAAAACGTTCATCCTCTTTCTTTTCCCCTGACAATTACATTTAAAAATTCATTCCAATCGAAACTCAAAGTTGGCCGCGTATCGCGATTAAAACGTATTAATAAAACACCGCTATGGCGTCGGGGCTCGGACGCGATTCCATTTCGAAACGGTCGGCGGAACGACGGCTGGTGGTCGAGGGAAAATGAACGAGGTACAAAAGCGCGGTAAAAACGCGTTAGACATCGTGTCCAGCGATTAATAATGGAGCCTCGAGGCCCCGTCGTTTCTCATTAGCCATAACCCCCTTCCCCCCTGTGTTCTGGTTAACGAGAAGCACAATGATAACGATTTGACGGCCATACGATTAATAGAATATTTGATCACGCGCGCATACACACGTACACCCATGTACACAGTCTCTCTCTCTCTCTCTCTCTCTCTCTCTCTCTCCCTCTCTGCACGTCGCGCCGACAGAAATAGAGGTGAATTTACTGGCTGCTTGTTAGAGACACCCGTTAGAGGGGAGAGATTAATGCGAGCAATTGCAGGCTTGTGTTAATTGATACAGCCTAATCACCATCAGACGCAGCGATGGTCATGCAAACTATAGCGGACTATAATAATACAGGGTAGGCCGCTTGATAATGCTTCGTTCACTAGTGACTCGATGTTCAATTATTCGTTTACCATCGGATTAGCAGATTTCGTGAACGCTGTTTCACAGGCGTATAAGCCGAGCTTATTTGGGATTTTCGTGCTCGCCAATGTGATGTAAATGTTGAAAGTACTTTAGCGAACGTTGCGTCGCGCACGAATGATAATTTTAACGAGTTATCACGACTGATCCTTTCAATTGAAAAGTTCTACAGCGAATAGCAATCGACAAGGTGGTCATAAAATCAACGAGTTTTTATAATACCTTTTTTATCAGCGTATTTACAAACTGTTAATAAGATAATCGCTGACATCTGGAAACGCGTCGGGGAACGTCGAAAGCGAGGAAGAAGAAATTTGTACCGACAACGTCAGCGACGGTGAAGATGCAAAGGACAAGGGATGGGGATACGCATCAACCTGTTTCTATCTGGATAACCCGCATTACCGTTTATCGCTGCGTCCACCTATAATGGCGTCCACATTCCTTTTGTGTGGTCGGGGGCATCTAATCTTGATTAGTATACAGATAAAGCACAATTTGTCGGGCAGTGTTCCTTTACACCGAGCCTGCATTAATAAAGGGCAGGTAATCAAAGTTCCTTCTGCGGTTGTTACCGTTCCGGCCTGCTGGAGAGAACTTATCGCTTTGAACACGCTCATTGTCGAATGGTGACTGGCCATAATCGAGGAGAAAGTCAGCGGGCGATCGACGCCTCTCTATAGGCACACGTACTGTACAAAGGCGCACGTACCTACGCTTGCATGTATCTGTTCATTAATCTCTGGTGACGGACTTGCCGAACGGACAATAATGGTATTTTGAGCAGAATGTCTAATTGTTACCATACAACCCTTCATAGCCACATCAATCCGTCTTCCTATACCTATTCGAATCACTATAATCGCAGTTGCTCAGCCAACGATCCGACTGGACAGTAGTTTTGAATGGATCGCTGAAATGGGTTCGGAAATATATTTCAGTCATGTTGGCTCTCAACTCCAATTCATTCCAATCGAGAAACCAACATGACGTCAATCGAAACTCTAAATATTAAAGTAGTAAATATTAATTAAACTTAATTATGAATGCACGTCGGATGAACGTATTACTATGTAAATTTAAAGCGTAGAATGAATGTCCGCGCAGCTGGAAAGGGATAATGAATTCAATGCCGTTATCAATCGAAATGGCAGAGTTTAACAGAGTTCTGTTAGGCATTTTGGACCCCACTCTAGTACGCGAGTAATAACTCTACACATTCCCGTTATCAGTTCCGAAAGGAAAGTGATTAGCATGCAGCAGGGGCAGTGGTCCATAAAAAATATATTTCCACGTGTGCCTCGGCCCTACGTCTACCTGGCATTTTATAGCTCACGAACATAGCGCAATAAACACGTACAATTAACGACGGTTACGTTTCAAAGGCGCGTATGAATTCCAGAAGCTTTCGGATCACGTATTGTCGCAGTGCAGCAACGTCGTTTGCAAATACGATTCTTAATAACGCGTATTATATCGCTATGCCACGGGCGTAATCGAAAGCCTCTATTATGCGAGCCGCAATGAATTTAAATACGCTCGAGAACAAAGCTGACCTGATTAAGGTCGATGTGCACACGACATCGGCGCGTGTGGTGAAGCAAAATTTTCATGATGCGTTCAAGAACCTTTGCCATTAATTTTCCTCCTGAACAACAAAACAGCCCCCTCCTCCAAACTTGTCAAATTGAATTATAATGCTTAAAATCGCGCGCCTTTCTCGCGCTATAGTCTGTGGTCGCGAATACGATGGCGAACCAGTAGCAGGATACACTTTCGGCAACTAATCTCAACGAATATAAAGTGGTTCTTTCGCCGAGTAGCTTATGCTGTTATAAAGAATAAAATATGAAGACGGAGCGAGAAGCGCAGATGGTGGATGAGAAACTTTTTAATGAGAAAACCGAGCCACGGGCTGGGTCTTTCAATTATGAAAGAGTTAAAAATTAAAACCGAGGACCTGCTTGCACTGATTTCCTTATCGTCGGGAATAACGCGGCCTTTCGAATTCGTTAGCGATTGCACACTTCCCAGATAGGCCTGAATTTACCAGGCAACCGAAGTTTCATGACACTTCTAATCACGCTTCAAAGAAATATCGTGTTCTTCAATTCGTGAGATTAAGAAATTCTAGAGGAGTGTTCCTTAAAAGTCGCGTCCACACAATTTGGCGCACGATTCATTAAAAGATTGCATTCTTACCACTCGTATTTATTTTTACCGGGGATTTGAGCAAGTGATCTTCCAATTATTTTAAGCAGTGTATTAAGAATACTGGGCGGTCGTTCTTGTCGAAAATGAAGCATTTCTTTTCCAATTAATTACAAAGAAATAAATTGAAACTGAGACTTGTTCCTTTACACAAAGTTTATCACAAAGGTAATTTTTTTAAAAAGTCTCTTTAATGACCCATCTGTTGCGTCGTATATAATAATGCATATTTTTGACTAATGAAACATGTTTTTTTTAAAGCTTATGATGTTAACACACTTTGTGTCAAAGAATAAGTCTCAGCTTCAATTTATTTCTTTGTAATTAATTGGAAAAGAAATGCTTCATTTTCGACAGAAACGACTGCCTATTTAAGTAGTACCCTTAAGCTTCGTTTCCGTTCTGTATCTATTCTGCTTAAAAACAAAAGTATTCGACTGCACGCTAAATACCAAATCTACCGTAAGCAAGCAGATTGGTCGCGGTTGTGGAATAGAAGCACGTCGAAATTAGTAACAGCGCGTTGAAATAACGGTGTCGAGGCTCAGTGTAAACGCGGTCGAAGGAATTCGTACCCGTGGCGTGCGGCTGCTAATGAGTCTCAAATAAATAATTAACGGGCGAGTTTGCGCATTGCACACGAGAGGGTACGTGCCATCGGGACGCGCCGATGTTTTTAATTTTTAATTTACATCCACCCCGCCTCATTACCGGAAAATTGACACTGACGAAGTCCTTAATTATCCTTCAGCCTTTTAATTATACCGGGACGCCTGCGAACCGGTGAAGGATTTGATCGATCGGCCCGCGCTCGCGCCACGGACAAGTTATAATATTTCCAGCGACGGCCTCTAATGGTTCACTTTCTGGTAATAATTCATAAGTACCAAAAACGTGGCCGATATCTCGGTCAAACTGTTATCAAGGAGGCGAGATCGTATCGAAATAGACGTCAACCGTAAATTTGAAATCAGACATACCATGGCGACTCGATTTCCTCTCTAAAATTCGAAACTCGACGTTGAATTATTGATAAAGTAGCCAAAGATCTTTGATTTATCGACGCAGACGCGACACAATAATTAATGACACGGCCTTCGCCATAATTACTCAAGAAGCTGCACGAAGTCGCGTGTCAAGTTAGATTAAGTCGTAAACGTGTTTCAATTTTATGGAAATTCTGTGTAATTATTGATGAATGCAAATTTTTATGAAGTAGGTAGGAACATATGTGGTATTTCAAAACTGTTGGGTCTATGGTGCGATAGTAAGTTCAGGTGAGTTGTTCAATTTTCCGCATAAGCCAATATTACGCAATAGTCGGTAATCGATTAGACATTTCGACGTGATTGATTCCAAATGGCAGGGATAGGAAATAGGATTAAGATTCATGGCTGATAGTGTTTGCATTCGCAATTAATCGATATCCAGCAGCAAAAGCGGTATAATGGACAATGAAGGCACGGCGAAGGTGGCGCGAATAATCGTAACGCAAGCTTATAGTTACCTGTTAGGTCAGGTAGCCATGAACAACGGCATTTACAAAGCACAGTAGCATATAATACCAACGCTACAAATTGGGACTGCATTAGCTTCGATGGTACGACCCCCTCAAATCCTGATACTGAATAAGAGAACCGAGAATCAATAGGTAAATCTGTCTTCCATCAATCCCTAATTACAATGCGTTCTTCCCCACTTGCGTCTTCAAACCCCCCAGAACCACATCTGCGTGCCAGAGCTTGAACGAAAAAGCGCGCGAGGACGGAAATGATTGAAACAGGTGCAGAGATATCGAAGGCGATCGGGCCAGGTGATGACGTCGTTCGATGTAATCGGCAATCGATGATAGAAGGGAGAGTGACTGCGGAGGAACGCTAGGGCAAGCGGTGGAATCGCTTGGTACCCTAGGAGAGGAAGGGTACCCCGAGTGGAGAGGTGAGATTACAAGGCAATAGCGCGACGTGCAATCACGGGGACACACGTGAAGGATCGACATCGTGCCATGCAGCCGCCGGTTCTCCTTCATTCGGCTCTCCCGATAATAATTAGACGCTGTCTGGCTCGGGCTGCCTGTCCGGCTAGCTCGGCTGACATGCCCCTGGCGTCCTTTACCCTGAAGCGGTATGTACACATGTACGTCCACTACAAGCACCTCGTAGATCGCGTACGATCGCACGCGATTTCGTCGGTCAGCGTTGTAATCAATGGGAACCGCAGAAAAGGATTGGTAGGTACGAGCCGGATAGTCCTTGATCGTTGATCCTTTTTAACCAGCGCCTCGCGTGGGCGAACCCCGGGCCACGAGTCGCAGGACTTTTTGCCATTAATTCGAATCTTCCATCGACGAGTTGTTTCTGTTTTGACGGTTTCGCGGCAAAGGGAAGATTGATAGGAGAGCGCGAGGTTGCGGGGGTAAGTGAAGAATGAATCTTCTGAGAACGAATAAGTTTGGTTCAGAGACTTCATCGAGGAAGACCAGTTTCTCCAGAAAAAGGAGAAGCAGGTTGCCGTTTAATGATGAGGCAGGATTTCATGTTCCTAAATGGAAGATTCCAGAATTAAATCACCCCTCCGCATTGATTTATCCCCACGAAACTTTTTGTTATTCCTTGAAAATTAATCTACCCGCCGGGGGGTGGAGTATTTCAAGATGCAGAGGATATTGAATGGAATGTGACAAGGGGCGAATTATATAAAGTGCTGCCGTGGAACGTTGTAATTCCTTATGCCTAGTATATCGAACTTTATTTCGGACCGTTTTGATTGAAGACTAATGGCCACTCTGCGCGACCAGGCAAGAATATAGATAACCACTTTGTCATCAACGAAATAGGCTAAAGCTGTCACGAGCAACGTCCCATTGCGAAATCTGTATACTGTGATTCGAGCCGGTGGGAGGCGCGTCCATCGTATCCCGTACGATATTTCATCGGGTGACAGTACACGTAGAAGTCTATTGTACATATAATTCTTCCAACGCGAAAACGTCAGCTGTCACCGGAGATCCGCGCGCGATTATTCTTGATTTTGTCGCGAAACGATACCCATCTTCGGTCGAAATCACGAAGCAGTCAAAGCAAGACACGTGAGCGGGAATGAAACGTCACACTTTGTACAACTTCAATCGTTATCTTGCCACGTTCGTACATACTGAGAAATTAAATCGTCACAAAGCGAATTCAGCGGCACTCTAAATCACTTGCAGTGTAATCTTAATAATTTCATCTTCTATTCGCGGAAAGTTAGTTCTCCCCACCTCCCCGAGAATTCTGCGTGGAAACAGCATTTTCGTGAAATTAAACAAATTCCAAAGTAACTGGCTGATATAATAAAGTGCAGCGGACGGGGCATGACGCGGAGGAATGCTCTCGAGTTCGTTTCGCGAAGTCAGTGTATCGACTAGTTTATGTCTCGCGGGAAGTTAAAACTGTGGAAGAGGCGAGCAACGATGGGGAGCATCGAGATTCCTGTCGTCGTATCCCAGAATTACGTTCGAGGAGGGGTGGCAGAAGTAAAACGCTTTAATACCATGAACAGAGAGCGGTGGGAGTAGTTTTAAATGCAATATGACCCAGAATGCGAGCCGTAAGAATGGGGTTTCTAATAAATGAATATTAAGCTGTTGTACCATGTCGGAAAGTATTTCACTAGCCGCTATTCCGTCGTTTAAAAGCGTTGCGTGAGTGCCTGACGCAGCGATGACGCGCGGCTGCGGATGCATTAACGACGCCAATAATCCGCGAATTAAAAAACGACCACGAACGGAGAAAGAAAGTCATCGTCATCGACGATTCGTGGCTATAGAGGAGGAAGAGAAATGATGGCGCAAGAGGAAAGAAAGGGAGGGAGGCGAAGAATATTCCGCTTGATTATTTCGTTCCTTCCGGCCATCAATTTCCTTCGTATTTCCCAGCATGCCGCGGCGCTTTATATAGTTTTGTCATCTCGTAAACGACGAAATGAATTCCGAAACTCCATCAGACATAAATTATCCGCCACGGCGGGCGTAATAATAAAAAGGACGTCGCATAATCGCCTGAACTTCATCCGAAGTTCATCATAACTAAATCCACAAGTCGAGCGGGGTACGGGCGGGCCGCTCTAGATTGCGTGCCGTTCAGAAGATCCATTTGGGGGGTCCCGAATTTATCGTTTCGATGGGAGACGCTTTAGGCGAATCACCACGGGAATCGTCTATTCCCAGGTTAGATCGTGCCGGCTGCACGAACAGGGATGTGTGAATGGCCACGAGATTTCGAGCGGATGTTTCAGATTTATCCAGTTGGAATTAAGAATTGGAACCTCTTATTTGATAGAATTATCAGTATCGACTTTATTCTGAATGCGCGTAAATTTTTGGGAGATATATCAGCCCAGATTCACAGATTGAATCCGTGCTCTACTAAAATGTATCGAAACGAAAGGAAACAGAAGTGAAGTTTGAGAATAATAATTAACTTACTCAAGAAAATAAATCTTCACCAATTCCAAGATCTCACAAGTTTAAATGAGTAAATATACCTAATTATTCGATTCTCATTTATTCGTTCCAATTGTGGAAAATGAAAAAATGATTAAATGATTGTACCTATAACGTTTCAGGTCTCCAGAATAATGGAGAAATAACTGATGTGGCGACGAACTAAATAAGTAGCTAATGGCAGTACCAGTAATGCACAGTAGTAAATGGATAATGTACCTATGCAGGTGACTGGCCAGGTGATAAAAGAAGATTTAACGCTTCGTGCATGGGCTGTCCTTTATCGTCACGATAACGTCGCAATTATATTTAATCGCGGGGGAATTCCACAGCGAAAAAGTGCAGCGAGCTTTGTTGGCGGGGCTGCTTGTTTAAGGACGAACGCTTCCGAAGCCTGGCGAGAGCCGAAGGCACGAAGAAAAGCGGCCGATTGCTCAAAAGATTTCGCCTCGCCGAATTTCCAATAAAGCCAATAACTCGGCTTTATGTAATCCTTGTGGCCCCCGGCGATTTAATTGCGCTTTGATGGGAGCATTCTTTGGCGGCGCGGCGAACCGGTCTTCCTGAGGAATCTTCTTAGGCCGATGGTTATTTATTGCGATTCGCTTTGCCTGGTTTTCGTACGGCCTTCGGAGGTGGAATAAATGCTTCTTTCTTGCTATTAATCACGCTCTTTGAGAATAATGAGATTGCTGATAAACGAAGGGCGCCATTTTTATAAAATGGTCCAGCATTTACTCGACACACGCGATGCTCGAGGTAACCTACATTGTGGAACGTAGCCTCCATGTACCATTTTCTTTTCGATATACCCCAAGTCGCTCCATATCATTTAAACACAGATTTTATAGCGGCGGGTTCAAAAAATGGCACAGTATGTTCCTTATAAAATTCTATGTATATCGCTTTAATTTTCCCCGAACCCCGCAATGTTGTAGGGAAAACGGTAACGCTGGTTACCAGCCAGCTCCCTCAATTTTCCTCTCCCCGTTTCTTTTTTTAAATAAAAGCATCCACAGGTTGAATTCAGGTTACAGGTCTCCCGGACGGAGTACGGGATTGGGGAACAAAATACTGCTGGGTGGTTGGTTTCGGAAGGTTAGACCACAGTGCCGAGGGAGCTCGTATAATCTCGGAGCTAACCACCCTTCCGATTCTTGACGTTGCTCCAGCCAGCCCGGTTTCCTCCTTTCATTACGATCCATCGCAGTTTTGGGCCCTAATCGAACCCTCTTTCTCCGCTCCGCCGTGGCTGTCTGAATGCGCCGGGGCTAGATCAAAACGTTCCCGCCGAGATTTCGGCGTCGCGCAATTCCAGGACCCGGGTCTCCGCCGAAAGGCGGGCGGGACAGTAAATTAGTGCGTCGAAATTTCTGCGATTCGATCAAACGCTTGATTAAAACCGGAATTTGTTCGACGTTTAACGCTGCTGCTCGCATCGACCGATTGTATGTAAATCGACGAACGTTGCCTCGGCTACCGGCTCGTTCTCGTTATACAGTATATATTTTTTTTATCCTCCCCCTTTCCCCGTTAGCCCTTGAATGTTTTATTCGTCGGTCGAATTTCGCGAGCCTCGCGCAAAACATCGGCGATTATTGGCCACGATAGCCGGTCCAGTGAAAATTTCCCGCGGAATTTTATCGCCCACCGTGCTCTTCCCTTCTGTGTAACGTGATTATAGCTTTAAACAACGATCAAAGATAACCCTGTACGATCGATAAAACTCATACATAAAATGCAGCTTTTGTGCCGTGCGGGAAAAGGGCGAAAAAAGAAGAGAGAAGGGCGAGAGCGAGAGAGAGAGAAACGTAATCCCATCGCGATCCTCTTCGCTTTATTAAAATAGAGGCTACACGTTGCCGCGATAAGCCCGAAAATGAAAACTCGATATGCGCGAGGCTTGACCAGAAACAGAGCCCAGGTACTTCGTCGCTGAATATCCTGTTTTTTTTTCCAGTTTACAGAGCAAAGGGGCTATGTTAATTAAGCATCGAAGTGTACGCAGGCGAGCGTCGACCGTTCTCGACGAAACGTCGGAGGATCTGAGTTTAAGCTCTACCGATTTTAAGGTTAATCATTGCTACGCTGGCCGATCGTCAACCTTCCTAATCTGAACCTCTCCCCCGCGCTGATCCGTCGGGCTGCCCCTTGGTTGGGACAAAACCGGCGAGGATCGCGATTCCATCGCGTTTACCCCAATTTATATGCTGACCGTAAGCCGACTTGAATGCCACGTAAAAACATCCCCTCGTCGTTCGCCTGTTAGGAAAGTCCCTTTCTTTGTCCTAGTGGATCGACGTGTCCACGCCCACCCGATTAAGGGCATACTTTTCGATCGATCGTGATAATTAAAACCCTTTGTCAATCGCACCTCCTCTATTTTTCTTTTAAATCGAGTGTAATTTATCGTGATATCGCGGTGGAAGGATCTGAAAGTTCTTAACAGATTATTTTTATGTCCAAGGTGATGTAAAGATAATGGTGGAGGAAGTGCAGTATATTTGGAATACTACTTTGTTTAAGGCGAATAAAAAATTACGGCAGAGGATGGAAAGAAATAAAACTGCATAATATCATAGGGAAACTAATGAACTTTTATATTTCAAACTCTCAGTAATAATAAAAAACAAAAAGTAACTGAAACTTTGGTCTAATTAAAAAATAACGGGAAGCATCGATTTCGTTAAGGTGCAGGTAATTTAGAATATCGATATTCCAATTTACCTTCACTATAAATTTTATTATCTACATATTTTTTAAGTTCATAAAAGCTTAAAAAACATGTATTTTTTAAGTTTATAAAAGCTTAAAAAACATGTAGATAAGTAATAAGTTTATAAAAACTTAAAAAATATGTAGATAATAAAATTATTTTCTTTTATAATCTAATCGAGCTCAAAAATCACAATATAGGAATAATCTTAGGTAAATATAAAAGGACAGCGCTGGCCCAAACCGACGCGGCAGTATAGCCGTTACGCGTGAAACAAAAGCATCGCTAAGCTTTGGAATATTCCAAAATTAACTACACCTTCTGTATTCCTAATTAACAACATGACATTGAAACCTAAAATTTCATGGCACACTTTGTATTTTCGATATTATCGCAAAACTGACATGAGTATTATCGCAAAACTGACTGCAGATGAGTAGATTAAGTGTTTAACTCTAAAGTTTTTACTTATTTCAGCCATGATTGGAACAATTGAATACCTACTTGCTGAAAAAGTTTTGCAGATTACCGTTTTCTTATTCTGCAGATTAAGTCTAAAATGTCAAAATGGAGATTCATTCACAAATGTCATTAGTTAACAGGTCATTAAACCCTATTATCTGCGGTGTTGCAAATTAGATAACGTTAATAGTTTATTAGATACTTCAGTATTCTCAATTACCAACAGTATTCTATATATGCTGCACTTTCTCTATCTATAGCCAGACGAAAAGGCAATTCTTTTCTTACGTTTTTGTACTATCGAAAGCAACAGAGATGTTTGGAGCAGTCCTGTTGAATAAATCACCGTGCATATTAATGTAACTCGTGCCAGGATGGAATACATACATATTTGAAAATTGCCATTTCAAGCAGGAACATGATACTCGTAATTGCACGTCGTCATCAGCGTCCCCATAATGATATCACGTCAAAGAAATAGTGACGACCACGATGGCGGCAATTTACAGAATCGAACGCGTTCAGAATTCCCCGCAATTGGCGCAGAAATTGTTGGACGTCAATCGCGGCGAGGATTTCCTTAGCGCGACTCGGTAATTTCCCCAAGGCACCCGGTCGATCAAATACAGCGCGTTCGATATATCTGCGAGCGCTGGCGCGGATGTTGCATTGAAAGGAACAGAAATGATCTTTACGTCTAGCGCAGATCCACCCTGGATTTCGTTTGTACGATTGCGCTCGAGGATCCATCGGATTTAAATATCGCCCCAGAGTCTCTGCATTTCTGATTTCGCCGGATCCTCACCGTTGCCACGGATTTTCTACTTTCGTACGAACACAATTCGCATAAGATCGGAGAAATGGGAGGAAAATCTCACGTGTAATCGTCGCGTTCGTCAATTTCTAATACATCTCCCCGCTCGAAGATTTACGCGACGTTAAAGCGAAAGAATAGTCGACGGTGCTGTACCCCGAGGGCCGTTCTTCATCGCCCGTCCCCGTTTTCGATGCACATTTGTCGAAAAGGCAGAGATAAAAAAGACAGTATAATTCACATTCCACGATCGTGGACGCGTTTAGTATAGACAGCAGAATGAATTTCGAGCATCGGTTCTCGTGCACCTTCACTCGGGGCGGGCACGAGCACGAACGCGGTACTAAATCTCTTTGGCAATCACTGAAAGTGGAAAGAGAAAAATTGCCCCCAGCTTGGATTTCTGAGGTTAAGGTGGTGCGGATGGCCGGTGTAATTGATTCCCGTTCTTTTACGTTTAGGACGCCCGTTTATTAACTCTGCGAGCACAGTATTGCTCTATATGTACATAGATAATTCAATGCATATTGCGCAACATTTATCACGCAGCATTAGGTAAGTCTCTTGCGTTTCTTCTGACGCATAGTTCGCTGCAATATCGCGGGTTGAAGAATATTTGGTAATACAGAAATGAGTTTGCCACGGATTTCATGCGACTCGATGTCCTCATTTGCACGGCCCTCTCTCGATCATGACTTGGCACCGAATCAGACGGCTTTAACTAGATCTCCTACGGAGGCTGGATGTGGGTGATTACATCAAGCTCTGCAGTTTCTGTGCATCGTATTTGCACAGTGGTTCTGAGCCGGCATCGAGCTCAGCTTAGGCGAGCAGCGCACGTAAATAAATCGTCGCGCGACCACCTGAACACGCCGCGAATACAATTTATCGGATGTTTAATGCACAATGCTCCACTGAAAAATGTACCATGCCCGCTGATCGATCGGGAAAGCGTGCCTTGAATGCGCAATGGACGACGGGGGTGCCACCATTTTAATTTTTCATCCGCTCCGACTTTACGCCGCCCCATTATTTCTACCCCCCTCTGTGTGTTTATGTTCTTGAAGACGCGAGCTTAAATAAAAGCACAGCACTTGAGCTGCGATATATTTCAAAGTGGTAAAAATTCGCAAATTATTCTGACTGTAGCCCGTACAATTTTAAAGAGCAACGTCGAATCTACGGAGCGATTCTAGGCCAAGGAGCGTGTCATCTCGGGGATTGTAACTCTGTGCTTGTTGACAATGGAAACTGTAGCACACTCACAATTGGATAACAAGATTGTGGATACAACACGCGCAAGTGGCTACAGCGATACCTATGCTCTTCTATGTCAAGCTGGAAAATGTGTTTCTCAGCACTCGTTACGAGGACACTGTACCTACCGAGGAAGCGTTCCATCAGCCCGAGCGATGTCGAGCAAGAAATCCAGCTCGATCAAATTGTTGGGGCTAACTGGGCCGCGTGCACGCGAAACGGTTGATAAGCCGCGTTGGCGCGCGGCCTCGAGCGTCGATCATTAATTTTTCATTCCCCACATCGCATCGCTACGGTTCCAGTCGGAACGGCGGCCGCTCTTCTTCTGTCATCCGTTTGATTAAAGTCTTCATATTTCACGAACCTGTTCCGGCGCCGAGCATGTATACGACACTCGAGCGTACAGGCAAAGGGAGGGGCCCGCGCCCATCGGGCGTTCCATGGTATCGTTCTGCGGAACGTAGGCTTTGCATGGGACGAAACAAATGGAAGAGAAAGGGGACAGGGCCAGAGACGGAGCGAGAGAGCCAGGGAGAACTCGCTATCAATGGTAATGGCTGTCCGAGCGGACTTATTTAGGAGCGCATACGAAATTATGCACGAGCAGTGCCAGGGAGAGAGAGAGAGAGAGAGAGAGAGAGAGAGAGAGAGAGAGAGAGAGAGAGAGAGAGAGAGAGAAAGGGACAGGGAGGAGGACGGTGGGGTTGGGCTGACGGAGAAAAAGGAACAATGAACGGGGCTGCAGCCACGGCGGGCCGCGATTTGACAGATGTCAAGACAAAGTGAGCCGAGTGGCCGGTTAGCCTCCAGCCAGGAAAGGGGTGTGCTCGATATCAGACCGTGTGTTACATTTAAATGATTGATGAACGCGCTCAATGAGAATCACAGCTGGGTCACACACATATCTTCCTCGTGGTCGAGTGCCGGGACCACCGAGTCTAATCCATGGCCAGGCTGGATACGCGACATGATGTAAACGTCTCGCTGTACGCGCGCCTTACCGATTACGTGGATACGTCACGAGGGCACACAGTATGCAGGCGATCATGGTCCTAAACGTTTCCGAATTTGGGGGAGGAATTGTACCGCATCGTGGGAAAGAGACTTGTAGATGTTTTGATTATTACCATTGGCGAGGAGTTCTGGAATTGTTCTTGGTACGGATTCCATATTCACCAGCAGAGGGATTTCTAGGAGTCTCTATTCCTGCAAATTCTAACGCTGAGTATCCTTCTGTCTAAGCAATGAGTTTGCTATGTACATATGTAGGTAGATTTGCGATAAATACGTTAGAGCAAAACCACAAGGGGAACATGGCCCGAATACATGTTTCTTGGATGGAACTGGGATTAAGAGACACATGCCAATGGATATGGATAAATCTTAGATTATTAACCAGTAATGGTTTATCATTGTTAAGAGGATGTCTTTAAGGGGGGAAGTTGGGGTAATCGGCAGAAGTCAAGGTTCTTTTGGGGAATTTTTTCTAAGGAGCTATACATGCAATCTTTGTAAAACTTTCAGGCAATATTATTATGTATTTCAAAAAGTGAACAAGCATTCTTTCATAGAAAATCATGCCGTATCTAATTCAAAATGGCACAAGTGTTTCGGAGCGGCCAAGTTGTTCAACTGCGTGCAGTCTATAGCTTTGATTAACGTGAATTTTTTTAGGGAGAAACGCAAATGTTTTTTCAAACACTCATTATTATCGTAATTTTTATTTCTGAATGCGGACTGAGGGCTACCCGTAGCGTAATTTTATTAAAAACACAAAACTATTTGATTGTTTGGGATCAGGCCACTACAACGGACCCTAGACTGCAGGCTGTTGAACAACTTCTGCACCGTGGCCGGTCCGAAACACTTGCACCACTTAGAATTACCTCGTTATTTTTATATCAAAAAGTGTTTGTTCACTTCTTGAAATATATAGTAATATAGCCTGACAGTTTTAAAAGGTTTGCATGTTTAATTTTCTTACAAAAAATTTCCCAAAAGAACCTTGATTTCTGCCAAATACACCAGCTTCCCCCTTTAATGATTACAATTTCCAAATTATCGGTTCGGTCTGTTCCGTTTGCGAACTGTAAAACTGGCAACAGACTCCGGTAGAATGGTTTTCCAGGAACAAGGCTCATATCCTTCGTGTTATCCTTTTTCTAAGAAAGAAGGTGCGCGTTGCAGTCGCCGAAAAAAATAATCGAATGGCCGGAAAACAATTTGGGCGAACTTGAAACGAGCAGAACGGCTAGGTGGTCGTCGCGGGCCGCGTCGTTCTGAAATCGTGGCCGCCAGATCATAGAGCAATTTGGTGTAGTGGCGTGTCGTGTGATTGATCTGCAATGACGATAAACATTGCTCGACCACGCAGCGAAATGACGTATACTCGCGTATTAATATCCGTGATGGAGGAAGGTGGCCAGCTGTGCAACCACGGGTGGTGGTTCGTTCACATAAATGACGCGACGCTCATTTGTCTTTGAGGATGGATTCACGATTCAAATAGAGACAACGCTTCTAATCAATCTCTTGGTAAAACGCGTGCGTGCCTATCTGCGATCGCGGGCAGGACGATGCACTCGGTTAGACGCGTTCCTCGCATACTGGCCTCGTCCTCTTTTTACCCCTCAGCCTGACACCTTTCGCCCGGCCTCTGCGCTCTGCTTTAAAACTGCGCGCGGATCACCGTCGGAATTCCTTCCCACCCCGCGGTTTCCAGCGAAATGTGTTCGTCGATGCCGCGATTAATTAACTCCGATCTGAATTTCCCTCGTTTAACGCCCGAAATCAATTTGCGCCGAGCCGCGATGGCTCAGCGGAACGTTATCCGATGGAACTTTATTTATTTTTAATATCCTCGTGCCCCCAAGCGAGCGAATCGATTTCACACTTACCGTTGTTCTTCTTACACGGACCCATGCGTTGGATCTGTGGAGGCTGCTCGTACGAAAGGGGCACTGTGTGTCAGGTGTTGTGTATTTCTTGCACGCGTTACAGCTGAAATTTTATTCGCGCGCGTAATAATCTGCATGGTTCCGCGGGGCGGCAAGAACCCATATTATTAGCCGGGATGGAACGGGAATTGCCATTGAATTCGGGGGAAGAGCCGGTGCCGATAACCAAGCAGGAGAAAAGAAGAAGGCACAAGGGTCCTGGCCGATGAAAAAGAAGAATGAGGTATAAGATGAGAACTGTGCGGTTTCTTTGCTCAGGATGATTCCGTAATTAACTTTTTTGTGGGCCGAGGCCTTTCTGTGCTCTGTTCTGTTCGTTCTCGGGAACGAGAAGCCTGCCAGCGTATGTGTTCACTACAGAGGGTTCCCCACGACGGGCTTCTCTCGCGAAGAAAATAGAGATTTTCAGTGTTCGTTCTCTGGTCACCGTGTCCTCCGTCTTTCCTAACAGCTGGCCTTTTCGTTCGCTGGTTCGGGACACCCACCTTTGGAATTAAACTCCTGGCAACTCGAGTGAAAAGTCTCATCGACGTGTTCAATGAAGGAACGGCTCGAGATTCGTCGGAGGGACGTCGAGCAATATCTTTGATAGAGTTTCAATGCGTCCGTCGGCCGGGCGGGAAGACGGCGTCCGTAGTTGCACAGGCCGCCGCGGACCTTAATATAGATGTTCATTTGGATAATTGAAATCATTCCGTCTGCATTTCATGCGCCGTTGCTCGCCTCGTTCCGGCTTGATCATAGTAATCGGTATCGCGTTCTGGAGCAAGATTGCATCGTTCGTGGGGAACAATTGACTGGCCCCCGCCGAATGTGCATCACCGTCACGAATGTCGTTATCGTTATCGATTACGTTTGATTTGCGGCTCTCGACGGCAGCGATAACCTATGGCCCCGTCTCGCCGTGCGGGCCTCTTTCGAATCGCCCGGTCATGACAATCCGATTATGCACACGTAATGTCCCTTTGACCGTGTCTGGTCTAATTAATCGCGCTCTGAACCAGTTTAACCAACTTGACGTTTAAGAGTTCACTCCCTTCGGAGACGAGTCCATCCGCTTTGTTTTATGAATATCAGTATCGATTCGCGGTATGTATTGGTAATTGGCATCCGTTGAGCTTTCGTGGTTCAAGTGTACCCCGCAGGCAGCAAACACAATGTGAGGTGTTGGGAGTGGGGTGGCTGCGAGGCAGAGTGAACTTTGGACTAACATTGCATACAGATTTTGTTGGCTATGGTAATCAAACCTCCCTTCCCTATGCACAAGAATGTATTCTTCTGTAGTATTAGAACTAGGAATGTTCCTTTATTAAAAATAAAGACTTATGGGAAAGAGAGTCGTTAGAGAATGTCACCTTATTTTCTTACAAAGTGACGTGATTGCTTTGTTTGTTATTTAACGGAGCTTGGTTTATGTAACCAGGGTATGGGACAAGTGGGACATCTTGACTGAAAAGATTCGGATTAATCAACCGCCCCTTCCGGAGAACAAATCGTTTCAATTCGAGCGATATATTATTCCAATTTTCTCGTTTCCCATTAATATAAAGATAGCGTTCGCTCTAAAAATTTCTGAATAAAACAAAACAGCTTTATCGAGAAAATTAAGTGCTTTGTTCCAGCGTGGAGTGGACATTACCTGTTTTTAACCAGTATACCAAAAGTTTAACGTTATTTTACGGGGGCATTTGAACAGTTGCCACCAACAAAATATGTTATAAATCGCAAAATCACGAAAAATTGACATTCACCGTTTTCCCCCTTACCCTTGATGTGATAGAATCAGCGATAATCTGAGCACGGAATAAAAGAGAGAGAAACAGGAGACGGTGTGTACGACGAAGTGAAATCGGGCACGATTTTGGTCCAAGGAGAACTGGTTGATCGACTGTGCTCCATCATCGAAAATATCGTTATCGTTATCAGATTGATATGCTGCTGTGGCAGTTATGTCGCGTCACGTGGTTCACTCTTGACGAAGGTAGGAAAATGAGATTATACTCTCCTTTGGAAGTGACATATTGACAAAAGGATATATTCATCGATCGGCACCCGGCCGATAGAATGAAGTTCTCAACGACTCAGCAACCATCGCTTGACTGAAAAGATTCGGATTAATCAACCGCCCCTTCCGGAGAACAAATCGTTCCAATTCGAGCGATATATTATTCCAATTTTCTCGTTTCCCATTAATATAAAGATAGCGTTCGCTCTAAAAATTTCTGAATAAAAACACTTATCCCAGAATCTGCATTTCGCAATATTATTTCAAACCTTACCGAATTGTCGCTCCTTTCCTCAAACCACATCAATTTATCCATAACACATTGAAAGGAAGAAATTTAGAAAGAAAGGAGTAAAACGAAGAAATTTAAACCTTCGGGCAACCTACGATCTTCTGCGTTCAATTTCTGGTTATCTTCGGGGTAACAGTGAAAAGGAGAAAATGGAAGTAGGTACCTACACCTACCAGCTCAAGCATACGTACACAATATGTATTCCGAAAAAACAGAGATACTTAGCTCGAAAGCTGAAAATTTATATTCACGATAAAATGTTTGCGTTGTACTCTGAGAGGATATACTAAATCAATCTTTGACTATTATTTCCAGAAACGTCGGCAGATAGGTCTTTTAAGCGAAAGCTTCGGGTTAAGTGAAAAATTGAAAATCCGCTTGTTTAGATAGCGTCGCGACCGCACAAATTACTTGCATCGATCGTTGAATACGAGGGCACTGTTTATTTCACACACAATGCACGGTTACACAAGCGAATGAGGTAGGCTAGGTTGCATAACGTGTGCACACCGGCCCCGAATACATCCACCAGTCCCAAGGGATCAGTTTCTAGAACAAGATTACGTCACGGTGTTTGTAAAACGATTGGTCGCTACTACACGACTCCACTTCATCATCGGTAACGTCGTTATCGTTATCGGATTAATTGCTTCGACGAAGTTCTGCCATTCCCGCGGTTAACCGTCTGAGTGGTAAATTACAAGAAGACCGACTTTTCGATCCCGCAGCGCACCCCGATTTCATTTATTTCCGACAAACCTGTCAAGTTACTGAACCCAAATCGCTGACTATGCTAGAACCAGATAATCTTGAAATGCTACAGTTCGGGCACGTTTTGGTTTTGGTCTATAGTTTATGGGAATGATTCTATTTAACTTTTTAAAGAATTAATTATTTTGATCTTTAAACTGTGAATTGTGGGAAAGGGGTGACAATGAAATGGAGACTGCTTTTGAAGAAGTCGACGTTTGGAGAATTTGAGCGGAGATATACTGCTGGATACTATTTTTTGCCGATCGGTCACGCGAAAAATGAAACGAAATTCGTGTAGGAAATAGTGTATCATTTGACACATAAATAGCATTGTCTTAAATTATCAATTATTAGTTAGAAGAAGATGGCGTATTGTTTCAAATTTAAGAATTAGTAAACAAGTGATTATTCAAAGCGAGAAACTTTATTGTCAAAAAATGTGTCGCAATAAATTAGGCGTCGTTTTAAATTTTGTAGAGTTACATGCAAATTTCGTTTATTCAAAATGTTTTCTCTGCCTGATTTACCTCTTACCCGATATTTAAGAAGATTGTATATGCCTCTTCTTGGACATTTGTTTTTAATTAATAATCATATATTCGGCAAAATATAGTGCCGAGCAGTAAACGAAGGATGTACGTTAAAATTCGAAATTGACATCTTTGACAAACACACATCTCTTGCAATCGTGCAAACGAATTTGCATGCATCGATTGCGAATACGAAAGCAATTTATTAAAAGTCGTAGAATGGTGTTCCATTGTCATTCGTAATTAGTGACATTCTGCTTGCTCTGCCAATTGGACCTATAGGAATAAAGTAATGATACATAAAGCGCGAAAATAAAAGCAATCGCCTTTGACCATTGGAATGCTCGAAAATGGAGAGAAACGTGGACGTGTTTGAACAGCACGTACAAACGGTCCGCGATGGTTTCCTGTACGGAATTAAACTTTGAGTTTGGTGCTACAACTGTTTTGATCGATTTATAAAATTTGTGTTCGGAGAATATTAATAAACACACTCAATGGATTACTTTGTCAAAGGAACAAAGAGAAATTCAGTCAGAAGCAATTGTTTCGCTTAACCCTACGGTGCACACGTGGGGCCTGATACGCTCAAGTTCTCATGATATTAAAAAACATTTAGATAAAGATGATCCGCAGTGTTAAAGAGATATTTGTTCAGTATCTATATCATTTTTTTAATAAATATTTTTCTTAATAAAGATTCAATGCAATAGATTATGTGGAGTCTCAAAATAATTTTCTCTCAAAATATTCATACATTTAGGAATGTGTCGTCTAGGGATCTAGGGATCTAAATCTATGGTATGGAAATGAAGATATGGGTCTGTGAGATCCAACGTTAATTTACGTGTGCACCGTAGGGTTAACAAAGTTCCATTATCTAGTTCGCGAAAACGTTGAAATTCGTTTGTATGGCTGGAACGGGGATTTGTCGATGGGCAGAATACCTCTTCTACAGCCAAACAGAACCTTATTTCCGCCTTCGTGGAAACTTTGAATTCTATATAGCTAACTCGTTACGCGACCGTGTGTAATCACGAATTAATTGAATCCCAGGAAGGGAAGCGCAAAGGCTACTATATTTGACTCCTGTATTATGTATCACGAGATTCTCTTTTAGGTGCCTTCCGGTGCAGTTTCTATAATGAAGCTGATTTATCTTGCGTATTCACCAGAATGGTCCGACGAATCCCGCTTAAACTTCAGGCTTTGTCTGACGCTTAAAGGGGATGATAGCGGGGGTAGGTTTAATTCATCCCCATTGCGGCACTTGAGTACGTAGCGCGATACGATAATTCAGGAGCAGTCCTTTGCTATTAATTCCATCGAATTCTCACGCGACACCTTTAGCGACCCGTAATGCTTTTGAGAAGATTTCTCGCCCGACGAATAACCCCTTTCTTTTCTACGGCGTGGGGATGGAACATGAACGTTATCTCAGACAATCTATGAATTTCGAGGTAGAGTAACCCGCGGCGCGTTCGGTTTCACTATGGAAAAGCGAACGGGACAACGAACGTTGCGACCAGGCACATCGTATTAACGGTAACGTCGCATGAACGTCACGGGGGTAGCGTTGCGGTTTACATTCACTCGGGCAACCCCCTAACCATTACGCGTGACGTAACCTAACATCCTATTATTGTTATATGTATAGATGCGCAGAGTGGTATACTATTATGCATATAATCGTGCAGAGTGTTCGCTATCGACGGACGATTATTGTTTACGGTTACCGGCCCTTCAACCTTAATCAATTCACTAGCCGTACGGAGGGTGACGTTCGACGACGCGCTTTTTAATTTTTACCTCGATAAACTGAAAGAGGGGAGGTCAGAGAGAGAGAGAGATATTCTTGAATATTTTATATTAAATCTCGTGGCGATTATATAAATATTATAACCCCCTACCAGCTGAATCTTAACGAGTTGCCCTTTCCTCGTTAAAAAGTAAGTGCCACCACAGTTGGGCGCTCTGAAAGGACGTCCATTTACCTGCTCGAAATAATGTGGACCGTTTGGACGACGCGGGGTTACTATTTTCGCGTTGACGGCTCGACGACGCACTAGAAGGGCGAGGAGGAACAGAAGTACGTGGAGATAGGTGGTTCGTATCAATAGTAACGTCGAGTGGTCGCCGCAGGGCGGCATTGCGGTTTACATTCACTCGCGCAACCCCTTCCCACCGCGCGTAACGTAACGTAACGTTCTGTTCTGTATGTTCAACGAGCTGGAAGATCCATATCTCACTTGAGGGGTAGCTCTTAGGGAGCCACATGTATATACATGCAGGCGCGAGTGCATGCTCGCGAGTAAAGCTTAATGCGCTGCCCTGTGTGCGCCTGTGCACGGGCACGCGCTGCAACCCTTACCAGATCGCCCGGCGTGCGTGTGCACGCAGATGCACGCGCCCGAACACGCATGTTGCTGCTCGTATAACCCGAATGTCGCGTAACCTCGTCCTCGTCCTTTTCGACATCGTTCTTCTCCCTCTTCTCCGGCACTCACCTCTTTCTCCTTTTGTCCTCGTCGTTTCCGCTTTCTCTCTCTCCTTCTCAACCCCAGAATATCCTTACCGATTTCTCGCTTCGTCCCCTACCCCCCTCAATGACCGCCCTCCTATTTCATCTCTTTTCCCCTCGCGACAGACCTGTTCTCGGGGCGAAGATTGCGCTATTTCTTTATAATGCACACATTCACCAAAGCTATTGCAATCTTGTTCGGTCTCGTTCTCGCGTTATCGGCGGGGGAAAAGTATTTTCACGGTTGTGCAACACCAGCGAAGAGAGAGAGAGAGAGAAAGGTAGGGAGGGAACGGGAACCGCCTCGCGGAAATCTTCTCGTGAGAAAATCACGCGCCGCCATAAATTCACCGTTAAAACGGAATCGTTCCGGGCACGTTTTAGTTCCTCCTTTGTCTCCGTCAGATGTTTACAGGTGCACGCGGCTCGCGACTGAGATAGGGCGAGAGGCCTGAGTGAAATAAGATTGGGCTTATGGGGGTGACATGTTTTCCCAATTCGCCGTCCGGAACCCCCGTATGCCTAGTGGATTTTCTTGTCGGCGAACTTTTCGCTACGGCTATGCTCGTGGCGACACAACATTTTTCGTTCCCATAACGATTACTTTTGTATACCTACTGTGTTTCCCGAGCGTGCCAAGCGAGAGAGAAGATTATAGAACGCAAGGAGCACGAATAGGAGA
This sequence comes from Andrena hattorfiana, assembly GCA_944738655.2. Taxonomy (NCBI): domain Eukaryota; kingdom Metazoa; phylum Arthropoda; class Insecta; order Hymenoptera; family Andrenidae; genus Andrena; species Andrena hattorfiana. The sequence continues at coordinate 19,024,548 of OX122889.2, read as the reverse complement.
AGTTTAATTCTTCACGATTATCGTGGAGTGTTATACAATTTCGCAGAGTAAACATCGTTCGGAAAGATCTAACATAAAATTATTTTCAGAGAAACGTTCACTGTGCCGTTTAGTTTTCTACATTCGTTCCTCCTCGTGTTAGATTCCTATGTTATAAATGAGTACGTCACTCTTATATTTGCTCTGTAGCACGGGCCCGTTACATCGCGAATTCAGACTGAGTGCCTCGAAACCGGTGGACAAAGCACGAACGCCAATAACTCAAAAACTCTCGCCTATGAATTAGGCGCACGCGATTCCGTTACCATCTTCACCAGACAGCAATTATTAATCATACGTGCGGTAGAGCAAGTCCAGGTGGTTGACTTTCGGTACGCAGGTGCTATTACGATCTGATCAGATCGCATCAGGAACATCGAGAACGCGATAGCTAGAGTATTTAGAAACGTTTCGAGCAACTCATTGAATCCAATGCTTCTACCACATAGAGGGCATTAATTTTGAGTTAATACTCGTACTTAATAATACAGCTTTCATGACTCACGATCTGAGACCTCTACATGCTATTAACACCGGTGTTTCGGAGCTCGCCCGAAATTGTACGTTGAGGAACGTACAAATTAGCTTCGCGATTTACGAGATGAAAAATTAATTTCACAAGAGTCTATTAATTTTTTTTTATAGGACTTTTCCACGTACGTGGAGATTTTCATAACAGGACGGAAGTTCGACGTCAAGGATTCTCTTCTTTCGCGAAACCGTGCTAGTCGCGGTGTACAAGCACCCGCAAATCGTGACAAAACAATGGAATCGTGTTTCAACGGCGGTCTTTCAAGTTCCGTTAAAAACGAGTCAATGTACTTTTTCAAAAGTAAATGGACGGCTACTCCAGTGGAAGCCGTATTCTTTTTCCCCTTCTGCTACGACGTCTGTCGATACGGACAATTTACTTGTATGGCTAATGAAACTACGCTGGATTGTTCCTTGGAGCATTTTTACCAGTGAATCCACTGCCGTGTGTGTGAAACTGTCAACAATATTAGCACCGAACAGTCGCACCGAAACATTACATTGTAAAACACCGTGCACAAACGCTTCTACGTATATCCTAGCATTAAGAAATTAATTAACTCATTGGCAACTGAGAAATACGTACCGATTTGTTTCATTTCGGAGTTCACTATCCGATAGGAAATTGAGTCTGCAAGAGCTTCAGAAAGGTGTCGAAAGTATCCATCTCCTATTCAGAAAAATTCTGTACGGTAATTAAAATGATATATAGCGATCTCTACGAGCGAACATCTTGAAGACACGTGCAAGTTGTTCCCTAACGATCGCGGTTGTACCCCCGAGGCGCCAGAGGGTGTACGCACGCCCTCATCGGCGAATTTTTAAACGTCATCAAAAACCGGCCTCGGTCCCTCGCTTTAATTGATGCTCTCCATTTTTTCCTGCTTTTGTCTAGCCCAGAGATTTATGATCAGCTGGCCGGACGCGGGCGAAACGGGGGGAGGGCGAAGCAAGGCCGGCGTCGGTTTCTTTGAGCGCGATTCTCAGCGGGGGATCTCCTTTCTGGCACCAACAAAACCACCGACGCCCAACAGCACCTTTTTCATCCTTCTGTCCTGATCTCTGTCGGCCTTGTCTCCGCCGTATCGTTTCGCTGGCCACATTCTCTTGTAATGCGTGGCCTCCGATGCCATATGCGTTCGTGGCGCGGTAACAAATGGGACGAAGTCGAAACTGGGCTGGCAAAGCGACTTGATTGGCGTTGCGGATTGCTGTATGGTGAATTCTCGATGAATATGTACATAAAACACAGAATTGATTAAGCATTTATTAGAATGATAGCATTCGTCATCGCATACTCCGTCCAGGATTGAGTTCTTATTAAGAAACTCCATGGAACTCCTCTGAGCCTCTATTTGCCTCTGAAACGTCAGCCCCGTCGCTATAAGGTAGGGCGAGCGAAGATTTATCGTAGAGGTTTAACCAGGGGTGTAAACTAGATGCAATTACGGGTGACACCTTTCGTAGGCGAGCGAAAATACGCAACGAAACATGTGTCGAAGATAATTTCGACGTACCGGAGGGGCACGCGATCCCCGACCATCCTGAGAATGCAGCTTCGAATTTATGTCAGCAGCATAAAAGCCGTCGCCGGATAGAGGATCAAGGTTTACGCTGCCACGATAAAATGCATTAGCGTGCTCGATTATTTACAAGCGCGTAGCAGCTCGTTTCTGGCCGATTTTTCGAGCTGCCCCGTAAAACTTCGTATATTGGGTCCGATCTCCGCGGACACTTAACGCGCTATTCGTTAAAACTGCTCGCTCGTTTTACGGCGCCACTTAAAACGGGCGTACGTTTTTTTCTCCGCTGCCTAACTGCGGGACGATTCGCGTTACTTAACGATTGTGCCCTGTGGTAATTTAATCGAATTTAAATATGGCGCCGAGAGGCCGGTACTTTTAACGAGACAATTCCAAGGAACGTGTTGGATTATGAGCGAAATCAGGTGGCGATCATTTCGTGGCAGAAACTTAGGGCGCTTTTAAAATGATGTTAAAAAATTTACGAGCATACTTCAGATTGCGATATTGAAGAAAGAATTGTGGATAAAGTACAGCTTCAAAATTTTTCGTTTTTGGAATTATTAGAGCAGTGTTTTACAACCTCTTTTGAGTCGCGAGCCCCTTTTATAATATTCAAATAAGGTAAGGTAAGATAGGGGAAGGTTGCCTATGTTGGACCACTTTTTTATTTTTCTCTCCTACATGGTCATAACACATTGAAGAAAGCAAACAGAAACGGGAAAAAGATCTCCATTTTATGTAGATTTTATCATGTATTTAATGTGTTGATAAAATATGTGATTAAAATAATATTTCAAGAAAACTAAACTAATGACTTCGGTCCATTCCAGGCAACCGGTTTCGTAATTTGGACCACCGGTTTCCTACTTTGGACCGCTCCTAAAAATCAATGAATTTAAATATACAATCTAAAAAACACTGATCAGGGCATTGAAAAAAAATAGAAACAGGAAGCAACAAGCACCTTACGGTGCACGTAGTGCAATAGTACGTTGTTTTGATGTTTTTTTTATATTTGTCCCCGCATAACTCCCCAGAATATGGGCCGATTTTGATGATCCTTTTTTTATTCGAAAGAGGGCGATGTGCCAGTTAATAATAAAGACTATTGTCACCTCATTATTATTATTTTATGTACGTACGCACATATCTCCTCAGCATGTTGTGTCAATATATATAAAACTAAAAAGTTAAAAATAAAAAAATTAAAATCGACTTCAAAAAAATAAAATTGCACTAAAAAGTAAAAAATAATTTTTTCCCTTATTTAACCTACGGTACTCTTTAATTTTTTAAGTCGGTGCCTCATCATTTACACTGTGTAAATCTGGCGCCGGCTTAAAAAATATGAGAGTCGTAGATTAAATAAGGAAAAAATTATTTTTTACTTTTTAATGCAATTTTATTTTTTTGAAGTCGGTTTTAATTGTTTTTTTAATTTTTTTTAGTATCATTTTAACTATTCGCTACCATAACATAGATTGTATCCTAAAATGGACCGGTCCAATTCAAGCAACTAGTGATGGTCCAATATTAAGCAACTTGTAGGTTACATCAAAAAGATATATTTTCATTGTTATACTTATACGAATATGAGAAAGTAAGGACATGAAGTTGTAGCTAAGACATCACACTTTACACTAGTATCATTTAAAATTATAGTACTTATAAGTTGTAGAAAGAAATTCACTTGAAATAGCACGAAAAATGATCGCGCACCACGTGTTTCTATATTTCGACGACGGTGAACGACAAACTAATGAATAACCGTATCGCTGTTCTCGCAAGTTCCATCTCCACTTCCTAAATTAATGTAGCCAAAAAAACCGCTGCAAATATATTTGTTTCTCGAGATATACAAATGGTCCAATCTAGGAGCCGGTCCAATATAGGCAACTCTCCCCTATTACATATATTAATAATATTTAATATATTTAATTATCTTATTTATTACATATTATTTTTTTCATTTATGAAAAATCAGTGTTACATTATTAATAAAATACGGCAATGTAACCATATTAAAATAAATAAGTGCTAAGAATCGTCAACTAAGAATAATCGCGGCGACACCCTAGCAGATACTTCTCGACTCACAGGTTGGGGAGCACTGTATTAGAATTCTGCAAGTCTCTTCTTAGCTTTAAGGTATTTTTTCTATTCCACTTTTAAGCCTCAATAGAAGTACGTAAATAAAATGTCGATTTCTAATTTAAAAATATCCCGACAAATATAGTCGGTGCTCTTATAGTTACACCGCGCCGTCGCAATTAATTTAGAAGAGAACGTATTTTTGAATCGTTATTTTTGGAAATAGCCTGACAACTTTGAGGGAAACTGTTAGATTTCGGAGTACTTTTTATATATTTCACAAGATCAACGTCGGTGATTCGGCGAGAAGTGGCAACCATCTATTTCGAGTTCTTTCCGTATTTGTCTTATCAATGTCCATTAACGTGCCGGTTCCACTACCGGCCATTATTATTTGGAAACGCTTCGAGGCTCTGGTCTCAGCAATGCGCCTTCTCATAATTTACCGGTTTCGCAATTTACATTAAAAGCTCGTTGTCTAACAAGTCTGAAAAGTTCTGCAGCAGTCTAAAAACAAAACGATTGTGGCACGCAGAAATTCAGGCGACCCACGAGTTCCCCGAGTTAAAAACGAATTATGTATATCGATTCTGAAAGTCGCGAGAGTCACCAGCAGAGTACAAGTTGCGTGGTGCTGAGTTGTTAATGAGACCTTTTAACCTGGCATAAAAAGAAATATTGCAAGCAAATATAACAGCGGAATCAATATTTCAAATCCTTCAACGCAGACAATCGCTGGTATAATCCGCACGGGAACGCGGTGAGAAAAAAAATGTGCTGCGAGCCATTGCGACGAGGACAGGCGAATAAACCGTAAATTGGGATCGATTCAGCGTTACACGGGTACGTGAATCGCGCTCAACGACGTTTTTCAATGTGACCGCAAATCGATCCGCCTTATCGATGAACGAGTGACCCATGTAAATTCGCAAACATCCCCGAAACAAAGAACTCCCTGGTGGACCTAATCGTTGGAGCCCGTCGCGTCCCAGCGATCGTCGGCCAAACGGACGGTATCGAATCGAAGAATCAGGCGCACACGCGGGAAAAGAGACGGTCGTGCGAGAGGAGAGACAATTGTCTCTCCCGCGATCGTTCCCCAGGGCAGCGCGTGGAAACGCTCGAATTATCCCTTTCGAGCGTGTGGCCAGCGATTCAACAACGACTATTCTATTAACTGCGAGTCCGCCAGCTCCTTCTTCGATCCCTCACATCTATTTCAGCTTTATCGAATCGGATTTATCCCCGATCGATCCCCTCCGCGCGACATTTCATCCACCTTGTCCTCTTTACCCTCTCTCCCCTGTCTTTTCGCGTTTTTCCCTGCCCCACTGCCGCAGCCTCAATGGCGTAGCTAACTGCTTCCTGGTCCACGGAAATTTCAAAGCTCCCTGGGAAGCTGTCGAATGGATCGAGGAGGGTGAAGCTTGATAACCTTTGCTCCCGACAGAGATTTCGTTCGTGGCTGAGGATAAAGCTATCGGGGCTGTGAAAATCAGTGTCCTATTTATCTTGCTTCGTTTGACGACTCGCATCACTCCATCGCACAAGTTATTCCTCCTGTATCGCTTCGATTATGCGATATCTATATGCCATCTTTATGAACTGCATAGTGCATGGTTCTCCGTTCGAGCAGCCATCTCAGCCATCTGCTTTCTAAGGATTAAAGATTTCTAAACCTGCGAGACAGTGTAGTCGCTACACCACTGTCTTGCAGCGGTGCGAAGCATCTTCGTCGCGAGAGTTCGTTGTTTGTGTGATTACCTGCCTCGCTGGGTTCAACCCCGTCGAGTTTTCTTGCGCCAACCAATTTTAGAAGACAGAGGCGACCATCTTCGGTCGTTCCCCGGGACGCCAGCTTGACGCTCCGCTTTACTTGCGCCGATGTAGAGGATATGGTGGGTCGGAAGTCGTCGGAAGGAGACGCGCGGCTATCGACTATCGAGAAATTAGACCGCTCAAAGTTCCCTGTCCCGAGACGACGGTTCTTCTTTTGGCTGTGGTAAGGTGTAATGCTTCCAGGAGACCGTAGGGACGCTTCAGGAGCTGTGTGTCGTTGGGCAAACGAAATTTATTTCCGGGGGATAAAAAAAGGAACGCGGCGGGGTGAACCCGCGGGGACTCGTAAAGCACACGAAAGAATCCAACTTTTAAATGACAGCAACGAAATTCGAACGGGAGATTTCGTTCTTCGCGTGCTCGCTGGGCAGAATATTGCCGTGCGCATTTTATGCAATTCTCGGCCAGGTGGTGAATTACTTAACTCTTACTCTTGTTATTTTTCAACGTCACACATATCACTTTAATCCTTACTCGTGATTACGTTATTTGGATATCTACATCTATTTTCCGTATACGTACACTGTTCGTGTCAGTTTTAAATAGTTTTAAGTGACAGAGGTTACCAATAACTGACAGCTGTAACTCGCATTTTGCACTCTTCTACTTTTATATATACTTACTATATAAGTTCTAATTATTTTCCTGTTTTTTGTCCTAGATTCGTGGAAATAAAGAGCGATCGAAATTTTGTGATTTTTCCAGAATCCCATTGCATCCTGTCATCGAATAGTACCATTTGCAATATACCTATGTACTCGGTCCCATCATTACGAACGAGTGTTCCCCTATGTTTCAATTTCACTCAACGGGGTCGAACGAATTGCACTGGGTTATCAATCACTGTAAGGCTCCTACTAGAACGTTGACAGGACTATCGCCGTCGTAACAGTTACGTTAATATTCATACATATTCATACCCACAAACGGCTCGCGTATTTATGCACGATACCTTCCCTTTTCAACTCTCCGTCCCGAAGTTAATCAGCATAAAGTAAGCCTTTTAACGATCGACGTAATAACACGGCAAGAGAGTCATCTCTCGGGCTGAACGTGGTGTTTATCTTTCTCCCATAAAAGTACATAAATGAGGGCCTCGCGCGACACTAAATTACGTCTTAATTTGAACCAGCACGCTCGTTCACGGCCGAATCGCCGGCCCTTTATGAGTCGCCCGATGGCCGCTTCGAAGGGCCACGGATGGCCCTGTATCGGCAGATTGACGCGCTAAGTGTCCGAGTGCCGTCGTATTTTATCGCGTATCGTGCGGTTCCGGCATGAGTTGAAAGCTGTTGCACGGACGCCTACCGAAATCGATAGAGATCGTGGATGTGACGTGGCCAGAAATCGATCGAATAAAAATTTTACGATCCTTTTACGGGCTTGAAAACGAGATTTCGTCTATGAGAATTTGCACGACACACGATCCATTGCCGTCCATTTGAAAAGGACGATAAATTCGAGGGCCTTCATAATTGAATTCCGACTGCGGGGGACTCGAGAGGCCAAATAAATTATTATTACCATTACTTAAAAATGGAGATCTCTTTTGGTACGGTCTATCGTTGAAGGACGTTGAAATTTTCAAGCCGTGGATGTAGGTACGTTGAGTCGGGACGGTCCAAGAATAGGTTAAAAGTGATAAAATTTAATTGAGGTCAGATTAAGGGCGACTGTTTCAACTAAAATCTTTCTGAGTCGAGGCTATTGACGATTACCCGTTCAGTGTACCGATCCATTTTTAATCCGTTGCGTCGTCGTCACCAGTTTACGATGATCCGCGAGGTTGGAAATGCTGTTGGACAGTCGCGTTTCCGCGCTCAGCAGGGATTCAGCATATTTAAACCGGCGAGCTTGCTAACGACAACAGCCGCCGCCGGCTACGGCGTCTGTCGGGCTTGAACATCCAATATTCCAACGGCGTAATATTATATTATTTGCTACAACTCCGTACGGAATGAGATTTTCTCGACTTTCATGCCGTAACGTCATTACGGGACGCGTTTCGAGCGGTGTCTCATTCGAGAAAAGTCAATTTCTCGGCGGGTAAAGGACGGCATTAACGCTGGAAATTTCGCGTCACTCTACGTTCCTCCGCGGCAACCAACATTTCAATATCCTTCGTTGATGTCGCTTTCCATATATGTCTTCATTTTCTTTTTTGTTCTTCAACAACATACTCGCCGAAGGAGCGTGGTTTTCGTCTTTAATTCTCCTCGTTTTACGCTAATATTACTTTACCACAGAAATTCTATTCTGAGGGGTTCATGCCGCGAGACGAAACGTTTTTTTTTATAGGTTATCAATGTCTGTATAATGTGAGAAAGTAATGAAGCTAAAATTGTGAGCACAGATTAATCATTCCGATGAATAAAGGCGCGCGGCTATCTTCGGAGACATCGCGTTCTCTTTGTTCGCGAAGTAAAGACGTCTTTCTGGTGGCAGTGTGCACGTAGCGAACTGAATCGAATATTCCCGGCAAGCTTTTAGCCAGTAAATTCCGAATAAGGTGCTCTTCCGCGAAGCTCAGTCTCTGAGAAGAACATTATCACTTAAATATAATACTGGTCTCTCGTAACAGTTTCTCTCCCCTGGTCTTTCTCTGCTCCCTTGTTCGATCGAATAGAATCCTTACCTATTAATCGTTTGAAGCTCGTCGGCTCCCTGCGATAGACTGTTAAAATGTTCAACCTGGTTCGAAGCAGTACACTAGAATTATACTACGTGGTAGATAAAAGACGATAGAATTTTGTATGTATATCAGAGTTGAAAATATTTTAGAAACAAAAGCTAATGAAGTTTTGCAAATATTTGCTGAAGGCTGCCTAAAGCCTCGTCGCCACTTCTATTCGTGGGTAGCATCAACATTCCATCTCTCGTCTCTTCCATTTCAAATTTATACTTACGTGGTATGATTCTGAAATAGTGGCTGTTCCGCCAAAGAAACAGAAATACGAACGCACCCTTTGATCATCAAACCCAAATAAAATTTTGCGAGTGCTTTGCTCTATTGGCGAAAATACTCTGATATCAAACGTTCGCGCTTTAATCGATAAAATGGTTTTACGAGAAGAGAAAAACGAGGCGCATTCAATTTCAACTCGAAACAACAGACACTCCATACGTTGGAGCCGAATATCACTGTGCGCGGGGCGATATCCGTCTCATTTCGATCCCCCCCCCCCCTGCGAAATGGTATGCAAAGTTATGGTTAAACGCGGCATAAAAGAATCGGGAAGTGTACGGCCGCGTAATTTATCAGGGGAGCCCGCTCGACCGAGAATCCCCATTTGAATAATTAATGCAAAACGCCTTCTAAATAACCCGTGGGTGATCGTTCGCCGCACCTGCAGACGCCCGCGGATCCGCTCGTATGGAAATGCTCCCATGGTACGGCCGCGATTCGGTCAATTCCGCTTAAGTACCGGCTCGGAAAAGTTTATTGAATTTGCGGCTGGGGCCGCGCCGAAGAAAAAGGACCGAGCGAAAACTCGCTGCAACGTGTGGCCTCGGTCAGGTGCACGCGAACCCCCGAATAGTTTGTAAATAGAATGCCTACCTTCGAAATTGGATTTATGTCGTCGGGGGCGCCGCCAGCGCGGGACGTTCCCGAGATTGATGGCCGCACGGAAATAGTGCGTTTCGAGGATTGACAGGTGCGAAAGAGGAATTCGAAAGACCGCGTGCTCGTTGTTTCTACCCCTCTGCTCTCTTCTCGTTCCCCTCTTTCTTTTCCACACCACCAAGATAATGTAGCGTTTGATATCGAACTACAGGGTAGCTTTGAATCTTTCTTCTTAAAATGGCACGTAAACCAGATTTGTAATTTCCTGGTTTGTGGAAGGAAAGCCGAGAGCAATGAACAGTTTTACAACCCTTCTTTTACTCCCAGTGATCTCTATCAACCCAGCAAAGTGTATGTAGGTTCAAAGCACCGCGTATAGTCTTCTCGTTCGAACAGGTGATTAGTAATCCCTCATCGGGGAGAAAAATTCTTCGATAATACGAATCGCAGCTTTTTTTCTTCTCCCCTGAACGAATTCCACTAATCCGGGAACAGGCGGCCGGGCAAATTGCTGTGCAATTATATAACTAATTATCCCCCGTATAACTCGCCGCCCACCCCTGTAATTTCACTTGGTAATACCCGTATTAAGACGTCTGGTAATTTAATTTCCTTTAACTCGGACTAGAAGCCCGCTCTCCTCCTCGCTATCATAACAGGCATCACGTTCTCCGCGATTTCATCGTGGAAACGCACGCGTCGTCGGTAGAGCAATACAGGTAACGTATTTTCCGATAATGAATAAGTAATTGCAGCACGGTCGAGTACCGTAATTGTATTAAGAGACATTATTGGCGAATGAGTTAGGGAAAGGAAGGAAAAAATACGAAGCACCGTTAAGAGTCTCCTTCCTGCTCTTATTTCTCGTGGGTCCACGAGATAATGGGCTTTTACTGCATGAATAGAAGAGGAAGATGTAGTCTTTCACGAGGCGAGGCCTGCTATAGGTGTCAGACGTGAAATTAGTCTGCATTTATATTCTTTATTTGCATACAATGGAATCAGATAGCGTAATAATTGTACTTTCATTCGACGCTTTATCAACGCCCGATGGCCCCTCGCGAAAACCCGCTCCTATGATCTCGATTCATTATAAACCTATAACTCTCTAATTGCTTCTGCCTCTATTAATCGCATAATTCAACGAGGATAATTCGCATTAAATTCTGTCGCGACTTCGCTGTGTACACGTAGGTCGGTTGGATTCCAATTGGGTATTTGATCAAAAAGTTGAAAGGTACCTATGTACTACCGCCAACTATAGGTGTAGTAAATCTATTCAATTGTTTCAATTATTCGTCACACACAACATTTTTGATACTACAGTTGAATGAGCCAGTAGTTTGTTTTTATCCTCTTTCCTCTTAAACGAACTATTTCGAACTCGGAATAATGAAAATCTGACGCGGTGAAGTCCCACTACCATCCACCAAACTGAGAACATCATTTTTTTCATACCTCATGACTTCTGAACTCACGCGTGTTTTATGAGCGCAAGTAAATTTTCAACAGTTCTAGGGCGACGCGAATAGACCTCTAAAGCCCATACCGAGCGACGATTCGACGCGACAAAAAGAGCCCTTCGCGTGTACGAGTGGGGTTCGGCAGGCGGTACAACCGTTCCCTTTTAAATGAAAGCTAATTCCCCGTTTGAGCGGACGCAGTGGAACGCCAGTCGAGGAGACGTGACACGTCTTGGCCCCGGCTGGAGAATCGATCAAACTGGGGGCCACGAGACAAGCGGGAGCCGCCCCCGCTTACACGCCCGATCCCTAATTTCTTGCCGGGAATGACACTCGAGAAAGCATAAACACGTGTTCACGAGTGACGTGTCCAACGGGCCGGAGGAGGCGACGCAGTTTCACAGATCGTGAACGTAAACTTCTCATGCGCTCCATTTCAGCCGCAGACGCGCGCACGCTTATGCGGGGGACGACGACGGATTTACAGTGGACCGTTTTCGTTTTTTCAGATGAGACCACTTACTTCACTCGGGCAGGATGTAGAGCTAAATTTACACGGAAATATTCTTCCTCGCGTCCCTGTATAGGGACGGTGTACAATCCCTGGTGCAAACGAGAGGAAAGGATATTGTCGGTGTAAAAATGAAGGGAGAACGTGAAACGAGATTTCTGCGTACGAGGGTTCGGTTCGGAGAATATTCAATTTGAAGATTCATTGGCGAATAGATAAGCGTCTGATAAAGTACGATTTGGTTAATGTGTCTGTCTATTACCGGCTCTTTCTACTTGCGTGCTAAGGTTTGGACATATTGATGGGGATATATGCCGAGGAATGCGTTGGGTTTATAAAGATTGACTACTGGACATAAGGTAAATGTCCCAATTAGCGACCCTGTAAGATCTCCGTGCACGTTCTAACATATTTACATATTAAATATATTTTTCGCAGTTACTCATTAATAGCCTATCATATGACTGGTTCTTTTCCAGTATGAAAAGGTCCCTTTTTATGATGAATTTGTTGGAATATAATTATTAATAATAAATATATTATATGGTGCACGTGTGCCTATTTCTGACTTCAAATCTCTCTTCGTCCCAAATAGTGACCTATTTCGGACCCTATCATTGACTCGTATATAATGCAATCGAATGTGCTAACTACTAACTGTAGTATTACGGTATTTTCCCGTTATATTTATAAAGAAGTGTCTTTTTGGTGTGCCATATAATTTACTCACACTTTTAATGTGTATTGTTGTAATGTAACTGTTGTTACGAATAATTTTTCGTCGATTATTCTCTTTACTAAACATTTTCACTTTTTGGGGTTACGATGCAAGCTGACAGAACACGCAAGATGGAAATATGACGTGGCATCTCGTGTCAATAATAGGAATTCATACATTTTACGAGTACCGATTATTGACCCCCATAATTATTATGAATTTAATAAAAAATTCGATGCAATTTTTTTAAATAATGAATTTATAATTATTTTTTAACTTATTTGAATATATTTTTCCTACATTAATATACTCATGCAAGAAATACTTAATACTTAAAATTTGGCCGTTCTTAAGTTCGGTAACAAGAAACTACTTTTTCACGGATTTGTAGGTGACACAAACGAAAAAATTGATTAATTACTTAATTACACGTTATGATATACATCAGCGAAACCATCAGCAAGATACTTGGAATATTCACGAATCTAATTCAATACTTTTAACGCCCGTTCCGAACAGAAAAAAATTCATATTTAAATATAAAGGATAAAGTGTCAATAATTGGGACTGGGTCGCTAATTAGGACATTTACCTTATTCGAATTTATTCTTAGACAAAGATCACCTCCTATTCAGTTGTACCATGAATTACACTGCACTTTGTACAGGGCGTTCTTAAGATACGGGCGCGCAAAAAAACACGAGGCACGTATTAATTTATGCTCTTAGCGTTATCCCATCTTCACCGTGTCTCCAGTCCTCTTCTCGTCCCCATCCATTGTAAAAAATCGCGTTGAGATATGTATTTTTATCGCCGGATATATGAGGGTCGTCGCGAAGAGACAAAGCGACACTGTCGTTTGCTTTACACCCGCTGCACTGGCAGGGTTCCCACTGAAATCAGTCAACGATAACTTTCGTATAAGCTATTAATCTCGCACTATGGCCGTCGCCGCCGCCCTTTCATTTTATTGCTCCGTTTCACCCTGGAAACGAAACCCTATTTTTCTGTCCCTCCCAAAAGATAGCTTGGGGAAGGCGAATCGTACCCTTTCGGCTATCGTCATCTGCTTAAAAGGTAAGTTATCGTAACCTCTTACAGTCTTATAACATTCTGGCCGACGAACCGAGAAGAGCAACACGAGCTTGCTGAAGAACTCTAGCGCGTGCCTCTGGGCGGCGTTAATTCGGCAAATCGTGAAGTTCGATGAAAATAAATCTCAAAATCCACTCAGCGAACTCAGTGGAATAATTTATTTTCTCTTTTTCTGCTCAACTTAAGTTGATCGACGGTACAAAGTATTTTCGGAGTCTGAAAGGGGAGCATCACTCCCGCCGTCAGAGTGACACACTAAATTACGAAGAAAATTACCTCCTAGGACACTCGTTAATTACGCTTCTATTTTCCTGGACAGTCATTAATTATATCCAAACGGGCCAGCGTGCCCTTATTTTTGCAGCCACTTTTGCTCGGAGCTACTTAAAAAAATGTTAAAAAACTTTTCGAGGGAAAAAGTGCCTCTCCCACTGCCGGACCGAGGGGAAACTTTCCCTGTGTTCAATTACACGAATTTGTTTTCTCCTTCGCGTTATGCAAAGTCAATTTCCTCCGGCCGGTTGTTATAATTCCACCACTTTGCTCCCGAAGACAGAATTATACGCATGTCGGCTTCCGTATACCGTGTTAGTCGTTATTAACGTCGGAGAAAATTCGCGCAACGATACAATAGCGGTAACTAACAAAGGTAAATGGTGTCAATAGTAACTGTAGCTGGTGAGCCTTTGATGTCTTACTGATGCGTAGTTTTAAAGGCCGACTGGAAATGCTTAAATACCAGCTGACCGCAATGGTACAGCGGGAAGCAAACGTGGGGAGCTTTCTGTGCCCGCTTTGTAGCGGCAGCGCGCAAATGCGTGCCACATTCAGCATTAGCTACTCGTTACAACTAATGCAGAAATACTCTTCTAACCGAATACGAACGGTGGGCGCGGGCGTGTGCAATAATTCGAAGCGCAACAGTCGAAGCACTGGCACATAATGCGTAACCTCATTAAACCTATAATTCGCAAACATGTGGACGAAGCGAGAGTGAGCAAATCTAATCACCGGGCAATTTTTCATCGCGCCCAGTTTACTGTTCAAACGCACGCTATTCCGTAGCGAGGAATATTGATTCGAAGGTATGGAGAATTTTAAAACAAGCCCGCAGCCCCGCTATGAAAAGCAACAATTAATAACAGCCTTCAAGCACAGGGATCCCATTGCATCCGGTTGCGTTTCATTTATTCGGTGCTTCGTAGTAACACGATTCCAGGCGGGAGATTCTCATTCGAGATCAGGGCCGCGCGGCGTTGTTTGCCTGATACAGGAAGAGCGAGGTAAATTTGATGATTTCATTAGTCCGCGTCTGTAACTTAATCATTCGCGTTGTCTGCGCGGGCGCCGCTGTCTCTGGGTGCCCGGAAGTCGGGCCTCCACCCTGCCCCCTCCTGCTTCTTATCTTCCGCGCATTAATCACGTCTCCACGGCCTACCCGGCTGAATTTCTTTCCGAGATAGTTAGATACCTGTCGGCACGTCAGCCCGGGAAGGATATAAACGCGCGTATCCTTGATACGGGGAAGGCATTTCCGTGTAATTGAATGGATTAAGAACGACTGTAATCCCAGTGGGTGGCCGGACGAGGGGGGCGTAATGTATGCAAAAGAGCGACGTATTTATGCGGCCGTAATGGAATCGCGTTTGATGCATCGTGTGCAGCGCACTCGTTGATGTTCCAATTGCTGATCATGTACGGCCACTGCTTTCGCTTTTATATTTATAAAATAATGTCAACTTGGACACTTCGCTAGTTTCTCTACAAAATCTGTTGAAATTGCTGCCACTTGGTTAGCGAGCGTTAACTAATGTAATTAATCAGTCGAAGTAATAAGTGGGAGCGTCTACTGCCAGCCATGTATCGATTCGGTTGCTTCGAAGCGGAGGAACTTCCGCCTGGAGTCTGGAGTTTGAAATTATTATCTCCTTGCCGCGTTACACGGTGTATCGCTCGTCAACCGGTGTTTACATCGGGGCGCGAGCTAGCGAGCTGGCGAACGAGCGAGTCCGCGGGCAAAGTCCGGAACGTTAGGGCGGATTATTAAAGCGCCGAACGGCTGGGCCGGATTACCGCCGCGACACGTACGATTTTGAATACATTAACGTGCAAAACATCGACGTTACCTGGCAGGCTGAAATATTCGCGCAGCCATTCAGATGCCTCAATTATGCCAGACACGTTTCAGCCTTTAGGAGAGAGAGAGGAGTCCTTAGCCGGCAGCGTGACAGTAGTTCCTCTCCTCGCGCATGAATAGAGAACGGCCGTGAAAGCGCCATTGAAATTACGCCCGGTAATTTCTAACTTGAACAGTTAAAGACTTTAACCGGCTACAATTAGGGGCGGAGGCTGCGCTGTTTGTCGACTAATGGAATTTCCAAATGACAAATAAATAGCATGCGAGGGTTCCTTTCTGTTTCGGTGATATCATCCGAGACTTTGAGACATGTTCACTGTTTGGAGGACCATGCAAGAATGAAATAAAATTCATTCGGTCTGGAAAATCATTTCAAAGTTCAATTCTAAATGTTAATAACTGCTTTCCATTTCGTGTTTTATCGACCATAGTTAACCATTATTTATATGTTGTTAACATTATTTGGTACAGTAATAGTCACCGGTATGAATATTTTAGGGGAAATGTCAATTTCTGTCAAATAATTACCTGGCATTCGCAATTGAAGTTAACAGCTGACATTGTTTACATCGCAAGTGTTGTTTCCCGAAATAGGTGAGCAATCGTCGCAGGCGTAGCTCCAGATCCTCCGGGCCAGGAGGACCTTTGGGGACCCGGGAGCTTCCGGACCACTCGGACCTGCTGGCACTACCGGTCCTCTCCTCACCCCCTGCCCCTCTGGTCTTATAGATGGTAGCTTATTCGGTTGATGCCGATCAAATTTTGGGATTCGTTGAAAAGCATTCTTTGGTAAACTTTTCCTTGTCAACAAAGTTCCAAATTCAGTTGTGTTCTTTTCGATCTGATTTCTCCGATGGTTTTTGTACGATTTGTTCTATTTCATGCATTTCTTCGGTTGTTTCGAATAATCTGTTCTATTTCATGCATTTCTTCGATGGTTTTTGTATGATTTGTTCTATTTCATGCATTTCGTCGATGGTCTTTCCACGATTTGTTCTATTTCCTGCATTTCTTCAATGGTTTCGCATGACTTGATCCCTCTCATGCATCTCATCGATGGGTTTACATTTCCTGCTCTCCTTCATGTAGGTATCTCTACGATGGTTTTGCATGCTCGCGCATGCTCTTCTGTCGTTCGAAATCATCTCGAGCGGCAACAACCTAGTAAATCTTTTGTTAGTTCCCTCCCATTACTAACGTAACATAATTGAGTCATTCAGCTTTTCAGGGTCGACCTTTTGCGGGACAAGGAGTTAATAAGATAATATATTTAAAAAGAAAGTAGTGAAAAGTGATAGTGAAGAAAACATCTAAGGAAGGCTAGGCCAAGTTATCATAGTATGAAGTATTTAAGGCCCCATGTCCAATTGCCAAGTAGTCACTGAATTATTAGCTTTGTTGCTCCTCATCTCTGATGAGGAGGTCACTGCTCCTTCCGTTTTCAGAAGCATGTGACTGAGCATGGAATCAGTATGGATGGATCCGTTTCGTCCCCTGGTGTTCTTGTCGAAAGGGAAAAGTTTCAGACATAGGGCGTGTACCTTTTGGTACACTGCATGCGTAAGTCACCCGGGTTGGTTACCCAATCTTCGCGTTATCCGGCCCGAATCAAGTCACACCTAGTGTGCTCCTGATGAGTTGCTCGGAGAAACAAGAATCGCCTCGGGGGCGCCGAACGCTTTTCCCTATAGACTCGGACCGCAGGGTGGTAGAAACTGCGCCATCCCTCATTTCAAGCTTACCCCTCGTCTTTCCTTCTTTCCTGAATTTGTTTTAATCGAGTGATTGCTTGAAAGTTCCCTAGATTCTATATCTAAACTTTAATTCCATCTATCTATCTTCTAGTTAGATATAAGAATTTCTTTAACTTGGAATACTTTAATAGAATGTGAGAATAAATGTAACTTGAAATGTTTGAATGAAGCCTTCCTTCCCTTCCCTCTACATGTGTATCTATATGAAATAAAGATGTGTTTGAAAATATGAAGTGTGTTTTGACTATTCCTACCCCAGAATAGGAGTGTAGCGATATTTCAGCGAGGTGCTGGAACTGATGGAATTTTAAAAATTTCAAAAAGTCCTCTCTGCTTCAGCATCTTACTGAGATATACGAAGTTCCAATTCCTTGGTGAGGTACTCAAAGTTACATTTATCGAGAAGGAATATGACTCCACAAATCCGGGACAGAAAATTACATTGGGTTTTCAGTCCATTCTATACCCCGTCTGTGGTTTTATCTTCATCACGAAATTTATGGTATAAATTCATTTAAATTCTAATTCCCACCATAATCAACATTTTAATCTGTTTCTGTAGTATGCCGGTAACGTTGCAGGTGACACGGGCATGGTAATGGGGCTCCAGAGCCCCAGAAAACCGTGCCGTGAAAATACATTGGATGTTAGGTCTCTTCTATACCTTTGTGGTAGCGTCACAATCTCATTAAGAGAATCGAGAATAATTTATTCATCGACTAATAAAAGTGTACAATGAGCGTTAATGCAATATATCTTCTAATTTAAATATATCTATGTACCTTGATATTTCTCATCAACCTTATTCCACCGATTCCCACTGAACCACGACCTTTGTAACCAGCAACACGCTCGCGAATAACCCGTCTACTCCCCAATACTCAATGATCGCGTATCACGTTTCGATTTCGCGAAATGAAGGAGGGAGGCCCGAGCAAAAAGACTCCCCCAATAGAGAAGACTTTTTGCCGCGAGATAAACACCGTCTACATCGGGGAGGGGAATCGATTTCCCGATGGGACGGGACACACCGCAGACCCAAACACTTTGCGTAGAACACCGTGCCGATGATTGCTCGGCCGGATTCCCTTTTACCGTGCGAAAGAACGCCTCGGAAAATCGAGCCAGACTGATATTATACGTAGGCACCTACCGGGTGATCGAGAAAGGAGGTCGAAGAACTTAGAGGCTTGCTCTGCGCCACTACACAACGTATATTGAGTTAACATGGGTCCACAAATCAAGGCTGACGGAAGCACAAGCGCTGTAATAATTTACTATCGACATTCGTAATCTTCATACGTTAACTCCCCAGATTTCCTATCGCGAGGATATATAAACAGCTTACAAGGGAAGTTAGGCCACCCAGAAATTCAGAAAATTATGCAACTTGGTGTGCAAATAGAGTAGTTCATCAGTAAAAGAAACCTATTTTTTGTTGATGCCATAGTGAGGTTTTAGGGGGTGAAATCACCCTTTAGAAAAAATACAGAATTTTTCGCGGTATATCTCGAGAACGGTGGGAGATATTGGAAAGAAGTTTAAACAAAAGTTGCGCCCTTTTTTTATATCTATTAAACTGCGTAAAAGTAATTATCCAATTAAGGATTGGTAATGGGGGTAACTTGAAAACTATACATTTTTCGATAATTATTTTTACGCAGTTTTATAGATATAAAAAGAAGATGCAACTTTTGTTTAAACTTCCTTCCGACGTCTCTCACCGTTTTCGAGATATTCCACGAAAAAGAAAATTTTGCATTCTTCTGAAGGTGTGATTTCAAAACCGCACTATGACACCAACTAAAAATAGGTTCGTCTTACTGATGAACTACTCTATTTGCACACAAAGTTGCATAATTTTCTGAATTTTCGGGGTTGCCTAACTTCCCAAAATTTTTAGTACGTAAATGCTATCATGCCCCGGAATCATTCCACCTCGCTTTTAGATCACCCTGTATGCACGTGCCAGTGTAGGTGTAGGTGGAAGGCGGTTCATTCGATCTCTTTCGGATCGAGGGCTGGCAACCGGCGCGATATCTCGGTCGCAGACCGCCCGAGGGTGCCGTACACAAGCCGGCTATGTAATTCCAGGATATCTTCGTTACGGGCTGCACGTTCGGTAGCCGTTGTGTAGGAGGTGGTGCCGCAGGAGGATGGGGTCGAAGGAGGAGGAAGGACGTAGTAGGAGGGACCCTCTATTAGTTAGCCGGTAAATGCGCAGCAATGTAGGTACACGTTAAGGTGTGCAATGCCGGCAAAGGAGAATGGAGCACGGACAAGGGTGTGGGAGGCGTCGTCTTTGCCAGTGAACCGAGGTGGTCCCAGTTCTCTCTCACATATGAGAGAACGGGGGAACCGGTGAAAAGCAGCCCCTGGTTAGACGTATGCGCGTATATGAACATTACACGCCGGCTGGCCTGGCTGGATCCGTTCTTCCACGGCCAAGTCGAGCAAGTTCGCTATGGCCGTTAGGCGTTAAGATGATATATGTTATTCGCTTAATTAAGCGCTTGTCCGCGCCCGCTGAACGTCCGAGCTTCAAGCGCGCAAGCAAACTTTGGCCATGAGACAGGGAAAGAGGAGGATCCGCGGCGCTAGTTTCTAAGCTCGTAATATGCCGCAACGGTGGACCGGCTCTCGTCGCTGGCTCAGAGAACGACGAGATTAGACGCGTTAATTACGATAAACGTTTTTCCGTTACTGCAAGTGCGCCATGCACTACCGAACTGAAAGGGTTGTCCCGAGTTACTCTGCTGCGTGGACAGGTAAGGGGAACTTAGGTGTATTATGTTCTGGGTCCCAGATCACGATGGTATAGTACTGTGTGTGTTATCTCTGCTAGAACTGAATGTAGTGGAGCAGCATTGAAATGAGTTAGGTTGTGAATTATTACCCATTAACGTAAACTATAGCTGAATGCGAACTGTGAGGGGTTGAAGCGTAAGGTTTGAACAAAATGGAAGATAGAATGTAAGATGAACGGCGTTGAAAATGGGGTATAAGTTGAATCTATGTAACTGTATAGTTAATTTGCGATGTCAAATATAGTCATTGTGAAACGAGTCTTACCTTCTATTCCTAGGTGTGCGAGTTTCCTTTCCTACAAAGCCTGCTTCTTCGTACCATTGTCCCAACATTATTGTTCCAGATTATATTGTGGATCCAGGGTCCTGACTTAAATAACCGATTAGCCTGGAAACGGCGGTTTATGAGGTTCGCTGACGGGAGAACGAGTAGTCGGGACACTTATACTTTAATTAAAAAGGAGAGAAGGATGGATTTCAATTAGCGTCGGTCTACACGGCCGTCTTAGGAAGAGGCAGCTATCCTCCCTTTAACCAGCAAGTGCGAAATGAAAATCCAAGGAGGATAATAGGGGATTCGTTGCAACAAATCACGCCGGAAGTGGGTGTTCCAACTGCAACGTATGTTGGTGGCGCGGGTTAAATCTGACTTTCGCGGGAGAAAATTAGAAAAAAGAAGCCAAGGTGAACATTGAACGCCCGTACTTTCCAAGCACATCTGGACGGGCAAATATTCGTTCCAAGGATGGAAAGATGAGCCCCGGGTATCTGATGTTTCTGTTACACCGTTGTTTAATCTGTTCCTTTGTTGGGTCGTTAAGAAAAGCCAGCGTTACCGTTATATGCAAATGCGGTGGATGTTAATTGTTTCATTAAAGCGCGTACTTGGCCTGAATGACCAAGCTTTGGGGAGGCAAACTTCGTTGCATGGCGTCTTGAGGAAGTTGTTTCCTTCAACAAGGGACGAACTGTGTTACGGTCAATTCTGACAGATTGCAAAAGTTTGCCACGGCGATGCGGCGAATCAGATGAAAGAGATAAACTAAATTGACTAATTAAAGTGACCTCTCAACCGAAGGAAATTGAATCTATAAATGATAAGCAAATCGTTGTTTATGGTGATTTGAAAAGAGTCTGCCTACTTCAGAAAAAATCTGATGAGAAGTAGGTCAATGTACAATCTCTACCGAGTGGAGACGTATTTTCAAAGGTTAATATGAAAAGAAGACGAAGATCGCGGCAGCAAATTGTGCAAGTGGTTCTGGAGTATGAGAAGATGGGGAGAAGTTGGTCCGCGAGATTACCTCGGTAGCGCTATTCTTTCATAAGACCGGAAACAAGGAGAAAATAAAGACAGCATTAGTTGTTAGTCCGGTATACGGTATTTGTCTAATTAAACGCTCACTTAAGAAAAACTTCCGTTCACCGAGGTGGTTCATTCTGTGACCATTATAAAAGTTCTTCCTTGAGAGATCACGGTTCCCCGGCGGATAATAATTCCTTTCGCGAGGTCATCGCCGGCTGTTTAAACGATTCGCGACAGATTTGTATACCCCTTAATTATGGAAAAGGAATTTCAATCGGGAATATAACGCGAAGCATAAACTATTATGAAATGGGGATGAGATACCGAGGAAAGTGGAAGTTCCTCTCCATTCCCGCGATTATTCCCCTTCCGTCCTAATGACCCGCTTTATCAAAAGGAAAGGGGAAAATCGTTACAGCGAGATGGGATGTCACGCGTCCCGGCTTAATTAAGCGCTTGTACGCTCTTAATGCGCCAGATTAAACCCGACGAACTTTGCGCTGCTAGATCGTATCGGGGACCGTTTCTTCGCGCGAAAACTTGAATACGTACGATTATGCTCGGTACATATTCCCCTTCGCCGAACACTTTCGTACTTTCGCGCACGAAAATGAGGATGCGCCGCCCGGCGATGAGACGAAAATGCGAAATAAGGGTTGGTTGCGTCGAGGGTTTCTGCATGGCGTCGGATAGAACAAGGAGCTGGGCATATTAATTAAGAAATATGCACCCCCGTGAATTTCGTGCGCCTGTGTCGACAATTTCCATATCGCAGTTGATACAACTACGAAGATGGAAGCCTGTTTCCCTGTGGAAACGTTGATATTCCTCTGCGCAATAATTCCTTTGCCGAACTTCCCAGAAGTAAAATGTATAATCCGATGTGAATTACAGCATTAAAAGTCCCATATTTATTAATGCTACTTGAAAAGCAAAAATTTTTCGCTGATCCTTATGTACTAATTAACTCAGCCGACAAGCAATGTACAAATCATTCGATTAATTAAGGACTTATCTCTGTGACACATGCTCGCACGTAACTTTGCACGATGGATGTGCACGAAAAGCTTCGTTTCTAAGCCCTGAAATCTATCCACACGTTCTAAACGTGCCACGCGAACATCTGCCTTACGATCGTTTACCCTGAAACGAGGAAAATTGTTGGTTTCTACGACAAAGTGCGGCTGAAATTCGTACGCGTCGGGTTCTATGTACATGCTGAGAGATGGATGTTACTCGTGTCGAGTTTTGTGCCGGCCTAGGGGTTCCCGACACTCGATTCTAGAAGCCGGAAGTTGTTGGTATCGCGTCACACGACCCGGAACTCCCTATTATCGGATCTCGACTTGGAGGGTTCGCGATATCGGCTCGCACAATTGGGAATCATTGTTTCGGAGCACAGTTGCGCGGTGGTCATCGAATTTATGGCAGTGTGCGTAATTGGTAGTTTCAATAACTTTCTCCCCATTCTCCTAAAACTTCACTTATCGTCGTTAATGCACTGCCCGTTAATTTTACATTCGTATGCATCATTTATTTGCTATGAATACAGCGCCTAATGACCTCTCCAGTCATTACAGACACACGCGAATTAAACAATACAGTAAATAATGATTTACCTGATGCAATCAATGTTCAACTGTACCATATACTTAGTTTCCCTTAAGATCCAAGGATCGTAAACGCTACTATATAGGATGGCACGCGATCCGTTTGACCCTTCGATTTTGTGGTTCAGATAAAGTACCGATGAATGGAAGTTAATCATAGGGCCGCGAGGAATTCGCAGTTCTGGGGTGCGAGCAAGCTTGGAGGCGGACTACGGCGGATTATAACGGGGATGAAACAGGCGCAAGCAAATCGCCCCCAGCGGCTCTTGCGAGAGGCGATGTGGATTTATTTTAAAGGGTCGCTTTTGTAAATGACGAGTGTTGTTGCTCGCGGCGGCAAAGCCGAGGTAGTCGAGTAGGGTAGGGTGGCGTCTGTCGAGGGTCGGAAAAACAGCTTTCTCACTCCGAGCCTTTCTCCTCCCGTGGTTATTATAAATTTAGTCCAGAATAAATATGGTGTTTTTCTGTGCGAGTTACGCGTTACGGAAAGTATTTCATGTTAATATTTGAAACAGGGTTGAGCAGGGAAAAACAGATCGTACACTCGAACGTGGACAATAATCTATTAATATTAAGAAATTTCTGTAATATAGTATTCTCAGTATCTATCGTTCCCCCGATATTTTGCCCAGCACTAAATTCGATCGCGCGAAATCCTTCCCTTAAAATTGTGGCCCGATAAATTGCGCTCTCCCCACGCTGTCGCGAAAAATGTGGCCCGAATTATCGCTCGGACGAAAATCGACACCGAAACGAGAGCGAATTTGTGGGCTATATCGTCAAAATTGTCACGTAGTGTCGTAATTATGGGCGTGACCCACGCTCGATCCGATCGATCCAATCTTCGAGATGATTGATTTAATAGCTGGAGATACGGCTGGGATAGAAGGCGCAGCTACTAACTAATGCGGAGTACTAATGCCCGTTGATTACGGCGTTTAAAAATCTATCCATGGGTTGAGAAGCAGTGGAGATGAAAACAAGATATTGATTTGCATCCAAGAAAAACCGTAAATCGTATGTTACAAGCTGAAACTACGAAAATTTGACGGCGAAGGATTTAACACGTACGTAGAACTTATCGAAATCTCCTATACATCCATAAAAGTCATTGAATTATTTATTAAAAGTATTTAGCTAGATTAACATATTGTTAGAAATTCTGCTGTTTATCGAAACTATTAGAGGCCTGGTTAATACCTCGCACATCACCAACAATACGTGTAGTACGAACGCGCGGTAACGTCGTTACGCGGACTTACAGGGACAGCCCCATTTCCCCAGAAACGAAAGGGGACATTTGCTTAACTCATTTTGTAAGGCGATGAGCCGAGCAGTCGGTTCTGCAAAGAGTTGAGCAAACGTGGCCAGAGACCGTGAGTGTTCGCCGAGCGTAAGGCAGCGAGGAGGCGAGATGAAACGTCGCCATGGCGAGTTTCTCGTAAAAACATCGGTCGCCAAGCTTTATTTTCAATTCGCGACGGGATCCTCGTTTGCCCCGTCCTCGGTCTACAGTCTTACGCGTATTTCAGTAGGACTAATGAAGCCGTCGGGTTCACGTCCGTTCACGGCGGCGCTGTTTGTTCGCGCTGATATATACAATTATACGTACTTTCGAAACTACGGAAGATGACGTAAGTTTGCAGCGGAAATGCAACTCTGGGAAAAGTTTCGCGCGAACTGTGTCTCTTCGCGGATGATAAATACGCCAGACGGCGGCGGTTCGCTGTGCTGTCCGTTTATATCGGTTTAGTCGTATATGGGACAAGCTTAATGATGAAACAAGGTGAGTTGGATGGTGCACCTTGCGTGGGACAATTAGGGGACTATATTATTTAATAATTTAGAAGAATGAAGCAGATATCAGGGATAAAGCAGCACTGTCTGCCTAACGCAGACATATTATTACTGAACGGGTAACTTATGAAGCAGCTCGGAGCTTTTAAGATATTGGGGGTCATGTTACACCCTAAAGGCACGAGCAGTATAAAGGAAGAAATAATAGCACGCGTATTTCTTTAATTTGTGATGAGATCCAACGGCGATGCAAACGTTTTAGCTGCAAATCCGCCAATTAAGAGCGAACCTAATCCAATTTGGAGTTAATCTCTACAAAAGTGCCTTTATTATAATAACACGTTATAAGACGTTCCAGGGAGGGCGTATAACGCAAACACAAACAAACCAGCACCCGTTCGTTGCCTTCACACAACAAACAGGATAATCCATATAGGACCGGCAGCTGTTCCTGTTTCTTTTTTTTAAAGATCCCCCGGAACCGACAATAAAATATGCCCGCCACGTGGCAAAGAAATTCGATTCCGAGCGCGCTCCGTGGGCTTCTTCGCCTTTGAGCGGCTGAGGAGAGATTTATGGAAACTGGGCAAAAAGAAACAGTAAGACGATTCTGCTTCTTGCCAGCTTTTCCGGCGTGGCATCAACGAAAAGCGAAAGTTATCGTTTCCTTTCGCAGGAGGCGCGTGTGCCACGACCGATTAAGTAGACGAGGTCGAGTCAACTAAAGAGGAGAGACAACTCATCGATCCCCGAGTTGCGTCGACGTTAAAAGACGGTTTCGCGAATCAATTCCAATTATTTTGATCGGGCATTTCCGTACCTCAAGACGGCGAACCTTTCTGAACGGTCAGTTAGGGCTGTGGCTATTGTGTAATTATGATCTACGACCTGCTTGCCGGGCAAACGGTATAGAATCTACATTCCATCGTTTAGAGAATACTGCTGGCTATATAATTTCATCTAGGCGTTTCGGAGGGCCTGGAAGACGCTAGGATTTCTCGGGATTGATATATGTGCGCGAAGGTGAACCCTTTCATTTCGAATCGCCCGGGCATTAGGCGATTGGGATTTGCGCAACAAAGTGAAGAAATTAAATGGGTCCCCTTAAACGGTGCAATTAGGCAATTAGACGGAATACTATCTTTTGCCGGTTTAATCATGACTATACGAATAACGACCCACCGCGAAACACGCTGGAAATATACCTCGTCACTCGATGATTACGGGTTTCTGGCTTTCGCAAGCGTTTTTGGGGGGAAATTTACCTCCCATTTTACGCGAATGGCTATTCGGCTTTTGCAACGGGTACTATTAAAATACTACACGCGATCCGAATATTAGAAAATTAAAAGAAGCGCGTTGCGTGGTTCTTAAGTCCGGTGTGACGAATAAATGGAAAGTCGACCTTCTGGATGACATTTGTTTCTTTCTCACGAGAAAGGACGTTTAAAATAGTTGAGAAATTAACTAATTATACGTTATACTGTGAAAAGAAGTAAATGACTTCATAGTTACTAGAAACAATTTAAAAATTCCGCAGGGATGATTTGAAGATTCGCCAGCTGCAGAGACAGACTTCGAAGAAATGGCAAGAGTGGGTCCATTTCCACGTAAACAATTAATATTAAATCTGTAACAAAAAGCCCATCATTGTGGTTGCATTAATTTTTCCCGTATTAAAAAATTTCTAATGTGTACTTCACGAGTTGTTTAGACAATTTAATTAGTTAAGCAGTTAAAGAATGAAGCAATTCTTTAGTAATGCATAGGTACTGATTTAAAGATTTTATAGCTGTATAAACAGATTTTAATCAAGGAGAGATTGCTCCGTCTTGTCGTTGCCAAAGCAACAAGAAATCTTAATTCAAAGGTGTCCATAATAAGAAATAAGTTTACACTAGCAAGTATAACTACCTGTTCTGCTATTATCTTGGAAAAATATTGTAGGATTACCTACTGTTTCTTTAATGGATTTAGGTATTCACTTTTTTCATGATCTGACGCACTGTGTTTTGCCTTTGCACTTTCACTGCCGCCCGCGCGTGCAGGTGGCGCCCTCACTTGCGCTTTGAATCACTTTGAATATCATTCGAAATTCAACTGTTTTAGACGAAATGTTGGTAGGCCATTCTAGATTTCGAATACAGTTCGCAAATACAGTGGCTCCCGAAAGAATTCAAACACCGTTTAATAAAGAATAACTTTTTTAAAATTGGTCCCAGCGACTTGAGTTTTTTTGAGAAATAATCCATCTAGTTACTAAACAAACTCAAGCCGTTTGAACCAATTTTAAAAAAGTCATACTGTTTTAAAGGGTGTTCGAATACTTTCCGGAGCCACTGTATGTTAAACAGGAGAATAACTAAATTCATTGAAGAGTTATGAGAATTGTAGATTGCTACAATCAAAGCGAGATAGAATGTTTCTACGAATATTAATAACTATTTAACTCTGCTCCTCCAAAAATAGGATTAGAGCTTGAAGTGTCCACGTTTTCCTTTCAAGCCCTTCATTTTCCGGTGCTCGCGACCGAGCAACAACAAATCTATTAAAAGTTCGTCGAGCAGAACGACCGCGGTGGCATTGTCCCGGGGTCCAGGAAGGTATCCATCTTCCCTCGATCCTCGTGGCTGGCAAGAGCGTCGGTGGCGCGTATTTCCAAAAACCGTGCCACAAAAGAGCAAACTGAAGCCACCGACCGATCTTAAGTGTCGCTAAAAGCGGCCGGTGATCGCTTCGGAATGGGGGACCTCCATGGTGTGTGGGATCCTTTCTCTTTCTCCCTCTTGTTTGCAGGTATACAGAGTGTGCCCACGGCAGGAGAACGTCATTTGAACCGTGCCATTGTCAATTTTCTTCGACAATGGGGACAGCTGAAGGAGCGGGCCAAAACATTGAGACATATCCCGTTGTTGTCGCTGTCACCGCGGACCCTCCCATTCGGTGGACATTATTACAAAAATATTTGGAACCAAACGCTGCCTGTAAGGATATATCCCGCGTGCTGTATTGTACCGACTCGTGCAACGCTGGTCCAAACCGATGCTCACTAGCCGAGACCCCTTGGAAGGAATTAGAAAGAGGAAGAGGAGGACAGAACGTGGGAGAGGAGGTGGGTATCGCCAGGGTTCTCTGAGAGTCTCTGTTGGAGATTTCATGTAATTTCGACTCACGTGGCGATCAGGTATCACGAAGCAGAAAAACATTTCGAACACCTGCACGGTCGGGCGATCTTCGACGGATCGATTCGACTGGCAATGAGACGATATAGCCACGGATAGATTGGTTGATCCGCGCGTATCGCTGGCTGTCCTCTGGAAATTTCATTTCGACGGGTATGGATAACCGGCCAGTCAATAATCGTCGACGCGGATTCGTCGTTTCGCCAGCCGCGGTAATTGTATTTACGACCGATCGCAAATCAGAGGATTAAAAATGAACCCTGCGACTAGTATTTATGGAAATTGAATCACGCCGAAATCACAGTTTCCTCTCCCTCCCTCCGCCAGTCTCGCCCGTGGATCGTTGGGGGAAATGTACGGCCGAGCGCACACGTTTTTCCGAATAACGATTTTGCAAATAAATCGAAAGTAACGTTAATGCAGTAGCGAAATTACATCGGCGCGAGATTACGTCGAATCTCTGGTTGATTTTATGCGGCCACGCGACGGTCCGTGAAATTTCATTTAACGTACAGCGTTGCGGAAAAATATTCGTAAAAGATTCTGACGTTAGTAATAATTCGAGCAAAAATTTTCAACGACCTCTGTGTTTCATCGGGCCAGTGCGAACTGTTCCACATAATTTCCCGCTTTTATTAATCTTGAATTGCCTTCGAGATTGTAAAAGCTCTTTCCTTACGCGGAGAAAAACAGTTTGCAAAATGTACGATAAGTGGAAATCCGAAAAATCACAGTCGAGTAGATTTTATATTTGTTGGATTCTACATTTCTTAAAAGTGAGCTGTTCATTTATGCTCTAAGTCAATTTCATTCGATGTTTCTGTAAAGGAAAGCCAGTGACAGACACCGTGATGTATTTCCCTTAATTAGAAACTTGTTTCGTGAGATGTATTCAAGGCTTGTCGCCCGGCATATAGACGTAAGTTTCGGTCGTCTCGTAATAAGGACGTGTCCGCAGGACTTCCAGGAGAGTTTAAGAGGGTGACGCGAAAGAGGAGGTCGGAATTTACAGAAGGGACGTCCCTCGCCGCTGGAGATTTCGTATAATTTTGGCTCGCTGGCCCGCTCACGTTTCCTGAAAAATGTTTGGCACACCTGCGGCGTTACGTGATCCCCCGCGGTGAGACAGCTCTGATCGTTGCGAGCACAGGGAGACCGTAAGGTAGTCGTCAGCCTTAGAAAACACGGGGTTCGCGTTGCACGAAATCCTTCGCCACGTACGCCAACCGAAACTGAGATATCTTCATGCAGCCGACAAATTTCCACCTTCCTCCGACGTTCAGCAATTCCCTTCGTAGACCAATTAAAGTCGAGCAAAATTACATGGCTACAATTTACAGTGCGTGATTTTCCTAATAAGCAAAACACGCATCTCGTGAATCACTTTTTCATAGGTATAAGTTAAAGTGAAGCAAAGCACAAGTTATTCAGGCTATTGATGCGCGATATTTATCGATAACTGTAGGGGAGACCGAGGCTAGTTGACTAACGAGGTTAGTTGACTAATTCCATTTAATTGTTGTATTATGGAATAAATTATGCTGCGATTCGCGATATTGAAGCATATGACTGACCAGCTAGCCATTTAATATGTTGCCGTGGCAAAAACTTCGTGTTCTGTCAGTGAGAATGAAAAATCTAAAAAGATCTCCGGGAAGTAAATATTTCTGTTTCGACTATTTATGAATTTTTGTTCACTACGTACTGCTTGATATTTTTTCATGAATATTTTGTGCAAACGTAATACATTGACTATAATTTACGGTATTTTATTTTATCCGGTGCGTGGAGGTTTTGTACATACGGCCCTTAACACGTTACCCATGTCGGACGAGGTTACTTGACTAAGCATAGGAATACCACTAATAATTGCATTTTTTATCCTCAAGATGCAGTCGAGGCAAAGAGTTTAGCTGCTCAAGTTCACTTCCCCATCACAAATCCTTCCAAACTCACCCCTATCAGTTTTACACCCTATCCTCCCTTCAAACTCTCAGGCCTTCCAAATAGATCATAACAAACAAGTACAAAATAATTACAGTATCTAAAACCATGATAATTAATAAAAAAAAATAACACTGTGAAGGAGTGAAAAAAAATAAAAAAAATTTATTGGTCGTAGTATACATATGTACGCGTTTCGTATACTATATTGATGGAATTGACATATATATATGTTGTACAAGTGTGTACACTGTGACAGCGTATATATACGCCTTTCGCAGGCAAAGGGTTAAAACTGAAAAGTAAATGTTAAGTCAACTAATCCCATCACATTTGTCAACTAACCCCGCAGCCGGGGTTTGTTGACTTATTCGTCTCACTACTCTAAATACAATAAAAACTACAACCTAGACTCAATTAAAACGATTTCAAAATTAAGCCTGTATACGTAATGAAATTTGTAAGCTTTTGGTATGCAGCAAGTCAACAAATTACCAATGGTCTATTTATAAAAATTAGAAATGTAAACAATTAGTTAACTAGCCCCGGTATCCCCTACTATATAACGATATTTGTCTGTAGATATATCAATATTTTTTATCGATATTTCAAAGACTAATAATTACAGGTGTCGATAATTTTTGTCAAAATATCGATAATTTTCACTGCATCTTATTTCGTTCAAGCTAATTCAAGCTAATAATTTTCGAATTACTACGTGTAAGTAAAATTCAGTAATTCTCTTATGGGCGAATTCCACTTACGCCCAAATCGCTCGCAACGCCCGTGGTTAACATTCCAAAATTTATGAAAATCTCTTGAAATATGCAAGAGAAATCTGTGAAAGAGCCATTACCGGAAAATACAGGTTTTTAATTATAAATTGCGACTCGAAAACAGGAACATATAATTTATGATATTCATTTTATTACAAAAACGGAAGAATCTTACGGTTGTGGGCGCTGCCGATTTGGACGTAAGTGGAATTCGCCCTATATTGAATGATGCCCATGACGCTTCTTATTAAAATATAAATTCTAAGTAGTTTCTTTTATAAATATGATTTGAAAAGTAAATTACCTACTTGTTTTCATTTTAATACTTTGAATCTTAATTGAAATAAAATAATTTCCTACTACTACACAAAAACTTTTATCTAGGAAAATTTTTTTTAATCAAAAATCATATTCTCTTGCATATATGTAGCTTACTTTTTAATTGGTAAATTGATACGATCTTCGTAACGATATTATCAATATCAATACCTTTTGGATAATATATTTCATGTATCAATATTGAACGAAAAAATATAAATCGATAAGCATTATCTACATCACTAATTCAGGCCGCTAATTTCTGGTGATCCTTTCTCCAGATCCTCGCAATGGTCATGTGTGACCTTCGTGCGATAATTTTGCAATGGATCGTAATAAATTTGTACAAACCTAAGGATGCAAGGATTGTCCGTGATGGTTGCATAGTGGAACGGTAGCCCGGTATCAGCGAGAATTCGCTCAGCCAGCATTCGCCAGAAGTTAACCTGGACGAAGTTAACGATAGTCCATTTAACTAATGAAATTTCAGATACCTAAACACTCTCTGGGGAGGATTCCTTGATGCCCGTCAATGCCCGTAAATTTAGTTCGCCGTTTGGTGGACTCGAGCAAGTGGCCGAGTTACGAGCGCGTGCAATACACAGCGTCGTCACAATTTGCATCGGCGGCTTCGGCCGATAAACTAGCCCGCAATTTCATGCATACGTCATCGGGAACCGGGGGAATACCGAATCGTCGCTGGTAAACGTCACCGTTCGACGTACGTCGACGCCCGTCGATCGTCGCCAAATTCCACGGAAATTTTGCTGTCGTTTCGCGCCACCCCCGAACCCTCCGTGAATTTCGCCCGCGAAGGCGGAACCCTGTTCGCTGCCGGAGAGTTATGCGTCGATCCTGGTTGCCATGGAAGTCTGCGTGCCACGTCAGATATCCAAATTGTCATGCCCGAGCCAACAGGAAATTGCAATAACATGACGGTTACATGGACTACCTTGTGCTTATTTAAATGACAAGCGTGGACACCGCTTCTCAGACCTGCGGAGAGTATATTCGCTGGTTAATGTTTGACAAATGGAAGATTAGACTAAACTGTGGGAATTAAACTGTGGGACTTTAATCCAGCAATCTATTTGCAGTTTTGCTTGGGTGCAGTGGCGAACGTCCTGTCATATTGTTTCGAAGCAAAAGGCTGTTCTGCAAAGCACGGGGTCAACAAGGTTTATGCACCCTGTTACTGGCGAATTAATTTCACATAACTCTACACGCCGAGTGTAAAATATGTTAGCTTCACGGATTTTCCCCACAGCGATAACGTGGTCTATGCATTTCTATATTCGATATTGCATCGGAAAGTGCTTTAAAAAAGTGGTAATGAAGTTTAAGATACAGGCCTGAATTAAATACATTTTTAAACCTAGACGTTGCCAATTATGTGGATGATTTCGAACTTTTTTGCGCAGTTGACAGGAACGTAACTGCAAATTGGCTAAATAGAAGACAAGAGAAGCCTGGCAATCAAAGTCCACCGTGCGAACCGCTGGAATTTTCTACCCTGTCTTCCTTATTCGCTAAATTCGCTTCCTTGTTCCGTCGTGTACCTACCTACGCTGGTACGACCCCTCAGCGCCGTTGCGGTGGCTCCCGTTCAACGTAACAAGTTTTAACGCACTATCGAGGCCCTTGAATAATTAAAGGGTTGGGGCATGTACCACGGGATCTGTCTCCACGTTAAATGATAATTAATTCAGGCATTAAACGCTATAAACTAGTTTCCGTTTTATCGCCTCTCGCGTTATGAATTTTTACTCGGACTAGAGTACACTGGGGAGCGTCACATATCAATTTTCCAAAGAATCACGGTGCTCCGTCTCGTTCCGATTCTCACGTAGCGTCTCCTTCTCTCTCTCTCTCCCTCTTTCTCTCTTCGTAGTCGCAGCAGGCTGCACAACGGTCCCCAGTGAAACTTCATTGTGCCGCGGAAATCGATGTGAAAAGGTGGAAAATGAAAAACGACGTCGAGAAGGAGAGGCTGTCGGTGTTCTTGCGCTTGCCTGGCGGCCCTCTGAGCCTCCTTAAAAGCCGTTAAATACCGCGCTGGAATCGCCTTTATGATCGCCAATGATTCAGTATTTACGCACAATACCGGTGGAATTGCCTTCGCGGATCCCACCCGCGGCTCCGTCGCCATAGGTGGTCTGGAAACTTTTCTTCGTGTAACCTTCTGGCCCGTCCCTGCGTGCTGACACGTGAAAACCATATCTGCGCGTGACTCCTCCGTGGCCACGGAGGGAAAAACGGGCACCTCGCCTCGGATCCGTTGCTTTCCGCTTCCTTTTCCGCCCCTTCGACCTTGACTAATTGGTGAGAGCAGCCGACCGTACCATCCTTGTAATAAAAACACCGTGCAGGGGTTTTTATTAATTTTCAACCCCCGTTGCCTCCATTGTCCGAATCTCTCTTCTTCAGATTCTTCTGAATTCGTTACAGCAAAGAGCTGTTCAAGAGATTTCGCGAAGATCTGTTACTTTGAAGCTTTCCAAGTTTCAAATTTGTTTTACTAAACACGGCGTATTATTTCGAAAGAGACCGTTGAAAGTTATTCGTCGTAATAAACATGGATGACCGTTGACACACGATGCGAAAGACGTATCAAAATATAAACTCTGAACCTCAAATAGCAATCTTGGTAATTACAGAGACCCCTGCTAAGACTTTAATGGGCTAGTTACGAGTAATATTAACGGCTGAAGCTGAGCTTCTCTGATGGAAATTAATATCTAAATTTGGAATCGTTCGTACGCGTATCATGCGCTCGTCTCGTTTTAACGTATTCAACTGAGGATTTTCATTCTGCAGAGTATGAATTAAAGTATTAAAATTTCGATTATTCGACCGATAGTGGAAAAAAAAGGGTAAATGTTAGTAGTAGCAACGGTGAACAATTTTACGCTCGTAACGATCGTAATGCGTTACTAAGAATGCAGAATTCATCCCGTTTTCCTCGAATCGCCCCTTCTCGGCGCGGCACAATATTCTGTGGCGCGCGATTACGGGCCGGCATTTCAATTGAAGTTCCTCGTCGGACCAGAGTGACCTTATTCCCTAACAAGTTTGTTGAAATGTCACCGCTTTCATCGTGCTCGGCCCTGCTTAGAGCCATTCGTCTCGTTGCCCGAAAAAGAGCTGATTCACGGCTCGGCTGGGAAGCTTAATCCCGCGTTCCTCAGAGGGTCGTACAATTTTCAGAAAGATAATATTTCCGGCAAGGAACGTCTTTAATTACCGGCCGGACCTTGGATCGGCGATTTTAATTAAAGTCAAACAAGAAAGACCCAATTGTTCGGTGAGCCTGCATACTATGACCAGTGACGCGCGGTATTCGAGACCGAAGCTCCTTTTGACATTCTTCTCGATAGCTTCTCGATGATACCGTGGATGTAGTAGATGTCATTAAGAGAAGAGTAGAATGAAAGATTCAAGTGAACTGGACTCATTGGCTCACAAAGGATTTAAGGGGGGATTTAACGCTAAAGCAAGAAAATTTTGGAGATTTTTTTCTGAAGAAATTATGAAGCAAATCATTTTGAACCATTTTATGATTAATTACTTTATAATTAACATTTGAAGATACGAAAAAAAATTATGTTAGAAACATATATTGTAGGTGTCGCTATGGAGGCATCTTGCTACCACATCGCCGCCGAAGTTGCAAAACGGAGGGGGTTCTGGCGCCTTGAATTCTTGTTTAAAATCATAAAACCAAAAATATTCTTATTATTTATGAAATTATATCGTCGATGAGCCTGAAGAAGAATAAAAATGTCGAAAATTCACAAAATTGTAGAGCCTAGGAGAAAAAGTACGATAGGGTAAATCCGGGAGACGCAGTCGACCTAATATAAAATGGCTATTAAAACTAATATAGAAATTACTTATTTTATCAGAACAAACCTATATGTTCAGAATTTTATGCCGATTCAGAAAAACTGGTCGATATTTGCTTTAAGACAATATTTACTGTAAATCGGGTTGAAAACTGATGTCATGATATCTGACCACCTCTCCCGAGGTGCCGGGAGAAATGGTTTTCGTCGTTGGCAGAGACCACTCACATAATTATTCATGGAAAATTAACAAAGGATAAAGCAAAATTATTTATGAGTGAATACAACTACAGATTCATTGATATTTAACTTGTTTACGCTAAATAAGTAAAGAACACATCAAAGAAAAAGTGAACTACCTACTGGCGATTACCAAGGCAAATGAATACAAAAGTGAATAAATAAACTAAATAAACAAAAATAATAATAAAATAATAATAAAAAATAAACAAAAATAATAAGAAAATCATAACTCAACCATCTCACCTTTCTGCAGCGAGAAATTGTCTTCTCGTTAGCTTTGAGAGGAAGAGTTAATATATATGGCCAAATACTTTGGCCACATTATCACTCAATATCTCTACTATCTTATTATCCCAAACATTAAACGAAAATAAACTCAGAAGTATATTTTAAATACGATTCTGTACACGGCTATTTGACAAAAGAGGTTAAATGTAACCTCAATTTACCTTTTACAGCTTATAAATCCAGAAAAACACAGAAGGAAGCGAAATGACGCTATTCATTCAACTATTTGGCTTCTAGAGAAGTAATTGGTCTGCACTTTAATGCATTTTGACGTATAGACTCTGAAATATAGCGACTCGACCAACTCTCCGGCCCGACCGCGTCTCCCGGATTTACCCTATTTGGGGAAACGTTTTGATCGTACTTTTTCTCCTAAGCTCTACAAGTTTTGTGAATTTTCGACTTTTTTGTTGTTCTCGAGGTTCATCGACGATATAATTTCAATAAATAATAAGAATATTTTTATTTTTTTATTCTAGACAAAAATTGAAGGCGCGAAGCCCCACCGTGTAGAACGCCACCGTAGCAAGATGCCTCGATAGCGACATCTACAATACATATTTTTAACACAATTTTTTTTCGTATCTTCAAATGTTAAATATAAAGCCATGAAAAGGTTCAAAATGATTTGCTTCATAATTTCTCCAGAAAAGGTTCCCAAAAATTGGTCCGTTTTAACGTTGCGTAAAGTATAGTCTCCCCTAAAACTCCTAGTGACGTTGTTTGGTGAACGTAAAGAATTCGTAAATAAATTCTAGCGGCCACCTTACTAAACTGTAATGTGTTTATACTTTTTATGAGCGAATTAAATATTCCAAAACAAACCGGGTAATTATCTAATTATGTAAAGCGCGCAACCCTTTGTACCTGTTTTCAGAGACACACGTTCTTCCTCGTTTTAAACGTTCCAATGGAACTTAAACAACGTCGTCGGTGTTTGGACAAAGCGGCGGGCGCGTTAAATCGACGATTCTAATTAAACACAAACAAGAGGGACCCAATTGTCCTATGAACCTGCACACAGTAACCTTAAACGCGAAATACAGTGGAAACCGATGCTTTGTCCAACGGTAGACCCCATAGACCGCGGCGCGGCGGCCAGCTTCCAGGCTGACCTTATTCCCTAACGGGTTTATTGAAATGTCATCGGCTGAACTATGGCGAAGGTCCGCGTAAGAAGGCCCACAATGGCCCTGCGCGGCAAGGGCGAATGATAAAATATAGGTTGCACCGTTTCAGGCCATCCAGTACAGCTCGCTCCTTTTTTGCCCGCGGCTAGGCATGCACGCGCGCGCACGAGCGGGGGAGGAGCGGCGATGAAACGACGAGTAGCTCGATACTGACAAAGCCTCCCGTTCTTTATGAGCGACGCGGGCATTACTCTTGCCAGTGAGAGTTATGACGCAGCATACACGTTGTCAGTCCCG
The DNA here is from genome assembly GCA_944738655.2 of Andrena hattorfiana. Lineage (NCBI taxonomy): Eukaryota > Metazoa > Arthropoda > Insecta > Hymenoptera > Andrenidae > Andrena > Andrena hattorfiana. Next base: position 18,987,736 of record OX122889.2, on the reverse strand, counting down.
TATTTCGCACCTGTTCGCGCATTTTTCTTCGCCACGCGAACAGCTAGCTTTCGTATCGTTGCGTTTAAATGACGGCGCCCGTTCGACGATCCACGGGGCTAAACCAGTTGGCGTGTCGTAATGAAGATCTCGGATAACCGGGGCTCCTTTCGTCGCGCAGGTTCGGCGAACAATTAGCCGGCGTTGTTTTGATAATCGACGCCGCGGCGCGGCACGCGATAACGCCCTACGGGGCCTATCCATTTTCATAATTTATTTCGCGAGCGTCCGCGATCTCCAGCGTTCCCGCAACCCGGAAACGTTTTTCCCGTTATAAGATAAAAATGCGACGACGTTCGAGAATGTTTCACCCATGGCTGGAGCACCGCCAGTTCTCCGTTCAACATTATTTCCGGACTAATTCGCGGAATTCCGGGCATGAGAGCTGCATTCGTAACGCGCAACAAACGTGCCTCTTGCTTTTATTTTCCAACCCCTTTTCCGCCATACTCCCCCTGCGGAACGTTGGAATTAAAAACGCTTCGATCGCGACCTTCCGCTCGTTTCGATTTATACCGAAAAGCGGGTTGCACAGTTTGCGCGCGGGTTCCCCGCCTATAATTAACGCCGAGGATGGAAGCTGTGCTTACGAACGATTAATTAAACCGCACACGGTTTGCTCGCTCCTGGGACTCGTAAGCGCCACGGCCGCATTGTAATGAAATTGTGTTCCGATGATAAAGATACCAGCAGTTGCTTAACCCGCTGTTCCTCGCTGCGGTGCTCGCCTTTCATAGATTATCGGCTCGCGCTTTGTTCTGCGGCATGCAACGAGCATATACGTATGTACCTCGAGCATCGAATCGGTTATCGAGTCTACTTGGCCGATCGATACTCTGCAACTCGCGCTAGGGCCTTTTCAGATAAGACACCATGATGGGCCGCGACTGTCATTCACGCATTCAAACATCTTCTACCGTTTATTTCTTGTTCGTCATAACATAACGAATAAAACGAATGGCAAACAGGATTGTCAGTGTCTCGTCTACTAAGAAGGGAGCGCTCACTGTTAAGGAGTCCTGCCTACCTGTGAGGTCCAAGAACACATGTATTGTGGGGATTTTTTGTGGAAAACTTAGAGTTTTTTAAATAAATTCAGACCTTACAAGTAGGCATGACCCCTTAAGACACAGTAGCCTACTGCAAACGCAAGTGTTTCGCCGCTGAGAATTAATGGAAACGTTCAGAGTCACGGTTTTGGTGGCTACATTTCAAACTACAATTAACGTAGCATGATATGAATGACATACGAGAATAATTAATTAAATGAATCTGCAGTTCTGGATTTTTAGGAAATTTGACGTTAGAGCCATCGCTACTTTGCAAAGTGAAAATGTCCCGGGTACCAGTCGCGAGCCACAAAAGTGTTCGCCCTGATAACGGTCTTATCCCTCGCAAGGAACAGAGGCCCGTGTGAAACGCTTGCCTTGCAGGTTCTACCTCTGTAATACGAAGGTGAAAAACAGGGAGCACGGCCGAGGTTACCGTAGGAACAAGGTAATAATGGTAATCCTTTGATCTTTCAATTTCGGCACTATCGTCTGGCTCATTTACTTCGGACTGCCCGGCTCCAAAATGAAGCGGAAAAACGAGAGATCGCGTTCGGTCGGTTGGTCGGACGCTAAGATTGCAACGGGCCCTGGGAAATCCTGGCTCCCATGGTTTTAGCGTAATTGGGGTATAAATGAGTAAAATTTAGATATCGACGAAGAGAAGATGGTTTTAATTAGTCATGGAAATGTACGACTAGCTTCTCTACAGCCACTTCGTTCTCTCCTAGCGTTTAAATAGTAGCGCGAATTAATATCCGGCTCGTTTACAGTATCCCGGAGGAGATTGAAATAGAACATCGTTATATATCCTTGTGCTTTAAGCTGCTTGTAAAATTGCCATTAAAACGCGATGGTTCTTTTGCGGGGAAAGAGGAGATTGCTCGTCTCTGGTAGATGCTTAAAAAATGGTTTGTCCGTCGATCTTAAATGTCCTCCGAGGCGATTACTTGTCTCCGCTTATACAGGGTAAAGTAAGAAGGCAATTCGACATATAGTATTTACAGTGATAGATAAAAAATATGAAATTGACTTAGATTTGTAACAGAACCCCATCGGAGTTAACTTGGAACTTTGAATGGGTGGGGTATCAGGATTATCTTCACTGTGAATCGCTGGAGTGCAAGCGTTATGTTTTTAAAAATGTCCATTCCTTGGAATGGCTGGACAGGACAAGTTTGTTTGCCCACGTTTAAAGATTTCCATCTGCTTTCTCTGTTTTAGCAAGGAAACACGACTCTCAGGTGGGAGACCACCCTCGTAACAACAATCCACGCTCTCGGTCTTATACCTGAGCCGAATAGGTGGTATGGTTCCTCAGGGTTAATTCATGCTCACCAGGATGGACCAGATGGCACGATAGGATGCTCTTTGTAGCATTCCGATGTTTTCCAACGGTGCCGTCGTGGCATAAGGTTAATAGAAACTTCCACGAGACGAACATCGTTAAACCATTCACGACGCCTTTGTTAATACAGCAGAGACCGCACATTCGTGCTACGGAAGTGTCTCTGGAAAACCGACTATACATTATGCATTAGGACAGGTCGACGTGGTGGCGCCCTGCGCTTCAAAATAATTAGAGCTCTGCCGTCGGAGGGGGATTTCATCTGAAAGGAAATAAAAATAACGGAATAGGAAAAGGGTGCATGGCAAAAGTGCGATATCACACGTGACGGAGGCCACATGAAAGGTGAACAGTTACATATTCAAAGATATCATAAAAGATATTATTTAAAAATAATATAGCATGTATAAAGACAGTCTGCGAGCCCTGTGTACCTACCTACGCGATTGACACGACACGTGTTAAAAGTTAAAAGGCTGGGTCAAAGGAAGGACTCCGCAGCGATTGACGAATTTTCCGAAATTCCGTAGCTTATCAATCTTCTGGGGGAGGTTACCCATTCGAAGAACATCAACCTCGCCGAGCGAGACTTGTCGCGTTAAATTTCACGTCCCCGGTGCCTGTCGCTCCGACAATCCACCAGACAAAGGTCCCTTGCCGAACATACGAGATCTGGCTAAGAATTTTTTAGCACCCGCCTATGGCCCCACGTACCCGCGACCCAGAATATCCAGACGGAATCGAGTTTCCATCAAGCGCGCGCGGCTGGTTATCGTGGAAATCCCTCGCGCGGGATTTGTCATCCCTTGCACGAGCCCCGGCACTCGTGTCAAAGGAGTGACGATCGTGGAAAGCTTTGTCAGAAATACCAACCCTCCACTTACCTACTGTACGTAGCACCTCGCCGTATTCACCAACATTCGCGGACATGCGGCGCCTACCATCCCTTAATACGCGCACGTACACACGCGTGCACGCTGTTTGCATAGATATATACGGAATGGCCGCGTTCGCTGGAGATGGTGGCAATATTTGCGCGGTCCTGACAGGAAGACAATGAGCCTCGATCCGACACGCGATATACAACCCCCCTTCTGGTTCTCTATCATCCGCGATCCACCCTTGAAGCCCCCCTCCTTGTTATGGTACACCCACCCAGACGCATCCAGCCCTTCGTCACCAGCGAAAAACGGGGAGGGAGGTGAAGGGTGGGTGGACGGGCGAAGGGTAGAACAGAGAGTTTCGGGGACGGATGCTTGACGGTAATCCTGAATTGTAAATTAATCCTCGACCTTTCGAGATTAATTTATACTTCGGGATTACGCGCGCCTACCTAGCCCATCGATCGGTACGTGACCGTTCTCTATTTATTTTAGTTTAATCTTCGAGCGGCTGGCGAACGCCGAAAGATTTCCAGCGGAATATTTGCCATACGACTGATGGACGGCAGAGGCTGCCGTAATAAGGTTCGCCGCGATTGCTGGTTGATGAAGGTGTTGTCAACGGTCCAGGGCCAATTTCGGTTCCCACGGGGCGCGCCGCTTTTATTTGTTTACCCAGATATTCCCGCTATGTGCGAACGACGCTTAACGAGGGGGATGAAGAGATTCGCGTCCCATTATTGGCTACCGGATTCCTGCTACAGCATCGTACATCATAAATCGCTCATTTGGAGGGATGGGGCGCAATTCGCGTGACGTTAATTGCGGGCATCCTCATATTTTACGCCGCAGATGCCCTGTCATTGTTCCGAAGTATGTACAATGGAGGATGCGCGATCCAAGTAGGACTGAACTTCGTAGGGGTCGCGATACGTTGCTTAGAAAGTGAATCCTCCCCGTTCAACACCCCCTGCCACGTCTCTACGTTCCCGTCGCACGAGTATCAGCGAAAATAAACATCCTTTGAATCGAGGTAGACGGCGCAACGTCCTGATTCCTACAAATTTCCCGCGTTTCATCTGCCGTTCGATCGGGGGCTTGAGAGGGCCGGTGGGTGGATCAGAAGCCACGGTACGGTAGCCGCTGGAAGTTCAATTGGACGGGTCAACCGAGGAAAATCTACGGCGCTGGAAGACTTAACTGTCGGGGACAAGTAGCTGACACTTCCGTTGCGTCAGAGGCCACGTTTGCCGGAGACGAGCGTATCCCCGGGACCGGGTACCCGAGAAAACCCACAGCTTTCACGGCTTTCGGACAAATTGTGAAAAGAATGATGTATTGAGCCCGTAAACGGCGTGACGTCGAAGGAGCCCGTCCCGTGGACCTCCCAGAGCCCCCAGGTCCCCGGAACCAGCTCCTTACATCCGTCTGGAGATGTGACCGAAACGTCTGCCCGCAGCAACCGCCCATTACGCCCATTGTATTCCCGAGGAAACAGTCGTCCCGGACACGTAGTTACCCCCTTACGTCAACCCGCCCGCCGAATCCTGGGTGTCCTGGAAGTCTTTCCAAGCAAGGGTACAATTACATTTCCACGTCCCGCAGTTTGGACAAGCGGACCCTTTCCACCGGTGGAAAATACGAGCGGCCGAGAGAAAGGACGAGATTTCCTTGGCGATTCGAACGCCCTGCGGTTTATCTCTTTAACGATCTTTTGTGTGCCCGGGTGGACAGGCCCGAGAGTGAGTTGGAAATTTGCCTCGTGTATCGGCGAACCAAAGATTGGATCGATCCTTGAATGCTAATAAGGAAATAATTCGGCTTGGAATGGTTGGGGAGGCGTTATCTGGCGTGAAAGCAATTTGCAGTTGGATTCGGTTAACGCGTTCCTCTTCGACAAATTATTGCATACCCGCGCGTTTTTCGCGCCTTCTACGATTCGAAGGTGTGACGGTGTGACGCTCCGTTGCCGAACTTTCGACAAATCGATTGCAAACAGTGGTTCCGGTTGCCGCCCGGTATCCTTCGCGCGAATGCTGGACGTGAAGTGACAGATTTTGATTTCCACTTAAGGAAGTATAAGTGAAATCTCGAGACCCCGGTTGTTAGTCAACCGTCGCGACGTGGGAACGAGAAATTCCGATTCCATGAGCTGTGACGCGCACTATGATCACCGGGACACCTTGGAAAGCGCCTTTCTCGTCACGCTCGCCTTTGCCATAATTTGGAACGGCCGACAGGTAGGAATGTTTATAGCCTGTAGATACTTTACCTGACTGGGCAGTCTGTGGTCTAAACCCGTGATATATAACGAGTAGTTGACTAATCCCTTTTACCCTTGCGGTCAAGGTAGCGGCGGTCTGGACGTAAATAGCTACGGCGGCGTTTGAAATATATATTCCGGAATTATGGCTCCATGATCGCGTTAGTATTGTCACTTTAACTAGCCTTAAATAGAATGGGTCATACGGGAAGGGAGATAAATAAATCACATAATGCTCTGGCTAAGAGTAATATATTGCCCTGGCTACTAGGGTCGTGGAGATTTAGCTTCGGAATTCAATAGTCGAAGTAATGAGACGTCTTATTTATTGGTGAAAATCATGTTCAAGTCTCTGAATATATTTCAAGAATAGAATATTGGGCCTGCATTGTTCGTCGCTTCGAGGAATATTATTTGAAGGGCAACGTAAAAAACGGGGAATGTCAGAAAACAGCTTTATCAAGAAAGTTAAGGTTTTATACTTTAGTCCGCCAGTAAAGAAACATGGTTCAATGAATTTAATTTTCTTATATAATTTTCTTCTGAAATAATTTCTCGTTTTACTGTGACGACAGAAGTTTATGCTTAGGCAAAGAGTGGGGAGATTCCATATTTTGTCTCAATGCAGAGTGCACATTTCCTGTTTTTAATCAGTATACATACCAAATATTTAACGTATTTGAACTTTATAACCCCTCTGTGATTCGACAGTTATGTAGTCCCAGTTCCCGCCCGCAAAATCACGAAAAATGGACATTCCCAGTTTTTCCCCTTACCCCTCATTTGATGTAAAACTTCTCTAAATTTCCTTTACTGGCTATTGTAAATGAAAATAATTTTTTCCACTGCATGCAATGCTTTTGTAATTTTTTTATTCGCAACGATGCGTGCGTTCGGCTTTGGTATATCAAATTATTCAGAACTTGTTTCTGTGCGTTCCGCGTGCTCTCGTTAATCGTTAATCCCGTGATTAATGCTACGTTCGTGTAGCCGCGGCGAAACAACCAGGCGAAGTTGCTCGGGCAAAAGAGAAACCAACAAACAGGCTGCTTTGTGGCAATTACTTTTAAATATACCTACTCTTGACGAGATGAGCCGTGTTCCCGTCTGCACTTTGTCTGTTAAAAGTGTACCAGGGTTTTCGCCGAGCAGCGCCAACTGGCGCGCGAGGACACCAATTGTGAGAGAGCCTTTCTGGAAATTAAACTCATTGGGAATCTAATTCCGAGTAATCAAGGCTTCGCCAAGTTTCACCTATGCCTGACGCGGTCTGACTTGCTCTCTCCCTCCTCTCTCTCTCCCCCTTCCTGCCGACACAGACGTTCCCATTCTGCGGAAACGAATGCACGTGTAATTACATAACTACCCCCGTGACATAAAGGAATTTTTGTGTATCTAGAAACGTCCTTTTTCCCATAAAAGACCAGGGGACACTTATTGTTAGCGCGCACCACAGAATTCTTCTACCACGTTCACTAATGAGCAAGTCCGACCACCCTCTACCCCATTATTCTCATGTTTCTGTAAATATTCCGTGAATCGACAAAGCAGCAAACAATCGGGACGTGCTCACGTCGCAACTTAATATAATCGTGCGCGATCGGTAAGGTAAATGTCCCAGTACTTAAACATGGCCCAATAATTAAAAATCGAGAAGAAGTTTTATTAATAATAACAGTTTTACTAATTTGCAACGTTTAAACTATTCGAAAAATAATTGCAAAATGTATTAGCTTTATATAGATACAATTATAAGCTTACATAACTGAATAGTTATATCATGCAAAAATATTATTATACAGTAAAGCTTCAAAACAGTTTCAATCTCGCGTGTCACCTACTGGGCTCAAGCAAGCGACAGAATATTTTTGTTAAGGTTGTAATTAATTATTATTTTATCATTTTTGAAATAGTACAGTTGTTGTGGATTTATTATATGTTGAAGAATTGAAAATGAATTGGATTTCTTAATAATTTTTTCTTTTTAATATTGAAATTGTTGCGTTTATCCAATAGTACACGATAACATGTCACGGACCAGTTATTAAACGCGTATTTAATGGTTATATAAAAACTGGTACAGACGTTAGTATTCAGTGAAGTATTGTTTTGTATCCTATATATTTACGTTAATAATAACTAGACAAAAATATAATACTGTTTAAGAATTATTAGGATAATTAATCTTAAACCCGTCATAATATTAGCATAACCTAAAATTTTATAATATACTTTTAATCATTTTCAGACATAAAGTCATGCCGAAGATTTAACACAAATGTATTATAAATAAAATGTTTTTATTACCCCAAAATATTACCGTATTCATTTCTTTTCATTAACTGATAGAAATAGTTAAATTAAATATATATTCAATAATTGGGACACTGATAATTAATGACTGGGTCACGCTGTGAATTTCATTTAATTACTGGGTCATATGAACAGTTTCATGTTTTAATTAATTTAAAACTTTTCCTTTAATAAATGTAGATTCTTGTTACGTTATCTGAAACTAGAAATTTTACGCTTTCGAATAATTATATTTAGTTATAATTTTATACTATTTAAATATAAAAAAAATTGCAATTATCTCAACTTCTTCCTTAACTGTTTCACCACTGGGCCATTTACCTTATCTATCATTGTTCATTTAATCCCGAAGCATTTTTAATAAAACACCAGCTGCGGTAGGTTTGCTCATTTCAAGGCGCACGCTGGTATTATTGATCGAAAGGTAATTAAAACGTTGTAACGTGACGATCACGCGACGGACGGACAGGGCGGGCATATAAACCAAATATTGAATCGTTAAACACATCGCTTTAATTCTGGCGGGATGCGCGCATATTAGATCGCGTCGTTATTAACCGACGATGATTCTTTGTTCGCTGGCCGATCGACGTTTGATGCCCTCTATATTAATCGTGTTCGATTACCGTGCCGCGGGCCAATTAAAACGCGGCCCCCGCGACTTCGCCGTAGCCTTTTTCTCATTCCAATTAGCTATTAGGGTCACCGTGGAAGACGAATGGTTACGAGTCGGCCGAGCATTCGGCCGTGTTTTATAAAGCCATTATTGGGCCCTAAGTGAATACGTAAGCAGGGGCTATTCATCAAATCGCGCTTCGCCTCGTGTATTCGTATATCCATGCCTTGTAAGGCGCGCTCGACACGCTTACACCGCTAATAAATAAGATGTACGCGGCTCTTAACGATTCCAATCGGCCATTTGCCGCGGAGCGCAACATTACGCCGCCCCGTGTTCCGCGATCTCTCGATATTACGCTCGGCCCTGGACCGAGCATTTGTCCGACGAGATACCCGCGACAGCCTACACGACGATCGTCATAATTTACAACGGCGAATTAACTTTATGGAAAGGGAAATATGCACGGGGTGTCCCGTAACCGGTGGTATCGCGGGCAAATTAATGATTCCGCGTGGAAAAATGCGGAGCGTTGTTCGCGGTGGTTTCATAAGAAAAATAGAGATGATTTAAACAAAATAACAGTTCGCAAACTGTAGGTACAGTGTCTCGTGCAATTTACAGGCACTCTTCGCGATTTTAACAGAAAAGTATTTCTAAACGTGGCTGTCCTTTCGCGGAGCACTAGAGCATTCGAAATATAAACCTCAGATAAAATTTCACGTCAATTATAACTTTTATCTTTTTGAAAGAAACCCTATCTTTTTAGACACTGTTCTGTATCGTCAAGAACAACAGGCATATTTCGGCTGGTCACGTTAAAAGGAGCACCCTGTACAGAACCCCGTCGATCCCCCATTTACATAACATGAATAATTATTAATAGTTCTCCGTTCGCGTCACGGGTATCGGCGTGCGTTAACCAACTGGAGAACCGCGAGGAAAAGAATTTTATAAACGAGTCGTTGAATATCGAAGGGAATAATCGCCACGACGCACGGAACGACGCTAATATCGCCTAATTGAATAATGGTAACGAGGTATGTATCCGTGCATTATAGAAAGGTCAAACGGCGTAACGGTCGAAATGATTCGCGGCCGACGATAATATCATTTAACGGTTCATTGAATATTGCAATCAACAATCGAGCAGGGTAATCAGGTAACGATATTTAATTACCCGTGCGTTGTATCGGGTCCTTACAAAACGGGCGCCGGACACACGCTGTCTCTGCTAATTTCTAGCCGATTTGTTTTCAATATTTAACATCGCCGCGAAACACAACAGAGATACCATTCGAACCGCGAATCTTCGAGCGCGAATCGAAACTTTCCATCGTTTTATTAGCGATAATTTCAGCGAGCAATGGAATTCACGTTCGTATGCACAAGCACCTATTTAATTATCGCCGCGAAAAGCGCGTCCTATCGTCCCGTGAAAGCAACAAGCAACGAGCTTGAAACTCGAAGCGGGTCCCGCCTGAAAGTTCTCGAGAAGAGACCGAGGATCACCGTAAGGTGGAAACAAATTTCCTGGAAGACGGATGAGATTCTACGGACTGAACCGAGGCCCGAGTCCACCGGGGATAAAAAAAAGAAAGATGGAGAAGGAAAGCAGACCTAGCTGCGACCGAGTGCCTTAAAATTCCCGAAGTTAAATCCCGACACGCGCAGTAAATCATGGCCGCGTTACGGAATCGTTCCTGGCTGCGAAACGTCGAGATGACGCGGCGCAGAGAGATCAGACGGAGCGGATCACCGGCGAGGCAAGAGCGCGAAGACGAAGAAAAAGGGTTGGTGGACGCGGCTGGCGCGAAGGCAGAAAGAGTTCCGAGGCACAATAATAATTTGAACGCCGGTCATATTTCACCGAGACGTCCGTGAGTTATAGCAGTCGTGGTCGACGCAAATGATTTAGGTTTAATAAGGACGGCCTGTCCGGGCCAGGTCAGCTGGGCATTGTCAGTGGAACGCCCGGGCCTCTTCCATGGTGTCTCCTCCAGCTCGCGGAGGATGGCTCTTGGGGTCACCTTCATTTTCAATGCTGCGACGCAACCACGTATGCTTGCTTCAAAGCGGGGTGAAAATCTACCCGCGAGAAATGAAACGCGCGCTTGATATTTCGTTCGATGAAATTCGAGAATAAAATCACCGGCCGCGCCCTGTACCCGCTCGTTCAAAGCGGAAAACTGCTAGGTATATACGCGCTGGTGTTTGCGTTCCGCGAAATTCGTGACTCCCGTGACCTAACGTTTGACTGAACTTATTAGAAAAATGCCCACACGAGCGGGACATTTTCTGAATTAGAGAGCTTCGTAAATTACTAGACTACTCCGAGGAAAGGTATATTTTTCGGGGAATGGAATAGTTTGCCTGTGTGCTAGGTGTGTCTACCATAGAACGTTGAACGTTACTAGAATACAGTCACGTTTAGAAGTCTCGGTTGGAGACACTTGACAATTTCTGGACGACTTGTAACACCAGGAACGAAGAGAATATAGGGGAGAGTAGAAAGCTTGTCTAAATGTTCGAGCAGCGGGCAGAGAAGAGTACAGTATCTAACGCCCACGGCGACGAGCTCGTGTTCCCACACACACTAGGATCACCATGTTTATGGCCGCAGTGGAATTCCGGTTAGTTTCCCTATAGCCGAACAGATAACACAATTTCGTGTCTCATGCTTGCGTATCGGTGTTATTGGTACCGCAGCGGCACAACTGTCGCATAAATACGTCCTCCTTAATGTTCAAAGCCACTTTCGACTTGCTCGCTCCCCTTTTGCCCCTTTGTTTTAAGTTAATAAATCAGTCGGCCTCTGTATTTGTTCACGGAGGTTTGTGCGCAATAAAGCTCCGGATATCGTTACGGCCTTGTGCGTTAGCACGTTCCGCTGCATTCCATGAGCCTGGAATTTCCTGAAAAGCGTACTTACTGCTGAGATCTATTAACCCTCCACTAGTGAAATTTTTACTAGGTACATTAGAAATAAATTTCAATGGTCGAAGCACATTTTCTTGTGTGAAATGCTTGAATCTTCGATAAAACGTCCGTTTTGGGAGCGGTAGGTACATCTTTGGAGCAAGTGTAATAGATCGCAGCTTCCTATCTTCCCTCATGGTGAATGTCTGTGTATTTTGAAGTGCTATTATTATTATTACCGTCTGTATCGGAAAATGGACTTGCTGGGTTTGGAAAATCGAAGGCAGGGTTACCATGTAACGGTTTGAGTCGCTTTCACAGGGGCAGGAAGCAGCAGGCGGCAGCACGAATCGCGAAACAATGCCTCGAAGTTCGAGGTCTTCGACTAATCGGCGACGTTGAACTGCGGCTTAGCGCGCGGCGGCGCAATTTCGCGAAGATTAGCGAGCAATCAGGCCCTTTCACGATGGATTCTCTCCATTCGATTCAGCTATCCTCGGAACGGTTAGGCGCGAGGGAAGACCGTCCGCTTGCCACTTTCTTCGTGAGGAACATTCAATTTAATTACCCCCGTGGAATGGCACGAATTCAAGTTCTTGCTCGGAAAGCTTAGTTCAACGATCTCAACGGCTGGGCCGAGGGAGGAAACGATTCATCTCTGCTCTTTTCCACGGTGCTACTTTTCAGACCCCCCTTCTGCTTGCCTCTAACTTTCTAAGGCAGCCTCCAGTTACGTAGCGTTTACGTAGGGTCCATTATTGCCCGAATACATCGAATCCTTTGAATTTGTTTAAGCGAATTTTTTGCTTCCAACGAGAAGGAAGACCGTGGTGAGATTGCGTTTCTTCGTGGAATGGAAGAGTTTCACGGCAGTGAAACAGTGCCGAGTTGGAAGAAGACCGGTAAACGATCATTCAGATAGCACAAAGTTTATTGGATATTGGTAGATAGAAACTTCGCAGCGACTTAATAGATGGCATCTAGTGAATCAAGATTGTTCTTCTCAAGTTTCTTCTCTTCTTAGCTAACAACGGAAATGTCCATCATATTCCCCGCGGCTGTAATGCGATATAATCTATTTTATTTTACAACAGTTGCCAACTATGAGCACAGTTTAGCCATTGTCTTGCTGCAGTCGCCGTCAAACTGTTCCTGGACAAAAGAGAGACTACAATGTTGCGGCACTTCTTCTTCTCTTTAGATTTGACTGGGTAGCCTTGTTTTCTGTGATACTGGCTTAAATTACTTTTGAAGAGCGACCAATTTACGGGGGTTCCATAGGTTTAATTAAGTGTGACGAGGAAGCTTATTGTTGCACGTTCTTTGCAGCTACTAATAAACTTCCAGCCCACGCTGCCTTTGCGTCAGTAGCCAAGAGATGAATTTAGAACGATAAGTAATTAATTTTCCCTGGGCATCCCTGGATTTTAATTCAAATAGAAATACAATTTTAAAACATAAAAATCTAAAGGAATCCCTACATCGGCACAATATATATTACATTACATTCAACCTATTTGCGGAATACATATATCGTTGACATATACAAACCTTAACGGGATCTCGGCTCCGCATGCCAGCCACCAAAGGTTTCACGAGGCGGCATGAGATAATAAAAAACTTGCACATGAATTTCCAAGGTTTTCCAAGTCTCTATTACGCGTCATTACGCTGGGAAAGGAGGGCATCGTCGGACAACCGCCCGTATCCACGAGATACTTCCTAAAACGGAGTATTTGAGGGGCATTAGAGGAGGCGAACTCGCGGATGCCAGCGCGCTGACTTCTCCCCATCAACTTTTAAATCCGCGTAATTCCTCCTTGCCGCAAAGTTATCCGCCGTAAAGTAGTAAGTTGAGGAATGCGCAACTTTATAATTTGATCGCCACAAGTTCGGGGGTGGTCGGGGTAATTTGCAACGAGGCACGCGTGAAACTTCGCGATATTAATTTGAATTTATGCCCGGCCTGCAGCAGCCAACGTTCCATCTTGCTTCTTTGCCGCCGTGAAACAATCCTCGGCGCTTCCACCGATAGGCTTCTCGATGGGATCGAAGGCTTCGTTAGCCACGGGGCTTAGCCGCGTCTTCGCGACCCCGGCTCGGAAAAAAAGTGGCGTCGGGAAACGTAAAGGATTGGCTATTATTTTTTCGTGGATAACGCCCGCCTCGCTCCCCTAAGTGATGTACGAGCCTTCCGAAGAATTCCCGCGAAAAACTTGATAAAACGGCAGTTCTCGTGTCTTATTTCTCGGGCCATCGTTCAGCGTTCCCTCTAAGAAATGTGACTCGCGAGAGCTTCGCCTCCACGTTCCGTTTCCATTCCACTGCACCATGCTTCTCGAATTAATCGACGTGCAATTATCATATTCCTGGACTCACTATTTATCTCGACCTCGATGTAGGTAATACGCTTTGCCTCGGCTCTACGTGCGTCCAATCATCGTCCCGCGTTTTCTACATCGCCGTCTATATTTAATTGGAAAGGGGCAAGGCCTCGCAGAGTACGTCAGATGTAAAGACCACTGTTCAATGGAGCTTGCTAAAAGAAATATGGAGAGACTTATCCTACAAAGGCGCGCACCCTCGTGTTTGTGATCCAAGACGCTAATTCGAGTCGCGAGCTCGTGTTGTAGGAGCTCGAAGGTCTTTTAACGCTAGTTTTCTTTGGCGGGCACATCGAGCACGGCTAATAGACCGTCTGGAGCACGCATGTCGATTCGGGGTCCAATTTTACTCGTTACGCCGTCTGTGGACGTGGTCGCTTCGCTTTTCAAAGCGAGTCTTCAAAGAACCGACAGTCTCTCCTACGAAGATAACATCAATGGCAAATAGGACACGGTTCATAGATGTTTCTGCGGTCGCTTTTGACGATGCCCCGGCCACGTCCTTAATGCAACACGATATTTGTTCAAGAGAGATGAATCGTTGACGAATGACAAAGGTAGATGAATTTATTAGGAAGCGTATTAAAGAAATCTATCAGGAACAGAGAATTATCATCTTTGTCCTTTTTCGGTGGGGAGGACTTAATTAAAGTGAGGCGCGCCGTTACGAAGATTTTATTCGTTCCTTGTTTCCAGCTGAACGAGCTCGCCCCTAAAAGGTACTAAAATTTTTGGCTTACGCGCGCGACTTTATTAAAATTCTGCACCGGATATCCCCTTGGAATTATATGTTACGCTGGAACCGTGCGATAAAAAGTCTTATTCATCGTTTCTGGTTTCCTTTTTCCCCCTTATTTCAGACGTCGCGGCTATATTTAATAATTTCGCCAAGATGAAAGAAGTTAGGAGCTCTACTCTAATAAGAAGAGGACTGGAAATAGGAACGATGCGCTTTTCTGCAATATGGGTGAAACCGTGAGCCTCGACGATTTGTGCAAGAAAATTCTAAAAAGGCAAGTGATCGATTGTCACTGTTAGGAGGAAAGCTAGGTGTTCCGGTTATTGGAGCAGAATATCACAATTGAAGGGTAAGGGGAAAAACAGGGAATATCCATTTATCGTGATTTTGCGATTTATAGCACATTTTGTTGGTGGCAACTGGGACTACAGAACTGTCGAATTACAAAGGATTGTAAAGTTCACATACCCCGTAAGATAATGTTAAAGATTTGGTACCTAGACTGGTTAAAAACAGAAAATGTTCACTCTGCACTGGAACAGATACGTAATATCCCCACTCTTTGTCTAAGCTTCTATCGCCGAGGTAAAATAAGAAATTATTTAAGCCCTAACTTAGACGGATCACTTTTAGAAGCCCACCACAACCACGAAACAGTGGTTGGGCTGTCGCTGGAATCAATCACGTTTGAAATTCGTATCGACGACAAAAAACTGTACCAGGAAATTGTCGCTGTCGGTGGATGACACATCGCACAATCGTTTTTTGTGGTGTAGTGGGCTTCTAAAATGGTCCGACCGAGTTAGCCCTAAAAAGAAAATTATATAAAAAAATTAAATTCATTGAATCTTGTTCCTTTACTGATGGACAAAAGTATTAAAACATAATTTGCCCGATAGGGTAATTGTGGGAGAGGTGCCGCACTCGGAGAGACGCCGCACTATCGGTATTTCAGGGATGTCGTCGATGAAACAGACCATTGTCGATTTCATTTGTTTGCGACTGTTGATCTAGACCAGTTTACCAAGCACGAGCGTGTTTCCTGTAGGTATTATTATTAAAGATTTTGCTGTTTTTCGAGGTAAGCCTAGCGCGCTTCGCCTGAATAGTTATACGTCACTTTTATTTTTACTATCATAGTAGCTAAAGTTCATAGTTTTTCTTAATACAACTTTTGTAATACGTTAAAGGGACCTTGTAGAATATTTCCTTGTTTGAATAGGTTACCTTCGACATAGCATGTGGAAATACGAAAGTGCGGCGCCTCTCCCGGCCATTTCGGATAGACGCCGCATTTTTTCTTAGGATAGATGCCGCACATTGATAACGTACTGTTTCGGAAACTAAGTCGATTTAAATGATGTATTTAATGTTTAAAATACCAAAAAAGTTTTTTAAAATAGCTAACGTGGTATCTCTAGGCAAATTATTTATTTCTAAATGAATAATCTTATAATCCACATATATTTGTGGACTATTTACTCTTTTTCCACATTTTTTTATTTTGATTTCAAGATGCCAACTGAATATAAAAGAAAATCCTCAAAAAGGAAGGAAAAGAAAAATTCATATGAAAGTGGTTGAAGTTCAACCCATCTCATCGCCAGCCGAAGAGATAGATACGAACAATTGTGTTGAGTGTTGGGAGAATTATTATACCACAAAATCCAAGGCTGACTGGATTATTTGTCCAGAATGTAGAAAGTGGCTTCATGAAACATGCACCCTGTATAACACTATGTGTAATGAATGTGGGAGGAAGAAAAAAAGAATGTTAAATTTAGAAAAGCAAAAATAATATATGTACCTACTGTACCCATTTAATTCTCCAATTTCATAATTGTATACAATAAAAATGTTTCGTTTTACTTTGTTTTTACTACTTTTTTATATAAAAAGTTAGAATTTACAAGTTTAAATCGAAAATTAAACGTTTTTCGAAATGCGGCACCACACCCTCATGTGCGGCGTCTCTCCTACTAAAGAGATGTTTTTAGTTTCAATTTTTTAAGGGTGACAAATATTAAAATTTTTATTTTTTTTTAATGCTAGTAGAATCACAAGATGTTGAACTAATAATATGTATCCTTGGAAAACATTTTCATTGCAAAATTTAGACACGGTGACAATTTTGCGTAACGTGCGGCAGCACTCCCACAATTACCCTAAAGCTGTTTTGTAACGTTCCCAACTTTTCCCTCTTACTCTTTAATTTACTCCCACAGTGCTCGTTCTCGGATCTATATGTTCTATGAAACTCCAATCTTTTATAAAAACAGTATACCATACAATGTAAGATGAGTATTAAGATAGAATCTTAATTGCAGTCCAAACAAATTTCATTCTTCTCTAAAAACGAATGACGAGTTACCTCTAAGGGAGGTATTTCCTCGAAGCAGCTTCTCTAGCTCCACGATTCGTTCTATGACTCCTTTGAAAGACGCGCGTCCACTCCACCGGCTGTTATCTCGAATAGAAACATCTTCTAGTTTCGTATTCCACGAAAGTCCATCTAATTTATTAACAGTTGGAGCATCAGATAACAGAACGTATGTCGAGTAGCTTGATGTCCATGTGTCGTGCCACTCGATTATTATGCGATTCTACGCTCGAATATGCGGGCGGAGTAATACGCGTCACGGATGAGGTTCAGAAACGATAAGCGAAACGCGCCCCGCGTATTTCGATCGACGGTGACACTTTTATGCCCGCCACATAAAAAGCAGCGGTAATCAAAAGCTCGTTAAGATGATTTATAATTTGCCACTGCATTTAACTCTCCCTTCCGCGCTCGGCACGTATAGACGCGCTTTTTTCATAATACCAAGCGCACCCTACGGCCATTTTTGCCCGCTTGTATTTTTGCGGACAGGGGTGGCTGACGACCATGCGGTACTAATGTTTGCGCCACGAAAAAGAGAAATACTGATACCGCTGGTGAGAATTCTACACCTCCGTTCCAATTCAACGATGTACATAGATACGTCCATTACTCTTCGAAAGTCCGGAGTGAATGATTTCTCTTTACGATGTAAACTTCATTCTCATCCTTTGCATGGGTATCATTTTTTCAACACTTCTTTACAGATACGATGTTCACAATTTCCATATAAAAGTGGCACCATAAGTAGTTTGGTTTATTCGAAAATTCGATTAGAATATTGAAGCCCCAAATATATTTGTGGAACGTTTATCGCAACTATTCCTGGACCACTAGTTGTGGCCGAATTTCGCAAGCACTCGTTGTCCACTGTGCGTTTCCGTTCGCGCGAGCATTCGACGGTTCAGCATCAGAAGAACATAAGCAAATTTGCAGCGGGAATCGAAATGTTAATTATGCACTAGCGATTTGGGTCAACCTAGGAAAATAACGATTGCCGAATTGGATTGTTTGTGAAACGCAAGGTAAACAGCACCCAATCGAAACGGGATCGAGAACGTCCCATTCAGAAATCCCCGCACTATTATATCTACCCCGCGCCGCGTATCTTTCCTTCGGTGTCACGTATACGTATCACAGCGATTTCTATGCATAATTTTACCAAATAGTTGCGTAGTACACACGAGCGACAGCAGAATATAATAAATTACTACCAGCATTCGCTTCAGTAATGATCGAATTTATGAATATTAATGGCCCTTTACCTAGATACGAGCCTCCAATTACTCTCATTCCGATCGAAATTAATAAACCAACCGTTATACAGACATTTCAAGGAATCCTCGGTTCATTAATAGCAGCACGGCGTTCGCGTAATTACGAAGCTCTGCTTTTAAGGAAATTAATGAATGTACAAGTAAGTTCATAGCTACCGCTACACCGTCGAGGGGAGTAAGTACAAAAGTTCAGCCAGCCCGGCGGTATCGTTCGCAAAGGGAACGCGAAACGGGCACGAGGTGTCGCCATTAGAATTCGCGCCTTCTGCTCGCCCCATAAAATCGATACTTTTTTCACCCGGAGGGGGTGGGCCGCAACGTCCGAAACGTCAATATGGCGATAAATACATGAAATGCGAGCCTCGGACACGATCGTCTATGGGATCGGTAAACATGTCAGCCGAGAAGTTGCTCGAAAAGTGCACTTCCTGGGGAAGTTTCCAAGCACTTTATCGGGATTTCCTTGACGCCGGGAGTGCGGGGCAGTCACCGGAGCGAGTCTATGCTAGTCGGACCAAGACAATCCTCCGTGTGTGGCCGATAAAAAATGGGCTTGCTTAAATTCACCGTCAACCCCGAGGACCGGGCACCCTTCGGCCTCGTGCACCCTCCTTAAGGAGTTTAGCCGGCCGCCATGGCGATAAATAATATCGCGATTGCCGTGCAGCTCGTACTCCGTGCGGAAAAGTAATGAGAACTTTGCACCTTACGGCTGGGCCCGATGAAATATCGGGCAGCGCGTGTAGAACGTCGCCTGGATGATTTAAAATGCATGTCCCCACGGGACTATGATCGCGCGGCTGTAGCTTAAATTCGTAAATCAGCGAGTGTTTCCGTGTATCCTTAACACTTAGCGGTTTCATTCGTGGCAGACGATCCTTTAGAAATGGCATGCTCTCGTTCGAGGGCTTGGAGCGACAAGTTTTTCGACTTTCTTCTCGGGGCATGGGAGTGTTGGTACATGCGTGTAGACGGAGAAATGGATGCCCATCTATTACCAATATGCCAGGTCACACCGCCGGTGCTGTAACAACGGAGGAAGATGAATTTGCTTTATGTTGTGAAAGAGACGTCAGAGAGTCTGCGCTCAGTGAAGCAGAAACCATGTTCTTACTACAGGAACAGACTGAGGGACCTATACCGGCTGAGAATTATTACCAAGTCACTTCCAACCTCGTATTAAACTAATTATATTTTACGCGAACTTTACACGAGAATCTCTATTAAATATTCCACGGATTAGCCGGCTGCTTTTAGATCGTATATTTTCGCCGATACTCGATTCCAGGGCCTCCTACTCGCAGTCCATTCTTTCACCAGCAGGGACCTCAGAATTTATCGCGATACGAGCAATGTGGTTTCCGTGCTTATCCAAGAGAGGCGAGAGCGATCATCGTCAGAGGGTTGAAGAAGAAGGAGATGGGAGAGAATAGAGGAGCAGGCTGTTCATTCTAGCGGGAGGGCCGTCACCGAGTCTGCGCTTACTAGACCAAGAGAATCCTCTCTATGCGCGTCCGGATAAAAAATGGGATTGCTTAAATTCAGCGTCAACCCCAAGAGTCGGCCCCCTCCGTTCGCAAGAAGTTTGGCGAACCATTGCGGCAATAAATAATGGCGAGCACGCCCCTTTCGTCCCATAGACCGCGGCCGGGGCCAGGAAAGTAATGAGAA
Organism: Andrena hattorfiana; assembly: GCA_944738655.2. Classification (NCBI taxonomy): domain Eukaryota; kingdom Metazoa; phylum Arthropoda; class Insecta; order Hymenoptera; family Andrenidae; genus Andrena; species Andrena hattorfiana. The sequence goes on along the minus strand of OX122889.2, from coordinate 18,967,857 downwards.
CTTTGCACCTCCACCCCGCTGGGTATAATGTCGATTCGTACACGTATCGCCGATTTAATGTACACTTGGGGGAACGTTGCGTTAGTTATTATTTACTGCGTGTACATAAATTTAATGGCGGCCAAGAGGAAAAGGGACGGTCGGAGGCTAGTCCGCGTGCACCGTAGCTGCCACTTTAATGGCATACTCAGCGCGAACCGCAGACGTCTCTATTAAAAAGTGTTTTATCTTGATTTATTCCCGCCTAGAGAAATTGTGGGAGATTATTGCGGCGGAGGAGCGACGAATAATTTTATTACGCCGCTGATAAACGCGTACCACCACCGTAAGATTGTCTTATTAAGAAAAATAATACCGCCGCTCTTGGCGATATTAAATTTGTAATGAGACCCGAAACGCTCCTTTTTTCCGTGCCCTCGAGCGACACTACTTAAGGTGATTACATCGCGGTATGTAACCGTGGCGTCTGCTAAAGTCGTCCTCGACAGAATGCTAAGACTGTGTTTTCCACGCTTCTCGTGCATCCCTGCGTCTTCCGAAGAGTGATAAACGCGTTAATTCATTATCCACGATCGCCCGTCCACGCGAAAGCCTTTCCGTTGATTAAGCGGCCCGCGTGATTAAGCTGAAAGCACGTATGATTCATCGTGAGTTTTCAGACAACAAACGATAGCGGCCGTGTACACGTAATCCTGATTAAGGAACCTCGGACTCTCCTGCCCGTTTTCCCCTGGATCAAAGACGATAAACTTTCCCCGTATACGAGTCTGCCGTGCGAGATCTCACTGGTTCACGCGATCCGGAAGGAATTAGCGAGTTCGATTCAGAAGGCGACCGGTTCGCAGTTCTATCGGGCTGCGTTTTCGACGATCCAACGATTTACGGTCGCCACGTCCAAGTGCCGCGCGCCGCCCCGATTCGATCATTTCTTTCCGTTCCGTCTCGGGGAGAACTTCGCTATACAACGGAAGAAAAAAGCGAAACAGACCTCATTTTTCTCGCGCCAACCCTTTTCCACCGTACCGTACGTAGCTCGACGGTTTTTTGCGAGCGAACGCATTACCCTGCCTCGACGCCTCCAACCCCCGTTCCTTAACACGTTTTTCAGAGTACGGTGTCGTAGTTTATCCAGTCAGAAGTTTTTCTTTGCCGCGCCTCTCTTGCTTTCTCTCTTTCTCTTTCTACATCCCGCCCCTCTCTCTCTCTCTCCACACGGAATCAGCAAAAACATCCCTCCTGGATCCATAATTCATACACCCTCCAGCGGCCTTAAACGTTATCCACCCTCTGATTTCCAATGGTATCGCTCTATTATACGTTCAAAACTACTCGTGACCGTGTTGGTGAACCGTGACGGTAGTGGTGGCGACCATGCCAGCCATATTGCTGTCGTTTTCGACGCTGCCCATCGTAGTTGTTATACGTAGTTACGCGGCCGGCCACAGCGCTGCGCGAACGTTTAGGGCCGATTTCTAGCGGCACCCTCCGAAAAACAGACAGGAGCGCAGAAGGGGCGAGAGATTAAACTGGATGTGTCAGCGATTTCCTACTGACAGCAGTAATAAGTCGTCGGTTCCGGAACAATATGATTTCCGCGAGAGATTCTATCGAGACCAACGATGACGGGGCCCCTGCCCCTGGAAAATTGGTTCGCGTGTTTATGCGCCGGTTAACGCGGCTCGTAAGCGAGCGTGACTGTTATTTTTCGGCTTGAAAGAGTTCGATACCTACGCAACCGCTTTGGCAGCTTGCCTGCTTCTCTTCCGCTTTCTCCTTATCGTTGGGCAAACTTTGGATTCCCAGCTAATCCGTTTTCCCACTCGTGGAAACGCTCGACCCCGGAACAATATCCGTAAATTACGAATTTACGAAACTGGCAGGAGTTTCGTCGACACTTTGATTACCCTGAAACAATCGCCAGCGTGGATACAGCGAGCGTAAGTGACGACGATTTGCAGGTGTATTTGCAGTAAGCTGATTGTTTTCATTCAACTCCGTCTTGGCTGAATATACATCTCGCGTTTCTACGGGAGATCAAAGGAGAGACACCTTCCCGTTCTTCGATGTGGACGTATTGACAATCGTTCTACTAGCACCACGGGTTTAATCAATATTATCTGTACCCGCGATCGTCGCAAGGGTGGCGTTGTGCTATTAGAAGTTTCTGGGTTCAGGTCATCGGATACCAGCGTTGGATGAGGAGCAAGTGGTGGTTAGCTCGCGATCAAACAACGAGCGCTCGCCGTGAAACAATGACGATTCCAATTTAGCATCGAAAGGGTAGAGACAAAAGGACCAAGGTACACAAGAGGGATTCCACGACGATGGCGATTCGTTCACCGAGAAAAATTAGTTTGCGCGGGCCTGACCTAGCTCATAACTGTTGCTTTTCCGCGGAAGGGAAGCCGAGCCCACGGTCCGACCGGTATGCTTTGGCAGTTTGCCTCGTCGCGTCCCGGGCACAGTCAATATTTTCGGCAGGTCCCGGTTGTCGTAGGTATTACCGTCTACCCCGAATTCCTCCGCGCAACGGCGCGGCAGGTAGAAAACCGTAGAAACGCTCAATTGACCCCGGCAGGGCCTGTGGGGATAGAAAGGTTCCCCTTGTGCCCGTTTTCCTCCTCGTGGACGACGCTCCTCGTCTTTGTGAACGCGGCGATTGTGTTTGTCGACGACGTGGTCGGGGGCGTTGAATCACATCTAAACAGGAGATATCTTATTTCCGCGACGCCTCATTGGAGGACGCGTCTTTGCTCTGCGGGCTCTCTCTGTTGCACGTGCACCAGCGCTATAAATTCCTCGATAAAGATCCCTATCTTTATGGATCCCCGCTTTACGACTTTAACAAATAGATTTAGGTCCCGCGGCTCGGGCTATTTTGAATATCGCCCGGTGCTTTCGATTTTTCCCGAGAGATAAGCAGGGATCCGCGGTGTACGTGGAGCGGGAGTTCTGCGATCGACGAGCAAACAGATCAGTGCCTGCCAAACTTCTCGTGCAACTGGTATCGGGGGCTTCTCGTTATTTCAAAGAAAACGGCAAATCTCATTTCCCAGATAAAAGTAGGTACGCCCGTGCCGTATCCAGATTAGATTTAAGAAGAAGATTCACAGTTTTCGAGATATGTACCGGGAAATAAAGCTTAACCTTCGGCGAGCCTGGGTCAAGGTCCAAAGAGATTCAGAAGAATTTACTCTAACGCTAAATTTCTAGACAAACTTAATTAACTGACCGTTCGGTGGTTCCAATAATTGAGGAATAATCGGTATCAGGTGACAAATTGACCGCACCTTATCGGTCATGCGAAGAGTCCCTTATCTCGATCGAGGGTTAAAGTACAGAAATTCCTACCGGTCGTGGAGCCTCGGAAACCCTAAATAATTGGAGTGCCAGCGATAAGAAGAGGCTCGCGTGTCACAGAGGCACGACGCGTGGCATTCCGCCTCCGACTGATCGAAAAACGGTGTTATCGCAGTGGCCCATCTCATGCCGCACGGAAACGCGTTACACCGCGGGCAAACACTGCGGAACGCAGATTCGGCACTCGTCGAAATAATCTTGCTCCCGTGGCGGAGGGACGGGAAGCAGCCGTCGCGACGCTGGCTGTCTTGTGTTTGGATAATACACACAGATAGTCGGATAATTCACTTGTCTCGTCGAAAATGAAATTACGGCGGCGGCGGGGCGGTGCAGCTATGCAAAACCCCGGCAGTTGGCGAAATGGCGACGCGGCGGCCGCGAGGCAATGCATAAAAGCAGCACAACGTATATTATTTTACATTTCCCAGAGGGTCTTCCTATGGGGATTCGAGAGAAGAGTAACGCCCTTCCTCCTTCCCCATCCCCTGCCTCCCGCCCTCCCTAAATTCTTCTTCGACCCTCGCCGCGCGAGAAACCGGCAAACTTTGCGTGTTTATAAATTTATATTCAATAAAACGATGCTACAAAAGTGTGCCCTTTGTGAACAGAAACGTGCATACATACGTAAGTCTGGCTACACGGCAAGAATCGAGGCTCGCACGAGAAGTCACGGGGGACGAATTCACGTCCAAACAGAGGATTACGTGGGGATGGAGAGGTAACGAGTCGACCTTTGCGCAGTGTAAAGAATTGGGACGTTGTAGGTACATTGGCTAAGCGTAAATTCTGCCTACGGAAATTTCTGTTGATTCTAATGCGGGCGGGAATTCTGCCTTTCCGCTTAGGATTGGTTTTGGTTTTTATCGTTAAGTGAATTCGTTTACTCCAGTCTCGTTAGTGATTATTCTGTAGGTAAATACGAGCTGCATGACGCTTAAGTGAGAAACATAAATTCGACGATACCTGCGAGGGAAAGAAATTCAAGTCAATTCATTAACACTAATGGAGTTGTATATGCACCCACATCTTGATCGAACCGATCACGGAACAAGATAGCTGGTAATCATTCCATTCCAGTCAATCGTTGTGTATATTAGGAGGGTTTCTACCTGATCACGATGACTCGCCGCGACGATCGCGCGTATAAAAATCGACCGCGCCGAATTCTCCGTTACCCTTGCGGAACTGTAAAGTCCTGAATGTAATAAATGATCCCTTTCTGTCCCTATTTCCCCGTTCGGTTTGGTCCGGCTCCGTTACAGTTAGATGGGGAGGGGGCGGTGACGGAATAAATTAAGTATTCTGCGGAGGGCGGACAGGCTCGTTCGCCTTCTGGAGTAGATGTATAGTTTAGTTTTAAGGAAAGTGCCCTGGACGATGGACTACCTCCTGGGACGTCTGAACAAAGGTCCGAGGCAAACTCTTTTTCGAATAAAACGAGAGGAAAAGCGGCGAGACAGAGGAACGGGAGGGGCACACACGTACACGTTGAGATAATAAATCACCTTACGAAGGATCTTGAAGGAAAATCGGTGAAATCTCATCCATTAGGATTAGGAATCCGAAAACACTGGGCGAAGCCGTTTTGGAGGGCACGAATGGCAACTGGGCACGTTTCGTAAATACTCCAAGTGTTTATTTGTTGACACTGGTTGAAAATTTCTCAGAGTTCGTCGTTTATGTGTGTTCTCTGGTCAGTGCTGGCGTTGGGAAAACAATACCATCGACTTTCCCTTCGCCGATTCTGAAACGAACTACACGAACTGTGGAATATTTACCTCCCAGCGGTCCCCTTTTCCCCATTGTCCGTACCCTTCATATTTCGCCGCCGTTTTGGTAATCTGGGAATAGCAATGCGAGTGGTTTCGCCCCGCTTTCACCCCAGGGGGTATAAATCGAGGCATCCGACGAGCGATCGATTAAACGATGCGAAACGTGGAACGAGAAGGGGGAAAATTGATAAGTCGTTGGAACGGCGGGCGTCGTAAACTGCGGTTCGTACTTTTGATTCAACAACGGCGCCTCGGAGATTCGTAAACTGGCGAGGAAAGCATTTCCGTTCGATTTAAATGCCGCGCCCCCGATCCCCGTGGAATTTCGGTACAAATTCTAGTCGTAATTCCCGATTATTCCCCTCGCATTTTACAAACTTAATGACTGTAAAAATCGAGGAAAAACGTGATTCGTGGCGTTAAGTATCGCACATACATGGCTACTCTTTGCGAAGCGTAGCCACGACACCGTCGAACGTTATTACGTGCCATAAACTCATGCATAATGATACGAAACACTCGGCCGAAATGAATATCCCCCAACAGCTTTACGCATATTTAGCGAATATTCGGGGCGTCATGAAATATGTACCGTATTTGCATTACTGTGCCTCTCGATGATCCTGCCGCGTATAAACCGCTGACACGTTCACTTCGGGACATCATAGAGACATTATCAACGAGTGTTGAAACAGTAAATTCCTGGTTGATTGTTGATAGTGAAATGATGATCCCTCCAGAGGCTCTATTAAACATTTCCTCTTCAAATGCAAACATAATCACAAAATTATACGCGGTACAAGATTACGAAAGTAAAAAGTGTCCACCACAGCTTCCATCCCTGACAAAGTACAAACAATATTAATATTACGCTTACGATATTAATATCCACACTTACATCTATGCCATTCTGGAGAAACTTGTATCCGATTTTAGGGAACCTGAAATCAATACATAATTCTATTCGACCAACTAACGCGCCCATTTTTAAATGCAGGCTCATTTGAACGGCGCGAACAAGCCGCCATCGGGTTCTAAAATATACGCGACTATATCGCAACAGCACCCTCTCGTACACCCCCGCAATACCATCAGTGGAACGAGGGACAGGAGTACGATCATGTTAACCCGATGCTTCGTCACCCCTGGCGCCGAGTTTCGAGTCAAGCCGGTGTTGAAATTTTGTTCGATGAGCGAAGTACACGCCGGTTTAATTTGTAGTACAGCCGGATATGCGCGGTGTGGGTGGCGAGCGAGCGCCGGTGGGTGGATGGGCGGTTGGACGTGGCGGCGGATGGGCGGTAGTCAAATTTATTGAAACGCAACGCTGTTCTCCTCTGGTCCCCTGGAGACCAAATCCTGCTATTGCGCAACGGTCTGCCCGATAGAGCCGAATTCGTGCTCCAGCTGTAACGCTGTACTCGAAGGACTCCGCCGGGTTTGTTAAGGGATATTTCGTGGCCAGCCGTTCGCCGCTGCATATATTTTGTAATTTAATTGCCGCCGGACAAGATGGAACACGCTTCCATTCGAATCAATTTGAATGCCGCGGAACCACGGTCCGCGCGGAACTTTGAGCGGCTAAATTCATTTGTGTGTATCGTCGAGCTAACAACCGAAGAAACGCTCGCACTGGGTAATTTGGTATAGGTGGGTATACGCGTTTAGATATATATTCGAGTTTCCTCCAAGTCTTGCAGTTCCTCGTGCATATGTTGAATGTTCTGTTTAATAACATCGCTGAAATTTGTATGGCCCTTAATTATCAAGAATATTCTTCGGGGTATTTCGATCTTCATTCCCGTAATTGACTTTGATATGAAAGTTCTCGCTGCTCGTACAGTACTCCAATTTATCGGAACGTTATCTCGACCCGTCCCGCGAGACGCTGGCCTGTGCTTGAAAGCAGTTTGTCTGATAGAGTTGAATTGTGCGGTGTGTTAGGTACAAGCCTCCAGAGGAACTGAGTAGACTGCTATAAAATATGTCAAGAGAACTCGGAGGTATCACGGTAAAGTAGAGCCAGAAGACTTTATTGTTTGCCGCCCCGTCTCTTCTATTTCCTTTTGGCGAGCATCATCGCCAGACGATGTCAGGCGTTTAAAAAATATATATGTTCCTGTTTCGTCTTATCTTCTGCCCACATATTTTTGTTTCATATTTTACCCAAATATCTGGAGCACTGTCTTATCTTATACGTTCAATGTTGTACGGATATCTGATAAAACTTGACATACACGATGCTTCTATTAATTGCTGTTGACCATCTTGCGAACGGTCAGAGATACGGCTACAATATCGAGGGACAGGGGTGGCTGAGTCGTATCAGTTATAGCGAAGCAGGGCTATTATTTGCGTTTGACCCAAGTGCTGAGTCAAGTTTTGCGTGAGGTATGAGCGTTTAAGGGTCGCTAAAAGGGCGCGCTGAATCATGCCGCGCCTGGACCGTTCAACATTTCCTTATCAATCGTTTCGTAACCGAAACCACCGTTCGAATAAATTTGAATTGCTGACTGTGGCGAGAAAGCGCGGGTCAATTGATCGGTCAAGTAACAAAGAATCCCCTGTAATCACCTACAATGGGATTTTGTTTCGCGGCGCGGTTACACGTGTCCGACATCGCAGAAATCAAATTCACGGAGGCGAGTTAATCTTCCCACAGTTTCCCTGCGATTTCTCTAATGCACGGTTTACATGACACGGCTGGGATTGTTCGTAATAGTCGAACACGAAGGGGCCACGAGATTATACAAATCCGTCCCGAACGGAATCGTCGCAACTATAGTCAAGAAACTTGCCCCGACGTTCCCCAACTTGTCTTACGTTCCCTGTATATTCGCGAAGGGACTGGCTCGTTTCGTGTAACCGCGATTCCAGGGAAGTCCTCCGGCCGGCGATATTTCTTCCACCCTGGAAAAGATGTAAAAATATGCGTCGCGTATTTCCAGAGATAAATCGCGGAATTACGTCACGCGTTCTCTACTATTTTTATTTATTACTCGCGGTATTAATTCTTACGCGAAATCGATAGTTCGTCCCTGCTCCCTTCCGGCGTCGACCTAGACGAGGGGCGGCGGGGAAGGTCTGCGGGTTGGCCGGTTGAAAAAAAAAATTTAATACGTTATTGGTGGCGGGGAGATTTATCGAAATGCACGCTGCTCTTCTCCCCGGGGAATAAATTCTGTGCTGCACAGTGCTTTACCAGACAGAGTCGAATTGCACGGGGCGGTAGATACGAAGGACTCGAGGGGGTGGTGGCTAAAGGATGCGCCAAGGCAGGGCTGTACATTTACATCAAAGACTCCACCGTCGGTGCGCGCATACACTTTTCTCCTGCTTATTATTAAAATAAATGGACTTTCAGATGAGAAGCATTATCAGCGCAAATTTTACTTGTAAAATCCCGCAAAAAGTATCTAAATAGCGACGGCTTCAAAGCCATAACGTACAACTTCCCGCGTCTACGCAATTAAAATTCTTCGTCGCGGTAAAATTAAATTACACTTGACATGGATATCTACAATATAAAAATCCGCGAAATTCATGAGACATGTTTCCTCTGCGATAAACTCTCAACACAACGCCCCACCCCCCTTTCGCCCTGAAAAATTTCACACGTAAACGACCTCGAAAACGCTTTCCCTTGGTTCCGACAATTTTCTCCGTGAATGGGAGAGAAAAAAGGGAATAACCGTGTTGGCGACAGTCTCCCATTTCTCTCTCCTCGAAGGACTCGAAGTTCATATTGGTGCCGAGGGTGCAACTCGATTTCAACCCCTGAACCGACGGCACTGGGCAGGGAGTTGAACAAAGATCCACCACGCGCGTACGTAGCCGAGACAATCATAACAAGCGGCTTGTCGGGGCGAAAGGCAGCGTCACGGGGATAGATGAAACACCGGCGGGCTTAAGTTCACCCCTCCTAGCGGCAATGAAAGAAGGCTGAGCGACCGTGAGGGGGGTGAATCCGGCTGGATACGCAACGGAGACGATTGCACCGCGGCAGGAAGCTCCGCTGGAATTCGCCACGGAGCGAGTAGGTTCAGCGGGCGTCGCGAATCGCTCCTATAAATTATCCTTGCTAAAACGACACCCGGCGTTCGCAATTATTTAAATGTACCGGATAACGACGGCGAGTTCTGCACCGCGGGCTGAACACCGTAAGGGAACAGTGATTTCGAGGGATACCCCGGAGGGTTCCCCCGGTGGTATGCCTTTAATACAGGAGGCCATGTCCTTGGGGGGTAACTCTTACTTTCGTCTTTGATCGTTCTAACACGCACGATCCCTACGATCGCACGCTTATACATCTTGTCGGCGCACACGGTGGCTTCTTGACGCCGGGGGTTGATCTTTGCACGTTGCGCTGTTCCTTTATGATAAATTAATGTCGCAAAGCCGGCTCAAGACAGGAATGGCTTTATACTTTGGAAGATGTATAGAAGATTGTGGTTAAAAAAATGCAGAAATAAGTAATGGACCGCCTTTCTATCTTCATGTGCTCGGAATTTTAATATAAGGGAGGATTGCTTGAGGGTTACTTGATATTTTTATCATCAAACGTCGTTTATATTCATTAATTACTGAGAAATTGATGAGGTACGATTTAGGTGACCAATTGATACGGTATTGACAACTCTCCCTTAGTAGTGTCCAAAATTTATGCAGCATATTATTATTATTAATATTTGTTTACATTACTTAGTAAATATACAAAGAAAAATACCAGTAAGACATTAAAGCAGATCGAAGTAAAAGGCGAGGCTGTAATACAATACTGTTAGAAGCCTAACTGTAACGACAAAAGAAAACTAAAACTAGAACTAAGAAGCAAGAAAGAGAAATTAATAGTAGGTACATTACGACCAGAACAAAAACTGAGTCAATCACGAAATATGCATGAACACAAATGGACAGAGATGGACAAGACAACAAAGAATGCAGAGATAAACTAGGAATAGTACAGAAGTATATAACGTCCACTTTTACATACGTGCCTGCCCACTTGATTTTACAGCGTGCTATTGATATATACTGTCACTCGTGACGAGCCATTACTCGTTTTACATTTAAAAAGACGGCCAAAAATTTCAGTGAAAATTTGACTGGGCGTTTGACGGATTCTCATTTCGGTATTTTCAGAACTGGCTACCAGAGGGAAAGATGATATCTGCTTGATAGGCCAATTTATTGAAGTTATTCCCAGTTCGTCGCAGAGGATAGAATTCTGCGCTGTACAGTGGCTTTATCGAGAAAGTTGAATAGCACATGGCAGGTATAAAGGGGATTCTTGTGAAATATGCTGAGGTTGCTCCTAATGCCAGCATTTTCGAAATGCACTGCCACTGTTCTTCGAATCTTCCCGAGAAACCAGAGGGAATCGTGCTTCAAAATCTACGTCCGAAGTGTATTTCTCTCTCTGCTGTCGGTAAATTCCCCTCAATATCGGATATCGCTATATAGACACGCGTGTACCACTGTTCAGCTTAAAATCCAGTTAAATAGAAATCGAAGTTCCTGTCAATTTTCGTGTGAAACATTAGGTTACGTTTTGGTTGAGTAATTTAATCGTCAATAATTTTCGCGTAACAGTTGGCGAGCCCGAATAGACCGTTCGCGGCGTGAATATTAAGCACCATGATGCGTTCGGTTCAAATGTCGAGCGTTATCTAAGTCGACCTGGAAGCTTCCGAAGTGCCCATTCAAGTGACTCGACTGCATTGAATCACATCGGTGAATCGCATACAGAAGGCAAAGTTGAGAACAGATTCGAAGATTCGAGGCTTTATCGCAGCATTAAAAGATTCCAAACTTTGACCAGTAGAACATTGAAACGCTCCCAATATTGAAATTACAGCGGCACAGTTTAATGAGTTTATATAATAGTCAGTTATAAAGTAAACGTACGCTTTGCAGAAAACTGTTATAACCAGCTGAAAGTAAATGGGTGGTACTTGAAAATTCTTTGCATAGCGTTTGAAAATCATCCTTGGATGAAATGCGTGTAAAAGTAACCTTAAATTCAAATTTTCCTTACAATATGCAATATGCCAATATGTATAGTAGAGAGTACAACTAAATTTGATTTTGTTTGTTCACCAAATGATTCACGATCTATTCCCTATCATCCAATTACTTAAATAAGCGTTATCTCTTCAGCTAGCTATGTTGGCGAGTATAGGTATAAATCATATCTTGAGCCACCCAATGGAAGAGTGACGCAGTAGTATCAAAACAGGGGATCTCGATTGCTGAATAGATTCGCATATATACATATCTATTTTGTGTTGTACACCGTAACCCCTCTGCGTGAGTGATTCAATATAGAATCAGATCTAAAGCAGAAGGTGGATTTAACGGAAACGAATTACAAACACGAAAAAAGAATTATCGATACAAACAAAGTGTGTTTGAATAAAATTTAAAAATACCCACACGGTTATCAGAGTAGATAATTTCCATCCGAGAAATAATATTCGAAAGGTTCTATCGCGCCGAACGTAGCCGCGATGAAACTGCTGGAGAAAATTCTCTACCGCGAGTGATACTATAAAATCCAAAGAATTTCAACATGAATTGTTAAAGATCCATTTACCGCAGCAATCTTTTTCTTTTCATCGAACGCTTACACATGTTTACACACTTCACGTTGCTCCCGCAGTTCTTTTAGCTAGTGCCACGCAATTTTGGAACCCGAGCAGCCCCACAGCCATTGAATACGGAAACACGATGTAACGTGCGAATTCTCGATAACCCCTTGCGTGATATAATTTTACTTAAATACTTGGCGTATTATTTTTAATCTCGGAGCAGGTTGCATATAATCGTCTCGGGAGATCTTGCGGAGAATTAACATTTCCCTCGCACGAAACGCGTCACGGGAACGAGAACGACTTATCGAAACACGCGTCGTGTCATTCGATGGAGCCGTGTGGTAGAAGCCGGTGCGAAAATGAAGGGAAAAACTGACGCCACGTTTTCTCATTGGTCACAATGGCCCTAATTGAAAATGGACGCGTTCCATTCCGTCCGGGAATCTTTCTCCCCCAATTATCATCAAGATATATTCAATCGCAAGGGCATCTAATCAGACACCGCAGGCGGGTGAATCTGCGGGCAGTTTATAAATTGGACCCTCTTTGTATATGCTGATAGAGGTCTAGAAGGGAGGCCAGAATCAATGTGATGGAACTCAGAATTAGGAGAGGCGAACTACGCCGGGGGAGAAGTAGATTTCAACCCTCCCGAGGGGATTTTCAGACTAGCGAGTTCTGCCCGGGGTACCTTTAGTCTCTCCACTCGTGCTCCAACGGGTCGACATGCTTCTCTTCTGTACGGCGACATTCATCTCGATTCAATTTTCCCGGATAAAAATTATAACCGTATTGCAGAACGATATTCCGCAGTCCCTTCACCGTCGCGGCGAATAAAATGTTCGAGGATTGCCGATTGAAAGTCACTAGAACGGAATACACAGCTGATAACCAATACCCGTCGAGTTTTTCAAAAAATTCTCCATCCAGAATGATTGTGGATGGAAATATCTGTTTCGAGGGTTAGGCTGCACTGACAGGATTAAGTTCTAATCGGGATAGAATAATCTAGAGAATGAAGTACTTTGATAGGTACAGAAGACATCCCATTCAAACTCCATTCAAATTTGCTAAGTTACTGGAATCACGTCAGGTCTAGCTAGGGTGGCCAACTCGTTTTCGAGAAAATATAGTACTTTACAGCCAAATGTGATAAAAAATATACCATAGTAGTACTTTTCAGAGGAAAGTGGTAGAAAATCAAACTACATTAAAACGACATCTTATTTTTTAGTGCATTCTGCATTATCAATTAATTTATTGTCTTTAACAATTATGTAAAAGGATTGATTTGAGGTACATACATAAGATGCTCATGTTTTTGAGAGATAGACTGGCTCTGTTTTTCTCTTTCCGTCACTTTATATTCATCATAGAAAAAAATTCTCTCTGTTAAAGTTTAATTTCACAAATTAAAGTTTTGATGTAGCCATAGAATAAAAGAATAAATAAAAATTGTAGAATTTTATTGATGTATCGGAAGTATACAATATATAATACTATATAGGGTAACCTGTCCAGTGAATGAACACCCCCCACTGAATGAACGTTGCTTATGTAATACGAAAAATTAACGCCTATCGCGCGCATTTCACGTTGCAACTTACACCGAAATTTAGAGTGGACACCCACAGACGTCTCGCAAAGGCGTTTTTCTTTTTTATTTCTAACTTACACGGCATTAATTCCGTTTATTCAACAGTTGACCCCACGGCCGTTCATTCACTGGCAAACGCGGACATTTCTTACTTTACCAATGAATGAACAACTTAACCTGTCTTTTTTTCTATTGACACTTTCGCCGCCAGTGTGAAGATTAAGTTAACCCACCCCAGAAAATAAATTTCAGCTATGCATGATTATGATCTTATAAGACTAGTAAAGTATCAAATCAATAATATTATTGCAATTAGAGAATAAAAAATTATTTACACAACAAATCGTCTAAATACATTGGAAACCTAATCTCTGTTATTATCCCGTTCATTCACTGGGGTACCCCTGTTCATTCATTAGAAATTTATGTTCATTCACTGGTCATTGGCCCATTTTTTTATATAATCCTCTGCCAGACTTTTAATGAAAGTTATAACTATCAAACATTGCTAGAATTGTGTTACGGGATGTCTGACTTTCGTAATAAAACAGCTTGCTTGCAGAAATAACATTCAGGGAATTAAATAACGACTTTTGAATATTAATTTTAACAGACATCTAGCTTAAGTGTTCATTCACTGGACAGGTCACCCTATTATAGTACGATTGGCAACCCTAAGTAGTTCTAGCGTTACGATGCAACAAGATGATTGTGTAAACAATCATGGTTTTTTATGACGATTCGGATAATCCATCGTTTAACAAAGGTTGTAGCCACTGTGAAGCTGCCACGAATACAGAAAGATTATCGTGCAACGAACTTTTAGAAACCAAGAGCACCGGCAGGAAATTATTGGAAAATTTCTAATTATTCCCGTAAGTATCGAGCGCCCGATCAGTCCAAGTCTCTAAGTACACAAAGAATCGTATCGTAACACAAAGAGATATTACCGTTTCTGGTAATGGACTTCTCATCGGCAGAGAACGGGTAAGAAGTTTTGATAAGCCGCTTACAGGGAATCGAGACGGCATCGATTCGCTTTAGTCCGGTGCAACTAATAACCTTCTTAAATGTTAAGAGCTACCGCTTATTAAGGCAATTCCTTCGCCGTGCGTCAGGTTCCCCCGTTTTATCCGGCGAGCAGATCATGATTCGGATTGTAGGCAGACAACTGGTATTACAAACGCCCAACACCTACGCGCCGGTTTCTTGGCGCCTTTACATACATTCCTAGAAGTGAAATGCCGGAGGACGTGTGGCCCACGTGTTATACCTGATTTTGTGGCAATTGTAACGGGCAATCGCTGGCCACGCGAGTTACAGTGCACGGTGGATTTCCGGTTTCTTATCCCACGCGGCTGGCGTCGTAACGCCGGGTGGTAACCAGAATCGTGTTTCGTATAGCTGTGATATGTTACCTGGCTATGACACACCGAGAGAGCGGGTAGTCTCCACCAGCGTGTACGCAAAATGGCGCGTAGACGGGGCAGGAATACGTCACACAAATGGGTTGTCATTCATTTCCACTGGCTTCCCCCTGATTCTGATTCATGCCACCCGCCGTTTCATATTACTCATATAAAAGGAACGCGTGTACAGCTTAAACAAAGCCCGATTCACCTGATGCTTTTGTTACCAGCGTGGCGCAGGTCGACGCGTTCTGCGACATTTTGTGCCCCCTCGCACGGAACTAACCGCGAGATTATCACGTTCGCGTTACGGCAGAGTCTCTATTATTCGAGCCAATGGGGAGGCATGGCCATTCAGATAAGGGAATTTTCGGGATAACGGAGCACTCGCCCTTTTTTGCCACTCTCTGTTCGGATTACCAAACGTTTAAATATTTGACCATTTAGATAGTATAGGATTCGGAATGATGGAAATTCGAGTAATGGTGGTTTTATTGACGATCCGAAACGCGAGCGAGTGGCACGGTGGCCACCGGCGTTGTTTTCTTCTTGCGTAAAAGTTCCGAACACGAGGCTATTGAAGGTACGAATAATGAAGAATAATGGCTCGAGTAGCGTGGTGGTGTAATGAGCTTAAACCGGGCACAATATTTCGTTCTAAAAGTAAAACCGCGGTAGCCTCGGTGCACGGATAATGTCCCGCACTTTTGTTTACCTCTTTTCTTGCCCCTCGTCAAGAGTTCCTTCCTACTTTCCTCGTTACGTAAAAAAAGAAGGAAGCAGAGGGGGAGTAGAGGCGAGACAGAACGGAGAAAAGAGAGAAGAATGCAAATTGACGTCGAATCGTTTGCATAATTCAATCATTTATGCTATCTTCCCGATCGATAACGCGAGAAGTTGCATAATACATTTTTTATTAACCGCGGGCTTCTACGCGGGCAGAACGCGGGCGCGGCCGTTTGCGGGCGCTCATTCGTGTTGTCCATCAAATATGCAATAAATTTCCGCGAATGTAAATATTTCAGCGCGTTTAACAAATCTCCTGCCGCTGAGCTGTCCGTACTAAAACCGCAATTTCCTGTCGCTACATAAATGTCGAAAATCCTGTAAACGACGTTTTAATTAGAGGCTCGCGTTCGCCCGGCTAAACACGACCGACCGTCATTTGTGCCCGCGTCAATTATCATTTAAACAGTCCCTCCCCCCCCTGGCTAAATTGCTCATGCATTATACACGTATACGCGCCGAGCGTTTCATAATTTGCACACTCTTTAATGAATGTTTATCCGCGGCCGATGAAGGATAATGAGTTTACTCTTACCACAGGGCGACTTTTTTCTCGGCGTGGCTCGCCTGGGAAAGGACCGCGCGGGCGCGTGTGACCTCGTTATCGGTGATTTTCAGAAACGCCGTCAGAAAACAAGAGATAAACCCCTCGCAATCTTTCATCGATCGAACCGAGACGGAGTCGCTATAGGATACACAACTTTTCCATAACTCTTTGTTAACTAACAATAGCAAGTTCGGCGAGGTACCTGCGGCGGATTCGTGCTGATCAGGCCGCCACTTCCCCCACGGTTCGATGTAGCGATCTTGTATAGAAAGTTCGGTGCGTATATACGCGCTTGTAGGCACGGCTGCGAGAAAACTTTGCTCCAGCTCCTCAAGACGCTCCCAAGCACGTTGGGAACATAATGTGTTACTTGTTCTAGGTTGTTTATACCCGGGAATTGAAATATACGCCTGTCACACCTAGAGACAGGATAAATTCGACGCACAAAGACCTCTAATTACTCGGGTCTACGTCGACTGTAAAGTTTCAATGTTTTCCTTGCATTGATGATTTACGGGGTAATACCACTGTAACGGTACAAAAATGTAGTGTACCTTTGACAATTGTTAGTGGGTTGACAAAGAAATACCTAAGTCGATAATCTGTTTAAACGTCTTTATTATATACATCTTAACACATTAAGGACCGCAAAGAAATCTGTAAGACATACGCCTGGGACCGCACGATTTTGGGCAACACGAGAAACCTCGTGAGCGGTCCGTAACAGATCGAACGCGAAACACGAGAAAACTCGTGAGCGGTCCTTAATGTGTTAAGTAGTTTCAACCTATTTTTTTCGTTTCTTTTTCTCTAAATGGCACTTTAAACGCTTTTTCTCGGAACCACATTTTCCAAATTGGCCAGCAATACCATTGGAACAAATTTTATTCGATTCACTTGAATTTTTTATAGTAGCTTCTAAACTACATTCGCCACCGAAGTACGTGTTGATATTGTAAAATATTGTTTTTCTTAGAAATGGTAAGCATTTGAACATAAAGTTCACTCTCTAGCTCCATCCATCCACGTCCAAAACCATTTTCAGCTCAAAAATTGTATATAACTTTAAAAGTTTTCAACAAATCGTAAAATCAGTACGTAGGTACTTCGATGGAGATGTAGTTTAGAAGCTACTGTAAATGTTTCAAGTGAATCGAATAAAATTTGTTCAAATGCTGGCCAATTTGAAAAATGTGATTTCGAGAAAAATTCGTTTAAAGTGCCATTTTGAAAAAAAAGAAAAGAAAAAGAATAGCTTGAAATTACTTAAGATGTGTATACTAAAGTTGTTTAAACGGATTTTCCACTTATTTCTTTGTTTACCCCTATGTAGTGTTGCCCCTTAAAAGCATAGGCAGAAACTAGTAGGTTAGTTAAAAATTTCTGGATTTTCAAGTTGCACTTACTTATTTTGTTGAACATCCGAAATGCGAAATTGACAAAAGCTCAGGCACTTCTTTCCAGAAGACGTTTAATTTGCTACTTTTTGCGCAGCTGCCGCTATTCAGAAAAGATATACGATTTAGGGTGTCGATACTCGCCATCCGTGACGAATCAGGTTCATAAAATTTCAGGATCACGTACACGCAGACCGCCTCCCGCATTGGTCCCAAGGATAATTCGATTCAACGAGATCGAAGCCGCAGCCGTAGAGTTAATCCATCTTTATGCCTTGCGGAGATTGCACCCGCCGATGGCGACTCGTTAAGGAGAGACCCCATGGCAGTGAGCAGGCTTCTCAAGTTCGTCACGCTGACTATGTTCGGGGTGCTGGAAGTAATTCGTCTTCCGTGCATCTCGGTAATAACCATCGTTCGATCCATTGCCGGGATGCTGTTGCTGGCAAGAGGGATGTCTTTGTGTTCTGAGTTCTGGGCATTCAAAGGAGCAAACACTAATCCGTGCGCTCCTCAGTTTCCATGACTCCCATTCGGTATATTCGCGTTCTTGAAATTTCAACTTACGCGATAAGTATCGCGGGTTATTCCCCGAGGGTTCGCACAATTCGTGGCACGCGAATATCATGGCGAAGCCGACGTGTAACACTCAAATATTCCGCGTATGTCCCCGTTAAGTGCGGCTGGTATTTGACCTACTCTCGACCCTGCGCGTTCCATCGAAGAGCACAATTAATATTTTTAAGCATCGGGGTTCAAAGGAAATCAAGCTGTTAATTAAGAGGCCGCGAGTGTCAACCATTTTGACAAACTCTCGCGCCACCCATCAGCGTCGACGGAAATGGAACTTTATTCGACACTATCGCGCGCATGGCATTTAATCAACGAATGAAATCGTGATTGACGGCAGCGAATTAAATACCATTGCCGTGCGAGTTGGTTTTCATCGGTGATCCATTTTTCTACAATTAACTATAGCCATTTCTACGCTTGGAACATTCGATAACAGTGGCAATCGTTCAGAGCGGTGATCCGTCGGAGGGAAAAAAAGGAGAACAATGGAGATTCGATTTTAATTCAGTTTCATCACCGGTGTGCTCCATACCGCCTGACCGTGTTTATCTTCAAATCCGCTAGAGGTTCGCGAATAAAGTATGAATTTTATCAGATATACATAGGTACAGGACAACCTGAAATAAGTGTAGCCGGACGTAGCAGTATATCACACTCACCGAAATGGAAAAAAAAGTTTCCAGTTAACGTGACGCGATAAATCATTCCTGTCACAGTAATCTGTAATCAACCATTGAAAAAAAAGTTCTATTTCAAATGGAATTTTGCCTCTCGCTTTAGTATCTACCGTGTGCCCCCGAATTCAGATAAGATAAATCATTCATCGACGTGACTGGAGCAGTATCTAAATGCAAAAATAAACTATTCGGAGTTAAAGTAGTGTTTGTAATCCTACAAGTGAAACGGTGGTTGTTTGAAGGTGCATGTTGCGAGAGGTACATACATTCTAATTGCCTGAAAATATTCGGAAAGTATCGGAAGGACTCCGGGCAACGAATACCGCGCGGAGCGTTCTCATTCTCGATTCAATAAACAGAAGAGATTGAACGGAAGGTACACACGCGGTATCGATGTACACATCGGATCCAATAAAAACCGATTTGCCCAATTTTTCACCGCACATAAATGGAATCCCGCGTTGCCGTAGCGAGGCTACGGTGGCCGCCGAAACACCGTCTATTTCATCGGTTTTCGCGTTGGTCGCGTCGATTAATTGAACGATTAAATCCAATCGCTTCTCTCCTTGCAATTTCGCGATCGGAGTAATCCCGCCCGGCGAAAGAAACAGGAACGGGGCAGCGAGAACATTTCATCCCGGCAACGTCTGTCGAAATATAACGGATATGTAAGTATATTTCTTTCCCACCCCCCGACACGATGGATGGGAGGAGGAGGAAAAAAAAAGTGGCTGGAGAAAGAGGACAACGCGAGTAAGAAAAGCGGAAAGTCGATGGAGCCCTCGTATTTGCGTCGGAGATTAAACGATATCGGGTCTGGCTAATTTGTCACGGGGATAACCGGAGGAGAGAAAGAAACGTTTCGTAAGGAACCGACGCCGTGGATCGAAGGGGGTCAGTTTTTCGGCAACTGTAGCGTGAAAACGGGCGAAGCCGCGGCGAATCGTCGCCAGTCACGCCCAGATACTATATTCGCTTTTGTATTCAATCCCTCCGTCGCCCCTCGGCAATTTCGTTTACGTGGACCAATGGCTCACAATGGGGGTCTCACAAAGGGATGATCGGGTCCCCGCCAATAAACTGGGGGTTACAGGGGAAATCGGACTCGTGCACCGGATTCTATCGCGAGGATGAGTGGGTCAACCGATAAATGGCATACACTGACGACGACACCGGCGTCGCCTGGCATCGTTCCTCTCGGCGAGAATCAAATCTACGCTGTCTCGGGGAAAAAAAAAGGAATAGGAAAAAAAATGGTCGAAAACGAGAGAATTCGAGCTAACCCCCGCGTGTTCCCGATCGTTATTCCATCGACGGATATTCCTGCATGGGTTAGCCTGTTCCCGTTTTCTCTCTCCGTGCCACTGTCCCCGCCAAGACACCGAAGATCCACCCGCGTAGCGCATCGATAGATAAAGACACTCTTCTCCCTTAGATCGAAACGAAGCCATTGAATTCTCCTGGTGCTGCAACTTCTCTTGATCCAAGTATTCGCCAGTGGAATAGAGATGCCTTTGCATTCAAAGTGTCGAGGTTCTTTTGTACCAGATTCCGAAGCTGCAGGTTCTACGAATTCTGAGTAGTCATTTTCTATAGCCACGCTTTTCTCTCAGAAAATAGTTTAAGTGGCGGGAAATGTGGCGTGGGAGGTGAATCTGGCGTGGTCGATCAATATTGTAGAACTTTCCTTCACAGAGTTGCTTAGAATTGCCAGTGTCTAGCGTGATATATGTAGTTGAGTTTCTGCGCCGACGAAGGAGCATACATTGATCTCTAGTTTGATGTAGAGAGAAGCATTGTAGACTAGTGATGAGCAACCTTTAGCTCGTAGTGGGCCAAAAGTGGAAACGTAATACTCCACACGGGTCACAATGTTAAATACTTAATTATACTAATCTAAGAATTCTAATTTATGGGGTGAATTTGTTATTTCTGACATAGATTTACAATTGAAGCAATTGCGGGCCGCAGGTCAGTGGTTGGGGAGCCAACTGCGGCTCGCGGACCGCGAGTTCCTCATCACTGTTGTGGACAAATAATACCTTTGCTCACGCACACACTTTGTATATTGCAACACAATATTAATATCTCGGTTCAATCAACTTGATAGCTGTTGTTTTGCTGCCATAAAACACTAAATTGATTAATGTACATAAAAGATATCAGTATACCACCCAACGAATACCCTCAAAACAATGATAAACTTCACCTCGTGAAGAGTAATCGTATTTTCACAAGTATAATTGCGTTATGTAAGGCTATTAAATACGAATACTTTCGTTTAATGCTTTCATATCTGTTGCTAGAGAGAGGATATCCGTTACTGGGTCGGTTTAAAAAATGGTGCACGTCGCCGAGAAGATATGTTCGTCTTGCAACGCGTAGTAGTACTCGTGGGTAAAGGCAATACGGTTCCTGGCGGAGCAATACAAGGGGCAAGTAGCGGGGTAAGTAGTATAACGTGTTCGTGTAACACTTGAATAACGACGGCTCACGGATGGAGTTTCACGTTGAGCGACCCTATATAGTTTCGCCCTTTGCGATTCGCAGGACCGTTTAAGCCATTCCAGTAGTTTTAACACGACGAAAGGACGGCCTGATTGGTCCTAGGCAGTTCCCCGAGGTCGCCCTACATTTCTCATTCGCAGGCACCCTGAAACACTTTCGGGGTTCTTCGCCTACTATGAATTTACAATGAGAGATCCCCCGTTGCCGTTAGACCTTCTTTTTTTTTACACTAGATTTCAGAGAAACTTTCGCCGTCGTCGAGTGGGCGTCTCTCGCGACCTTGCAATATATTATCCAAAGCTAAACAATTCGCCAAAGTACGTTTATGCGAGATCCACGAAGAATTGTAGACTTCTCTGTGTCTCTGCCTGCCGAACGATTCCCGCATCAATAATGCTGGTGGATATATTGTAAAAATCATACAGCAGAAAATCTCGGAGAAAAGGTAACCCACAACGACGACCTTATAGAGTCGTTCCCATATTTTTAACACGTGCAAAAATTCGTTCCATGCCCGTTTTTTGACTCCTTTCCCCCCGGCGTTCAGTTCGCCACACTCTGGGGTACTGTTGGGGTTACTTCGGAGCCCACCATGGAACCAAATGGAAAGCGACCCCCGACGAGGCACCCCTCTCTCGGCCATTAGATGTTTTTACAATGAATCCCTATTTACTGGCCTGTCAATGCGATATTTATGTTACCCGATATTGCGTCGTCGAGCGAGTAATTGAAATTTCCCTGGCGAGAAAGAGCGTCCTTCGATCTCGGCCAGCCATTTGGCCCGGCTGAGTCAGCCGTGCCCGGTCCTTCGCACGTGAAACGGTACTTGTTCGATCATCGCCGAGCAGTGTGTGACACGACGGCCGACCGGCAATCCATGCCGCCGCCGGATCGTGCCCGATTTTCAACCGATACACCTTTTATTCTCCCATCGTATCTCTCCCGGCGAAATTTCTCCCCACGAACACGTGCGCGATATGTGTACGCGTCCTCCAGAGAACCGTTGCAACTCCTTTTTATCCGGAAGAGCGAAGGCAGGAATATCGATGAAGAACGTAAGGTAAGCGGAAGCAGCCGCTATACGTGGCAGACAATTCCCGCGCCCGAAGGTTGCATGGATTTATTGTTAATTTCCCTCGATGCGAACGGCCATCTTCTCCCATATCGGCTAGGAACGAGCTACCGATTATCCTTCCACTTTTTGTCCCGGGGTAAGAGTTAGCGAGCTCTTGTTTACGAGCCGCGTATATTTAATACAATATATTTGGAGTAACGTTACATAAAACATCAGCGATCGCGTTATTTGCGCGAAGCCATAAAATACGCCCCTGACAAGCGTTTCAACGGGCGAAGCGTCGCCGCCGGTCATTTGCAATTATAATATTTACGATTTTTCACCACCTCCCACTGCCCCTGCGGGGGTAACTTTACGATCACGTTACTCGCAACGGTTACGTTAATTAACAGAAGAATCGTCCTTCCTCCGTTACGCCGGCGCCTGGACGCATTGCGCCATTGTAAATGGCGATATTAATTAACGCAGAAGCGATTTTTTAGATACCCCTTGTTTTCGCGAGTGCCGGTTTTACGTTCTTGAATTATAGCACGAACCTCGTTTACGCGTGGAGCATGCAAGGCAGTTTGCATCCACTATCCACTGCGTGGGAAGTAACCCCCTGCGTGCACAGTAGCCGGGGAACTTTTAAATTCAACCGTAGGATCGATTCGTTAAAATAAAACTTCCAGTTTGACAATGTTGGTTAATTTTATGGAGATAGCAATAATTTCTTTACCGCACGGGGTTGCTCTGACACTCCGCGATATTCCTGGCAGAAATGTGAAACACTTTCATGGACCGCTAAGACTGGCAGGCTATCAGGTTGTCATGAAAAATGTATTATTTCGTTTCAGGAAAGATTTCGCTTTGATTTATGGTTTCATCGGAGCGAACTAAATGAAAAATGAAACTGCACAAAGATGCAACGGCTGGATTTTATATCAACTTATTGAAGCATCGAGGAATGTTGCATTTCTGCGTACAAAGCGATCGCTCCGTACCTACATACGCCGTTGACTATTTAATCAAGAATTCATGCTACGCTCGTGTGTTTCCGCATTCAGCGAAACATATCGTAGAGATATCTAGTTCAGATGTGTAGTACGCTTGCGCTCGTTCGATATTTCTTTTTCCCGACCGAAATGGTGACAGACGCAGTTAACAGTAGGTAAATATGTAACGAACAAATTTGAAGCGGCCTCTCAAACTGCATAGAACCGTCCATTGGTCGTCGTCCATATTGTTAAATTGCAATGGCCACGAAATAATTGCAATATTTTTTAATCAATTAGTATGTAACGCTGTTCTCGTTGGAATGGATGCTGGGCGTTTCCCCTCTTCCGAAGCCGATTTTTGTTACGATATTCGTCATTGGGTTGTTAACGTGCAGTTTTTTTCTCGTCAGCTGGCCACGCGAATTGCGCTTCGCAGACCATGATGCCCGTGTAAACAAGAAATGCGCGTAATTCCCCGGCATCGTATCGGGAAACGTTGTTGCGGTCGATGTATCGTAATACGTGCTCTCCCACATATTGCAGCTGTGACACGTTTCACAGATAATGCCCCAGAAATATTTCTACCACAGGAGAGATTCCGTTTTTACATTAATCCCGCCTGTTACGGAGCTTGTAACGCGGTAGGCGGACGCAGATAGCAGAAACGTAGAAATTTATTAACCTTGTATCGTGCGTTAAGTGGATCTTTCCAAGTTACACGGCAATCCTTTCGTTTATAAGAGGCAGGTTCCATAAAACACAATGGTACCACCGAGGGTATCCTCTTCTCAAGTTCGACCCCCTCGGCGAACGAAATGCCTGAGTTACGATTGATAATCGTACGAGGCAAGCCACCGGTGTCGTATTAAAAAACGGGACAGATCTGTTGTTCGAATTCGTAAAAAGGGAAGAAGGTGTGCTCCCTTATCTTTTCACTTGGAAATCCTGGCAACGCTCGACGCACAGGACCATCACGTAAATTCTCCCCGTTCCCCCGGGGGACCATATTCGAATCGGCTAATAAAATTAAAGGCGAGTCCGATCGGCTCTCTTCTACGGCGGTTTGGCGTAAGTCGAAGTTAGGGGGACGCCCACGGGCGCGTCGGATAAAAGGCTGAGAACACGCGGACGTGAAATATAATATTCAGCCGAAGGGAGTGGCAGGGTGGAGGGTGAGCTTGTTCAAGATCATGTAATGCAATCTGGGTGTAAATCGCTGGGAGTGTGCTGCGAAATGCGAATAGCTGCTTGCCGGTGCAGTTCACGTATGTAGAGCAAGTGGCAGCATTCCAAATCTCGCCACTTGGCGGGATAAACATTTCCGCCAGGACAACCGCTTCCACCCGGTTATGGATGCTTGGCAAGGCCCCTAAGACTCGTATGACGTTTGCGCTCATCTTATTATCCTAATAAGGATTAGCGGACACAATCATTGCCGTCGCGGCGTCACAGGCGGGGGGTGCGGGCGAGCCTTTGATTCGCCTATACGGAGACAGACCGCCGGAGGATTAGCGGAATGAATTATGCTTATGGCAATTACTGCGAATACGGAGGAACGCTTTAATGTAATAAATCCTGAGCGATTTCTAGAACGAATTCAGCCATATGCTGACCTGCGAAAAGGACCTTATTTGCTTTTGCAGAAGGAATTATCCGACTGCGAAGTTTATGGGTTTATATACGAGCCAGGAATCTTTCAGTACAGAAGCTTTGAGCTAAACGAGCCTTCTGTACAGAAATGACTATTTTCAGAAACTATTTTGTCTATCATTGATCATTTTATCTGAGAGTATGTGGACCTGCGTTGATAACGCTCGCCAATTCAGAAAGCCAATGGATGAAAGGTTAGAGGAAATTAAAGACGGGAGGTCCTTAATGGGCCCAGTAACCCCGTCAGAGTACACTTATTTAATATGCACCGTCAGAAAATGTTTTAAACCAACGAATAAACTTGCACAAATTTTTCATCCCTCTCCGCCTCTACATTTTCCTCTCTGCTACCAGTCTTGTGAACTTTTTCCCCCCTTATCCCTACCCGCCACTCAACTCGATCATGAAACTTTGTAATAAGGATATACGCAAATATTTTCGAACTTACAAGTAGTTGGAGGCACGATGCTAGTCGTCGAGTGTGCAGGTTGGCGAGGGGGATGGACGGTCGAGGAAAGCCCAGCACTGAATGTTTCGCGGCACTAATCGCGTAAAGTGGCTGTAATCGGCAAACTTTTTGAACGATGCCCGGGTCCTTCACTGCTCGAACGACAGGACAAACGTGGGAACGCCCACGTTCGCGCGACTAATGGAATTATACGGCAGCCCTGTCGATGGAGCAGCAACTCTGACGGACTTAGGGGACCAGCCCGCGTTTGTCAAATCCTATCGGTGAAAGTTCCTGATGGGTTTCATGGAAATGTCGATTCCTTGTTACAATGACTCGTGGCCTTGCATTCTGCGACACCACGATTATATAGGCACGTATCCGCGAATTGGCGGATAAAAAGTCGAAAGTGCTTGAAACTTACCATCTTCTAAAGTTCCTCGGAACTGATTACGGTTCTTCTATCTGAACTGTGCCATTATTCTTCGTTACATACGTATATCGTGGCACGTCGACTCAACCATGTCGGATGTTTCGGTGGATTTCGATTCGCAGATGTGAAATTCAACTGGTCGGATTTTCTGTTGCGCGTTGCGCGTGGCATTTCGATTAGACTTACTCGTGAAGCTAATGGAGCGCTGGCTTACCTGATGGAGAACCTCTAACCTATCTAATAGCACGTAGATTGCATGCGGATAAATTCAATCGGCGACGGCTTCTGATAGGTTTAATCGAAATCCGTCTTCGTGATGTACCACTGCGTCCCGGTGATTCGAGCTTCACCGAACCGAGCCGCACGCGGCAAACTCGCGAGTCGCCGAGATGAACGTAAGCAACGCGCGGCGAATGAATACGAGGAATGTCAACAGGCGATAACTTACGCCGTGGTTCACACTTCGGCCGGGAAATTACAGAAGAACTTGTGAAAGGAAAGTTGGTGAACGCCGGCGATACAACGCCACCAGGCTATCGCGCTGTTTTTATTACACGAACGTTCTAAAATTCACGCTTCCCTAACGAACAACGATCGCCACTTAAGAGAGGACATTATCTCGAGGAAGCGCCCCACGTTTCACCGTAATACGGCGTTAAAGTAACGATGCGATGTCCGAGAAGAAAAAAAAAAACGTGGGGCCGTTCTAATGGGCAGCGGGTAAGGGTGAAGAAGGGGGAGGAAGAAAGACGGACAGAACGCGGCGACTACCCTGCGCGGTAGGCTGGCAAGAGTGCCGTTACACGAAGCAATCCTCCGTGTTTCTCACCCTCGAAGAGTCATTTCGGTCGAGCGGGGAGATGTTGACGAGAGGACCGGGGGCCGTCGGAGCATCGACGAGGGAAGAATAGAGAAAGACATCGCGTAGGATGGGCTACGGCTACGCGAACGACTGGGCAGACCAGCGTGGCTGCCAGCCGTGGAGGCAAACGTGTTCATCTTCGTTCAACTGCCTGCCCGTAGTAATTACGCTTTCACGTCGTGCGACCCTGAGTCCCTGTGCGCGCCTTGCGCTGCCATGGAACCTCGAAGGTCTCATTTCGGCGACACAGCGTGGCGCTTTTTGTAAAACGAGATGGCAACATGGATGAGCGCTTTGCCAATGGAACTCGGGCTTAAAATATAGAAACTGATGAATATCAATGGTTTCCGAATAACAGAACGTCCCAAATTGAAACCTGTGAAATCAGATTTATAATTGTAAAGTCTCTGAATGGATAATCGAGAGGTATTCTTATTAATTACCATTTGCTGCTAAGTAGTGTTTTGCATTATAACGTAGACAGCGCCGAAAGTTGATCGTACCTTCTCCCCCATCAGGCACTACGACGACAGACTAAATGACAAGGCAAAAAAATGGCCCAATTTATTGTAAACGCCCTGAACGGGGCAGTCGTGAAATAGGTTTCAAAAGTTTCGAAGACACACTCGTTAAGTTCTACCTGGCGGACAAAACGTAGCCCGGTTTCTGGATCCTCGGCCTGGTGGCAGAAAAACCGGAAGGATGAACCGAGACGGGCGAGGGCCGCAAGAAATTCAACGTCTTGCCGCTGTCTCGTGAAAGCGTCCGCGGTGAAAACTCCGTAATTGTGTTTCTGTATGGTTGCCACGGTACGAGACGTACCGGGTCGTTAAGGTGCTCGGTTTTTTTTCTCGCCCTTCCATCCGACGAGGCTTAGTCGCCGAGCATGATCGATGAGCGCGCGAAGGTGCTCCAGGGACTCGACGAAATTCGTGTACGCAAGTTGGGGCGGCGTAATGAATTGATAGAGTGTCTTGAATCGATGCGTGCACCCGTAAGGTGTGATTAATAAATAGAAAAATTCTACGTGCCTCGGGGTAGCGCGGGAAAGATACCGCGGGGATGTTGATAAATTACTGTTGCTTCGGGGCTGAAACATTGGGGTTGTAGAAAGAAAATAGAAATCTTCGACGAGAACGCCGGATTGCACATTTATTTCAGGAATCTCGGCAAGATATGATGCAAGAATTATCGAGGCGCGCGCCGAAGTACGTGGGAGTGGTGAAGGTAACCGAACGAGTGGGAAGGCATGAATGACTGCACGGTGATTGTGGGAAAAGTGGGGTGTTTGCGCACGCTGCGAGAGAATGAATGGAGAAGCATAATGCGCGGCATTGAAAGCGATGCAGAAATATTCAAATTGGCGACTTTTCCATCAGTCGCTTGGCATCTTGCAACCACTTTGGTAATCTCGTAAATAATATTAACGCGAAGTCTCCACAAGGCGCCACACGCGCAATAAAACCATTTCCCCCGCAAACGAGTTCATTATACGCGGTGGAGTACTCAACGAACCACGTCGATTAAGTTATAATAATAAAGCCGTGGTAGGATGATCACGCGTCTTCGTGCACGCGTATTCTTCGACGCGATAAAACGAAATTCCTCGTGTATTATTATATGCAAGACCAGGCGACGCGTCATCCTAACCGGTTGCATCGATACCTATTTGTGGCTCATGAAAATCCTTAAGCCCCGTAAATCATGCGCTGTGGAACAGATATAAATTACGATTGTTACGAGTTTTACGAGGTCTGACAGCGCCTTCGTAATCCGACTGTCGTGCCGTAAAAGCGAAAGTAGGGAATCGCAATAGGTAGAGACTTTACGATCGCTCGATCACTAGCGTTACGTGTGCGTAGGACTCAAGGGCAGGCCCATCGAAAGGGAAAGAAGGAAGGAAGGAAGGAAGGAAGGAAGGAAGGAAGGAAGGAAGGAAGGAAGGACTGTAATTTCCGTTTGCAAAGCCGTACCACTGTGCCCCACACCATAAACAGATGAATTCCACGGGATTATTTTAGTGGCAATATATCATTCGCAATTTATTCCTAATGCCCGAACAGTGAAACGTTCATTGCCGTTCCAAATGGGATTTTCGAGTTTCCTCAAAGTCTTCAAAATATTTTGCCCCGTGACTAAACTGAGCCTCCAGCAGTGGGATGATTTACTGCGGGGTGATTTACCCACCGAAGGGTCGTTAGCTCTGTAATTTTCTACCCTAATGGTGCATAATATTTTTCAATTGTGAAGCTCGAGGACCGAAACGTTGCGGACTTTGTACACGTGTGTGCTTTAATTGACAACAGATCACTGTTATTATTATTATTTATTTTAATTCTTGCAGCATGAAAACTGGAACGGCACAAAGCAAATGGATTATATTGGACCTACCATTATGATTAGGTACGTGAATGAAATAGCGCAGTATCCCTATGATGCACCGAATTAAATTGTTACGATTCAATTAAAAATTGATTACAACGGGCCGTGCACATTTGAACGATGGCTTCTATCTCACTATATTACTAATTTCGTTCTGTTAGCGCCAGGGAATCAAATGGAATTTATAATTACAGAATCATTTCGCCGGTTAATGGTATCGATCTTTTAAGGAATTAAATACGTAAAATCATTATAATGTGCTCTATAATTGTACAACGTATCAAATGTTAATAATTCGGCGAATATGAATTCGACGGATATATAATATATTGTCTTTTACGTAGCAATTCATTTTCGAGATCCAAGACTAAGTAGCCATAACGCGACCGGGCAGGAATTTAATCCTCGGCTACTAAGGGCTAAGGGTTCAAGAGAGAATGGACTTTCATTAAAAAATCAAATTTTCAAGAGGGACTACGTTTAACCTAGAGGGAAGGAGGAGGGGGCGGGGGGTAGAATTAAATTTCACGTGCCTCCTTTTCTGCTCGTGGAAGCATGAAACTTGGTTCGTTCAAGAGATACCTAAAGCGGACAGCGAATGACATTCTGTCGGGAAGAGTACCTACACGAGTATGCACATAGTTCGTGAGCTAAACAACGGTGACTACTTTTATACGATCCACCTACCGCTCGATGTATGCCACTGTACTCGTACCAAAAACTTTTTTCCCACCGTCGTGGACGTAGAAAGTGTTCATATTCCGAGTTTACTCGCACGGGGATGGCTTGTCCCGGAGCAAACGGATCTACGTAGGTATACAAGCGTTTAATTGACTGGCTCGTGTGATGCGAGCGTCATGATGAAGATTAGCGAAAGCTCACAGAGCATGCGGACTAAACCATGCCGATTCGCGCATGGAGTTTATACGCTCGCCGTGGGCTACATTCCGAATTGGATGATCGTCGGAATGTCAGCTGAAACGCACAATTAAATTCACTGATGATTCGCATTTAGTGCCTACGATGCAAGACAAAAAGAAGTTACTTGCAACACGATAGTCGAAAGTGAACGAGCTACGGATTAAGGTGGGAATTAAGTATCGCGGTGGATGAGAGTTCATTTGCGCCGTGAACGTAGCAATCCTTCGCGAAGTGGCCCCCAGGGATGTAATTATATTCGTCTTTGGGAACATTAAAAGTATATATTCCACGGAAAACTGTTCGGTTACCCAAGTATATACTAAATGTTTTCTACTGTTCTTGTTTATGCTGACAGCGGTGTCGTTATCAACCGTTCGGTTCCAGAACCGCAGTGGCGGTACAGCGAACAGTTGCTGAAGAGTTAGAGAGGAGCAGGTACATATTGGCAGATATCGGAAACATGTATATAAAGTTTTCAATTCATAACACATCACGAATTTAATTCCAAAAGCTAATGCGAGAGAGATATACAGAGAAAATGTGACGCGTTCCACGCAATGCACGCGATTTGCATCGATGTATTATTCAAGTTTTTGGAATTTTTTACAGTAGAGAAATGTTACCTTCATCTCTGGTCGCTTTGCGTAAATGCATTGAAAGCGGCGGGACGCTTGGATGCGCTCTACGCTGAATCTGCCACAGGGGCACAGGTTTTATTCAACTTGGGGAAGAATTCATAAAACCTTTTTCTCAAATTCGCACTTCCATACGCAGTCTACCACAAAAATTTAATTATCGGGCTGGACGGAGGAAGCATCGTCGCTTTCGCGCTCACCTACAGTCTTTAAATATACATAGGTATACACACGCAGTCGAAATATTTTACTCTGTATTTCCTTTTTTTCCCAATTTTCGGGATCGAAGTTTTGCAAGTTTCAGTAAATCTCTCTGTGCGGATTGTTTCGCCTTTGGTCATACAGCGTTTGATGAAACGCAAAGATTTTGAATTGCACGTTTGTGTCAAAGAAGCTTAACGATGGGTGTACCATTAACATAGGATCAGTCCGGGATAGTTCGACGACCGGGAGAGACTGACCAGTGTTGATATTTTATAACTGGAGCACGATAGGGCTCTGTGTGTCATTGAAACAAAACAAATGAATCAGCTTGTTGTTGATCTCGCACTGACAATTGTTACAAAACCGTATTTAAATTATAAGTTACGCTTAAGACTTTATGCAAATCTGAAAGCTTTTTGATTCAGTTACGGTGTTAGTGGTATTTGAAAAACAGGTGAGTTTATTTACAATATTTCGATATTGGAGGATATAATATCCATAAAAATATAAGTACGATCATAATAATTCGCAGGTATTCGCTTTAACTTTATATTGAGAAATTGGTCACTCCCGTGACAAAAGTAGTTTTCAATTCAGAAGAAGACAAATGTGAACAAACACGAAATACAATTAGAACAATCTTCAGATTCTGGGAGCGAAAGTCCAATTTTACAAGAAACTCAAGTGATATGTCATTAGAAGAGTGGGACGAAAACGAATATAATTAAACATAGCAATTAATTTCCCCATTTATTATACTTTTTGTAAGTTACACTTTTGGTTATTTTTCAAGATAGGTTTCGCCCATAGAGGGTGGACACTCTAACCCGGACAGTTGGAATATCAGAGCCCGGTCAGTTTCAAAGTCAATGTTTCTGTTTGAAAAAGAAAACAAATATTTTAATTTATCGCAAAGTATAATTTATGTATACTCTAAATTACTTGGGCAATGCTTTAATTTGCCCACAACAACAAAAATCTGAAAACCAACAATCCAGGACTTATTCTATTTATGTAGGTGTACCATAAATACTTGTGTTCACCTGAAATTTGGGGGAAGGAAAAATTTTATATCACGATGCAGGGATTTACCACGTCGGTACATACAAACTGTAACACGATTTTGAAACACTTTAATTTTTTTGCAGACGAGTCATTCCATTTCGAACAGTCGAGTAACGTGTCCCTTCGACTCGATTGTTTTGAAATGATAATTCTATCACCCTCTATCAATTTTACACAAAACGAAGCGATTTTGAGGGTTCTTTCAATTTTCGATCCCGACCATACCGCTATGTAAGCCGCCTTATCCTTGAAAGGGCCATCGCGCTGCTCTCAAACACGAAGGGTCAAAACACTTTCGTGCACTTGCTCGCGAGAAAATCCTTCCTCCGCGAGTATGATAAAAAGCTCCCCTACCAGTGTGTTCCGGTTCTTCGTCCTCGTTTCCCTCCTTCTCTTCCCCCTTTCGTTCTCTGATCCTAGAAGAATGGAAGGACTCGAAGTGGCGAGCATGTGCCCCGGGATTGACCGAGGCACTTCGCTGCTCCTCCTTCAAAGCGGTCGGATCGAGTCGAGTCGAGTTGACTCGCATTGACTGCGAGGGTGTACCAGCGCCAAAATATTTCTGAAGGGACGGAATAGAATCCGGAAAGTCCTTAGAAAGTGGACCCCGAAGTCAGGCAATGTCGAGGAAAAGCGAGAACGCGAAGTGGAACGCGGGAAAAGAGAGAAGCAAGGGAGAAAACAAAAGTAAGGGGAAACCGAAGAAGAAAGAAGTGTTCAGAAAGGATTGCATGACTCATGTACACAGGGTGTTTCAAAACTGTAGTAAGTACGATCAGAGGAAAAGTAGAAATAATAATATGAAAACCAATACCAAAAAAAACGAGTTCGCTTACCCAGTTAAGTTTGCAACTTTAGCACTGAATTGGCTGGCAAAGAGCTGGTAAAAACCAAAGGTAGAAATCAACTCCACTGGAAGCAAGAATAATCGCCCATCTGCTTTGCGCTTGTATTTCCGAAACACACTGTATGCCGAAGAAACGGGTGGTCGTTGGTCTCGTACGTGAAGGGTCGGCGTTAGGCAGTTGGAACGTGCATAGCGAGGAAAAGGATAAACGGGGAGAGCCGAGAGCGAGAGAGAGAGAAAAAGAAATGAAGCGTGGTAGGGTAAGGGCAAAAGGACGACGAGGGGGATGAGGGTGCGAGGAGAAAGAGAGGGACAAACGGAGCAAGAGAGAGCGCTGGTCGAGGGGTTGGTGTGCCTAGGGTCGCGCGAGAAGAGAACGCAGAGTGGGGAGATTCCCTAGCAGAAACCAGTCGAGTCCCGGCCTCAGGTCGCGACGGGTGTTCAGTTCACAGGCGAGAGCCGTACCGTGCGGTTGGCTTGCGTGCTTCGTGCCGTATTCTGTAGTCGCGTCGGACTCGATCATCAAACAGTACAGCTCGAGGACGTCAGTGTGAACCCGTGCTCGCTAGCGGCGTGTCAATTCTGACTGAGCGAATTCTGCCATTCACGTGGCAGTGAATATTGGAGTTAGACCGTGTTACGTACCCATCCTCCTCTCCCCCGTCACAACTTAACGTTACTTGCCTGCGACGAGACCGTGGCGCGCGAGTTCCGAGTGCGGCCTGCGTCTCTCTATAAACAAACATCGAGAATCGCACGGTGACACGGTGCGCGAAAGCATCGCGCTCGAACGTGTACTCGCCATCGGACGGTAGCGCGGTTCGCGTGGCGTAAACAAACGGAGCGCGGAGGTTTCCTTGGAACCGGCGGTGGCGGTAGAAACTCTGTCCTCGATTTCGGGAGTGCAAACGTTTGCCTTGCCTCTTATTCGCCGTGGCTGTCGCTGCTGGTGTCGCTGGTGGACGGTGGAATCGGAGGAACGCTTGGTGCAAAAACTTGGGAGACCACGCTCGTACGATTCGTCGACTCTGGGCCGTGATTCGTAGTGAGTGAGAGTGACACGCTTAGTGCGCGGACGGGCGAAAAGTGTTACGAGATAGATTTACCTTCTTCCCGACACTGGCAAGATACCTCGTTAAGATAAGATTCTTCGTGGCACTTGTCCTATCCCTGGTCGAGGAGCTTCACAACTATTAAAAACCGGCGGCAACTTCACGGCACTCACCCTACACCGAGTGGTAAGTACTATCTCTGTCATCCCATCGCTCTCCTCTAGCCTTCTTTACACGCTTTTTGTGCGCGGAATCGCGAACCCAGGCGCACTTGCGCTTAACTCCAACCGACCGCCGCGACAGGGATAAGATCCTACGTTTCGAGGAGTTGAAGAGATCCTACAGTGGAATCTCTTTGACGACATCGACGTCCCTCGGTCGAGTACGCGGTTCAAGGGAAAGGAAACGGGGACGATCTGTCTACGTGATACCTGTCAAATCAATTGCTCGATCGTTTCACGTAGATCAGCGAAAGATAGATCAGCCTATTAACTCAAATTTTTTTGTCCAATTCACTTATTCGCGTTTGATATCTAGGTCATCGATATTCAACCATGAAATGGTGGTCATTTTACACGGGGCTACGAACATATTTGTTTTCATTGTATTTCACTTTGCACATCTTTACGTTCGCACGATCGTCCGGAGAGCTTTTCACACATTTGCGCTGCTCCAGAATTCTAGCACGATATTCTTCATCGAGTCGATGAAGAAGATATTTGTTAGAATGACAACAGAATGTGTTAATCATCTGTTTTACTGTGAGGGACATGTTATACTATTCAGATCCTTGATTCCCTTGTCATTTTATTAGATTTGTACGATGATCTTTCGTTTCGTTGAAATAGTAAACATGCAGATAGTCTGCCCTCCATATTCCCTTTTATCTAGGCTCTTTGATGCCTCTTTGCCTAGTATTTCGGCCGGATGCTGTCTCCTGCAACGCGGAAACAGCGTTTGCGCGCCAAAATGATTACATGCACTCAAAAAAATCGCTTTACCGAGTGCATGCAATCGAATTACGAGTTTTCAAGTTACCGTGTCCTAGCAGTTTTTTCCTCGGCCGTTTGCCCTCGAAAAGCGATCGTTGCGGTTTATTACGGAAATAGTGTGAGCCGGGGCTATTCATACGGTTGGTAGACGAATGCCGCCATGCGAATATCAAGAAATCGATCACTTATTTCGTCGTGCTGTTGCGTGATGTTTTATCGGTTTACACGTTCAATATTATTTGCCTTTATCGCCGGTGGATCGCTTTAGGGCAATTGTGTAGGTACACGTTCTCGTAGGTGAACGACGTTTTCGCGTTTTCAAGAGATTAGCGGTGGATAAATAGGGGGAATCGCGTGTAGCTGTAATTAGACGAGGGAAACGATGGATTTTGCTCGTTAGGGAGTAGGAGAACGGATAGGAATCACGTTGATCGTAAATTTTTTGCTGCTTCTGACCCGTTTACATACTGTGCCGCGTATTTCCATTTCAAAATTTTCAATTGTTCGGGAAGCGACTTGCTCTTTCGCGACTGTTTCCGAGAGTTTCTGCTCCTAGAAATTCCCTATTCACGAGTCGAGTGCTTAATCTGCGTATCCTGCTTTCGGCTGCGTACGCAATATGTATGCCGAACGCCCCCAATATTCACCGGCCGTTTGCAATTCGAATTTTCACAATCAAGCCACTCTCCTGAGGAAAAGTGAGCCCGCGAATGTTTATCTTGATACCAGTGGAAAATACTCGTCGTTCGGCCGACTGTGAAACACCAACGAGGCCGGAACGAAATTTCGGCGCTCTACGAGGGCAGGAGAACTTTTTAAAAACACACACGGCCATTGGACGTCATTGGATTCCAATTTCCACGTACGAATTTTTCAATGGCGTATTTAGAGTTGGTGAAATGCAGCTCGCGATTTCTGTTTATGAAAAACACGGGGGATAGATAGAAAATTGCAGGAATATAAAATATTCATGTGTACACAGCGCGTTTTGATTAAATCTCATTGAACCTTCGAGATTATCCGCGACACTGCCCATAATAATTAAAATTTTATTGTGAGTGGTGTTGAACCGTTCCACGTGTCAGCTTTGCCTATGACTAATTGATACGTCTAAATTGGAGAAAAGTATGATTCATTTAAAAAGAAATGCAGGGAGCGTATCTCAGATACGATAGCACCTACAATGACTCATGGGTTGTTCAAATGATCATTCATCCAGGTTATATATGTAGTCCTCTTCCTCGTATTACAGTTGCGCACATTGGATGATAGGTTTGTTTGCGAAGGTACAATTATGTGATAGAGTATAATGAAACGTAGTGGAAGGAATAAAATAAAAAATAAAACTGTAGGTACCTACTTTTTACAATTGAAGAGTCCTTGTAGAATACACTGTAAATGCCAAAAATCAAATTCTATACTACAGTATTACCATTGGCAAGTAGAAGATT
The DNA here is from genome assembly GCA_944738655.2 of Andrena hattorfiana. Taxonomy (NCBI): domain Eukaryota; kingdom Metazoa; phylum Arthropoda; class Insecta; order Hymenoptera; family Andrenidae; genus Andrena; species Andrena hattorfiana. The sequence goes on along the minus strand of OX122889.2, from coordinate 18,931,644 downwards.
TTCCGATAAAAATTTATTTTCTTTTAATTTTGGCACTTACAGCGTTTTCTACAAGGGCTCTTCAATTAATTATTATATTGGACAACACGGGCCCAATACGCAGGTATCTCTTAGAAACGCAGCTTCGTTGTTTTCGAAAATTGAGATGTACATACTGTGTACGTCACGAGGTTTGCCCCTTGCACCGAGGACAACTGACCCAATTTCGCAGTGACCGGTCAAACGGTTCTTATGAAGCGCCCGAAGTATAATGGCACTGTCCAGCCTGCAAGACTGAGAATTTAAGAGCATTGTCGTGTAGCGCGGCCGAGTCGGAAATAAGAAAAGTTTGAATGAAACTCTTTGCACGGCATCCACGGCGGGAAAAGTCCTCTCCTTCCCCGCTTTTTCTCTCGTGCCCGCTCTCGTCTGGTCGCGATATCAGGGATGTCTGTAAATCTCGAGGCGAAACCATCTTCACGGTGTATCCGTGCCGAAGAAGGAATGATCGCGCGATGGCACGATAAAAAATATGGGGCGGAAATGATGAGAAATAAAAGCTCGACGAAGGTTCGTTTTTATGCTGTAATCTTGATGTTACGTGATACACGCCGCGGCTCGCATAAAAGCGAGATATATGCTTTATGAGGGAAATGAGATTTTTATTCGCGGGCTAGGCGAAAAAGGAGCACGAATGAATTTCTAAACGCGCCCGAAAACATTAATTTAAGCTCGGAGAAATTACGCTTATCCTGAGAGTTCTGAGCGCTACGCCAGCTTTCATTATTATTCCGTTTTTGTTACTGTTTAATTAATTCCCGATGGAGGATTTTAATGTTTGCTTCCACTCTTTCACGATAACTCACAATGAATCGATAGGTATTCCCGATGCTTTCATGCAGTTCAGTCTCGACGTTTCTTCATTTCTTTTAACGCAGTACGGAGGAAACGCTTCGATGTAAAACCTGCGCTGCGTTGGAGTACATTATGGTACGTAAAGCAGACGGGGTAATTTCAAAGAACGGATGATTGGATACCAATGCTTGCTCGAGGGATCGAGCGCTTATACCAGGTTTATTAAATGAAAGATAGAGAATCTGTTATTCTTGCAGACTGGCGAGAAGCCCTCCATTTATCCTGGCGAAACGTTTCGTCGACCTTCGCCCCTCTCTTTGCACCTACCCCGAAATTGTAGTAAATGTTTAAGCCCTTCAAAGGGCAAAGATCTGACGCAAAGTTCATTCGAATTCGTTTGCTGAAAATTTAGGAACAAGGGAAAGGTAAATCGCGTACAATCGCAAATATTATTTACTATTTGCACCGTATTATACTTCCACTCTATCTGTTGCACCAGAAGCTTTGTACGCTCTGAATGCACAGTGTTCTCAAAGTACATACTATCTCACTTTGACTTTTCAAACGCTATTGGATTTCTGCACAAACAGCTACACACGTGTCAAATATCTCTGTTCCTTATTTACCTACAAGGTCTCGTTAAAACCTGCACGCAAAGCTTCGCGTGACCCCGTTGTTAAATTTCGCCCGGTGACGGATCGAAATTCGGCCGTGTTCCATCGCTCGCGAGCTAAACAGCCGGTTCGGTTACAAATGGCTAGTTGCAAGGCGCTCACAACTGTGCTCCCCGAAGTCCGTCATAAGTCAGTCGAAACGAATCGGCCGGAGAAACGTATCTCGGAGGCGCGGGTCGTGCTGTGCGCGCGAATACGTGGCAAAAGTTAGCGTGTGACATCCTGCTACGTCACGCGTAAGCCCTAAAAGGGAAACGAGATCACGGAGGAAAAAGGAGGATCGCCGGTGTCGTCCTATCCCCGTGTTTCGATACGGGCGACGGTGTCAGCTAGTCGCGCGAGCAACGTCGGCGTCAGCGACATCAGCAGCAACAGCAGTTGGAAAGTTTCGGGGGCAGGGCGCAGCGAATTTCCATAAGTTGAGGGATGGCTTCTTCTTCGCCAAAGTGAGAAAAGATTGTCGCGAGGGGCAGAGCCCGACGGGCCACGGAGATGGTGCCCGCGGATAGCAGCGGCACAGCTATACATTACACGCTTGTCCTGCGCCAGGATCTCTACCGGCTATCTCCTTTAAGTTTCTCCGTGGAAGGTGTTCGTCTGGGCCGCGAGGCCGTTCGCGTCCTCGTCTCCTTCGCGTTTCCTTCCTTCCTTCCTACCCTTCGTTCTTTCTTTCCTGCGGCTGGCGGCAGACGAGCGCGTGCTCTCCGCTCGTCGCCTCCGCGAGGGAATCACGCGAGCACGACTCCCCGGGTGTTGCGTGCTTCTAGATGGCTACTGGGCGAACATAATCTCTCGCGGTGTAATTCGGCAGTTTTGGTGGAGCGGTCTCTGCTTTAGACGATGCCCATCGGACCACGGTGTTCTTCTTTGCTGCACTGTTCTAAGTAGACGCCTCTCTGCTCCAGAGTACTGTAGTGCAAGGAATATTGTCAGACTGTAAAGATAATAGGAGGTAACTGAGGATTTGAGAGTCCAGGCACGTGATCTGCATGCAATTTTTGAACGCCTAGGATAATTTATCATTTAGTTCTACCGTGGGAAAATCTTAATAGAGCTGGTTTAGGTGATTTGCATACCTATTAGGTTTTCAGCAGTGAAGGAAATAAAGTGCTCCTTGATTATGTTTCTCGCACTTCCTATATGTGAGGATAATGACGTCAAACACCTAGCTCGTGAGCTTCGAAGGACTCGAATTGTCAAGTCACAGTTTATATCGGAGTAACAGATAAGGCGATATCAGCCGTGTAGAACCGTTCTCGATGGATAGCCCGCTCACGCGAATTCACGTTTTGCGAGCCGCGCGATACGATCTCGTATATTCCCGCGTAGATCTCGTGTCTCGTATCGATCTAACTTATTTTAAGCTGCTGGTCAATTAAGGGGCTGGTGTTAACGCACAAACTGAGCGTAGGGTTTCTTTCCTTTGAACCTGAATTACGAGCTCCTCGATCCCCAATTTTTTTTCTCATAGAACGTACAAACGGGTACCGGCAAACGTAAAAGCACAATTATGAAAGCCTCATGGAAGATGATACTTCACGTGGGTAGGGCTGTTCGAGTGTACCCGTTGAGAATCGAATTCGGTGATGGAGGAGTCCCGTCGTGATCGCGACATATGTTAATTCTATAGCACAAGCACGTCCCTTCCTCATCCAGCACGCACCTCGCGCGACTCCCTTTCACTTTAGTCATCGAATCACGCGTTTTATCTGTTTCCGTTCATAGGTGCCGCTTGTGCGCGTGACGATGTTCCTCGTGTGGCCATACTTTGCGGTGCCACGGTGCGTGTCGAGCACACGTGTCCGTTCGCCCAGGTATCAACGCGTACGCGTTTAGTTACTTCTTCGTTTTCCACCTCCGGGGATTGCGGATTTTCAGCCTGATTAGAGTTAGGATGTAAAGCAATAGCGGCGCCGTGATTAACGCGCGCGTTGATATAATCAGCCGACAGAGCCTGCTAATTCTAACCGAGTGGAATCTCTGGTCTACTAGCCTGGAATCGACAGCCCGACGCGTGACACCCCGGTCCCCCAATTATTCTAATCCGAAGTAAACTTTGCTTCACTATTTCTCATTGAGTACACGTCCCCGTTAGTTCTATTACCCTAACTTCGCACTGTGAAAACGAACGAAAACCTCATGCATTCGACTTTGTGTTTCTTTATACGATTCCATTTGTACCACCGTAGTTTTTTTCTCCTTTCCTTGTTCCTCAGGGCGGTTCTATATAGTCGAGATACAATTAGTTGGTCGTTTAATTGGTCAGTTAATTGTACGAAGCTTGCTTCCTACGTTTACGCTATGCTAGCTTGCTCTTTTGCAGGATACGATATGGCCTTTTATTTAATTTCATATTTCTATAGCTTTTTCTGTGTTGAAAATATTCTCGACTGCGCTCGGCTGCGAAGTGGACGTGTGTATCAATTGTAGTACAGTAATCGTATCGATATCGAATGATTTTTAGTTAAATACATGTATCCATAACGTATCCATTCGTGTTCCCGCGTTTATCTGATTCCTTGCATATTCCAGGCCACTAGATATCTGGTGACAGGTAATCTACGGGAATGAAATAAAATTAATTGAGCTGTATCGATTGAGCCACGTACGAGCCAGAACTGCAAGGAACTCGGGATTATGCGTGAACTATGAACATGAACTAAAAGAAATTTAAACAAACTTAAAAGTGACTGCAAATAATAAAACTGCGCTAAAAAGTTAAAAATAATTTTGTTTCATATTTAATCTAAGACTCCCAATTTTTTATGTTTATGTATTTTTTTTATATCATTTGCAATGTGTAAATCTGGCGCTAACTTAAAAAAAATCAGAGTCGTAGATTAAATAAGGAACAAAATTATTTTTTACTTTTTAGTGCATTTTTATTTTTTTTTTTGAAGTCGGTTTTTTTAATTTCTTTATTTTTTATTTTTAGTTATTTAAGTTATGTAACTTCATTTATGTAAATAATGAAATCGGTTAGTGAAGCAGATTTCTTATTTTTGCAGTAACTTCGAAACTACTTAACCAATTTTGATAATTCTTTCTCCACGACTTAAGTTGATTGAAGTTAAACTAAATGCAGTAAGTTTCATGAAAATCGGTTCAGTAGTTACGGAGAAATTCGCGGAGGTACATAATACATACAAATATACGTACATGGTCAAAATTAGGTGAGTAGGTTGAGATAAGTAAATAAAGATTAACTAACAAATTGCCAACCCATTTGAACAATGTTACATACTTACATAATCACATGCACATCGAACGTAGAACTTCTTTCTTTTTGAAGCGGTGAATAAAATTAGTCTTGTCGTGGAATGTGGACTTGTATATACTAGGTACCGACATGCAGAACTTCTACCTAATATTCGAATAATTCGAATGTTGGATATTTCGCGTCTGCCATGAGTATGCGAAGGACAAAATTGAATCAACACTCTAACAGCAGATACTGCGTTGCGGTTTATTGTTTATTAAACTTAAGAAGTTCCTTTTGCTCATTAGGCCGAGTGGGCACCGATATTCTTTCTCTTGGCTCTCGTTGGAGTCATTCGTTCTTTGCAACTCGAGTGTAAAAGACATATTCCAACACCTCTCTTAATAAAAGTTTTTAATAGTACTTATAAAAGGATTGGCTTTATTAAATTCACCTATCCAACAACCAACATCGAATAATAATTTCGGATACGAATAATTTCTTCGAATATTCGAATACGAATAATTATTCAAATATTCGAATATTCGTTACAGCTGTTCTTCTACCTACAAACGGCAATACTCGCGATAAGAATGGAACCAGATACTGTAGATTTTCACTTTGCGCGAATGGCTATCGGCGTACATATCGACCTCGTTCGAATCAATCCCTTGTTCGCCAATGATATAAATATTACGGGGCAAAGTATCGGCACCCTTTGGAGCTCTCACGGAACGAATTCAAATGGAGTTGCGTAAGAAATTCACAGGAAAATACTGCCGCGTGACGAGTTATTGCTCAATCGCCGCAGGAAACATCGAAGCGGGCCATTTCCACTGGAAATATCGAAATACTTTCATTACACCACCGGGCATAGGCGTCAGAGTTACTCCGGCCGTGGAGGAAGGTTACATTAGAGCCACGCACACGCCCACGCCGCCTCTTATCGCGTCTCCCCCGTGGCGCGTGTTAATTGCCTTTAAATTCCAGCCGAGGCCGAAATAGGAATCGGTGTAATGACAGCTGGAAAGAATGCTAATGGAGAGAAAACGGAGTTCCACGGTGCTGTAGCCCGGCTGATCTGTAATTTCGTCATGGAAATGCCAAAGACACGGGCGGAGGAGAGCGCACCAGGGGAGGGGTGGGTGCGTTGGGATCAAGGCGCACTTACAAATTACGACGCAGCCGGGTCGCGATGGACAGAACCCGGTAATTTGGGAAGGGCGACGAGATTAAGCTGCGCTTCGAAAACCATGATTTCGTCGCGACAGGGGTACGCATTATCCGCGAGAATTGGGGGGGAATGGAGGTGGGGGCTGGCTCGACGACGAGAAGCATCGCTTTGACTTGCTAATTTTCATTCGGTCCCATGGGTCATTCCGTGTTTTCGCTTCCTGGGCACAATTATGGGCCACCATTCGTTCGCGATCGCCGTTGGCACGCCCCATCATGGTCCCTCGACGCTTTTTCTGGGGGAAACGGGGCCCGACACGCGCAAGAATCATTTTACTCGTATATGTGTCACGTTTAATATAGAAATACAGGCAGCTGGTCAATAAAGGAGACGTGCTTCCTAATGGGGATATCAACCTGTTCTGTTTCTGACACCGGACCAAAGGTCATATTCATCTGGAAAGGGTAACACGAGCTTTTAGATCGCTCAGCTTTCAATTCTCAGCCATCAACGTCTGACGTTTGGATGAGCTTTGCAAGAAAATGTTGCAAATTCGTGACACGGTAATTAATCGTGCTATTCTGTTTCGATAACTGTGGCAGGGTTAGACAAAAACCCCGCTGTCCCTTTTTGATTTGCTAATTCGAAATTGAAGTTGTACAACCTCATCTCCGCGGCGGTGGAAAAAAGAGCGCGCTTGCTTTTGTTCGGAGAGATTTCATCGACGGGAAACGTATTGTCTGGCCCGTTCCGTCACGCTTCGCTGGTGTCCATCGATTCAAGCTTTTGTCGCATGCCGAATCCTCGCGGTATGAACTAAAATGATTAATTGAATATTGGTATATCCGCGGCGCGGGGGAGCAATCGATCCCTGGCGTCGATGTAACACTCTCCATTTTTCGGTCGGACTAGCGGACAAAGCAGGAGGGAAAAAGGGAGGATGGGGTTGTGGTACCCAGTTGTGATCTATTTACCAGGATGTGCTTTTACTTAGTTTGTGTAGGTTCTTTTGTAAAATTGACCGTTTTGATCAATTTAGCCGTTTTAAGATGGATGCACAACTGAGCAGTCACCGTGTCCTAGAATCGATTTCTCAATCTAAAAGTACCTACGCTTTTAGTCACTTGTAAATTTAGCCCATTTCGTCAAAACGCCCAGCAGCTAAGTAGGAATAAAAGCCTCTGATTCTTTGCTGTATAGGAGAAATTAGTGCACCATGAAATACACGTACTTTTATACGGAGATCTCGTAAAGAGGAACGGAAATTGCATTTTTCGTATATAAAGGCTATGGAGAATTAATGAATGCGTCCAAATAGCATTCCCTTTTCGTGCTTCGAGCTGGTGCATGCATGCACGAAATGTTTATTCACGAGAAGCTGAAAAAGTCGCGGCATAAGTTGTCGCGTGTTGCCCGCTGGCATTTTCGCTCCGGAAATAGACGGTTTTATTAAACCGTCTGAATACTCTGACGATGATTTTTTCGAGGGGGCAGAAAGCGGAGCGTGTGTCCTGGGCGTGTAAACTATAAAGCCAACAGATCGACCGTGTCATCTGCGTTGGATGACAAACGCTACCGCTAAGAAATGCCCGAGTGGCTCCATATATCACGTAGATAATTATATTATGCCGGTTCTGGTGTGTATTTATAGTCGTGCCCCGTTGGTCGCAGCGTGCAGGACACCGAACGCTGGTGTCACCCTATCTGCTCCCATCCGGCTCCTCTACGTAGCGCATTGGGGAGATAACGGCGGCGGGGCGGCGCTAGGAACGGGTAAAATATTAAATTGTCCGTCATTTATACCCTTCATTCGACCGAGCATCGCCAGGAAACGCAGATGCATTCGTGGAGATAGTACTTTTTTCAGTGCAACCGCGTTCCACTTTTATCTCGCTGGTCTATCGTCGGAGGGGGTTGAACAATTAACCACATTTATTACCGAGATTCGTGCTTAACTCGGTCGATTTTTCAGTTTCTAAAGCGCACGGCAATTTAAAAGCCGTCCGACTAACAGTCGCTTTTGATTTTTAATGTTACTACAGCGTTGGAACAGTTATCGCGATAATAACGAGTTATACCGAATGAGATGCCCGTATTCAATCTTTCTCTGCTTACGTATTGTTGTGTCGTTCTAATTATTATTACAAATGATACGCGGACAATGCGCAATTGGTCCTATTTGCACCATTATTCCTGGAGCACGGTCAAGAAATCCGCATTAAAGGGTGGTTCTCTATTCGAAGGAGAATAAAGAGCTCTCTGTTTGTTGTCCCCCCCCTCGGTGAAGGGGGCCACTGTGCAACCCCGTTTGTTCCTCGAGAATGCGTTTACGTGGTTGCAATCGCGCACCCATTCCTACGAGTGCATACTAATTCGGAAATCGTCCCGTTAACGTCCACGTCTGAGAGTCAAGAGACGCTCTTACATCCGTCAAGAACGAGTTGTGCTCTTCTGGACCTGACTTGAAGTCCTCTCGATGGGACGCCCGAGTGCACGAGCATATTTTCCTTGTCCGAGTCGAGTGTTTCCTGGCTTCTTGCGTAACTTCGAATTGTCAGGCTGCGCGGGCAAACATCGATCGCGCGGCCGCGCTCTCGCGCTTCCCTTGGACCTTTCCGCGGAAACCTTTGCTTCCTCCTGCCCGCCTCGCTCGCCTCGCCCGCCGAGGGCAGCTTAACGAGGAAACTTTAAGGTTAAATCGTGGAGGTATTACTCCTTCAGCGTCCCGTTTAACGGGGAGAACTGCATGACACTGGTCGGGCATATTCCGAGGGGGAAATAGTTTGAGAAAAATGCGAGGCACACGAATCTCTCGACAGATGTCTTTTTTACACCTTGAGACAGTCGGCCAGAAAAATTGATAAACATAAAACATACAAAGCGATAACACTTAGATATGCTTAATCCTTTAGCAGGATCAACGATTCGTATCCCGCTAATCCGCTCCCTCTCCGCGGATAGATTTTTAATAGCAATTAGCCTGTCTAGCGGCCTTAACGATGCAATTATTCCGTTATTACTATCGTTATGAGGGAATTAATAATTAAATCACAATCAGCGACACCGGGCGCGGGCGCGATCCGCGCGGACGAAAACGCTCCACGCAATCGGTCGCGTAATACACTCGTTCGTTTCGGTATTTCAGTCATTACTTTTTAATTATCTGGATCGCGTTGCCGCGTACAAATAACGCCGCTATACAAATTGAGAGGGAACGTGCGCGCCATGCAGGACAGCGGGAGCGGGAAAAGGGTGCGAAGGGGCGCGAGGGGGCATGGGACGAGGCGCAAGTCGAGTAAATAAATTTGTCGAACTCTCGTCGCACGGTGCTCGTTATGGAAAGCATTCGAAGTATGCGGTTCAATGAGGCGGTAGGGGGTTGAGTGGATAAACGTATAACGCTTCGCGACGACCCGTATCTACGTGTGAACGTGCTTATAATCGCGGGTTGGAATGAGCGTGGCATGTTTTTTCTTCTTCTCTCCCCTCCCCTCCCCCTCTCGCACTTTGTGCCGCGCACAAATTATCCGCTTTTAAATCGCGCGATTTTAACGAAGCCTTTCCTTTTTCTGTTTAACGACACGCGCGCGCACCGTTCACGTCGGTATGGAATGTTTACCCACGCGGCAAATTGGCATCCAAAGAGCGCACTTTGCGTCACGGAAATGAGCACTTTTTCCTCGATGGACGAATGCTATATAATCGAGAACTGGAATAGATTATTCTGCATACGAAGTATTCCACGTAAAGCTACGCATAAGTCATTCATATTCATATTTGTTATTAACAAAATTGTGAAATGATGCGAAATAATATGAGATGACTTCGCAAATCAATGAATAGTTTAGAAATTTGAATTTACTCTAAAACCCGTTGATAATAAAGCATCAACTAATTTTTCTGCGAATGCTCAGCTTCCTTTTTATTCAAGCGTCGGTATAAGATCGCCTTCTGAGAATGGATTAGTTTAATTCGTCCTACCCGCGAATATTTTTGGACCGCGAGGACGGCGCGCTCTTCTTCGAGATAAATCCTCCCTTTTAATCTCGATCCGACGGTTAGGCGTTTTCCTTCGTTTCCTCTTAACGCGGATATCCAACTGCGCTTGATGAATATTACAAGCGAGGAGGGAACTCCCGTCGTCTAATGAGTAGATCGTGCGGCCAACCGTCAACCCTGAGCACGTATGAAAGGATTCAGCTCTTCTGCAGGGTGGTTCGTGTGACTATCCGTGCGGGCGCGTGTGTATTCGCGCCAAGTCTCTCCGCTTGTTAGACGAGACGCTTCGCCAACAGTTATTTCCGCGAACGTCGTTCCGAGAAATTTATCAAATCCGTGCAATTATCGGTCTCCCACCTCGTTGGACTGAACTTGACTTCCAACGTTAATTAAGACGTTTCTCCTCTATTGTTCCGCCATAAGGGTGACAAAGAAGAGGTAGAACATGGCTTAATGTGGCTTTGAGAAGGACATTCGCATAATATATACTGCACTCGGTCAACTGTTGCCTTCCTTTTGTTACCAAGATCCAAGTTTTATCACTCAGCTTCTTAAAAAGACCACCCAACGCATTGAACGTTAAGTGAAACCAACGTCTGCCAAGCGTTTATAATGATTTCTCACTGATAGGAAAATGGTAAACCGCAAACGACGACCGCTTGATAACGTTGAACCGACGTTTAACGAATCGTCGACGTGGCCAGTCCCTGACTACTGGATAGGGAAGGATCCCGGTGATTCGCGTGTTTGTCTGTGCACGCGCGTGTGAAATCTCCGCTTGTTAGTCGAGCCGTTTCGAGCCGGCGAGTCGCCTCGCCGCGGACGTCGGGTTAACGCGAATTTAGACGGATCCGAGCGGCATCCAAACTCGGCGCGCCATCAAGAGCTGCTTGGACGGTTCGACGCGTCTTCTTGGCCGATGGCTGGAAGTCGCGGGCGGTTGGGCGACGGTGGTGAGAATTTATCGCCCGCCTAGGTAGCGGGATGACAATTAGCCTAGAGCACCCTCGGAACAGCGAGCTCCGTTTTAACGAGACCATGCCGGTTCCGAGTCGAGTTTAGAGTCGCTCGGGTTTCATGCTTCCCGAAGGAACTAATTAGATAAGGGTTGCCCGCTTCGGGCGTCATTCGTTTCCTTCGGCTCGATCTCTGCCTCCTCTACCTCGTCCTACCGCGTGCTTCCAGCGACTTTTCCAGTTGCCTTTGTGCTCCGGCCAGGTTAGCCAGCCTTGCTGACTTTCCACGACGACACGCCTCGCCTTTTATACTCTACACTTTTAGAACGCAAGGCAAAATATGACCCGTTTTTTAAACAGGCTCTGTTTCGTTCCTCTACTTTCGGCTGCGCGAGAGCTTAATTCGCGTTAAAAGCGGAGTCGACACGCAGAAGTGGTGACCCGGAGGGAAGTTGAAAAACAATACACCGGGACGTTAAACAGGGGCAAAAAAGGGAAAAAGTAGGAGAGACGGGGAAAACTTTTGTCGAGAAATTCATTACGAATTAAATTCAATACTGCATTTTAAGTTTTCCTGGGAGTCAGAAATTGAACATTTCTCATTACGTATTCCTGTATAAAAAGACGATAAGTAGACTGCTAATATTTTCACTAAAGCGTGGGAATAACAAGTATAACTCAAGGGATGATAATTTTGCGTACATAGTGCTGGCTATTCGAATAAAAAGTCTTTGAGCACCATCCTTCCGGTGTTGGTAGTTCAGAGCCCAAAGGGTTAACAAGTATCTACGGACTATTAGTGGCCAAAATCGTGTGCTTGCGTACAACAGCAAACGATAAGCGTTAACTACAGGCTGCAGCCAACCAACCACGGTGGCTTTCTTCGACGACGCGCCTTTTGCATCGAACGCGTTCCACTGGTATCCATTTGGATCGGTACACGGTCAGTTTCCGCGCGGAACACGTGTACACACGGAACAATGTAACGAGATAGCATGGACGTGCGTCCGCTCTCCGGTCTGCTCGCAGTAGCGGCGATCCACTATGCCGATTATAGTATGTTACAGCCTTCCTTTAACGAGGCCAGCCCGTCTATGGACTAATCTCGGCGCTCTCCCGCAACTATGCCATTGACTCGCACGGAAAGCAAACGTACAGATTGCTTTTCATCGGCCCCTTTCGCTTTCAACTCGCGTGCAGCGGTCTCGTGAACCCAGCCCTCGTCGCTCCGACGAACGCTTTATTTCTTCCCGTTTCTTCTATCCCCTCATCGGTCTGCTGGATTCTCGTCCGCTCTTCGACGTCTCTTCCCGTTCCGTAACATTAACCATCGCGTTTTCTTCGGCCATTCCACGCCCGCCGTTTGTTTCTCAAATAAATCACCCTTCATTTTCTCACGTTCCCTCCCAGCCCTCTCCCCGTTCCTCTGCGTCATCGTCTTCTTACGTGCGTGTTCCGGGATCTCCGGTGGCTGGACGATTGGAATCAACGATTACGGTTAAAGCACGCTCGCGGTGCACGTCACGGAACCCGCCGATTCGTCTCGCCGGCTCCGAGTAACGCGATTTTCCTCGTCGTTCCACCGCGAGGACTTCTTGGCCTCTGTTCGCGCCGGTCTACGACGCTGTGAGTAGGTACGCGTATGCTGGAAATAATAACGAAAGGCACGAAGAAGACGAAGGAGCTTGAAATTTTGAAACTGATTTTAAAAAATGTTTCTGTAGTAACATTGGTAAGACAGATTTCACTATCTCTGTGGTATTATTTCTGTCGTTGGTTGACTTCCGAACGACGACTTTCTCGAGTAGCTTGTCTCCGTCGTCATAAATTTCCAGCTTCAATTCCGCTCGATGAAGCAAGAGTAACCTATTTTCAAGCACGTAATTGCAGTGAAACTGCCTTTGTTGATACATACGTGTTCCGAGAGCCAACGCACTTTTTAACGCGTCATTTCTGCCCCCCACAGCATCGCCGGGTTGATTTAGTATCGAAAGGGAACACAGGTGAAAGGGAGTGTCGCTGACAATCGAGTGATTCGATTGTGAAGGAGCTGTTGAAAAACGATAGTACAGGTTACGCTAGAAATTCTTAGAAATGCTTCGATGGCGGACGTTGCCCCGTGGGCGACTACCGCTTGGAAACGCGGACAGTGGGAAGGTGCAATTTTCTCACGTTCCTGATCGACAACTCCGACGCGAGTATTTATAGAAAATAATATTCCCGAGGAGCGTAAGACCACTTACACCTTGAAAAGTGTAATAAAGTGGTAATTAAAAAGTGCTCTGCACCTCGTTCTTCTCCCTCGCTCTTCCTCACACTACAATAAGAGTACCTGCATATATATGAAACGAGGAGTCTTCATAGGTGGTTTAGTTTTCGGGGAGACCAAGCTGCAACGTGGGCACATACAGCATGGGAGGTCAGTCCTCTTGATGTTCCCGACCTCGAAGGCGAACTAATGTGACACCTTTCACGTGAAACCTGTAACACGACCATAAATATTTATCAGACACGACAAAGCCTCTAAAGATTGCCTGGGAAGCCCGCGAAATACGAAACGGGCCCCGCCGCGCGGGGGTATAAGGACTGCCAGTGATTCGAACGCGTCCCCGGTTCCGGCGTCTGACGCGGGTGGGAAGGATATCGTAAATAGTCGGCGGCTCCGAGTGGCTTTCGGTATTCCTACGCTGGCTGGCCTCATCCTGTGAAACCTAATCGAGACGCATACTGCCGCGAGGAATAGTGCCTCCGTTCGCGCCGCTCTCGGATACCATAAATATGTGGAGGCAGGCTCGGGGAACGAGATACACTCCCACGTGCTGTTGCTGCCGTGCTCGCCCCGCGATCTTGCGGCGTGGGCAGGGACGCGGACTTGCACGACAACGGTTACGACGATGTAGAGGGCGAAAGAGACGGGCACGAAGTGGACAACGAGGAAAAAGACGGCGAAGAAATGTGTGCTGGAAGGGAGAAGAGGAGGAGGATGATGCAAGATGGAGTCGGCGTGCTTGCTGGACGAGCTTGTCTACATAAACGTCGCTCGTTTCTTCCTTCGCGCCCTCGTATACATGTCCCCGATTTTCTTAGCAGCTTCCGAGAGTACGTGTGTCGCGCCGCGCCGGTTACACGGACAAGGGCGAGGGCGTGTATCGCCGGGTCACGATGCGCGTGTGGCTCGCCACTATTCGCGTCTGGAATTCGAATCCAACCCGCACAGCTGGTTCAACGCCGTTCCCCGATGCGCCGAACGATGGTTAGAGAGCTGTCTGGGACGGTCCTTTCTTTTTTCCCGAACGCCCTCATTTGTGGAGGGAAAGGAAACGGGTGGCTTGGAGAACAGTGACGGTGTTCATGACAAATTTACGGTTTCTTCTCGTGCGGGGGATCTGTTCAGTGTTATAAAACGACCCGATCAAATGCCGCTCTTGTTCCGCCACTGAGCTTTCAAAGAAACTGATACTCTGTAGAATGCAAGTCGCGACCGTTTCCAGCGATGCCTGGGAACAAGCTCCGAAGCAGAAACACGATGCGTCTAGCGATGGCGAATGCGCAGCGTGAAATATGGCGCCGTTCCCTACGGGATTCAAACGTAATGAGAAATATATGATCCTGTGATGGGAGCTCATCGCCGGCCCGACGTGTTCAACTGCAAAGGGGAAAACTGTTTCCGCGAGCGGAGGGTGTTTCGCTTCGCATTCTTTCGTATTTTCGTGCCGTCCTCCCTTTTCCACCGTAAATCGCGCTTGCACGCGTGACACGCGGCAGTGACACGTTTCCGAGACGTGTTCCCTAGAAATACGTGCGGCCCGTTAGTCCCGACTGGAATCGGACACGAGGGTTACAGCTGCCTGACAATCCTTCATCGTCATCCAGCCCGATGGCACTCGGAAGCATGTACCGGCGGAAAATGCACTGCCACGACAGCAGATGCAGTTTCACGGATTCTTACGATTCTCTCTTTCACGCGTGACACGTGTCTTTCTCCCCGCTAGATACATCGATTTTCCCTCGAAGCATTTCGTAGAGACTTGTAGTTGGATCTGTGTCTTCAATGCTATTAAATTATAATGCATTTAGAGGGCTCTTGGAACGCAGCAATAAATACTCCTCAGTAAGTAGGTACTCCTTTGAATTATAAATTGTAAATCGTTGGTACCAATGTACCGAGACTAACAGAGCGTACTTTCATCGCCAAAGGGCTTTTAACTGTCTACGAAGTACATATACTGTTTTAGTTTTATAGTAAGAATTCCTC
This sequence comes from Andrena hattorfiana, assembly GCA_944738655.2. Taxonomy (NCBI): domain Eukaryota; kingdom Metazoa; phylum Arthropoda; class Insecta; order Hymenoptera; family Andrenidae; genus Andrena; species Andrena hattorfiana. Next base: position 18,916,553 of record OX122889.2, on the reverse strand, counting down.
CTGCGACTCAATAGTTTCCTCGTTCCCGCGAAAATATTGACAAAAGTGTCAAGGGAACAGCGAAGCCGTTGAAACTTTTAATCGGTTTTAACCGACAATGCAGAGCGCGCCGGAAATGCTCGTCATACATTTTTTTGTCCAGCTCTTCGGTTAACTGACACAGAACTCCACGATTTTCCTCTGATTCCCGAATCTCGACAGCGAACGTTCTTTATTTATTTATTCGAACTGTTACACTTTCCACACAGATGAAATGTGGCACACAGGTTTCCTTAAATTTTCAAGATGTGTAAATATTCATTTGCTCACATCTATTTGCCCATCGATAAGCCCAATCGTGCCAGAACCGTGATCGTGCAATGCCTGGATTAGGCTCCGCAAGCGTGGCATATCGTCTTGGACGTTGTCTTGCCGTAGTGATCTCGTGACCGTAAAACCCGGGCCCTATTTTTGCCGTCTCGTTCGCGGGGCGATGGAAGTCCGAAATTCGTCGCGAAAGGAATTCGGGTCACGTCGAGCTTCGCTCAGGAATTCACCATGGGCACGGGGGATAGCTGTCCGATCGCGGCCCCTCGCAAATGCATCGGTACCGCGGCACGTGGAAATTCGAGCTCACGCGGTGGGGAATCCGTGCACGGCCCGATACGCGTCCGGCTTATTGACTTCCGGTGACGTGGGAATACCTCGTGGCCACCGCGTATTACCTGCTCGTTAGCCGTCGGTGAACGGCATTCTCGATGATTCGTGGGGCAGCTAGCGGTACGCCTCTTTTGCCAGGATTTAAAGGGAATCTGATCGGGAAACGTCGGCCCCGGCGAGCGCCCCGCGAGCGGGAACTTAACGAATAATACGGGGCGAGTGGAGGCCGGAGAAATAGAGACGAATGAGCTGACTAAGCAGAATGGATGTTGGTGATTACACGAAGTACTCATAGACAGATCTGGCAGACAGATTGCATAGTGTTTGCCTGGAGATAAAACAATAAATCATATCCTGCTCGCCGGCAAGAAGCGAATTCATTATTTTAACGAGAGAGGCAAATATTTCCGTCCCGCTCGCGCGCTTTTATGCCTGATTAGGTAATTCAATCGTGACGATCGTCTCACGGGAAATTCGTTGTAACGTCCATGATTTCTCTCCTCTTCATTTCCCCCCTCCTTTCTTTTTTCGTTTGTTAATGCGTCGCCATTAAAAAACGATGTTTCCACGAGCACCAGTAGGTACGTATAGTGTTTATTACCGTCCAGTGCAAGGTAACGCCTCCTTTGCAATTTAAACGTAATTGCAAGATTTATAGCTTTAATAATCTCGCCGGCGTTACACAAGCCTACCGGGCTTGGTATTAATATTAATCATTTTTCGCGTGGAACTTGTGTGGCTACAACCACTTTGGGGGCTTTTTTCCTGAACGTTATTATCCTCACGTAGCGACGCAGGCAGTGGCTGTGCTCGTGCACGATGCATGTGCACTTAAATAATTTTCCTGCACTTTCAACGGCGTTTAATTGCGCGCACGTAATCTTTGGCGTTCCCCGCCGTGCTTGCACAATTATCTTCGAGCTTTAAATAAATGAAACGTTACTCGAGGAGGGAATATTCCTCGCTTCGGAGCGTTGAAGCGTTAATTTATTAACGTCGTTTCTATCGACGTTCACGGGGCTGCATCGAGAACTCCGCGTTCTGATGGAACGGCGAACTTTACGATCGATCGCGTGGAACTGCGCCGTTCCCTTGTTAATTATATTACTTTTATTTCGCCCCCGACTTCCTCCGCCCCCCCTTTATTACAATTATCCTACGTCGCTCTTCTGGTTTCCTCTCGCAGCTGGGCAACCTTCCTGTACATAATTCTCATCGCAACGCGGCAGGTCGCGGAACGCCGTTATTAAGTGGCTCGTTAGCATTAGGAGCGTATTCGAATCGCTGCGATATCCGAACACGTTGCTAATTTCATTTGGGCACCGTGCGAACGAGCCTGCCGCGTGAATTAGACTCAGCGCGCGGAATCGATAACGTTAAACATCAAATTATTAGGCAGAGCAGCGCACGTTGCTCTGGATTATTAGGGAATTATTAGGCGTCTACTAAACGACACAATTCCCATTTGACTATACATCAACCTTTGCCCGTATTTTTATATTCACCAAAGTAAAATCTTTCCCTTTTACCCTGGGCGAGGGTAAACTCAATACCCCCTTAATATCGCCGTTACATAAACTTTTCTCGAACAGGGAGTCTGTAAAAATCTGATCGCGTTGCGCGAGGGTACAAGGAAGAAACGTTAATATCGATCGAATGTCGTAGCAAGACGCCAACCACAGGCGAGCGGAGAGTACGAGCCACGATAAATTGAGGGTTACGTTGGGGAATTAATATACTTGAATGGCGCGCACAATGCGTGTAGTTTCCCGTGGCAGAGGTCGGCTAACCACCGCCCCCAGTGATCATAGACCATCGAGCCTGGAAGAAGAAAGGTTTTATGCTAATTCCTGCGTCGAGCCCACTCGTTGCCGCGGCCCAGCATTGTCCGCTAATAATCGCTCGACTGCGAGCTCTACTCAACCCACTGACTGCCTAACCCAGCTGAGAATAATAATTATTTCGCGAGGACGCGGTTAGAAAATTACCGAGTAGACAGACAGACGGTTCCTCTCGCGGAGAAACAAAGACGAGGAGTCGCGCCGCACGAGAACCTGGATGGCACTCGTGCAGTGTTCCCAGAAAACTGTCTGGACGACGCGCAGAACTCCCTCTTTGCCACTTTATTGCTCGCATTTTAGCATTTTAAGATCGCGCACTTGGACGTGGTAATACGCAACCGCATCTACGACCCCGAGCGTGTAGTTTAGTTCAGTTTGGGACGAATAAGCCGGTAATGAGAGGGGAATTGTCGATTTAAAGGCCACGGCGTAATTATTGCTACCGAAGGGCTGTAATTATAAATATTCAAAGCGCGTTATCGAATCGCCCAGCGATATTCCCCAGAGGTAATAATTATTTCACAGTGATGAGCCGAAGAAACTGTGGAATGAAGAACTCGGGGGAAGACAAAGATGAGCCACCGTACAATGAGACCGATGATATTACCTCGGACCGGCGTTCATTGAAATACCGCCGCGAGCCGGGGAGGGAGACTTATTTCCCTTCTTTTCTCTTCGGTTGGTCGTTGCTGCATCTTTCTGCTAATATCTTCTTTGCCAGTAGCTTAATTTGTAAGTCTATCTCGTTGCTAGCAGAAAGTATTTTTACAATTCATCGGACAATCCGAGTTGCGAGCTCGTCCTCGTTTCCATTATTTCTGTACATTTGGACTTTGAATCGTAGCAGCGTGTCTTCCATCCCCGTTTAAACGCCCTTCACTTTCTTGCGCTCGCTTTAACTGTTCCGAAACGATGTCACAGTTTTCGTGTTTAGTGCACGGTTCTAAGCGTTGGCGCACATTGGGCGCAGGGTGACAGCGCGCAGCATCCCCTACGTTTTGCATGGAGGCAGCTTCTGCCTCGGTTGTTAGTTTCGAACCTCGAAGAAGATATAAAGGAAGCGTGCCAATTTGTAGCTGATACCATAAATACTGAACAGACACCGAAGCAGAAACTGTCTCGTCACAAAACGTAGGGCACGTTGCGCTCAATTTGCGCCTCCGCTAAGGGACACGCCGGGGACGTAAATAAAACACCACCGCGTAATATTTCGCGACGCCTATTTATTCAGCCGACATAGTTTCCTTCGTAATGTATGCATCTCCTCGTTGCCAGTTCTTGCTCTAGTTGCTAATGCTGTTACGTTTCCATTTGTTGGCTACGCTAAAGGGACCATACCAAAGCACGCATAACTTGATATTCCCAGCTTCTCTGTTTTTCGCTCCCTCTGTCTCTCTCTCCGCTCTGGCTTCCCCTCAGCCCATCAGTTTTGTTTCTTCATTTCGTGGTATATACCTGCTCTCCCCAGGTTTTTCTCGCCCGGCATTGTAATAAATTCGCCCGAAATGTTAAAAAACTGTAACCGGAATCTTCCACGGCTGTGAACTTCAATGAAGTCCTTGAGACCGAGCTGCCGTAAATCAAAGAAGTTGGAAAATTGTGTTACCTCCATATCCGCTCCTCCCGTGACTGAACACCATGCACCGTTTCCAAACTTGCCACAACGTTCGTTCTCAGAGGCCCATTACGGACGGGGAATAGGTGCATTTTGTAACGGACCTCCATTTACTTGAAGTGTTTCGACTCGATCCTGGGAACCGTTTACTATTAGGTACTCTTTTCACACTCTGCACGGTTTCACTATAAAGTACCTACAATCGTGTCACGAAAATTATCTTCGGCCGCCACATCCTCCCGCCCGAAGATACCGGTACGACACGTACAAGCTGCTTTCTTTCCGCCCCTCCCAGTGTTGGCTCATCGTTCTCGTTTCTCTTTTTCCGCGGGCACGCTCGTCGCTGGTTCCGTTTCGCACGCTCCCCAAACGGCAGGGACGAGGAAGCGACGGTTAACCACCACCAACACCGTGGCAACCGCCAGCAGCTAGGATGCACGAGGCCGGTAGGACGGTGATGGTGTGGTGGTCGGTGGCTCCGTGGCGCGTCGTTAAAGCATCCTCTCGTCGGGCAACGAGCGCAGGGCGCACGATTTAAATTTAAATAAGCGCGACGAAGCTGCGATAAAATATAATTAAGTTGGCCGCGCCACGTCGGATGTGGCGCTGAAGTGGCGCGGGGTTTGGGCAGGGGGGGGGGGGTCGGGAGCCAGGCCGTGGGAGGAACGACGGTGGAGAACAGAGAGAGGAGAAGAAGAAGGGCGGTCCGAATGAAAAGACTAGGAGTCGACGAGAAAGGGATGAGAGGCTGCTGCAACGACGGGGCCACCGTTCTCTGTATATATGTATATTATGCGTATATTACGAGGAAGGGCGAGCCGGGGTATCACGTCGCTACTTAACTTGACGGACTTAATGGCCGGGCGTAATGGGCGCGGCCGCAAGAAAAAAAGAACGTAATTAAGAGTGGCAAGGATCCCCGGTTGCCAGTTACCAGGACCAAGATTTATGTTACGCGGTAATTTCTGCGAAATCCTACCGTCCTGACGAGAGCGGCAATCTCATCCCCAGCGAGAGCGCGGGGGGTAGGCCAGCGAAGGCTGGCGTTGTCGGTGGTGTGTAGCTAGTTTAACGATTTGTAGAAGGGAATTGTTACGGTGGCTGGCGTCTCGTTGCGCGTTCCCTTGTCATCCGCGTACACCTTTGAATGGACTTCGCGAGGACTCTATGCGCTGTTCGCGTCAAAAGTGTCGTTATGTCCGCAGATACCGCCGTAGGTGGCAAGTGCTACACGCTTGTAGGAGTTGTAACTTCTCCTTCGGACGTTTCGACGACGAACACAGTACTGTCTCACCGCCGAGGGACTCGGGCGATGCCCCGGCGATTTATAGCATGCGGTAAATGCCGCGTACACCGTACGTGAACGCTTGAATTTATTCTTCTTCTCGCGACGGCTCGGGTGTCTTATTAAACGGTTCACTTTCACGCTGCGAGTAATAGCTAACCCGAAGCGACTACCCACCCCCGCACTCGGAGAACATTTTTTTACGAACCACCGAGGGCCTGTCTGTCGTTGAATGGCTTTTCAGACACCTCGCACGGTGACGCGACTTTTTCCACGCATCATTGGTGGGAATTTTTGGGGTACGAGGGTGGAAAGAGCCGTTTCATCAAAATCGACGTGGACCGCGGTCGTCGGTGGATCCGAATGGCAGTGAAACGTTATATGCGGATGGCGCGGGACATTTCTCATCGTAATGTGATTTATGGAACATTTTTAACTCCCCCGAGGTACGGCTGGCCCATGCGCGGCCGTACGTTGATGGTGTTGTATCTGCCGCACACTCTCTCTCTCTCTCTCTCTCTCTCTCTCTCTCTCGAGAGAGAGAGAGAGAGAGAGAGAGAGAGAGAGAGAGAGATTCGCCTGTTCGTGTTTTATCATCCTTGCGCATACGCGCGCATTGTTCCCCCAGCGGCCGCCGTCTCGCCGATACTTCACGCCCGAAACTAATTACCGGCTCGAAAAATTCCCGGCTATTTATTGCGCTTAGCCGCCGGTCCGTGGCTCGTTAGAAGGACCTCTCCTCGTGCTCGTGATTTACCGTGCTCGTCGTACGTTCGCTTGTCATTGCCTCCGCATTGACCCCTCATTATTTTCGTTGCAGCCATTCGATTCGCCGCTACACCACTTACTTCGTTAGTTTATGGCTCGACGGCCTCTTCTTGCAACCTCGCAAGTGGCCGAGGTGCACCTATCAGCCACGCGCAGTTATGGTAGATCGAACACCCTAGTGACTAAGTAGATAAACATTGTATATTTCATCGTCAAAAGTAAATGAAACAGTAGACATCGTTTGTTCGTTCTCTATTTATCAACATCCACTTCTTTCGCTTTGTAATCGAGCCACAAGCCCTCTGGTATTCGGCTTGAAATCCGCTGGCAATTCGTTGCGATCGTGCCAGGGTGGCAGTCTGCGAAAGAAACACAAGCCCAGCGGATTTAGTAGAAAAAGAGACACAATAGCTTCGTTCTGCCCCGTTAGGCAGTTGGGTCATCGCTTTAATCCATCGGCGGCCGATGCATGTGTGCGAGCACTTGCACGCGGGCCGGGGCAAGTGGTTTTTCTTCGGGGCAATCGTTACACGGGCACACGCGAGAGCCCGGGTATCCCGATATTTCCGCGAGAGCAGCGGCCGTTTCGCAGTGTTACGTCGAACGGCTCATTAGTAACCGACATCCCATTATATCCCGCCTTAAATAACATCGCACACGTACGCACCGTGAGCCGACGGCTTCGCTATGGTTTCAAGCGCGTTACGTTTGGACGTCGGGGTAAGATCCTGCAGCGGGAACGAAGTGCCGGCTCGTAAAGCAAAATCGTAAAGGGACGCCCGGGGGACCAGGGGTCAGGCCTCGAGAAGCCATGGAGAAGCCGCGGGACCCTTTCGCGCCGCCTGCGCCGTCTTCGTTTCGTTGTAAATCGCTTGTTGCTCCGACTTACGACGTTACGGGTCGCTATTAACTTGAATAGGATTACCTTGTCCCCCGGACTTGCTCGCAGATTAAATTTCCCCGTTAAACCGTGTCGTCGACGGCGCCGTCGTCGTCGAAATACGGGGCGCGTCGCGACGTTCGAGGATTGCGTAACGCGGGGTTATTAACGAGCTTCCAGACAGTTTCGCGTTTTTTTAAACTGGAGCTTGGATCCGAAAGAGAGACTGCGTAGGCGTGTTTATGATAATCTTCGCTTATGATGGATCACGGAGACCTACTTAAACCTCCTCGGAGGATCGTTGCTACCAGTCGAAGTGGAATATCCGTGACGGCAGCCGGAGTAGCTCGGTTTCGTACCGCGGACCAGTTTCGAGTTTCGCCACCGATATTTTCGGAGCGGCAGCCGGATAGGGCACCTTGTCGGCGTTAAATTAAGTTAAATCTCGTTTAATCTCGGCTTTCTACGATTCTGCGGAAACGCTCCGTGGCACGAATTTAGATAGAGCTAATCTAAATTCCCCGATCTGTAGCCAGTAATCCCCGACCACGTATCCCGGGCTCGCCTCCCTTTGCCCTTCGTCATCTTCCGTAACGCGCGTGCAGTTGTTTTCCTGAGCCACGCTACTAATCACCCTTCCTCCCATCGATCCGTGAACACGGGGATTCTCTACGCGCGGCTCGGTCGAGGGTCGAGGGAAAGTGGATTTCGCGTCTGGAATTACTGGTGGCTTGTCTCGGCGGCTCTTGGGCCGGAGAACGCGCGTGGGCGCATTTATAATAAGCAATAAGTCGTTCGATGTACCTACGTATAATAATTCACGCGCCAGGCGAATGTAAAATTTCTACCCTCCGCGGGTCGCTTTCGCGTGCTCGTTGCACGCGAATGGCGCGCGCGTGGGCGAGTGTGCGTAGAGCGTGGGGGGTCGTTTGATCTTACATAGGTGTGCATCTACCGGGGAATATGTACGCCGCGCGTGCTCGTACAGACTGATTCCCACGGGACGGGAGCCATCCGATACGTTCCAGATACCGAACGCGGATGGTTTGCGACACGAAAGTTCAGGGGAAATTAATCTGTCGGCAAAATGACGCACGGTCTCTACGGTTGAGTAAGCAGAAGCCCCTCGTCGCTGCAAAGGGTAAATAGAATTGATAGATGCCAGTGGCCGCAATTCTCGAATATTAGGCGTGCAAAGATAGCTCGCGGTGGGGCTGAGATTGTAAACGTTAATGACGTGACTCCGTATGAACTTTGAGGGGTGAACGATAAGTAATTGTGAGCTGTCCCTCACAATATTCCCTACACAACATCACTTCGCACTTCCGATGAATTCAAATTACAAATTTTGCTTTGTTTATCGACAAACAAAGGGGAAATCTCGATGAAGTCCCCTGGTGAGTTTTATGCACTCAAGTGGAAAGAGACGATGGTACCTACTGATCACATTTATGATAATAAATATAACACATGTTTCATATAACCGAGAAACAAGCTTCGATTTCTGACAGTCCGTGTATATTGTAGATATCTCGGGCGGTAATGATGTCGTCCCGCACAATAGAGAGATCCAAGATTCTATTTATATTTGCCGGTATGTTAATCAAATAAAACTCCCAGGCGTCTTCATAAACGGCCGGACTGACGTGTCGGAAGAGAAATTATCTTGCCACGTTCACACGATCTTTCAACGCCCATTCAATGCTCACTTTTACCAAGCGTCCTGCTTTCCTTCCTCGGATGCCACGCACGTAGAACACCCCCGATAGGTAGTGTGGGCGATCGTGGGTGGTGTTTAGGTGCGTCGCTCGTAATTACTCCCGAAGTCGCAGAAGACTCTATCGGTCTGAGCGTAGAATTACCTGGCGGCATGGGGGAGAGGCATAGGTGGAATTTATAATGACGAGGGCGGGGAGACGCGAGGCGCATTTGCATGTAACCATGACGAGACACGGGGTGTGTGCGCGCGCGCGCGCGCGTTGGAAGCCGTTAAATCCGTCACGTCGCGTCGGGTGGACTACTTTCCTGTCTCGCAGTTTAAAAAAAAAAAAGACAGGAAAGCAAACTGAAACTTTAAGCTTGCTGCAATTTTCAGTTGGTAATTAGGCCACTTTAGAGGGGTGGCACGGATGGCTCGCAATTTCTTTCGTTCTTGTGCAAACCAGCCCGGACTTTCGCGGTGCTTTTTCACGAGGACACTGTAATACTTCTTCTCGCTTCTTAGAGGATGTTCCTGAAGGGTCGAGGAATAAGTTGGAAGTTCTTTATAGGAACGACAAAGGGGGTCGCGAGGAGATTGTTGCCAGAATGGTATAACGGCAAATGATCGCGAATACTTTGAAGGAATCGCTAAAGTTCACTTTTCTTCGCGCTCGATATGTCACGGTGCTAAGTTTTGTCGCAGAGAATACACGCCCCTCCGCCGTACTTCCCGAGATAGAAGCTCGACGCGCTCTAGATTTCAGGCTCGCGGTAAAATTGGTCGTTCCGTATAACCGTTTGATCGTGCAGCGGTTGTTAGCCGCGCGGAAGGATTACATCCCCGAATGCTGTTCAGATATTGAACGAGCAGGTGAAATGGTCGTTGGAGTTCAACGACGGCCGTGGAGACCTCTCGGGAAACCACTTTGAAAGTTGGCAGGGTTCCTGATATTAGGGGTAGAGGTGAAGTAGCCCTAACGTCTCCGTCCTCATTATGTAGGTACGCACTGGGTACTTTGTGGCGGTCGATCTCCGCCTAACGACCTGTTCTTTTTTAATTAAACGCCGTCCCCGTTTCGCCTAGATATATTATGATAATTAATGGAACATGCGAAGGAAGAAACGAATTCCAACGGTGCACTCTGCTGAAGAAGCTCAGCCGCGCGCTTCAAAGGACGATCGATAGCGAAACGTATAGATTTCCCATTGCGAAGTAATTGTTATAAAGAAATGGCTCAATCCAATCAAATACCGATCACCAAGCAGCGAACGACTTGGACCTTCTCTCCTCATTTACTGGCCTGATATATGTAAATCGAAAGAACACCTTTGTTTCGTCGAAGAAAGGGCACTGTACGCTCTCGAATTAAGTTCGCAGCGCATCGTAAAACTTCTTTCTCCCTCGGGTTACAAGTTCACGTGTATACATATACTCTGAACTGTTCGCATGTCCGTGAAAGCCGCTTTCGTTCGTTAACCACGGTCGAGCGTAAGTCATAATTACATGTACCGCCGCAGACACGCTCAACGATCTCCGTTCGCGGTCAATATATGCTAATGCGTGCCATTAATACGTACGTAAAAGCGTGCGCGTGTGGAGCCCGGACTACGAAAGGGTGTAAATTGTGTAAAGGCCTTCGGTGGTACGAGTCGAACCGCGCTTGACCGATTAAACTAGACGTCCGTAACTGGCGGTCGATACTGCGGATGAAGGAATTAATAAGGCAGTCGGAAATCACGTCCTATATTTTATCAGACCGCCAGAGCTGGCGATATATTCCCCCTCGTTTGAACGAGTTATTTATTACTGGATTAATTATTAATAGCGATGCCCTTGAATAATGAATATCGCGTTTAGCGCAGCGTGAAATTATTTATGTCGAAATTGTGTTCCGCCGGCGGTCGAGCCGTCATTGTTTTATCGTATTATTTCGTTCGCCGGAAATTCTCGTAGGCAGTTCGACAGTTGTGGGTCAGTCATTTCGCTGAAAGACTAGAGTTCCATTTAAGTGGTTTCCAACGCTCTTCACTGAGGTTCTCCGCGTTAAGCAGGAGGTGTAACAACGTCGATTATCTTTCTCTCTCAACTAAGGGAATCAGCCCCGAATGACGAGTTCGCTGATTTTGATAGTCGATAGCGCCAGGCGGAAGCGTGGCCCCGCACGTGCCCATGCATATTTACAGATTGCTCTTGGCGGGTAAACATTGTTTCGAAACCAATCTCGAGGCGACAAATGAATGGTTATCATGTGGCAAAGAACGTTTCACGTTTATCCTCAATCAACGCGCGTAATGAACGTTTACCACGAGCACGATATAAAAATAAATGGTACGTGAAGATTGGACGTCGTGCTGAAAAACAGACGAACATTGTCGTGCTCGTCGTAACGAGCCAAATGTCTTTGTTCATCTGGATTACATCGAGAAGGAAATAAAGCTCCGCGAAATTTCCATGCTCCGATTTGTTTGCGTCGCGAATGAGGCTTGGAGTCCGTATCACGAAACCGACTGGGGGTGGTTTTGTTCTGAGAGTGCCCCTGATCGTCTTAGCGCATCCAGCGACGTTGAGTTACCGAAACCGTTTGCAAATACTGAAACGATTTCAAACCCTTCTCCCCAGGCGTTGTCAGCATACGCATTGTTCCGTTAGCAGTCGAGCATCTACGATGAGTTCATGGGAGGATGGAAGTCCCTCGCGTACCTCGCAACAGTAGACCACTGATCCTCCTGCACCCTCGAAGTCGTGTGCCATTTTTTGAAGCAGCTCGGCACAGGCGCGCAGAAATCCGCGTCGTCGGGATATTTCGTTTTCAATCGATCATCGTACCTACCTCTCGCGACCTCCCCGAGTACATGGCTCTATCCCCATCGCAAGACTGCTAAGTAATTTGCCAGGGGCCTATTATTTCAAGGTTCCGTTCCAGCGATTATAGACAAACTCTAATAACGACAATTATGTCATTTCTACGGAATTCGACCGCCTGCGGCGACCCGGGACAATACCTTCGTTATCCAGGAAGATTCGGGACCTATCGGGCTCGCGAGCGCGCGCAAATTCTAGGAGGGCTTAATTTCCCGAGCCTCGCATTCAACCTCCGATCGCCGTCCTCTTTTATGCACGAGAAAAATGCCTTTCGCCTAACGATAATTGGCTTCTTTACCCCTCCTCCTTCTCGAACCGTTTTCAAACGGAGCGAGAAGCGAAATTAGCGATTGACTTCGAGCGGCGACGGGGAACTCTATCTGGGAGATAGGTTTATGGGACGCTGAAGAAAGCGCCGGGTTAATGGGGACAGTTTTTTTCATGCACAGCGGGACGGTTTGTAGGCCGCCTTCTCGGTTCTAATTCCGAGGGTCCATAAAATCCTACAAACGCGCGACGCGTACAGGGTACGGGGTAAAAAAAAAAACGCGGGCACGCAACCCAGAGCGGTTATTTAGGGAAGCACAAGCGCTGCTCGCCTTCGTCGTCCGGAAACTTTTTTTTCTGTTTAACTTGAGAACGGCCGCAATCGGGGCCGGCTATGTACGGCCCGCCACATCAAACAGACGAGTGGCCTTTGAAGATGAAAAGCTCGCGTCGCACAACAATTTAATCTTCACGGTAATAGGGCATGGAGGAGGGAGTCGCAACGCAGTTTACGGAAGTCCCCGGAGGTTCCCCTTGGCCCTCTAGCAAAGAGAGCGGACAGCGGTAGGTTCGGTCAAGCCCGAACTCGAGTTCCGGTACCCCCGTGCGGAGCAGCGTGTCCAACGAGGCGGAGGACAAACGAGCAAACGAACACACCGTATCACATAATTAGGTACGCCCGCTGCCGGCATAACGAAGTTTGACGAGAGACCATAAACTTCTATTCCCCCGGACAGGACGATGCTTTTCCACTCTATTTTCTGCTATCGGATAGGATGCGGCGCAGCCGGTGGTTCTGGAGGTCGCGATTAAATGTCAGGGGAAATCTGGTCCTGGGGAATTTCTTTGTCCAAGCGGGTTCATTCCATAAGCAAAGTGGACAGAATGAAATAATAACGATCACATATGAATCTTGGCTTGGTTGCAGGACTTTAGAGATTCAGTGTTAGCTAAGACTAATCGCGTCTATCTAATAAACGGTCGATCTCAATTCATCAGCAATGTCTTTCGCTTGTGACTGTTATTTATGGCCAAACGCATTTAAGGAAGAATACGTAGAATGTTTACTCTGGCCGCACAGAAGAGTTCTGATAGGGAAGATCGATAGGTTCCGCAGAGAGCGGACACGTCCGCACGGCTCGCGCGACCCCATCGCTCGCGGATTGATTGTGATCGTGGCTTGGCTCGCAGCCTGTGGTCGTAATACTATTGGACGAACGTATAGCCTTTTTGCAGAGTCTTTTTCCCCGTGGAAGCTCGAAGGAAGACGCTCATATCGAGGGCTGCGCCCAGCCCCAGGACAGCGGGGCACGTCGATCGGTCGCTGACATCGTCGATTCAATGTATAGCGATTGATGATGGGCAATTTATGTGAGAGGGTTCGGGAGCTGGTCGCTGGAAACTAAAAACGATACCGTAATTCATAACGTGCACATTCTTCTCTTTCAACAAGGCACGCGGGGCGTTTCATCGCGGAAAGAAATGAGAAACGTATTTCGTTACGCGAAGAACGAGGCAGCTTTTGCTGCTTCAAAGCTACACCATGGTTGTACCGACGCTTCCCTATGCTTCGCGCGGAAGCTCTTTACGCTCTGATATCGCGCCCAAACATCGCATCGCTTCGTCAAGCTTTTCTTCGCATTATAACCTCGAAACACAGCGGAAGCGGTCGTGACGCAGCGAGAAGCAGTTTCGCCATTCGTCGACGATCGTTCCCCACTTCTGTTCAACAAGTTCCCAGAACTTCTATTAATTTCCATGAATTCGAAGGGGGAACGTGAGCGCCGGGCGCCCGCTGCCGCACTCCGATGAATTTACGCTCGCGCAGGATACGATGAAACTGATAAGGTGCTCCGGTTCCACAGTTATAACCAGACCATAATTCAAGCTATCGAGGAACCTACCGCCCCAGTCAGGCCGAACCAATGGGTTCGTCGATCATCCGGGTGGAAAAATGCCACGCGACTCGTCCTACGTCCGCGATTCGAACAACGCCTAAGTGATGGAACGCGGTGTCCCACTACGCTATTTTCGCGTAGCCCGCCGAGAGCGCATTTAATTACCGGGCTCCCTTAATTGGTCCTTTAATTAAGAGTCCGGGAGCGTGGCCAAAGCGTCACGTCACGCGACATTCGTTACCGCGCCGAATATTCGTGGATGGGCCTATGCTGATTTCGCTGGCCGACGCGACGCGGGCTTCCGTCGCGAAGCTCGTCAACGGTCGGCGCGCCGGTCGGTCGTACAAAGGAGCCAAGTTGCCGCCAGTTGGATCCGTTGACTAATTAAGCCCCTTGACGCCGTAATTAGCCACGCGTCATCCCTGTTGCCCTTCTCACGGATTCTTTCGCCGGAGAGAAATGCGCGGCTCGGTCGCCGTGTCGGCGCGTCTACGTCTGAATGCTTTTGCTCGTCCGCCGGCTATCAGCAGCCTCGCGGACGAATGCCGCGGATTAATCTGTGAAAAAGTGTTTTTGTTTGCTTCCGCCGTTCACCGCGCAGGAGCGACGTGACGCTTTTGAAACGCGAGTTGTGCCCGAGTCGTACGTCCCCACGGGGACTAAAAAGGTCTATTGATTTCCCTCCCGGTCGTTTGGTTTCGCCACTTTTTTCCTTCTGCCTGCCGCTGCATCGGAAATTGTAACGTCGTTCCATTCGGGCTAATCCGAGGCGACGGGCTTCCCTCGACTTCTCGCCCGGCCTAGCTTAGTCCCCGGGGAACCCGTTATTAATTTCCGTCGAGAGGCGCCAAGACAGTTTTCGCGCGGAGAAACAAAGCATTATGTGCGCTCACGGTGGTAACGAGCCTGATGAAAAGCCCAATTGACAGTGTTTCTAGGTGGAGAGAACTGCGAGCTTCGTTCTGCTCCAGCCACTCGGTGATTACTGCGACTAATTGCGAAGCTGCCTCCATAGGTGCCATTCCACGTATATACGTTTCTTTATCGATGGGACTCGTTTCGGAAATATTTTTCAACGTCCGGAGGGAATAACGGCAGCTTACGATACCCCTTAATTATCTTGGGTTACGGCAACCTGGATATTTTCAAATTTCAGGAACAAATATGTCACTCTATTTGGAAGTAATCAGTTCCAATTAGATCTGACACTTATCCTGTTTATTTAGAATGAACGTGGAAGATTGAGATTGTCGATTCTTTCCGCGTTCTATTTACGGAATCTGTGTCACGTGTAATCGACTAAATGGCTGGTAAATTCGCCTGACAGGTACATTTAAAGTACTGGGCGCAAGAAGTCAATGGTCAGAGATATCGCTTGAACTCGGACGAGGTGGCAAAGACAAGCTGCTCGGAGCGTGAACTGGACGGCTCCTCGGGCGACAGGGAAACGCTGCGCAACTCGCATTCCTCCGTTTTTAATGACACCTTGCCATTTACGAGCATGGCGGGTCGGGCTCTGGTTCCACTCGAGCTCCCGCGGTACCTTTTTGGAATCCTCTCGTACCAGTAATTCACCTTGACAGACCTACTCTTTTGCGCGTCTTTTCTCGTTCCACTTCCTTTCCACTAGAATTTTTCCGCCACGGCTGCCACGCTGACACCGTTTCCGCGCCCTTATGCAACGCCTTCGCAAACCCTCTCTGCCTTTTCCCATTCCGTCTCTCGCACGCTCCCGCTCGTCTTTCTAAATATCCCCGATATCGCGGCAGGTTTATACGAGGCGAGCCGGGCGTAATTACTGGGCGCATCTCTCTTCCGTGTCGTAGTCAAAATTAAAACAAGCGACACGCGGACGGAGGGCGTTCGCGAGCGACCTCGCGGAATCTCATTTAAGTGATTAAATTGTACGCCCGTTTCTCGGCTCGGGACACGGCGGATCGCGACCGTTTTCGGTGATTAAAGGGTTCGCGTGGCCGTTGCAACGAAATTTTTTGATTCATTAGATAATTAAACTCGCGGCTGGCTACGAGCGGGCGTGTACACCGAGGCCTGTCGTTAATATCCGATAAAATACGAGACCTGAGTTCATAGAAGAATCCATGGAAAACTGATGGCCAGCCGGAGGCAGAGGGATAGAAAACGGGGGAGGAAGAGAGATAGCTGGACGTAGGTAAATTGGAAACGTGCGCTGCGAGTAACGAATCGGTACTGCAAATAGTTCCCATTGCCTCGGTCGAAGGTTGTATATTGATAAAACCGTAAGCAGACATTCCAGCGTAAATTGATGCCCGGTTGGAGTCGTGTGTGCATAGCGGATTGGCCAGTTGCGTGTTTCGCCACATACGGTGTATACGGGGGTCAGGTGAGCTGACACAAAGGTCAGGAACACTACGGTCCTGGTTCCTCTCTCCGTCCCCGTCGTCAGGCTGATGCACTCGCGAATGCCGGAACACGAGTTGGCTCCTTTCGCGTTTGATGACGCGATAGGCAACCTTACGATTCGATTTATCTCCCTGCTCGCCCCGGCTCCCATGTACTAGTTCATAGAGTCGATGAATCAAATCATCGAATCGAGGCGTTATTGACGACTTTGTACGCTGGATACTGGTGCTCGCTGGAGTTCGATGTCAAATATTGAGTTTGGGATTAATTGGAAGCGAAAGTCGCGATAATATCGCCCCCGATGATCCCGCCCCGCAAATTCCACTAATTTTAAAGCTCCCGAAATTTTCTAGAGCGATCATTAGCCAGAATAATGATCTGACTGTCATTTAGCAGCGCGATAACGTTGCGTTTGATCGTTATCGTGCAATGCACGTTAGTACTACGGCCAGCGAAACTCTTGCGCAAAAATATGCGTCGCGTGCATATACGCTGACGCACACTGCAGGCTAATATTCCCTAGAACATATGTATAGGATCCGTTGAATGCCGATAAAGCCGCGAAGCTCGAAATTTCGTCGCAAATTGCCACTTTGCAAGGTGTAACAACAATCACCATATTGAACGTTCCAGTCTCGTTGCAATATTTTTGCGAAACATTCAACAAAAGAGACTGCAGTAAAAGTCCAGCGCAATTTCCGCAAACGTAATACCGGACTGGACTATCAATTTAGCTATCTAAATCGTTAAAAGTATCCTCCAAAGTTAAACATCACGGAAGAGAGGCTCTGAATGTCCTCAGCATCGGCACCTCGGTACCTCTCCACGAAATGCCATTTTAAAGAAACCACGGGCATCTACGTTGCGTTTCCAGGGTAGGTGGGTACCATCTAAGCAGACCGAAGCTACGAATGCCTATCCGAATCGACCGAGAAAAACAGCGTGAGAACCAGTACCACGTTCGAAAGCCTCGATGGATGAGAGCAAACAAACACGACAATCCCGAGCTACCGGTCTGAGCCAGCGTACGCGGCTATATGCCCCGTCTCTTCGAGGCGAGATTATCAAAATGATACATTCCGAGTACACACACGTGAACCACGCCGATACGGTATGGAGCACGTAATGCATAAGGCCCGAGGGTGGCGTGGCGCGGCGATTGCCGCGCGTTGCTCGCGTGTTTCTCTCAGCGTACGGTACCTATGCTGCGGGAGGTTACGTGTTCCGCGCGCGACGACGGGCAACCGGTAGAGCTGCTCTGGAGGTCGGCGCTGAAGGAGGACAAGAGGAAGAGACGAGAGAAGGGCTCACCGATCCCGGGTCCTGGGTCCCGTCTCCGTCGAGGTCGTGCATTTACACAGGCGGGGTCATCCACAGTCTCCGCGGTACCGTTAGTCTGCATGGAGCATACATATTCTCGTAGCAGTTATCCCGCGGTAGCGTGTCCTCTCCTTCTTCCTCCGCAACCCACCCCCTCCGTCTCCCGTTCGCCAGAGCTCTCGCCTGCCGTTGCATACTTTTGTGCATCGTGTAAGCGTGCATGCAAACCCGCACCGGTAACGTCGGTCACGTACGTCTGTTCGTGTGTCCAGTGGCTCAGCCGGTCGACATGCATAAGTCAGAAAGCACCGTGGCCGGGTGACTGCTGTTGCTGCAGTTTCTGCAGTTTCTCGCTAGGCCCGTCATCCCCTCCGGCTGTTCCGTAAGTAGCTCACCTAAGCGCGTGCGTAAACGCGACTTCTTCACGGGTAGATCAACGTGACCGCTGTTTATGCATGAGAGATCGATCGATCCCTTCGCGGAACCGGAATATCGTTCCGGGGGGTGTTGCTGGCAGAGAAGAGCTGGGATGGTCCTACCGTGTCCGGTGGTTTTATCGACAACCCATCCGC
Organism: Andrena hattorfiana; assembly: GCA_944738655.2. Lineage (NCBI taxonomy): Eukaryota > Metazoa > Arthropoda > Insecta > Hymenoptera > Andrenidae > Andrena > Andrena hattorfiana. Next base: position 18,898,522 of record OX122889.2, on the reverse strand, counting down.
CGGTGGACGGCGGGTCTGTTTGGTTTAAAATGTGAATACATATTGCACGGCTCTTGCTCCACGTTGCGGAAGAATGGTGTATTTTTATCATAACGTGGAGCGGCGATAATGCAGTTGCCGTCGTGTGCCTTTCCGTACAGGGAAACGCGTAGCGAGAGGATGGTAATGCCGGTGTTGACGGAATGTTGGACAAAAGGGCTGAAATAAAACGATCTGGGGAAAAAATCAAGAGAACAGATTCAACACAGGGAAATTCGTATTTTCGCCATATTTTTTCCCCCCCTTCTTTTTTTTCGCGTTATATTGCGTTTCGCGCAGTCACGCGAACCTGTCAGTTATACGAAGCCCGCTTCTTTCTCGAATGCAGGAATATCGAGTTGCCCGTTGTCTCGTCTAGAAATTGAATCTCCGACGGGTGATCTCTTTCGGCGCAATTTATATTGACTTCGTCGAAGTGGAAAGGGGACTGTGTTGCACAGGCATCGCCCTCCGCCCCTTCGCGAGTAAGTTTATAATGATATTTCCCGACTGGACCGTCGTCGTCGATGTTTCTCCTCTCGAAACACTTAATTCGCTTGCGACGATATCGGAGCAAAGCCGGCGATCAAGCTGCTCGGACGACGGCTGATTGCGCCTATGTTTCTCAGAGCGAGGATCGAATGTCAAAGACAGGCGGATCATCGGGAACCGATTAAACGCTAGCTCGAAATAAATGCAAAGTGTCTCGGGGCAATATCGGTGTTTCATCGAACTTGTCAAACTCAGCGACGCCACGAGAGAGCGAACGATCGCCGTGCGATTCATGATAATTCTATTAGAATGCGTTCTCTCCCGGGACAGGCAATTGCCCTTGCACTGCGCCGTTCTCAACGTCTACTAGATTAACATACAGGGAGGGTACATTTGTGGGAAAGGGGAAATCCTTTGTGCAAAAGTAAGTTTAACGTACAGAATAAAGTCTCCGCGAAAATCAAGCCTGCGAATTGCATTGAGTACGGTGCACCGTTTGGCTAATGATCCTCGCTGCCACGGAATAATAGTTTTGGCAAAAACATGGCACGACCATGCAAGAAGGTTGTGCCCCGAACGGAGAATGAAAGGTTGGCGTGATCTTGTGTGCTTCTTGATATCGCAACACCGCGGAGCATTGGGCAAACGGGAATGGGACCAAGCAACGAGTGGTTAGCGATACGCAAACAGGGATGTTATTAACACGGCACTGACAGTAGGCTTAAGACTTAATCACCCGTTGCGATCGCGTGCTTCTAATTTCACGCTCGCTATATCCCCCAGCCCGCCGGCTCAACATCCGGCTAATCGAATCTTTGCAGCTCCCGTAATCACCGTTTGAACACCGAAACGTTTGCACACCTCGCCCTAACACTGCTACACTGACCCACATTAATTCACGGAACTTTCCTTTTCCACCGTGGCACATTTGCTCGGCGACCTAACCGATGTGCCCCCTCGTTGCATCGGTTTTTCGTTCAGCCCTTTATCCTGTTCTTCCTTTCGAGGACGGGGCAGGACGGAGATAGCGCGTCCCACGCCACCCGAGGACAGAACTTTGGTTACCGCGTGTAGCCGTTATCCATCGTTGGGAAAAGTGTGGCTTGTTGAAAACTCGAGGCGGGACAGTTTGAGGGCGAGAACGGGCCGGGCGGCCATTAGTAAGGGCTGGAGTGCAATTGGAGGAAAGTTGGCAAGACGTGCATTAATTTCGCGTCGTGTCATCCGTCCACGGGGGCGGCGGAGGGTGGCGGTGCTTAGGAAATTAGGAGCAAACTTACGAGCACGTAAGCATCCATTTTCCAGCGGCGTGTCCGCGTTGCTGGGGACACGGAGAACAGCGGCTGCCTGACGTCTCATCCGTCTTCCAATGCGCATATGTCCCGGCCAGAAATTACCATCAGGATGGATGCCACCGCCGCTTGGTCCCGAGCTTACGCTCGCGGCAGCCGAGTTTTATGACAGTTGTGCACGGGGTAATAATGGTCGGTCGTGCTTCGCCTTGGCGTGGTCACGAAATTACGTCTTAACGGGTGCCGGCACACACCGGCTTCAAGAGCGGACGGAAGAGGATGCGAAGGGTGCCGGAGTGGTTCCCTCGAAAGGGGATCGATACGGCGGGGAACAGAGAGACAAGAACGAGTGCATGACACCGGTCTATTGTGCGCGATCGAATGACATTAGGGACATTAGACCCGCATCATGAATTACTTCCTCACTTTGAACGTCGTACTTGAGATATTCTCGTCTTACTACGACCTGTCCCCCGGCATCGTATTAATTAGGAGCTGTCTCTTGGCTGAAGAGACACCAGGCGAACGTTCTCGACAACGCTGACATGTTCTCCCATTCATTACGCGGAATCGTTCTTCATTCAGTCGGTCCCCGTTTACTCTTTCCTGTCCGCGACTTTCAAGACCTGGCTTGCTACTTCTTCGCATTTCCTGGTGTTAGCACTTGCCTCTCTCAAGTATCTAGGATACCGTTCGAGCGCATACAACCGACGAATGGCCATTTCACGATACGTATTCTCTCATCCTCTAAAATTATACCGCGCCCCATTACGTACACTGTCATAATTCTGGCGTGGTCGTTGTCTTCGTCCCGAACATCCCAGGCACGCGAGCAACGACGATACGCCTGGTGACAGCGGGGAGGGTCGCAGGCCACCCCTCAGGTATGCGGCGGTTTTCGCGCTTTTCTGCGTTCAGTCTCTCGCGGTAGCCGCGGCCAATTACGGGATGTCTGGGTAGGTTGTTTTGTAGGCCGTTCTGTATTACCCCATTATGCTCCCTGTTGGCGTTTGCACGGAACCAGATGGCTCGCGCGAACCGAGGATAATTTCGCGAAGCGTTCCTTCCACCTCCTACCCTCCTTTCCTGCTCTCCGCTCTACCCTCGTCCTTGTCCCTCTGCCTTTCCTTCTCCCGTTTCACCCGAGCATCCCTATTCCGCTTTTCTCCCCCACCCCTTTCTCGGTTTCTTCTCCCCTATCCACGTAAATCCGTGATCTCTCTCGTCCAGCCGTGAAAATACAAGCGACGGGTCTCGTTACAGCTGAATTGTGCCCGTATTTATTTTGTCCCCTGTCCCGTTCCGTCCCGCGAAGCTCCTCTCGGTGCTACGCGTTTTAACGACTCTGAAAGTGGCTCTCGTACCCCGTTTAGCATTACCCGAATGATAAACGGAGACCGGCGAGATTCAGCGGGTCTATCCTCTTCTTTTTTCTGATGGGAAATAGGATCAACGCGCCACGGGGTAGCTTTGAGTATCAATCCTTGAGTAATTTTCCGGCTGAAAAGTTTTCTCATTTACAGAGAGCCCTAATTTGATCCGCGAGTATTTCAGCGGGGCACGAACCCGTGGCGATATCGTTGGGCGCGGGCGTCGTTTCGATAAACGTTTCCATCTGTGCATCCCTACGCTGAGCACATTATAGGGAACGAATTACCCGTTAGCCCGTGGAGTGGAGCACGGAAGGCATTTCGTCGGAACAAAAAGTAACGCAAGAAATATTAGAGCGCGGCACCTCGTAATGGAGAAGTCGTTAGTTGAGAGTCTCGCTGCTGAGGGCTATTCGGTTCCGAAAACTGAGCCCTCGTTAGACCCAATGTCTTCTCACCGACTTGTTGCGAAACAGTGTACTCTCCTTTCTTACTCCTAACACTCCCTTCTTCATATATGAATGTAAGGAGAAGAGAACATCGGGTTTTCTATTCGTCGAGCTACACACGGTTCTAATCAGTCCAGTTCATTCAATTACTTGTTGACGCACTCGCTCTGTCTAAACTCGACAGCCAAAATCACCGTCTCTTACAGATGGGTCAGCCTGACAAATTTCACGTAACACTATAAGTAAACATAAACGCACGAGGGCGATTGCAGCTTTGAAAATTGTAGGGAGAGAAAGCATCGGTCAGATTGCTGAACCAGAATTCGAAGCCCCGATGGTTTGTGTACTGGACGAGCGGTCTAACGAGTCTAGCTTTGCACACCAACGGCGAACGTTTGCTACCCCAGCCTAATATTCGAAATGTAGGTCAGCTGTAGATAAACAAGCCTCTACTGACTCGAAATAAATGTAACGTGACTCTGTTGAAAGCGTGGGGATTTTCCTTTCCCGTTTTACCAACGTTCATATCCCACTGTATAGGACATACATAGTTCAGTAATAGCGTCGTGGTAGAATTGTCCTTTTATATGCCAGACCAAAAGCTGCGTGGAACGTCCGGCTTCGCGGGAAGGCGACTTAATAAGCGTTTCCACGCGATTATTCGCGGCAGAGAACATTTGGCGCAATACACGTCCCCGCGTCACGAATTTAGTCCACATTCGCTCAGAGAAGGGTATGCAGTATTAGAAACGCGAATGGAGGAGCAGCGTGTACGAGAATTGTTGGGGAAGTGCGAGGTGGTGGTTGGGAGGGCGAGGAGAATAGAACCGAGCTCAAACATGTTTGATATTAACTTCGTTCAGCCGCACAGTCGAACAATTTTGTCAGTTTGGTGGCTGCAGTGTAAGCAAGTATCGCGGGAAATGGTGCATTAATTAGCCGCCGACTATTACGCCCGAAATTATTTCCGGGTAATTTTCGCGCGAACTTTCAAGCATGCATTTTTCACTGCAACCAGCGCAGCGAACCAGTGATTACATACTTCGACATTTTCTAGCGTTGAAAAATATGTGGTTACTAAAAGAAGTCTTTCGAAATACGTTAAACCCTTTGATTATAATTGTTCGAGTTGGAATTTACCTACATACTGTCACCACACGTACAGAACTTTTAGCGTTTAGTAATTGTATTCCTCTCAGAGTGAATATCGCTGACTAATTTCCCTAACGAATTTGTCTTCTGTCTGTTTCAGGTAAGCATCCATTAACATTCTTTAATTCATCACCACGGGCAGGAACTTTAGTGGCTTCGCGTCTCAGGATCTTATCGGATAAGTACTTGAAGAGAAAGAATTTTATCATCAACGTCAACCGATCGTAACTTGGCACTTCTTATCGCTCACATTTTCCCGGATTTAATATTTTAATTTCCAGTCGGAATTCCGATAGGAACGTGTTTCGAATATCTCGGGCGTCTTGAGCGTCTGCAGACTCGTTCCGAATCCCGTGGAGCTATCGCATATTTGGGATTACTCGCGCTTCAGGCCAGCCTCTCTGTAACTTATAACTTCATCGGGGACGATGAAAACACCGTTTCGTATTCCCGACCGAATTACAAAAGAATCGTGGTCCCTCTATTCATTCGAGGCTCTCACAAAAGGAAGGGTCTGAAATGCCAAAACACGGGGATATTTCCCCCGTCTAAAAGCGATATTTCCTTCCGGTCGGCCGCGGAGGAACGATCTTTTTAAATGCATTTATAATCCGCGGCGGGCGCTACAGAATACCGTTTATGCCCTGAAAAACGACGCGACGTCCGGGGTTAACCAATTTCATCCTCGGAGATCTAATTTCCTGCCGTCAAGATGCGTTACGCCGGGACACCCGTGTTCCTCTTTATAATACGGCTCGTTTCCCCGTTGTAAACGCGTCAGCCGGAATTGCGTCCCCGTTGTAAATCTCGCTGCATTCTTGCAACAGTATGGCCTCGCTCTTGCACCGACCCACAGCACACCCACGGTTGCAAACCGAGCAATTTAAGGCGCGATTACTCGGCCGAGTTCACGCCGTCGTGAGAGCGCACGTGAATATTTTAATTCGTTGCACGAAGAATGTTGGTCTCCTGCGAGCTTCAGAAATATTGTCGAATGAAACGTGTGTCACTTAGAGCGGGAAGAAAGGCGCGGGTCCGATAAATCGGTAGGTACTTAGGTACGTGCTAAAAGTACGAGGAAAGAATTAAACAAGAAATTGTCTGTCTATCCCACTTCTACTCGATGCTAGAACTTGTCAACGCACGAGTGCTTCAGTCAACCGAGGGAGTTTCATTCCATCTTTGACGCACAACGCATTCCGAAAAAAAAAACAATTCAGTAGTGCGCCCTTGAAAAAAGAGGAGATTAATGTAACAACGGCTAAGGTAATTCAAGAACTTTGCAAAAAGAAAACTGGATTTTATTCTTTGAATAAATTTTTATAATCACCTAATGAATTTGATTGAATTTGCATTAAAAATATTTTTATCCATTCGATTTGGCTCCCTCCAAGATTAAATCCTGAGTGCGCAACCGAATCAATTACTGGAAGATACTCGTAAGACAGAGATTCCCGCAACGATTAATCTCCACTCCGTTTGGCAGTATTTCACTGAGTGCTCGTGTGATCCTTCACGCGATAATTTCATGGCTGGCCACAAACGGTTGCGCGCTAATCGCAATTACGGGAGACAGTCTTTTACAGGGGGGCGTATATCAAGCGAGGATGAAACCGTGGCGTTTTCTAATATTAATGAACCGCGTGATTTAGGATAGATCGGAGTGGTCCAAGGGCTAATGCGTCGAATCAGCCTTGGCGTCCCGGCAGAATATGCCGCTATTAACATGCCATTACGGCCCATTAATGGTAATCGGCATCGTTCCTTTGAGAAGTCCCGAAGGCGGGCGTCCAACCGAGCAACGGCATATCGAGTATAATCGTCGACCGGTGTAAACCTCCCCGCGATTAGCGTGCTCGCGTCCCCGCGACGATTATCCGCGCCGCGTGCATCTGAATGCAAATACATACGTTTCTGCGCTCGGGGCGACCGGCGAGCGAGGCGTGGCCAGGAACCAGGGCTGCCAAATAAACGCGCAAGGGAACCGACGCGAGATTGAATACTTAAAAATCGAGCACAAAGTAACGGAGCCACGGCCCGATGGTAATTTCCAGCCGAGATCACGACGCTCGATCAAAGTCCGCTCGCGTTAGCGCAGGGCGACGTTGATCTCTCGTCGACGCGAAAGCTACTTGTCACGTCCTGCGCTCACGATGATACGCGCCACCTTCTTCTTATTTCATAACGACGCTGAAGTGATCACTGAAATTAGGGAGCAGCTTTGCGGGCTCGTTCGATACGAAGCGACGCTGCTCATCTTCCCAGGTAGATCAGCACCTGATCTGCCCCGCGATAACTCGTCGCCTGCAAATGCATTCGTATTCCCCAGGGGAAGTCGATTCGTAGCAGCAGTTTAATAACCATCCTCGTGCAAAGAGAATACTACAGCGTCACGTCGCGTGTAGCGTTTGCTAGCAGTGGGAACGCGTTAATTCAAGGGTTCAATCGTTTTGAACTATGTTTGTGCATAGGGGCTGTTTCTTGTAGAGCAATGACACGTTATACAGGTTAAAAGAGGAAGCGACGTGTACAGGGATCATCGAGTCTGCCGTGTCGAGGAGATATGGAGGTTAGACGAGGAAAATCGAATTAAGATCCATAATGCAAGGGCGACAAAACGGAGAAGGCTGCGGTGAATGTACGTACGTACGATTAATTGGGGCGGGTAAACGCGCGAGTCGGCGGTCTCCACTTTGCACGGTTTCTTTGAATTTAACTTACTACTTACCTACGCTACTCGACATAATGACCGTTCCACTTACGCCGAGTTCCGCGTTACTTCGCGTCAGTTCGACGTCGTCTCGGTCCTCTCCGCGGTAGGTATAGTTAATACACGGTCGCGCGCACGGACGAGAAGCACGGCAGCGTGGCTTTTCGAAAATTGGGTCGAGATCCCGTGATATATATAGTCTAAACGTTTACGAAACGGTTGGAGGTTGAAACATGTCCCCAAATGGAGTAACGTTATTTTCAGGAAAGTCTGGCACGCGTTCCCCTCTGTTGGAGCACAAGTTTAGCAGCGATCTGCTCGCTCCTCTTTCCACCATGTAATATCAAACGGCTTCTTGGAAGTTGTTCTGGCGGAATATTAATATACCAGTACTCTAAATATACACCCGTCTGTCGCTCGGAAAGCTTCCGTCTCTGTTTCGCGTCGCAACATCCTCCTTCGCCAGCGCGAATCGCTGTGTATACCCCCGGGACACCGTGTAGGTGTCAAGTACGCCCACAGATCTGAAGGAACAAAAATGTGCATCGCTTTTAATTATTCCACGTTGGTCTCTGCCTCTAGACCTCGAAACGGTTAAGTTCACCCCGAGGCGGTGAACCACGGGAGGGGGGGGGGGGGAAGAAGCGCGTTCCTCGGAAGCCTTTTCCGCGCGAAATCGCTCGAACAAAGAGCTTCCACGACCCGTAAGAATAACGAGCGCGCGTCAAACCGAGACACCACGGAACAAGATAAATTCTCGCCGGTCTCCTTAAATTCAATGTAACACTTACCTGCATCCCGCGGCATAATGGCTGCTCCAATTACGCGGATTCCGCGTTACTTTACGCCTCTCTGACGACGGCTTGGCGTTAATGCGCCGTTAATACGCGGGTAGACCCAGCCGCGCTCGCTCTCTCGCTCACCCCTCTTTGCGTAGACCTTATTCTACTCTCGTAGACGTTCTCCTCCCTTTAAGAACGGCTTGGAACTTGGTGTATCGTCGTGATGGTCGGCGCAAAGGCGCCTTTCCAGGCAGCAGTTGCTCGTTCCTTGCTGCGAAGAAAACTACGCTCTCCTCTAATTGTTTTAATGACTCCGCTTTCGTACGGACGTCCTGCGCGTTATTCTTCGCGGATCTCTTTTCTCCCTTCCTCCCATCCCCCTGTCTCCCTCCGCTCTTTTCTTGTACTTCTTTCTTCCACTTATTCCGCCACTCCACCTTTCATCATCGTCCTCCTTCTGCTCGTCCTCTTCCCTTTTCTTCTCCCTCAACGTAGTTAGAACCCGAAGACCCCACTGCGCAAACCTTGGCGCTCTGTAGCTTTCTGCCCAAGTGCTCTTTTGCGGTCGGTCGATTGCTCGGCGGTCCAACCATTGGGTGTATCCCGGGTATTTCTTTCTGCCCACGGCCTTCCCGGACGCGAGCCGTTCCACTCGTCTCTACAACATCTTAATTAGGATTTCATTAACTCCGCGCAACGGTCAAGCGAACCTCGGCCACTGCACTCGCTGTCTTCTCGGCTTGTGATGACTTTCATGTTTGCCCGAGCTTGACACTGCGGGACTCCCAGGTTTTTTGGCATCGACCACGGCTGACAATGAGTCACGGTGCATTTTTCAGTGACACGGCAGACCCATGGGAACGACTGCTTTTCGATGTACTTTTTATCGGCGACGGATTCGACGGACCGAGGTTGTTAGCAAAGACATCTTCATTTCACCCAAGGGCCTCTCAGATTCTGACCTATACCGAAGTTTACTGAATTGAATCGAGAAACATTATTGAGATTTCTCCTTGACACCTCATCCTTGGGCGTTTTACGCGCCAAACAGAATAGTTCACGGCCTCTAAATGATTGTGGAAGCTACGAGCATGGATTTTCCTTGACCCACCGATCAAGTGCTAACTTCCGCATATACGCTGATTGGTGAAGAAGCCCATCCCATCGACAGCACGCTTTAAGTCAAGTTTGCCGAGGTTCCACGTGGAACGGGACCCCGAGCCAGGTCCTTGGAAAGCCATTCACAGAATTCGGCCGATGGAAGCCAGAGGTTGTCGATCGACGAAGAATTCCGACCAGCGGGAGTGGAAGTTGGATCGTAACTCGGCGAAGTTGTCGCTTTGAAAAGCGAAGCGGAACGCGAGATCGATGGACTTACCGCGCAATAATTCAGCGCATCTCCGCAAAACTAATGCAGGCGGAGCGGTGATCCCTAGAGCGGATAAATCGAGAGCCGGTTGTCGGTTTCTCCCGCGCGCTTCCTGGCCTGTCCCTCGGTTCCACTCGGCACACAAAAAGCCGAGCCATCGACGCGAGGTTACCTTCGGGATCGCCTATTATACCCACATAATCCTCACGGGGTTGGCTGGCTCTCGTCGTTCTCTGCGGCCTCTCTCTCCTCTCCCTTTTGCGAAGTCCACGAACCTTTACCTCCTTTCCTCCAAACACCACGGACTATTTCCCCTCTCCCTCTGTCTCACCCAGGCTCTAAGCCCGGGCTCCAAGAATCTTTTCCTTCCGCGGTGGCGCAGGGTTCCCACTTTTGGTCTTGCCACGGAAGAAGAGAGGATTAGGGCTGGTCGTCCACGGTGTCGAAACTAAGCCCCCGGCCATGATACGGGATTATATACACGGTTGAAATATCGCGCGACGAGCCACCGCTGGTGTGTATCCGTTTCAACCGTTCCGTGTTCTCGGATCCTCCGATCCTGCCTCACGTTTCTGCTTTATGTATCCCCCCGCCTTTCCCCGGCACAGGCGTTCATGATCTTTCGCCGCGGCGGAAATATAGGTTCCCGGCTGATACGTTGAATGGCCGACGTTAAAGTCTGTCGATCCTGTTGGTCACGGCACCGCCGCTGGGTGAACGCGCCTCTATGGGATTTTAGTATTCCTGGGAAAAGCGATACGTTCCCGGTGTGTTGTAAAAATCGACGTCGCTTGTAGCAGAAGCCCTGGTTACGGGTATCCGTGTAGGGGCATGTTTCCCGCACGATTCCTCTGCTGTACGAGAACAATCGTTCGTCGAACTGCGTCGAATTTTCCATTTAATCCCTTACACGAAAGAGTACGTTAACGTCCTACGGGGTGAATGGGAAGGGGCACTTTTAGAAATCCAACTGAATTGTCGATTGAATATTGAAGTTGATTAGCCTCGTTTCTGGAGTCCCCAGGGATTAATCTTCTGCAGCATCAGTCAATTTAGAATCCTCGAAATAGATTTCGCGAGGGGAAGATTGCAGTGACAAATAAATTCTCGTTTCTTGACGCAGAACGGAACTTCTTCCAGTACCACCGAGTTCTTCTTGTAAAGGTGTATCGAGAAGGCCACAAAGAGGCGTGGAACGTCGTCCAGCCGTTGATCAGTATCGATCGATATCGATCGAGGGGTAAGACAGCAGCCTGTGGATGGCGTGGAATATTATCATATCGGTCTGCTGGCCGTCAAAGGGAAGAGGATCCGGATCAAAGACGACGGACCCCACTGTGTCGGCTCCACTTTCCGTTGCGCGTTTCGCAGTTCCACCGCGAGTCGCGTGTGTTCAATATCAACATTGCATTGTGCGGACGCATCGGAGCCCCTCCCCCCTCGCTCTGGGTGGTGTGTACATGCATATGTGCAGGAATTCGACCCCAGATACATGTTTACAAAAGGGAGAGGGGAGAGAGAGAGAGAGAGAGAGAGAGAGAGAGAGAGAGAGAGAGAGAGCCAGGCGTCTTCCAGACAGCGTTGGTATTGTGCTGGCGCTGCCGGCTTATACTTATGTAATGTGAGACCCTCCACCAATGCACGCCACCCCTCGGGCCCATTCTCCAGCGGCGCTTAAACAGGCTGCACCGAGACCCAGCTGCCATTGAACAGAGCGTGGCTCACTGTGCCCATAACACCAGCAAGAAACCTCAAGCGCGCGTGCAAAGGTTCTCAGCATCCCGCTGACGTGATCCAGTTCTTGATAGATAGCCAAGGCCCGCCTTGGTTATCTGGTCTCCTTTGAACGTCAGCGATTCGTAGCTGCCTAAGCAACGTGTTTATTTATGCCCTGGTGCGATGGGCGGAAACGGTAGGGAACTCGTGTGAATGTTTTCGAGCAGGAGATGATCCGGGTAATTGAGATCTGCTTGCTGTACCTTCCATCAATGACTTTGTTGTTACACCCTAGTGGAAGGTGCTGTTCAGGGAATGGAGTTGGGTAGCATGTATTTAATTCTTCTGACCTTATGCTTTCGATGGGAGGGAACTGTTTAGTGGGACTAGGGCTCCTAATAAGTTTGTAGTCTGGTAATCAGTTAGCAGTTCGATCTCGGGGGCTCTGAATAAAGATTCTTTTTGAAAGATGATGAGTACGCGAATGGAGTTCTATCGCGGGTCTATCAGTAATTCAGTTGGAAGTTTGTAAGCAACTTTCTGGTAACTTGGTCAGTTGATAAACTCCGTATGTCGGGTTATACCTGTAGTCGTTGTCAAGCAATTCGCAACTGCAAGATATTGCAGTAATGCTAATACCGTACAAAGGAGAATAATGTAGTGAATGTGATATGAAGCTAACCAATGTACATAGCATTATTTTCGCGTGCTGTTTGCGTTTAAAGCTATGTAGTAGTAATAGATGGCAGTGAAACAGGGAAAGATGATATTTTTGTCGCAAGCGCGCGAAATGACTGCAATTAGGGTGCCAACGGAGGTTCGTTAACGATCGCGGCGTTTGCATTGCTAAGAGTCACTTAAAACTACCCGGTGTTCCTGAAATTTTGAAATTATCGAGCTAAGAGTTCCCCAGGCCGAAGCAAATTTATGTTAATCCACGGTAAAAGTTTTTTCGAGTCGTAAAACTTTATGCGTTCTCCTCGTTTAACGTCCACTCCACCCGCTCCCCCCACGAATTTAATTATTTACTCGCCGAACACCCTGCTTAAGCGAATAGCCAAGCTGAAGGGATGCATCGCGATTCGATTCAAAATGAATGAAACAAAGATGGGAATGAGGAAAAACGAGGGAAGAAATGTGAACGAGTTTCCACGATTCGTCCCGCCCCTCCTAACACATAAAAACTTAAACACTCTCTTTTAAATTGCAGCGGTGCCCTTTGTTCCTTTTTCCACCGTTCCTTCCTCTTGCATTTTCCAAAGCCTGGAAAATCACGAATGGGCCAGAGGTCGCGACGACCCTCGGCTAAAACTCGGAATAATATTTCCGCCCCTCCTCCCCCGGACCATTCAGATTTTAATCAAGACCGACTGTCAGAGCGGAAAAAGAAAACTTATGCCATGTTGCGGAGCAAGTGGGAGAAGAGCGGAACCCGCTATCGGGGAATTCATTTACCCAACTTTTTAATTCGATGGCGAGGCGCGCGAGTAACATGTTCGCGGGACATGTCCGCGCCTAACTTTCGCGGCAAAAATAAAACACGCGTCGTGAATTCATCTTGTTCGGGGAAGATCGCTGGAACTCGATTAAAACCAAGGTAGATACTCGTTGGTCCCCTCGCAAGTGTATTTAATCCCGCCCAATCGATCCACATCGTGAAAATTCCCGTGGTTCACAGCCAAGTTTATTGAGGTTGTATCTATGTATAGAATGGTGCTTCGGAACATCCACTTACTTGCAAGATTATCATGCTTGAAAGTGGCATTTGACATACAATCTATCTTTAATCAAATTCTGAGGTAGCTGATCGTTCCAATAATAGAGCAGATAAAAGTTCGTTTAAGTAATGACAGACACTGACGCGATGCTATCAGTAAGGAGGGAAAAGAGCGGTACGGGTAATTACGTTTGCGGGTTGAAGAAGTCCTTGCCCACGGAGCAGCGCAAATATTTTCAGCTCACGCTTATTAAACCCAATTAACGTCGCCTCGCGATGTCACCCGCGAAGGAGACCTGGCTCCGTCTTGGCCAGCAACAGGTCGACGAAAAATACGCATGGCGGAGGCGTAACCGGATAACGCGGCAATAAAATATAATAGCGCGACGTAACGACACGATAAAAACGGCAAGTGGTGAACGCGCGATTGTCCAACGCGCTGGCCGAGCATTTCACGCGGAGTCGTTTCGGAAGAGCGAACAAATTAACGCGTTTACAACCAAGATCTCTCAGCCTGGATCTATCGGTGATCTCGAGAAGACCACGCACTCTCACGATAAAAGAAAAGATGAGATCTCGTTGGAATTAAAGAAGGGATGAAAATTAGTGGAAAAGGCATGAATACGTATGTTCTAAATACCAGTTGGAGACCACAAAAGTGTTTCGCCTGGAAAGGTACTCGCGCTGGCGGTCTCGGGCCGCTTTAATTGCTTGCCGCGCGTTCTCTCATTAATGGCGGCTAATTCGAAATAACAATTTACCTATCGCCCGGAGTGCAGCACGGGATCGTTCCCCCCCCCTCCCCCTCCCACTTTCGTCGTATTATGCAGTTACGTTTCTTCTCATTTTCTCGTCGGGCAGTTTCGCCCGAGCCTTAACCATTCGAGTTCGCGTCGCGACCGGTAATTTGGTTTTTATCGCGGGTCTACCATCGAGAAAAGTTTTCGTCGCCGGCTGACTCGCTGGCTGGCTGGCTGGGCTCGTGTTCATGAATTTTATTAAGATCCGCGATAAAACGGCGTGCGTCTGCATTATCCGCGAATACGTCGACCGTCTACGAGCTGACGCGTATCCTCCCCCGCGATTCTTGACACAATTCGCGGAGGCCGATGGTTTTCCGCCCCTTTCCACCGCTCTTCCTCCCCTCCAGCACCTAGAACAACCCTTTTTATTCTCTCAGGCGGATTAAATCGAATAAATCCCCGACGTTAGTCCGGATTTCAGCCGGGACCGCTTTATTACGAGATTCCGCGGAATATATCGCAGCCGACAAAGTGGCGGGGTTACTTTTGTTTGGGAATATCGCGCGCGGGCTCCTACCTTCCCAATTAAACGAGTTAAATCTTCCGTAGTCCAATACAGTAGAAATTTGTGAATTGGGGCACGGTGGTAGATGCATCTGATCAATCTTCTAGTAATTTCGATGAAGAATAACAAAAGAATAACATATTCTTACTCTGGAAAGAGGACTCCGAATCATTACACTACCCTTCTTACTTAATCATGTGCACCACGTAGGTTTCCCGCATTCTTTATTCGCCTGACGCGTCTCTTGAAACCAAACATCCTAACGTTGGACTCCCCCATTCATAGAATCTTTTTTTTTGTTATAAGCAATTTAAACCCCTTCAGGTTTATTTAACTACACAAATATGAACACGGTCATTAAATTTTCACGCGTACATCAGAGAACATAGAAATTAAATGGGTAAATTACACTCTTTTAGGAAAGCGCATATATAATTACATGCCTTAATATTTGACGCGGCTATAAACGTATCAATGTTCAGCGGTAGTTGGAAGCTTAATTTGTGGAGTGACTTTATTAGCTTGAGCCTGTGTGAGTTGTACAGCTCTCATTGCCAAATTACATTTAAACTTTCCTATTCGTAATTACATTTACATTTAGGGTCGTTTACAATACCAACGCGGGGCGAGAAAAGCGGCTAATTTGCAGTGATCAGCTCGCATTCTATTAATTGTAACAATCGTATTCTACTTAGATTTTTATGTGCCATAGAATCTTAATTCACTCTTCGCTCCGATCCACGCATGTATTCTTCGATATTGAACACTCTGCGAAGCATGGTTTCCCAATCCCCATAGATACTTCCCACACGCGTCGAGCGAAGCCACGACGCCCGAATAATTGGCAACTGCACCGCGCGTAATTGGCCAGGATAGCGTTTAGAGTGGCTCGAGGGGGCCCCGTCCGAAGACGGAGAATGGAATTAACTGAAATTAACGTTGCGTCGCGAACGGGGGCGCAAGAAAGTATCGCGGGGAGCCGGTGGAACGTTCTCCCCGACGACGGAGCGAACAATCGCCTATATTTATCGCGCGTGGCACGTCGCGAAACGTGCTAATGATCGCGTTGAAGCTTCCGTTTCTCCGAACCGAGCGTAACGTTCTACGCGATCTACTTCTCTCGCCCGAGAAACCAGCCGATTTTTGCGGTTGCCCGAGTCGCGGCTCATTCCTGCGAGTTTTTCGCGCCGCTGCAATCGTTGCGCGCGTCCGCCGCCGGTCCCAACGATAATTAATAATACGTGGCGGGAATACGCGTGATGTACCTGAAATTCCTGCGCAACCGCTCCAAGGTGAATGTCTCCGAACCCACCGGGGGATGCAGGAAGAATAAGTCTGAGGAGGGACGAAGATGGGTAGAGAAGGGTTGGAGCGAGAGAGACTGAGAGGCGTAGCGGGCATCGCGAGCGGGACACGCGGCGTATTTGCAGATTTATAACCGGGCGACCGAGCAAAAGGTGTCGCCTGGGAATGAGTAATGATATATTTGCCCGCATGCGAGGCGTTTCGAGATCGTCGGATACGCCGCCAGCGAGCGAGCGAGCGAGCGAGCAAGGGTTCCTGCGATCCCGAAATCCGTGGGCGAGGGAGTGGCAATTCTCTTTCTCCCTCTATCGGTAGTTCGCAGTGAAACAACTTCGTATCTTCGATCGTCGCTCGTACACCGCCGTCTCCTACGGTCGCTTTAAATATATCCGTGGAAGGTGAGAAACGTCTTTTCCATGATTTCCTACCTGCGACTCGAGCGATCCTTTGTTCGCCCTACAATTCCCTTGATTCGAGCGCCCGAGTCTCTGGCGCGCATTGCTCGCGTTCGTCCTTTGACTGGATCCTTTGAATCCCTCGCTCAATCGGAACTATTCGAGAGATTGAACGTTTGACGCGCGTTTAAATCTCCGTTTGTGCCGGCTCCTACGGCTGCACGACTGTGTGATATTTAATCAGCAAATGAGTTCTTTTCTATCGGGTCGGAGGTTAAACGGGAGCGCGGGTGGGCGCTCGAGGGGGAGGGTGGCTACAGAAAGGCTGTTGCCAATGGTATCTTTCCGAATGAATAACGATAACGTTCGCCCAAGTCGGGGCCCTATTTAACATGGCAAACACCCCCGCGAGAATTCTGACTCTGCCACGAGTTTTCCTAGCCGCCTCCTCGGCTGATCGCAGCTTCTTTGTACTCGCAGAGGGCAGGATACCTTCCGTAGAATATTAACGTGACTCTTTTGTCGCTCTGTGTCAACCTCTCGCCCTCCAGTTTTAAGGAAGCTTGGTCGGCGCGAAATTTGACCGAGCCAGACAGAGTTTCCCTGTTGTGCGGCGATAGCCGATGAAGAAGAAAGGATGGAAAGCCGAAGGGAAGCCGGGACGATATACAAATAATCCCTTGCTTCGTTGGGAGAGGGGAAAAAACTGGAGTGCTTCATTTTACTAACAAAAACTTGGCGAAGTAGCGGAGGAAGGAAAGTTTTTCCGCCGACCGGATCTCCTTTGTATCATCCGGCGTGCTGGGAAGACGTTCTCGGCGCTGGGAAGCGGGAGGTGGGTAGGGGCGGGGAGCGAATACCTCTGTGATAAATTCGCGACTCTAACGAGAATTAAATTTTTATCTTTCCGCGATTGCGTCGCTTCAATTCGCCGGAAAAGAAAAGCGTACCGATGTAAATTACGCTTCTTACCGCGCCGCGAGTCGAGCGCTCTCCGAAATCCTTCTTGCTAGTCATGAATCTATCGATTATCGATATCTTACGGATGAGCTAGTTCCCGAGACGAACGCTCGCCTGTACGTATGTATATCCTTAAGATATCAGCGACGGAATGCTCGACGCTCGATATTTCGTTGACAGCAATCGCAGCAGCAATTGTAATTTAAAATAATCGCGCGCCAAAGTACAACTGCACGAATATCTCAGTAACTATCAAGCCTCGGCCTCGTGCACGTTTATTACAATCGTGTACCCCGTGGTTTGCGTGCCCCATCGCGGGCGTTTCCTGCGTTCCCGAGCCGCAATCCACTTGGCGTGCGAATTATTCGGGGCCATATGCCGGGAGACGGTTTTAACGAGAGAAGAAACGGCGTCGGAGCACGGCAGATGTCTGGCTGCGCACGCTCCAGCGATTTTCCGCCAAAGACCGTCGAACACCGAGGCTCAGAAACCGGGTAAATACACGCCGAACGGACAAAAGGGAGACAATTTTGCTAACGCCGAGCGTGAAAGGTCCGCCGGGTAAATACGTCGGATTGTTCCCTCGTCAAACCGCATGAATAAATAATAATGCCCTCCCTGGGGGGATTGTACACCCGCGGCATACCTACCCGTCTACCTAGCCACGGCGAAAGGGAACATATAAATATTTCTATTAAAACCTCCTTAAAACGATCCTCCTTCCCATTCAGCCTGTCCGAGCATGTCTCTTTAAACGATCCTCCGCTCTTCCCAGCGGCAGACCGACCACGCTGCTACCTGGTACCTGCGTGGATGCTGGAATCCGCCGGGGGGGCAGCCGGCAATAGCAACAACAGCGTCAACAGCCTCGGGGTACCGTCGCAGTTAAATATCCCACCGGTTATGTCGTTCGATGCTCCAACGCCTGCTGCTCGTGTCAGAGAAAGGGTTAACCTGACGTGCGAGGAAGGGAGTAGAGAGGCCGAGCTGGGGCGACGGGTTGCGCGCGAGGGGTAAGGAAAAAGCATCGACGTGCCGGGCACAATAAACGCCTAGTCGAGCAGGTTCACCTATTACACTCGCCAGCTAAGCCACGTTTAATGCACTTCCGCCGACCGTGGAATCTTCGATCGGTTATTTGTATGCGCGATGCAGCCGATCCTCTGATCCCCTTCATCCTTTAGTCGCGCATTCACCTCTTGAACGATCCTTGATGGAGAGGAAGTCTTCGCCCGTCCAAGTCCCTCTATCTTCCTCGCTAATGTCTCTTCTAAGCTTTGGATCAGTGACTCGATTACGTAATGTCAGGCCCTTTGACGGCTTTAATATTTTCCGGGGGCAAAGCGAACGATAATTTGTGAGCATCGAGCTGGATTGTATAGGTCGTACCATTTCGTGCTCATCTTGGAATTGATACGGTACCTCGAATATGGGAAACATTTATTTTCAACGGCTATTTCTCGGATACAGTTCTCTTTGAGGCGAAGACGCTGATGCTAGTAATCGCTGTACGAATTGAGTACACGTTAGACGTGAAACACACAAAAGTAAAATCTCTCCAGGTCCTGTTTTGCTGACATGGGTGCCACACAGTGCCTTCGCGGCCTTCCTCTTTTTACTTGTCGAACGATCCTCATTGCTCGCAAAGCAAGCGTTTCTGGGGTAACGCGTGCGTCAAAACTTTCAGCAAAAACCCGCATTAAAGAATATATCGAGGTATGTGCATTCAAAATATTTTATAGACTCGATATCTCTCGATATGCTCCTCCTTTCCTCTCTACTTCCTAGCGCAGAATCGTCTCGCTTCGGTTGCTCACCTGAGAATCGCAGTCTCCTTTGAGTGGCTCGCGTCTCCGCGATCCCATAAGGAGGGTTTATATTTCAAGGATCCTCTTTCCGCTGAAAAATCGCTTTTTAACATCGCCGACTGGCCGGGTTGCATTCGCTGAAACTGCACCCAGTACGACACGTACCCCCGTCCATTTCATCGTTCGTCTCGTTTTGCGTAGATTCGCTCAAGCTTTAGATATTACTTTTCATTTTATTGCTTTCCCATCCGCGAGTTTTGACGAAACTTTTTACGTCGGTCGAATGGGCCCCGGGGTTACGCTGGATCCTGTAAACCCTGTGGTCCGCGCGCATCTTTGACGTATAACTTTAGGAAAAGATTGCGGCGATACGATCGGCTCTTTTATATCCGTGCGTTTTATAGGAAAACGTTGGGAGCCGGTGGCGTCGATATAGTCGAGGGGGGTTCATCCTTGCCCGTTAGCCCCGGGCAAGATTGCAGATGACCCTATTCTTGGGCGCAACTACTCGCCTCTATGCAAACAAAATTTCCGCGGCGCCACGAAAATATAGGAAAATTTCCTCCCTTTGAAAAGCGAAACACGCTTAGCGAAAAGTTTGCCCGGGGATCCTGCCCGCTTAAAAGTTTGATCCCGTTAACGTGGCTTCGCGGCGAGCGACGGGGAAAAAATTTTCTGTCGGATCCGCCTTGTTTCGTCGTATGCTCTTCGGCTCAAGTCGTTCAGCGCTGGCACGGAAATTGATTTCGACGTTTATTTATCGTTACCAGGGGCCGGGTGGATGGGTGGCGAGGCCGCGCGTGCGCCAACTCCGAACAAATTGCACGCTACACGGATTAATTGATTGTTGTCGAGCACGGGTGATTTATTGTATTCCCGGTATTCTCGATCTTTCCGTCGCCATTAGTAGCCCCCAGCGACGTTATACCTCGCGAGATACACATTTCCCGGGGTTCTTGCCGAGCATTCCCCCGGCTTCCAGGAAGATCCTTCATCGTTCGCCCCGCGAACTCGTCGTTCCACCTGCTCCGTCACGTGGACGAGCCGCGACGAATTCCGTTAATCCAATTTATCCTCGCTGGTTAAATAATTTCCGCGGCGAGGCAGCAAAGTGCCACTGGATAAGTGACTCGACGACGTCCGTTTAAATTTACAGGAAAGTCCATCACGGTTCGCACACATGAAACTTTCATATGGTTTCGGTGTGTATTCTTAGAGGCCCCGCGCGTTTTACCGCGGGAGGAGAAGATGGTTCGGTTCGTGGCTGGTTGGAAATTCATGACTATCGGCGACACAGACTTCACCCGAGGAAAGAGACATCTCGCGAGTACATCCCGAGTATCTATTCATACACGGGATATCAGCAATACAGTGTAAAGGGATTCGCCCGGCGCATTACTAATTTATGAACACGGGGGATCCTGCCGAAATCGAATGCCGAGCGCTGGCAGGAGCGGTTTCGATTGGATCGAACCAGTTAGCTGGGCTTTTCCCTTCGTTTCGTTCTCTCCCGTTTATTGGAAGGACTCCCACTCTTTCGAAGTCGATCCACGATGCTTTCGTAGTCCTTAGCCCCCTCCGCGGTCGTCTGAGAGGCTTTCGTCTCCTTGAATCGAAAGCGTTTTATGGGTCAACCACTTTCGACTACAGAGAAACCCCGCTGGTCCATCGATCCAGCCCGCGAACAACGCGGAGCCGTGGTTCAATTATCGATCGAAGCATGATATCTCGCGCAACATTCCTAGAGTTATGGCAGAAGATTAACGCAAGTGATGTTAGCACACCTGCTCCTCCAATCCCCCACGGTGCAAGCGTTCTGTGTTTGTCAAGCGCGAGTACATACACACGCGCGCGCGTAGAGGCGTGCAAACACGCGTGTACTGCGACCAATGAATCATTGTTTCACGCGACGGAATTTGTCATGGAACGATTGAAGGCGCGATTAATTGCTGATTCGATGAACCTGGAGATCAGCGCTCCTTCTAGGATAATTGAAATTTCGCGCTGGAGCGATATCGAGGGCGAATAAATAAAGCCGAAGAGACGAAAGGGTTGAAGTGATTCAAATACAGCTGAAGCGATAAAACTGTGGAGGAGAACTTGTTAATTGGAAAACGAAAGAGAGTTTTGCGAATGTAAATATAACTAGGTATATACCTTGGAACTGTGTGAATCCTCGATAGAATAGGATCAATTTTTCATCGAGGGACGAAGATTCTGGAATATAAGTACCTACCTTAAATTCGAGTTTATCTTTTATCGAAAATTGTACTTCTGTGCACGTCATCCAAAGTCGAACAGCAGGTTACGGGCGAAGTGTAGGAAGTTTCGGATAGACCACTGTTATGATCAATGAACTGCAGGTTCCGAGGAACAGCGAGGGTCAACTTGACAAGATTTGGCAATTGGGGCAAACGTATCAGACTTTAGGGAACGCCTGTCTCCCCCTGTTGCACCAGATGTGGCTGACATGATTTAAACGGGTACTTGG
Source organism: Andrena hattorfiana (assembly GCA_944738655.2). Lineage (NCBI taxonomy): Eukaryota > Metazoa > Arthropoda > Insecta > Hymenoptera > Andrenidae > Andrena > Andrena hattorfiana. The sequence goes on along the minus strand of OX122889.2, from coordinate 18,877,188 downwards.
GATCATTCCTCTGTTTGAAACAGAATCCTTGGTCCACAAACTATAAATTCTACGGAGTACATAGTATCTATGTATCGAGAACGTGCTAGATTATTTGTCTCAACCCGGACGAACTTGAGAATCGTTATCAATCAATAATTCAGTCCGCGAATCTGGAACTTCAAACGTTGGTTCGTTCCACTGTTACTAGAGCGCCAGATTCCTTGGTACTCACGCCTCAGGTCCAATCCCAAACATGGACTTATTATAAAATATGCAACGAAACATTCACCCCTACATACGTACGACGAAGTTCAATATATCGTACATGCTTCGTTACTTACCGGCTGTCTTATACAGCGCACGTACACCAAACACAACCCCCGCCGTGATCGCGCGAGTGCACCCACACGCGCAACCGCGCAACACGCCAAGGGCATATACAACGGGGGTGAATACCAGAGGCGCCTCTCCGCCCAGCGTTTGCGCCTTTAAAATAATATTTTACCAGGATTATTGTCGATGGAAATGGTAAAACAGCTTACGCTTCGCAGTCGAGCGAGCGGAGGCATTATGCAAACCGAGTTCACCCCTCGTCTTCCATCTACGGTGTTCGTTCTCCCCGCCGATTCGCCCGACGAAATCGCGCGCCCCGCGTCGTCCTCCTGCGCCCATCCCTCGCCGTCCTTCGCGTCCCCACATTCTCTTCATCCCTTACGCAGAGGCTTCTCATTAGGGAAAAAAGATATCCTTCGACAAAGGTATCTCAGGTGTGGGGGCCCGTTGTTCTTGAATCCGTACTCGAAGGGAACGAATCGAATGCGTCTGCCCCCGACTCCATTGTCCCTCGGCCGCGTCGCGTTTTCCTATAATTAACGCGTGCACAATTTAGTGGCAGCCTGTCTGGCGACGAATAAAGAGAGAGAAAAGAGTGACAGTCTCTCGAGCCCCCTCATTTTTCTCCACCCTCTGAACGGCACGGTCTCGGTGTACCCGGCCATTGGTTTCTAATCGAGCAAACGGCGGAAAGGTCGCCGAAATAAATTGCCAGCTCGAGGAAGGGTATATCGCCTTTAGTCGTTTGGAAAAAAATCGGGAATATCCATTATGCCGTTCCACGAACGAGCGCGGAGGGGTAGCGGGGAGAGGGGGATGTATCCCCCAGCGCCTTGTCTCCGAACTTCCCAACATCGCTGACATTTTCACCCTTACGATTTCTATCTTTCCACCGCCCAGGCTCGTCTCCCCCGGGCCGCCGGGTCCTTTCACACCCGCTAAATCCTTCTGCTCACCCTTGCCTCTGCTCCGAGGTGACGGGTTTCCTCGTTAGGAAAGAAGCTAACCGTCATGGCGTTTCACCGAGAACGAACTGCCGTCGCCATAGTAACGGTATATCTGGCGATGCCAGGGGCAGGTGCCTTCGAAACTTATGATTCGACGTGTTGCTCGACCGATGTACACACGTCCCTACCTATGTGCCGTTGCGAGTGCGCATCCTCAGGTCTCTCGTCTGCACTTACCGTGCCTGTAACGATCTATCGACAATCCTGTCGATAGTGTCGCCTGGTGAAACTGGGTTATACACTTTCGGCTGTCCTTGTAGACTCATCAGCGTCGGATTTTCGAGCCTACCGATTCACCCTTTCAACCCCTTCAACGCTCTCTTTTCCAGCTGACACAGAAACGACTCTGACCCCCTTGTTATACCCGCGTGTGAAGCCGTTACTTTGATGCCGTCCGCTGTGATGGTTTCGCTGATGCGCGTCCGTAAAAGCTCACCTCTGACGATGCAGATAAAGTAGCGGGAGTCATGCCCTAGCAGCGGGATGTTAGTTAAGCGAAGCAACATTTCAGCTTTCCATGTCGATCACTGATTTCACCTTTCCGTCCGCTGTGTTGTTATGTTATTAAGCATTAGTCGTGAGAGGGACGCTTCTTTCGCGGGAGGAAAAAGTTGCTGCTAATAGGATTGAGGTACCTACACCTGGCCCGTGTCATCAGATTGGTGTATATGTACCTATCCTCTTTCACGAACTAAGCTGATTGGCGAATTTCAACGAGGAAACGCTCGCTGCGAACGTTTTTTCTTTCCTCCCTTCAATTTTCCTCCTGGATATACCTCGAGCTTTGTCCCTCGCTCCATCTCGTCCCGTCTGAGAAGTTGATTCCATCGACGGAAGAAGATCGAACGAACGGTTCTCCCACGAGCGTTTCCTTCGACCTCGAGCCTAGACATTCCACCTGGCAGATGGAAAAGCTTCTCCCGGGCTTAAATGGATTCGGCCGCTTTCAGTTCCTCTATATTAATCAAACTATAAGTGGATACATTTATTTAGGGGAATCTACCGGCGTTACGCTAGGAGAGTACATGGCTTAAGTTGACTCGATCTCCACAAATCGAGGCTTAAAACTTTTACCCGCTGGCGCGGAGGGAGGTGAGCTGAGATTCTGCATACTAGGTGCTCGATAAAATGGAGTAACCGGTAAGTTTGGACAACGTCTGATACAAATTACATGGCACCCATTGCGAATTATGCTCGAAGTATCACGAGTCGAGGTCACGATCTGCGGGAGTACTTTTTGAATGGGACAAAACTAAAAGTGTTAAGAGTCTGCGAATAATACCAATAAATGGTCAATCATTTTTATAGAAAGATAGAAGTCCACGTTGGAAGCATGTGTGGGTAAAATAATTCAGCAGATTTGCCTCGCGAAAGGCATCGGTTGACCGAATATATAACCGTTTTTCGGGGAATTCGGCTTGCATCCCAAGTCGATTCGATCGCTCGATCGAGTGTAGGCACACCGTTCCAAAGTGTCTTCCTTTTTCACGGAGCCAGGGGCCGCTGGGAATTCACCGCGTATACACTCGTCTGAACCGCAGGAATTACGTAGAACGGGATCGCGCGTATGTACATACATCAGCCGCCGCCAAATATTGATTTTCCCTCATGGATATGACAATGATTTGTCACCGTAGACGAGTCGCCCGTGCATACAAAAGTTTACGGGGTCGGGGCAGCCGTGTAAATAGAGTGCGTGTTTCATGGCCGGTCGCGAGGAGGTGGCCACGAACTCGAGGGGCCCTGCTCGTCGTGAATCCGAAACGAGTCGTTCGATTCTTGTTTGTCAGAGAGGGTCCGAGGATCGTCGGGAGTATTTTCTGAGGAAACATCGTCGAATAGAAAGGCAATCGGAGATGGCAGCGACGTAACGAAGTTCCCCCGTCAAGTAAAATCGTGGCAAATCTCTTTCACGACTTCCGTCTGATTTTGTTTCATTCTACGGCACGATCCAGCGATATATCGCACGGTTTGGCTCCATCGCGTAACTCCGCGGAACAGTCCTCCTAGAAAATCAATGGAGAACATATTCCACCTCTATCCAAGTGGATCGAGTTCTTAGGAAAATCTCCGGGGTATCCTTTTTTCCCCCGGAGAAGATCCATGGACTTTATTGCAAATTGGCCAGATACCCGTCGAAAGTATCCCCTGTACTCGCTCGAACGATTCGTGCCTTTCCACGCCTCCCATTGAAATTGAGAGTCCATTTACGTGGAGGAGGCAGATACGGAAATCCTTTCCCTTCCGTTTTCCGTCGCACCCCGCCTACCCAAGTACCCACTCCCCCGTTCCCGTGAACGTTCAATCAGAAGCTGGGCGGTGTCTGAAATGACTTTATCGCTAATTCATTTAAGTTCGACCGCATCCTCTTAGGGTTGAAATTTCTCGGCCGCCTCGGGGAGTGGAGATCAACGCTGCTTCCCGGCAATGCCTCGGTTAATTAGATGTGACTACACAAAAGAGGGAAGAGGGAGAGAGAGAGGGAGAGAGACTTAAAGGCAGCGCATGCTGTGTGGGTACTGGTGGGTTAAACAGAGGAACTGTGACGCACCGTTGAACAGCCCGAAGGTGAAATTCTAAGCAGTTGCTTATTACACCCGTGGCCTTCCATTTAACGGAGCCAAGCTGGACACAGACCGTCCGCGATCGCTTTAAATGGCTTTCCACGACCGTTCCTGTGACCCATTCTCGCGAGCCTGAAACCCGCTCGCCCGAATCGTCCGAAAGATTCACGAAACTTTCGCCTTGTGACCTACGCTGGGAAATTGTCGGAGTTTCCATTTAAATAGTTTAACGGGCTACAGGGACCCCGACGTCGGTCCGCCACGCCGCTTCCGTAATATCTGGGCTAATTAGATACAATTAGAGGGACAGCTTTTAGAAGCGCGACTCCCTCTTCGCGTGGAGCTTCGAAGGGAGAAAACTTGCATCTTCTTTTCCCTTTCGCGCTTCTACTCGGACCATTCCTTACGAGGGAAAGGGCAAAGTTTCCCCCCTTTTAGTTTTAACTTGCACCCGCAGGGTGGTTCGTTAATACTCGGTCGAGTATTAGAACTATTAAGTGTAGATTTAATACCGTTGAAATCAACGAATATCGATATGTAAAGTTTTCCACCTAGCAACAGGAGCTTGCGCGCTGTCTTTCCGCAAGAGTAGGTCAAAATGGAAGGAGGCGCCTCGGATCCCTTCCTCGTTAGATGGTCCAAGTGCTCGCTATGGCCGAGGCAGCGGAAGTTGAAGATCCCCAGAACCGGAGGCCGCGAGATGGGTGATAGGCAGCTGAACTGGACAGTTTAATGATCGATTTAAACGGATTTCCAGCATAGCCGCGCATTCAAATCTATGGAATGCAATTAATGAGCGAGCTTTGATCGATCTAACTGGATAATCTCGACCGCAATTTCAGCGCCGGCCTCGGCCAGAATTCCTTCTCCTTACTCGTCGCCGCGCCACGCGCTCTTTCGTCCCGCGAGCCGGCATAATTGAGTTTCCTACGGGGGGAAGCCCAGAAATTGGCTAGGTTAAAATGAATTAACGGCGAACCGGGTCGCGCGCGCTCTGTCCCAATTCCGATATGCCGTGCGGAAGATAATCGTCGGAAGCGGTGCGCGGTTGACCATACTGAAAAGTGAATCCGAGCCTAATAGGCTGACGGTTACACAGGTCTATAGAGTTTTCGGTTTTTCCTTTCTTAAGAAGCATCGCCATACTGCTTTTATTGCTGGATACCGAACGTTTGGTTTCATTTTCAGAGTAACCATTTTTTACTACTTCTGTATTTTATTTTAGTATTTATTATTGCTCTGCTGTATTCAGTTTGCGTTAAAACAAGAGTCTCACCGCACGTACACACACATGTGCACCCAAAATGTAATTAACAGCGCCCTACAAAGGACCAAGTAGTACAATGAAAATTTGTATTAGCCTGCAGCGCAGAGTTGACGTTCCTCGGGGAATATAGATTTCAGTTTTGTTCAACGCGTAGGTACTGTCACAGTACCATAATACCTAGCATTACAAGCAGACTATTGTTCTGACCACTTATAATAGCACAATTAATACTGAACGATGATGTAGTTTCTGGAGTCTTTCTTGAATTATGCGCGCTCCAACTTCGGAACACATATGCCGAAGAGGTATCGATTCGGCATAATTTATTTATTTATTTAGTATTTATACAATGGTGCTTTATATGTTTTAAACATTAACACGTCGTATGCATTAAAGCAGGGGTGCACAAGGAGCCGTTTTTAGCGCCTAGCTGCGAGCAACCCACCTGTCCTGTTGCTAAGGTTAGAATCGGTGAGGAGAATTGCAGTAGTGTACGTGCGTGCTCGTAGGCTCGTAGCGTAAGTATATATGGCTGGGTTCCTTGTGGGGCCCTAGTGCAGAACAGGTCCCGTAATAAAATTCAGGGGAGTCATGAAATTTCCAAAATATCTGCTACTGCCGGAATTTGGTATGACTTGACGGTTCTATTTTACTGATAATGAAACATTTTTTCCTAATAATACTCATCTTTTCATCGACACATAAAATATTTAGAAGATTAATACTATACAAATAAATAACTCGGACACAAAGAAAACCAAATTTTAATTAACGATAACGATAATTCATAAATGTTAGAAAGTTATATATGTACAAATATATACATATCTACACGCATATGGTGTCCACCATTAGACTTAGCGTTATTTACAACCACAAAATTACATAACTAATAAACGTAACATTACACGTAACAATATACGGGGAGTTAACGAAAATGTAACAATAATAATATATACATAATATGTACATAACATGACTTTGTGAAAGATACTAGGTGGAGTACATGCAACTATAAAAAATGATTATTGCGCTTTGTTGCCGGTAGCCGTTTTTGTTGTACCAGATATTCTATGTTTGGTTGTATACTTCGGTTTTGGCTCAAGAGCAACGAACATTTTAAATTGTTATCCGTTATGAGTGTCCGGAACGGCGACTTCGCTTTCTTCAGGGTAGAAAATAACTGCTCGCAAACGTAAGTGGAACCAAATATTGCTAATATTTTCGCGACGCATTTGTGCAAATATGGATATTCAATTTGTGATACATTAATAATACCATGCGTCTCCTGAATTTTTTTTTTCATTTCTACGTCACCCCTTAAATTTCTTAAGTCTATTTGTAATTGTGGTGACACTGTATCTATATTTACAGTTAGTGGACTGGTAACTACGTTCAATTCATTTTCGAGTGCATACAAATCCTGATACCGGTTTTGAAATTGATCACCCAACTTCTGTAATATAATTTTATATTGCTCAAAATTAGTATGCTATGTCATAATTGATCTTAATTTCGGAAAATTGCACACATTTTTTGCCTGTAACTCTGCGTTCCATACTTGAATTTTTTTTTTAAAATCGCAAATTAAGTTTGAAAATTGAAGTATGGTTTTATCTTTTCCTTGCAGCTGTGTATTTAGAATATTTAAATGGTCTGCTACATCCGAAATAAATCCTAAATCACAGAGCCAATCTGTATTTTCCAACTCGGGAGCAGGATTTTTTGACATTTCCAAAAACACGGAAATTACGCTATGTAGGCGGAAGAATCGATCTAAGGTTCTTCCACGGCTAAGCCACCGTATTTCCGTGAAGACTGCGTCTATATCTTTTAAAAAATTTCTGATCTGCCGGCGTTTTAAAGGATTCATTTTAATATAATTAGTTATTCTGGTCACAACGGACATAACGTGTTCCATCTCTATACTTTTTGCACACAAATTCTGCTGGTGTATCGCACAGTGCATTGCCCTAATTTCCTGAGGAACTGCTAGATTTTTTAATTTGCTTCGGAGGCGGCCAACGAAACCACGATGTTTCCCAATCATCGCTGGAGCACCATCAGTAGTGACGGACACTAATTTAGTCCAGTCTAATTTATGATTATTAACCGCCTCCTCCACACAAAACAGTATATCATCTCCTGTTGTGGTTTCTGCTAACGAAGAAAAATCTAGCAGTTCCTCAGTTACTTCTAAATTTTCGTTAACCCCCCGAATAAAAATTGCCATTTGCGGAGTGCCGGAGATGCCCGTCGATTCATCCAGGGCCAAACTATAAACAATAAATGTTTTCCCTAACTCCCGCAATTGCCGCGTCACATCTGCAGCCATCTCTTCTAGCCGCCGCATGATTGTCATTCGCAAGAGAGTGGTCGCTTCATATATTTTACGCTGCTGCGCATTGTCATCCACTGTCGCCAATAAACAATTTTTTATAAATTCTCCATCCGTGTATGGGCGGGATGTTTTCGCTATTTCCAGCGCGATATGGTAACTGCATTTAATTCCAGCGATTCTAATAGAATTATTTTCCTAGGATCAAAACAATGAGTTACTATAATGAATCTTAAAACAATGATTGATAATCGGGGCTATTCCACGTTAAAATTAAAATTAAAGAAATTGCATTGCTCATATTTGAATAAAGGATTCCATCAGTTTTTAAATGATTATAAACACAGGACAGTACCTCGAAACAAAGCGCAAATATTGAATAGAAGGATTCATAGATTATAAAATAACTTACTTTGTCTGAGATGTCTTCCTCCTCCTCCTGTAGCGCTTGTTCCTTTAAAACTTTTATTTTTTGCAGACGTTCCTCACGCGTGAACTCTTTGTAATCATTAGCATGATGCTGAGTGTAATGCCGCTTTACATTAAATTGTTTGGTCTGTGTAAATGTTGTGTAACATACAACACATTTCATACCACCTTTGTACTCGGTAACCAAGAAGGCTTCCTCCCATGACACCTTAAAAGGGGTCAGTGCACTTGCACCCTTCCTTTTTGATGTCGATGCCATTTGCTCTATATTTTGCAAACTTATGTATATTTCGTACAATGATATTTCGGTATATAATTCGTAGTTACTTACCGATGGATAGGTTACAGTCGGTAGGAAATTTCGTATTTGTCGTAACGCAATTCATAAAGAAAAAACAAAGGCAAAATGACAATCAATAAAAATGGCGTTTCACGGAATACTAAACTTTAATAAACATTTCGGGCTGATATAACGCCATTTTTATTGATTGTCATTTTGCCTTTGTTTTTTCTTTATGAATTGCCCCATGGCAGTAGGGGCCCCATGGCAGTAGGGGCCCCATGGCAGTAGGGGCCCCCATGGCAGTAGGGGCCCCATGGCAGTAGGGGCCCCCATGGCAGTAGGGGCCCCATGGCAGTAGGGGCCCCATGGCAGTAGGGGCCCCCATGGCAGTAGGGGCCCCCATGGCAGTAGGGGCCTCATGGCAGTAGGGGCCCCATGGCGGTAAGGGCCCCATGGCGGTAGGGGCCCCCATGGCGGTAGGGGCCCCCATGACGGCAGGGGCCCCCATGGCGGTAGGGCCCCCATGGCAGTAGGGGCCCCATGGCAGTAGGGGCCCCATGGCAGTAGGGGCCCCCATGGCAGTAGGGCCCCCATGGCAGTAGGGGCCCCATGGCAGTAGGGGCCCCATGGCAGTAGGGGCCCCCATGGCAGTAGGGGCCCCCATGGCAGTAGGGGCCTCATGGCAGTAGGGGCCCCATGGCGGTAAGGGCCCCATGGCGGTAGGGGCCCCCATGGCGGTAGGGGCCCCATGGCATTTTTTAAAAGATATAGACGCAGCCTTCACTGAGATACCCCTATACACGGGAATACGGTGGCTTAGCCGTGGAAGGACCTTAGATCGATTCTTCCGCCTACATAGCGTAATTTCCGTGTTTTTGGAAATGTCAAAAAATCCTGCTCCCGAGTTGGAAAATACAGATTGGCTCTGTGATTTAGGATTTATTTCGGATGTAGCAGACCATTTAAATATTCTAAATACACAGCTGCAAGGAAAAGATAAAACCATACTTCAATTTTCTAACTTAATTTGCGATTTTAAAAAAAAAATTCAAGTGTGGAACGCAGAGTTACAGGCAAAAAATGTGTGCAATTTTCCGAAATTAAGATCAATTATGACACAGCATACTAATTTTGAGCAATATGAAATTATATTACAGAAGTTGGGTGATCAATTTCAAAACCGGTATCAGGATTTGTATGCACTCGAAAATGAATTGAACGTAGTTACCAGTCCACTAACTGTAAATATAGATACAGTGTCACCACAATTACAAATAGACTTAAGAAATTTAAGGGGTGACGTAGAAATGAAAAAAAAATTCAGGAGACGGATGGTATTATTAATGTATCACAAATTGAATATCCATATTTGCACAAATGCGTCGCGAAAATATTAGCAATATTTGGTTCCACTTACGTTTGCGAGCAGTTATTTTCTACCCTGAAGAAAGCGAAGTCGCCGTTCCGGACACTCATAACGGATAACAATTTAAAATGTTCGTTGCTCTTGAGCCAAAACCGAAGTATACAACCAAACATAGAATATCTGGTACAACAAAAACGGCTACCGGCAACAAAGCGCAATAATCATTTTTTATAATTGCATGTACTCCACCTAGTATCTTTCACGAAGTCATGTTATGTACATATTATGTATATATTATTATTGTTACATTTTCGTTAACTCCCCGTATATTGTTACGTGTAGTGTTACGTTTATTAGTTATGTAATTTTGTGGTTGTAAATAACGCTAAGTCTAATGGTGGACACCACATGCGTGTAGATATGTATATATTTGTACATATATAACTTTCTAACATTTATGAATTATCGTTATCGTTAATTAAAATTTGGTTTTATTTGTGTCCGAGTTATTTATTTGTATAGTATTAATCTTCTAAATATTTTATGTGTCGATGAAAAGATGAGTATTATTAGGAAAAAATGTTTCATTATCAGTAAAATAGAACCGTCAAGTCATACCAAATTCCGGCAGTAGCAGATATTTTGGAAATTTCATGACTCCCCTGAATTTTATTACGGGACCTGTTCTGCACTAGGGCCCCACAAGGAACCCAGCCATATATACTTACGCTACGAGCCTACGAGCACGCACGTACACTACTGCAATTCTCCTCACCGATTCTAACCTTAGCAACAGGACAGGTGGGTTGCTCGCAGCTAGGCGCTAAAAACGGCTCCTTGTGCACCCCTGCATTAAAGGGACTCCAGTCGACACATAAATTACTCCACAATGACGAGTTATTACTTTCTCTTGGCGGTGATGCCCCTTTTCTTTCATCTTTCTCATTCTTCCCTTCGCAATCTTTCTTTGTCACCGCACAAACCCACATATTGTAAGTAATATGTAGTGACCCATGATCTCCAGTTACACGCAATATTCTCGAAACAAAGGGAAAGTAAATCGAGTTAACACGAGCAGGGAGGCTTTTCCCTCGGAGCTTTCGTATTTTCCAACTGCAGCGTAACGCCCAGAGTATCGGCCGCGACAGAACAGAATGCACGAAATTGCGATTGGCGCCCGAGGTTATGATTTTGATTCTTTTTTTCCCCTCGCCTGGCGAGCGTATCGGACGCGAGAAATATCGTAACCGGTAGCTTGCAATTTTCGCTGGCCGACAACGTCGCCCGAGGGATTAGCAATACAATCGTCGGCAGAGATACGCTCTCTCTACCTGCAGTCCTGATTTCGGATGTAAATCGCCCGTTACAGGGCGAGCAACTCGTCGATTCGATGGGCCGACGCGAACAAAGGAGACGGAAACGCGAACAGCCCCATATGAAGGATCGTTTCGCAGAAAGTCTGACGAAGTGCCGAAGATTTTTCGACGAAAACAACACTCCCAGGGCTACTTATCCTCCACTCTCGTATCCTTCAGATCGATGACTTTGTCATCGAGGGAGAAACAGTCCCCCATTAATGAGTGGCAAATTGTTCTCAGTGGTTCGCGTGTATAAACACGATCTCCATGTTTAATGAATTCTATAATTACGCGCCGTTCCTTCTAGCCTTTTCAACGATCATCCTCGCCAGGAGTTAACGAGGAGCACGATGCTCCAGTTGATAACGCAAATTTAAGCAATCCCGCGGCGAGGAACGGTGATAATTGCGCAGTCGATTACCGCGAAACAGTTTTTATCCCCCTTCCGCCGGATAGCCAAACAATTGTAAAAGAAACTAATATTTACGCTCCTCGTCGTGTACCTTGGAGTAAATCGTTAGTCACTACCACAGTATCGGTTTATTCTGCTTGCTCTCGGTCAAGAATAATTCTAATAAACCGCCGTTTAACTCGCGAGCCAGCCAATATCCATTAACATGTAACCGGGATGATCTTGGACCGACGATGTACAATTACTCTCTGATGAAATACCTGTCAGTAGCGATTAACCGTTTCCGTGGAAGCTGAGGAACGTAACGAGTCAGGCCGATGCTGATGGAAACTTTACACCGTCTCTATCAAGTCCAGAGCCACGTCTAATAATCGCTCGATTCTCCAACCGCAACGTTATCCTCGATGCCCACAATGCATCACGTTACGCGTGGCTTAGATGCACTCTTGCAATCCTCTTATTTCACGTTTTTACTCCGCTGGCCTTTCGGCTGGCGGCTCGCCGAGCTCTCGCCGATGCTCCTGATGGATGGAAAGTGGATCGCGTGCGCGAAAAAAGAAGGCTTCGTGCTCGGCAAGCGGCGCATAAAATCGAGTATCATGGTGAGCGGTGTACCGCGACCTGTCCCAGGGACATCGATCAATTGGTAAATTTTCGCGACGCATGACATCCTAAGGCGTTTTTGCCCCCGCGTCGTCGGATATTGGATTTCCGTGGCGTGTACCGTTGTACATGCCCCCGCAACACCAGATGCCTTCCCCGGATAAAGAATCCTCTAGGATGGATTGGATCGTTCGAGTAACACGTTGCGATTGATTTTCAGAACATGGCTTCGATCCCGGCCCCGGACAGGAGACAAATTGCTCGAATTCAGGTGAAATTTTCCCGTCTATCCTCTCTAGCGGCTTCTCCCGGCGATGCCTCGCCCTCCTCTGCGGAAATTTTTGGATCGGATAGTGCCGCGAGACGGGCAGACTATTCGCGGCTCAAATTCTCGATCGACTCGCGGCATTCCTTGTCTCGGCGTGCACTCGTCCTTTTGTCGAAAATTTTCAGGGCAACGTTGCGGCCAACGGGGGGGAGGGGATTGAAGGGACGTAAGCCACGTTCCCAGATGACAAGAGAAATATCTCGATCCCGGGTACGACGCGCGGAAGATTGTCTGCGCGAGGGTATTTCTTCGTGTCGCTTGGAAGCTGGATCGTTCATCACGACTGGGATGATTTATGCAATTATGCGGGGCATTTGCGAATTCCTCCGTGGGTACCCTGTGTTGGGGGCCTAGTGATTACGAGGAAATGAAACAACGTTGATAGATTTCGCATCGAGTCCTTTATTAAAGGGAGATCGCCTGGCATCATTCAAAATACCTCGTTCGAAGTTGCTACAGACTCTGTACGCCGCGCTAGTTCCCGAGGAATAATAATTCCAGACCGAGCAATACTTTTGTGTCCGTGGAAGGAAGTTCAGCCGCGTTCCTGTTGTCAGTTAACGCTGCGGCGTGGGCCCCAGGTGCGAACTCGCTTGTCACGTTCGCGGGGATTTATATTATTATGCCGGGCACTGTTTGTTAAGCCTTTACATAATCCTCCCGGCGTTATTGCCCCTCGAGGGGAAAACGCGAGTGCACAAAAGGAGCAACGGTTTGAAACTCCGAAGCGGAAACATTGAATCAATAATTTCGGTCGGGTTCACCGGTCCGCGGAATATTTCGCGGGTCCGCGTTCAGAAGGAGAGCACGAGCGGTAGCGCGCGAGTCCGGGCGCGATCGGCCAGCACATAGACCGGGGAAGACTTTTTTTCAACGCTGGAGCATATTTTACCGTGTCATGGGCGCGCACGTCGAGTCGTTTGTCATGCTCCTAGTGATTTACACAATTACTCGGAGTACTGTTTGCTAACAGCGTGTAGAGGCGACCGAACATTCTCTCTCTTTCTCTTCCTCTGGCTGCTGTGAAAGGCCCGCGTCGTCGCGCGCTTTACCAGCGCTCGCCGAATTTGTATTAGGGGACATTGTATGTCCAGAGGGAGCGGAAGAGAGGGAGAGAGAGAGAGAGAGAGAGAGAGAGAGAGAGAGAGAGAGCGAGCTGGCACGTCGCGTTACCTGCGTAGCAATTAAGGTAATGTCGCCTTCGGCGGTCCAGAGACGAGCGAGTGGTTTGTCTTCTCTTTGACCGACTACGGAGAGTCACCTCTATTTACCTGAAAACCAGCCGGACCTCCACCCTCCTTCGATATTAATTGAAGTAATTGCGAAAGCTCCTATCCGCGCCACGGCGCGATAATCGCGAACCTATCGCGTCGAAGCTTTCACCCTAGGAATTCCTTTTTCTCGTCTCTCGTTGCTTCATTTCGAGCGAAATTTTTCACACCACGCTAATTCACTGGACAAATTACGCATCGCTCGCGACACGTTTCGCATCCTCGATTTACTGACTGTGAGAAAGACGAGAAGACTCTTGTTGGATATTAGATTTAATTCAAAGCATGGCAATCGATTCTTAATAGAGCATCGTTGGTAGCTCGGCTGTTAAACGCCATGTGTGTCATAACCGGCGACTGCACAGCTGCAGGCGTTTCGCCGTTCACGAGTGCCCATATACCATTTTGCTTTCCCTTGACCTTTGCTCGGCGAATTATTGACTGAATTTCAAAGCGCGTACTTTTTGAACGTGGCTGAAGCTCGGAGGTAGTTGCCTCTAGCCTATGCTCAACGAAGTGTTCAGAGATTGTTCCCAGTCGCGAGGAGGATACGCCACGCAACGCGGTACGTCGGATCACATGCATCCTCGGTTCAATTAAGGCTTCACCGAGACGGCTTATTAGGAGATGTTGCGCGCGATAAGAAGCGCATTACGCTAGGCATTGATTCGCCGAGGTTTCACGGGCAGGCTTAACGAGCACGGCCACGGTTACTGTTTAAGATATTTCTGTCTAAAAGTCCGAGATAATCAACATAGGAACGATGGAAGGAAACGATGAATCGCGCCGCTCTGTGAGAAACTTTTGTGCTTTCGTTTCCTTGGATACGTTGCGGGCCAACGCCCTTCTTCCACTTCACTCTTTTTGTAATTCAGATACTTACGAGGGGAGGTCGTGACCTGGACGAGCACTCTGGCTGAAGTTAGAGCGTAAGGGTCCTAGAGCATTAGGGCTTTCTAGGCAGTGAGCCTTTCAACATTGAAATTTCAATGTTGTCAGATTGATTTCCTGGCGAAGGGGGAGGTGGGAAAGTTTCTTATCTCTTTCCAATGTTACTGCAACTCAGATCCCAGGCTTGGACTGCAGAAGATTCGAGTTCGAACACTTCACGAAAGATAAGATCAACAGAATCTCAACAGAGTGTTTTATGCGTCCATCGCAGAGTGCTCGAACATGGGGATCATTAAATCAATCGCCAATGAACGAATGGAGAGGTCGCAACGATAAAAAGAACTCGTCAGCAATGAAGGACCCACTTTCGCCACCTCGAGCTTTCCTAAAATGGGTGGGTAATCCCAACCTTCTGATATTACAAAGTCAGCAGGATAATAAACTCCACTGTGATATCAAAGCACATTCATCTTTCGCCCAACGGGCCTTCATCGTGGCCATTACCCGCTCGCTGAGCCACTATCGACCCAGAGCGTCGAAAATAACAGGATCCCTGGAAATTCTTAGCCCCTAGATACCAGCGAATCTTCGTGGCGTGTTTCCTCCGTGCCCAGGGTGACTGAATGGCTCAGTATCGCGCTGGTTAGGTCCTCGTCGTGACTAGGGGGGGGGGGGGCGGCACAATTTAAGGCTGCGCCACGTCGAAACGACCGGGTTTAGAGCCTTCCCATCGAAATGGATTTCGAATCTCATTGTCGTTGGGTAGCAGGAGGGACGGCGGAGCACCTCGGGCATCGATGCATCCGTCCTGCTCGCTTGGCTCGCCTATCCACGGCGCAAGGTGGTCTGTGGTTTATCCCTCATTACGTGCGATTCGTTTGCGGTGCGGACACTCGCAGGTCGCGCGATTTTCTCTTGTTCGTTTCGTCCGATCCCGTTGGACCCGCTACCTGCGCACACCACCTTCTTCTGGAGGGCCGGTGCCGCAGTTATTTATCGATTTGCAACTCGCCTCAAAGCACGTGATAACAAGACCCCTGGCAGGAGGTTGCCGTGGCCCTCCAACCGTTGCCGATTGCCGCGAAATATGTTCCAACGTACACAGAATACTTCAGAAGCATGGGCGCACACTTATTGTTAGTTGGGTTAGTGAAAATTGGTGAGCATTCAGGTTTGCGGGAAGGCTGTGGCAACGATGTCGAGAACGGTACCATTACCATTTTATCTTCGTCTTGAATTTAAACGTTCTTTTCCTCCCCCTTTCACACACCATCAAAGACGAAGTCTGGTAGCTCACTCTGCATGGATCTTGGGCGCACTAGGCGTTACTATTGAGCAGGTTCCATTGAATACAACGCGAAACGAACGATTTGCCCATAGCGTTGCCTTCGACCAACGATAATTACAATGCCGCGACTGATCGTAGCGTAGAAGCCAAGCGTCGAAGCGACCTCCTATTGAAACGGCATGAATCGTACTCGTTTGCGGCCAGCTTTTTCTACTGGCTGCAACGATCGATACGCTTTTCGAACGATAAACCTGCAGCCCCGGTCTGTTTATTACAAACGTACTTCGATATTTTCAAATTGGGATCCGTTGTTTGTCGACGACGTATAATTGAAACAAATACGGCGCGCCCGCCATTCGAGGGCCAATTTTATGGGAATGTCGTTGTGTACGAAGAATTGATACATGATTAATCGTTACGGATCCGCGACGTCGCGTGTACGCGGTATAGGCGACAACGCACACGCGCGTTACTTTGTTGAACTGGTCAGATATTTTCCGATATCGTTGGTAAGGAATGCTCTTTGATCGCTCGGGTAACGATCACGGCACGGTTTTAACGATTCCCAGCGTCGCGCGATTGGGAGTCGATGCTGGGAATTCCATTGAGGGACGGGATGGAAGTTCCCCGAAACGAATCGCCACAATTAAGCTCGCAATTATTCGCGCCGAAGACGCTCCCTCTCGCTTTCCCGTTAATTTAATTTGCCTCGCGGGAGACGTTGCCCGAAGAAAAACGGCCGACGAGATTGGAATCCGCGGCAATGAGGTATTGAGAATTCGTTTTTAAACGCATTTTATCGGTCCGCCCCCGTGAATATACGCGGCGGAAACTTTCCCACCCGATCCAATTCCATTTAGTCCGGGCCCGACGCGATTAATAATACTTTGCTGCTGGTCCGTGTAAATTGCACGACTAATGTGCCCGACGGTCTTCGGAATACTTAACCGTGCCTTTCAGACCAATGCCAGAGTACAAGCTATCCCGCGAGCGTTCTAAATATACAGCTATCAGTCTTTCGCTTTCGAGTGGTAATTATTCAGAGCGCTTAAAGTGAACCACGTCGCGTCTTCCTGGAAATACACTGCCGTTGACATGTTTCAAAGGGAGTCAGCTCTCCTACAACCGTCCGATGCCTCTAAAAGATAGCTCGTTCGATCGCGAGGAAATTCTGGTTAAACCGTGGTACTGCTGAGTTACTTTTATCCAGACGCGGGACTCAGGGTGCACAATTGTAACATGCTTTCAAAGATTACCTACGAACTTCGTACTCTATTCTTCCCTTGGGCGGATGAAGGAGCAAAGCGTATTCCAAAGTCACGCTGGGGTCTGTGCACGCGTGCACCAGCGAAAGAACAGTGGCTTTTTGTTCATTGTGTCGGAGGCCGCAAGAGGTGGGAAATCGCGAATACACTCGTCTATCGCAGCTGCATCGGGAGCGATAAATCGTCCTCGATTCCTTCTGCTTCCTCTCGCGTCGTCGAAGCTACTCGCTGTCAACGGGAGGAGCGTGCGACTCGCCGCTCCTCGGACTTCCGCTCGGTGCAGGTGCGTGTTACTCGCGTGAGCGGCCATTGCGGGACAAAAGGCGCGGTGCGTGCTTAAAACCTGCAAGATATCGTAAGAGGAAGCGCGAATCCGTTGGCCAATCGCGAGCTGCGCAGGTAGACGCCATTCCTTCAGAAAGCTGCTTCAAGGTGTGCGGGAAAGGATAGAAAGGACGAGCAAGGGCGTGGTTCCCGTGATTATTTCGTTCACCGAGGACATGTTCCGTGGACAGGGGCTCGGCTTTGATTACCGTTCCGTGGATGAAAGGCTTCCACGAACGGCGCTGACTACCGGTGGTAAAACGAGTGCTACCTGGAGCGGCTTGGACAAGTTTGATAAGGGTCGTGATAAGATAAGAGGAACCTCACGGCCACCGTGCGAGGAAGTATGAAAGAGTAATCCTTGGTGCGGAGCGCGCGAGCATAGTCATGGTCAATATTGCATGATGGGGGAGGTTACCCAGCCATCGATCATGCTGCAAGTTTCCATGATAGTCGTGATTCCACGCACAGTGATTTTCTGCGACGTAGAATCCTCCCACTAACAGAAGAGGTGTACCGATTGCATTGAAACATTATGCGTAAGGAATTCATTCGCATCCAAAGTAGGTATGTATTTCTATGTTGAAACTGGGATCTGCCAAGTAAACGGTACTGACGTGTTCAACCAAAAAATCACCCACGGAAATACCACGGGTCACCAGTCTCGTAAATGTCTAACTGTGGCCGGCTAGTTGATAGAAATACGGTGCAATCGGATGACGCGAATAAATTGCCACTGATCGAAGGTAGACCAGGTCAGGCAAGGTGACGATCGAGTTTCCCGGTCGGTCGAGCTTCGCCACGGGATCGTTGTGATAAATTCGACCCGGCGAACCACATCCTGGATCGACAAGAAATATTTGCCGGAGTTGGACCATAAGCATCCTCGCAGCCGCATCATCGACTTTGTCGTGGGTATCCCAATGATGCCTGCGCCACCCTACTTTAAAGGGATAAGGCGTTAGAAGACTTATCTCATAATATATTTACGGTTACGTTGCGGTGGTTATATATTACCCGCTCCCTGTACTCCGATATATTATGCATTCCGAAGGCGATGCATTCTCGCATGTGCAGGTTGCGCGACTCATTCATTTTCGACGTCGATCCACCGGGCTTGTTACAGTTTTTAAACCTGGAGACAAATTAACACGAATTACCAGATGCAACGACTGAAAGTCAAACCCAATCATACTGGACAAATACAAACATTTGAATTATCGTCGACGGACAGAATACAGCGAGGTATATACTGAATGCATATTTGAACTGCGTGTAAATCGGTATTCTCGGGGGTGCAAGCCTACAAATGTTCCCCGCTACCCATTACAGAGGTCCACGGGACCAAAATTCTTCGCCGGCTTGATACGTTCAAGCCTTTAATATTCTAGTGCTCGGAAACTATACAGAATACACCCCTGGGCTCTTGACTCTCGACACTCCACTGTGTGACTATCTTCGCCCCCCATTGCTTTTACGATCTCCCTTTACCTATACACCCTCCATCTACGGCGAACCAGTAGCCGCCCCGTTCAGCTCGAAATTGCGCGACTACCGCGTAAGAAGACGCGTGAAATCCCTTCGCAGGCAACCCGCACGAGCGTGCACATTCACCAGTGCCGTCGACCTCTGTCTTCTGCCTCCTGTGATCCATCTTCTTCTATCATCTCTCCCTTCGTCCCTCCCTTATCCTTCCAGCCCTCTGCCTCTCTATCTCTGTTACTCTCGACTGGATCGTTCTCGTCCTGATCCTACGTGGTTAAGAGTTGGATTACCCTTACGATGTTCCGCGGGCTAAATCACCTATTATGCATACGCCGGCACTTCTGCGAGGCAAGCGGACTCGAGCCGAGGTTAGAGCAGGCCGGAGTCGAGTTCCCGTGGCTTCGAAGACTCTCGCCTCTCGTTCTCTCAGTGGCAGGCCGGAACCCACCGCCTATTACTCCCTCATTTGCCCCCGGGTCCATAGAAATGTAATTAAATCCCCTGAGCGAACGCGAAACGACGCGACGACGCGAGCTGCCGTGCGCGCTGACTCGTGGGAAAGTCAAGGGAAGCTTCCGGGACGGCGGCGGCAGGGGGAGGCACTTTTGACAGGCAAGCGTTAATTAGCGCCGTCAGGATCGACGACCTCATCATTTTTTTAAACTTAATTGGGCAAGCACCGCAATTAGAGCAGGCGTAAGGGGTGGCTCGGGGGAGGAGAAGGAACGCATCTAACGGACGATCTTCTGTTTCACGGGACAAAGGGTGCCCGTGGAGAAACGTCGTATTTTTGCTCCCAGCTTCCACGTTTATTTCTCCTCTACTTTCTTCTTTTTCCTCTCGTCTTTTCTCTTTAGAACCCCAGCACGTGACCCCGCGGTTGATACACGCGGCCCCTGGACAGAGGGAAATTAATTTCAACGTTCGCAAGACGACTCGCAAACTTGGCCCCAGAATTCATGCAAGACACGGCGTTCAGTACACGACTCTCAGAGAAACACACGTGAAAATAAAAATACTGTTTGCCCAGCAGCCGCGACACGTTTGGGTAGTTACATTTTATAATTAATTGCCTTCTCCTTGTTACGCTGTAGAATTCCAGTTTGTCGCCCGTGTGTGTCTACGTTGTCGCGGCGAGCCCAGAGGCGTCGTTATCGGCGAGAGTAAGGAGCAAATAAAATTATTGGATATTATATGCTTCAAAAAGAACTCGTCAGTAAGATATCCGTAATCGATGCACGACCATAACTACTGCACTGCCGACGTCCGAAACGCGATTCAGTAGGATGCTGCATCGGTTTCGTCGCGGAGATAAACGACGCTCCGGTGGGAGCAACAGAAGAAAACCAAGGGTCTGAGGGAGGAGGACAGTTGCATCGATGCAATTGCGTTCCACGCTCCCTCGACTTCTGAAAGTCAGTTCTTTCCATCCCCCTCTCGCTATGCCATGCATCTTCTTACACGCTCCCTTGAAAATCCCATCCTTCCCCCTCCCCTTTCTTCGAGTCACCGGCAACTTTTAAAGTTTATCTTTACGCGCGTTGTGCCCGTTCGCCTTTCTTTCTGCAGTTCGTGGCGCGCTCCTCGCCCGGAGGATGGTGGCATCGCGATTCCCGGCCCGTTCGCCGGCGAGTGCCAACTTTACACTCAGTACATTATGAATACCACGATTCCGCGAAAGAAGTTATACGGTTCGGTCATTTTTAAAATGGAAAACTGCGACGAAAGTGGGTCGCGGGCTTAGGAGCAACGCTCCTACCGCTCCTAGGCTCGCCGATCCTGGAATCCTCTTATCGGCTTTCCGGGCTCTCGAATACCTCTTCACCGGATGTAAGAAGAGTGGCATATTTTCCCTCTCTCGCTACTCTTCGCCGTTGTATTATTAATTAGCAACTCGTTTTTTTACACGGGAACACTGGTGTTTCAATAACCCTCCGAGGTGTCGACCAACCCTTCTCCCCCCTGTCACGATGAAGCACTGATTTCCTCGGCTACCCGCGACGCTAAAGAGTCGCGTTCTCAGAGAGCGGATAACTATGCGAGTTAATAAGTCTCGAATAGTTTCGCGTCACGTGACGACGCGGAGTCCTGCGGCGAGCCATTTTTTTATCGCCGTAATCTGCACGCGTCCGTGGTAGCTTGCATCGTGGAACCGCGATCTCGCACATTGTAATCCGCAGAAATATTAGAATACCAGGGCTGGCCGGTGTTAATGCTGGGGCCTTGTATCAGGGTTCATTAAAAAGCAGGAATTATTTGCCCAGCCGCGAACGATCGCGAGGGGGTTACCGCTCGCTAATCGCGGGAGGACACGTGACCGTGTCGAAAAACACGCGAGAGCAATGCAAATTACGATAACGATACCGTGTCGCTACGTGACGAATGAGTTCAATGGAAACGTATTATCGCCTGCACTTACAGCCGTTATCGACAACTTTCATTTGAAACCTAAGAGGGCTGGTTTATTCCACGTGTTGTTTAGTCTAGCGAAAGCACAGTGGCTCGCAACGAAACTGCACAGCAAATGCAGTGTCGCCGACTTACTGTAGATACGGTGTGCTTACCATGTTAATATCTACAGGCACGTGATACGTACTGAATATTTCATTCGACGGTACCATATCTTTCTCTAAAATGAGGTGTTAATGTTGAAAATGATGTAGAGGGTGTTTCAGGGGGTCCGGTAGGGGCTGTAAATTTCTTGCGAGTAGAGATAAGAAAAATGTTGCGTGATTTGGGAAGATCTGTTCTTCCTTGATCGTATCTTTGTCGTAGATGCATCAATCCACTTGGAATCCTTTAATCATTAAATCCCTATTCCTTACGTGATTAAATTCTGCCAGGAATTTAATTAGTCTGTCAGAGAAACGTAAGACTCCGTTCCTTTCGTTCCCTTCCCTTTCCATTCTCCTTGCGCTTTGGCATAGTGGATACTCAAAAGCTGGCGCATCACTAATGGAACACTTTCTTTCCATTCTAGAAATACTCCTTTCCCACGGTACCTATTTAAGACACAAAACACGATTATGGATACCAAAGATTTCCCGGCTCCAGTTTCTCCTTGGTCGCGATCTTTATATTTACGCAGTACCTACCCTCTTCTTCTGCCGTGCCTCGTAAACGTCAGGAATCAGAGGAATACTCTGATCGATTGGAAACAAAGTGCACCGTTCCGATGTACCGCAGAGGCATCCACAGGCTCCGGGTCCCATTAACGTATTCTCGTTGCACGCGTCGTTAGGTTCCATCACGTCAGCGCGCCTTAAACGTTGAAACGTTTAGACCCCGGGTCTCAGTGTGTCTCATGATAGAGAAGGCAATTTAGGGCGCGTTCCTGGCGTCTTCACGCGACACCGAATGATTTTACGGGCGTTAATTGGCGTGCCACGTCCCCAAGCCGTCAGCAGGTATATGATTCCTTCTTTCTTTTTCCCCCCGTGAAAAAAAAAAGAGTAAGACGCCTGGTGTCAGGTTGATGGATGGATGAGTCTCGAGTTGGCCGCTGTTCGAACGACACCGCGCTGGTTCGTTGACCCAGGCGGGTTCGTTTAAAACTTTCAACCTCGAAAACTTGATACCCCCCCTGCCCCTGAGCCGATACGAGCACGCCGTCTCTATACTGTTTTAAACTACCTCCCGATAGCGTCGGAATTTGTCCGGGATTAAAAGTGAACGGGAGGGAGCGGGCAGCTTTGTAATATTCCACGTCACGGTTATCTCCGGTGTCATCCGCAGAAATTACATTTCAGCTTTCTCTTTAGCGTACCAACGTCAGATTTTTCAAGCGACCTCCTCATGTACCGATACAACGCCCCTCGTTTTTCTTTCGCCAAGTTCAGCCGAAGCGCTAATAGCCGGTTATTAAAACGGACTTTTTGCAGCCCTCGGATTGCGCTGGTTGAACGATCGTTTTTCGAAGTTTAATTCCGAACGCGAAGGTAAAGAATTTTTTATTCCACGCGACCCGGTAAGTAGTAGCTCCGGGCAACCAAGAATGTATCAGGGAAAGGTGGTGTCCTGTAGGGAATGGAATAGATGGGCCCCAAGAGCAGTGCTTCGAAATAAAAACTACCCTCCATCCGCGAAAGAAAAATCAATGCAGAAGCGCAACGATTTCGTTCCGTGTCCGAATGTAGGAGCCCCCTTCGCAAACAATGGTTGGTTCGGCGGCCAACCCCGCCGGTTTACCGACTGATCGAGATCGCCGCGCGTGATTTCGATTTCGACGCTTTAGCAAGCACTTGGCGATTTATTTAACTTTAAGAGGAGTTGACCGGCGAAGTGGTGGCCAACGGAAGGGGCGCGGAGGGAGGAGGTGGGTGGAGGATTTGGGCGGAGGGGCGGGGAGGAGGTGAATAGCTGGTTTTGCGGGGCGCGAAAGTGGAGAATAGGTGGATGCGCGAGCGTGCATCGGTGGAAAAGCCGGCGGGCAGGCACCCCTCGGTCGCGTCGCGTCGCGTCGTTCGGGGGCGTCGATGTATTGGGGCTACGTTCCAGGTTGATGCCACTGGCGCTGGACGCAATTTGAGAGCAATCGACTGAACGACACGCCGCAAATCAAACCCGTCCGTGGTAGTCGTGTGTTAGCCAGCCTCACCTCCACCGACTGTGTCACCCTCTCTGATCCCCCTTCACCCCAGCCCTCTCTGTGTCACCTTTCGACCGCTGCCCACCCACGCCCACCCTTTTCGTTTCGTGGATCCTCCACTGTCCTCTCAATTCGAGTTGACGCTTCTCCGTACGGTCGAGCGATTCGAGTTGCCGCGCGACAGCTGCTCCCGCCGATGCATCACCTGGCGTCCGACGCGCATTACACCGCTGTTACTGTTAATTGAATCGATCGTTTTCAGATTGGCGGTTGCTCTACTAGCACCGTAAAATCCACGAAATCACGTCGCGCGTGCCCCCGGCCTGCATGCATAAGCGAGAGACGCCCCCTCCTCGAGCGGCACGGGGTGAGAAGCGGCGCGCCGCGTTCGGAGCAGAGGGTGTACCGCAAATTCGGTGTATCGGATACGGGCTGGCTCGAGGAACCGGGTAACGACTGAACTTCCGACTGTCTGTGCCCCTTTCGAGCGAGCCAAGGGGTCGTTAAGATCAAGGGTTGATACGGTCGGATGCGATTTCGTTTGGTAAGCGAAACTGTTCAACGTGGGTTTGACGAGTTTCTTTGAATTTCTGCTTGACGCATTATTGTGACGTAAGCTGAGCCCTCGCAGCGCGAAACAGTGGTTTGTAGTGGTGATTAAGGGAAAGGGGTTTACAGAGCGCCATGATATTTAATAATAACTGAAATTTCGCTTGAAGTTCCAGGAATAGGGAAACTTCCGTCAACCGATTCGGTTAACGGATTGCCGTCGTTAATGTAAACTTCGTGCTATCCAAAAAGTACTTGGCGAGAATCGGATGTACGCGAAATTATTTGACGTATACTTGAAACTCCCTGCAGTTGCCGCGGTGTAGTTTGATTGCTAGTCGAACTTCAACTATTTGTATGACCTTATTTGAGGTTTCTGCTCTTTGAGATCGAAGCTTGCGCGCTGCACCGCGTCGGGAATGGTTATGTTTCAGAAATCCATGTATATCCCTCGCAAGTTACTTCGTTACTTGACCGAGTTTCAATGTAGCCGTTCAAAAACTGCATTGCGATTGGAATAAAGTTTTCCCTGCCACCTGTGCACCCGTTTAAACTTCACGTTCGTCATATATCTTTAACACAAAAGAACACGAAGCTAGAGATTCTATCGTGCACCCCGATACCCGGAGTACCTACCATAGAATGCATTAACACCTAAAACTCTACCCATGAACGCGATGATGTAAATCGAAGCCCACCGTTACAATTGTCACGCAACGATTCACCGAGTCAATACTGCAGGATTTACTTGAAGCCTCGCATATACCATTGTTGGCATTAATTAAAACCTCTCGCAAATTCGCGGCTGTGGATACTGGAAGCTGCACGGGGCACGGCCACTCAGCCGGATCTCACGTTCCGCAGGCACACGGAAAATACTGAGGCGCATTTGGTCGATCGATGATCTCTGTGAAGCGCTTAATTCGCCGCTTACCCGTCCGCGGACAAAACGAATAGCTCAATGGCCAGTGCCACTCGTCTGACACTTGGTAACTGCAACGTCCCCTCAATTTGCATCGGCCCGCTCGACCGTCACGCGATCGTTGCTATTAATCGATTCGATTGCTTTCGAATTGACAGTTCTCTTAAACGATGTCCCGCTGATTTACCAGCGGATGTTTGCACACGCCGCGAACAAAAGCGGCTACCCTGCTCCTCCATCTGCTTTTTCTCCCTTCGACCATCCAACGTTTCGGGGATTATCATGATGTTTCACCGCGCTACGCCACGGTCATTGAATCTTTAACCGACATTCGAGTCGAGTCGATTCCCCACGCGCACGATTCGCCCGTGTATTCCGAATCTCCCGGTTACGAATTTTCTGTGTTTTTCGTTGCGGCGATGGCTTCGTTGTTTTTCCCTTGTGCTCGCGATGCGCAGTTCCGTGGCCGGACCGGCGCGGGCAGAACGCTTACTCCACGGACGCAAATTGACTTTTTCGTTCATCCCCTCGAATTCCCTCGCGTCTTGCTTGATTGCCGCCCATATATTCCGCGCAACGCATCGGCGGTCTTCCCCAAACGCGCACCGATCGTTCTCTTTCGCGCAGCTTTTCCTTTGTCCGCGCATCTATTCAGCCGCGACGTCAATTACGTTATACTCATCGACCTACGGCGCGATAGGATCGCGGTACGGCCGGGGAACAAAGTGAAATTGATAGCGGCCGGTTCGGCGTGACCCCACAAAGCACCGGACAAGAATATATCCGCGACGTCTTTGGTAATCGAATCGCTTCGCTCCGATCGCGAATTAAGGTTAACATCAATCATAGTTAAGGACATTCTGTCGAACAAAGCTAACTGGAACTTCTCCATCAGTTTTGAGAATATCGAGCTTCGCTCGCTCGAAGGGTGATTAACTTTGTGATTAAGAAATGCCCGTGCTCCTAAAAACTGAAATAATTGTAAGATTCTATTATGCACGCGCTGTACACTTCTCGATATTAATCTTTCTATTACTCAGACTATCTGTGTATACATATATCGTTCTGCGATATCATCAAATTACAGGCGACGAAATAACTGAATCCCAGCGTATCTAGACTCGTCAAAATCAGATTAGCGGAAATACTTACAAGGGAAGATCCCCCATCTGGAAACTGAGAAAATTATGAAGCTTTGGGGATATGTAGAGGAAATATAAGCATATACTACGCAATTTTTTTGCTGCCAAAATTCACTCTAAGGAGGTGAAATTGACACCTAAAAATCCGGTTATTATCCGATTTTTTTTATGAACTCGCGAACTCTAAGAAATAGAAAAATTTTTTTCGACAAAAGTTACGATTTTAACACAAAATCAGAAAATAGCCGGATTTCTAAGGATTTCTAAGGAAAATTGCGTAATACATACCTATATATCCTCTACATATCCCGAAAGTTGCATAATTGTTTGAATTTCCGGGTTGAGTATCTTCCCTTGTAAGATATAAATTTTCGAATAGTAACGTAATTTACCTGACGTGCCACCCCGTTGTTCCATCCTCCCCCGGTAGCAACTTTTACCCTCAGCGACAAGTGGAGCGAGCAGGGATACGATAAAGAGGTTAATACGGTTTTAGGTGGGAAAGGCGTGGAAATAGCGGACGTGTGTATACGGGTGCGTCCTTAAACGCTATGAAACGGGTCGCATGCGAAACAGGAAGGATCGAGCTGCCGGCAACAAGCAGCCGTGTAGCCGGCGTCCAGTCGTTTACACTTTAAAGGATCGTGCGGCCGCGTCCGTGTGTCCGCAGCGCGGTTAATGGGGAACTGGCATCGTTAAAATATTGAAGGGAAATATTACTCAGCCGTCTATGGGTGCGTAAAACTTCTAAATAGAAGCCTAACGATCCGCTGCAGGCGTGGAAACATTGGAAACGCGAGTTACGGCGCCTCGTGTTTTCGATGCTGATAGGACACGAACATCGATACAGGTCGTTCTAGCGTTTAAGCGCGAAAGATCAGCGAGCGGAGGAAAAAAGCGCCGCGTTGCGTCGTTTTCACGGGGAACCTTCTACCTTGTAAGGATTCGAAGCACTTGTAATTGCGGTGGTTGTGGTCATCGCGGAAGCTTCTGGTCCATGCTCGGTTGCTTGTAGATCGCTAAGCTGTAACGGTGGATCGTTGAAGCGTGCTCAAAGAATGGCCGGTCTCTGCTGTTCGTGTGACATGTTTTGCCCCTTTTTTAAGTCTGTAACGTTGGACTTCTGACTCTACCAGCCAGGGTATCTGTGTTCTATGCGCAGTCGGTATTGAGTCAGTACAGTAGATAGAGACGCGGAATAGGAATCAGTGAATCTAACTTACAATTCTCTGATTGCAGATGTTTTGAAGCGCACCAGGCGAAAAGATGAAGACCGTAATCGCGTGCTGCGTCCTCTTCCTTCTCGCCAGCGACGTCCACTCCGTCGAGTGGATGCACAGCGCTGTCCTGGACAATAACTTCTTAGTCCTATGGACGCCGGGCGAGAGGGACGTCACGTTCGAGATTCAAGTGAAGACCCTCGGCTACGTGGGCCTGGGCTTCAAGAACGATGACGACACAGTTGGCACTGACATGGTCATCGGATGGGTGGACAACAACGGACAGCTCCATCTTCAGGTAAGTGTCCTTAAGAGATGTTATTCTAGGAAAGCCCCCATTTCCCCTGAAACGATCGGATTTCTCTCCACGATTTCTCGGAAGGTCTTGATGCACCGAAATAACGACGTCCACAGACGAAGTACTCGCGCGCGACACAGGGGAAAAAGAGAAACGTACCTAATTATCGTAGCTACGTGGACGAAGAATTGGAAACTGTTTTTCCGCCCGTCTTCCATTCCATCGAGATCATATTCATTTCCCGAACGTTCGCGTGGAATAATTTCGACTAATTACTCTTATGCTACCGACCCAGGCTGCTCCGTCGAATGTTGCGGAGACCGTCAGGAATGCTAACCGGCGTGCACGGGGGTTGGAGGGGCGCGCATAATGATAGTCCTTCCGGAGATAAGTAATGGGTTTCTCGTTTCGATCGGTGCATCGGATAGTTATCAATCTTGCCAACTGAAGCCAGCGGCCTGTCATTACGCGTGCTCGTCATTTTGTACGACACTTGTTGTCGTTTTATTTCCCGGGGGACGATTATCTTGGACAATTTTCAGTCACCGAGTATGATGTATTGCTTCTGTCGAAACGGTGTTTCACGGCGCCCGATCGCATCCCCCGATGGCAGGGATAAAATTTCGGCTCGCCTTGCCAACGTTGACAGAAATATGGCACGCAGCTACGTGCTAACCGTTGAGTCATCTGAATATTCTGTCGTCATTCTAAAGTAACACCTAAAAGGTAGGGATCAGCCGGATGCTCTCCGACGTCGTCGGAACCGAGCACTTTCGAAATGCCTTCCAGATCCGTGAAAGTCATCTGGTAAAGCACGGTAGACAAACCTCGCGGCACGGGGACGCCAGAAAACGCTTCGAACCGGTTTAATTTCGCTAGAAGAGAGGCTTACAAAGGGAACGTGCGTAGAATCTTGTCGTTTCGGGACGCGGCCGGTTTATTTTCGAGTGTTGTTAAATTTAAAACATCTCGTTGCCTCCCGGCGCATCTGTTGACGCAAGCCCTTCTCGAAAACCGGACTCGAGAGGATTACGCGGCTATCCTCCCTTTCATCAGCGTTGCGCGGCTGTTGTCACTTTACCCGGTTCTTCATAACATCCTGGGCCCAGGAGAGAGAGAGACATGGAAGCCGGTCTTTTTGTTTTCCTCCCCGTGGCTTTCCCGTGGCGCAAATGGGGGGACGGGCAGCAGCCGTTGCACGGGCAACCGTGCGCGTTGCTCACTCTTCGCCTCTCATTCGCGCGTTTGTCGTTGAACATTTCTTTTACAACCAGCTTTGCCAACGGCTGCGCCGTGCGTCGGCGTTTCATCATCAGCTACGGCCGGGCCACTTGGCCGGCGGTTTCCCAGCGACGACAAATTCGCTTGGCATCGCGCTTGCGTTACTTGTCAGCTGGCTGACAGATGCTCTTCCTTTTCTGATTACCTTTCGCGATTAACGACAGCAATTCTGGCTCGCTAAACCCTTCGCCGCGGAGAGCACGGCTATAATTTCTCTTCGTCCATGGGCTCCGGTTCACTCGTTCATTTCAGGCTGCGCTCGCTTTCATCGAAATGATACCCTTTTCCCGGCGATAGATTCGGTACTCAGGCTCCATCTACTGAGCACCTTTTTGTAAAAGACTTCAAGGACACCAGCTCCTGCCTGCTTAACGTGTAAATCATTATACTCGTTGCAATTTAGACAAAACTCCCTGCAGATATTTTTAAACAATGTTCCTTCGACCAAAGGAGTTGGGCTGACGAAGCTTCGCATTGGATCGCGCGAACGGTTCGCTCATTACTACCCAGCGTGCAATCATTCGGTACGAGCGGGGCTACGCCCGCGTTATAGAGATCTCGGTCGTTTCTTCTAAAATGGAAAGGAGCCGTAACAGAGGAGAGAGGGATGCAATATAGGAAAGCAATCTTCTCCGTCGACTGGCGCGGGGGTTACCGAGAGTGGTGGGTCGGTGGTACTTAGGTACATATCTACGTAGGTAGGTAGTCAGGCTGCAGATCGCGTCCGTCTCGCGTGTCCGCAATTTTTCCGGTAGAATCGTTGCCCGCTCGTTCCATAATGCATGCCGTGCCGCGCGCAATGCTCTATGCGATGCAGCCGTCGCCGGACGTTCTCATACGGAGAGCGACGCCAGGAAGAAAGAGGTAGGGTGGATCGCGCGAATGGATAGAATGGGACAGAGTGGACGGAAGGACGAGCGAAGGAAGAAGGAGGAAGGCTGGAGAGAGAGAGAGAGAGAGAGAGTTGACGGCCAATGGGAGCGAGAAGGTTTTTCGTTATGATCGTAATCTTAGAACCAGAACAGCCGCGGGCGTCCAGACCAGCCAGACGACCGAACGACCCCGGCGACTCCTAGCGCTCGATTTCTTGTCCTCGTGGACGTGGGATGCCCGTTTTGCACCCACCCCCGTTGCACACGCTTCCAATCCAACGGCCCGATTTCTTTTATTCGCCTGGTTTAACTTCCACCTCCCCCTTAGTGGCCCTCCACTCCCGTGGCAAACGAACCGAGCTTCCTGGAATATATGGTAATGATGGACGAACGGGGTTGACGTTGAAATCGAACGTCCAGCCGAGGTCTCGCCGTTCTAATGGTCATTGGTACGACCGCGCCACCTGCTCGCGCCTGTTTATGGAGAGTATATTCGACGGGGAGCTTCGTTATCGTTATTGCTCGCCCGGGTAAATTGCGAACGTGGAAGAGGAGCGAGGTCCGACAAGACGAATCGAAGTTGATTAAAGATGTACGCTCGATACATTCCCCCGTTCAGGCTCCAAGGCTCCCCGTGTATTCAACCACTTGGAAAGCCCTCACCCCTCCGCCTCAGTCAGCTGAATTCAATTTTCCTGGTCTAATTCTTTTACTCGCTTCGTTTAACTTTACCTGTTCCGTTCCGGCGCGTCGTCTCACGGCTGGATCCGTGGCTCGCTGTCTATTTGAGGTCTCTTCTATCCGAAGTGCTTTCCGAACGAGCAACCACGAGACGACGACATTCACACTTCTGGGTAGCCTCGATTTAGCTGCTTTTAAGCCTATTAGCGGTTTCTGCCATCTCCACGCTCCCACGGCAACGAGTAGGTACACAATGCGGGAGGAAAAAGAAACTGGGCACGATTTTGACCAAGCGAGGAAGCTCGACGAAAGGCGGATTTCATATTCGTGCGCCGTAAACTGCTACTATTCGCAGCGCCATACGATGCGCGATTTCAAATGGCAAGGGGTTTGGAACAGAAACAGGGGAAAGAGTAGAGACCCTAGGCGAAGTGATCCAGAGAGGTGGGTGGTTAATATTTAACAACTCATATGGAGCGGCCAGCCGAGGGGCGCGCAGAGAAAACGCTCCGGGTGCCGTCGCTGTGGCTGGCATATGGATAAATAATGCAGTATGATAAATCGTTGCCCGGTTTAGCCGCCTTGGTCTCGTTTCTCTGTCGGTTTAAAAGAAAGTATCGCACGGTTGGGCGGGCGGGCGCGCGAAAACTCGGCTAATGCGCGATTATTTCAGCTGCACAGGCGGCAGTGGATCGTGGCGAAAACCAGCCTCGGGCGAAATGGTAATGAGATCTTGCGACCGTGCAGTTAATTTCGGTATCTGCGCGCCCACACCCTCCGTCCCTTCCCCTCCCTCTCGTCGCCCGCCGGATTCGAATGTAATCACGGTGCAGGACCGAATGCAGGACAGGCACAGGCGAGAGGGAAAAAACGAGGTGCAACGAGCAGAATGAAATTCCTTTCCCGCGTTGTCGGCGGTTCGCCGCTGCAGTCGGCTAAAGTGGCTGAAAAAGGTGGCCACCGGGGGTTCACATGATAATGCTGCCAAGGTGTACAGAGGCGGGTGCGTGTCTCGTCGACGTCGCCTGGCGTAACACTTGCTCCGGCAAATCCATTAACGAGCAGTTCGGACGATTGCTGAGTAAATAACGAATTTCCTAATTCGTCGCGGGATTCCTCTCTTTTTTTTTTTTAGTCTGCTAGTCCTTTCTACTAGAGGGACGAGGCTCTTGTGGGAGGATGAAGGGAGGAACGAAGAGGCTATGTTTTGGACGCTACCCAAACGGGTTCGAGCCGACGGATACTTCGGCGTGCCGCGTTTCCGCATGCAGAATCTATTCCGATCTAAGCGCATCGGAATTTAAATTAGAGTTTAGCCCGGGCGAAGTGGGTGCACGAGGGTAATATGTATGAAACAGAATACGATTTTTCCGTATATTTCGGGGGCGGTTATACATGGAATACTTCCGTGGAATAATTTCTGATAGAGGATCTTCCCAACTGAATAGAAACGAGATTCTTATAGCTTCCTCCGGGTTAGACAGCATTCGATATAATTCTATTCGGCGAGTGTAATATTTCCAAATAGCATATGTGTCATTGCGTGACGTTACGTATGTGTTCAGATTGTCAGATGTTGAATCTGAATTAAACGGCGACAGTGTGTTAGATAACTGAGGAGTCGCATGCGCCAGGAGAAATATTATGGTACGAATTGAACAATATATCGCTGAACCTGTTAAAGTTCTCAGTTTATTCCCGCGATACCGTGAAGATCGCTCGATTGCCATTAATTTTTTCGGGCGGACAATATCGAGCAGTGTGGGGGCAGTTAAAAGAACGCAACGCGTCGGAACTGAAACAATGACCACAGCCGCGGAATAGCGAGCGCATTGAATGAACAGAGGGCTTGGGGAAAAAACGTTTTTTCGATGCTACCGCGGTAGGAGAGGCTTGAAAGAATTTGCGGATATTTGCGGACGCGTGTCCACGTTGAATTCTATTCGATGTTCGCAAACATGCAGTACGCACGGCGGGCTTTATTGTACGAGGTGCACAACCGGCCAAACCTGCTCTGCTCTACGTGCATGCGGACTGTTCCCTGAATAAATGATATGTTTAGTAATGCCACGTCGCAGTGTACTACTCGAGGCATTCATAGGGCCGAGGGGAATCGCGAGACGCGGACAAATAGTCGGCTGGGTTGATAAATCATGGAGGAATCAGGTGATCTGCAATATTGAATCGTAGATCGTTGCTTTTTAATCGATTCACGTCCGAGCCCTACGGTAGATATTCTTTTCAAGCAGAATAGCTAGCAAGCAAGCTCCTAGGTTTTTCCTTTTAAATCGGTTTTTCCATTTAACAGAAGAGTAAGCATTTTACTGTCATTATCCCGTCATTCCTGATATCAAAGTACTTTTATATGGCCAGATCCAAAGCACAAGAGAGGTGTTAAAAAATACATAAACGTTTCATTTGTATTCCATCCGTGGGTGGATCAGTTTCATTTGAATCTCATTTAAAGTTAATCCCGCTTCAATTTAAATCACTTCTGATTCAGTGGCCCAGCTCAGCGGCCCCATTCAATTTGTAATTACTAGCATTAGCCTTTCGCGACTAGTATTGAGTTGCACGTCAAAGTCCTGGACCTCTCCATTTCTTGGTACATTTTTTTATAGAATCCATCCACTAGTATCCAAGCATCCTGGAACGAATGAATCGACTTCCAGCGACTAAAACCTCGCTGTTTTCTTCGCACTTGTAGTCACGTTCGATTTTGACAGACATGCAACTGACTACGGTCGTTTTTCGACCGATACAGAGACGCCGCGTATAAAATCACTGACGAGCCCCTGGGACTACGCAGCGCAACGACGAACGGCATCCAGTTGAAGAGAAACAGCTCCAGGGTGGGGAGGAAAAACAGCCAGAGACGATAAAAACACCTGAAGCTCGCGAAAGTGCTTAGCGGCCGTGTGCAGCGTTCTTGCGTAAAAATGCTAGGCTGTGCATCTGCATACGCGGCACTGCGCGGTGCACCCACGTTGCACAAGTGGCGCGGGGCCGAGAGAGGGGAGGATGGGTGGTGTATAACTGTGCAGAGGCTATTCCCAAGGCACTTCTGCCATGGGATCCCCCCAATGCGATTTTACCCACCGTAAATAGGATTCAGCGTAAATGCAGTTACCTATACACACGCACCACGCACGCTCGAGTAAATGTTGTGTCGCGACACTGTTTAAAAGTCCCCCACCCTGCGCGTCGCCGAGCCCCCGACCCTTTTACATGCATCTGCATGATATTCTCGTCGCGGCGAAATCTGTGTTCCACGAATGCCAAGCGCACTTGCGATACGTGGAGACTCTCCTTTTCATCCTCGACTCCTTGGAATGATGAAGAAGCCATTTCATCTTTGAGGGGGTTTTGATAGTGGATGAAAATTACGATCCACTTTGCAGATTTGGCTGCACCGAGGCTTTACGCGTTGGCTAATTAACAATTTAGCTAACGAGGTTACCGAAGCTTGTAACAAAAATATTGCTCTCTGCTCCAAGCCTAGCGTTGCGCAAGGAATTGAACTCCGTTCTATTCTACCAGCTGGTCGACCAGCTGACTAGTGCCTCGGAATTCGACTTGCAAACGACATCTCGGATGGAGATTGACGGCGAAAATATACGACAATTTCCCAGCGAGGCGGTCGGGTTTGTTCAATGAAATTTTCACGAGTAATTACGAGCTGCCGGCAATGTTTGCCGTTTTTCCCTCGACATTCTATTCGGGTCGCCAGGATTGACGGTGGTTGCGAACTTCAACGAAACAATCGAGGCAATCCGCTCTCGGGTACAACATTTAATATCGTTAGATCGTTTGCTTTGCGCGGCACTGTGCAGCCACGGGAACGAAAACGTTCCTCCGAGAGGTGAATCCTGTCCCTCGGAGTTTCAATAAATTCTGCGCCGGGCTCCGCTTTAAAAACCGATTCCGTTTAATGCCCGTAGATGGAAATAATTGATAAGGTTCGCCCGAGTATTAGTATAATTCCATCGCGCTGGCGCTCGAGCCCCGGCGGGAGCAGAAAAAGGAGCACTCAATTTTTCCCTCTTTTTTTTTTTTCTTTCATATCGCAGAGCCAGCGGTAGGTGGGGTCGCGCAGTTGCGATCACCTTTTCAACGACGAACGGTTTCAGTTAGTCGATTCCATTATTGACTCTGCACAGCTACTTATCGGATCAGAATAGGAGCCCCGTGTTATGGCATTTGGAATGAAGTCGGGTGTTCCTAGGTCCCGCGTTGTTGGAGAAGAGAGGAAAGCCGTGTAAGAGGTTTCCCGTCGGACGCGACGCCTCGCATGCCGATTCGCCTTTTTGAGGTTCTTCCCTTGCCATTTGACGCGGTTCGCGGGCTATATCCAGACCTCTCCGGGATGAGAGGCAGCGGCGAAATCAAAATTCCCCCCCCCCCCCCCACGTAAAGGACTATTTAGGATTCCATCTATAGACGATTTCCCCCACTACGTTTCAGAGTCTCGCCTCAAAGCGCGCATTCCGAATAGAATAAAATTGAATGCCACAAATCGTGCGAGCGCGCGCTATCCGGACTTTGATATCGTCGTTCTCGTGTAAATTATATTATACCGCGGGTGTTTGAGAAATATTTTAAGATAAAGGGTGGGACGGGTTACGGAGTGAATAAAGAGTGGATGGGTCTGAACGGTTGCGAGGAAGCTACCTTCGGGATATATCGCCTTTGTGATTCCGTGGCTTCTTGGTTCGGCTGAAAGGCACTCCCGCTATCTCCTGGACCATTCGTCAAAAGATAATATTGATTTTACAATGAATACGAGCACGATTTCGAACGGAATCTTCGCCCGGGCCCAGAAAAAGGGGGCGACGGTGCCGTGGCGGTTGGAGCCGGAAGGAAAATATTTGAGGAGGAATTAATCTTGTTACAAATTGGATTATAATGACGCCTGTAATTACGTCGCTGGCGCTCGGGGTGTCCCATGGAAGGACCAACGCAATGGCATTCAGCGCGGGGTTTTGTAGTCGGTTGCGAAATATATGTACGCCTGGAACGACTCCACGGAAGACTCTCTCACTGTATACTCGAATGGCTTCAAAAGATTCTCGGCCCGAAGCCATGCCTCGCATGCTGATTCGTCTCTCTGTCGACGTCTTTGGAGCTGTTCGGCGCCCCGGGCTGCGTCTAGACTCTCCAGACGAGATTACTCAGACCCAAATCCTTCCGAGAAGGACCATTTAAATCTTAAAATTCAGACGAGTCACCCTCGAACGATTTTAATGGCGCTAATACGATTGTCGTCGCGATTTAACGTGAGTGCCATCAAATCGTCTGCCCTCCATTTCCCCTTATTAACCATTTCCATCGACAATGTCTTCTGAAGGTAATGTGGCGGCGCTGAAATTGATTTTGTAAGTGGTGGGGGACCACTGCTTAAACGCAGCTACTCCGATAATTTCGCGAAAGTGGATCGCATGGTGCGTTGTCGAAGTATGCATACCTAATTCTCGACACATCAGCGACATTGTCACGTACGCGATATCAAAGTACAGAATATTAAGAAGAACCTAAAGCAATTAAAAATACGTAGGCACATGGCCTTTGTATGTTTGAGGGTATGTTACGGTTATGGCTTGAAAGAATTTTATACAAAATGCAGTCGAAGTATGAATACCGTCACAAAATCTAGTGCAGTCCAGCGCAACGGTGCGAGAGATCGAGTGCATCGAGATATCGTGGACAGTAAAGATCGTATACCACCCAGTTTGACTCGGGGGAGAGTGGAAACAATCTCTCGAGGAACAGGAACAATAAAAACACCCAGAAGGATCTGAAGGGGGACGCTGCAGGCTAGGAGCGTGCGCGCGCGAGTGATGGATCGCGTCTCGTTTCGCGAATATAGATCGGTATTATAATGCGTTCGTTCTCCCCGTCGATCGGTGTCCTCCTGAAAGGGAGTCGAGGAGCTACTTTCTCGGTAGGGACCTCGATGGGACTGTCCGATACTGTCAGGACTCTGGTCGGCTGGGCGTGAACGTACCTCTCTCTTTCTCTCCCCCTGTCTCTCTCTCTCTCTCTTTTCCTCCCTTGTCGAGATCGTTGGAACAGCGACGATTATCTTCCTCGACTTCCTCGACGCGTCGCGTCAGGTGGTTAACAATTTTTTAACGAGGCCAGAGGCCTGCTGTAACTTTTGCTCGTTAACCGGTAACAGGACGACCATTCGATGGCAGATGTTATTAAATTATTGTTAATTCAACGCGAATCCGTGGGGCCGTTACACGGCGCGACGACCGGGAATGCCGCGTGACGTGAATTATTGGAACGCTAAAATCCGCTGTCATTACTGTCGTTTAATTATTAAATAACGCGGTGGCCGCGGGGATAAACGATCCAACGGGGCGAACAATGTTATCTTTCCCGAATACTCGTATACGGGCGTTCACTAATTCTCCTGTCTCCAATTAATCTCCCGAAATAAAGCGAGGCCGGGGAAGCCCGCGTTCTTCGCGAACGGAACGACTCGCTTCGGGAACAAACGAAGTGAAAAAGTTATTAAACACGACCCAGGCAGCTTATGGATTATTGAACGTCATTATCGAGGCACGGTTAGCGCAGCGCGAACGATTTCGGGCTGCATTATGCAAGGCAATTATCATATTTTATAAAGCTGTTTTGCCCCTGCAACTCGGCGGCCCCGCGCTCACTGCATAAAGCAACGATTTAATAACAATTTACACAGCGCTATTCGTTAGAGGGATTAATGGAACGGTGTGCATGTCGAATGATTGCCGCTGTCACGAATCGCTATACGTCTCGTAAATACGTCACCCTGTTATCAGTGGCCGATAGGGCTCCGACAACTGATTCGATACGTATGCAAATTCGTGGACAGGTGAACGCATAGTTATTGAGCCGTGAAATATGATTCGTCGATAAATAACAATAACTTGGGACGGACGATCGTGATGGAATTACAATTCCCATGGGCCGCAGTCGAACGAAGATGAAAATCCAATGTAGACCAGGATTCGCTGTTTGGGGGAGTACCAGATAAGACAACTCAGTCTGGCAATTTACGATCGAGACTTATGATAAACTTACCACGAAGCAGGCAGACGAAAAGTCTTAATGATAACTGAGACGATTGTTGTTTCAATTTCGAACACTCTATGGTCCACCTATTAATCTTACTCAAAAAGGTTGTATCGTATTAATTTCTAACGAGAATAGCGTAGATGTGTGTCGAGGTTACAATACAATGCTGATAATCGGATAAAGTGCATCCAACACGAGCGTGCCTGGACATTTTTTATTCCATAAAATTTTACTCCCGGCACGGTGGCGCGAACGTGACCATTTAAGGATTTCTGATGAGGTCAGCTGCAGTGTCCTCCTGCCCCGACAACCTCGCGAGGGACGATCCCAGAGATACGCGAAATTCACTTACAAAATGTACCAGCTTCCAGCTATCTCGGGAATCCATTCGACCTCCACAATGTCCATGTGTCATCCAGTTAAGCACATTATTCCGCGACATGAATATTTCCTCAGAGGACTAGCTGCGATCGCAGTTTCCATGGCCGCTTGGGCAGTATCGTTCTTGAGGAGTGCCTAATTAGCAGAAATTAGATGCCGTTCGATAAGTTTCGTCGGGGTGGGGGAGCGAGGATTTGGTGAAACGTTGCTTCCACAGGAAGGAAAGTTACCCAGGGGTCGGCCAAATTGGGTTCAACTTCTATTGGTCCTTTGGAAAGGACGGCAGGATTCACCGATTGTGTTGCGGCTAAGCCAATTACTGATACGGGCTTTGTCTTCTACCTCTGTCCGCGCGATGTATCTTCCTAATGGGACGATTCTTTAAGCAAAGCCAATAAACGCTAGTCTTTTAATTTTTAATGCCTCATCTCCGCCCTCAATCTGCGCGGGTAAGGGAATAAACTAAAGAGATAATAAAAGAAGGAAAGACAACGAAAAGGGGGGGGGGGGGAGGGCGGACGTCGAGGCAAATGTAACGTTAACTCCGGACTTATTGCGGTTCTTTTGATTTCCCCGCGTAATTATGAACTCGTCGTAAGAGGATTTGCCGATTCATCCTTCGGGTTCGTTTGCAGTAAGTAATTGCATTTT
Organism: Andrena hattorfiana; assembly: GCA_944738655.2. Taxonomy (NCBI): domain Eukaryota; kingdom Metazoa; phylum Arthropoda; class Insecta; order Hymenoptera; family Andrenidae; genus Andrena; species Andrena hattorfiana. The sequence goes on along the minus strand of OX122889.2, from coordinate 18,838,747 downwards.
TAAGCGCGCTGCCCGACTTGTTGTACCGGGCGTAATGAAAAATCCCCGGTGCACTCCCATTGCTTGTTCCCTTTTAATCTGTCCACTGGCATTTATGAATTCCTTTTTTCAATTGTAATTACTCCCCGGGCGCGGACTTAGCGACGTCAAAGGAGGACAAGGATCAGCGAGGAGGAATCGTAACGCCGACCACCGCGGACGTGAGAAACGCACGAAAAATCGTTCGCTGCGACACGTCCACTTTCCCGATGAAGTCGGAGTCTCGGTGGAGGGCCGGTTTGATCTTGTTGCACTTAGCCGAGAGGCACTTTAAATACCACCGGTCGGCCGGATGATGATCCCGTCACGCGAACGAGCGCGGACTTTCACTCGAGAAAGAGAGAAGCCGCACGAGTGTTGACGTTCCTCGAGTGGTCGACGGGGGTGAAGCTGATGGAACCGGAGACACGCATCGTCATATTCTCCTATCACCCGTAACTGGCCCCAACGTTTCGAAAATGTACAGCCGGCGCGATCGCAAGGCGATCGGCGTTTTAAAACGTCTGGCAGAAGAACCAGCAATCGAGCCGACCTCTCTCGCCGATGTTTGCTCAGCGGGGACTGGGATTCCGCGAAAGGGATTAATGACAAGAAGAGACGCCTTGGTGTTCTTTGCCTGGTGGCGCAGCTGCGTAAAAAGTCGCTTCGACACGTTCAACGTAATTAATCTAATTTCTTGTCGCTTGTTCGTGTTGCTCCTTGGATGACTATATTATGTACCGGGGAGTCTTCTTCTTCATCAATACGGAGCACTGTTACTTAAGTGCTCGAGCAGTGAAACAATTGACAGGACGTCAAGCCTCGGGAAGAAAATGAAAGATTCTAACAATTTTCTCTGATACGTTTAATATAATACCCTAACTTAATCTAGTAAAAAAGGATGGTTCGAAAGAGGCATACACGTATTCCTCTCTTTTTCAAAAATACTCACCGAGTCTGCCTCGGGCCCTGATCCGAGTAACGTCAGAGAAATCCTTAATAATTGTTTCTCCTGCCGCCGTTATCCGCGGGAACTAGGGGACGGACAAAAGGAGACTCAGTGGTTAAGTGGTGGCGCGATACAAAGGATCAAATCTGCCAGCTCTTAACGATCTCCGGCTTAGAATGCAATCCTCGAGGTGAAACTGGCTTACGCGACTCTCGGACACCGACCTCCTAGCCAACAGACGGGGGGGTGGGCGTCATGGAGAAGACGCCAGTGTAGCAACGAAACGGATAGGGAAGCCCTCGGTTCTGGTCGACGGATAGAGAGGGATTGCACGAGGACTTCAGCCCCTTTCTACTTCGTTGTTCGTCCTTCCATATCTCCGGTTGTAACAAGTGCTGGCGTAAAAGTCGACTTTGCCGAGTCAGCTTTAGCGGCCGTGTGTGTCTAGTTCCACCTCGTCTCTTACGGCTTCGTACAACCCTATCCTCCGCCTTTCACCCTCACTCTCCCTCTGCCCGTCCCTCGCGAGCCTAGCATTGTATCGAAATTCCCGAGAGCCTTTCCTGCACCGGGACAGAACAAAAATGCTGGTGCACGGTCGGCTCCTCTTCAAAGACCGCTAGGCGCACACCGCCTCCTATCCCCCCTGGAGAAACGCCTGAATCGCTCGCGACTGTCGCGCAGTCGAAGCTTTTACGCCGGGGATGGACTTACCTTGCAAGCACACCCTGTGAAACCGGTGTATTGACTTCTTTATCGCGGATTACGGGCCGTACGCCTTTTGTCCGGTAATCCTTTTCAAATGGACCCGGAAATTGTCCCGTCGTACAGGAATTCTCTTCGGCGTTCGACGGTGTACAGAGGCACGCGCCAGACCTGATCACTTGCTGTTTCGAGGTTTGCTTGATACGTTTACAGAAGCTCGCGATTCAATTGAGGCTGAAAGTCAAATATCCAGCTTTCGGCTACGGGTGATTAGTTCGACTGATTAGATCATTGATTGGATCATTTGCCCGCAATCTTCTAATACATATTTTATTGCCAAACTCACTTTCCATTGGGAGATAGAAAATTCATGATGTTTTAAATAATACGCCTCTTTATTCTTCAATGAAGGAGGCTACCGACAGTACGCTACATAATTTAGTATGTAGAGGTACATATTTCGGAATGATGCACATCTAATCTACCTATTATTAGCAAACGTATTTGGACCAAAGTCACCAGTCGTGTTGTTGACTTTTTTAAGAGATTGAATTTTGTTGGATTCCGTAGCAGGGAGTCCAGTACAGCACGTTAAATACTAGGTCTCACGAGAGGTTTTTGTTTTAAAAGTTCTATCTACCCAGTTTGACAGAGGTTCCGCTCTTAAATGCTAGAATAGTCTGCACGTCTTAGGATTTTGAAATGGGATTATATATACAGGGGTGGTGGAAGAAGGAATAAGGGTGATGTGGAAGGAACTATGAACGGTGCAAGGGTCGATGGTAGTGACTAAAGTTGTTATTATTTGAACGCCCTAGTATTTGTAAAGATGACCAGCCACGATGCGCTGACGTATGCATAGTCCTCAGGATGTTTGTCTGCTATAGTTACCTGGCATCCAACAATTTCTCGCACTATCCAAAAATAATTTCAATGTCCCTGAAATATATTACAATAACGAGGGCAATGATTCCCCTTAAAAGGCAAACAGTGTCAACCATTAATTCTTACCTGTCTTCCCGTGGAGTCTTCTTGCGGACGCAGGGCATTGTTCATGAAACTACCTGCTTCTGCGGGGAACGAACAGTTTTCGTTATAAAAGTCACGCGCGCGCCATTATATCACTCCCGGGGTATTTTTTCCGCGAGCAGTGCCCGGAACTTCGGGGTTAACGCGTGGAGAACGAGACTGGTCCCATCAAGATTTCAGGAACCGGCTACTTTCTTGCTACCTTCCTGCGCGGAGCGTGCGTGACACGTTTTTATGCCAGCGGCCACGATCCGGTTGAGGATGAGATTCCTCATTTCGCGAGATACATGTTTACGGCGCTGCCCTGGCAGCACATCAACCGAGACGAACACGTTGACGGGGCGTCGGGGCTGTCGTAGGTGTGTGGCTTGACCGAAATCATCTCCCTGCTTTTAGTCCAATTATTCCACCGCCACCATTCACCTTCCCTCTCCGCATACGTTCGTACTTTTCGACGCCTGCGGCCAGAGCCATTGTCTAATCCACGTCTGACGAGCGGCTCCCCTTACCGAGAGAAATATTAATTTCGTCGCAAAACAAATGCCACGTTTTGATAGGTCGTAACGCGCACAACTCTTCAAAGATGTTCTCTCGAGTTAGACGCATGAAAAGCTAACCTAGCCGGTACGTGTTTTATCTTTCTAAAAGAAGAGTCATTATCTATCTTGCTTTCCCTCGCCTTTTTCATCCTCTCCTGGCCCCGGGCTGATCTTATAAGGCGCGCAGGGCCATATCTCTAGATATAGCTTAATGCCATTGTGGCGGTTGTGGAGCGCCAGAAATTCCTCGGGAACGTTGTTTTCTCCCGCTTCGTTCCCCGGCCGATGTCGGAGCTACCTTATAAGGACCCGTAACGGGGCGTAATATTCCTGAACACCTCTCATCGCGATTATCGACGAATACGCGCAATAAACCACGAAGGGATAAGGTCTCGTTTCGAAGCCAAAAATTGGCTGGCACAGCTGAAGGGGCGAGCAACAGACGGTCCCATAGAAAAGTGCCAAACAAGGAAAAGCATCTGCATCTGCGGAGAATGAATCTCTGTAGACGCAAGCCAGTCCCCTATCCAGAGGAAGATTCATCGAGTATCTCGGTCTGCTGTTCGATTCTCATTTCCCAGCTCTGTTTCATCTTATAAGGCGAACGTCCACGTCCCGCGGACCCAGCTGTTGCTGTTGCCGCGGTTGCTCTTCTTGAAGAGTCTCCCCGAGGTCCCTCGTCCGATCTCTCGCGTCCCCGTCCCTCGCTCTGGTCCTTTTTCTCATCCTCCATCTCGGGTAGCCGTGGTGCGCCGACAACGGTGCGTGAATGTGTATCAGGAATGATGCATGGAGGCCGAAGGACAGAAGAAGGTGGGACAGAGGGAGTAGGGGGAGGATGAGGATGAGGATGAGAAGGTGGAGGCCTAAGAGGCATGAACGAAGGCATGGCAGAGGGAGGGTAGGGGGGGAACTAGTTATGGTAATGAGGAGATGCAATGATAGCTCCGCGTCCGCTCCAGCTTTGCTCTGGCCCGCTTGACTCCCTTACCTTCGCTCTGCCCGTATGGCAATGATCTTCGAGACCGCTTACACCTTTTACGCCTTATTGTCCGAGAGATGGCTGTTATCCGTGTGAGAGGCCGCAATCTGTGGCATCGCGACCGCGTCTCACCGCGCGTCCGTGCACGTTCACGTTCATGTGCACGGTTTTGCGAGCCTCTGTCTGCGTGGCCGCTGCTCGTCCCTCGGTGCCCGTGCACCCTCGTATAATGGGATGGGCTGCTCACTTTAAACATGGTAAATAACTCTCGCAGTGGCGCCGCATTATCTGGAACGCGGCCCGAGCGTAATTTCCAGATGCGAGGCGGATGGAAGTTTTTTGGACGTCCACCGTTTCGACGCGGTGTACGCGCGCGATCGTTCCGGCCGCGGAGGATGCTTCTCTCCTGATGGTTCTTGGGCAAGACATCAAGACTGCTGCCGTTCGCCGCGCCACGCCGCGGGATGATTACTCCGCGCGGTCTCACGTACCTACCTCTCGTCCAACTATAACTCTGCCGTTCTGTCGAGGAGGGAAAACTCCGTTTCTTCGTTACTGTTAGGCGGTCGCAAATTTAGATAACATCTGGCTGCATCACGAGTCTTACAAGGGGAGGTCGAGACCTGGATGAATCACAGAGTTTACCTCCTAGAAACGAACACTGGACCATACCTACTAAGATGACTTTACAGCTGACACACTTTCAGATTGCCGTTGCAAAAGGACCCAGCTCACGTACGAAACACTGGCGCTACGTAAACTGCGACCATTAATCGATTCCGAACGGTAGTCACGATCGTACATCGAAGGTAGCCTGAATAATTGAGTCTGAACGGTTCGAGAGATCGCGAGAGATTAATTTGGCCCTGCGAGGAATTAAAGCCGTATCGTGTTTCCGTTGAAAGGAACAAACTGGCCGCTGCGCCTGAGTCACGATCGCCGTGTTAACGTCCAGTGGGAGGGAGATTCCAGCGGACCTCGGTGCTATAGTAGCCCCGATAGCATCTTGAGAATCTTTCGAATTCCTTCCACGGCCTGCGGCGGGAACGAATTATCTGTAAATTCGACAAATTATCAGCCGTATCGTTCACACGCAATAGCACCGCGAGGAACGCGTCGGCTCGCGTCGCGGCGGTGGGCCGGGCATGACCGTGGCTTGTTAAAAGATTATCGGGCAGTGGTGAAAGCCAACGGGGTCGTCGGTTTTCGTCGAGCCCGAGATAAATTCCGGCTATTCGGCTACTTAACTCGTATTACGGCTAATTGGTAGAACGGCTGTGTCCGTTTAATGGCTCACTCCTTAACGACGCTACCATTTCTACCTCGGGAGCTCGCTGTTCAGCGCGCTACAGTGTCACGCCTCACGACCAATTAGTCCACGGAGCTGCGTTACGGTGGCAATAATCGTTAATAGATTAATTACACCGGTGGCACTTATTCATTGGCGTGCTGGTTTCTTGCCGGGCTGTCTCGGCCAGGCCCATAAGTTAAGGCGTTTGAAGTAATTAAGAAACATCGCAGCTACCGCCGGTCAGCTCCCGATTACGTCATTTTTTTCTGGCCTCGTTGCACATTGGTTCGAGAAATTAAGGACGCCGCTTAGATGAGCAAAACGGACGCGATGGAATCGTGATTCACACTTTCATTTATGTAACAAAGTAGCTCGGGACCAAATTGGATTCGGAAAATCTGCCTTGAATCTGATTATCTCTTCTATCTCGGCCCCCGTAATATCGTCCGCGAAACGTCCCCACTGGACGATTCAACTTAATTGAAACATATTTAATACTCCCGACGAGCGAAACCGGCGAGCTCGCGACAATCGCGGAGCCAGCCGAGCGTAGAATCTCTCATTGCGATCCGTTCCCGCGGAGACGCGAGCCGGCACATACCTACAATTCAATTCCCCGCGAGTAACGAGACTCACGTAACTACTGTGGTTTCCTATCCGTCAAGGCATTGTGTCGGCGTGGAAAAGGGGGCCCTGGATTTTCTGCGGCGGCCGTTGTCATCCGATTATGATGGCAAGAGCCTACGCCATTACCGGGTTGACAAGCAGGGGCCCCCGGTCGTAAGTTACTTTTTGCTCCGTTTCGCTCGCCGGCTAATGTATTGCGTCCGTGATGAAGAGAAGGCGGCCCCGGCACCTGGCATTCGGCTCGCTTCCCCGTCGGGACAAAGCTTTTGCCGGGGCCATGGACATCCTGCGTGCAGTAATGAGCCGCAATAAGACGGCGGGGAAGAAAAACGGGGCTGGCCCTCGTCTCTTTCTGCCGGCTGCAAGAGTCGTCTTCTTCCCGTCCCGCTCCATTCTCTTTCTTCGCCGCCCTCCCGACGTCTCGCCGCGAGACGCAACAAGAAACGGCGAAAAGAGACGTCGAACTGTGACGTGGGAGGAAACGTAGCGTGATACCGGGCCACTTGGCCGTGTATAACGTTATCCATCCACTCGCTCTCTCCCTCCGCGTCTACCCTCCAGCTTCACCTCCTCATCCTCCCGCCGCGGCGCTTTATTCCTGTCCCGGCAAGATAGCAGTGTTTTTCCTTCGTGCCGCTGACAGTTTCGCTACTCCGGCTGACGGCGCAGTTACTCGAGGATTGGCCGACGAGGGACGGACAATCGGGCGCAATTCGCTTGGTGTTTCCACTTCGGGACAACAACGGGCCGTGTTAGCGGGGAAAATGGCAGCAGTATGGAAGGAGAGACAAGCCGCGCCGCGGACACTTCCCTGCCTTTGCTACGGCACAGTAGCTAGACTGTGACGTCCGCCGTTGCGAGTGCCTTGCAAGTGGACCCCTTGTAAATTGTACGGGACGTCTTCTTTTAACGTGAAATGCACGCTGAACTCAGGAAATTGAAGGAGGTGGAAGTGCATCGAGGGAAGATGGGACGTTGTTGCGGGGGAAGATTATTAGATGGGGACTGTACGAGTAATACAAGCTCATCTCTGATGCTGTCTCATATTCTAGCTCTAGATCTTTCTCGGGAAATTTCAACATAGATTGTTTTGGAGTCAACATTTATTCAATCGATCCTACGGACGAAAGTCCAAGATTAGGAATAGCTCCGAGAAAGTGCGTGACTGGATGAAACACAGCCATAGTCGGTAGATCTCTGTCATCTGTATCTGAAGTGTCTTGTCGATGTCGTGGATACTTTGCAGTGCCATAAAAAGGGCACTCTTTCCGCGGAATAGAGACGGAGCATCAGCGTCAATAAATCCCGGGCTCCCGAGTGATTTATATTTTACGACAGAGCAATTTACACCTTCCTTATCAATACGTTCACACTGAAGCGGAGGGGATAAATGAAGCCCAAGCAAACGTTTTTGTTTATTGCAGCAATAAAAATTTTATCAACGCGGCGGTGGGTGGCGCCCGTGATGTTACCGGGTGAAAATCGTCGGATCGGAACGATACACCGGCGATACGATTAATTCGTCACTGGCGTTACGTGCCGATGATCCCTCGTTGCAATTCGAACGAGATTCCAGCCAGAGAAGTTCACTTTCGCGCGGGCTCCTCTCGGATTGCTACCGAGCAGGAAGAAATTGGCACGAGCTGCGAGCGAGGTTAGATAGAGGAACAGTATTTCCCTGGAGATGGATGAAAAAAGAGGCACGGGTGGAAAGTGGGACGGATAAACGGACGTCATCCGTCTGACTGCATAGTGGGGGGAGTACATAAATTATCAGGGGAGTCACTGGATGTTTCTCCCTTTCGGAAGATCAATGAAGAATTAGCGAAACTCATCCCGATTTATTGTTCCGTTCCTGTTTCTTCTTAGGCTACGAACTTAATCCTCCGTCTCCAAATCAATTGCTAGATGAAGACACACAACAACCGTCCAGTACCTGCTGTCCAACGTACCCAGACTGATTCAACATCGGAATACTGACCATAAGTACAGCGGTATTTCTCGTCTCAAAGCTCTCGTTTCTCACAGTCAGCCTCCGACTATACCAGTATTACCACGAGACGTCCATAATATAATCGAACCGGCACAACACTTCCGTTCTCTGGTTCGACGCAGCAGTAGTATCAATGCCGAATCCTCGTCCCCCACCGCCCAGTTTCTTTGCAATTATATCCGCGTTACACCGCAACTTTTTCCACCGCGCCTCTGCTCGGAGAAACGTTGTCGCTCCCCTTTCCCAGGGCGAATCGCGAGCACTCCGCGGTCTGTAACCGCGGAAGATGTATCGACTGGACTGTGGACGACGAACCTTGGTGGCCGCGGGTAACACGAGCCCCCGCCAGGACGGCGTTGGATGCTTTCGCGGTTGTTCGCGAGCGACCTCGCCGAGACAGATTTCACCCAGGAGTTTCAGAAACCAGAGATGCACCACACGTGTGCGCGACAAAAAGGGGACGGATCGTGGTCAGGAGCAGGGTGTTCGCGCGACCCACTCGATCGAGAGACATGTCGTATATCGACGGAGGGCAATCGAGGCATGTGCGGCACGGAATCCCAGCGAAGGTTCACGCGGAGAATTTCGGTGGCTTTATGACGGTAATCTCACAAAGGAGCCGGATGATTTTCGGCTGCTTGGCATTCCTGGGATCGGGGGTGAGGCCTGTGCGTTCGCCGAAGCGTTGATCGTCGCTCGCCCGGGCTCTGCCATTCGGCTTCCGGCTTGAATGCCGCGCGTTCACCGGTGCATATGCGTGCATGCACCAAAGGTCACGTAAGTGGATTAGTCCCGTGCCGCGGACGACACGCCGCGCGTTCCCCCCGCTCGGCCGCCGGAAGTAGTTTACGCGCTAATTCGATCGCGTATTAGTCCCCCGTGAAAGCTTTATAAATACTGTGCCGCTATCGCGACGCGGTGCCCTTCATTTACCCTTTGAATCGATTACAAGGTGACGTCACAATCGCGCGTAAATTATAATTGATATCGACCGCCGGATGCTTGGGGCTCCCGATGAATCCTCCGATTGATTCTCAGGCGAAAAAGGGCAAAAAGTTGTCGGCGAAGCGTTCCGAGTATGGGCGGAAAATAAATTAGCACCGCGAAGGATGTCAATTTCGATGCAAGCAGGATCGCTCGTTAAAACGCTTTACGAACGGCGGCCGAGCGTTTGCGGCCTCGAGGCCAGCCGCCTAGGGGGTGGTTAGCTACGATCAGGCCGGCGTGTATCAGTGATGCTGGAATTGCGGAATATTCTGCGGCCTGGCAAATCGTTTTTCAATAATTGCTCGCCACCGCGTGCCGCAAGTACGAGCCATCGCGAAGGCGATAGGGGGAAAAACGCTGCTCGGTTTAACGTGCTCCTGCCCTCGCATCGTCTTCCTTCAAATTTGCGAGGTCGAATCGAATGAACGGCAGCCGTGGAATTCCTCACTGCTAGACAAAATCTTCTTTAACTCGCTTTGCCTGCTTCGAGCTTCTGGTCTTAGCTTCTCGTCACGAATAGATATGCATTGGAACTATTAGATCAAGTCAATTTTGATAACGATGATATTCATATTTTAGGATTATTCAGGAGTATTAATTGTCTCATTAACCCTTTCGCTGCGTATTTAAATTTTGGGAGGATTCTTGAAATGTGTCAATTTTACATCGATAAAAAAGTTTTTAATTTTCAACTTTTTATTGAATTTTACATGTTTATCACAGTACAAGAGAATACATTTTTCTAATGCGTGGACTATACTCGAAATTCGCGTCGAACGGAAATGTAGCGGCGTACGACTATAGTCCACGAAAGCGAAAGGGTTAACCAGGCCCAATTTCCTATCCGTTTCTGCATATCACATGTTTTGAGTCTAGTTGCAATTAGCTGCGATTAGAAGACACGAAGGATCACGAGGTATCCATTGATCGGCAGTTCCAGGAACTTCTTGTAGGTTGAAACTTTGGCATTTGCAAACAGCCATCGATCAATCGACTCTCTGTCAATGTATGCACCCCTTCTATTAAATCAAGTTCTAAACGCTCATCTCGATTGCGAGTACCTAGAAGCAAATCTTAATTAAGACCTGAACAAAGAGGGATCAAGGACGAGTGTCTTCAACATTAAGTTTACATAAAGAAGATCGACCTGTCCAAATCCAGAACCCAATTCACGAAGACAACAGTTGTTCAAAGTGGCGATAATAGATCTGTATCTTCCATGACGGTATCGCTGCTTTTTACATTTCAAAGGTTCTGGATCAGGTTTTCTCCTTTACTCATTTTGATCACCGACGAGCAAACTCTGCAAGGGATTCATAGCCCCGCAACGGTGGAATGTCGACGACATTTTATTATACCGAAACCCCTGGTGTTTCGAAGGCACGCGGCAACGAGGACAGTTCATACGCGCCTCGTGGGAATCGAGGGAGCTCGGTTAAGGGTATCCAGTTTCATGAAAACGATAGAAGCACGCGTTACCTGGTCGACGGAGCGGTCGTCGACCCCATTTTCCCCGCGAACTTCTCGCGTCCAATGACTGACCGTTCGCTGGAACTGTGCTCGAAATGTTTTCACTTGGAAAAACCGCGGCCATCGCGGCGGCGATTTGTCTTTGGCGGTCGCGGCGGGTTGATCTTTCGCGTCGCGGCCAGCGATAAGTCAGCGAGCACAGAAAAGCAACGCGTAGCGTGCGCTCACGCGTGATTTGTCTCGCCTATCCAGCTTTTTCATCTGGCTGCTTTGTTCCGTGGGTGGTCGGGATTTCTCGGGAGCTATTCCACGGCGTCGCCACAGTTTTCACGGCGCCCCGGCTTTCATTCGTGATTTCAATCGCGAATGACGCACGACCCGCGAGATCTCTCAACCTTATGAAACGTTCTTACGCCTCGCCGTGCATCTATTACGGCGAACTTTGAAACGTGACGGGATTAAGAGTCCAGAAGGGACTAAACTCAATTAAAGCTACACTCCTTAAAAGCAAATCCTCGCACCCCACCCTACCGAAATCATAATTCGAACAGAACCACGCCCATCAGGCTCCCTCTTTTAAATCGAAAAACATTCCCGTGTCCCCGATAATCCCAGCGTACACCTACAATCCGCCCCAGTTTCTACGATAACCCACTGCAGTCCCACGAACGTCGCGCCCATGACGAGCAACGTCGACGTCGGTCCGCTTCGTAGTCCGGCATTAACGGAGAAACATAGATGTATCGGTGCCGGAGCGAGCGTGTCGCGTTGCGAAAAAAAAATGGCACAAAATCATTACGCTAAAAGCGGCTGGGTTTCGCCCGGCGCGCAGAGACGAAACGTGCAAAAAAACGAAATTATTCCGGCCACGGGATAAAAGAAACGGTGGCCCTTTGTCAGAGAAAAAAATGGCTCCGGACCATTTCCCGCCCTCTCCCCCTTACCGAAAACTTCGCGACACCCGAGCTCTCCTTCGTCCCCGTTCCTCCACTAACATTTCACGAGTTAGATACGCGGAAACTTGTTATTCCGCGCGCGCACGGGCGCACGTTGGGACGAGGGTGCGCTAAGAAGGGTATAGGCAACGTGGAATGAAGTTTTCGGCAGGGGTGGTGGCCTTTGAGCACACGGACCTCTCTGATGTATCGGGAAGATCGGATCGCGAACCGTCGGGTCCCCAGGGAGGAAGAACAACGCCGAAAACAAGCCACCGACGCGCATCGCGGTCTTAGTTTACGGGCTGCGTCACCATGGGAGAGCGGAAAGCGGAATTAATAACCGTTCCGGCCCCGTTGAAATACCGCAGCGGGCCGCGCGGTATAATGGCCCGAGCTCCGCCGGAGATGCTCTCGCATCCGCGCGGAACGCCGCTAAGTAAGCTTGCACGTTATTAATAAATTACAATACACCCGACGACGTTAATTACCGGCGCCGGATTCGCGTCGGGCCCCGGCCCGCTGACGCGCCGCGAGAGACGGAACAATTTCTAATTACCGCGGGACACGAGAGCTGTCGAGGTGTCTATAAAACAGCGGCGGAACGAGCGCGGCCCTTTGAAAAACCTGATAGACGGGAGAAACCGTTCGCGCGCGAGGCTCCCTGCCACGCCGTAATTTGTGTCGCGCGCGCGAACCACCCCGCTCTTGCTGCCTCTAATTTACGGGCTTCCAGTGAGGCGAAAAACTGCCACGCGTAGACGATCGAGCATAGAACGAAGATGTCAGTGGGTTGGCACGCGGGAATTTTACATTTGTACATACAAGCGATTCGCCAGCTCGATGCCAATTATAATTGGAAGCGGAGCACGATCGCGTGATGTCGGTTATACCAATTTGTTCGTTTATAGGTATTTGTATTCTGTTTGAAAGTAAATGACGCAATGTTTCCCTGCGAAACTTGCTTAGCATTGTGATTCGTCTCAACTCAAATACTTGAGAGGCTACTCAAACTTGAGATAGAACAGTCTCTTAGCTTCGAGTCATTAAAACTTCTGACTAATAGGGGTTGTCTCGTGGCTGGTATACTTTCTAAACATATTCCATCATCGTGTGTATTCGTGGGAGTATCTAGTAAATATTACTGACGTAATATTACAGTATGATCGGCCTGCATATCTTGCACCCAGATTCCAGCAGCTGAATCGTGCGCAGTACAATTCCCTCAGTCCTGCTCCGTCGTACCACCCCTCTACTCCGGCAACCCTAATAAACCTGAAGGACGCTCGCAGATGATGAAGCTGGTAACGCTAGCTGCAGCGTTGACTTGCACTCGACAGCCTGGAGTAGTGTTACCTGTGCGAATCCAGTTTCATGAAAGTTTCAAGGATCTCTCTCTCTCGTTCTTCTTCCCCCTGGTGGTAACTATGATAATAATAATTAGCGTCGGTGGGAAACACAGACCACTATGGGCAAAGATTGGATCAACGGTAGGTTGTCCAGTCAAATCATGTATATACTTGTCCCAGGAACGACCGAAAACTACGACCGTCCCTGGCGACATGGACGCTCGTGTTCAAAAGGTCCCCCGTCCCCATTTACATTCTGATCTTGAACGATCGGGGCCAGGGATCGTCGAGCGCAGCGGCCCGGTTAATTCGACCGTGGGTCCGTGCCACACCTCGCCGGGTTCCACGGAAAGAACCGAGGGCGAGGAAACGCGAGAGAGCCCGTATCCTTTTCTACTTTGTGTCGGGGACAACGGGGCGGTCTTCCGCGCGTCAACACGCATCAGACGCAGGTGAACGATAACGGCTGCGGTGTCAAAAGAGCGCGAGCCATAAAACGGATGGCGGTGCCGCGGCGGCGGAGGATGTCGAGGGGAATTGGAGAGCCGTGGAGGATTACGAGCGTGTCCGAGATCACCGAAGGTGATAGTGCGTGCAGCGCTAACGCCTGACTGCCGGGGCCGACGAATAAAATTAAAACATTCGTTACCGTCATCCGTGGTAACGCAGAAACGCGGCCCCGGCCGCGCGGAGATTCTTTCACGGATAATCCGCTGCAAGTCGATTTCATGCTAGACCCGGTGAAATCGTGGCGAACCAACGTTTTCCGTTCTGCGCCTCCGCTCCACCAGGACACGCGTAAAAACTTCATGGAATCCCGTGAATTTAATTACCTGCGGCCGTTATAATAAATTCACGAACCGGGCAGTGTAACGTACTGCACGCTCTCTCTCTCTCTCTCTCTCTCTCTCTCTCTCTCTCTCTCTCTCTCTCTCTCTCTCTCTCTCTCCCCCTTTCTCTGTCTCTTCTCCTCGTCGTTTTTCCTCGTTGTTTCTCGTGGGTCCCGTGCGACAACCAGCTAGCCAACGAAGGCATTCTCTTCGCAACTTACGTTTACTCGGGCGCACGTAACGTGTCACGGCCAATAAAGTCACGTGTGCGTCGGCGATTTGCATATTACAGCTATCGTATATTCTATCCGTGAAATAAATTTCGTCCTCGCTTTCGGCTGGACACAGATTTCCAGCGGTAACGAGAGAAGAGGGGCGGGGGGGGGGGGGGGGCGAGAAGCTGCGAGCCCACCCCTTGCGGTGTACAACACGGCCGAAAAATAAAAACCAGCCCTGTCGAAGGACGGTCTCCGGTGTCACTCGGAGGATAAATATTAGTAGCAGGTTCCACGAGATCCGGCTCAGTCAGCCGTGAAAACACGAGGGACGAGAAGAGGATACGAAAGGATGTCCCGGAATTCCTTGCGGCGGACGCACGTCGGATTTCGCGTGAAAACGAAACGTCCCAGCGAAGGGGATCGTGATTCGCCTGGGTTGACTAATGCCTGTCAACCATCCACGTATAGCCTGTTCCTTTACAGCGGACATTCCTCCAAGCTTTTCATAAGATTTCTGCGTAATTCTAGTCTCTCGGGCTCGGATGCCCGAATGGCCAGTAGTATACTCTGTCCATTCTTAGCCACGGTATTTCTGACGAAGTGATTCAAAGCACAGTTGAAGGTATTCAAGAGTTTCTTTTGTTATACACATTGAATTGAGACACAGTTCTCCTGAACATTCCTAGTAACGTGTTCCACTTGCTATGCAGCATTTCATGGAGGAATCCCAGTGTCATGCACTGCCTATAAGTGTCTGTGAAAAATCGTTAGAGATTCGTTATTTTAACGCCTCGATGGAAATTAATGGGACCCCCTGGAACCCGCGATATCTGTCTGCGACGTTGCACGGTGTTACAAAAGGATCTTGTAGCCAGGCTCTTCCCTTTACGAGCTTTCTCTCGGCTCACCGTTCAAAGGAGGAGTCCTCGTTACGATAGGATCGCGCTATTCCGGCAGCCACGATTAATGCCAGCGACGTTTAGCGTGCATACGAGGGGGCCTGCGTGCGCGTACAACTCGCCGACGCGGTGCCCCGTTCGCATTCATTTGGACAATTTAGGCGGGCAAGGAGAAAACAATCGGGGATCGGGATCGAGTCGAGTTTGGGCTTACAAAGGGGCAGCAGCGCGGTGGTACAGGCAAAGCGGCAGCGAGAGGGGGCCACCTCTCGGCGAGAGAAGGTGGAACCAGAAGGGGGCCAAGCGTGTCCGTGCTTGGGAATCATTGCTGAAGGGAGACAGACGGAGACGCAGGGAGGAAAGAGAGAGGGAGAAAGGAAAAAGGAGGACGAAAAGGCTGCGAGCAAAAGCAGCTAAAGGGGTAGGAGAAGAAAGACAGAAGGTCGACGAAGATGGGACCCGTTATGGAGATGAGGAGGTCCGTCGGACAATGGCTTTCGGGGCCGGGCCCCTGAATTCATAATCCTCATTCCTACGGGCGCACAATGATCCAAATATGTTTTCTGTATAACAAAACGCTTTTATAAATGTTTATCATCAATTTAAATATTATCTGATGCGGGTGGTATTCGCCGTGGAGCGGCTACTACAGCTCGAATCGACGTCGAGGGCCCTCTATCTCCCTGTCCTCTCTCTGTCCTTCCACCGAGGACAGATGAGGAATGGCTTTGAGATTTTTCACTGCCTACCGCAGACTGCCTTTACGTCTCTCAGCTTTCGCCTCATCCCATCCGACCGGCGACGACTTCTTCTTTCTCCAAACCGCCCCCCCCCCCACTCCCCCTTCCCGTTCCTCGTCGCACGGGGGAGAAGTTACGAATGAATTAGACCGAGGAAGAGCAAACTCTCTGCCCCGTCTTCGACTGCGAGCAACCGATGAACGGTGACTTTTTAACCCGGCCCCTTCTCAGCCAGTTTTCTTTGTGCGAACTCTTTCATATTAATCTTCCGGGGCTATCGATATCGGATATCAACGGCTCGTTCACCGTTTCGCTAACTTCGTAACAGATGACAATGGGGTGGAAGTTGGAGTCGCGATATCGACGGGGTTCTCGCGATCTGGCGGCAGCCTGGTCTTCTTTCTTTCGGGCGATTGCTGGTTATTCTTCAACGCTTTCTAATGGGAAGTGGGCTGGCGTGGACGATACTTGCCGCGGAATTCGCTGGGAAATGATCGACGCGTCAAGTTCATCGATTAGATCCACCGAAGGCGCTTAAAACAAAACGAAGGACCGACGATAATAATTATTCCATCTTGGAGTGACGTCATAGCAGGGATATTTTTCTTTCACGATGCACGGGCATCGGGGATGAGGTCCAGAGCAGTGCGGTATTAAATACGATGAAAGTGATTTACTAGCGCGAAACACTTTCTAGGACGATTTTCTATCGTCTGACCAGCGAGTGGTCACGGCCGATACCCGCCCTCTTCTCCACCGATAATTTCCGAATGCGCGTAATTGTAACGAAATTATCATCGCTACGGGTGGCTCGTAACGATGGTCCGGCAAAATTGGAGACGATTATCTCTCTCGGGTTTCGAGGTTTGCATTTTAAACGAGCCTGGAGTCCGGCTAGAAACGGCGGCACGGCATGCGCGTATACAACTTTTAACCGCGCTTCCTGTTATCTAATTAAGTCCCGACTAGTCACGGGAACTAATATACGGGGTAACGCGGAATTGCTGTTTAGAATTACTTACTCCGCGGGAACTTGTTTTTAACGCGGATTACGTGTAAGTGGCCAGGATTTGCATTGTAAAATTCCTCGAGCGCTATAGCCGAGCGGAACATTGTTTGATCTTTTACCCTGTACAGTATAACGCGGACATAATGGCTTATATTTTCAGTGATAACTTTTCTAATTAAACATACAGACTCTCGAAAATCATTGAAAAAACCTTTTGATTCGGGCGGTGTAAAAAATTTGTTTTTTAACCAAATTTGCAGAGTAATTGATTAATTCCTTAATAATCAATCAACCAATTCAACAAATATTTAAGAAAGATATTTCAAGATGTTTAACTATTAGTAATTTTTTTTAAATGTCCGTATTTCAACTCACGAAAAATAGCGATGTACTTACTTAGGCACGTATTTCTATTCACCATTTGTGTCAATTTCTGCTCATATAACATGTTGCCTTTTCAGGTAAGAATAAGTTACATCTTTTGTGGAGAGGTTTTTATAAAACACAATAGTAAAGCATAAAATAATGATAAATAGAAAATAAAATGCCATCGGATAGAAATAGAGGTTACAACATACATTGAATTGTAGGGTTAAGTTACTAAAATTTTGGTGAGTAGAAATGCGGACATGACGGTAATTCACTTGATTCTAAACTTACTACCCTGTTTCCACATTTAAAAAATTAAAAATAGGAAAAAATCTAAATCCAGAGCACAATACGGTATCTGTTTTTGTTATTGAATAAAAATTTTCGCACTTCCTTAACACAAACAGCTAGAGTACGATCGGAGAATTATGAGTCTCTTGTTTTAAAAGTTTTTCGTTGCTCATGCTGCACTTGGTTTAATAAGAACTCAAATAATTTAGAATTATTTTGTTACAACTATAGTACAAACGTAACGCTTATAATAATACGAAAAATACGAAATGAATAGAAATAAGGACATTTACCTTACAAGACGTGGCGTGATTCGTGGTACAATTGAAAAGAGGGTTGAACTTCAGAAGCCGAGCTTCTATATCAAGCGGGAAGGGATGGATCGCGTTGAATTATAATCCGCCCCGAAGTCTTTCTACGCGGACAGCAATAACGAGGGACCAATTGCCAATAAAATGGAACGATCAGCGAGGTTGTTGGGTCGCCGATGAAACAATCTTCGCCGGATGTCTCCGCGTGGAACGATAACGATCCACAGATGCACGATTGCATGTCTGAGAGACAAGGAAAGTGGATTCCCGGGGCGGAGACGTGGCAGCGCGAAACATGTCCTGGAAACAAGCGCCGGGCGTGGTAAGGAATGCGAAAGAATCGAATAAATTAATATTTAATCAAGGCGAGAGAGGGTCAGAAGAAGCGGAGGGGAAGAAAGGGAGGGTGAAATTTACGGGGAGCGGACGTCTCGCGTTTCCACGATAATATCCCCGAGTGTCTCGTGATTAATGCAGCCGCTTGGCCGGTGAAAAGGCGGAGGACTTGCGCCAGGATCGACTCGTGATCCAGAAAAACTGGCTGCACGGGACGGAAAGAATAATGGCGTCGCGCACTGATGACTCCTTTCGAAGTAAGCCACGGCTGCGTCGCGACGACGCCGACGACACAACGACGTCGTCGACGACGACAAGGTTCGCGCGCGACACCCCCTCGTGGGAAGGTTTAAACTGCGAGGAGACACGAGCGTGTAATATGGGGATCCTTCGTTCCGCACTCCACGCGACAAGGATCTGCGTGCATAGTGGAGCACTCGCGGCGGAGCTCGGTTCCTTGGAGCGTAACACCGGTACCAAGTATCGCGTCGCGCCGCAGAAATTTACTGTGCAAGGGTACAAGGCATAGGATGTTGGTGAACGAAATTCTACTTAGGTATATGTACGGTCTAGAACTGAAATTTCATTAAATTATTTTGTCTTTTCGCCGATTTAATTTCCATTTGACAAGGCTGAGGTTCTCCTACCCTCTCTAAATACGACGGATATTTTATGCTACTTAAAAATCGCCTACGGTAGCACCTTTATCCGTGTAATGTGTATTTTACACGTCCCCGCGCGTTCTTCGCGGCCCGTGCACCTGCGATAGGAAGGTTCAATACACCCTTGTCCCGTCATAAAACGGTTATCGTCCCGCGACGATCTAGGCGGCGGTTAACCTCGTCTCGTTTGTCGCAATGCGTACCGAGGCAGCATGGATTTTATCCGCCTCGCTCGTTTCCACGAGTGTCCGCGTAATCATTAACGGCGGCCGTGTTCCTCTGCTGCCGATGCTATCGGCTCGATAAATAAACGCAAAGCCAAGCTCGACGTTTCTCAGCCGTGAAACATTCGGCGGTCGCGCGTCCTCCCGAAATCATAAAATTGATAACGACAACCGCACGCATCCGCGGTCCGCGTTTATCCGCGCGCGCTCGCAAACTGGAGGAAGAACTGCGGTCGCCGCTCCTCGACCGAAAACGGCCGCGGTTTAACGATAAGTGCTCGCGCGATAACAACAGCGGGCAGGAGGTATTGCGCGCACCGATTCACGTGTTCTCTTGCTGATGTCATCGTCGATGGAAGCTGCTCGGGCAGCAAAGAGCGATAGAATTGAATTTAAATATGAGTGGCTCTCTTACCAAGGGGATTAGCATTGAAGAGATTAATATTCTAGATTCTGAGCATAAGACTCATGAACGCCCACAGTTTGTTAAAGCGCGGACTAACAACCCCTGTTCCAGCGAACGGCCATGCAGTATCGAAAACCCCCCGTTCCGTGGTTTTTCGCCTCAACGCGGTTACACGAATCTGAATTAATAATTTCCCATGCTCGCGTCCAGCAAAACACTGCTTCGTGCCACACGATGACGCGAGCGCACGACAGAATCGATGTTTCAGGCCGAACAACGACCTTCGATTTCCCGTACTCCATTTATCCAGGAAGGATTAGAACCGCGGTGCATGCCTAAGTGCTGGTCATCGAACGTCACCATAGGACAGCAATGCAATTGTTTTCCCCAAAGATGTTCATCTGGATATCTTCTACATAGGTACATCCAAACCCCGCGAACCATCGAGAAATGCCTTAAACGGTGGATCCTGTGAATTGTCAGATTTACTGCCAGCAACGCGCGAAAACTTGGACGATGGACGATTTAAGAAGCCGATAGTCAAGAAACATGGCGCAAAGTGTCGTTCCGTCTCAGACTCTTCTAAGTCCTTCGAGTGGCGTGACGCTTTCCGCGGATGCCCCGTGCATAAATTGCCGAGTGGAGTTCGCGAAGTCAAAGGTCGGCGCCGATGAAAAGCCCGCGGAGACTCGAGGCGTGCTACTTCCGTCGATCTCTTCCATTTGCAAATCAATTCGTTTCTCGACTACCACTTTAAGGTATCGTCTATGAGCGATTTCCGAGAGGATTATCCCGCCTACTCGACGGGGCGTGGGGCGTTCGGCCGAGGATGGCTACGGGGGGTGTCGAGTGGGGCATTATCGAACGGCACCGACAAGCACCCGAGAACTTACTGGAAATTATCGAGCGACGGAAAATGAATGTTGGATGCGGCAACGCGGATGTATCGTCCCCGCGGAGATTGAGCGCGGCTGACGTCTCGAGGCACGGCAGATATTTTATTCAAGACGTTGCCCCGTATTGCCTTGGAATCGTAAGCGGCGGGCTCCGGACTTGTTACAGATGAAGACAATTACGCCGTGAAAAAGAACAGGGGTGACGAGGAAGAGAAGCGGCGGCGAGGTAAGAGGAGCCTGAGAGAGGGATAGGAGCAAAAAGTTTCATGAATATCAAGAAGCTCGTGGCTACAAATTTCACGCTAACCTAGATTCGCTGGAATACATCCTATCACCTTACGCATGACGTATCATCGTATCAGGCACAGCTTCAGACGTTGACGATTCCCGCGATCTTTGCTATTCTTCTTGAAACAACTCGAAGGTTAAAGAGAAACGGTTGAATGACACCAGTGACTTAAAAATTTAATGCTCGAAGCCATTTCCTTCTGCGAGGACAGTTGACCAGCAGCGTTTAGTTGTCAAAGGCGCATCATCCGGAGGGCATCTCTACTTTCTGTCACTCAATTTTTAGATCCACAGCCTTGACGCTCCGATTCAGATACTTGGCACCTGAATGCACGACTCCATACAAAATTCTGTCACGGGTGCTTGAAACGGTCTCTGGCGACAAAGGGAAAAGCCAGGCACCATCATCTTCGATCCTCAATATGACGTGCTCATTATGCGAATTTCGGCTATCGATCCCGGTTCTTGATGCTATTCGAGCCCATTAAGCGCGATCATTAGCTGGTCCGCCAGGACGCCGCTGTCAGCGTCGGTGACGTCGCGTCGCATTATCGCCACCGACGAATCGGTACGGAGTAATTGACATAATTGTCCCTCGCGTGAAATCGATCGGTCCCAGCGACAGGAAGGGTTCGCGGGCAAGGAAAGTCGCCGTACTTACCGCGGGAATTATTTAAACTCTACGAATGCTTCTGGTAAGCATAGCATCCGCGAAATTGCTCCTACCACTTTATGGAAATTGAACTCTCGCGTTTCTGAAATAGCTTCTGTTGTTTGTCATTTCCATCGTGCGGCAGCGAGGAAACAGGCGCTTATTCCAAGCACGAGCAATACTCCAAAGTTGATCTCCTTCGCGGGTGTAATTGTGACGATTACCTATCGGCATTCACGATGCGCGAGACAACGAGCGTCGAAACAGAGCGAAATGTCTAAGTGGCGGAATTTTCCCTACGATGATCTGCATATTCGTGATACGAGCGCGGCGAGTCGTGAGAATTCGCCGTTGGATGTGCAGAGGTCAATTACAGAACCGCCCCCAGCTCATTTCGTGTCACTCGGTGTTATAAAGAAACTTTCTGCCCCGGACTCGCGACATGGAATTTCCGGAAACGTTTTCCTTGTGTCGCTTCGCGTTTCTCCCTTTCCTTTGTTACGTCCGCGAGGTTCGTGAGCGCGGTACAAGAACGTAGCGACAATTTATTAACAATTACCCGTGTCCGGTAATTGTTTCCGTCGCGCATACGCTTGCCCGCGTGCGTGACCGAGCGTTGAATGGGATCGCGGCGATTTTTGCCGAAGCGTAACAGGTCATCGTGCCGGCGGCCGTTGAAAACCGTCTCACACTACTCAGGACAATAGACACTGTGCCAATGCAATTTCTTGACCATTTCCTACCAAATACGGTAGGGTCGATTGTTCACAAAGGATTAGGTGCGTCGAGTCTGTAAAGCCGTCAGATACGTCCTTGCTGTTCCTGTAACGAGCGACAAAATCTGTTGTTTTCCTCGCCGATAGGGACAGATGCGCGTTAAGCAAACGTAATTGCTATAATTCCTCCCGATGCAGGATCTGGTGTTGCGCCGCGTGCTCGTGTATACGTGCTGACGACTGTGCAGCACGCAGAACGCACGTATCGGCCACCGAACGTGAGATACCCCGGCTCGATAGAGTGGCAAGACAATTATGTGCCGTGGGACGTGGACAGTCGGGTCGGGCAAGATACACACGCTGGATCGGCTGCGTGGACATCGAACGAAACGGCTGGATTTACGGAAGACTCGACGCTGATCATAATTCCCAGTCGCGGATTACGGTTCTGATTGCGGATTAAGCGATACTCCCCGGGCTATTTGATTACCGGCGTATCGGAAATTGTATTAACAAGGGCGACTGCGAGCGAAAGAAATTTATTGCTTGCTCTGTGGAACGATCTCGCAGTAACGAGCCGGGACAAAGTAATTCATTGACTACCACCCGAAAAGTTTGTTGAATTTCTGCGCCACAGCCATGTTCGGCGAAGTTAAAGCGTTCTATCGTAGAAAATGCTCTTTCGCGAGGAAGCATTCCTCCGTGCCGGCCCGTTGACCTCGCGCTCTATCTCGGCCATGTCTCCGCTCCTTTAGGTACTTACTCAGCGCAGATATTACGGGTTTGATAAACAGCTGCGGCGTAATTCGTATGATAAACCAGTTCTGCGAATCAGTTGACTCCGGGGCCAGCCGCCGCGAGCTGCGTGTGTTGCTATAGCACGACGCCCCCGCGACAATAAACACGGGGAACGACAGTCGATGGAAAGGCAAGGCAATAGCACCGTGGGACGCGTACAGCCGCGGAAACGGTGCTTCTATCGCGATAGCATTTTATAACAGAGTGCACTTCCTGATTTTTTTAGTAGCTCCGGATGGTAGATATAAACGCGCAAACAATGCCGCCCGGTTGCACGCGAGCCAGAGGAACTTGCGAAAACTTTCTCGTTACGACCCGCGTACTCTAGCTCAAGTCAACGTTCACCCTTTGCACTGTGACTTGATCCGTGTGGCGAACACATTCTTAGGATTAAGAGATATAGTATTTTTAGACGCTTGCAAAATGTTTCCAGGGAATATATTCTTGTAATGCCTTGAGCCTCGCTGCAACAAATTCGCTATCGTTGCTAAAAACTTCTACGCGAAACATTGATGTACAAGAATTGAGGACCTTGCAGCAAGAGGAGCGCAGCTGCATCTTTACCAGCTCCGAGTAAATTAGAAAAAAACTGTTTAGAAAAGAGAACACTAAATGAAAATATATTTTTTCACACAGTAAATAAGGTAAATGTCCCAGTACTTAAACATGGCCCAATAATTAAAAATCGAGAAGAAATTTTATTAATAATAACAGTTTTACTAATTTGGAACGTTTAAATTGTTCGAAATATAATTGCAAAATGTATTAGCTTTATATAGATACAATTATACACTTACATAACTGAATAGTTATATCATGCAAAAATATTATTGTACAGTAAAGCTTCAACAGTTTCAATCTCGCTTCTCACCTAATGGGCTCAAGCAAGCGAGAGAATATTTTTGTTAATGTTATAATTAATTATTATTTTATATTTTTTTAAATAGCACAGTTGTTGTGGATTTATTATATATTGAAGAATTGAAAATTAATTGGATCTCTTAATAATTTTTTGTTTTTAATATCGAAATTGTTGCGTTTATCCAATAGTAGGCGATAACATGTCATGGACCAGTTATTAAACGCGTGTTTAATGGTTATATAAACCCTGGTACAGACGTCAGTATTCAGCGAAGTTTTCAAATTATTAACATTTATTGTACCGAAGTATTGTTTTGTATCCTATATATTTACGTTAATAATAACTAGACAAAAATATAATACTGTTTAAGCATTATTAGGATAATTAATCTTAAACTCGTCATGATATTAGCATAACCTAAAATTTTATAATATACTTTTCATAATTTTCAGAAGATTTGTGCCGAATCATGCCGAAGATTTAACACAAATGTATTATAAATAAAATGTTTTTATTACCCCAAAATATTACCGTATTAATTTATTTTCATTAACTTATAGAAATAGTTCAATTAAATATATATTCAATAATTGGGACACTGATAATTAATGACTAGGACACGCTATGAATTTCATTTAATGACTGGGCCATATGAACAGTTTCATGCTTCAATTAATTTAAAACTTATCCTTTAACAAATGCAGATTCTTGTTACGTTATCTGAAAATAGGAATTTTACGCTTTCGAATAATTATATTTAGTTATAATTTTATACTATTTAAATATAAAAGAAATTGCAATTATCTCAACTGCTTCCTTAACTGTTTCACCACTGGGCCATTTACCTTAGTAGTTATTGAGTTGATAAGTTTTTATTGCTATTTTTGGCGATTTTTTCAAAGGTGGAGCTCCCCAAAACAAAAATATTGCACAAAACAGTAATGGGTGCTGATTCAAAATGTGCAATAAATTGCATCAAACGTGCACCAAACGATGTAGATTTTTTTAAGTATATTACAAGTCATAACTCAAAAAGTGTAAATAATGGATTTGCATCCCTTTTGCTCCAAGGTCCTCAACTATAAGAACCTGGAGTAACGAAGACTCCCTCAGTTTATATTATTGGGTGGAATTTCATAAATTTCGTATTCCCACCAAATTGACCTTATCAGCTTCGAGCATCCAAACACGGCAGTTTTATTCCATAAAATCGGGCATCACACGGCGCGGCGAAAAAAAGGAGAAAGAGGAATAAGGGAGAGGAAAAACGATTTCGTTGCAACGACAGCCGGTTGCAACGATGCGCGCGAGCCTCGTTGACGAGCGTCGACGAATTCGATAATACGGTCCCCTGAAAGAGCAGCCGGTCGCTGGAAAGGCCGGTGAATCGAAACGGAAGTCGAAGCTCGCGTCCCGTTTAAAATCGGAGCAGTTAAACGGGGGCTCTCGATGGTCCCGCGCGCTCTCGTTTTCGACGAAGCCGCGCGGCACACCGCCCGAGATGGTATTGTCCGCTGGTTGAATAGGCGCAGACATAATTCGTGTAATTGCGGGACACGCGGCGCTCGCCATTCTTTCGCGGCATTCCGCGGCATCGAGCGTGCTCGTACGTGCACGCCAATAAACAGCCGGCGCACGATGGGTACGAGAGGAGACAATTGTGCGTGGGGACGCGGGCACTCGGGGGAAACGGAAACCCACTCGTCCGCCTGCCGAGCGTTTTCCACGGGGCGAAAACGATGTTTCTCCCTTTCGATGCCGTCCCTTTCTCTACGCGCGCCACTTCGCGTCGCGGCAACAGCAAAGCTGTATATCCGCGAGTTTACTGCCGTACGTGATTCGATCCGATTTCCTTTTATCAGTTCGACGACCGCGTCCACGCGCGGCTCGGCGTTACCTCGGCGAACGATCGCGTGCAATGCCGCGCAACACCGTGTGCAGGGCGAGATGCAGGGGTGGGATTCTGTGTAAACTACCCTCGGATCGTGTCTGGCGTACACGAAATTGATGACGAACACCGTGCCCAGAAAGGAAAGTAGTCGCGGGGCACGTACGACGGCAGACAGAGCGAGCAGCTATACGCTGGAAAAGCTGAGGGCAAGAGGTGGGGTCCGACTTTTCGATCGGTGGTGCGTCGGCTGCTGGTGGCGGCGGCTGCCAGCGCGGGAAAAAGTATGCTCCCCGCTTCCGACGTGGCAGCGGAAATTGAAGAAGTTGCGCGAGACGGTACTGGAAATTATTTATTACTCGGTCGTCCCGCGCTACGTCCCGATGCCTCCGCTTTTTACTGCCGCCCGCGGTTTCTCAGCCTTTCGACCGGGGCTGATCGCGAAGGTGAACGTTCAAGGTCTGCAGGGTCTCGTTTTCGACCTCCTCAGCTACCTACGCTTAGCTCCCCTGTGCGTGCGAGGAGGCGACGAAAGGCGAGGAATGTCGAGGGACAGGCACCAAGGTGCCGAGCGCCGATTTTCTACGATTTAATAAACGTGTAAGCTCGCGCGAGGCGCACTTGTTCATTTCGTATCGAAGTGAGACAGCAACCGAGGTTGCCACGAAGGAAGCCTAAACGAATCGTTTGCCCGAGCAGCGTGTAAGCGTGCTGAGAAAATTTAATTTCCTGCCGGACCAAGTCTCTGAACCGGTCCGCGATTAAAACGACGTTCGTCTGGCAATAAAGGGCGACGCTATAGCTAGGCCAGTTTAAATCCGTGGCATCTTATTTTCAGGGACGCGGATTCCCTGGCCGCCGAGACAAAAGGGCGTAGTTGTTAGCTGGTATCAGCGTGCACGAGTCTCCCTTTCTTCCTCGAGGAAGCCTTTATCGAAACGCTAAACGCGGAAGCAATATCGACGTCGGCTACCCCTTCAAAGCACGATCGTCGCGCTCTCAAAGCGGGAGAATGGTTCTTGTTTCCTCCAGGAATTCGAATTTTCTCTCCAGATTCACTGCGTTACATTTTCAAGCAGTTCCGGTGTCCATTGCAGACGTTCGACGCGGCCAGACAGAGAAAGGTGAAGGGAGCAGCTCCGGGACCTTAAGAGACCGTTAATAAAAATCTATAAGCGTCGAATCCGCTCGCAGCCTGTAGCGGCAAGTAAACTTTGACAATATCGCTCCCGTTCGCGCATTTCTACACCTGCGCCCCCTTCCCTTTTTTTCATCGTCCCGAAAGAGTCCCCTGTTTTTGCGCTAGCCGGCCCTCTCGCATGGCCGCGAACTTTTTATTTCGAACACTTTATATTTTATATCCAATCAGGCCGTTCTCTTCGCGGCGGGGCTCGTTCCAGCCTTTCACGCGCCGAGGCTAACGTAAATGGATATTCCTGGCGTTCTTTATTCTTCCCTCTTCTCCCCTCGTTTGCCGCGCTCGTAGTTTGCGCATACAGACGCGTGTGCACGGCGACTCCACAGGTGAGACGAATGGTCGGTGCCGAAGAATGTCGGGACAAAAGGGCGGGGGGGGGGATTGCCAGAAGTGTAACACGCGTGACTCGACGGGGCTCACGTCGCGTACGCGCGGCTACCCTCGTCCACCGGCTCGGTGGTAAATTAAATTCTAATAAAGCTCGCCGAAAAGCCCGAGAAAAAAGCGGCTGCCTGGCCGTTTACGAGGGAACAATGGTGCTGGAAGGCGTCGTACCAGCCGACACGGACCGCGGATAATTATATCGAGGCGGCGACCAAGAATCTCTCAGAAAAACTTGTCTTCTGTGCCTACGGTGATTCGGACGCCGCCTCGGGACTTGTAACTAACTCTCACCCGGCTTCGGTGTTCGGCTAGGTGTGCCGCTCCGGAGCGCGTTGGCCCGAGAAAAAACGGGCGACTGGGTGAAAAAGGCGGCACGATCAACAGCTCCGTGAATTCTCGCACTCTCTGGACTTCGTTTCGTAGCGCGGGCGCTTTGATATCTTCGCATGTGGGGAATCGAGTAGTGTGGGGTGCAGGGAATAGGCGGACGATAGGAAATTCTTGTGACGGGAGAGAGATCCTGTAAACGTGTGTTTTCCAGTGAATCTACTTATGACGAAGTAGCAAATTCGGGGATATAGCAATATTGTAAACTTCAGAAGGGCTTGCCACCTCATAACACTGCTTCTTGCAAGTGAAGCAGTAATAATCTATCTATCCGTTTTCTACCTTTTATATCATTGTATTACATATATATATATATATATATATATATATATAAAGTCCTGACTGATTGACTGACTCATCAACGCCCAGCTCAAACCGTCTAACCTAGGAACTTGAAATTTGGAAGGTACATTGTTTTTATGACGTAGGCACCTACTAAGGATTTTTGGAAAAATGTATTTTGGGTAATTTTGGGTAAAATGTATTTTCTCGGACTCCTTAATATATCTTAAGCCCAATTAGATATAAATTTCTTTTTTACATAGAATAAGGGCTACCCACACAAATGCCTAAAAACAGATTTCTAAATTAGCCCTACTCAACCCTTAAAGGGTCATATCTGGATCTGGTAACAGATTCTTTTGTAACAAGTTGATCATTTTATACAAAGGTTACTCTGCAGAAATTGCATAAAAACTTACTTCAAGAAAACGGACATAAAAGTAAATCCCTTTAATTAATGTATCGTGCCGAAGCACGGGTATTTTGCTAGTTAAATACAAAAGTAATTTCAATTGAAAGACGTGAAGCTGCTGTTTAAATAATCGTGGCACTGTCGAAACGACGTGATATCTCCGGTTGAAGTTTCATTCTATTAAAACCGAAGGAATTGACGTATGAAACGATTGACCGCGGTGGATTTGATAAAATCAGTGGATTTGATAGAAGATTCAGGTGTGTCTGAAATATGGAGTGTGAAAGTTGTCGATCGAGTGAACTCAATTTCGTCGTTGAGGACGACGGAAGGTCGATTCCCAAATGGAAATGCAAATGGTCCATCACCGTCGTACATTATCCTAATGTTTTTACCGGTCGATTGGCGCACAGTTGAACCTAATGTTATTGCTCTTTCCAGGACCGGCACGTGAAGGATGCCAGCAAAGATCTCCAGGTGGATCTGAGCCAAGACTATTGTCTGCTACTGGGTTACGAGAACAAAACGCACACAGTTCTCCGCTTCAGCAGGCGATACGATACGTGCGACCCACGGGACCTCAAGATCACGGTAGGTGGTTTGATTTATACGGCTTCCGGTGTGAAAGATAATTTCGCGTGCGGCGCGAAGTGCTCGCCCGAGGATCGTTTGATGGATTTACGAGAAAAATTGAACAGCCACCGCCGCGGCAGGAATTATTTATCGCAGCTCTTTAGGAAATTGAAGGCCGCGGCTGTATTGATGCGAAAGCTCGGAGCACTTAGCTTGGAAAGTATTCGCGAGCTCTAAGAAATTTGCAAAACTCTCTGCTGTTCGTCGTAAAACGAATAAATTATTATTCGGATAATTTCCAATAAGAATCGCGAATCAAACAAAGTTATTTAAAGGACCTCCGCGGAATAAAAATTCATCCGAATAAAAAATTATTCGTTACTCTCGAATAACTTCATTTTAGTCGCAATTCTTATACGAGATCATCGAATAAAAATTGATTCGTTATTCTCGAATAATTTCATTTTATTCGACTAATGCCCAACTCTGGTACGAAATGTCAATGCAGATGGGAGGGGGGGGGGGGGGTTACTACAGCAGAACTACACCTCACTCGTGCATCAATATACAAAAGCGTCGAAATGCGAATGAAATTCATTACTCATCGCATTAACTTCGATTAATTACCCTTACGATTCGCGAATACAATTCGTGCCCTAATTCTTCGAGCGAAAGTGTCAGGAATATCCAAACGATTCACGGTTGAATTAGCAGTGCGAGCACACAGGTCCAGCGGCAAGTCCCTGGCCGATATTCAGGATCATCGGCGGGCAGCGATAAACGTAGGCATCGTTTGAATCCAAAGGTTCGTTATCACTCGTAGCTTTCGTTCCCAGGATTCCCAGCGGCTGTAGGACAGGCCGACCTAGTTCTTTATTTCGCTGATAATTAACTCAGAAGTAGATCGCACGATAGAGCCGTCCACTAGCCGCCACTGGTGCTCGGCACACGCTTAACTCGTGGAAAAGAGATTAGACGCGCGTTGCGATCTGTTCGAACCCGTGCAGCCTGGAATTTATGGCGGCCGAGCAGGGCACGGGTGTTCCGTCTTGCGCTGCTGCGTTTCGCTAATATGTAGATACATGCGCATACTGGTTCTCCGCGGTTCGCAGTGCCAGGATTGATCCAGATGACGACGGAATTCCGTTCTGTAATAATTACGTGGTTCCGTTTCGCGCGCCAATACATACCGTCCGAAGTCGTCGATATTAGCGTTCGACGACGAACAGGCGTGCACACGGAGGAAAACGGAGGGACGAGCCGCTGGGCGGGCGATGAATATTCGCGTTCTGTGTACGGGTAAATAATCTACGCGTGCACGTGCAAATATTGGCAGGCGAACGCGAAGTTGAAGAGAAACGTTTGGCATGGGCTGTCGCGTGGAATTTCCATGGAAGCGTGCGTTACGCACGCGAAGACGGCGGAATAGGATTGCTTTGTCAATAAAGTAATTACGCGACGCTCGCGGCTGCGTCAAGAGGAATGTTTAATCCCTATCGATGTTGGCAGAGCAACCAGTTCGTTTGCTCCGTACTATGCGATGGAATTCCACGGGTCTGCGCAGCGGAGAACGTGGGACCGACCGAAGTGGGAGAAGTCTGAATTATGCAGATGAAGATTTCAGAATCTCGTTTGTAGACGGGGGCCGGATCTTCGTCACGTAGCCGCTAACCACGATTTAGAAAAAAGCAGTTAGAGGGTCCGCGTGATCTTGATCTCCGGGAGCTCGCTGCGAAGCAACTGAACGAATCTCCCCGTGGATGCAACAGCGGCGGGTCCCCCATGGTCCGCAGGACGTCCATCTAGGCAGTTGAGTCATCAAAATAGCTGGGTGCAAAAATACAGCGAGCCACCGCAGGCTCCGAGATTCTATCGGCACGACAAACGACGAAGTCAGCTCCCCTTTCCTTTTATCTGATCGCGTGATGTATCGGTACCCTACATGATATTTTTACGTGTCACGTTCGCCTGGCCGGGACGACCCTAACCCCTGCATTATGCCTCGCGAAAGGAACCGCTGTATCCGTAGGTGGACCCGAGATACTTTAAATGGGCCTGCGGACCTCGGTACCAACGTACGTTTTGTACACCGGTTATCAGCGATCGGGGAACGCGAAACGTATGGAGGGTCTTTGTTCGAAAAACGAAAATCACGGGTCGCCGTTGGAAGCTCGTTTTACGGGCCTCGCAAATGGCAAAAGTCGATCGGTATACCTACAACTAGGGGAGTGGCGATACTACGTGAAAAAATAGGTGGAAACTGTGGAACGAAATTTTTGTTGCGCGAGGCTTCGTTTTGCAGGAAGTCAATCGCCAAAGTGACGTTAACACTGCAGCCGGATGTGCGAACTTTCAACGCGGATTTGTACAAAAGCGAACCCCCGTAGAACAGCCGTGTTCTATGTACTTCTCTCTAATCTTTGTACGACTTGCTGACGTCTACATTAGCCCCTACGTAACTCCCCGAAATATCGTGCAAGAAAAGAGAGGTTTCGGGGTTTGGATGTTGTGAGCCGCGATGGACACTGCAATGTGACAATGAATCGACGTTTTATCCGACGCTAGACAGGGTGGAACGGGGCGAACGGAAGACTGTGGAAGAATTTGAAAAGCAGGTGTCGGTTCCGTGCCGAATTACGGATACACGGTGTACGTAAGCGCGGCGAATCCACGATATCGATCGTCGCTGCAAATTGCCAATAGCTGGGTCCTGCTACGGGCCCTCGAAGCATTGTTATTTCTACCGACGACCGCGGTGAATTAATCGAATGAACATCAAATTAAGCGACGCCCCGTCCTAACCGGCTTACGCAGAAGAGAGAGGACTTCGATTGCATATTAATATTGCGCAGCTGCCCCCGTCCTTTGGCTTAGTATGCAGACAGTCTCATCAACGGGACGTGAAATTAAACTCGAGTGCGTCGCGGGTGATGTACACCGCCGGAAACGATCTTGGGGCCGTATTCGCGGGGCGCGGGTGTGTTTCGTCTTGTGTGCACGTAATTAGTTCGTTAACCCAGCAGGCACGCGGGCCGCGGCGAAACGCGTGACATTCCACGCGCATTGGAACACGCGTTTTTTTTTTTCGTAATTAGGCTTCTCTGCCGGGTGCAAATCACGCGACGTAGTTATGCAAACTAGTAATTATTTCGTTAGTCCGCCGCGACGCAATTGCAAACGAACCTCGTGGACGGGGAATTTCAAACGCGAGGGTGCTTTTGGTCGAGGATGGTTTCTCACCTGCCGAATTAATCCAGGTGGCCCCAAAGAAAGCTTTGATGTGCCTCTGCTAAGCTTAAAGCACAAAAGATCGATTCACAGGGAAGTGTCCAAAACACCCCCACAAACTTAGCATAGCCATTTAAGTAATCGGCAGACGCGATGGTTGAATTTCAGAGCATTGGATTTATGTCTGCACGAAGCACCACCCTCTTCCTGCCTGTGCCATTAATAACGCACCACCCTGCATTTGTACTGCATCGCCAAGTCGAGAGGGACCCGCAACAGAGACGGTACAAACTGCAGAAATCGCGGGTAGTTGACTCCATCCCCGGCAAAGAAATATCCGGCGGTGGTAGCAGAGGTCGAGCACGGCCCAATTTCGCGTTTGTTCGAGGGTCACACCGGCAAAGTAAACAGTCCCCCGGTCCTTTGCATCTGATAAATTTCCCAATGCACGGAACAGGACAGGTTGCAGCGGGATCTGGGAAGTCAGTCAGCAGCGACAAACTCGAGCCCCCTCGTACGCGCGCGCGCTTGTGTGTGTGTGTGTCGGATATGGACGATAGAGAAACCGCAAAAGTTCCGCGGCGCGTAGCAACGGATTCCCCTTTGAGGCAGCCGGGCAAGGATTTTGCGGCGTGGCATTATGCAATCCAGCCAGACCTGGCAAATGGAATCGACCGTCACCGGGAGTTTCCACTTTGCAAGATTCGTAGTCCGGTTTTTCTGTAGGGGGATGGTCGCGGCTTGCCGTCCCCCTTCTCCCCTGTACACAATCCTCACGAGTGCGATGACGGGGAATGGAGCACGGGGCAGTGAGGGATCGCGAGTTGGTACGTACATATTCGGGGAACAAGCGGATGGAAAACGTATGGAAGGGGTTGGAATCGACGGGAGAAAACGCGGAAGAACAGGGCAGGGGGCCATCGGATTGGAGGAGAGGGTTGGAAAGCATAGAGTATAGAGATAGCTCGCGCCAACTCGAGGATGTGCACGTGAATGTTACCGGTAGGGTGATTGGTGTGCCTTGCAGAGGGGATTGGCTAGCTGACCCGGTTCTGCTTCTATTCCCTTCCTATCTGTAGCCGTATCTAGTTTACCACTTCGCTCCCCGGCTGGCTGGCTGACTACTGGCCGGCCCTACAGTAACCAACGCGAACTTCCTGAATAAGGTCCTCCCTCGGCGCTAGAACTGATCGCTATTCCGAATGGTTCGGCTCGGTGTAAAAGGAAAATCGAATTTGACCGATGCCTTTGGGAGTGACGAGGAGAGGGTTTGGCCCTGGGAGAGAGGGTGGGCGTTGGGTGAGTCGCCAGGTGCGCTGACGATCTTATTGGGTGGATCTCTATACCCGTACCGTCGCGGCGGGAGGGCGCCGGGGGGATTTTGCCGGAAGCTACTATCCGGAGCGACAGGAAATCGAATCAACGTGGAAGGAGATTCCGCGGGCCCTCCGAGCACCCAGATTACATACGTTTGGAGACAATTATTGGCGGGAATTCGATTTCTACGTCAGAGTGGGTCGGCCGGATTGCCGCGTTAATCGGTCATCTAAGACCAGATTACACTGGATAGAATCTTTTTTTCCATTACTTTGCTTTCTTTCTTCTTCTAGCACGGGACTCGCTTGGCAAACATGACAATCTTATTGTGCGCTTGTCAAAAGTTGGCCAGCGTCAAGTGTTCCCGCAGAGGTATTTAAGTTTTAATGTTTGCCCTTGTGTATTTTATAAATCGAACTGTCCAACCGCGGATGTGGATCGCCTTTTCACTTAGGGTAAATCCGGGAGACGCAGTCGGGCCGGAGAGTTGGTTGAGTCGCTATATTTCGCATTAAAGTGCAGATCAATTACTTCTCTAGAAGCCAAATAGTTGAATGAATAGCGTCATTTCGCTTTCTTCTGTGTTTTTCTGGATTTATAGGCTGTAAAAGGCAAATTGAGGTTGCATTTAACCTCTTTTGTCAAATAGCCGTGTACAGAATCGTATTTAAAATATACTTCTAAATTTATTTTCGTTTAATGTTTGAGATAATAAGATAATAGAGATATTGAGTGACAATGTAGCCAAAGTATTTGGCCATGTTAACTCTTCCTCTCAACGCTAACGAGAAGACCATCTCTCGCTGCAGAAAGGTGAGATGGTCGGGTTATGATTTTCTTATTATTTTTGTTTATTTCTTTATTTTTTTATTATTATTTTATTATTATTTTTATTTATTTAGCTTATTTATTCACTTTTGTATTCATTTGCCTTGCTAATCGCCAGTAGATAGTTCACTTTTTCTTTGATGTGTTCTTTACTTGTTTAGCGTAAACAAATTACTTATATGTCAACGAATCTGTAGTTGTATTCACTCATAAATAATTTTGCTTTCTTCTTTGTTATTTTTCCATGAATAATTATGTGAGTGGTCTCTGCCAACGATGAAAACCATTTCTCCCAGCACCTCGGGAGAGGTTGTCAGATGTCATGACTTCAGTTTTCAAGCCGATTTACAGTAAATATTATCTTAAAGCAAATATCGACCAGTTTGTCTGAATCAGCATAAAATTCTGAACATATGGGTTTGTTCTGATAAAATAAATAATATGTATATTAGTTTTAATAGCCACTTTATATTAGGTCGACCGCGTCTCCCGGATTTACCCTAATCGACCGTCCTACCGTGGTCGCCAGAGAGACATCGATCTATTCGAGTGCAGGATGAAAGCGACCGTTTCCCAAAGTTGCCTGTAAAGCAAGCGGACAAAGAGAAAGCATCGTCACGGGGGAAGTAACTTCCAATTACGTAGATGCCTGTTTCTCCCTCGTTTTTCGCTACGAGCAATCCAGCTGTTGTCAACATGTTTGTTAAAGGGATCCGGGGAGGCGAGATTGAATGAAACCGGACTGCCTACCGCGCGAGCCCACACTTCGGTAACTAATGACAGTTCGAAGAAGTTCCTCCCCTCCTGTTTCTAAGTTTTCCAATCGGGCAAAAACTTGCGAACTGACATTTACCTAGAAGAATTCAGTCTCGCCAGACAGTGAGACTACACTCAGACAGCGTTATCGACGGACCAGACGCGATCAATCGCGGCGCAGCGCTTTCCAATCAACGATCGCGTTCGTTTTCGTCCGTGACGTCTCGTCGGAACGACGGGCTAAGAGGGTTCCACGTGACGGGCAGGAAGTTCGGAAAGCGACGCGATTTGGAAACGCGAACAGCAGAATTGGCCACTTCTACCGTACTTCTTAGAACGCTCCCAATCTAGAAAATCGAATGCTCCCCGAAGACAATCGTGACTGGGTAATGTCGTCTATAGTAGAGATGTTAGTTCCAGGTCAAACGGCTACGAGCAGACGGAAGATAAAGCGAAATGTGGTTATTTGCTGGCCGGAGGGGATGAAATTGGAATAATTACGTCGGGCGAAATTAAATCGTCGTGCTATTTTACTCTTAATGAAATCGTTTAGCGACCGAACGCGATCGATTAGAAACAATACATTTCCTCGTGTATTATGCAATCAAGGAAGTTATATTAGGTATTCAATGATAGTGCATATGAGTAAAACGATCCACATTATCCATTTTGACACTGTGCTTTTATTAGTTAATTGAATATAACTAAACGACATTCGAATATGTTTCCGTTATAAATTAAATTGGATCTTGTGGAAAGTCGTTACCACCTTGCAGCAGATGCTTATTTCACGAAACACTGTGCTAGAGCCACGATCGATTTTATGGAAAAACAGTTGCTAATCTACCACCAATGGAGTTCGCAAATTTGTTTACCTATAAACTCCTAGTAGATTGTAAACATTCAGTTTGTGATTGTATGAGGGGTTGCCCATTAAACTCGTGTCTCGGATTAGCGTCTAATTCCTCGCAGGCGTCGCGTCCAGGGGATTAGTTGAAGATTAAGCTGTTGGACACGTTATATTGGCCACAGCTCGAGCTGCTGGAAGAAACTTGCCCGGGGTTTCCTTACAAAAGCTTCCTTCCTTCGCCCAGGTTAAAGTTATCGACGCTACGCTTCGGGCTAGATTGGTTAAGCATTGCGGGGCCACGACTTCGTACTGGAAAAAATGGGAGGCACAACGAAGACCCTAAATAATTTTTTATCAGGCAGCAGCCTTTAGAGGCCTTATTTAGATACCACTCGTGGTGTCGAGCGAAAATTGCGGTGTCTTTGTGTTTAATCATTGGCAGAACGTGTTTGTCGCGTACGCGTACTAAATCCGTAGAAAACTATTTTTAAATATGACAATGAAACAAAACGGCATTCCTGGTGAAACGTCGTCCATTTTAATCCAACGTATTCTAACTCCCGCCACGGCGTACAATGACATTTGCGTTGAATTCATAAACGTCCGTTGCACTGTCTGCGATTTCTCATTATTTTTTGCGACGGCATGCAATGTCACTTCTCCACAAAGGATTCGCTGCAGCGACACTCGACGACTCGATAAAGGGGTATTAATATACATATACAATTTGAAAACGTCGACGCGCCGGCACGCTGTCGACAAGAAAACAGAAAAGGTCGGAGAGTACTTTTTACTGTTCCGCACTAATTTCGTTTCACAAAAGAAAGTGGGTCGATGCGGAAACCTGGTTGACTGAAAGAAAAAAAGAAATACGAATCGAGGGAAGAGCTTTGTACGGCCGCGCTGCGGTAGATCAATATTCGACGGACATATTATAAGAATGGCATTCGAAATATATCTAAAACACCGACGCATACGCGCGTCTCTAAGAAAAAAGGATAAAAGTCTCGGAACGAATATTTTCTGTGCGCACACATCCGGCGACAAATATTTGTAATCCGAACAAAATGAAAAATGGCCTATACCCCGGTTGGTAGTAACGAGCACGAAAGTTTCCAAAACGTGTACGTTCTCGCACACCTGCTCTACAGTTATTCCCTGTTCCTCTTTCCTCGGTGAACTGCGTGGATGTTAAAATAGCTGCCGATTGATTAAAAACGACCAAAATCTCTCAACGAGCGAACACGATCAAAGCTATGCTCCTTTTTTTCTCGTTCCGCACCTCTCCTTTTTTTTTCGCTATTTGTTTAATGCGCTTTGCGGTCAAATCAATCCGCCGAAACCGCTGGATCAATGGACGGTTTTCGGATCGGGGGACACGACAACAATCGACCGGTTGTAAAATTGGATTAAAAGTACACATCGTCGAACGCTTTTGCGGGAATGCGCGCGGACCAGTTTATCCACACGGTCAAGCTCGACGCTATTAAATCGTATCCAGCATATATTACGAAATCGGCCGCGGAGCTTAACTGCTTACACCGAAGCTTAAATTAGGTGGCGCTCGCTCACAGGCTCGGAACAGCGTTAACCAATTTTATCGTGGCCGTTAGACATGTAAATTAGCTGCATACAAAATAAGCTAATGTAAAGCGGAAGCGATCGTATTGGCGGAGGAGGGGGATGAAGAGGGGGGGTTGGAGGCTGCGCGCCCCGGAAAGGGACGTTCGATGGAGAAAGAGCCGGTCATGCAATTTTAAGCCGCGTTCTTACGAAACAAGGCTACACGTGTTTCACCGTGAATTCCTGTATCGATCTGTCGGCGATTAAAGGCTCTTTGTACACAGCTTTTCGCCGACCTACAATTTAGAAACTAAGAGAGTGACAAGTACAAAGACACCCTTTTTTCTAAAATTCCAATTTCCCCTCTGACCTTTGAGCTTTAAGAAACCCAACAATTCTTACGTAAGCGACTAATTCCTCGACGTTTTCTGTATACACTGGTTACTGATTAACGGTCCTCTGTGCACGAGCCCCTTGTCGAGTTGCAATATAAATGCAGAGAAGCTACGAAATACATTGAGAATCTTCCCCTCGGAGGTTGAGTAGCGTGGAATGAAATACATTCAGTTGAAACGGCAATTAATCGTTGTCATTTGGAAAACACGCGTCGACTGGGGGGTTTTGCGCCAGCGACACGGAGATTACCGGCTAATAGTTTGATCCTTCACGGGATTTTCTTTGCCGCGACATGAAGCCCCCGTTTGAATGTACGAATTCGCGGTGAAACGCGAGCGCCAAGTCCCCTCCCACCCGCGGCTCTGCATGTTCTTTATTGAAACACCGAATGGCGAGATTAACCTGGGCTTATAACGATTATGCGTTATGGCTCTGCCGAGGAAACAATTTCCATTATCATTAATTGCGGTTTTATATGCAAAAACGCGGGGGCAACGGGCGGCGACACGACCCGGTTTTGCGCCGGTGGAGAGAGAAAAAAAAATAGGAATAGAGGGAAAATAGAAAAAGAGGACGAAAGCACGTCTCACGCAATGAACAGGCGACATTAATCTTTCGAAAGTTGACGGGGTTGTCATAGTGTTGACGATCGCGATCGCGGCCCCACCATTAATAAAACTGATCCGACGAACGATTTCACTTGTAGCCAGGCCTGGAACGCGTACACATCGCGGCATTACATCAAAGTCACACACGGAAGTTTATAGTTCGTAACGAGGTTTACCTAGGTTCGTGCGCGGAATGCGATTTATGATTTATGATCTGAAATAATCGAACGGCCGAAAGCAATTTTCGCCATCCCATTTCCTTTTTTCCTTCGTGCGCGTGGAATGCTTTATCGGCGCAAGTATTTCTTCTGCCATCGGACGCAATGGCAAGTGGGGAAATCCGAAGGTAATTCGCGGAAACGCATTGCGGTATAAACAGGGTATAAAATATTCATAAATATTGCATTCCATTATTTGTACCTTTCGTGGCTTTTTCCGCGTTTCGAATTCTCCTTCAGGTTGGTAGAATGGTGGTCGATCGTTCTACCCTTCTAGCGACGTGTTTCTTCGTTTCTTCGGTTTAACATTGATCTCGGGATAAAACTTGCAGTTTCTTATTGGGCACGTCTTCGTTCGATCAACCGGCGACGAGAAAATAAAATTATGGGCGTCCAGATGGTCACCACGTGCTTGGCGATGAACGGAAGGATTCATTGCCGGGGAAAAAGGGTTTCCGGGGCGAAATTGAATCGTGAAGGTTGTATCGAATGATCTTTGCCACGCGGATCAATCATTCGTTAGGTCACACGTGAAACGAAATAAAAGTGTGCGTGCGTCGAGGCGTTCCGAAGGAGCGAGATAGAAAGACTCTATCACTCTATCCTTCTGTTTTCGTTGGAGCATTCAAGTTCTGACCAACTGTCGAACAAAGTTTGCGCCTGACTTCAGCTCCAGTCGCATTTCTATCGCTTTGATAACTACCGCAGGCCGATCGATTAAGTGTTGGCTGCACGTTTAAACTGTCCGATCATCTCGGCCCTAAATGCCAGCTAGGAAATACCCGTTGGCAGCGATAATGCAACTATTATGTCTGCGGCCATACCTCGAATCGGAGTTGGCGCGGCTAACAGCCACCAGACATTGCAAGTTAATTTAAACTTTCTCATGCTCGGCCAGGCATCTTGAACTCCCCGGCGCGTAAACTTGCTTTGAAGTATGGGAATTCTTTCGCGCGGATACACACGACATACGGAATTTAAATCGGTGAAAGCGTTTCACTTCGCAAGCGATTTCGTTCGACCAGAAATCTTGTAAAAAAGGAAGCAGCGACTGGTCAAGCAGTTAGGTATCAGCCAGAAACCAGTTATTGAAACGTTCACTCGCAATCGCGAGTTTATGTACTTTCCAGTACCTATTCACTGAAAGTTATTCCGATTCATTGCACTAAGTATGAGTTCTCATTGCTTTTTATGATTCATCGGGTGCTGGCGAAGGGGAAATTAGTGGCAGAGGTTGTATAGCAAGGAGCGTTCAAAATTTTTCGAAAGTTTTCCTAAGGTGCCCTATCGCGAAAGGTTCATACTTTTCACAAGCATTGCCATCAGGAAAGTGGCAGCAGTTGTTTGAGTTCCGGTCAGGTACCATCCCGAGAGAATTGGTGGAGAGGCGTGAAGCATAGGATAGCGAAGGTACTTCTTAATTTAATTGAATTTTCTACCTAACGCCCGGGTGCGTCATGCTCGCGACGCGATGAGGAAATTAGATTCTTTTCTTCGCCCCTGGGGGCTGTTTACGATCTGTGCTATTCTTTAGCTATTGCAGGTGGGATCTTATGTCACGATACTGTGGCTCTCTTTAGACTTCACAGGAACATCCTATACGGTTCCTTTCAACGAGATCTTTCCAAAATTTTGGCGAAAAGTATCCCCGTTAGAGTGGCCCTTATTTATACGGGTCGACATTGTGTTTTTTTTTTATTTATTTGCTCTCACCCCCTAGAACGGTGCCATTTGATAAAACAATAGTCCCTGAAAAAGATTATTGCAATCTGACAACAGGAAAGAGTGCCGACCAGGCTTTAAAGTCTGGAATTCATCAATAGTTTGAATTTAAAGAATTTTCCAAAAATGGTAAGCCCTATCGAAATTTTGTTTAAATCATATTAAAAGAGCATTCAATTTTCTACAGTTACTGCGTATATAATTTTTTCGTGCTTCCAACCGGTATTTAGATAATACCGTTTGAATAGTGAGACGACCACACTACGCGCGTATAGACAATACGTCAGGACGTACAGGTGGGACGCGCGAAGTGCGGACTTCTCTATATTTAAACGCTATTACCTAAAAAATGTTTGGAAGCACGACAAACTTATATATACAGTAATTGTAGAAAATTGAATGCTCTTTTAATATTATTTGAACAAAATTTCGATATGGCTTACCATTTTTTAGAAATTCTTTAAATCCAAACTATTGATGAATTCTAAACTTTAAGGCCTGGTTGGCACCATTTCCTGTTGTCCGATTTCAATAATGTTTTACAGGGACTATTTTTTTATGAAATGGAATCATATTAGGCGGTATGAGCAAAAGAAATCGCAGGTTGAAAGTAAGGGCCACCCTAATCCCTGTAGACATTACCCGTTCAAATAGCCTGCACGTTTCAGCATGATCGTCACGTTGAATCAATAAATTTTCTACGGACAAATTGCCTGACGTTTCCACAGCGATACGTAGACCGTAAAACTAACCTTAGCAGCCCCCTGCTAATCGCAACCAGCCATCTTCCTTGTTCTCGTTCCGAGGACACCAAGATTCGGCTAGACTTTAATGATCGTAAATTCCGGGCGTCTCGGAGATCTGGAACGACATTTGAGTTCCGGTCATGTAGCAGCCATCCCCACGAGAGATACCTGACTGGGGGAATAGACAGAAGAGTTACTATACCCGACCCTCCACCCACGAAAACGGTAGTTTCCTTGCTAATCCGCTGATACCTGGATAGAGTTCGCGTTCAAGTTTCGCGCGTTACTTCCCAATCCTCGTATTCACCGTCTTCGAACTTCTTCCCTTTACCGATTCTCTCTTACCAGGCCTCTGGTTGCCTCGTTCGAGCGCATTCAGGGGACATGTCCCGAGTAAGACGACGACGTCGTTCGCTTCTCCCCTCACAGCCTTTCCACCTATCGTTCACCGTGATTGGCCTCTTTCCCTCGTTCTAGTTCGGCCTCTGTTCTCCCACGTACGCACACCTCCGCGGCGAACCACCCCTACGTGCAGGCGGAAGTTAAACGAAGAGGTAACCCCGAGCAAATATCTCGGAATCAGCGATAGTTCAACGAAGTTACGGGTGAACAACTCTTTCCCGCTTCCGCACTCGGGTTATCGCGCATAATATATGATCCTCCACCAGAATATCGTATCAACCCTTCGGTGGCTGAGTTGATACATGGATTTTGGACGTTACGATAGACGGGTGTGCTTTCTTCTTCGGTTCCTCCCAATGGTGGAGGGGTACGTGACTGGCGTCGAGTAGCGGAAATCCAATTACTTCTCGAGAGTATATTTCGTAGTATTGAAATTTTTCCGATAGATACTTGATGTTTTTGTTTTTAGTATGATCTGAACTAAAAATATATCCCCAGTAGGTACCTTACGCGTTTGTTCTCTTTCTTCTGTCAAACATGTGGAGGAGTGGAAGGAATTCCATTGAAATAGACAGCTCAGAGGGTGGCAAGAATTGACGGTTGGGATATCATATATACGAGACTCCTCGGTATATAAATCTCGTCCTGGCGCCAAGCATCGATGTGGAAATGTAGGCCACCGATTGGATTCCATTCCATGCGTGAAAGCGCGCCGAAGAAATTGAGAAGCCAAGTTGCATATTGCAGTAACCTTGCCCGTTCAATCTGTATGCGCTGTCGACACATACCTCGCGCGCTGTTGCGACGACAGTCCCCAGGGTATGGCCGGAAATCTGCATCATTACAGAATTTTATAATAGGAACCTGGAGACCGAATTCCCGAGGGGGAGAGGCAATTAATCAGCGCGACGATCCATTGCCAGTCCCTGCCTTCGCGATTTCGTAAATTCTAATTCCAAAACAATAGGATTCTTGTCTGTCGGTTTTCAGAAAAGGTTACCAGGTCGTTGGAAAATTTTTTCGTATTCCGGAAGGGAAGTGAATATTTCACACGATAAAGTTATATGACGAAGCGTGTGCTCCACGAACATTCTTGATAAAAAAGAATAATAGCGTAACGCAAATGACAACAACGAAAGTAACACTTTTGCACTCTTTTCCAGCGGCATTAATAATTATATATTTTCAGAGGGCAAAGGTGTTTTTACGCGCGTACCCGTGTAAACGCCCCCAGTTCCTAAAAGCTCGGCGTGCTACCGTTCAGAATTACCGTGGGAACGAAAAACCCCCATTTCCCTGTAATCTTCTTTGCCGTGAATTACGCGCTCATCGAAGCTCCCCTTCTCTCGTTCCTCCACGAAATCCTTGGATTAATATATGTTAAGACTGTGCAATCCCATGAGCTTGCGGCCAAGGACGCTCGGCCACGGGGTTCCATCATCCCCCTACGGCTTTCCCTCTGTCCTCCCCCTCATTCCGTTGGGTTTTTCCCCGCTGAAACGCGGCTACGCCAGTAACAGGTGTTACCGCGGATAATGTGCTAAAAAGCTTCCCATCGCCGGCGTTAGTCAAAGCGGCTCGAACGGCGGCGGCTTTTCGCGATCCTCGGCGAGACAAGAAGCGACAATGGACGCGCGGGAGTCTGCGATTCACGTCCTGAATAACGGGGCGGAATAATCAAGCCGGCGTTATCAATTCTTCGAGTGGAGACATTGCCGCGGAACGTTACCCGAGCGTTCGGGGATTATGTGGAAACGCAGGTAAATGCGAGCAGAATCATTCCAAACTGTAGACAACAGTCCAGTCGCGAGAGTATAATCGCTGTTTCGCATGGTGCTTCAGAGCAGATATAAATTTCGCGGTTCAAACCTCTGGCCGTTTGAGCAGCAATTAGTAATACGAATTTACGAACATCAGGCGAAATCATGTACTCTAATTTGTATAGGTATCTGGCTGCTGCGTAGATCGATCGCAATTCGGTAAGGGCGTAGATCTGCTCTTAAGTGGAAAGCATTCGTGGTGGATAGCAATATAGCGCAATCTTTTTCGGCCAAAAATGTGGAGCACCGAGGCATTCTTGTTTTTGTATATGGGTGGTTTAGTGCAGAAATATTGTATGTCCACTTTTAGCGTTTTCGAGAAAAACAGGTTTAAACATAAGACGCAGAGGTATGCAGTGAACAAAAATATTATTTTTTACAAATTTATAAAGTAGATATAAATACGATTTTTAAAACTCAAATTTCACAAAGAGTGGACCTACAATATTTGTACACCAAGCCATTGATATGTAAACTTCAAATGTTCAAGCTTTAATTTCGCTGCAGAACTCAGATTAGATTCCATTTATTATCTAGGTGAATCCAAATATAAATACTCAGTCCCTTTTTCCAAGTTCG
This sequence comes from Andrena hattorfiana, assembly GCA_944738655.2. Taxonomy (NCBI): domain Eukaryota; kingdom Metazoa; phylum Arthropoda; class Insecta; order Hymenoptera; family Andrenidae; genus Andrena; species Andrena hattorfiana. The sequence goes on along the minus strand of OX122889.2, from coordinate 18,795,209 downwards.
AAAGTGTTAATTCAAGCGGAAGGAGCATTCTCGCGGACAGAAACCATGACAGGGTCGATCAAAGTTTGTCAAGTAGATCGTTCACGACTGTTGGGGGCATTAACCCCCGAGTACTTACTGCAAGGAAACTTCGGTGTTATTTTATGCAAAGCGTACCAACTCGAAACTTTCATAACCCGACGGGGACCGATATCGCGGCTTCTACCGCGCGATTCCAGCGACGAATATAATTAATGCCCATTCGCCTCGTCCGACGATAGTTTCCAGCTGTCCTTGCCCGTCGAATATATAAATTTCCCCGACTCGTTGTCAAAGTTGATTTCCCATGCATGGCAATGCGAAGGAAGGCAGTGACGCGCGGAACTACGCCGCCGAGATGCCTTTATCAGGGCCGCGTTAATAACGTTACAAGTTGCGAAATTTCGTTGCGTTACTCAAATGTACATACATATATACCTGCGTGTACAATTTTAGATAGCTACAAACAACGTGAATTAAATCCGACGCGTCTGTACGAACGCGCGTCTCGTTCGTTTGCCCACGATTGACAATCTTTAGGGGAGAGTCGTGCAGTACCGACCAGCGTACAGTACCGACCAAAGCTAGTTCTCACTTCTTCGACCAGATATTACCACTTTATTTAAAATAACCAATGAAAATCACAATTCTCTATAACCTATTTCGGGGCCATATTGTTTACTCCATTGCTCTCGATGTTCTGAGGAATTAAACGTATACGTTGACATTCAGTGGGTTAAAAGTTATTTTTTAAAGCTGATCTTTTGTTTCTCGTGTAAGTAACTGATTTTGTTCTATTATGTATACTATCTCTAGTCTATTAAGTTTAATAAAACATCCTAGTTTTGCAATATTTTTTGTGCATCATATACCATGATCTAAAATGTTTCCCCGTGTTTGTCGTACAGTACCGACCACCCAACTATCGTGCAGTACCGACCAACAGACTCTGTCAACCAGTAGAGACCAAATTTTTCTTATCTGTGAGTTCAATCTGTTAGCAACTCAGATTAATTTATAAGATGTTCATTTAACCTTCCTTCTACCTTTTCCCGCAGAAAAATAAAGTAAATAAGGATAGGTATGATAACCCAACAAACAGGAAGCTAGGATTTAATGATGAAGTCATCCAGTGTGTTATTTGCAAGCAGAGTTGGGCATTAACTAAATAAAAAATTATGTAAATAACGATGAAAGTTACTTTAACTTTAGATTATTCGACGAATAAAGTTAATTCTTTTATTCAATCAGAATTTATTCGACAAACAAAGATAATTTTTTTATTCCACGAATAAAGTTAATTTTTTATCCGTTATTCGAAATTTTATTTAAATAAAAATTTTTCCCATCTTTGTTTGCAAGGAATCATTTGACAAAGAATAGGTGCAGTGTACCAAATGTGACGGTTGGGCACACGTCGAATGCACAGATCAGGAGAATATTAATTATTTTACTTGCGAGTTTGTACAAACAAAATTTGAAAAAATCTTGTATTGTACTAATTAAATGTCTTTATTAACATTTTTAATCATTTAGACCTAAAAATCGACTAATTTCATAGTTGGTCTGTACAGGACGACAATTTTTCGTTTCCTAGAAATTACAACTTTTTTACTTTTGCAAATTATCAATTCTTATTATTAAATTTCACAAAAATAATTTCCCTCCTCTTACTAAGTTCCATCTATACTACAAACACGTTTTTGAATTTCTGATGTTTATCGACTCTACCCCAAGATATAACAAAAAAACTTAGAGCGGTCGGTACTGCACGACTCTCCCCTATATACATAAAGAGTTTTCACATGCGAAATTCAAACGCCCATCACCGGGTATCTAAATTCTGACTGAGGAGGAGACCAACGGTTTCTGTCGATTTGGTCGCAAACGGCAGTGATAGTCGGACAAAAGGTGAGCCATGAGACATGCACGGCTCCACGAGCACAGACAACGGGAATATCACGAGTGTGGTTCATATGTTTCATTCGCGCGATTTCACTCTCATCAAGGCAGCTATATTTATACCTATCCACGAGCAGGTCTCATCAGCTTTTTACAGGCACGATTTATGCGCGCGGAAACGCGACAACTTTGGAATTCTAATATTGACTCATGCATGAAAACAATGGCGAGGATGGCAAAAATAATGACGTATTTGGGTCACGTCGCGGTTTCGTGGCAAAAATAACGCTGTGGCCGTTCTTCCTTGACGGCTGAGATGCTTATTTCGTATTCCGTGGAAGCGAAGGGGGAATTCGAATGAATATCAATAGTTACAGTTTTACTACTTAGGAAGCAGATTTCTGTAGACTTCGTGTAAAAAGGATGATCAAAGAAAAATCAATATGAAATTATCCGAGGTGTCTGATAATAAACTGTTTCTGCAAGAATTCCCGTGAAATTCCTCTACAAATTGCATTAGAATGAAGTCAGCCCCGGTATTTTGTTCAAACCTGCCGGGAGCAAGCTCGCGCGATTTCCTCGAGGAGGAAATCGATTCACCCCTAAACCGATGCGATCAGGGGTTCAAGCATCCGCATAAGAATTCACCAGTCACAGGGCACCACGGTGTGACGACGGTATTCCTCGATTTCTCCGGCGGGCGAGAATTCAATCAGAGTTGAAAGTACGGGTAAGTCGCGTGGTACAGGGCGCGCGGCGCGATAAAGGTAAAAACATATTCCGTTCCTATTACGCGGCTCATTCGTTGCTCCGATCCGTCAGTCGGTCTTCCGCAGGCTCGTAGACGCGCCATCTCCTCGTTCCCTTTAACAGACGGAGCCTACAAGCCTGCTGAATACAGCCGTTTGCGCCGTGGAGTGGCAGCCACTCTTCCGGTATTCGCCACTCGATCTTCAATTTCCACGAAATCCGCGCTATTTCGCGCTATTCGACTAGGCAAGCCGCTTCTTCTTCCACCCTTTCGCCTGTACAGGGTGGGCCGGAATAGATGGTATAACCGTGAAGGAGATAATACTGCGTCTGAAAGCGAGTCGAAACGATGGAATACCTTTTATTCCGTAAGAAGCTTCGCGTTCAAGAAAAACCGACTTCGAAGATCAATTACGAACGCATGTATTTAATTGAAATTTTATTACAGACTACCGTTATAACTTCTTCTCCAGATAACACGATGCCGTGTCGTACCTCGTATCAGTATAAAGAGAAAATAAAATTCCACCGTTCCAATTCATTCTGAGATATGGACTCATCACTTTCTCCGTCGTTGCGTGTATTTCGGCCCACCCCATATTTGCCAGGCGCATTTCCTCGTTCACCACGGTTCATGGGGCCAACCCTTTCTCTGCCGGTGTACTCGAGGCTTTCTGAAAACCGTACCAGCTCGGCCGTGCGTCATTTCCACCCCCCTGCTCTGCCAACGGGCTCGCCAGGATCGTGACCATCAATCTCCCCTTGTTCCTCTTGCCTTCGACCTTTTCCCCTTCGCGCAATGGGCATGGAAACGAAACCGAAACGGTTCGCGCAGTTTCGACTTGGCTGGCCATGCTCCACTTCCACGATCCTCTTGCTCTCCGCTCTTGTTGCCCCCCCGGGCCGTCTTTCAGCGTTTTCCCGCCTTGTTACACGGCCGCCAGCTTATCCGACCAGCTAAATGGCGGTTGCTCTCCTGCAAGTCTTTCCCGCTGATTGGATGGCTCGCCCCGCTGCTGCACGCATGAATGAGTCGATGCTGGGAACTTCTGGATCAATCGGGGCTCTCGCCGAGGCCGATTCGATTCAAAGCGCAAAAGGTATTCGTTTTCGACTCCCGAGTGTTCCTCGACCTCTGTGTGTGCACGCGTAAATCCTGGTTCACCTATCGAGCCACTGGCTGATCCTCGGGTTCTGCCACTCTTCGATCCTCTTCCGCGCCGTTACATATCCGCTTCCTGGTTTTCGGTAGCCGTTTCACGAATTGCGAGCCACGGCACCGCGCGTTCTCGCGCGCCTCCGCGTTTATTTATCGGGAACGTGAAGAACATTCGAAGCTGCAGCTCGCCGTCGAAGGAGAATAGGGCAGGGAAAGATGAAAGGTAGACGGAAAGGGTTGAAGAGGCAGAGGGAAGCCAACGGTTGATAAAAATTCTGCTGGATCGAATCGCGCGACGGCTCCATCCAATCGTCACGTCTGTCTACCGACTGCGATTTTCTTCTACATTCGAGATTCACTATCTGCGCGTGCTCCGACGCACTCTTCAGTTCTCCTCTTTACTTGTATGGCGCGCGGGAAACTGAATTACATTTTTAAAGGAAATTTAAGTGCCACGGTAGTGTGTGTATAAGTACATTTCATTTGCTCTGAACGCCAGTGGCTTTACTAATTGAGAGTCCCAGTGGAAAACAGGCACATGTCACCATTTTATGGTTTTAAAGGAAAGCAAGTTGAAGGAAAAATTACCTTTGCAAAAAATGCGGTGCGAAATTGTCATTATTTTACCCAGTACTTGAATTAGATGGTAAATGACAACTATTGCCAAATTTTATCTGAAAAATTAATTGTATTAGGTCACGTGTCTCCAAGGAGCTGAGTGGCATGGGCCCCTTGTCCACTACGAATTTACTTTTACTCAACGTGAAGACAAAATATGGTTCTGCACGGTGAAACGTACATGTTATTATATTAGGAGGTGGTGGAATTACACTACACTGCAGAAACGAATTAGTGGTACAAAGAAACGAAAATTGATGCATATGCTTGTTTCACTGAGCTCCTCAATTGTCAATCCTGCAGACTTATTCCGATCGAACAATGGAAGCTGTGGCAAGGAACAAAAAATAGACTGGTAATGGGGACGAAGAAATAACAGTGGAATGCCAACCTCCGTTCGCACAATAATCCGCACAGGACGGATAGATCCGCAATTTATTATCCTGTAGATCGCGGTGAAATAGCTTTCCCCAAGGAAGCGTGGAACATGGGTAACGAAACGGGCGGAGTCCAATGAACGAGAGGGGAAAGAAGCGTTCGAAAGTACGAGTTGGTGAAACGAAGGCTCGCCAGGCGCAATTGAATCGGTTTCGCCCAATCAGCGACGCCGTTAATGGCAATCAACGGTCCTTCCTTTTCGCTCTTTGGCAAACGATCGGACTAATTACTGATCGGGATAAAGCGCGCGCGCTCTCTCTGGCAATATGTGCACAGATATCGGACGTGCCAAGCTCGCTTCCTTCCCTTCCCTTTCTCTCTTCAACCCTTACTCTCTTACCACCCCCCTTCGACCGTCTCTTTCCCCGTAGTTTTCCCCCTTTCTTCGTTTCCCTGTCAGTGGACTTCCCTTTTCTTGAAATCAGGTGGCCGACGATAGGAAACACGCATGCGCTACCTGAAAAGGAAAGGACAGTGGGTGGGAAGGGGCAGGGTAAACGAGGCACGATAGAGCCAAGGGGCGAACGAGAGGGATGCAAAAGTAGGAGGGTGACGAGGAACGGTGGAAAGGGATAGAGGGGGTGGGTTTTCACTGTGCGATAACGACTGGCATCAGCAGCGCGCCTCTACCTACCACCTTCGTGGCCCTGCGAGCTTAATGCACGTAGAAGTGGAGAGGGTAAGACTGGAAGGGGTGAAGTAGACAGAGAAAGAGGGAAGAGAAGGGAGGAAGCAAGGTGTACTATACGTCAAGACAATAAGTACCATTAAGATAACAGTGGGGCGAGGGGGGCTTAGATAACCCCCGCATGAACCCCGGGGGTCCGTAATGGAGGATTCCATTTTATTCCAGCATTATTTTTACCATATCCACCGGAACTACGCCGTGTCCCCGGTTTGCCGGTAACGATCCAATCGTTCGAAGGCTGGATAAGCCGGAGTTTAATTCGTAGGCACACGATTGAATCCTCATTTTCACCGCGATCCCTATCGAAAAGCAAACGCGTGCGCGTCACAGGTGTCCCATAGAGGGGACCCGTGCCCTTTCTTTCGTCGAGCACCGTCCTTTTTTTTCTCGTTTAGGTACGACGCAACGAAAGGATATTCATACCCCCGGCGGCGAATCGTCGTGCATTACCAAGAAGCTTCAAGTTTTATCGTCCCAGATATCCATTGTTCCGAAACTGTCTCGCAGCTTCTACTAATGACAATGATTAATATTGACCCACGTGCACGTTGAAGGGAGTAATACGGTCTCCTGGAGAGACGTGGTGGGTAAACTTTAGTGTCTGCCAGCCCCACCTACGCTCGAGTCCTTAGGGATTCCGCAGTTCGTCGACACGACAGTCACCGTCAAAAGCTCGGATATCTCGTCCTCGGCGGCGCAGCGTTTCCAGAATTCGAGGGGATGGACCGGGGTATTCTTATTAAGCCCTTCGTCTGCTGCTAAATTCGAATTAAATGGATCTACCGCGCAATCCGGCGCAAAGTAAGGAAAGTGGGCGCGTAATTGTATTAGCAAGTCGTCTGAGGAACTTTTGAGAAGCGTTAAAAGGGTACCGGTGCAGCACTACTTTAGGATTAGAGGGGTTGTGAAATTACTCCGCTCGCGACGATCCCATTCGGGTTTCTAGGCAACGTACGTCATAGTAAAATCACGTCACCGTTACTATTAGCTCTTTTCGATTGGTACCAATTTTATCCAGAAGAAACGCGAAGGGCTCGACACGTTACGTTGCAAGATGTACATACACTCGGCACACACGATATTCCCAACTCAAACTTCGACTTCCATTACAGGCACATTAATCATTCGAATGGAAATGCTTTCTTCCTTATTTACTCCGTTTTATCTATTCCACTGGGCTATAGTCGACGCTAATGTCTACGTCGCTTAGCATTATTCATTAACGACACTTTTCTCTTACCTTCTCCGCGTAGGATGTGCGCCCCCGAGTCGATATAAAGAACAATTATGTACAAAGGAGAAACGGCAAGAGGTCGAGCACACGAATAATTCACCGGGTCTGGTATAAGTAGCATGGTCGTAAACGGACACATGTGATTCCGAGGGGATCCCGGATACCGTTGGATAGCGGAAGGTCTTCTAAGTCATTAATTATACAAGTACCGTACATACTTACCCGACGGCTTGCTGACGCGAATATTCAGCCGCCCCTGCACAGAGCGCCAAGGGGGTTGCAGGGAGACGGGGGGGTTGGCCTGGGACAGGGTGATAAACCTTGTTTAGAGTGGCATGTGCACACGTTCACTTTTAATTTTAGCCATCGATCAGCCTGGCCGGCGATCTCTACCTTTGTCTTACCTCCTATCGACTAACTGTAGTTAACAGGCTAGTAATTTCGGATAGTTCCCCAGGAATGTTCGATTCCCCGCTCTATTCAGCTCCCTAGTAAAGCTATTTGACACAATTCCGCGGTGGCTTTAAACGATACAGCAGAGGGTTAAATGGCGGGCCGTTTCTCTTCCAACGATTACGTTCGTTGCTTTTTAACTGGATGACATAGCCTCTTTGGCCTGTATTGGACGAGAGAATCGATAGTGAGATTGATCGTAATTGGCCAGTCTTCTTTCCACGAGGATGAATCGGTACCGTGGTTTTCGTGGGACCGTAGAGGTAATCGGCTCGATGAAAGTAAATTGCCCTGATTGATCCTATCAGCCGGTTAGTTCCTTCTAAATTGGATCCCTATAAATAGTTCGGAACTCGTAGATTACAGTCTACATTTGCTACAACGAAGGCTCTAAGTAAAACTAAACACTCCTTATCTACCCTCGTAGCTCCACCCGCCTTCTGACTTCCGGACACCTCTTTTCAATAGGTTCGAATCCTCGCGAACGTTACATGCAAACAGCACGGCGTCTTGGGCTATTTCGCATGGCCCTTAACGGGATTCACCGGAAGTTTCGGTCGAGTTTACTCCTTAATGACTGTGTACATACCGAGGGAGTGTGCTCAGGTACCCCAGTGGCCACGTATTCGCCGATGTTGGCTCATCGGCATCAGGTTGATGAAGAGAGTACCGGCGACACGACGAGTCAAGCGATAGAATCTTGTTAGCCCCGACTGTCTCTTTTGTAGCGTGACTTGTCGGCACACACAACCGCGTTCCAATCAATGGTCCCTCATGAATTATGTTGGATCAGCCTGTGAAACGGGGCCTCGAAGCTCTGTTTCGAATCTGGAAAATTGCTACTCCCTTTCGCTTCTGGCCGACACGAAGGACTTCGCGAATTCAACCGTCTCATCGTTCGACCCATGACGGTCGATAAATTAAAAATTGGAAAATTCATCAAAATTTCTTAGGCCAATTACGCGTCGCGTGCATTTAAATTTTATCGAACGCTGCCCGGATATCATCTAAAATTCAATTTGTTTCGCCAGCGACGCCGGTCAGCATGGAAATAATACAGCTCAGCCGGGCAACTTGTGTATCTTTGCCACGCCGGTACACGCTTTAAAGTCATTATTCATGGCCGGCGCGGGGAACTTTAATCGCGAAAAGTTTAATCACGCGATTCTAAAATTATCTCTGCTGCCGCGCGCGCGTATGATTTCGTAGACTCGGCGAAGGTTAAAGGCTAGGCGCGGTCGGTTGAAACGAAGAAAAACGGAGGGTGGAATGGCTCGAGCTACGGTCGGTGGTGATTCAGTGCTTGGTACTAATTATAAGTACAAGCGCCATCTTTTGTACATTTCCGCCGACTTCCCACAACCTTGCTTGCAAAATAATTAGATTTCGCGCGTTGATGTCAACTCGAAGAAAACGGGAATAAAGCCAAATGTTTACAGGGTGCGGGTTGTGGCTCCGCGCAGAGAATTTTGCAGAGGAATTCGACTCGTTTAGCTGACGGAACCCGAGTTACGGGCGTCAAATTCGAATCTAATCGATCTAGACAGCTTGTAACTACATCAGCGACAGCTTCAATGGGACTGTGTTACAGGCGACTGACTCGCGGAACGATACTATGCATATCGCGTTCCAAACGATACGAACGCGCGAAGCGCAGAAGCCTTGCGAGATTCACACACACGTTGAGAATACTTGAAATGGTTGAAAAGTGATCGAATTCTCTGACAAGGGAACATCCCGAAACTTAAATTTCAAGAAATTCTGAAACTTGGTGCATATGTAGGGAATTTCCTCCTGATTACAACGCAATTTTTCTTTGCTGCCCAAATTCACTCTAAGGAGGTGTAATTGGCCTCTGAAAATCCGGTTATTTTCCGATTTTCTGTTATAACTCGTGAACTGTAAAATAATTTTTTACCAGATTATAGATCTAATTAAGGGGAGGTTCTGGTCTAGAGCCCAAAAAAATAGGTGATATTTAAGAATTAATTAAAGGAAAACTACTATATATAATTTAATGGGACTTTTTGCATTGTATTAAGGATGTCTTAAATTATAGAAATATATTTTTTGTTTTATAATTAATCATTGCAGACAGCCCTGGGGAGTCGTTAAAGTCAAGGCGTCAAAAAATTGATCCAAATCGGTAGGACCTGTCTCTCCAAAAGTTATTATCCGATTCGACTGAAACCTTTTTTATTTTGAAGATTATTCTTTTGGCTAGGGGGGGGGGGGGCTAAAAAAATTACAAAAATGACATTTTTTTTTAGAAAATAACGGCACTTCCAGTTTGAAATCACTTCCCTGTATTTTTCGTCCTTTCATCGCTTTTGAAAATTATCAATTTTCAACTTTTTGTAATTTTTTTAGCCCCCCCCCCCCTAGCCAGAAGTATATTCTTCAAAATAAAAAAAGTTTCAGTCAAATCGGATAATAACTTTTGGAGATACAGGTCCTACCGATTTTGAGAACACTGTTTCGGGAAAAACGCGTTTAAAGTTTTACGTGAGCGCCGAGTGACCGGTTGTGACCCATGCATTTGCCGCTACTCAAAGGCCTATAACTTCGGGAATTTTACGAATTTCAACAAATCCTTTTAAACACGTTTTCCTAAAAGGTTGAACATTCGAAAAATGAAATAAAAAAAATCGACATTTAGACCAGAACCTCCCCTTAAAAGAAGTAACTTTTGTCTTGAAACTTTTTTTCTATCTCATACATTTCGCGAGTTATAACACAAAATCAGAAAATAGCCGAATTTTCAGGGGTTAATTTCAAATTGGCAACAAACAAAAACTGCGTTGTAATCAGGAGGAAATCCCCTACATATTTACAAAGTTTCAGAATTTTTTGAATTTTCAGTTTCGGGATTTTCCTTTGTGAGTAAATCGTGGTTGGCTCTTCACAGACACACGTAGACGTTCGCTTACCACGAGTAGGCATATCCTGGAACTCGAGGACACCCCTTCCCTGAAAAGCATATTGAAAAATCTGCTAAATGACCGTCGCGGTCGCTCTACATGCGAAAACTACCCTAAAGCGGAATCACCGCAAGTTTATCTACTAAAAAATAAAAAAGTTCCGGGGCGCTAACTAGGGAGGACAAGGTCCGAACTGGGTCATTTGACATGGTTGCGGCCGCGGAAACCCATTAAACAGGGAATCGACAGTAATTAACGCTGTTTCCCGAATCACTCGACGCCGACGTAAATTCCTGCGGCTTCCGCGAACTTTACCGCGGTTTCAAGCATAGACCGGGAGCCCTGCTAAACTCCGAACGACATTGAAAGAATCCAAGCGCTGGCGTCGAGGACAATAGTCCCTGTTCTCGAACGACACGGACAACGGAGGCGAGGGAAAAAAGGGAAAACTGCTGGCGATGGACGAAAGCGACATCCGCGGGGCGGCGGCGGCAGCGGGGAGGCGCGGGAGAAATAAGGGTTGAGAGAAAGAAGAATGGGCTTGTAGCGGGGAGAGAAGTAAGCGTCGGAAGTTTGAAGCCCTTAATTGCTTTTTAAAACTTTCAAGTTCGACTCGGACCCCTCGTCGTTCCTCATCCTCGTGCCGCGTCCTGGTCGCACCCTTTGCATTCCACTTTGGAATGTTCAATATTAGTTTTCCCTATCGGAGTTGCAAACACGCTCGCCACGGGGTGGGGCGAGGCTCGGCAGCGTTAAGAGGGTGGCGATGCGCAAGAAAATAGAGGGAAAGGGAGGAGAGACAGTTCGAGGCCCGTCGATAACTAGCCGCGCGCCACTCGGTTTTTGCACTCGAAGCAATTAACGTTGCCAGGGTAAAGAAGCTGCGGCACCCCCGGGTCCCTTCTATTGGTTTGTCTATCCTCCGGGCGTCGAGCTCACTTTTCTCCCGCGAAACTCCGCGAAACCGTAAAGTGCCCGGCCGTCCAACTTTCCCACCCCCGCCGCGTCGGTCCTTCTTTTCTTCGTTCGGCGGCCGCGCGCGAGGGAACGAGCGAGCTTTCAATCCGCCGGATACTTTTATTGGGTCCGAAAGTTTCGTCGCGGGAATCGCCACCATCCGGCGAGAGCCTCGTAATTCGGTTCGTCAGCGTTTGGTCGATCAATTGCGCGCGAACCGGCAAAATTTTATCTTCTTTCTGCAGCCCTGACGGGATTAAAGTTTCATGGTGCCCGCTTTTATACGGAGTGGTCCGTGACTGACGGTGCAGCGGAGTTGAGACAAATTTCCCGAATGTAGAATAATATTCTTCTCCTGCGGGGACTTGTTTTCCAGGGAAGCACTTGGAGTGTCTGCGAAGTATGATTAATATAAGTAATATCGATACGATTCACGGAGTTATAAGACGCCCCGTTTAGTGTCGAGCGAGTTACCCTTTTCTCACGCGCGACGGAAACGCGAGCCGTTTCACGGAGGATCTTACTTAACGTACCAGTAACGATACACGTTTAATCTGCATTTCGATCCATATTGCATGAGCGCCGCGGATGCTCTCCAAGCCGAACGTCCATTCAAATGCGGGGCTGAACGGTATTGCGAAAAAGGGGGCGTTTTGCAAAGAGGGAAAGACTGCTCGTATCTTTTCCCCTCGGAGCTTCTACTGGTCGACTGGGAAGCTCCGAGGAGGGTCCGACCGAATACCTCTTAACACGAGCTTTTTTCGCGAAAGCGAGTCGTTCGCCACCGATGTCTCTCGCTCCTCGAAATTGGAGCACGCCTCTCGTGTTCGACCGTCGTTGGCGAAAGGTTAATCGCGAGCCATGGTCCTCCTCGATTCGATGGGAAAGGTGCCGGGGAATGGGGAGGAACAATGAAAGGGGAAACTAAAACGAACTTAACGCGGGGCTGGGAGAATCGCTTTGACAAAGGGCTCCTTTCACGCGATCCATTATGGTTCGTTATATTCGGACTTCTTGACTAATCTCTTTCCTCTCTGGTATCGCTTCGACTCGAGAATCTTTGCGACTCTCGACTCCCGTCCCATTGTCACGAAGATATTGGAAATTTCCACCTCGATCGCTTTGCAATTAAATCGAATCTTTCCCGCTGTTTTGTTAGAAGCACATTTAGCGAGAACCGCGTGGTTACGTCATCCACGATATTCACTCCCTACCCCCGCCGTGGACGTGTACAACTTTGAGGGGTAAGCGTGGGTGGCTAAATCTTTTATGGTACGGTCGTTGGAGGGACCGGGGGCCATTTGCCCGCGTCGCGAGTGACATCTTTAACTTTCTAAATGGGATCTCGTCTACGGGATTCAACGACTATTGGAAAGGATAATCGGGAGCTACGGGGACTCATAAGATAGACGCACTATCCGAGGATGGGATGGGTAAGAATCGAGGGGCGGGCGCGGGCAGAGCAAGAGGGAGTGATTTCCTCGGTTCAAGAGCGAAGAACAACAAAGTTTCTTAATGAAGAATAACGTTTCCACGAAAGGAAAGATATTTCCACTTAACCGAAGACCCCAGTAGTTTCTCCTTTGCTTTCTGTCGACTGGAATTGCTCTCCATTTCTTCCGTAATCCCTCGGTCGTTGTTGGCAAAACGCTCCGCCCTAACTTACAATTAATGGTGCTACCACTTCCTGATCTACATTCGCCCACCGTTTTAATTCAATAGCAGTCTATGCACTCGACAGTCTTAAACAGCGAAATGAATTTTCGTCGTAGTCTCTCAGAGTTCGCCAGAAGTAAACGTACTTGTCCCTGTGCTGCCATCGCCCAGAAACTTAAGAAATTCAAGATACCATACAGGTGAACTCTCCAAACTCACCACAGAGAATTTCGCGATTGAAACTTTTCCACGAGCTTCTAGTCCCCCGAAATCTTCGAGAGTCCGCTTTTATCTTGGAGGTTTCATCTCGATCGGAGAGATCGTTGCTTTGGAGCAGGCTCTTTATATGGGTCGTTCCCTTGCACGCGACACGTTTAATTTTCTTAATGATCAGTCTGCCAGAGAAAGAGACTCGGGCAGAAGCGTGGCCCCGTATGACGTCGTCAAAGAGGCTCTCCGATAGCTTCGGATCGCGTGATTCCGTCCCGACTTCTCACGCGATGCCCATTTCCTCCTATCGACCTTCCATCTCCTCGGCCCAGCCGGAATCTCGATCTCGCGCGGCGATCTAGGTCGGTGGCTCTCCCTCTCTCTGCACCTATTCCGACCTATCCAATTCAGGTAAACGGCGCCCAATTGTCTCAGTTGGAATGAACGTAGGCGCAGGGACCCGTAAGCTCGATGATTCCTGTGGCTCTTGGATCGCCAGCGCCGACGATTATCGAAGAACGTGGATGGCTGACGCGTGAGAGGACTCCGAATCCCTGCGTCACTCGGCCCCGACGACTGCGTAATACCGCCGCGCGCTGAAAATTACGAGGCTGCCGTGGATCGGCGATTTTTCTCTGACTGTGCACATCTCGCTGTTACGTTTAAGAGCCGTGCTTTACCTTATCTATCGTTATAAAACGGTAAGGGGATAATTCGGGCTCGACTGCTGACTGCGGAATACCAAGGGGGAACACTGGTGGCGCGGCAGACCGAAATTTCGGGACTGGATTGCGGAGATGGTTGATGGACTCGAGAATGTTTTCAGAGTGTCAAGGTCTACGTAGTGGGTACTGAATACAGCGTATACTCGGAGCACTACACATAGGTACCATTAACTGTTGGGAACATTAAGTAGTTGGTAATAGATATAACGTTAAGTATCATATGCTAGCCGCGATATTCGACGTTATTCAGTGAAAGTCACACCGTGGTAGTTAACTCGTACCCAACGAGCAATAAGGACCCTCGGAATAAAAGATTGACCGTGGCGGGATCCACGCGACGGAGCTCATCATTGTAATTAGTTTAGGCCTGCTTGATAAGGGCTGCCCGCATTCGAATGAAAGATTAACGAGACTGCATCTGGCCAATGCTCCAATCAAGTGTGATTGTTCGAAATTGTGAGTGGAGCCGAGTACCCCAAACATTTGGCACATAACGCGGATCGATATACATACATGTTTCGAGGTCGACCACCACCGGTGGATAGGAATACCATCGCCGGTATTGTGTAGGGCGCACGAGACCGCCATCCTCGTGTCTCTCCCGTGCCCCTTCTTTTCGAGGGTGCAGCCTGCGCGGGCACACGACAGACACAGATTATCGGTACACACAATGCGGAATTGATCCCTGAGGCATGCCTCCACGTAAAACCTTCCGAGATGAAAACGCTACGGATTGATTGCTCCGTTCGCGTTCACGTGGGAAAATTCAGCCCGCGTCACGTGAATAAACCGGACACCGTTCGTTGGCATATTTATTAAACACGTGGAACAAAGGAAGGATGGGTTAAGCTGCCCTGTAACAGGCTGACGGTTCTGTATAGAATTTGGAGTATCCGGACAGTGATCAACAAACAGTCGCTATAATCTCGTACCAGGCTTGTGGATCACGCACTCGCATGAAATGACAGATATCGCGATGCTCATTCCCCGACAAAGGCGCACGCAAGAAACTGCCTGTAACGTGAACATTTCAGTCACACTTTTCCCAGTAACCGACTGAATCGTGATATTTAGTGCCAAAGCAGCTATCCCCATTACATTTGGATTCCTCACAGTGGAGTCACGTGGTTGACCCAGCATTTCAGTGGAAGATACATTAAGGGGTAACTTCACGATGATAGGTAAAAAATGGTTGGATAACTTTGGAGGTGATTTCAAAGAAATGAATGAACTTTATTAAAAATGTCACATAAGGTGCTTCGGCTATGTATGAAGAAGAACAAAAAAATTATTTTTCAGATTTTTGAACAATAAATGGCGGCACAATAGCCGCACAGCCGATACGTATTTTCCATTTGAGTCATTCCGCGACAGAATTTTTCACGCCCACACCCTTTACCTACCTAGAACAAAAAGCCTGAAAGTTTTATAATTTACACACTAAATACTAGAGAAGTACTCAAGATTTCGAAAAAATATTAACTCTTGAAGGAATAGCGAGTCCAGAAAGTTCATGAATTTTTTTAAAATCACCTTCAAAGTTATCCTCCCATTTTTGGCCAACGTGGCGTTACCTCTTAATTACTTTGCTTAGCGTGCAAAGCAACATACATGTCAGAAATTATAAAACACTACGTCAAGTTCGCATTACTCACGACCAGAGTTTCATGCTAGTGCTCGTTGATTTCATACGCGATTTCATTGGAAAAGCCGCGCGAATGCGCACGTTGGTGTAAAACCAACCGCGCACTATTTTGTGTTTGGAGCAGCGCCAACAGCCAGGTAAATACGCGTTTCGCGGCGATAACGTTAGTTCGTTTTTGAAGAGGTGAATCGCAAATGAATCCAGCCGTTCTTAATTCGAAATCGAGCGGACCCGCGTGACCGACTGGTCTGGTTAGCGAGATATGTTTATCGGCACCGGGACGTGCACCGTCTGCACGCTCAATCGACCAGCCCGACGGTCTGTCTTTCCACCCAATCAATTCTTTCGCGTGTTGAATTTTGAGCATCGAGCAATCGAGTTGCGGTTTAATTAATTTCACCCGAAGTAACGGGGTGTATCTCATTGTTCCATCGTCGGGAAAGGTGTCGATTTCAAGGATCGGCGTGGGGGGAAACAGTAGATTTGGCCGGTGGGCGAGTGTGCCAATCTAATTTCACCTGGTCGATATATAATCCAATCGCGATAAATTCCACGCGAACGACTCCAAGGGAAATATTACTCCAGGCAGGCGTGGTCGTGAGCTCTTCCAATGCGGTTCCTTCGATTCCGTGTTGTTCGCCACTCTATTACACCGCGACTCGCTAATCAATTTATGTGGAATTCTATTTTAAACGCGCGGCGAAGGATAAAGGAGAAACGGACAGAGGGGTAGAGACTTGGCGCCTTTTCAACCGAACACGCTCTTGTAACTAGCGACTGGTATCGAGGATCTGACGTTACACCTACCATCTTTTGTTTTCACATGCATTCGACGCTATGACGGATCCCGAGCGATGGAGAATGTGCGAATGTAAGCCGAATGGCAGCCGCGAGCAACCCGAGTGCCCCATCTGGAAAGGCCCTTAGCCTAAAACAGTGGAAGTCATCGATAAACGGGGATACAGAGGTTACCGCGCGATGTACACGGGAACGCTTTTCCCTTTTCGAGCGACCTCGTGGAAACACTGCAATATGCGATTCGCCGCCGGGGGATATTGCGAAATAAAAAGGGTTAAATTAAAAATTCTCGGTCGAGTGCTCCGTCCTTCGCCCGGGTCTCGAGAATATTCCTGCGGAATTTGAACGTGAAAGCACGAAGAGGGCCTCCCGCCCCTCGCCGACCGCTCTGACCCGAAGGCTTCGACTTTTATAGCAAACTGGATATAAAGGCGGTGGCTTTGTGCCTCCGTCAGCCGGTCTTATCGATATTTTTCGATAACAAAAATGAACGACCAGGTCCGCGGACTCGTCTTGACGCGACTTCATTGTTAGGTCCAGGACGTGGTGTTCTACGATCGGAACCGATTACTCGAAGGGCCGCTAAATTCTACTGTTCCAAACCGATATGGCTTTACCAATTTCCATTGTAACAAATCATGCCTCGCTATCAGGGACGAAAGGAGTGAAACCTTCAGGCTCTTCACACCGAACCATTATTCCTCATCGACTTGCGCTAACGAGTATCGTCTCCCTTTCTGTTTCAGAACGACACGATGCAAGTAGTTTGGCAGTACCACGTGGAGGAGCCAGTGTCAGCCGCTGGTGTTCTGCCCGGCCACGGGGCGGTGCGAGGATCCAGACCGCTCTATCTGGTGCAGAGGGACGCGCAGCCCAGGCAGAGCTGGCGCAACCAAGAAGCCGAGCCGTCGCTTCAAACGTGGGACATAATGAACAAGGTTGGTATCCAGTCATTTATCCACGTCCCCTGCGTGGCTCCCAGACGATCAATTACAGTGCACGCTGTATTTTATCCTTATGCAACGAGGGTCAGCGCGTACCAGCGAGCCGATGCGAACCGAAGCGAACCGTTCGTTCGACGGTCGATGATGTGCGAAACTGGGCGGAATCGCGTGGGCGGAAAATTATGGTGTAATACGAGCCATTGCGTGGCGAGTATCCTATAATATGATTATACCACGGAGGGAAGAAGGATATGGCGCGATGTAACGCGTCGTATGTATGCATAATGATAGACCGCGGGCGTAGGTGGTAATGATGTAATGTATAGGTGTTCAAAGGATTTTGGGTGTTAGGAAAATTGACGGTGGGGGAACTTGGGGGCGGGGGGTGATGGAGGGGCTTGGCGGATATCTGGGTGTACATAACGTAACGTGGTAAGTGCTTTATGTGCATGGGCCCAGCAGTGTCGATTTTTGTTCTTTAAGTTTTCGCGGCGAAACGTAGGCCACTCACGGGCGCTTATTTCATTTGGGGACTGTTGTTCATAGGATCGTGCGGGACCGTGCGAATATGTTTATCAGATTTTACGCTATTCAGGTCGATCTTATTAGACCAATCACGTCCATATTGGTAACTTGGTTTCGCTATTGATTAAGTGGGCATAGCCACCTCTCCGGTTCGTTACCTTTGTTACAATATTAATTCCAAATTAGTGAGACTCATTCTCGTCTGACCGAGTTTTGTAATCACCCCAACTGTCCTCTGGCTCGATCACTCGAAACCAGAACAATCGAACGGAAGATATTCCCTTTGCACGCGAAGCCAGTGAGATCAGAAAGCTTCTACTGTATGGAAAGCCGCCCTAACAGAATTTTCACCACATGGCCACTAATTTCGTTGGCCCATCGGCTCCGTCCAGCTCTGGCCGCAATCTGTTCGCGCATAGGGGGCTATTATTCGTCCCCGTTCGGTACTCGAAGGCGACGGTGGCCTGATTTTAGTTGTCCGAGCTACGATACTATGGCAAAGTCGATTTAGTCACGCTTCTGTTTCGCGCGTGCACACACAGTCGCAGGGGTAGAGGAGCGAGAGGAACGAGGACGGCCACGGCGGGCTTGGTTGCGCGTGAGATGAATGTTCGAAGCGCGTTTAACGTGTTCAGGCCCGGGTACGAGTGGATTTTTATCGGATGCAAGCCACGGCAGCATTGTGCCGCCGAATTTATGACGGCATAAATCTTAACCGGGTCACATCCGGCAAAAACTATTCGTTCATTAGCGTCGCCGGGTCATAGATTATGGGTCGACGCTATCGCTGGAATCGGACAATGCTAATTCCACGGGCTGCCTGGCTTGCTTATAGTTTGCACCGGGGCGACTCTTGGCTCCACGTCAATACTGGGGGCAACTATCGAATCTAGACTAATCTCCACTTCCCAATTTATAATTGAAACGTAGGGGAGAGGTACTATAAAAGAGACCATCATATTTAGCGTCCCTTTCTGATAATAGCATGATTGGTATTTAAAACACAAGTTTATTAATAGGAAGCATATTTATTGGCTTTCAATAAAAATATCTTGCAAACTCATTAATAATAACAGAAAATATCAAAATCCTCGATTTTCACGATTAGGTAGTTTTAAATGGGACATTAGACGTCATGAAAGGTACACGTTAATGAAAATAAACAAATTGAGAGAAAAAATGAGATCAATTTTGAAAATATCATTAATGGCACAAGGAACAACAAAATTTGAATACACTCTAATTCCCACGAGTCATTGGCTCATTTTCTGCAAATTTTACGATGGAACCAATCTTCTACCTGTAGGTAGCAAAGTTTTCTTTACAAACGCAGCACTCATTATTTGTAGAATTATTTGTTAAAAGTTTTGCTCGTAAGCCCATACCCGAATCAAAACAGTCATCCTCAGTAAGTATGAAAGGGACAGTCATGCAACGCACGTTCTATTTAAGACTTGTTACGTTGTTCCATTTAAGACTATACTGGAGAATATTATAAAATAACCACAAAACAAAAAAAATCAATCCAGCTTACTTGTTATATATTCTCGTTTCAGGTGAATACTGCCTCTTTTAATGATATAAAACTTTCACATTCAGTGTATACCTTTACCTCACAAACCGCCCCAGAGAAATAAAGAAACTGTAGTGAAATTTACGTCAAATAACTAAGTAGGCACTAGCATTGTCTTAAACAGGAAAATAACTTGTATCTGTAGGTAATGCGCTTAGAATTTTGGGAATATGATATGTCCCATTTAAAACCTGTCCCTTCTACACATAGCACCTCTCCACTATACAAAATATGTATGTATATATATGCGTGTTAAATGAAAGTGCTGATACAAACGATGGAACGAAATGGGCATTGATATCTTCTCAGTGATCTTGAACAATTAGATAATACCGTGCTCATTAGAGAAGTTATTAGGACGAACATATTACAACGTTGTTATCATCCATTACGAACAATTGTGTAGCGAAGAAACGGACGCGAAATCGTTTCATTTGCCGGGCGAACGAATAATTTCTTTCCAGTCGGGAGCAGCAGTAATTTGTTACGGCGTGATGAACACCGAAACACGCCGGTTCCATTCGATATAAATTGTAAACAGAGCTGATGAAATTAGCTTCGTTCGGTTTCAACGGCACCCCGCCAACCCTGTAATTCCAATTTATTATTTCGTCCCCCGTATTCTGATAATGCCACCCCTATTCCGTTCCTCTCGCCGCTTCCATTACGGGATCCATCGGCACACGTCGGTTGATTGAATTATTCAAAAATATCGGACACCTCGGCTCATCGAGCGGACAAAATATATATTTTACGGGGAGCGTCGATGGTGGAAGTTTCATGGGCACCGAACACAGGCGACCTGCAGAATTCACGATTCTCGCGAATCGGGAGCACTAAACCGAGAAAGACCCTCGAAGGAAAGCTGACTCGAGGATAGTTCCGATTTTTCTACCCCTATGCGCGTTTGTACCTTCCTCGTGTACGCTTCTTATTTCCGTATTTTGCGAATTGCGCCGTTTTTACGGCCCCATATACGTCCGAACTCATCGAACCGAGCGTTTCCTTAGAACACCACGGAAAGTATTTCCATCGCCGACGGAGCCCGGCTCCACGGCCGATAGCCGACGATTTTTCCTTTATGCTCGGTTCACGAGCGATCGATCTTTCCCTCGGGAACGTAGGTATACGACCCGCGCAAATCGGTTCCCACACCTGCCCCGATGTAGAGCAACCGAGCATACGTACGTACTTCTTAATTACGTGCCTATTCTGGGAGGATGCTCGAGCAAGTGAATGCTACGCGTGCTACGTACGACTTAAACGAATGCTTACTATACTCGGGGCAAAGTTAATGGGGTTAATGGGGGAGAAGCCACCTCTTCTCCATCGTTTGGCTACGTCTGACGTGATTTATAACGTGGCAAACGGCCTTGAGCAAGTCGACTTTCTTGCGACTATGATACTTTCCGTGTCTCTCTTCCCTCGCGAATTCAAGTGCAATATCTCGACACGCGTCGCGACTGTCTCCTCCACGCGAACTTTTTAATTCCGCCAGCGGTCGATTACACGACACACGTTTTCGCGCTGTTGCGGAAAGTTCCGTAATGCGCCGCAGTTTTAATCGTCTCAACGAAAGCAGCATCTTCGTGCGAGACGAACGGCGACGACATTAAAGTCGCCAGTGCTCGCCGCTTATCTTACCCCGGCGACTTGTCTCCCCGCTCCCCTCGCGTCTTTCTTATGCGAAATGCTACTTGTTCTTCCCTAACTGCGCACGCGGAAGTTTCCCCGCAGTCGAAATAACTTTTGTATCGCGCCGCGATGAATATGAATGTCCGCGGGCACAAAGAGGAGGCCAGCTTGTTACAACGGGTTTGCATTCATTCGGCTCCCTTTCCCGGACCGACAGACGATACCCTTTTTCGCGAGCACCATTCTTGCGACGAATCGAAAGCGAAACTTCGCCGACGAGAGGTAGATTTGCCCGCGGCGCGTTGCGTTCTCGTGCGTCGCCTTTACAGACGGCTCTTATAGCTTCCTCAGCTCAAGTCTTTTGTATTTTCACGAGGAATAAGGTCCGTGTAATTGCCGCGGTGTCTGGATTTCGGCAGGGACTATTGTAAATACACTATCGCTTTCGATATTATACAGACAGTCATAATTCATTTCTCCAAAGTTAATTATGCACAAGCAATCAAAAGTCGGAATTGGAGGGGGCATTCAACGTTGCGCACTTCCTGATAATTGAAACGTTGATGAAATGGTCATTTGGCAAGTAATATTCGGGAATTTGCGTGGGGAATTTATTCAGTTCTCGCGCATCTCGTTCGTTATCAAGCACAGCCTGTGGCGCATCACATTTCTCTCGTCTTCCTTTAAAAGATCAATAAACTTGCAAGTCTGTGCCTACTGACCCACTTACGTAACATGCACACATCGCATCGTACCCATCCGCACACCCTCGGCAATCTTTAATAAACTTTATAAAGAGAAAAATGCAAGAATCGTGTGGCCCCGTGCTGCATAACGTTAAGACGGCGGCGGAAGTGAAGGGACGCGTCGTTCTCTGAGGCTGCATTCCTCTTCTTTCATCCAATTCGACACTAATTCCTCCTGCGCTCTGCGCGGATTCCGAGCTACCAGAGCTTGAAAGGGGAGTGTGACGCCGTTATTAGCTATTTGTACGAGCAAATGCGCGGGTAAAAAGTTGGCGCCGCGCTGGGAAACGGGAGAGGGCGAAATGCGAAGTGGTTGCGCGAGTGAGCCAGTCGAGAAGCATAAAACGCGTTTTTATGTGGACCGCCTGTTCAAAAGATGCCTCCCATTTGAACGCATAGTACGCGAAACGCGGCATACCCGAGGGATAATTATCGTCTCCTCTCATTCCAAGAAACGGCACAGCGGGGAAAAAGCGGCCAAGGGCGAAGCGCATCGTGAATCGCTCGCACGTCGACGTTTGCTCGTGACAAATTCGCAAAAACAAATTCTGCGATTCTCATTCGCGTACACATTTCGCCATTCATTTCGCATCGTAATATGGTTCGTCCGCCTTGACCATGTTGCATAAAGTGGGCGCATCCGAGAGCTCGGAGTCATCCTCCTCGATTCTCATCTCTATTTCTCCCTGGAATAAAATTTTTGAAATGTTTCAAGTTTGAATACATTTGGCAGAGATGCGTTACACTCTCGCGAGGTGAGTTACGCCAAAATGGGCGCACCAATCAGAAGCCGTGGAATCGTAAATGCAGCTCGCGAGCCTAAATATTCGCCCGCGGGGCGCGTTCAGCATATTCGACCGCAAAACAATAAACGCAGTCGTCCCTCTCGGTAATCTTGACATCGATAATTTCGCAGAAGCGCGTGGGAGAATCTGGCCGCGCGCTGCGAAGAGCTTAGGGCAGCCCGAGGAGCACGGCTGTGAAAAAAGAATCGCAATTTTCTTCGGACGCCTCGGTCGCGCACACACCCCGCGGCACTGGCTCGAACGGACAGCCTTCGTTTCCCTATCCTTCTTTTCTTTTTTCTATCTGCAGGGATCTTTTTCAACGGCAAACTAAAGACTGTGCTGATCGACACGCGGAGACTTTTCATTGATCGTTAAAACGCTCGAAATTCCGAGGAGAGCTTCATCCATTCGACGTCTAACGTTTGCATATACTATTAACCAATTTCTTGATGTTCGCGTGGGTACAGAAATAACAATAATAAAAAAAAATAATAATAAAACGTCTTGATTACGTCACTTACAATAAAAAATAAAAAAAGAATAGAAATATAAATGGCGGAACAGGCGAGGTTCGGCGTGGCAACTATTAGGCCTGCCCTGAGACATTAAGGAGAGAGAAATATGAAAAAGGCGAAAGGAATGAGAGGGCGGGGGTGAGGTGAGTGTAGAAATACAGACATTGTGAGGACTCGGTAGTTGATCGCGTCGACCTGGGCTTAATGTATGTGAAGATGTACGTAGAGAGAAAAGTGAATAGATACCATCAGGCAGGAGATTATAAAAATAAGATGCAACATAGAAAAAAGAGCCGGAGGATTTAGCAGTATTGAAGTTAGGAATAGAGAGACGGTGTTCACTTCTCGTATGGCTAGAATTCGAAGAATGTACATACATATACTTACTTCAGCGTTACGAGGGATCAGATCACGGAGGTACGGAGGTGTAGGTAGATAGGATTTTGCGAGCTAGACAACGCAGATGCAGGATCCATTATTGGAACATATTTATCCAGCCTGATTGGACGAGTAGCGGGGAAATGTGGTTGTACTTAAGTGCAATGGAAGAATAACGAAAATAGAGCGGTTTGTATTTTATCGCCACAAATAGAACGCTGGACACATCGAAAAACACATCGATCGGGCGCGTTCGTTTACTTCAAATCAATACCGAACTGGCAGGAAGAAGTGGAGGCAGAAGTTTCAAAACTACCCTGTCGGCGTACCCTTTTCAAAAACAGCGAATAGTTCCGCCCGCCCCATTCGCAATTGCGTCCCCGGCCCCGAAAATTGTTGCCCGAGTTAACTTCGTCACGCGAACTGTCCGGGGATACGGGGAACTCGTACGAAGACAGTCGCAATTAGAAAAACAGTTTGGAGCCCGGCGTTTCGGCGACGGCGAGCGTTGTATCCCCTCTAAATACTACGTTACTCCATTAACGGGTATAGACAGATTCCACCGGTCCAGGCAGCTTCGTGCACCGTCGGATGAGTTTCCAGTCGCATTGTACGCGCGCGAACGGGAGGATGGGCTGTACAGAGCGTTAACATTCGAGAAGTTTTGAGAAAGCATTAACGAAATTCCTCGCGCGTATACGGCCAACAACATCCACCTACTCTCGTCCAGCCGTGATTCGTTCCATCTGGCTTCTCTGTCTGCAGCCATCATTCGCGCAGACCGTTCCTAAAACATTAATCGTAACTTTGGGTATGAGGTTGCCGCATCAAAACCAGAAAAGGGCCTCGTATCATACGTGAAACGTGTTTGTCAGACGGGTTCACAGGAATATATGGTTGGAATAACTCTCACAGGTGTTGTAGTTGTCCTCTACAAGCTTTGATACGTGGACACT
The DNA here is from genome assembly GCA_944738655.2 of Andrena hattorfiana. NCBI lineage: Eukaryota > Metazoa > Arthropoda > Insecta > Hymenoptera > Andrenidae > Andrena > Andrena hattorfiana. The sequence goes on along the minus strand of OX122889.2, from coordinate 18,770,977 downwards.
TATTACTTCATATTGATAGATTATTTGGAAGTGCCTGTAGCTGGTGATCATAGAGTAACATGGCAGAGCTCCCAGTCCTATGCGAAATAGAAGTTATAATGATTCTCGTACACAGGGCTAAACTGTATCTGAGGAAGGAAGTACCTATTTCCGAGCGTGCGAATTCATTTTTTTCTTTCGATACTTGGAACTCTTAGCCAAAGTTTTAATCAACCTGCCCAGAACACCGCTCACAACGAATTGCATTCTTTTAACCAATCTTCTTCGAATTACTTTGCAGGTTCACCTACCCGTGGACCAAGACACGCTACTCTGGTGCCGTGTTCTCAAGATGCCAAACATCACTCGCAAACACCATGTTGTGAAGGTAAGATCTCGTAGCTATAACCCACCTGCTTGCCACCCCCTGCGCTGAGCCGTACGCATCCAGGCCCATCTAAACTTGATTAAACCCGGGAACGTAGGTGCAGATTCCCGCCGACATGGGAGCAGTCGAGCTCCGCGTACCCCAGTTTCCCAAGTAGAGATACTCGCGAGTTCTCGCCAGGGATCAGGGCAACCGTTTCTTGACCCTATTTACGCTTAACATCGCGGGACTCGATTACCGTGAATTCGACGGTCGTGATCCGGCGCGAATTCCTTTCCAAGGAACTAGCAAATTATTCTCACACGTGTTAGGCGTTTTACACAAAATCAATCTCATTCGTACGAAGTGATTCAAAGGTCGTTGCCGATCTCGAACGCGCTGCATCGAAATGGCCGGATTACTTTACGGTTTTAGTACACCTAACTCTGAACGGGAGAATCAACGAGAGTACCTATGTGCCGATCGTAAAGTTAGTCGCCACGAATCGTTTTATTTGGGAAACGGAATCCAATGCCGCTCATTTCGTCCCTTCATTGATATTGCTTACAAGGAGAGTATTTTAGGTGCCCGCCTCCGATCATTTTGATTTTTGGATATGTTATAGAGGACCGAAAAATAAGAAATACATGTTTTTTTATTTTTCCCCGTTTTCATATTTGGGGGGGGGGGGGTGAAAACTGCGTTCAAAGTTAGGGTTGAAAAATCATTTTTGTGGAATATCTCGAGAACTATTAGAGATAGGGGAATAGTGTCAATGGACGAATTTTGTGTCTTTGAATGCGAAATATGACTGACTCACCAGATTTTCCCCTATCTCTAATAGTTCTCGAGATATTCCACAAAAATGATTTTTCAACCCTAACTTTGAACGCAATTTTCACCCCCCAAATATGAAAACGGGGAAAAATAAAAAAAACACGTATTTCTTATTTTTCGGTCCTCTATAACATATCCAAAAATCAAAATGATCGGAGGCGGACACCTAAAATACTCTCCTTGTTAGTAAAATTCCACGTAGAGCAACAGATTTAACGGGCTAATATATTCACGCTCAAAGCTCTTTCCTTGTCGCGCGAGTCATTAATTCATATTCTCCATTCACTATGATCCACGATCGCGAGCGAAGTACCTACGTGGAATAACTCTCTGGACCTCGAAACAATGTCGAATCGATACAGCACGTATCCAGCGTCGGGCCAAACAGCATCTCGAAGTCAATCGGACGTGACGGTGGTACGCGATGGGATCGCATTGCGCGACAGATGATTAGCTCCTAGATTCCAGGAACTCCCGCTATTCGAAGTGCACCCTTTGTCGGAGTCCCGCGATCGAAGTAGGCGTCTAAAATCGCGCGCGCCTGATTTATCCCGGCGACGAGGTACATATATCGATTCGTCGAAACATCCCTGATCCATCCAAGATGCCTGCGCACGCTCGCGAGTCTATACCGGATGAATTAAGTCCTTACGCGTACGCGATGAGTTGCGCCGCCCGCTTCCCTTGTGCTCGCCAGGCGTTGGATGTAATGCACGTGGTTTCTTTTCCAGTACGAGCCGGTGATACAACCCGGAAGTTGCGAGTACCTGCACCACATGACGTTGTACGAGTGTAGTGGAAATCAGACACAATTGAACGAAGCGGCGAAGACGTCCGGCAGCGATTGCAAGCAGCTCAATCAGCCGTCCCTTCAGTGCAACACAATCGCGGTTATCTGGAGCCTGGGCTCAGAGGTATACTGCGTGACACGTTTATGTAAATCACGAGGAATTAAATAAATTTCCGTTACGCTCGACCGGCCGACGAAATGAACTTCGGCTTAAGCGGACCGCTAAATTGAATTCGTTACCGAGATTCAAGTAGATCATACGGGGAAATTGGTAGAAATTTATCGAATAGGCCTCGTATCAGATTAAGAACGTTTCAAGGAGAGTTGCTTCGATCTTGTACCGGTTGACACGCTCAGAAGGGAGTATTTCTCTTCGTGCTTCAGGCGACGAGCAAAAATATTTCATACCCGCGATTAAATCGTGGCGGGATGTCGCGTGTGAAATTACGGTGCGCCATCGCGCGATCAGACGCGTCTTCGCAGGACGCTCGTGTATCCAGCGACCGCGGAGGAACGAGTTTGCGGTGGCCTTACCTTCGCATTGGTATGCATTACGCGAAATCCAAAGTTACCTCTATACACCCTGATGTTACTCCCCTGTCTGTTACGCTTGTCCCACGTTGACGTCAGATTAACATCCGGGCGACGGTGATTTATCCCCGTGTAATTAGTCGCGAAACTGATTCAAATCTCGACCGTATCTCAAACACGATTTACGGCCTCCATTACGCGGTCCGCCGTTATTATATTTTAAACAATAAGAACGGTAACGTTGTAAGTGAAACATCACTCCGCAACGGATCTCAGATTCCTCATCGATAGAATGTTGGCTGTGGCTCATCGACCTCGGATAGAAATCCGTAGTTTAACGATTCAGTATCGTTTCTCCCATTGCGTTCGATTCGAGCTACCAAGTAATCGTGCTGGTCTGTCTGTTTTCTCTGGCAGGGCTTCAATTATCCTCCAGAGGCTGGATACGCGCTGGACCCAGACGCCGGGCCTCGTTATTACATGCTGGAGACGCACTACACGAATCCGCATATGGACCCGTTCATCAGCGACAGCTCAGGCCTGCGACTGCATTACACGGATCGTGTGCGCAGCCACGACGCCGGTATCCTCAGCATCGGCATCGAGCCGAACTGGAGGCACATCGTACCCCCCGGCCAGCCGGAAGTGGTCTCCGAAGGTCACTGTATCTCGGACTGCACAGGACAGACCATCCCCAACAGCGGCATCAACATATTCGCCGTCATCATGCATACTCATCAGCTGGGCAGGAAGATCCGATTGCGTCAGATAAGGTCCGGCGAGGAGCTGCCACCCATTGCGTCTGACACCAATTACGATCCGAGCTATCAGGAGTATCGGAAGCTGCAGAAGCCCGTCAGGGTCTATCCGGTGAGTGTTGGCTCCGTGAATTCGTGCACGACACGCTCCATGTGTTTCATTAGACGGTCATTTAAGTAGCGATTTGAACGGTGATTTAAATAGCGATTTGCTGTACGGAACGGTAACGAAGGACGAAAGGTCCAATTATCGCCCCGCCTCGGTAGGCTTGGTGGCATTATCTCGTACCACCGTAGATCATCTGATCTGTATAGCACCCAATTTAACTATTTTTACACGTTCACCACTCGCTTGGATTAAAACGAAGCCGAATGCATAGAAATGGAAATGAAACAACCGTCCACTGTAACGTGTCCTCGCGGACCAATCGTAGACATATATTTTGCTTTTTGTTGCAGGGCGATCATTTGATAGCCGAGTGCAAGTACTCGTCCGAGTCCAAGGACGCAATCACGCTGGGCGGCGTGACAACGAAAGAGGAGACTTGCTTTGTGTCCACACTTTACTATCCACGCATCGACTTGTCCCTCTGCTACTCCCTGCCCTCGTTAGCCACCGTTCTGCAGAGTTTGGGAATCATAAAGCTGATACCGTGAGTACTCGCCAAAATCATATGTCGCTGTTTCGATTCGGCTTGCGTCTGTTTTGCCGCTGTTTTCCCCGATCTTGACGCCGCGCGGGAATTGTCCAGAGTGTTATCGGGGCGTTCGAATTCGATGGAATAATCGCGGGCTCCCAGTTTCCAACTCGTTCGACGCTCGTTTTCGCTTTGATTCGAATTCAAAGACCGTTTGATATTAATTTACACGGTGGCCACACGTTTCATACCGCGCTAATGATCAACGCGTGTCCCTACACGCACGTACACAAAGCGAGCAGACGTTCTCGCTGCTTTTACTCTGATTACTTTAAATTGGCAATTAGGGACGGCGATGGCCCGTGCGTCACGACCGCCACGACCTGTCGTTAGTTCAACGAGGGCCGGTTATATTGCGCCAGACGCATCGTTCATTGCATTACGTAACGTTACGTATGTCACGAAGACGCTTCCTGCGACGTGTCACGAACTTTAATGTAACAAGCGTCCTGTTTCGCTAAACACACGCCCCGGCCACATTGAATACCGTAGCTAAATTACTGTTATTACCACCACTAATATCGGCAGGTCGCTGGTTGCTAGTTGGGTCGTTAACTCCGACGGAGATCATTGTCATCGTTGCGTGACATCGGTACAACCTGATCCAACGAGTAAACGAACTTGTCCACGTTAAGTTCAACCCTCCTTTGTAGCGGGTGATAAGATTACAAGAGACAAGGTCGCACGCAGATGCGTGACTTGAACGATCGATTTATCATTATTCGAGAACCACCCTTCATTACGATGCTTTCATTGTATCCAGTTTACCAGGTCACCCACAAAGATTGCTCGGTCAAGAAAAGCATGTGCTCCCTCGAGATAGACACAATGGCCCCGCAGCTTTGTTCCCGAAACGAGCACATTCGTGGTGCAGGTCGGGGGAAAAGACTCTGCCTTGAAAACCCTTGACATTCCATAGAGTGTATCGGTACACTGAACCAGAAAATGTTCGATTGAAACTGGCGAACCCACAACCTAGACCTTCCTCTGCGAAACTTCGACTTTACGCCCCTTTCTTTCTGGTTGCAGGAGCTCCAGCCCGGTGAAGATTCAAGAACCCCCAGATTTGTTTGGCATCACGCTGGAGAACCGTTTGCTGTTCTACGACTGGGAGAAGAAATTCCAAAGCTTCCAGGAAGTTACACGCGGAGGCACGTTCAAGCCTCTGTGCTCGACCAGCCAAGGACCGTTGTCAGGCACCGATAACCTGGAGGTGCACTATCCGAGGATCCTGAGGACGTACGAAGAGACCAGTCTGCCTTGCTCGAAGAAACCCCTCAGGAACAAGCTGTCGATGCTGCTGGACGAGGACGGGGACATCGGGCCGCCAGTGGATCCTGACAGTGACGAGACTAACGCCGTCGAGCGGGGACAATTAGTGCGCAGCAAAGTGTCCCGCAGCAGTGACGGGCCCACCGCCGGAAGTTCCTCCTCCAGATCGGTATCCGTGGCTCTGATCCTGGCCACGGTGACGCTCATCGTCGGCGCCGCGTTCAGGTGAACGCTGGCCGGTCGTCACGACGCCCATCGATCGCCGACAGATCGATCGTTCCTGTTTATCTAGGACGGCCGTTTTATCCTCTTGTTGATCGCGCCGGATCGGGAAGGAGATGCATGTAAGTACGTGCCGGTGTGTACTCTCTCTCTCTCTCTTTCTCTCTCTGACGCGTCACTTAGGCTAAATAACTATTGTCGTTCGTTTGGTCATTGAGCGAGGACAGAGTGATGAACGCGCCCGATGTTCCGTTTCACGGTTTTGTCGCTTGTCTACGTTTGTCCCCAGTCACCGAATACGTGTCCGTGCAATTTTTAATATACAGAGACCATCTGTTTTTGTTGACGCCGAGGAGCGATCGATGGAGCGCCCAGATCTTGGGGGGAAAACAGAGCGTATTTTTGGCGGCATTTGAAACGCGATCGAGCTGAACGAATGGAATCCGTTGGCGACGCGCCGGGCGTAGATTTGCCAGATATATTTTCCCATAACGAACGTCCATCGCGGGTCCACGCTGTCCTCGTTCAAGGATCAACCTCCCCTTTCGCGATCTCTGCTCGTGCACTATTGTTATGACGTATTGCGTGCTTGCACAGGACGTAAGGTTGGATATCTTTCGGTTCCGAGCGCCCGAGTTGACGACTTCTGCATCGGTCTAATTTCTCTCATAGATATTAACGAAACTGTTTGGAACGGTGCATGTGTACACGTTGCCATCGATGCAAGAAACGTGAAAGGATCCGTTCCCCGTATCGGCACGTGGATGGAGTTCGCGGGACTCGAATGTTCGACTTATAGATTCCATGCTCGAGATCTACTCTTTGAATTGGACACACTGACTTGTCAGTACGATCAAAGAAAGTCACTCGAAGTTCTGGCAAGGTGTCGCTTTTCCCACGCTGGAAACGTCCAATTGAGTGGTATCTCGCTTTTAACGCGGTAGGATAAAGAGAATAACGCGTCGATACGGGCCGTGAATCGCAATCAAACCCCGAAGTACCTATATTATACTGCGCGAAGTGTAAAATTGGTTGACAAGGGAAGTTAGGTGAGCCGAAAATTCAGAGAATTATGCAGCTTTGTGCATAACCTATTTTTTGTTTGTGCCATATTGTGGTTTTAGGGGGTGAAATCACCGTTTGAAAAAAATTCAGAATTTTCTTTTTCGTGGAATATCTCGAAAATGGTAAGAGATGTAAAAAAAGTTTAAACAAAACTCGGACCTTTTTTTATATCTACAAAACTGCGTAAAAATAATTATCGAGAAATCCATGCCTTTGAAATTACCCCCATCACTAATCCTTAATTCGATATATATTTTTACTCAATTTTGTAGATAGAAAAAAGAAAGTAATTTTTCTTTGAACTTCTTTTCGATATCTCTCACCGTTCTCGAGATATCTTACGAAAAAGAAAAACGCACTATGGCACCACAAAAATTACGTTCGACTTGCGGATGAACTACTATTTTCTGAATTTCTGGGTTGCCTAATTCCCTTGTGAGTAGAATGTATGGCCACACATACATGTTCATTTAATATTGATAGTTGAGCTTAGCTGGCGTTCTCTAAGTTGGCCAGCGTTCGCAGAACGCGATTCTAGGCAGATAGAAGGAAAAATAAGAGGACCCAAGTTTCTAGTCCATTTAGACGAGCGACGGGCTGCGAAATCGAACACTCGCTCGTCGTTTCTATGTTAAGAGCAGCTTGTGCACAGTCCTCGTACATACGTAGCTATGTACGTGTATCATCGGTGCTTGGCCTCCTTTACCCGTTGACGACCTCGACCGAAAGATATCCACGAGAGAAATGTGACACGGGGTCCTGTCGATCCAGTGGGATTATTATATTTTCGAGATTCGCGACTCGAAAGAATTTATATTGTTGGCTGTTTATTTCTAGAGCCGGGAACCAGGCGATACGTTGGCGATTCTCTGCCAGAGATCTTTCAGAGTCTACCTTCTCAGATCAGTAGACTCTGCTTTCACGAGGAACGCCCGATTCTGCGTTTCGATCGATTCCCTCGGATCGCCAGCGCGTCTCGCTTGGTTCCTGGCAAAGTCTGTATATTCTGTTACTATTAGAGCTGCGAATAGATGCGTTTTGTAACGGAGACCATATAAACGTTGGTTGATTCGCACGGGGAGCGCAAAGAATTCGCGCTTTCGCGAGACACGTCGTACTTTCCCCCGTCGTTCCGCCGTGTCACTCGACCAAGGTTTGCATGGAAGCAACCGGCGGTCCTTTGTAATATTCTGTACAGTTTATTAAGTGTAACGTTGTTCGACGGTGTGCCCGTACCGCGGGCGAGCGGTTATTTATTTTTTATTTAATTGTATAGAGTTACTTGCCACGTTAGGCCACAGTTTCGCCTGCTGGCACGCCAGCTCGCGTTTTTCTTTCGCGCGTGCGTTTGTATTCCGCGAGCCACGTCCGCGAAGTGCGACGGGAAGCGTAGGCTCGATTTCTTCATGCGTTTTTCACGCCAGGGTGTGCAGGGTACACAAAAATTTCAAGCGACGTTAAATATTCCCATCAGGTTCGATTCGAAGCTCGAAGGTCTCTTTCCGCACGAGGCTCTTTGGTTACATACGAGTTCGAGGTGCTCGCAGCTGGAATCTGGATGAACTTTGTGTGACGGGATTGGGTGATCAAGCTTTCGAATTTTTATTGTATTAGTCTGTCTAACACACACTTCTATCTCTTCAGTTCCCACCAAATTCATACGCCAAATGCTTACTCCGAAATATTTGAGGAGGGAAAAGTTTGCGAAATAATGAAACTGTGGAGGACCATACCACCTCTATACGAAAATGATCTCCTATGGTAAATGTAGCCCTCAGAATTCAAATACCCATCACGAATTGAGCTTGCGCGGACTGAGAAAACTTTCTGCGGCAGAAAACTTTCCAAATCCAAACTCGTGCCGAGCAGATCAGTTGCTGATGAAAATTTCGAGTACCTGCGCGACTCTGGCCTTTCGCCACCGGGGACGCTTGTCGCCGCGATTCGATCGATTTCTGCCTGATTGAGCCCGTCCTACGGATAACACGTACTTCCATTTCTTTGCGCAACGATTTAAAGGGGCGCTGCTCGACAGAGAACGCCCGGAACTCTATAGAAGGGAATTAACAGTGACCGATTGTTTCGTTTTTGTTCATGATTAATTAAAAGTTTTCAGCGCTTGGCCGCATTAAAATTCGCCGCAATTCGACTGGGTATCAAATATTTTATTCATCTGCACTGCAGTCTCGGTTTCATTCATCGCGTAACGCGCGAGATAATTAAAAAAATTGCCACTGCCAGAAAATTGATACTGCCAGCTGTCTGCCGGGAGTTAACAGAGTTGCGCGGGGAGGAGAATGAAAACTGCTGTAAACGACCTCGTTTATGATCACATTCGCGAAAATAACCAGTTACAAATTAGCCTTCTCTTCGGAATACGCGACAACAATCCCGCTGATCATTGAAACTTCTCCAATCCAATTACAACGTTCGGATTCAGTCACCGATTCTCTGCCCCGATTGAATTGCGATCGAACTATCGAGGCTCGTACGGTATCCGATTTAAATCAACTCGTTTCTTGACTGCGTTAATTCACATCAAGCCCGACACTTCGGTGTCGTGTAATCGATTAAGTCCCCGAAGCACTACTTTAAGTATTTAAAAAAAAAGAGAAAGAAGGAAAGAGGAAGAAAAGAGAGCTTACCCTCTCTCTTTCTAGGGAAGGGGGGGGGGGGAGAAAAAGGAGAGAAAAAATGACGTGCACGTTGGCGTGCAGCGAGAGGACTTACGCCGGAGCACGGCTGGATCGATAGCGGCACGTTGTAGTCAAGAGTCCCCTAACGCGCGCACTTTTCCTGAATTCCATTAGCATCGAGGAAAACGCAGCTTACGCGGTGGACAAAGGCACCAGGAATCGGGGAGGAGCCTTGTAAGCGCGTATCTTATCGAACATTCACTGGGGAAAATCTACGTTTCGATTCGCCATTAAAAAATTGTTCACGCCGGTCGTCGATTTAAATCCAGACCGTTGATCGCGGATATCGCGCCCTTTCGATCCTCGTGGAGGTCCGACACCCCTGGCGCGATCTCTGAACGACGACCGGCTCGTCGACGGCGGAGCTCTCTCTCCCTAGCGTAGCGATAAAAAAAAAAGAAACCTCACGTAGTCGACTAAATCGGTAACGATAACGCGTAGCCACGTTTTACAATTTAATACTAACGGATAATTCGTAAATGTCATAGGGGATCTGTATGTGTAGAGACCGTAGGGCAGTCGAGCGATTACCTTGCCTCGAGGAGAACAGTTTTTAGGCGCTGAACAGGTCCGTTCCCTTCGATCATCGAACGTGCTCGATGTAAATTTAGTTCACCGAGAGAACTGCCAATCGTCGCTTCGCTAATGTCAGCGCTCCCAGTTCGAGATGCAAGCGTACCTTTCCGTTTCCGTTTTTAATATTCGAAGCAACTTGGAGCCATCGTGTCATCGTACACACACACACACACACGTACACATACACACAGAGTCAGTTATACGCAAGATAGGAGACAGAAATTGCCCGCGAACGGGACGATGAGGTAATTGACCGACGGTTGGAGGAGGAAGACGAGAAGAAAGGGGGATAATTTCGAGGAACGCTCGAACGAGAACCGCTGCTTTCTCTCCCCTCGAATTTCTTCGCTGCGTGTACGTAACCGTAGGTACGATCCGTCGAGGGATAAGCGATGATTTATCATCGCCGAAGGGACACGTTGTAATCGGCGGTGCGAGGGGGCGAGGAGGAAGTCGTTCCGTGACTTCTTCGGCCCCCGATGATGTCGACGCTGATTCCAGGCACGGCGACCGTGTCCTGACGCTGTTGCGTCCGTGTCGCGAACGTCGCCGTTCGATGAGAACGGGGGTGGAGATGTGGGCGGTGGAGCAGGGAGGGGGTGGAATAGGAACTGCCGGTGATATGACCAGAACAATCAAGCAAAGTGTCACAAGTATAAATGTCATTTACGCTGGGATAAGTATGTTAGATACGATAGGGAAACGATATTACGCATTTATACTCAATGATCTTGCATCGTGTGTACGTTAGCTGGTTCGTTTTCGCGCCGAGGCACCTGGCGCCCATCGTGCTCTCGTTGGTATCGTCAACGATCCACGCGTCCGCATTCCTTGTGACGTTCGTTAACCATTTTTAACGAATAACTTCTCCGCCGCGAGCATTTGTTTAAAGGTTGAAGGACAGCGTCCAGTACCTGAGAAGAGTAACCGTCATGCGAGGAGAGACGTTGATCGATCTCTGATCGGTTTGTATCGAAGTACTTGATCATTGGTGAAACAAGGTGCGCCGACGTCGATCGCCTGCGTTCATTGAGGGCGACGAATTCGGTAAATGTTGAGAGTTGGATCTTGATGACAGATCGAGCGGCGAGAACACGACGGGGCCAGGAAATCGGAGGTGTATGTACTGTATGTAGAAAAGATTAGAGACGGTCGAGAACGATAACCGTGGCCCATCGATAGTATGGCGATACGGCAGGTCGAGCGACAACGCAAGCAACCGAGTGGGTTAAGGAATCGAGCGAATAGCGTATGCGTGTACATAGGTACCCTGTATATAGTTTTTAGATTTAAACTACGTCCCGGACTCTTCATACGCACCTACACTCGACTTCAAGGTAGCTAGCTGGAAAGAAAAAAATAGTATCTTGTATCTGTATCATTTACGTGTAATCATGTTAAGCTGTACACGATGTACACGCGCGCACGTCCCTCAGCTTATTAACGAGCGCGCGCGCACAGATCGTACGCGTACCCGGGCGCCCTGTCCTTCCATACCGCTCTTGTTAGATTTATACCTAATTTACACTGGATATTAACGTCTAAACGCTACACTATCATCTACACTGTAACAAATTGTATTATATTTTATATATATAAATATGTAAATGTTTTTCTAAGATGAGCTTCATTCTTTTACTTCCCCTTGTCTTACGTTCCCCTTTCCCTTTATATATCCTATTATTTTCATCAGATCACCGAGTAAAATTAAAGTGTAGGAGAAAGGTGTCTAAAACGATCACCTTAAGATGTAATTCAAATAAAAAATACATATGCACATTATTTAAATAAAAGTAAAGTAGTTTTTGTAAGTTAGTTTATCTACCTTATTATTGGCTTAGATCAAATTTAGCTTCCTGATCAATTACATTTTTTATTCCCATTTTTATGAAGGCATACTAAAGGATCATTTTGTACACATAGGAGTATAAAATGATCCCTACGAGGGATCCTTGGGAAAATGACACTTAGGATCATTGTATACATACTGATAATGAATAAGACGAACATTAAAAAGCATTGATTTGTTTAAAGAAAAACAGAAATTAAACTGAGTTACAAAATATGCAAACATAATAAATTTAAACAATTTTTTAAGAAAATCAAATCTTAGATAACTTTTGGTACATAATCAATGATTAAAAATATTTAAAATCAACTAGCAAACATAAGAAAATGAGATCAGCTATCAGACTCAAATTTTTTCGCGTACTCCCTGGAAATCCTGGGATCATTTTACGCTACTAGAGAGGGATCATAAGACCCCAAACAATCAACTCACATTCAGTGGTTGAATATACCGTCAAATTATTCCATTCGGTAACGAAACACATTAAATTATTGTTGAATTGTCATTAAATTCGCGAAAAAGCAGCTGTCACATTAAGCCGTTTATCTATAGGAAAAGTTACACGACATTGAAAAAGACCTTACCTTAGATAAAAAGCAGTAATTTTGATTTTTTCTTTTTTATAACATACACAGCGCTGATATTTACATGACACTTCGACGACGTACGGGCTGAACCTTTGTACATCGATATTACGAAATAGCACTACTAATAGCCCCAGAACAGCCAGGAATCATTTTACACCAAGGGATCGTTTTAAACACCTTTCCCCTACTTGATATAGTACAGTGATCGCGTTGCTGAGCTACTCAGAAGGGTGAATTAAATCTCAAGGATTTATGACATTATGCATATTGGATATTGAATGTGTAATAGGTCGGCACCTATAATAACTCATTGTCCAATAAATTAAAATACTTTACCTGTTTCGAATAGTATATTTGGGAACACATCAATTAGGAACGTTTCAGTTGAAAATAGTAGAGTTGGTCAGTGATATCTGACACGATCGTAAATCTGTTAAAATATCTTAACAATTTTGTCGATAACATGAAAGTCTGAGTATCCAAAAACACTCTGTCTCCCTGTGCAAGGAATAGACGTTACCAGAGCATGCTGATTCACAAGTGACCTTTTCCCCAGTAAGCACTGTCTCGAGTCTCCGAACGTTCGACCAAATTCGCCGCCAAATTTCGCCCCTTCGATCGTCATGATTTTCTGCGAGGACTGGATACGCGAAACGGTGACTCGGCAGTGACGAGTAATCATAGAAACGGTGGACGTGGCGGATAGAAACGCGACACAGGGGCCAATAAAATTACCATGGCCAGCGACAGATCAGCCACGACGCACGTTATCGGGCGCGACACAACTAATTACAAGCGTGTATATTAGTTGCAACCCAGACCCTTCGTAACCGCCGCAGCTTGGAACTGTTCGGCTGTTGCTGGCAGTTTCAATTGCCGTCCCGATCCAGCCGTCAGATTACAACGTGGATTTACCAAGGCGTACAACTCCCGATCCATTAATGAACAAGTTCCCGGGCTAAGTTCGCTAATATTCTGCTTGCTCCCGCTGCCGGCTAATCAAACTTCCGGCCCCGCCGCCATCGTCGCCGTCGCGTTACCTTTAACGAGACACGCGCTGGATCTTCTTTTCTTTCGCGGCCGAACGCGTTCGCCGCGCTGAATTTACTAATTGCGAAGGCCCTTGGGGCGTTCCTGTTGCAGGAAGTTTCGGGCCCTCCAGACGGATGTTACACAAGAACGAGCGTGATCGAGGAAACTGGGCGATGAATAGGAGCTGGTTAACGCTGTTGCGAGTTATGGGAATTTCCCCGTCGAACACGGAATTGCTCCCTTTTCATTATTACTTTTGTCGGCGTCATTACAGTCTATTACAGTTTCTTTGCGAATGGCAGGTATTTCAACCGGTTCCGAGACAATTTCGTCTTTACCGAATATACAGGTTAATTGGGTCGAACTATATAGCACAGCTCGTAGTACAAAACGATTGCGTAGGAAATTTTCATTCAAATGAGAGAACACTTGAATTAATACGTTTTAAAAGAAATTAATTTAGTCTGTAATCAGGACTGAACGCAGAACAAATGGGTTAATTATTTCTATGGAAAATAATTGATTCCGTGGAAATGTCCGGGAAGTTAAGCTTCGATTTAGTATAGAGGCGTAACGAGAACTATCGATCCTACACCGTGTTCCTCACAGAGGAGTTCATTGAAACGAGAGACTCCGTCAGCGCGCAGTTCCTCGTAGAAAAGTAGAATAAAGGGTGCTCGTTTGATCATTTTAATTGGCTAGCATTTTCATTATCTACTGTTTCTGAGTGCCCGATCGATGCACATAATATAACACGATGGTGTGCGTAGGTACTATGCATTAATTACCCGCAATTTCATATCAATTTTATGAACTCGCTTGGCTATATCTGTATCCTTCAGTCTGGCAAACCTCTGCCATCGTGATTAGGGTAAAGGGCCCACATTTCGTTCCCCATTTGTAGAGATTTGTTGACTCTGTAGAGGGTGTATAAAATATTAGAATGAGCTGGCACTTGACATGAATTTTCTTTGAACGTTTCTCTATGTATCCACGAATCGCAAAATGTAATTATATCATATCAATACGAGATAATAAACAAAATGCGAGAACGTGCAAAATGTGAGATCTGAAAAAAGTGTTCCTAATTTCGTCCCCTAAGAAAATGTTTTTAAAACAGTAAATAAATTGAGAAATTAATTTTTTTATTGATACAAGAGATTTTACAGTTTATGTGTGCAAGCAATCACGGCAAATAAACGTCTACTTTTCGCATGGATTTCTTATTCCACTGTTTTCATTTCGGCATCTACAAAACATTAAACATTTCTACTAAAATTGCTTGAAAGCCGATAAAAGATAATTCACTCCTGTAACTGTTCATGTTTCAGCCCTTTTTATCTCAAATAACAAATTTTAGAAAATCGATCTTAATTTCCTTTAGAGTTCCGGGACGAAATTAGGACACCTCCTGGGGACCAAATTTGGAATTCGCGCAGTTTCAATATGGTGATCGCTCTAACAGACTACGCGAGTGATGGTCTTCAAAGTTATTGGGTATAAGAAACTACAAAATATGCCCGAAATAGTGCCCTACAACTTCGAATTCGAAATAATATTCACTTTTACGAGTAACGTGCTATCATGCTGAAGTCTGCAAACCCTCGCCGTGCTCGAAAATCTTCTGCTCCTTCGCAAACGCACAAACATGTAACTTGTTACTTGCAAGTCTGTCAGAATACTGACGTATACTAATGCAACAATTACCACCACATGACACTGAAAATGCAAGTACAGGAATCGAGAAATGCACGAAATTTGGACCCTTTACGCCAAGCTTTTGCGAAACACATCCGTCTTAAACTTCGTCTCCTCCTTGTAATTCGATGTCAGCATCATTTATCCTTACCCGGGTATTTCATTCGATGACGAGATAAAAAGTTTATAAGGAATCACATACCTATTTATAGAATATAGAGGAAGAAAACCGTCTAGGGAGCCTCCACTGATGAACAGCACTTATATCGTTACACTCCGTATGGAATAAGATACTCTCCCGTTCTGCAGCAATTAAATAACGAGAAATAGGTCGATCAGCTACCAAAGGCCGTGAAGTATCCACAATTTCCTGTGGTCTCGGGGTGAAACGATGTAATACGTCTGTCGGAAGACTCGACGCAGTCGCAACCAGCCCGTTATAGTCGGATGCACACGAGCATGCACTCGGTTGCAATAACGAGGGCACAATGCAACGTTTCTCGAATCAATCTGTGCCCCTCGTGCACCGTTCTCAGCCGCCTCTCGTGTCGGTTTTATCGAGTTTATGTAAAGTGCCCGGGCATTATTACTTTTCCCAACGCCAAGTTAATTAAAATCTGCCAATGAACAGCGGGAGAACGGGGGAACGTTCGATTGTCGGGGAATGTCACTCTCCTGTAACGTTTGTTACTCGCTCGAATGGACCCGACGCTGTCCGATCGGTAAACAAAAACGTCTCGAGAACGAGGCGGCAAGGAAAGCTTAATGAAGCAATTTTCGTTCGACGAGGGTGCGACAGGCATCGTTCCAGCTTGCTTCGGGCAAATGGGTGCGATCTCAGTAGCCAAGAAAATATTTCAAAGAAAAAGGAACTACTCCTTAATGTACAGTAATGCCTTCAGATTAATCGGCATCATTGTTAAGGCGCCAAAACTTCGTTTAACCCGGGGTGTCGTCACACGGGGTGTATCATACCCCAAGAGCAATTTTCAAATTCAAATGTCGCGCCTTTATGACTTCCAAAGGAGATTTATCGCAAAAAAGAATCGTTTTTTTCAACAACCGTGGAAGATCGCTTTTCTTGAAGTAGAAATTTCAACACTATTAGAGCATGACTGTATGAATATTATGAATGTACAATTATCACTGAAAAGTTAACGATTCAAAAATACGAAAATGCTAACTCAAAAATGACGCTGGGGTGCAGTGAACCCTATGTGACCAATTTATGATTACACGAAGGTGTTACCACGAAGGGTTAATATAAGATCCCGATGTTCTCTTATGTCTTCTTCTGGAACAAGGATCAATTTTTCATCTCCCGTTCCCACAATACCACCAGGAAATCCACGGCTCCTTCGTATCTCCCGTATCCCACCCCCGACGATCAAGAAACTCTCCAGAGTATCACGTACCCCAATTTACAAGTGAATCGATGGACAATGAATAATTGGTGCCAATTCACGGCCATTGATCAGCAATAACGTGAACGTTAGCTGACCGATGGTTTCGTTTAATGCAAATCTCGTGCCGCCGGAACCAATCAACGGGACACTGGCACCGGAATTTACGTTTCCGTGGGCAGCGTGTAACGATGGCGCGGCAGACGAGAGACGGACGGGAGAACCAATCGGCCCTCGGCACCTTCGACCAGGTAGCAATAAATATCTAGGGGGTAGGACGAAGTATGCGAGCGACGCCTTCAATGAGAACGGCCGATTGTGTATTTCGGAACTCCCTACGAGCTGGCGTCGAACGGTGGAGGCCGCGTCGTCGTCGCTGCCGTTGATTGAAATTTATGTCCGATGGGAGCACGCCAATTCCAGCGGCTCGCAATGGACGATACCGTCGTTGCCCGCCGGCGGATTTCGGCATTCCCGCGATACACCCCGGAGATCCTACCCGCTAAACTTCTCGTTTCGCCCTCCCAATGTCCGACCACCCTCGCGTTTACCCAAGTGTTTCGAGATTGAATTCGCTTTGGCCGCTTCGATTTTCATCCCGCACGATCTCCTCCCCCGTTTTCCCTTCCGCCGTCTCCCTTCCTCGATACCCGGGGTTCCTCTATTTTTATTAATATTTGCGGGCTTTCGAGGAGCATCGAGGGCCAGTAATTTCGCCGAATTATAAGTGCACGGCGACTATTTCTCACGTTATTGAAGACAAGTAGTTTTAAGCATTCGAGGTAACGATATGTTTGCTTCCTTTTACTTAGGCGGCAAGCTACGGTGTGCCAAATACGCGAAACTGTGAGCTGTGTTAAATGAATTCCAGCAAAAACTCCCAGCGCCATTCAAAAACAGGGTCAAAGTTTCAACAGGGCGGTATTTGCCCGCGCGCCGTACATACCCACAGTTCTCATCCTGGAGATTAGAAAAGTTACGATCGTATTTTATACGTTGCACAGTGGCGACGAAAAATCGCGCGGGGCGATACAGGTAGCCGCTGCGATCCACTTGCATCGTTTTTCTCTCCTCGGTATAAAACTCGGCTTATTTCACAGCTCGGTAAGTTGGAACGGTTATCCAAGTGTTCAGCACCGTTCCGCCGTAATTATGTGCCGGCCCACTTTGCATGATAAAAGAGAGATTATGTAATTTATGAATCCCATTGTGCGGGTCCACAATGGGTGTCGTATACTCCGGGATACAAGAGGTCGTGCACTTCGACGCATCGTTTGCATCTAAGTCTTCGACTCTCGCGACCGCATTGTCCGTCGGCGATCGTGCTGCAACGATGAGCACCGATAGAAATCATGTATCTTATCCTTTTCAAACCTCGGCGACCCAGTTATCCCGCTAAGGCGGAGGGGCACTGACAGCGCGGCAGAAAAGAACGAACCGGAAAATATCGCGACGGGGTTATTTATATGCGAATTACCGCCCGTTATTGTTTCCGCCAGGAATGAGATTTTTCAATTGCACGTGCATTCCGCGGGTAAATCCGTTTGTAGATTAAAGTGGGTCACGTTGTGTAATTAATGCCCGGGGAGGGCAGGGTTCGCACGGGTGCACAGGAACAAACGGAAATACACGCTTCGTGATTTAATAAACTCTTTTCCCGTGGCCGTTAAAAACCCGCAATCTAGCCGGCCGCGGTATCGGGCTAACGTAAACTCGCGGCTCAGCATATTAAATCGATACAAAACGCCGTGCTATTTGATCGATACCTCCCCGAGGTAGGCCGTGCGCGTGCTGTCTGACCATAGGCTGTCTCGCACCACTGCGCGGGAAACAGGAAAACATTAACGTCGAAGGATGGCGGTCATCAATTCCCGGCGACGAGTCATCGCGTGGATACGGTCGAAAACAAGCGCGGCCGTGGGGGCGCAAATCACCCGGCAAAAATAGTTGAAAATACGCAACACAGAAGGAAATATCTGCCCCAAGGAGAAATACAATCGACTGGCCCTCAGTAATTCGATGTTAATTTATGGGCTAATTAAACGATCGAAGTTCCAACACAAACAATCGGAGTTCCATAGTTGAAGATGAAAGTAGGTCGGGAAATGGGACGGGAGGGACGGCGGAGAACGAGATAGCGGTGGGGGCGGGCGAGGGAGACAGGGAATGGTAACAAGTACGATATCACGCTGGTGTAGAGTTGGATTTCGTTACAGCGAAGGGGGTGGGCAGATTTATACAGAACTGGCGCGCTTAAGTTTGAGCTTCTCGACGTTTTGCAGAACCGGAACGTATTATGGATGCGTACAATAAACGGGGCGCGCGCATCTTGCGCGATTTCCCCCCCGCGATTCAAAGTAAATTGGCCATTTGTTATCGGCGACGAATAAATGGCTCGTTTAGGGGGCCGCGTGTGTACGTAATCTGCAAACGAGATTGCACACGATCCTAGAGAGTAAAATTATTTGCAAGGACCTCCGAGCCGGCTTGGTACTCCGGAGGGATGTATTAGTTTGTAAAACACGCGGATATCGCTTCCTGCGATAAAGAACCTTCCGTTGCGCGCTATGTAAACCTTGCAACTGATTAACTCCGGCGTTCCATCTAAACATGTCGGAAAGAAATTGGTTTCTCATAGTTTTACGTTAAACAAAAATTGCTTTCCGCTCTCCTACCAATAGACGTATTTTTTCTGAAATGTACGAGTGTTATAAAAAATGTTGACTTTAAAACACTGGCACAGATCTACAATTGATGGTTCGTGAATTTAAATATGCACTGGTATTTATGCGTTCCTACGTTCGATTCGTGTCAAGCATTTTTTGTTTTCGTGTTATATAGGAGAGAGTGGGAATAGTTGAACAATGGCGATAGTAGAACCACTGGGGATATTTTGGTTTCTTCTAGTAATTTTTGGCTGCTATGTTAAATATAGTTAGGTCTATGCATAACCTAACTGTACATGTGTTTGCAGAGGCGCTGAGTGTCTGTAATTTCTTATACTTGCGCTAAACACTTTTGCATTATCTAAACCGCTGTATTTCTGACTTTTTCATTTGTCGAAAAAAGTTTGTTGGCATTGGAAAGTGGTTCTACATTACATAAAAGTTACTTTTGCCGTAAGTACATTCATATTGTGGTATTTGCATACTAACGTTTTCGATTCAAAATATGTTTCATTAGTTTGAGAACATTCGTAATTTTTTCATGATCTGTGGAGTTAAATAGAGCACTGACAAAAAAAACGAAGAAAAAGTGTTTGAAAAATACTGCCAAAAAATTGGTTGGAATGAAAAATGAAACAAAAAGAATGAAAAAGTAAAAAGCTGGTCATATTGGATTTCATTGTGATTACACGGCACGATATGTTCAGGGTAATAAAGTTATATTTTTGAATTCGAAAATGGTTATTTATTGTATATAATTGTAGACTTTTTAGCAGCCAAATATGTATAAAAATGTATTATTTTAGTTAAATAGTAATCACAATACTTGAAGCAGAATTTTTGTAATTAATTTGAAATTATTCCAACTGATAGTGGTTCTATTCATCCCACGGGATACTTGAACCAAATGAGGCATTGATGTAATTGTTCATACAATCTAAAATAAACCGCATTACATTTCAAAGTGATTCTGCAAATTAAGGAATGTTTGATTTTCCATTTTATTAAAAAAAAAACATATCTAATAACAAATTTTCATAGAGAAATAATGAAAAACAAAAAAGTGGTTCAACTATCCCCACTCTCTCCTACTCTTGCATATCAGTGTCGCTCTACCTCTGGCCTTGTTTAATATTGGAATCAAATGAATATACAATTTTGTGAAATCATCTCTGTTGAATCACGCCATTAATATTTATCACTGAAACATAGGGTAAAGGCAGGTAATATGGAACATCTGATTTCAAAAGCTTGTCAAAAGTAGGGGAATTTGTTTTTTTTAATAAAAGTGACATGAGGAAACAAAGGAACTAATGCATAATCATATTTACATAGTCAAATGTAAAAAAATCCAATTGTTGTGCAATTATAGTAAAAAAACTGAAAAGAGTGAAAATCGGCTGTTCGAAAAAATGGGTCCTAATATGGAACACCTAGGAAATTTGTAAAGAAAATGAAAAAATCTTTACCTTTTTTTTACTAAAAATGAAGATTTATTAAATAGAAGATGCAAATAAATAAATATACATCATTTTTGGAATTTATTTCTGCTTTCTGCGTCTCCTACACGTTGGGCACGCGAATCATACGTCGGAAGCCCCACATTCTTCGTGTGCCCACTGAAAGCAGCAAATACATTGGGTCTACTTTTCATTGTCATTATTTTTATAATTACCATCGCAAAATAAGCATTCCACATCATCGTCGTCATCATCATTATCAACTTCATCTACGTTACTCGGTATGTTCCATATTACGTACACACATGTTCCGACAAGAAATTAAGAATTATACTAAGAAGAAAGTAACTTTATTGGTAAACTATTGTTGAATAATCAAGAACACACATATTTAATGATAAAGTATATCAAAATAATACTTTGTAACATATCTTCACTACAATATTTAACTGTTTGATGCACTTTTCAGAAACTTTTACACCCCACGAAATATATAAACGTTTCTCTTTCAATGATAGATGCCCGACTAGTGTTCAATTATCAATATCATCGTCTATTGTGTCTAGGGATCTAGTATACACCATTGCCTGAAGAGTTCGTTATTTTGTTATCAAAATTTTAAGAAGTTCCATATTACGTGCCGTTCCATATTACCTGTCTTTACCCTACATACAATATCGAACTGGAATCGGAAATTAATGCGAAAATCGGCAGATCTCGACACTCGCCGCCGGAAGATAGAGGGGCCATTTAAGTGGCTTATATCAGCAGAATCCTATTCTTCCGCCAGCTCGGGTGCAGTCGCTCGTTAAAGAAGCAGACAGCCCATTACCTCTTTGCTTCCCAGACGGGTTCCCTCATGGCAAGTCGAATACGCCTATTCCAAGGTTCGTTTGTCGGTGGTTTCGGGGGCCCTGGACCACAGGCACTGCCAGAGCCGAACTTCCCCGGGAACATTTCTTTATTTCGCCCTCGCGGAGCGCGATCTTTCTAAAGTT
The DNA here is from genome assembly GCA_944738655.2 of Andrena hattorfiana. Lineage (NCBI taxonomy): Eukaryota > Metazoa > Arthropoda > Insecta > Hymenoptera > Andrenidae > Andrena > Andrena hattorfiana. Next base: position 18,749,493 of record OX122889.2, on the reverse strand, counting down.
TTGAAACTGCCACGAGCGGCGAAACTTATGACTGCCACCGGCAGACAGTTGGGAATTAATGAGATATTTGGAAGTTCAAGTTCTACGTAAAACCGACGGCCAGCCGTCCATCTTGCAAACTTATACACCTCGCCCCGGAACGTTGCTGCACGGCCGGCCCCGCGTCGCGCATTTGTAAAATTCACGTGCAGCCCTCTCACCCTCGATTTTTTATTCGGGAAACCCTCGTCGAGCGGGAACTTTTCATGCAGTCGAAGTAAACGCGCGCTTCATCTGTTCGCCGGGATTTCGCGTACGGAAGTTACGGTTTTTTTTTGTCTCTGTCCACCTTTCGACCCGCGTTTCGTCACTACGGTAATCGAATGAAGGCGGTTCCATCGACCGACTCGGCGCCGGTCCCCGTGACCTTTTATTCCGCCAGGTGAGAGGAGAATAAAAATGTGGGTGAAAGAGTGGAAACGAAAAAAATATAACGACCAACGGTGCGACCGAAAAATTTGTGAAATGTATCGATTGCTCGTTTACGATAAATCACTGCCACGTGAAAATACTGGCCGTTGGAATAATTTGCTCCGCGACACCATTTTTCATCGGGCTTGCATGCATCGATGTGGATTTACAGTCAACTACGCTCCACTGTCCCTGTCTGTTCCTTTTTTTTTTCTGCACCGTCCCTCCATTCGACGCTTCAGCCACTTTAAACATGTTTATTTTTCAGGTGGAATAATGATTCACGTGGATGCATTGAAAATGTACTTTCAGAATTGATGCAGTTCCCATGAATACAAATTTCATGAAATTCGCAGGGACGGGAAGTGATGGAAGAACCAGAGTTGAGCTGGCGATGGGAAGAAAAGCTCGAAGCTCGGCGTCACCATTTTTAAACTCAGTTAAAACCGAATACATTGGCCCTCGGGGTGTGTTGCTTGTTCTCCTGGTGTTTTACACGTTTGGCTTGGGATTTACAGTAGTTTTCTTCCCTTTCCGCTTTAAAATACCCGCGAGTTTTCTCCCCGCAAACGTTCGCTGCTAGAGTAAATAATACGTAAACGATCGCGATGAAAAGCGAACGTATTGACCCTTTAAGTAGACAAAGCGGACGATGGAATTTATTCTTCAACTTTCTAAGCGAAAACACAAACCGAGATTTCAAAAGCTTGTCGGAGTTAAAAATTAATTTAAGATTCCCTTCAATAGAGATATTGTAGGCTCTGAGATTCTCTTGTAGCGTTTCCATTTTCTTGCCGTTCCGCCTTTCACATTCATCATAATCAACCCGTTCATCAAATATCCCAATTGTGTCTAAGTATTCAATGGACCGTACGCCTCGTTGTCGTAAATAGCGGAGCATTGTTTATATTTGCATAAACAGGAAGTCTCGACCTCCTTCCCCCTGGTAAGAATCCTCCCTCCGCCGTCGAAGACGCCTCCGCGCGAGCTCAGCGTCGCCTTCCAACACTTTTCATTACACATTTTCCTCGCCTCGGAATATTTCCCCCTCGCGAAATACAGCAGTAATTTCTCCCGCGACAATTTTTCCGCACAGAACTCTCGTTCCATCGGGCACGCCTCGAATAATTTAATTATTAAAACCGGGGGGAAGGGGGGGATTGGTGGTGCACCGGCGAACAAAATCAATACCGTACAAAGTCTTCTACTCGTCGCGCCGTCGAACAATAATTCAACGATTCTTTTACCTTAGAGATGGGCCACTTAAAGTCTTCGGGAGCCCCTTCAGTTGAAACGGGAGTGGAATCCACCCTGTTGTAAAATGTAGTCACGAAAGGGATTCGACGGGGAAAGAAAATCACGGAACGGTGGTCTTCGGGAGGCAGGAAACGGGAGCCCATCCCGTGATCCTCTGGGGTATTGGACCGTGCGCCGCTCGTCTAAATAGTTCGCTCTTCGATAATTCTGGTGCACGAAGGAAAAATATGGTTCAGGGTGCAGTAACTGTTGAATGGATTCTAGGTGCGCGCGTTATACACAGAAATTCACAGGCGCCTGTTTATTCCTCAGAGAAATTGCCAGGGATGTAAAGGAGCCTCTCGATGCCTCGTACGAAGCTGTACAAGGGAAATCATGGAAATAACAACGCATCTCCGAAGCCGTACACACGGCGATACGAACGTGGACGGCCAATTGCCACGGAGGCCGTAGAAAAGTCGTGACAGTGTAAGGAGAAGGCGCTTGGGGGAGGAATAAAAGCCAAGGGTGTTTGAATGGTAGGCGACGAATGGAGGCCGCGGGAGAAGCGCAGGACTCGTTGTCCGCGATGCGGGAGGTGGCGCGACTGGTCTAGAAATTTATTAGCCTAGGACGCACTCGGCCACGGCACGTCACTGTAAATTAAACAGCGAACAGAGGAACGAAATGACCTCAGTCCCTCGAACTCTTTCCCTCGCCAGCTATCGTCGCCCTTCCCCTTCCCTACCCATTCATCCTCGGCCGTGGCTGTTGGTGCAACGTGTTCGCCACGGACGCCTGTTCGACTATGAATTAAAACATAAATTTCAATCAACCGGCCGGGGACATTTATGGCGGCTCCTCGCTCGACACCGTCCCCGCCGTCGTTCCGCGCGTTCGCAAAGCGACCGGGCCCGTCGCCGTCGATTGCACACCGTACAAAGGGGGACAAAGAGGCAGGTATCATCGAATAAGCGATTACGAGGAGCCTCGGATCGATTAAACGGGTATCGCCGTCTTCGTTGGCCACGCAACGGTTTCACCTCGTCGAAGAATATCCCTCCCCGCTTTGAGGCCGTCGACCATCCCGCACGTACGCGTTTTCAGCTCGTTTCGCCCCCGTTCCAATTGTTCTCCGTTCTCCGGAAAAGTTGTTTCCAGAACGCCGCGGATAGTAAAATGTTACGGTTATCCCGGGGGCTGCTTCTCCCCTGAGAACGGGTTCATTAAATCCCTTCCCTTTTAAAAGTTGCGAGACGTTGCCGGGGCTAGTCCGAGGTCTTACAAGCCGTGCTGCGCGGCTTACCGTTATATACGAATTTACACGGCAAGTGCAATCTTCCCTTATTAAAAGTCTCGATTTTAATTTCGAGTAGCTTCTCTGTCCGTGCCTTGCCACTGTTATCAGCGTTATTGCAAATTAGGATCGTTGTACGCCGGAACTTCAAGTAATTTCTTTGCTTTTGATCTAGCAGCAACTTCTTATTCTTGACGGTGGATTTTTTTTTCTCTATAACAAGATTCAAAGGGACCTAAAGCCTCGGAAGAATATTTAAAAATGTATTCCCCTCGGAAACACTTCCCTCTCGAGATCAAACACGAAGCAGCTTCGCAGACCTGAACCGCGTGTACTTACTTCTTGCTTTTCGAAATTCCTTTAGTCTTTCTTCGGTTAATCATTATTGGGTAGCCGCCTATGGCGCATCGCGTATAATAGACGCCCCGGAATGTGTAATATCCAACCTGTCAACGGTAGGTATCGATTCTGTCGACAAACTTTGCCTGCCGTGTCGCCGTCGTAGTTGATATTACTTTTAATTACAGGTAGACGGGGGCGAGAGCGACGTCGGCGCGGGCGTTGTTTTTGTAACGAGCCGGCTCGTTCGTTAATTATTTCGCATGTACGCGCTGACCCTGGATAGTTGTCGGCAACTTTAAACAACAGGCCAGTTGGCAACAGGTAGCTCGCGATCACTTGTAATAAGCTAATTATTCCGCCGCGTGTAATAGAAAACCATTAGCAAGTAGCGCGCCACGCCATTATTAACTGCGTCTCTACGTCAAAGCCGACACCACCGACGACCCGTCCCGGGTAATTGATGAACACGTCGCGAATACTGATCGCCGATACGCGGGAACTTTGGGCCGGGGCAAATCATCGGGCCAAAGTATGCGTTCGGAGCAAGGCCTTCAATTAACGAAACTAGGAATGTAGGTACGCAGGTATAACGAATTCATCGAGCAAACTTTGCATAAACTCCTGTTTGCAAGTGCTCGATTTTTTCGTTATGCTTCATTTTCAACCTTTGGATTAAGGTATTTACAAAACGCGCGGCAAATTGTTGCAGAGCTGCGACATGGTTGCCGGTATTGCAAGCATTTTTACCTTCTCCCAGGAAGGAAGATAAAATTGTCTGCTACTGCATAGCGAGGCACTCGGGGACGAAAGTTTACGCAAACATTTTAATTCTCTTTTAATAGGACTTCTTCTTTTATAGAAATTCCTGCAAAGTAATAGTCCTTTCTGCGAGAAATTCCAGCGAGAGAAGTATTTATAGAAGGATTTTTGTGCAAACGGCCGAGTGCAATGTACCTACCTATTTGACATTCGGTGTTGCATAATTTGATAGGCAACGAAATGAAAGAGTCTAGTTGCTTCACCCGACCAGTAGGTACTACCTACCACGTTTGGAATTTAATAAATGCAATTCGAGGACATCGCGTATTTAGTTTCACTAGCACTCAGCCATGGCGCACTGGTTAATGCTTTCGACCGAACTTCAAAGCGTTTTCGAAGAAACATACAGAGCGGGAGCAGCGAGGGATCGAGCCAAGCACCGTGGGGATAGTTTTAAAAGAGGGCTTTTAAGAGCCGTAGTTTGTACCTGTTCCACTCGCAGCCGTATCTATTTTGCCCCTGTCCAGTCCCTCAGATTGCATTAGCACTTAATGGAACGGTGCATCGAGGCACTCGCGGTATAACGAAACGAAAGTGTCGAAAGTGCCGGATCTTTTTCGTGCTTTAATAATTAAGCCCGCCCCTTGATGGACGTACATTAATCTCGACGGATCTTAAATCCCCACGGCCGTATAAAAATTAATCGAACGCTCTGTAGCCTCGATGCGCTGTAAACTTATTAGCCAGTCTCGAATGAACAGCCGTGCCGGAGCAATCCTTTCCCAAGCATAAAGAAAGCCATCGTCGCCGGCGCGTACAAACCTCTTACACTCTCGCAATAATTTGCCCGCTTATCTCCATATCCCATAAATTCTCGGAAGCCGAAGAGTAACGTCGGCCCGTTGCTTACGTCCACCTTGAAATACACCCCGACTGCCGTCTCGTGGCCAATAACTGGCTGAGAATCATCGCCTGGTGGCTGGTCTTTGTATACGGGCGATGATAATAAAAATAGTTGCTGCGGCGATAGAAAGGAACGAGGTGACATGGGAAAAGTGGCCGCTATGTGTCCCTCGACACCGAATGTACGTGCACAACCAGGCAACCCGTTCGACAGGGAGAAGTGGCCTGCCATTGGAACGTGCAGGATGGCTACCGCAAGGGGAGGACGAGCTCTGGCCAAGCTTCACCTCAGCGAAAGAGTGGAGGCCAGGTTACGGCACGGAGCCCGATTCAATCAGCTTTCATTGTTTAAAAGTGCTGGCCGCGATACCACGACACTCCCACTGCTATCACCAGCGCCAGGACAATCGCCTTTCTCGTCCAGTTACACGCGGTGGGGCGGGAAACGGGACAGGGGTGGCTTCCTGTGCAGAAATAATTTCTTCCTCCGAACAACCTTATCCACTTTCGCGCGTTCTAGCCATTCGTATGGAAATTTCAATAACTATACAGAGTACATCTCTGGGTTTTTCATGCTCAACACTCCATCCAACATACCATATTTCATCCATTCAGCATACTACTAATTTGAACACACCCTGTATAGTACAGAGTCTGATCAACGAACGTTTTAGTAAGCACCAACACCCTCGCACGAGAGCGCAGTGCACAGCTGCCGGACTGAGTGTTCCGACCGCTTCCGACTTGATCGCGCTCTCTTCTTTCGACGTGAGTTACATTGACTACGCCGCACATTAATTACCATTAGAGAGGATTGCTCTAATTCCACTTCACTCGTCCCGCGCTCTTCTCCCGGCTCTGGCCTTGTTCCACCTCTTCCTGCTGCCGGCGCAGGGAAACCGAGGAGGGTGGTTGTTCCTACTTCAACTTCCTGCTCTCCCATTGAGCCAGCGGAGAAGCGTTCCGCAGAAAATTGCGGTGGCACCAGAAACGCGCGAGGTCGACCGTAGTCCCGAGGAAATTTATTACGGTCACCTTCGACGCTGACTTTAACGGTTTTTTCCCCGCCGTTTCATTCGTGGCCAGGTGAATTCTCAGCCCGTTCCTCTCAATGGATCATTGCTGCTTGAACGTTTCCTGCCGGTCGGTCCACGAAACGTGTCGGTTGGATTAGACGTAACAAGCAAAGTCGGGCGAAATGAAGAAAGGAAAACGAAGTTGCGTTGGAGAATTACGTTACCTGCTTGCAGAGTACGAGCCTGGGACACTGGGATTGTAAATAAATTAAGGAAACATTTAATCCCACTGCTTGGGAAAGACGACTGACTAGACACCTCTAATAAATAATCTGAGATTTATTATCCTTGTTGACCTGTGTTTGTAAAAGAAGGTGAGACGAAGCGTGCTTGAGCTTCGTAACTAAAGCGAATCGCGCTTACAATTCTGGGCAATTTTCTTGCGCGGGTATATCTATTCTATTTCTATCTGGAATTACCTTCCGAAAGATTTTCCGCCCTCTCGGTCGCGATACGCTGCGAAGATCCCTCGCTCGCCTCGCGTGCGTTTTATTACGCGATGAGCCTGGCGTAATTCGCAGCCGTGTATCAAAATATTTATGGCGCGCAAGCGCGTTATAATCTCGTGGAAAATAATACTTCCAGATACTGCGAAACGACTGATTTACAATGGCGCGCATGAGGCGATGGCAACAGCGGCTGCTAACGTGGCCGGAGCGATCTGGTCTCGTGCTATTTAGAAAACGTTTAAATAATCCAGTAACAGGGCCGACACTCGTTAAAATTTACGCCGGGCGAACCATCTAGATCAGATCGGAATCGACCTTAATTACCGTCAATTATGCATAATTAAAAAGCTCGTGCCGCGTGCGCGTTCGTATTAATCTCCGACGTAATATGTTGCAGTCTCTCACGAGAGTATTCTGCAGGCGAGCCTAGGGGGTTAGAAAAGTTGAAAATTCCTTAGACGTAAGATAGTAAAGGTAAAAGTGATCTAGTTAGTAAAGTATAACGAACAGGATCAGTTTGACATCAAGGGGATTAACAATTAATAGGCAGTTCGATCTTCCGAAGGTCAAGTATGTTTTTGCGAATTAATTACAAGGATATGAATACAAATTGTGACTAGCACTTTTTTTTAATGTTTATTAATACTATAAACTATAAAAAAAATTCTTGGTAATATATACAATATGTATATGTCGTCTGATGTGTAGGTGTATTTTCTGCGGTTTGGCCCTGATTACGAAAAAAACGAAGTTTCGATAAACTTGAAATTTTTACAGTATGTTCAAAATATATTCCTTTCGGGATTGTAGCTCAGCATAAAGTGTAAAATCTCTAGTTTCGGAAATAAAAAAAAAACACCTGTGCACCACGAAAATCGACATTTATGCTGCTCTCTTTAGTTAAAATGTCCTATCTAGCATTTTGAAACAACCGAGAAAACTGAGGATTTATCATTTACTTTGTACTATACTTACTTTTCTTCGTTCAAATTAAAACATGTTGTCATTATTGTGTAATAGCCTAATATAATTTTTTGTAATAGGTGTACCGATAGGGAATGTATTATTAACGTATCAATTAATTAATTGTTTTAGATAAGATATTTCAATCATTTTAAAAGAAGTTAGGTTAAATACATTAAATTGTTTATAAATCTTTCCGAAACACGTAGAGTTTTGTAACTTTACTTAAAAGGTACAAGAAGTGTGGAACTTCAAATATTTCAACATATCTCAAAAAATGAAAAAATGCTAGATAGGAGAGTTTAACTAAGGAGGGCAGTATGATACAGATCGTCTTCTCCTAAGTAGTCGCTACTTTAACAATTTTGGTTCAATTACTCTTTCGGTGGTCCCCTCTAAAATTGCAGGTCCTAGGAGAAACATATTCCAAGGAAACCGTTGTATCTTTATTTTTAAGCTCAATATTAGGGCAAAACCAAAGACACTTTTTCTAAACCACAATATAAAAAAAATATATATTTTTATTCTACGTGATAGGAGTAAACATTGTGCAAAAGGAAAATTCTGTCCATGCTTTCATCTCCTTGTAATTAATTCACAAATAATACTCGATTTTCGAGCGATTTGACTGCCTAATCCTCTTAACGCTGTCTGCCAAAGCAATTTCCAATTCGTCACGCGAGCATTGAAAGACCCTTGGAATTCGCTTCTGAAAAATTTCAACCGGCTTGTTTGCGCCAAACTTGTGCAACAACGCCCAATGATTAACGCATAAATAATTGACGAATAATCGATAATGCCCGCGCCAGTGGTCCACTTTGAAGCAGGCAAATTATACACGAGTGCCCTCGAGCGGCGAGCATTACGAGCGTTTTTGAAATTCAATTTATCGCGATCCTTTGTAAAAAAACACGTAACTAATGCAATATAATCAATAACCGATCGCCGTGCAAATTCTGTATCGTTTCCACGATTACAATCCACTTGCACTGGTACACGAATACGCGCATTAATTGTTCAGAATTTTCCAACCTCCTCGAGCTTACCATACCGTACGATACAATGGTGATTAGTAGTTGAAACATTCCTCCATGTAACAAAGAAATATACGTATCGTGATAAGAGCGACATAGCTAACATTAAAAATTTTAATCCCCATTAGCATCCCGCGCGTAAAACAATATCGCGTGCTCCAGTTCATTTGGACGCGACGGGTAGCTCTTTTGACCGACTCATAAAATATAACGGTGCAATTATACCTGAAACGTGTGCCCGTTTGAAGACACTACACGGTGGCCCGCTCTGTTTAGGACTTTTATGGGCTAAACCGGCCAGGGAGCAAGTCAACGCGACGGGGCGAAGGTAAAACCACGCTCTCGACCCGCTGCTCTCCATGCGGTACCGCATGCCGCGCATTATTGAATCCGCGTGTACATATGCAGCTATTACGAAAGGTAATTACCGGTCGTAGTAAAAGCTGGTTGCCTGAGTTCCCTGATACACGTGCAACTACACGTATGCGCGAGTCCCGTTACGGTGGGGAATCACGCTCCGAACGGTCCTCGTTCCGTGGACCTGGCTAAATATCCAGCGAGATTGCACTTGAATTCGATGTCAAGAGCCGGCAGACGTTGATGGCCGATAGGAAAATCCACCCCTCGGCGAGCCGGCGAATCATATCGCGTCTTGTTTACTCTTTAAATAAGAACCGCGGGCTTCGGGAAGATAAACATTGCCTGGAACGCAAGATGAAAATATTTTCCGATTAACAGTCGCTGAACGTAATCAAGGCATCTATTAAACGCTCGACGGCTTGCAATGCTGCAAATGTCGCACGGTTCGCACGTTTAGAGAAATTATGGAGCGAGAGTTCCTTAAGTTTCTGCCACTATGCTTGATTAAATTGCCGTTGTTACTCACAGTGGGAAATGGATCCGCTTGGATAGTTTTATATTTTAATAGAGATCGGAACCAGTTTCGTCTGTTCAGGTTCACGTCATTGTACGTTTCGAGGGATTAATTGCCGTGGCTGCGCGTTAAAAACTTGCGGATATCTGCCAAGAGCTGCAGAGATCGAGTTTTTAAGGACTGCAGTCAGTGGTGGGTCACCGACCACGGTGAAAGGAAAGACGTACGCGAATTTCGGCGACGGCGGATTAAAGACCGTAACATATTTGCGAAACGATCGCTCTAACTGCTTCCTTCCGATGCTTTATGGTACTTTTTCCGCCATCGAAGCGGGCGCCGCTGGGGGTGGGATTTGGCAAGAAACAGAGGAAGAGGAAACGCGCGACGAATGGGGGATGGAAGCGCGCGAGGAAGAGGGAGAACTAAAGAGCTAAGTTATCGTTTCGGAAGTTGGAAAACTTGCGGCGATACGTTGTGGATCGTGACCGATCTATAATCGGGGCAAGTCTGTTGGTGTATCAACTCGTTGGTGTATCTAATTCAGCAAATTGCTAATGCACTATCTAGTCCGCGACGTAGGGTATGATTAAAATGAACCCAGAATGCTTGACACTTATACTAATACTGTTCAAATTATAATCACGGTAATTTTAATGTTTAAAGAATCGAAGCTTAAGGGGCCTACTTAGGCAGTCAAATCGCTCGAAAATTAAGTACTTTTTGCGAATTAATTAGAAGAAGATAAAAGCAAGCACAGGCTTTTACTTTTACACAATGTTTATTACTATCACGTAGAGTAAAAAAATGTTTTCTTGTCTACATATCTATTTTATAAATGGCACCACACGAGGTTGATTATACAGTGGTTTAGGAAAAGTGTCTTTGATTTTACCTTGATATTGAGCTTAAAAATAAAGATACACCGGTTTTCTTGGAATATGTTTCTTCCAGAACCTGTAATTTTGGAGGGGTCCTCTGTAAAAAGGATTGAACCAATATTATTAAAATAGCGAGTACTTAGGAGGCGATTTGTACGATAAATGTTGAATTTCGGAGTGAACAGATGGCGTTTTTTTTACCTCGGAAACTGGAGCTTTGACACTTTAATGCTGAGATACATTCCAGAAAGGAATATATTTTGAACATGCTGTAAAAATTTCAAGTTGATTCGAACCTCGATTTTTTCGCAATCAGGATCAAACCGCAAAAAAACGCCTACACACCAGACGACCGTAGCGCCGTCATATACACGCATACATATTAAATTTTTGTTTACAGTTTATAGTATTAATAAACATTACCCACAAGTACTAGTCACAATTTGCATTAATCTCCTTGTAATTAATTCGCAAAAAATAATTGATCTTCGAGCAATTTGACTGCCTACTTAGTCCCCCTAAGCCTCTGGAATTATGTTAGAGAATACCAGTGCCTCAGTGTCTTCTGCCTTATGAGATACGATTGAATCAGCTACCAAATGGTGGAATCTGTAATTGGCGAGCCTAAAGTCGTTTGACCCAAGTCCTGCGATCGCGAAGAACCCTAAAAACAACTCTCCAAGTACCTACGCCAGCGGCTATTGTCCACTAGGGGCAATAAATAATATCGCTCGATGTCCACTATCGATTTTACTTCGCTTTAATGCTGAGCTATTGTGAGCCGTGTATACCGCGCACGACTGTCACGACTTCATAGACATCGTAAACGGTATCGATCGCAGCTCATTGAGAATCTTACGCGATAGAGATCCACTGTGATCCGCGCGCAAGTGTATCCACGGTTTATGACGGATCACGGAGGGCATAATACTGATCCTTCGCGAACACCGAATCCCGGACGTCACGGACCAAGGACTCTTGTTACTACCAGGACATCAGCTATGATTAATTCCAGTATCGTTTTTATTCTAAAACTTTGAGACGCTCTCTGTGGAAAGAATGGATTTTCTGTCTAGACGAAAATCGATAGGGGGGGGGGGGGGGTCCAGAAGGTAAATAAGGCAGTGTTGGCAAAGCAAACAGCAACCGAGCGATTGGTAATTGCTATTGCCGTGAACCCTGTTCTTCGATGGTAGTGGTAGAAGACCGGTGCGCCGACGAAGTGACCTGGTGAATGGGTTGTTAGTCGAAGATTACCCCGACGCCTTACAATCACGGCACCACTTTGAAACGCATGCTCCGGACCTGGCTGCTAGCTATCGACTCGCATGCCAATTAGTGAACTAGTTATCTTCCCTTCAACTATTGCGGCAAGCGTACTGATTAATAGCGGATTCAGCAATCTCGAATCAGTCCTTTGCGTCTTGATGCCAGCTGGAACGCGTTAATCTCGTCAATGGAAACGATTCCCTGTTCATGAGCGAAATTTTAAATAACGTTAGTCTCGTTGAATAATTTCCGGCACGCGATCGATTAATTCGCCAACGAGCGGCGTTTTATTCTCAAACGCCCAGGTAATGTCCCGTGAATGCAGCGCGTTTCGTCGGCGACACAAATAATTCCGATGTTCTTTAATTATTTCATAACAACAGGTATTTACGCACGGTCGCGGCTACGTTTCGCTAGAGCCATGCCGGTCGAGACCTTCGCTGGTTGAAGATAGAGGAGAACATCCGCGCACGTCAGATTTTCGGCGCGCGTTTTAATTAAATAATATAAATCTGCATCAAAGGAATCGCATGCCGGGAATTAAATCACGCGGGAAATGCATCGCGTAAAAAGTTTCCGTGTAAAAATAGAGAATCCGCTGCCTCGAATTTACACCACACGGACTATATTGTGGAAAATGGTGCGGGTTCGGTGTAATGGTTCGTTTGATTTCCGTGTGATCGCCTTGTGTGCAGAATGACGTTTAAACATGAACAGTACTGTTTAAAGATACGCGGTAAAATGAATAAAAATCTTCAAATCCTGTCGGGGATTTATGTCTACCGTGCACGGATGTTTCAGTGGACTTTCTGCGAATAGTATACACCCATAAATTCGCTCACTCTTTGCCTTAGTTAACCTTGCATGCCGTGGCGCTGCATCGTTGCATGGAAAAGCTGCGCAAGTGTTCTCGTACTGTGATGGAAGTGATTGTCAGAGGAGGGAAGATCGGTTATCGCGTTGTCTCTCTGACGAGCATTTGTATAAGTCCTGGTTGAAAGTATCCAGGACAAAGGGCGATTAGGGCAAATAAATGCTTCTTACCGGCAACCGTTGTGTCTTCACAACCCATTTGTTGGAGGTACGAGCGAACGGGGAACGAGTCGAAGACCTATCTCCTCTTGAATGGCGCGCCCGTATAGAAAGGCTTGAATAGGCTACGTATGAAATGATTAAGGCTGGAAGAAGGAAGGTGGACCCTTGAAAGGGTCGGATAAGATTATAGGTTCTTTGACGGGTATAATGGTTCCAATGCCTCCTTTCCTAGATCACCGCGTTACGCGCTTATGAACTTTTAGCGTACATGCTGACGTTAAAAGAGAAATCGTCCTCCGTGAGCATTTTTATTTATAACGTCCTTTATTTATAGACGTACAGACCTCACCTCCGTCCAATTATCTGCAGGCTTGAATACTGGGGTTCCGCAGTGTCTGCTATCTTTACATTCCAGTCGATTCGAATCTTTTTCAATGACGTCGCCTCTGCAATCCACCCTCCCAATTTCTGCCAGCTCAATAGCAATCACGAATGTTTGTCCGCCAATTACGATAATTTCGCGGGTTATCCACCGTTCAGCCCTCGCGTAAATTACTCGTCGGCTCGGTTCGTCTAAATTCCACACCACGAGTCGCGTCCCCGTGGTATTTATTTCGATAGGAATCGCGAGCCCACGGTGACGGGATATGAACTCGTTATTTATTCCTCATAACCTGCGAGCTGTTCGCCGCAGGGTCGGGGGAAGCGACGGGGATACGGTGATCGATGGTAGTTGAGGGCGCGGTAAGCCTGGCTCTCCAACTTTTTATTAAAACCCGCAGGGTTAACAAGGACGCGAGCGGCAGCGTACCGCCGGGCGGGAGTGTGAAACGCGTGGCCCGCTCGACTCGTGAACGAGCCGAGGATATCGTGGGTGGCTGAAGAAGTAACCGTGGCGAAGGTTGGGCGCGGGAACGAGGGCGAGAGTTGAGCGCGGTAGGGAAGAGGAGCGGGCGGAGGGGCTAGGCCTGAAGTTAGATGGAAAGAGGCGGAGATGGAGGGAGGGTGACTCGGGAGGGAAGCGAATAAAAGAGGTAAAATGAGAGAAACAGAGTGAAATAATAGCGTGGCGCTGAAACGGGACAGACGTAACGTTTGAAATATGTCGCCAGATAGGAAGACAAAGGAAACAGAAAGAGATATGAAAGAGTGAGATAAATAGGGTGAAGGGAACTCAATGGCGGGGTCCACGGGGCGGGGGGGGGGGGAGGGGTCGGAGCGGGAGAGGGGGGAGGGGGGGAGGCACGACGAGCGCGAACAGAGAAAGACCGAGTGGATAGAGATGAAGACGAGGATGAGGTTTTAGATGAGCACGCAGATGGGGGAATCGAGAACCAAGGGAGAGAAAAGTGAAGTGCAGGGTGATTTGCAAATTCCATCATCCCTCGTCGCATTAGCCCCCTTGCCTTCCAGGAAGATGCCGAGATACGTATACCTATATATACAGTCGCCATCGTGGCGTGATTGCACGCGACAAAAAGACGATTTGCGGCTTTTCCTCTGTCGTTGCTCCTGTGGAAGAAGTTGCTTTATGTGCGTACACATTTGACGGATAACGCGTTTCATTCCGCGGTTAATTTACCCTTAACGCCGCGCAGGGGATGATACCGTCTTCGCATTGACTAGGGGAGCCTCAAGCGGATCTTTTTACTGCGCTACTTCTGGATCAACTTCGTCTTCATTTTGTAGTGAAAAATGGTGAAAGAATGCCTGCTTCTAAGAGTATTAAAGGCTGAATAACCTTTCTCGCTTCCCGTTTCTGGCATTTAAGTTTGGAGCGCCGGCATAACAGGGAATAATGCGTTTTATTCTATCGCATAGGTACCTTTCTTTGCAAGAAGATCAACAACTTGTTCACCTATATCCAGAACATCGTTCATCTCGGGTGGTATGCCTGTTATTTTACTCCTTTGTGGTTGCTGGGCTGCTCCTTAACGGGCAGTCGTTCCCGTCTTCTATTCATGTCGATTTCCTCAAGCGGTCCGATAGCGGCGCAGATACTGAACGCGAAATAAATCTGGTAAATGGTTCGACTTCTAGCCAGTCGCCATTACGATGATTCTTCGGCTGGAGAGCCGTTCGTGGTGCAGCAACGGGGCACGTGAATTGGACTGTGGTATTGAAAAATTCCTCGATTACAACAAGGATCGAGCGAAGAAAAGCTGGTCCAGCACGGAGGACGGCCCGCCCCAAACGAGGCCAGCGCATTTTTCGATTTTACTCGCACGACCGTAACTATTCCATCCCGCATTCCGTGCCAGCGTTGATGCATGCGCATACTTGCACGCGCGAATGTGCAGATGGGCAAACGGATGGCGCTGGTTTTGCATAAATCACGATTACGTTAACGTTTCCGTGGCTATAGTTAAATTAAATTGAATTGAATCGTTGGCATTAGCGGCACGCGAAATAATTCAACGCCGTGGTCAACTGATGGATTAAAAACTGCGGCTCGTGATAAACAAACGGCGACGTGACCATCTATACATTAAACAAATTGAGGGAATTGTAAATCGTGCACCAGTCTCAGTGCATCCTGAGGCTAATGAAACACGGCTTTGGAAGAGGATTAAATGTCACAGCTGAAACGGTATGAATGATATTACATGTATACAGTAGTCAAAAGTAATTAGAGAGTCTCGTGGCGGGAACATTTTTTACCTCTTGATTGGGTATTTTTTATATTATATTTACGTTGAGATTAATATCATCCTGTTACATTGTTTTCTCCACTGATACTCGTTTCCCCCATTTAGCCGAGAGCTTTTTAAATCAATCCCCGCCGAAATCCGACTCTTGTCGGCGCCCTTTTACCGAATGAGACCGTAGAGTTTTGGCGGATCGGCGTGGCTGAAAATGTATCTGCCAACATGTTCAAGCTGAAACGCAGGTTTTCGGCTCGGAAAGAACTCTAAACGGAAATTGGACCTGCTGAATGGACCGGTCAAAGAGCAGCCAGCATTTTACGTGGGGATGACTTTTAACGTGTTCGTCTACTTGGGTTGCATCGACTGTCGAGCAGTCATCTAGCTGTGTATACACGCGACCCCTCTCCCGCGGGCAGCTTCGTCGCTCGTCGCTGCATCCATCTGCCCTTTCAAGCCTTTTATTTCCTACCCTACCTGTTCAGAGGGACCTTTACCCTCAAAGTATTCAGATACCTGTGCGCTTCACTTTACGTCCAAAACCGTCCTAGTTTTTTTGCCCCCCCTCCGTTGCAACTGCTGCGCGTCCAAGAAGAAGAATGGCAAACAACGTTAAGAATGCATGCACCCCGGGAACGAGAGAAATTCGATTGTCGACAAACGGACCGTTGATGTTCGTAAATCGTGAGATCGTATAAATTTATACGCTCCTCACTGTTGGCAACTTCTACTCGAACACGAGGACATAAACAGCGAACCATGTGGTCGAATTGTGTTTGGTTTAATTGAATCTAGCGGAGGCTGGTAATTTACCTTTATCCTTAGTTACTCACGCAGGAAAGAGTGAATGTTTAATCAACTTTAAAAGATGCAGATTTATAAGTGATTCGATTTAATTTCAGTCGACATGCGACTGCATAATCGCGTTTCCTTCGACGCAGGAGCAGAAAAATTCCCCACATTTCCGCGGTCGATCCCGTAATACGAATTTTACAGATCGCAGTTCATCCGGCAAGAAATCATCAGGATGCATTTCCGAAAGCGACTCTTAGTGAATTTTTCAGCGCTACGCCGTGCTACCCCCGGTCTTTCAGACCTTTTATTTCGCTCGCTACGCGTTCGTTCAAACCTTTCATCGAGCTCCGGGTACGTACACCACTAGGCTGACCCAATTCTGGCGAGCATGATACACTATAGGGACTAGATTCGTCAAGGAAAAATTATGTGGCATCTGGGCTTCGCGTTTTTCGACGTTAATGCAGGTAAATGACAGTAGAAGCTCGAACCGGAAATACTCGCGAAATACGTGGAAACGTTCAACATTTTCGTTTCTGCTTTCGCGGAATGAAACGAGAGGAGAAATCGCTGGTACAATTTTGCTCCTGTGTTCTTCTTTCAATAATTATATTCAATGTTTTAGAGTAAGCTACTTTTACGTACCTGTCGTGCAAACAAATTTCGCATTTTTAATCTATACCGATCACAGCTAGGGTGACCTGTCCAGTGAATGAACACCCCCCACTGAATGAACGTTGCTTATGTAATACGAAAAATTAACGCCTATCGCGCGCATTTCACGTTGAAACTTACACCGAAATTTAGAGTGGACACCCACAGACGTCTCGCAAAGGCGTTTTTCTTTTTACTTCTAACTTACACGGCATTAATTCCGTTTATTCAACAGTTGACCCCACGGCCGTTCATTCACTGGCAAACGCGGACATTTCTTACTTTACCAATGAATGAACAACTTAACCTGTCTTTTTTTCTGTTGACACTTTCGCCGCCAGTGTGAAGATTAAGTTAACCCACCCCAGAAAATAAATTCCAGCTATGCATGATTATGATCTTATAAGACTAGTAAAGTATCAAATCAATAATATTATTGCAATTAGAGAATAAAAAATTATTTACCCCAAAAATCGTCTAAATACATTGGAAACCTAATCTCTGTTATTATCCCGTTCATTCACTGGGGTACCCCTGTTCATTCATTAGAAATTTATGTTCATTCACTGGTCATTGGCCCATTTTTTATATAATCCTCTGCCAGACTTTTAATGAAAGTTACAACTATCAAACATTGCTAGAATTGTGTTCCGGGATGTCTGACTTTCGTAATAAAACAGCTTGCTTGCAGAAATAATATTCAGGGAATTAAATAACGACTTTTGAATACTAATTTTAACAGACATGCAGCTTAAGTGTTCATTCACTGGACAGGTCACCCTATATGTAGCTCTCGTTTGCTATGTTTTCCAGATGAACGAGATACGTATCTATTGCGAATAAATCCTTAGGTTTTCGAGAACAGAACTGGGATCTGATTGAATCGTATTATTTACATCGCTATGTATTTCCCCTGTGTTATTGCACGGTAAACTGGAGCGACGTAACGTCTCAATACTTGTCTTTCGAGGAATTCCTGCCATGTTATTTCTCCCATTTCTTATTTCTTTCTCGACGAAACTCCGCTATAGCTAGTATAAATACATGCGCTGCGTGTTTACAATTGGCAGTTTTACGGCGGCTCCTTAAGCTTCGCTTTTTCGCATTTACCCGTTCTCATTGCTCCTTACGAAATTGCCTTTCCACTTATCGGAAAGGCTCTCCCTCCGCCGTAATTTAAAGAGGGGAACGATTCCACCTTTTCATTTCTTCCTACGCCTTTCTAGCTCGGTCGTGTTTCACCGATTCCTATTTCCTGTGTAACACAAGAATTTCCGAGGGCGTTTGTTATTTCTTTGCAGAACCGGCATGTTGATGTTTCGCGAACGAACTATTATCTTCTGTACCGATGTCTGAAACATACTGTTCCACCTTCGACTCAAGCATCACCAAAGATTATTTAACTATCGAATTCGGTTTCAAGGGAATGCCACGTTATTTATAATTATAGTATAATTATAAAAGCTTTCGAATTTCATTTCCCGTATCTGGCGGAAGAATTTCATCAGCTTCGAGATATTTCCCGAGAACGAAATCTCTCCTCTGATCAGAGCCAGACATTCGCAAGTAACGAAGAAAATATGTGAAAGCCAAACGGAATGGAGCCCCGATTGGTTAACTTGGACCGAGAATTTAAACCCTGTGCGCCTCAACCCCCTCGAGTAATTACTAACCAGCATCGGTCGAAAGGGTCCGAGACCCTTCCGCGGGGCGCCGTTTGGCAATGGCAGTCACTTCGATCGCGCTGTTCGCGCGCGACAATTACTCCCGGCGCAAGAACCAACCGAAACGTGATCCTGAAAATCCGGAGGCGCACAACCATCCAGAGGAAGACTGCACGGTAAGTGCCGTCACTAACGGAGCACTATATACGGGGAGCTCGTTGCACCGTAACCACCCTAGCTACTCACCGCATCGCACTGCATCGTGCTCGACGAGGAACCTGAGGAAAGGGTGTACCGTTCAACAACCTCCGCTGTTTTATCGTTCCTGAACCATGGCCCTCTTACTCTGCTTTCGCCTTCTTTTCTACAGCCCCTTCCACCAGTTTTTCCCTTTCTCCCTGTTCATCCCTCTCGCTGTGCCACTCTTGTTTCCCTCGGCTGTGTTCCCCCGGTTTTTTCCTTCCTCTACCCCGGCCTCTCAGTTCCATTAGTAAATTTCTAACGTTCATTGCTCATTCGCTTGTTTTCCCTTCCCACTTTTACTGCTCCCCCTCCTTATCGTGCATTTTATACGGCTATACTTAACCCGGCAACTTTCAAATCGCGGAAATCTTTATTTTAACGAGATGGCGTTTGTTACAGCTGGATCCTTGTGCTGCTTTCTCTCTATCTCTTCAGCTATTTTCTTTGCGAATGAGAGCGTTTAGAGAATTTTTTACGTGGGCGCAATATCAATGATAGAGCATGTGGTGAGTGGAAAAAAACATCTCATTTGGCTTTTTATTTATTTAGAATTAGGGGGGGGGGGGGCTGTATAGAACGGTCAAAACAACATGCTTTGTGTTGCAAAATCTTTGGGATTTTTTCTAGAAAAACCGATAAACTTTTATTATTAAACATTATTTTATTCGAAAGGGTACATTTTACGGATATTTCAGTATTTTTCTGGTAAAAAATATTGAAAGGTTTGTGAGTTATAGGCGATGCCCGAGGCGTCTTTTTTTTAAGCGCTTTGCGGTGACAACCGTAGCTCAGCGCAGGATCAAAATTCAACCGAATATTTTTTAGATAAAATATGAAATTATCTAGGCGCCATCGGGCCCGATTTGGAAAAAATTATTTTGAGGCAAAATGGCGGCTGTGCGGAGTTAAATCATCGATATTTGGCAAAAAATCGCTCGTTTAGCGAGTGCAAAAAAAATCTAGGCAAAACAAAAGAAAAAGTTCCGAATAGCGCTGAGATTTTTAACTCTAAAATAAGCCTGCGAAGCTTCGAGTAAATCGGTTCATTAATATTTTAGTTATGTGTGTCACCAACTTCGAAAACATGATTTTTAGGAAAACCCTTTTAAAGTTTTAAGTGTGTTTGTGAGCGCTACACCAAGGAACACCTACTTTCCTACTTACACACGTATAACTTTGTCAATTTTGGTCAGATTAACTTGACACTTTCAGGGAACATTTTTAAGATGTACTTGAAGAAAATATAAAAATCGAGAAATCGATTTTTCGAAAATTTCTAGGGAGGCCTCCCCCCCTAAAGCCGATTTTGTTTAAAAACTGCTTGCCCAGGGTATCAATTTCCCTCGTAAATGAAAATACTGAACGATTGTTTATAAAATTCCAGTGGTAATGGAAATATCTTTCTCTTAAGACGACAGTGATTCGGTCTTGAGTAATACCATCAGATCCAACACTCAAAGAGGCTATACAGTAAGTCCGTCAAATAATTGCGCGTCCGAAGGTACTTAATTGCGTCGCTCTACAATAAATTACAGTCCAATTCCTGTTGAAACGCCCGACTAAAATGTCTTTCCACAGAAAGATGCAGCGCGCTTTTCATTCGGCCGTGCCGCCCCTTGTCCGCGGGAATTAAATTTCTCCATTCCCTTTTACATCGACAAAAGGCTTACAGCTCGAAGCTCTCTACTCGAAAGTTTAATTAACATTGACTTGGCTTATTTTTAACAAGCCACGTCGAAATTTCGTTAGCCCAAGGGGCATCCTGGGCAAACTTCCGGCATAGTCGCGTTCGGCTACACGCGTTTCGCCAACTTTAAATCTGTCCGCTTATTAGTCCATTATCGTTAAGACCCAGCTTGGAAAAATTCTACGAGGGAACCTTGCGAGGCGATGCAGTCCTCTACTCCTCGCCCTTGCAGCGAATTACATGGATCCGCTTGTAGCCTTTATGTCGCGCGTTAAACGTTCGGTTAATCCTTGCGCACATAATTACCGCGCACAATTAGAATTGATCCGGGAGCCTGCATTTATTTCGCGCGCAAAAAAGATATTTAAACGGCGGGTAAATTCCCGACGAAGCGCGCGTTTCCTCTTGCCTTTCAACGGGAAACTGCGCGGGATCCTTGAAACACTCCAGGAGGCCTGGATATCGCCTCGCGCTAATGCGACCGTCATGAAAATATTTACGCGGAGACTCGTCGCACGATGTTACGTTTTTAATTAAAATTCCCGACGCTAATTACAGCCGTAAAAGTTTTTGGAAATGTTAAAATAAATCGCGATACTTAGTCGTATTCCGGCGGTATATTTGGTGGTGAAACGAGGACGCGGCGTTTACTGGTGGAACGTCATTATAAGCGCAGCTTTTTAATGGAGGAAAGTGTAGGTAAGTTTATTCAATGTATTTAATAAGCGTTGATAATAATTAATTACAGTAATAATTGTGCTTCCGATATACCCGATATCATATCGCTCTTTTTAACAGTAGTTAATACCTTGAGAGGAATTACTACTTTATGACCCAAAAAAGGCGAAGGCTTATAAAGTTTTCAGAATGTGGCTCTTCTTGTGCAGTAAAGAAATTTCCAGCTTTTTTCACACTTCGCGCAAGACGCGACCTACATATTTAAGGGTCCTGGCAATACTTTCGATTCGTCTGGAATTCAGTTCCCGTCGTAGTTACGTCGGGGTAGTAATTGCTCGAACGTATTACACAAGTAGTAAAGCAAATTAGTCGCAGACGTGAGTGGCGTATATTTAGATCGGATATGTGCTATTGCGTCAATTGGTTTGGACCCGCAGAATGGGCGCCAGTACTATTTCATTAATTACGAGAGCAAATTGAAAGGTAACGAGCTTGATGAAATACTATGTGTTGTAATGGCTCGGCCGAATATTACATGTGCCACCATTCCCAGGATTTCTATTATTGAAGCATGTCGTAATAATTCCAAGGTAAACGCTCGTCGTCACTGGATAGGTATATCTCTGTTAATTTAATTAAAGTAACTGTACAGACAATGTTAAACAGCTTAATGCTTTGTAAAAGTATAACTTAAAAATGATTGCTTAAGTTGATGAACGTAAGTCCTTTACAAGTACGTACGAATTTAATTACATAATTGATCTCTGCCACGTAATAAATATATTTCGTTAAGTAAAGTAATAATCACATTTACTTTTGACTCGAAAATTAACTACGATGTGTTTAAATGTAATTATATTTCGGAGCAGACTATGCATATTAATCCTTGGGCAAATAACTGGCAAGATAGAGAAAGAGACATGGTTATTTGCCCGCGGCCTTATAAGGCGACACCCTTCACATTCCTCCCGAGTGGCACTTCCTCTTATCTCTCTTCCGTAACACAGGAGTTTCCATAAGTTGATAGAGGAATTATGATGGAAGTTAATGCGGAAATACGGCAAGCCATTGAGTCAGTTTGACAACGCGCGCGTCCCCTGCGGTTTTGTGCACCGCTTTAACAATCAACCGTAACGTTTGCAATAATTTTCCGAGCAAAATATCACCAGAGATAGACTAAATGGTGAAATATCTCCCGTCGCTCTCACATTGACGTCATTTAAGATTAATAAACACCCACTGCCACTCAGGATCTAAATATCGAAAAGTGTGCTCCCAGCTTCTTCGCCAATTGAACGTAATCAACAGAATACTTTCCATTCTCGTAAGTACCTACATTTGCATCGATCACAGGAAAATGTACAATACACAAATTCTCAAGAATACATGGTTAAAAACTTTCGGAGCTAAACAGATTAAACATAGAATCTATTGGATGCAGGTGAAATTCAAGCCCACATTAAAGGTAAACAGAAAATGCTCGATAGTACTGTGAAATTGAGAAATTGCGATGAATAGTGAATTACACATGTCGGACAAGGAATATATGAAGGGATGATCACGATGAAAAGGGAGGACGACGTAAAACGCGAACTGGAGAAATACTATTAGGGTAATAAGCCATTAAATTTGCCAGGGAAATCTCTTGACTGCGAGTTATCTACGGATTGCAGGTGTAAAAATAATACCTCGCTCCTTAGCTTGTGCATGCCTCATCTTTATCGCTCCCGACGGGTGCGCGTGCAAGATGGCTCAGCGAAAGCCCCGTCGGTTTAAAGCTCGATATATGTAGCTGCGTGCAAGTCGTGCCGCGCCGGACATCGTGATTTTAAGCTTCGCCCGATGAAAAATGGCCCTAGCCACGGCTCCGCGTGCAATTACAAGCGGGATTCGCGCGAGCTTTTCGAAAGGCTTTCGCGACGCCCTGTTAACGAGCAGACAATGTATTTATTCGCCATTGGGGACGGATTGATAGTTAACTCCGCGTGAATTAGAAGTGAATGATGAATTCACACAATGTGACAAATTCCTCGTTTTTTAAAAAGACTGAAGTACCGCGTGTCCTTCTGCGTGAAAAGCTTCTCCATATTTTGTAAGTATACCTACGATACGAATTTTTCACAAATTTTCGAGCATTAAGATCTCGATAAGCCGTCCGATTCTCGAGGCATTGAATATTAAATAACGATAATTTTACGACTGTACCATGAGGCTGTTCGTGGGCGGGGAACTTTTTCGAAAGTTCCGCAGTGAGATCGGATAACCGTATTCTTTAATGCTCCCTCGGCCGAAGTTAAAATTCTTATCGGATGAGATATCTCGGCGGCTATCTTTGGACCGAGGAGAGAGATAAAGGGAAATCCAATATAAAAAGATGAAACGGTTCCGGAGAGCGAGGAGAATGAGACTTAACATTCAATACCCGTTATTCACGGACGTTATTCACCGTTTGTGTATACACAGGCGTTGCTGAGTTGGTAGTGCACCGTGACGTAAAGGTGAGAAATATTATTTTAATTTGAGCTCTTAATTCTTTGAGAACTGATCTCTTCGAACCCTTCGTGGCCACACCTTCTTATAATTACGAATTAGCCACATAGAGTTCATTGCAGCTCAGCGTCATTTTTGAGTTACCCTTTCGTATTTTTAAATCTTATAACTTTTGAGTGATAAGTGTACATTCATACATTCATAATACTCATACAATCATGCACTCATAGTCTTTTACTATAAATGTAAATTTTGATATATTGAAATTTGTATTAGAAAAAATAGTTGTTTGAAATAAAAAGTTCAAATTTTTAAATGTTATTTTATACGTGTAACAATTTACAGAAATATTCGCAAATACTATGGAGTGTGATACGCTCCGTGCGACCAGGAAGGGTTAAAGCTGACCATCGCGATAGCAGTGCCTGTACACTTTGGAAAAATTATCATTTCAATTACTTAGGTACATTAACATGAAAACTGTCTTTAAAACAACGAATCGTAGCGAAGTCCAATAGATTTCTGAAAATTGAAGAGCAACGTTGACATTCGATTGATTTGCAAAAGCAATTTCTCATTTAAAGACAGCAGTTTCCGTCGACATTAAGTCGGCAGGCTATCGTTCGAACGTACTTCCCACGAACTTTACAAGTCCCCCGTTCGCAGGCCACGGAACAAAGAAACCGAGACTTTATCTTAACTCAACCATTCCCGTTGAATTCGATAAATCCTTTTCAGCTTTCTTTCTTCCTCCCCGGCCGGCCGGGCGGTTTTCGCACCTAATCGATGGAAGAACATCGATTATCACGTTGTCCGGGTCGCTCTGCACCGATTCCACCTTACGTCTGACGCGGGGATTCGCTGCTCGGTAAAATAAACTCGCTGCCGCGGATATTCGGAATCCCCTCTTATTGTAATACGGAATAGCGAGACGAGAGAAAGATTACCCGCGACGCTTTGGCGTTGAATTGGATCAAGTCTGTCCGCGATATTTCATTTAAACTTCCACCATCCGCGCTCCGTTTTGTTATTCCGGGCTTGTAACGCGTTTTGTAAATGAGCCTGTTACAAAGTCGATGAAAGTACTCGTGTCAAGGAACACGACTCTCAGCTGAATCCCATTTCCCCCGCGTCCCTCTTCGCGTAACGTTTCATCGTCTAGACCACGATGTATACATGTATATATTTTCAGACGTATCGTTGCGAGATCTCTGCGTTTCGCGCACTTCATTGCGTGTGTCTTTCAATAGTCACGGCCATCAACAGTTCCCTTCCTGATTTAAATTTCAGTCGAGATGTTATTTCGTGGATGTAAAGAAACGTAGAAACTGATCAAAATGATGAATCAAAGAGCTGGATTTTCTTTCCGCCTTTCACTAGCAACGGTGTGTCATCGTCTCACAAGGATGCCACTGGTGGTACAGACTAAGTTCTTGCGAGTCCACATTAGTACGACATCTTTTTGTCAACATGATTACTAGAGCATGCTGAAGTTCGCTTAAGGAATTTAGGAACGATCTGTATATTCGAGTCCGGAAACCAAGCTGGGACTAACACGGTGAATGTGTTTTGCTCCCACGCACAAGCATCGCCAAGGAACGATGACGGTTTCTTCGGTGAGCAGAGTGCTGCTAGTTCCTTACGAGCCGGTCCAAGTAGTGTTGGAGGTGAAGAGAGAAACCGTTTGTTTCCTGCAATCTGCTGGACAGTAAATTTCCGCCGACTGGCGTGCATGGCGCGGTAGAACTGCAGGATGGGAATGGCTTTTGGCTGAATATAGGGAAGTCGAAGAACCTGAGCTGCTGGAACTTAGGGGTAGAACTATCCAGGGGGGATAGGTGAAGGGGTACGTTAACTGGAAGCTACCCGGGGAAACAGCTGATCCTCCGACTGCTTGCTGCGGTTTCTCATGTACAGTCGCTATGGTGCGCTATCGAATTCCTGCGATACCGATTTCAGGGACGTCATTATACGGTTCTCGAGAAACCTGACCATGGTTTACCATGGCTTCCTTAGCGACTTGGTTGACGTTAATCCTCTTAAGGGTAATTGACGTTACGCAACGATAATTTACTCATCCAGACTTGTACACCCTTTAGCAAGTTAATTACTGCTCGAGGGGGATTCTGGCTGAGTCGATGGAGCAACGTCATCGACGGAGGCTGCTCATCGCTCGTGAATATTGAAGGACATAGCTACTCGCGAATGCACATTGCGTGGCGCGCAACGCGAGAAGGAATGGGAAGCACAGAGTTGGGATTTCGAAATTCCTCTGAGTAACTACTGTAGCGAGGGTTTCAGATTGGGGTAGGAAAATGTAATGGGAGTCGCCTAGCAGTAGGATCTAAATCATCTCCCTTTTACCTTCCGCGTTATCGTCTACCTATAATCGATCAAATTTTACGCGCTGATTAATTCACGAAATCAACAGACACACTTGGTAAATTGATAATAATCTTCGCGCGTGGTTACTATTAACGTACGCGACTCATTTCACGATGATTCGAAAAACCGTGCGTAATGATTAGCTACGGTCGGTCGGTGTCCATTTGGTGGGACGATTTCACGTCGAAAATTCAGGTCGCGTCCGTTCCATGACGGTATAAAGACAGCTCCGACCATTTTTTAATTACAAACATCTACTTGGATCAAGGCACCGAATGCAGTCACACTCAGGAAGAATTAAAGCCCAGCTGAAATCGAAATATTGATTTCGAATGTTGATTTTGCAAGCTTCGCGGATTATGAATATACGGGGAATTCGCGCAAAGTAAATTCCCTCGCGCGAAATCAAAATGTCCCAGCGAGTGATTACGTGTTTTGTCCAACCTCGACGAGAGAGCCACACTGTCGTCTATTATTCGGCATTATACTTCGCGTTATTCACGACGTAATTCCGTTGGATTTATCCTTGGCCGTGTCGAGGGAGGGAAAAAAATAATTCTGACATCCGCGATTGGCCTCCACCGGATTGTGGACGCGCTGTCGGAACCTCGTGACTGAAAATTGGCCGTTGGCCAAATATTTGCGTCGCGAAAGATCCATTGCTTTTTCATTCCTTTTTAACCAGTAGGTATCTATAATTGAATCTTGTAACTATTTCATATGTGGGCTCCGAGAATATGGCTAAAATATGAGATCAGTTCTTAATGAAAGCACAAAGTATCGAACTTTAAATCGCCACCTTCGCTGTGGTGGTCTCCTAAAGTCTGAAGGATGCATGGCAGGAGTCCAGTTCACTTATCCCACGACCTCCCCCCACGTTTCCCCAGCTTCCTAAATTTCATAAATGACTGAGATTCGAGGAAGGACAAAGCTTCCGACCGTAACGCGATATGCATATCGTGATATGATGCTTAGACCTCGATTTATAAGTAATCATAAGAATCTATTACGGGCTAAAAAGGGTCGCGCTGCTCCGTTCACTCATGCTTATTGTACATTTGCATGCGCTTCCTGCATGGCCGCAAAATATAAGACTCAGAAAAGTCCCGATCCCTCGGCATACATGGGCCGTATTCACCTCGCGGCGTAACTTCAAAGGTAAAAGTACTCCCGGCTAATAAATAATTAAATACGTGAGCCGTATGGCGTTTCACGTGGAAGACATCTCGTTAAAATATGCAGCATTCCCTGGTAGACTTGTGAGACGTGCCGAGTCATGTAACATTCCGACGTCGCTGGATAAAGAAAGTCACCGATGGGGGTGGAAAAGAATTATGGCATACTCGTGAAGCTTCGATGATCCCCAATGAACTTGAAAAATAGGAAATTGAAGAACAAGTTCATTTACACGAATGTCCCGGAATTCCTTCTTTAGAGAAATCAGCTGCAAATATTTCTTGTGCGGCTACTTTTACATTGCCAAAATCGAGGTAAGTTATCAAAGGAGCCACTTTCTAGAAACTACATTACCGCGGTCTAAAAGGAGACTCCTACAGACTCCCTCAAAAGCACAATCTGAAAACAATGTCTATTCGTTTGAGCCCATCTTGCATATTCGATGGTATGTCGCTTGTCTACGTAATCTTGGTCACAGAGACCAAAGTGGATCCTTCAAGCAGCCATTATATCTCCATAAATCATCAAGGTGTCTGAAAGGGTAACCACGAGATCGAACGTCCCGACGAGGAGGAATTAACGAAACAGGCCGCGTCCGTCGCGAAACTCAATTACACGTCATTAGACGCGTCCCACCGGCATGGCACTTGGATATAAATTATATCCTCGTAGTATGCAAGATCAGAGGATAAGACGACGCCGGTAGCATTAATGACCGGTGCATTAACCGGCGCACGTGGTTCCTCGGTCGCAAAGGCCGCGAAAGTCCCTTCTTATTAAAAGACGAATTAAAAGCTGCTCCATTAAAACCGCTCGCCGCGGGACGTTTTGCATTATTCATGTCGTTGGAGATCGTGTCTTTGTGACCGATCGGCCGGCGTACCGAGACAATTTAATTATCCACCGCGAAACGTTCTTTCGTTTAATTAAAGGGAAACGCGTGTACCGCGTTCTTCGGTCGCGCCGAACCTGTAAATGAGTGACTCAAAAATCCATCCCCCGAGCCATTTCCGGCGAAACGTGCAGTGCCATTTATATCGAAGCCTTGCACAGACTCTAGGCAATTATTCCCGCCATAATCGTTGCTTCTAGCACGATTCCCTACTACCACAGTAACCTAATTACTCAGTTGCTCACACTTTAATTGAAGTTTCTCAACGATCTGCAAGTGTTAACCCTTTTGTTCGTGTTTCGAGCTTATCAATTTAAACAACTCTCATTGGATGCAATTTCTAAAACGGTGCGCGTTTGCAAACTTATAGACACATGTAGGGCAAGGTGTATCAGCTCCCACACTGTGTCTGACCATAGACACTCTTCATTCCCTAACTCAGGCACTCTCTACCTTCGCGTCGAACCAAACAGACTTTGCTCGTGTAAACAAGAGCTTCATAAATATGTAGATAATATGATCACCTCACATAAGATTCTCTGCTTTATCCGTATAAAACGAAAGGGGTCTGTGTACAACGAGGTCGTTCAAAAAAGAAAGCCAATTCAATCAGTTGATTTCACATTCATGGAAACTCTTCGCAAAAAGGTCGGTGTATAATGTATTGATTTGAAAGTAAATTGATTTCAACGGGAGTTTAAAGAACTAAAGCTTTATAGGACTCGGCACTCCATATACGATGAACAATATATCGTAGTTAGTCGGTGCAATTAAGGCACGTAGCGCCCTAGTTGCTGCACCGGAGGGGAATAATTAAAATTTTCCTCTCGTTGCCGAATTAAAATTAAGGTGAACTTTTTCCGATAATGCGGGAGCACGATAATTTCCGCGGGACAATATTCCGACAGCGCGACGTCCCCATTCGCTCGGCATTTCCCTGAAGCCACTTAAGTGTCTCGAAGTTAGAAAGCAGGTTGCCACGGGGAACAAAAATGCAGCTAATCGCGTTTGTCCGGGTGGCAGGTTAATAAGAAGAAAAAAAGCGAAAGACGCTGAATGGGTTGCCTCGACGGCCCAGGAGCGAGGACGGTGTCTTTCCGTCGTATAAAAATTAATTAGAAAATTTCGTTAAAAGTGGAAGCAGTTAAGTGGCGCTGTTGGCTAATAAAATGCAAACCATTCACCACTCGAACCTACTTTTAATCACGATCGATGGGACAGTGGCGAGATCTCGATAAACATCACCCACGACTGAATGTCGATACGCATGATTCGTATAAACGCCGACAAGTTTCAAGCGTTCAATTCGAATCAATTGAAACGCGCTACATGCCGCGACACACGCGGAAGTCGAGCTCGAATGGCTATTTTATTTTTTCACTTCTCGCAATGTATTATGCATTTCAACGCCCTGGATTTTGTTAATGATCCGTGAGAATGGAGCTGTGCATAATCCAATGGGTTTGCCTCGCGGAATAACAGAGGCAAGAGAAAAAAGATTTGCAATTTTAGCTGCCGGATGGGTGAGATATATAATGAGATAAAACCTGATTTTGTAAAATTAAAACACACTGTGCATTATGCAGATTCCCACAAGGCTATTCCGCGTAAGAGGTTCCGGAACCTTGTAACGCTAGTGTTAATAATTCCATCAGATAGTTTTAATTTTACGAAATACCAGAGCTACTAATTTTACTCGCTAATCTACCCGACTAAATGGCAAAACAAATTGTTCCTCTGCATTACTATCGGAAATTTTTCGACTGCCTACGAGCGGTTCGCATCATTCAGCTCGAGGCAGCAGTGGAAATTCCAGCATTACGCTCATCAGTTTAAAAAAGCGCGACTGACGGGCGGCGGGAAATCAAAAAAATGCGGTCATATTTTTGGAAGCGATTCTCGGGTGAATTCCATCGGCCGCGGCGCGGAATTTCGATCGAAACGAAATAAACTACAAGCTGTCGGGACGATAAAAAAGCGTTCTCTATACGGCCGCATTACATTTCGGGCGAATTCACGTGGCAGAAAATACGTTTGGGAAATTCCAGTGAGCATGCCAGTGGCCTTACCGCGCCACATATCTGGACGCGGAACACGCGTCAACGGGATTCAGCTACGTATAATCATTTCCAACGACTATCTTTACAGCTGCCTAGCGAAACAAATTACACCGGGACAACATCAAACAGAGTTCTCAGCGGTGAACGTTCCATTATGCGGAAACAGCGGCCCCGGAACGTTTCACCCTGCGATGACGATAATAGCAACAATCGCAATGCTAAATGAGGTGTTTAATGGGAACGGAAAAACACAAAGTTGAACCGGTTACGCGAGCGAATGCGCCGTGGAAAGCTTTATCCAAGGAACTACAATCGATTCCCCGCTCGGTGTAATTAATTTCACTGCACCGATTTTTAAACCTTTACCACCTCCCCTCCGACGTCCTCTGCAACTACGCCAATTAATTGTTTTTCCATCGATTAAAAGGAGAATACTTGGCGTTTAGTACGTCGTCTGGTGAAATAACAAAACACTCGCAAAGGAGGGTGCACAGGGAGCTGAAGGTATTAAAAACCGTTTCGAAAGTTAGTGCCTCGTCGTCGCAATACCGATCGAAGCGTATCCTCCGCTAAAGGAAAACTTCCCAGTCGGTTTACCGGCGGGCGATGGAACGAGGAGGGTAGGAAAGGAAAAAAATAAGGAAGAAACGAACGGCGGGAACGCTCTGGGAATCTATGCGATCGCGAGACAAATGTTGCGTTGATCAAAGGGGAATTCGAAACGGTTCCTATGGTGAAAGCGGCGCGAAGATTGCAGAGAAAAGGGCGAAGTAACGGATCCGTCTGATCCGGCGCCGAGTTCGACTACTATGCCGTACCTCGCGAGACGTATTCCACTTCGACATGGCACGCCGCAAATCCGTAAAGCTCAAATCCCACGGTCTCCCTGTGGATTTGGCGATGGAAAGGGGAGTCTCGTGCTGGCAACGATAAAAAAAGAAGAAGGGAACGGACGCGGGGAGGAGTCGGGGGCTGGGGAGAAGAAGAAGAAACGAAAGAGAAAAGGAATTTCGAGGCTCAGACGTCGCTCGATTGGAAGTACAATTTGGAAGACTGAAGGTGCACGCAGCCAAGGGAATTTGTTACCGGTCGATGCCATGAATATTCGATATATCCTCCCTATCGACGCACAAAGTACCTGTCAAAACAGCAATTTCGAGCGTTAATGCCGTTGCAAGGACAGCGTTTACCAAGCAAATACTGCGCCACACTGTTTGCCTCTTATTCGTGAGCCTGGTATCGTACTCGATATGATTAATATTTTGGTATTGATCAGTCGCGCGAAGGGACGGGCTTGCCATTGCGAGCGCTTCGTGAAACTTAATGCAAACTCGACCGTTCAATTACCGTTGCGTGATGGGCGGTGGGCTTCAGCTGCTGTATCTCCGTCTGCGTTCGATGGCTGGGAAGTTTGACAATAGCTCTGCACATCTTGCAGAAGTTAAATTATAATTCAGCTGGCAAAGATTTGCGGGAACATGCGTGACTGACTCGCTTTCAGAGAACATTTCGGGTTATGTCTGTACGCATTAGAATTGCTAAGAGAGGACTACGAATGTGAAAATGTATCTTTCAGCTTTTTTAGGAGTTTTTAGAGGGAACATACACGGGAAGTCATAGAGAGTTCAGCGAACTTTTACATCTTAAATGAATTTAAAGAGAGAGAGTTTTAACGAGTACTCTAATAGAGGGATGTTTCTAAATGTGTTTACGCAGTTTCTTTTAAGTTCACATTATTATTCTACCACCTTTACTTAAAGATAACAAACATCACATTTTGCAAAATCCACATGAGAAATCGAGAGGTGCAAAAGCTGAAGAACGTAGAATATTTCAGACTGAGGGAATATCCGCTTTTGTACTCACATCTCGGAGTTCCCAAAGACTCAGAAATTATTATGTATTTACGCCGCTATGACTGTGATAATTCATAATACGTATTAAGATATTACTCGCGTGCCGTCGACGAACAACTGAAACGTGGGAGGTCTCGATTTATGCATCAAAACGATGTTCCGCTCGAAGGGGCAGACTGTTAATAGCGGCAGCTAGAGAGAACAGATATTAGCTCTTCCTTAGTATATCGTTTAAATTAATGTTTGTGTATACCAGTTCCCAACTTCAACCGACACTTGAACACAAGCAAAAGTTCTATTTGCCTTTGCACTGTATTCCGTGTGATGTGCGCCGCGTTACGGATGTTTATAGAGCGGATATACGGTGGCATGCCCTCCTTCTCGTAGGTACACGGGAACACGGTGTTTTAATATCGCCAGTTTACATTTAAATGCACGCAGGACGGAAGCCCTTTTAATATAAGCGCCTAAGTAACCCACGCGTTACGTCACGATGACATAAAATGAATCGTGGTCAAACAGCGGCGCGCTGCGTTACGAGGCCTGACCAGAAAATTTATTCGATTGCGTGCCCAACGTGCGACATAGTTGCGTGCAATCTGATTAACGACGAAATGAAATTTTTACCGTGGAAAAAAGTTGTAGCGAGCAAGGGGAACGCGTTGCGTGTTATCGACGGGCGGCGAATAAAATTTGTCTCCCTCCGCAGCCCTTCTCGCTCGTGCTTTCTGGGCATCGACGCAGGCATCGAACGCGAATTTTTCATCGCCGATTACTCCCGCTAGGCTAACGCGGTTAGCCCTACACTTTTTCCCAGCAGTGACGAATCGATAGTGCAATAAACGTGAGAGACGCACGAACAATTAATTACGGTCGCTCCCTTTCGTCCCAGACTTATCTTCGCCACTGAAAGATCTGCGTATAAGCATGCTCCGAGGGGTCCCGTGAAAATCCTCGCGCCCGCGTATTATCGTTTTAATTGCCACCTTGTTACGGGCGTCGCGTTACGTGCGTCGCCCGTACAATGAGCCGGTGCCGTCGAGGAATTCGCGTATCTTCGGGCCGTTCAGACACGTGCGACCCCGTACGCAAAGTTCCTACGTGAAGTTTCTCTAGCGTGGTAATCCCTGGGTACGTCGCGCGATAAGACCGGCCGGAAGAATATACGGCGGCGTAAAGTAAGCCAGAGTCGGCCAAAGCCCGCCGCGGAAGATTCATTTAAGGCTCATGAAGGGAAGCGCCCCTTCGTCTCCGCGCGTCTGGCGCAGCCGTCGCTTCGTTTCACCGACTATCGTTCGCGGGCAACGAGGGACTCCGTGATAATGGAGGAGGGCCGCAGTGGAAAGTTCGTCGCGCGAGAACTTGGGATATTTTATTCGATGCCGGAATAACTTTTAATATCCCTCACCCCTCTCCCAGCCGCTCCGTTCGCGCTTCTAGGTTCATAGCGCCGATCGGACGGGGGCGAGGGCGATGGCGAGGAGAAAGAAAAAAGGAGAAAGGGTGAAAGGTTGGAAAAAAGTGGGCTGTCGCGGGAGAGGTACTCAAGCCTTGCCCTCCCTCCACCCACGCCCCCTCTCACGACTTTTTAGCCATCTCTAGCCCCGGCGTCGCGCTCCACCGAGCTTCGTGGAGTTTTAATGAAGAGTTCGGGCTCTTATTGGTTTCCCCTTTAGGGCGAAAGCAACCGCCCCCGCTTCTCGCCGCTGTCCCGAGGCGTTCGCGCGTTTTATTGCACCCTCGGTCGCGTATTTTCTCGTCGATCCATAACGCCAGCCCCTCCCCCACACTCTTTCGACCCTGCCCGCCGCCACCGTATCGCGCTCGATGCTTAAGTCGAAACGGAGCGGAGATGGAATATTATATACGCGCGGCTGTAATGTTAACTAGTTGGAAACTCGAGGACCACCGACCGACCGGGGAGCAGGAGGTTATTCCTTACGGGCGTAAGTTCCCGGAAGTTTAGGGAGACGGTAAATTGCATGGGATACATTGTCCCCCACCCCTGGAACGCGCCCAGTGCGCTGATGAAGTTCGGATGCCGAATATCCGTGTGACCGATTTCTTGGGCGAACGGCTTTGTTGGCCGAGCACACCCGCTGCGGGTGTACGGAACAGGCAGAAGTTACTGGATCACGGGCAAGTTAAGGCCGTCGTCTTTTGTGACAACACGCACCGGTGTGACCGCCAAGAGTTTAGACCAAAGGGGACTCTTAATACGTTGTCCACCACCTTCCTCTTGACTTCTTCTCCATTAACTTGCAGGATATCTCTGCGAACGTTCCAAGAACCCATGCAACCCCAGCTTCAACTAATCCATAACTCGTAGCAAATAATTACTTGATACCTCTCCTATACATTTATCATCCGCACCTGGTGCCCGCAAGATTCCCTCGACCATGGAACACCTTCCTCTCGCCTCTCCGCGCGCCACAATTTCTCCGGGACAAATTCAGTTTCGCGAGAAATTCTTTTTCATTTAAAGCGCTTTAAATGTCTTCCACGCTGTTTGTTACGGCGGAATAAACGTCAAAACGCTCGTAACCTGCTGGCTTGCGCGCAGCACTGCTCGTTGCAGTAGTTTAAACGGCCCTTGAGAATAGGTTTTAGGGTCAAGGTATGGCCATATGAATCGCGGAATAAAAAAGTCGGAGGAAACGACTGCGGGTCGTAGTCGCGGTACGAGCGAGTCGGAATCACAGTTGAAGAGTCAGAATGTCCAAGCGTTGCCGTCCAAGCGTGAGAAAGTTCCAAGTTTTTAAGGCGAAAGGGCACAGTTAACGGAGAGAATAAAGCGCGTGTGAAAGCGGGTATCAACTGTGCGTATGAGATAAATGTGCCAATACTCGGACGCTTAAGGGGCTTAAGGAATAGCGGCATAGTTTGTCTCCTAATTTAATTTGTAAAACCATCATGAAATAAAAAAATGTTGTTGAAATGTGGAAGATAACACAATATTATACTATCGGAAACTGAAGAAAAAGTTTATGTATTATAATAGACATTTATTAATGAAAATACGAAAACATGCAATGTCCGAATAACCGGACAACCTAAAATTGCATGTCCCAATACCTGAATTATATCGTCCCAGTAAGCGGACGACCTAATAATGCATGTCTAAATTACTTACATTCACAAAATTCTTGTACCAGTAAATAAACTTAGACATGTTTAAAAAAAATATTAATTTTCTTGCAAATTTAACTATCTTAAACAAAATTTAAATCTATTTATTATAATAATAATGTATTATTATAATATACAAATAAGAAATGCTGTCAATATTTTCTTAGTAAATGTCAGAAGTGTCTTGATAGTAGCTTAAGAAATTTCTCGAAATCTGCTATGCATACGAAGTGTGTAACAAAATAATTATTTCTGTCTAACCTAAGGAATTTTAATTTTCTATAATAATGATGTTAATTGATATTGCTAAATACTTGTGCATTATGGTACTATTTTTTGTTTTTAATTACATTAAAAATTAAGCTTAAAAATAAATAACATTCGCATTACATGTTCAGGTACTGGGGCATGGCCGGGCACTGGTACATTTACCTTAGAGCAACGAGTTTTCATTGATATATAAAATTAAAATTTCCAGCTGGAATTTTATCTACCCGTTCGCTTCGCTCGTGCCGTTTACCTCGCGAGGCAGTTTTGCGCATACTGTGTTCTAACGTAAGCGTGGAGCGGTTTGCGCCCGAGAGCTGCGAGGCACGTTTCAAACTCGAGGTCGGCGCCATAACAAATTCGGGATGTAATCGCGTCCAAGTTCGCCGTCTCCTTAGCTGTTACTTAGTTACGTAGTCTGCCAACGCGTCTCGGCAACTCCGCTCAGACCAAGTTTCTAATCCGCAAATCGTTGCCTAATATACACACGCCGGCTCGGTGATGCATGCTTGAGAGGAACGATTTACGTGCCGCAACTATTCGGACCCCGCTTCTTCGGTCCAGCGATATTTCGGCGCGTAATATCGTGGCCGCCCAGAGCAACTGGTGCGTTTCTCTCATAGAACTGTGTCATCGATAGAGCCATTTACGAAGAGCCACCAGCGTCGTCCTGTTGAAATCTCAGAAGAACTTAATTATTCCTAGGATTCGAATTATAAGACGGCAAGTTGGTTGAGAATTATGTCGCTCTAACGATCAAGAAAGCTGCACGAGTATGTTCAGCGGAGCGGTTCCTTTGTTCCATTGGAAATCATCCCGGCCTCTTACAACCTCGCCGCGACTAAGCAAAGCTCGGCGGAAAGTTCGCGGAACGCAAAGTAGATCTTTGCTGCAAGAAACCTGTAATTATAACTTCGCAGTTACGCTCGTAAAATTGCAATCGTAAAGGTAAATCGCGGCGCTTTGGACGCGGATAGCGAGCGAGGTGGTTCCAGTGAATCGCGGCGCGGCGCAAGACTGCGCGCGTCATCCTCGGAGTTCGTATTAAAAATGAAAGAATTCACTTGGAATCTTGCGTGATTTACGGTGAGATTTTAATTGCGATTTTGCATGTGTCTATGAAAGGGTCGGTTTGGCCGCGATCAAAGAATGAAACGACGCGCCGTCTCTTTCCTCGAAGTAACGAGGGCGAAAGAGTAATTTTCATCCGCGAGCATTTCGTCAACGGCGGTCCCCTCTTTTATGCAAATATCGCTTAAGCAGCGTTCAATTTACCCTTTTAAATTCACGGTGAAATCCGCGGCTCCTACGGTTTTATTGTTCTTACAGAGGCCAGAAAGCCGCCGGTGAGGAGACAAAGGAGCTGGATCCTTGATGGGACGCTTTCCTGTCACCTCGTTTAAAGACGAGTATTTGCATGGGCTTGAGGCGCGGCGAATCGGAATTGCGTCGAAATTCATTGTGGATGCGCATTTAAGCCGGATGTCTTTGGGGGCATAACGAACGGACAGGCGAGCGTGTGCGAGCGTCCGTGTACGTCTATTTGCGCCGAAACTTGAGCGGGAAGAGAGGAAGGGAGGGTAAAAGAAGGGCAGGCAGAGACGGAGGGCGGAAGTTGTCATTACGCAAATTTAAGGCCGGACTATAACAGACGCGAGGAATTTTACGCTTTCTGCTGGCCGGGAGTTCGCTCGTAAAAAAGGAGCCTGTATTAAAACACATTAAGTCCACCTGCCGGTAGTTTTGCCCGTATCTACGTACGATGTTTTACTACTCATGCCAAAAATTTAATAAGTTCATGCAAATGAGGCCCTTATGTAAATCTGGAAGATTTCATGGTCGGCAAGATCCGTGGATCGTGGTACATATTTTTCGGCTGCCCCTTATTACTATGGTAAATTTCGCCTGGGTAGTAACGGGAACTTATTGCGTCAGGGAAATACAGGAATTTGGTTTCGCGTGTCCTACAGAGTGTTAAAATAAAGGATTCAGGTTTTGGAGGAAATGTAGCGTTCGCTGAGAGGAATAATAAGTATGATAGAGCCTCGTCTGTTTAAATTAAATTATGAACGCGGGGCCGAGAGGAAACTTGGTACAAAAGCCTCAGTTTCATCTACCGCTAAAGAAGCAATGTTCGTTTCGATATCAAAGAGCATATACAAGACATCTCATATTGCCCGTTCAATTTTCTATAAAAATTGTCTTCCAGCAGAATGAAAAGTCCCAGGTTACTTAAAGTTCACCGAAAGTTTCCCATCAACTCCGAGGATCCTCCGTTCGAATCTGCCAGCCCGAACTTTTCATTTCCCCGTAATATACAATTCCCCTCTTCAAAAGGAACCAACCGCCCTTTCTACCTCTCGCTCTTTCTGTGAAAAAAATATCAGATCTCAGCACATTCTGTCAGAATCAGTCGAGAGAGATCAGAATTCTCTTTGAAACGCGTATCCTCTTATTCGTCCGAATGAAAACGTCGAAGGAAATAGAAAGTAGTATCTTACGGCGGGAGAAAGGAAGGGGGCACGAAGGGGCGGAAGAAAGGGAGAGGGTAGAACGATGCCTCGACGCTTCGAAGAAGGAGATGGGGAAAGAGGAACACAACGTCGGGAGAGAAACGAGGTGGAGAGGGAAAAATAAAGAAGTGCACGGTAAGGGGGCAACTTTATCTGCGCTGGCAGGAGCGGCCCTTGAGTTCGATTTTGCGCTAGTCGCTAAGTTACCTGATCTGCCCTTCATTGTCTTGCGATAACTTCGCGATACCTGGCCGAGGATTTTCCTTGGATACACCGTCGTCGGCGCACTCGCCGCGAGAACGGAGAAGAAAGACGAAGCGCAGGGCTTAAGTCGTGAAACTTCCTCAACGAGCTGTGCTCCCTTCCGTTCGCGGGGGTGTTACGAAACTCGTATATCCGCGAAATGATCCCAGCCGGTACTTCCGCGTGACTCTTGTTACTTCAACGAGGAAACAATGCGCCGTTTCGTTTATATGCTTTACGATACGGTCGCGCGAGCGTTCGCGAGTACGTAAACACGTGTTCCTCCAGAATGAGGGCTGCGAGCGATCGATCCAAGGTGCACACAGTTAGGGAACAGATGTCTCCATATACCGAATGGGGAAAACGATTCGTTTTTTTTTTTATTCATTTGTTTGCCTATCAACCGCTGATCATTGTTATTAGCAAATCTGTTGGGAATTGTAGTAACTGTCTTCTGAAATGGCGGTAAGAAGTTCTGTGAAAACATGTTTCTAATCGTAGTTGTTTCTTGGACAGTATCTTTATTGTGGGTCGAAATGTCGGGGAAAGAATAAAATTTCAGATGAAATTTGTGCGAGGATTATTTCATCCCCTTTCATACACGTGGCTAGATTTGTCAGCAGAGTTTCAAGTATTATTTCAACAGTAAACCGATATGAGCTCATTGTTAACTTAATTAATGGTTTGAACGGAATAAAGCATCCCCCGCGGTGGTGTATTACGTCCATTGTTTTTTTATATTCCTATTGCATCGAACTTTGTGCAACTAATTACATATTATCGTCGATAGATAATGAATTGCTGGGCGTGCCTCTCTATCTATTTAAAAATAACCCTTGGAGGAACACTTTGTTGTAAACGTTGCCAGTATCAATTATCACAGTGGTAAATTAATAATTAATATACAGTACACTTTGTTAGCGAGAATGGGATTCTCGTTGTCGGACTCGTTTGAATAAAAATGAAATGGCAAACGTGGCGAGAACATTCATGTGCCTCAAACGTTTAGGTTAAATAGTAAAGTGATATTTATCGGGACGGTATCGATGTCGATGTTACACTATTGATTTCCGTATTATTCTCACCGAAGGCTGTTCGTTTTTCTGAGAAGAAGTGAGGAAAAAGTGGAGGATACAGGCAGAGTTTATTTCACGAACGGCCGCATCTACTTTGACGTGTTTTCAGCAAGGTAGCATGACGCGGCGATGTGTAAGCTCATCGAAACTTGAAGTGTTCTTTCTTGTTTTACGAGACAGAAAACAGCTTAGGTACTTAAGTGGTAATTTGTCAAAGGGAACACGGACGACGTGGAACAAGCTACGCGGGTTGAAACTTAAGAGCAACATTCGGTAAACCTTCGGCAGCGGAATTAATAAAACCTGCAGAAGTTGTGAAACAAAACGAACAAAAACGCAGGCCTTTTTCTGTCATCGACGAATTTAGTTTATAAAGTATTTATAGTCACACTGGGCAATCAATACAGGGAGTACCAGTACGAAGGTGATACTTCCGTTTACCGCTTTGAATGTTATGTGTGAATTGTATCACTCCATGTATTGATAAGCTTGCAGCACGTCTTCTAATGAAGAAAGATATTTTGATTCTACACTGGGGAATAATGGTAATCACGTTGCGGGCGCTGACAAGCGACCATAA
Organism: Andrena hattorfiana; assembly: GCA_944738655.2. NCBI lineage: Eukaryota > Metazoa > Arthropoda > Insecta > Hymenoptera > Andrenidae > Andrena > Andrena hattorfiana. Next base: position 18,709,895 of record OX122889.2, on the reverse strand, counting down.
TTGCCCGCACACGTTTTCATTGATAAAATTGAAGATTACATAAATAAATTAAATATATTTATATTAAATTTTATTCTAATCCTTTGCCTTGATAGCATATTTGTATTTATGTAAAGTTGAAATGTAAAAAAGCTTCAAAATTAGTATTTATCTCTTACGTAGTGCACACAAAATATAACATCAACGACGTTTAAAACACAAAAAGGGTTGTTTTTCTTAGTTGCTTAGCAACCATTAAGACGAGGTCGTTCGACAATATAGCGAATGATGTCGTGGAAGGTAAAGAAATGAAATTGCACATTTCGGACATTCCGTTTTATAATAACAATACTGACCATCATTTCCTGCAGATCTGCTTCCAAAGGGACAGGGAGAAATATAGTCAGAAAGAGGAAGTTCGCGAGGATGAGCGACTTTCCGTCGCGCGATGAGGTAAATCGCAACACGGGATAAGGAAGATTATAACTTGCATCGGTGCTTGCGTCTAACATCTGGCTACAATACTCGGCATATTACTTCTGTTTTCTCGAAAATAGAGGGGCCGGGGGCTGGAGCGCCGTAACGCGCTCGGAAAGATTTTCATGAATATTCTTTGGGTTACATTAATGCGCTTTATAAATATGTATTAAACCCACGGATTTTACTATCTCCGACAAATTAAGCTTTCCAGCTGCCTTAACCCTTCCTGTTCCTCTGCCGGCCAGGACGTTACCGCTGGAAAGATGCAATTGGAATAGTAATTCCGAACCGAGATCTGCATCGCGACCTTACCCGTGCTATCCCGCCGGCGACGTTTAATATTCTACGCAATGAATTTATATTTTCTATTACAAGAAGGAGAAGGAGGGTAAGAGACGACGGCACTGCGATGCATCTGGTCCGATTAAAGTCTTTCGGCGCCAGATGATCCTGTCTTCTGACGCAAGAATTCTGAGACTTACCTGAAATTAGGTACTGCTAGATAAGCGCGCAGCGGGAAAACAGAGCTACCGTAATAGCGAGTTTGGCGAAACAACACTATTCTCATGGGTAACCCGAATTTTTGTGAATCCTGCTTCCTTTTTTACAGGTTTTGAGAAATTTTATCCGTAACCAACTATGAAGTTTCGAAATCATGTCTCTCCTGCATGTTTACTTAATTGTTTAAGGGGTCTACTTAGGCAGTCAGATTGCTCGAAAATCGTGTTTTTTTGCGAATTAATTGCAAGGAGATGAAAACAAGCACAGACTTTTCCACAAAGGAATACATTTTGAACATGCTGTAAAAATTTCAAGTCGATCGGAACCTCGATTTTTTCGCAATCGCGTCATTGTATACATGTATATATTGTACATTTTTTTTACAGTTTATAGTATTAATAAACATTACCCAAAAGTACTAATCACAATTTATATTCATCTTCTTGTAATTAATTCGCAGAAAAGTACTTAATTTTCGAGCGATCAATTTAATATATCAATTTCTGATAACGATGTTAGTGTTATGTGCGTCATTTGCGCAGTCCAGTAGTTGCTATCTACGTAATAAGCAAGAAATAGTGACAGTTACTCAAATTTTTTTACACACGTATGCCAGAATCTCTGATATTTTATGTGATATTTATTACCTCACGAATTGATAAGTTAGAAGCACGACAGACACGAATTTATGATCATACTGCTGAGATTGTCACGCTGACGTTTACGTATCTCCTTCTACTCTGTCCACCTTGATGCAAGCTCCTGCAATTATTGATTATTTCAAACCTCCCACCACAGTAATAACCCAAAAAATTAACATTCCGGCCACCCTCTGTCGAAACTACGGAATCCCTAGAAATTTATTTACCCGGAATTACAACCACGTTAAAGGCAAGCTGTCCGTGCTACAGGGACACAGGGAGCTTCTTCGAATGCGGGACTTACGCACGCCTCTGGTCCAGACGGGGCGGCGCATTGGGGATACAAATCACGTGAGCATGCCTTCTGACGCGGAACTAATAGAGGCGCAACAAGGTGGGCAAACAGCAGCGAAGGTTCCCCTGATTGCAACGAATTAGAGTGGCCTATTCGGCCAACCGAACTCCAGTAGCAGGTAGACAACAGGCGCGGTCCGGATGAGCTGCCGCGAATCTACGAGCATCCGCAAGAGGACCCGAACCTTGTTTTCTCTCGGCGGCCGTGCAAGGACACGGTAGTCGAATGCAACGGTTAATTGCCCTGGCCACTGTAACAGGCAGTTCCATTCAATTCGAGGACGAGAATCGAGGTTTTCGCGTCGCGGACGCCTGCGCTTGCCTAACTCGGACAGTCCGGTCAGGGACATCTCGGGATTCGTGAACGCATGCACGGTCGTGAATTGGAACGTCCCATTCGCAACGCGACGGCGAAAGCAGAGATCGGGGTCGACAGCTCGCGATGAATTCAATGATAAATTGATTCGACTTGGTTAATTATAATTATTCGTCCCCAGGTGGGAATCCCGCGACGTTAGGCCTTTGACACGGTACACCGTGCACTCAGGAAGCCGTTGGCGTGTCATCCGTCTCGAGACGTACCCAACACCTCCGACTATCAAAGCTTCCAAGTCCCCTCGAGAGATCCAACACGCCTCTAGCAGATTATTTAGCAAGTTTATTTAGTAGTACGGTTAAACGGACTTTCGGTAAACGTGGCGCTTTTGATTCTACAAATTAAATTACTGACACGTGAAAATAAAATTACTTGTAATCACACTCTGTCGCGTTTTCGTTTGAAAGTGCATTTTTGGAATAAAGGTTACAGTGGACTGTGAAAAGTGAATTGAATTACTAACGCAGTGGTGTGTGTGTGTGAGTAGTCGCGTTGACTTGGCCCCGGAGCTTTTCCTTGTCAAATCAATGATTTTTTTCGAAAATTAGGAAGCCGCCAAAGTCCATTATATTTTCTCGGGGTGTGCTAATTAAATGACTGTCAATTACCTGGAGTACGTTAAGATTGACTGGAGACAGACCGATTGACGCTGCAGCGGACCGCTCGCGGCCGTTTAATCTTCATTGTTTAGGACGCAATGATGGAAGCACTCGACAGACGGCGCGAATTTCGTCTGCTTGCCTAAAATCCCTTATTATCTGTCCGCCGCTTTCCTCGTTACTTTCCTATTTCCGTGGCTATCGCGTGACAGACGGAGGGGAAACGCGGTAGGTAGCTCAGCGTCCGTTCCCTGTGGAAACTCGCAAGAGAAGTCACGCTTTCGGGTAATTTCAGAAAAATACGTATCCTTCCAGTCTCGAGCACGCTGCCTTTCCTCCCCCAAGATAAATATTCAGAACTGCTAAGTGCAAAAATGTGATTGAATTGAGTGAAACTACAAAATTGTAAATTCTGCTGCAAGTTCGGTACCTAATACCGACATCCAAGTTTGTCAAAGGAAGGGTTAATTTTTACCCAATTCACATCCTCCTTGCGTGTAATACGTGAGAAACACGTGATTCGTTTATCCAACTGGAAGGGCCGCCAGGCTTCCGAAGCAGGTGTGATTCTATAAGATCCTCGGCTGAAGGCGAAAAGTGTCACGATCGGTTATACCTGGCACGATCGCATAAAACGATTTGTACCGGAAATATGTGCAATGACACGTACGCCATGGACGGAAGACCCTTGTCAAAATATTAAACCCTTTCCCCTTTAAGATCGAGTTTCGAATAGTTTCATGTCATAACAAATCCGATCCTTTTTGCGGGCATATCGCGAGAGAAAGGTGGGACATGAACGGGAGCCGGTGTTGGAGGGTTCAACCGGCCAGTATCACCTTACAACAGCTTTCCACGCGTACCCCTACACCTTTTGTACAAACACCCCGTCCCATATTTCCATTTATTTTTGGCCCATCTTTTGAAATCATACACCCTCTATTTCGGGGCTGTGTGACTGCTATCACGTGGACGTCCCATAAAGTCTTCCGCTTGTATTCTGTTTCCATTGCCACACTCTTACGCCGACTGCAAATGAGAATAAAGGAACAACATGTCACTTTAGCACGTCGAATATTCTGCGGACAGTGGCAACCAGACCAGGAAATTTGTTAAATGTAAGTTTACATGAGGTTTGGCTGACGTCCACTTGTTAGAGCAGTAGAACTTTATAAAGTATTTACAGTGCTTAAGGGGTTAGACTACTGTAAAACGGTTGAAAAATCGTAATTTTTTTTCTCGCTTAAATATTAGTTTGAAATCTCTAGAATGACATGCAAATGGTTTGAAACATAAATGTAGCTTAGCTTTGGAGATACAGAGCTGAACGCACACTCGAATATCTGCACGCCGAACGATACTTTTTTCAATCTGTATTGATACAATTGTGACCAAATTTTGCAGACATCTTTGTTGTTACATTATCTAAGCATTAACGGACCATGTTCTGGAAATTCCTTTTTTTTTATGGGAGTTACAGACGAATCGTCGCGAAAATCGGCATCCTTTTATTTAATACGCTATTATTCAGCGAATTTTTAAAATATTAAAAATTGGGTCCATTAATGCTTAGGCATAACATTATACTTAACAGGCAACTTTTATCGTTTTGTTTTAAACAATCCAAATTTGAGTTACGAGGTACACCGTTTAAGAAAGACTGTGAATTCAGAGCCACGTCGTGACATATATCTGTATATATTTTCTTCATTTTTATAATGGTTTTTAATGCTTTACAATATGCCAAAATCAAGTGCTAAACCGCAATTTAATCGGCTGATTAGTTTCTGTACTATTTCAATTAAAAGATTACCTATTTTTTCGGGCCGTCACAGCACTTAATATAATGTTATATCTGAACATCAGATAGCGAAACATGTGATTTTCCAGAGAAATTTGTGCGCCTCTATGTAAATTATATTAAAGACTCGGTTCAACTATTATGGACTAAGAACCATCTGTTTTGTACACTCGTGATAATAGTCGCTGATCTATAAATATTTATTAGAACTTCATACGTGTTCTGTCTGTAACATAATATCCTAAAAGGCAGGGCTTCAGAATATCCTGTGTTAAGCTTGTCCTAATATTTCGACTCCATTTGTCTTGGAAAGTTGCGAGCATGCACGAGGATATAATGCAATACTCGCTTCCTTTTTAGTAGCGTAATTCAAGACCATCCATTTAACTGCAGGCTTCTTTCACAGACATTTTGCCATAACACGGAACCATATTTACTTTGCCTGATGATGTGCAGTGCTTTCAATTATACCCCATACAGCTTCAATCAACGTTCTACCGAAACAAGGGAACAGTGTATCCTGTACCATGTACCTACGTACATACCTACATACCTGGCCCCACCTCTTCTCCTCAGTTTACCGACATTCTCCCCGGTGCCTGATTTACGAGCACAGCTGGGGACAGTTTAAAACGATCATCTGTACTTATTACCCAATGTGTACGTGCATCGCGCGGGCACAATGGACGCAGGTAGCGGGGGCAGAGCAAGGGTAACTTGGCCAGTTGAAGGGCCGAATGCCCGTGTAGATCGATAACACTTTCCGGCGGAAACTAAGCTTAAGTGACGTGCCTAACAAGAGGAAATGAGGTAGCACGGTATACGTAGATCGGGAAGGGGTTAGTTTCGCCAAAGAAGATCGCGGTTGCCCGTGGGGACTGTGCACGGCGAGGATCGCTCCCCAGCGGGCGAAAGGGTTGAAGCAGATCGCGCCAGTCAAGGTGTTGGTTCACACATTTCGGCATAATCCGTGCGCGATATATAACAACACGGGCTTAGGATCACCGTACGGGCGGCAGTGCGGTTTCTCCCTGTACCAGGGGGCGGTTCTTAAGCTTCCGGCAGCTGGACGGTTCATGGAGTTGGAAACGACCCCGTCTGTACGATTCCGTACCGTGGACACGATAAACGTTCGCTGGCCCGGTCATTCGTTAACCCCCCGTATACATACGTACGTACGTACGTACGTGCCGTACAATTTGTCAGGAAACGGTTAAAGCCACTATTAACCTACCAACGATTATTGCCGCCTCTTTTCGCTACGGCGGCTATTTTCCCCCGAGACCGAGGATGTTACAGGGGACTCGTGGTAGTGGGTCGAGTTGTAAAATTAAGAGCACACGGTACGGATTTGGAATTCGCTCAGTGGACGGTGCTTTCGGCGGGATCGTTTGCACGATCCTCTGCGTTGTAACTGGAAGATGGGGAAGGAAGTCTCTGGTTATAATGTTGATTGATAGTGGTGCTTGAGTTCGATTAGTTTCTGTCATTTTTAATGGATAACTTAGAGCAATGTTGGATGTTTTGTCTCTGCCGTGAGTGCATGATGGAATGTAAAGCTCAAAATTGAATCAACGCTCTAAGAGGACATACTCCGATTATGGTTTATTGTTTAGAGAAGGAAGGAGGTTCTTTTTCTGATTGAGCCGAGTGGGCACAGATATTCTTTCTCTCGGTTCTCGTGGGGGCCATTCGTTCTTAGCGACTTGACTATTACAGACGTATATTCCAAGTATTTTCTTAACCCTTCGTGGTCACACTTCTGTAAAGTTACGCGGTGGTCACACTGGGCCCACTAGACCCGGTCGATTTTTAAACAGTTACTGTACGAACTGTATCAGTCCAGTCGAGTCCCAAAAATTATAATATACACTTTGAACATTGTAGAATATGGAATAGTCGCGTTTTAGTAAGAAATGAAATGACAACATGTACGAAAAAAATCGGAAAGATGTGAAGTCCTGAAAAATGAACTTTTTTACTAAAGCAATCATACATTTTTTATTTTTCAATTCATTTTCGTACTGATTGTGGCTAATACTAATAAGATATAGTCCTTTTAGAAAATATGCAGTTTTATACTGTGCGTTTCAAAAAAGGTATTTTGAGATCTGAAGATGGTCAATTGTGGACTAAAAAACGCGTTTAATTTAGAGAAATAACTATATATTATTATTATAATGATTCTTATTATTATTAAATGATGATTATTATTATTTTTATTCATAAGAAAGTAATTTAAGAATGCAAAGAATTGAATCTAGTCGTCTCCCGCGCATTCGACACACATATTCATTCTGTGTTCGTACTCATTATACAGACATATAACTTGGGGGGAAAAAATATTTTCACAGCCATACACATTACATTTTATTAAAGTAAATTTCTCAAAGTAGAGTAGAATAAAAAATTTTCATTTTTTCAATAAAATTTACGCGTTGGTCACACATGAGTTTGATGGACCCACGCTCAAAACCGATGTTTTTGTAACGGCTGCTACTCACCAAAGAACTTTCTGATTCAAAAACTGACGGTCTCTAACGAAAGAGGAAATCTCAAATTTCCGTAAAATGTCAGGTCAATGCCATTTCAAAGCCAGAAACTTATCGATATCAAGCTCCAAAGTTAAAAAGCGGGTCCATTGGACCCAGTGTGACCAGGAAGGGTTAATTAAAGTTTTAGATTGTAGTAACGAAATACTTGTTTTAATTAATGACCTACTTGAAATACCAATAAGCAACTATTCGCTAATACAATCACTAGTGTGATGTGCCAGTGAACAGTCGTGCGATGGTGGAACCATTCGTCACTCTATCAGTGACTCCCTTGGTTGGAACAATAAAGGCTTCCTTCAACAGGTATCGTCTCAGAATTACACGTAATCGACTTCGAATATTCAACGTAGTTGACTTGGATTGCTTATCGATAAAAGAATATCGTAATACCATTCTGTGGCTACTATTGTATTTCCCTCTGGCGTTGCGATGTAAGTAGAGCACCGTCCCTGCCGTTGACATGATCGAATAGGACCCGTGATTAAAGATCTCGCCAGCGGCGTTTTCGTGTTTTTTGCAGCATTTATTTCCGCGCCATAAATTCCGCATTACAGGCGTTCCAACGGCATCGATGTTAATATCGACATCCACCGCGACACCGAGTCACTTAGGTATAGGTAATCAATGAATATTTCATTGGCAGAATTTCCCTGTAAATTGTTAACGATAGTCTTCTGATTGAAACTCTGCAGGCCCTTTTCGATGAGTTCTTACTTCGGACAAGTTTACTTTTATACATCAAACGGTGTCGTTTTCCAACTGAAAGCTTTATATTAATATGATACACAAAGGTATCTACTCGCAGAAGAAGCTTTTAATTTAGAGAAAGATACAGAAGCCAACAAATAAGGAAAATGATGACAAGTAAACGAATGAAAATCGTAAAATCCTTCGAATGAAAGATATAAAAATCCTCTTTGATGAATCTCCTCGTATTGGAGGGTCTGGTTACGATTCACATGCCCGTGAGAGCGCTACCATTATTTAAAGCTGCCAATGTCTTGATACCAGAAAGGAAAAATGTCGATGAGACACAATGCCCGGTCGCCAAACCCATTATTGCTCTGTCTGAACGTTTACTTCAGTAGCAAGCCACTGAACTCTGGCAGACGCTACTTTGTCTCATCGATGATATTCCCTTCTAGTGGAGGAGACACTGACAACTGCGTCCATCATGTATCCTATACGCAAACACGAAGCATTGTAAAGTAGAGAGCAGTAAGCGGTCCCAATTCCATCGAGCTCATCGATATTAAACCAAAAAGAAGAGAGGCCAGCAAGGAGTAGAAGGAACTAATGGCACTTTAATACGTGCATCCGATCGGATAATCCAATCGTCGAAGGATCCGCGAAATAGAGCTCATACTTCACCGCAATATCGTGGACCGCCATTTGTCTCCAGCGCACGACGGCCATCGACGTGGCACGGGCTGCTAATCGTGGTCAAATAAAGTTTCCCTGCCGCCCCGAGGAAGAGATATTGAACGGAAATTTCGAATAATTGCAGGGGTACGGAATGCCCGCCGAAGGCATCGACGGTAAAAACAGCCCGTGGGCGACCAGCTAAGCTCCTCGACGTCCCTCCTTCCGCCTCCTCCCCGCAGCCCGGCGCGACTTTCCGAATAATCCTGAAACCGGGGAAAGGTTAGCGGCGAGAGCAGCAATGGTTAGGACCGGCGAAAAAGCAAAGAGCATTGGGGAAAAAGAGAAACGTACACTTGGAGAGGGGGGTTCGAAGGACGAGGAGGTAGACGTCGTATGGAGAAGGATGTAAAGCGGGGTCCAGGAGAAAGAATCGAGGACGTGGACGCGTTTAGCCGGTCGAAGTCTTCCGTCGCTTCAATTGAGCTTCAATAATTTGTGGCCTCGCGCCAGTGGGCTGGGCGGACGATAAAATGGGATGGGGATCACCGGGGGTGCAGGGTGAACTGGTGTACGCGGAACGACAAGTAGAAGGAAGGAAAATCGGTGTAGAGAAAGACTCCGCCACTGGAGGGTAGTCGGGGCAGTCAGGATATGCGAGGCAGTTGAAAAGTTTACACGCTCCGACGGTGATGTATGGAGATTGTGCGTGCGTGACTTGCTTAGTTCTGAGCCAGGAACCGAAGCTCGCTCACTCTTCTTCTGTCTCTCTCTCTCTCTCTCTCTCTCTCTCTCTCTCCCCTTCTCACCTTCTCTCTCGCCCGGTTCACCTCGTCGTCGCTCTGATAACTGCCGCTTTATCGGTCCGCCAGCAGGGATACTGGTATTTCGCTCGATCGGACGTGTGGATGACTGGGACGCATGGCGGATGGTAATAACTGGTTCGAACTTCGTAACACAAGTGGCCCGTTTTAACGTGATAAATGCTCCGTCGAGAACGTGGCCCACTTGCCCGGGGTTTCTGGCAGTCGAAGATTAGGGAATATTGATTATAATTAATTACCCCGCCTCCTCCTACCGGATGCAACCGATTCGTACTTGACCTCCACTAAGACGTTTCACTTACACCTGGATGTTAATCGTGGATAGCCGTGGTGGGCGATCTACTGTGTTATTTGGATCTTATTCGCTTTCTTTAAGGATCTCGCAGTGTAACCATTTCTTTTAACAATTTATTCATGTCACTCAACAAAGATGTATAGCCGAAGTAGTCGCGTTCATCATAAATCAGCCAACAGAAAAGTCGGTGGACACGCGAACGTATACTACTTACGCCTCTAGTTCAATCTGACGGAGACATCGCTATTAGAACGAATCGTTATGGTTTATCCTCTAATCGCGCAAGCGCGACGTTGCGCGCACGACAATTAAAATCTTCCAATGGCGCGAATTAATCTCGTTAACCTGTAACACGACGGTAAACGTTTGCAGTTTGCCCGGAGGAAACACTTGGGCAAACTTCGACGGGCCGATTAACGGGACAATACCCCGTCCGTCTCTGTATGCACTTCATAACGGTAAGAAGGACGAATTCAGAGGCGCGGTACCTTAAATAATTATGGTGTTTACTTAAGGGCTCGTTGTACGGGGTGGAGGGGGCGGGGAACGGGGCCTCGGGTCCTCTAATTCCTTGGACGAGGGTGAAGGGTTAATTGAAGGCAACAATTAATTTACGATGTTGAACGAACTTACACAACTTTGACAAACTGCCAACGGTGAAGGATGAAGCGAAGAATGGCGCCATAAATAAGGATGAAGCGGGTAGAGGAAGGGGTGGTGGTGGTGGTGGTGGCAGGGCAGGTTCGAGGGCTGGCTGCTCGCGAGCTGAGCGGAAGGCCGGTGTGCAAGGGACAAGGGGAAGTCTTAAGCCCTGGAACTAGCGAACACTGCCGTATCCTCGGCTCAAATTAGTCCCGCAGGATTTACTCGTCGGCGGATCAGTTTTTTAATCTCCCCAGGAAGCCGCAAATAATTCAACCGCGTGCAAAACCCGGCCACGGACCCCGTTATCCTTGATGAAAGTTTTTGAAATCGCCTCCCCGATGAGCATTTGCATCCTCCCGCGATCGAACCGGAACGAACACCATATAATACTTCCCGTTTAATCCTCAGTCTGGTCCATTTCGCTTCGTACCTGTTCGTTCAAGCGTGTCTTAAAACACCTACGCTGTCGCCGATACAGGTGCTCGAATGAAAGGAGGTTCGAAACCTCCTCTCTTATGCTTGGTGTTATCTAGTTGGTTAAACGACGTGTGGAATACACAGAGTGTTCATAACTTCCGAATGCAAGCTTTGCATATCTACTCATCAGATGAACCCAAGGCGAGTATTCCATTCAGTAACGTATTCAATTGTTTTAGAGGCCTTTGCAATTGATTACCTAACTTTAACGTTTTCTCCAAACATCGAGATAAGCAGGGAAACGATGTGAATATCGAACTTCCGAGTCACCTCACAGCCATTCACCCTGCACCCTTAACGAACAATAAATCATCCTCCATGTAATCGTAAAGTAGTCACACTTTCACGCCGTTTCTTCTACTAAAATCGAAGCTGACAATGTGCGGAGTTCGTGTAGCAAATTTTTCCACCCCATTTGCGGGCGCGTGCGATAAGACGATAGGCGAAACGTAGGGACAATTTTCAGGGAAAACCTTGTGCCCTGACGGTTTCTACTTTGCCTCCTTGTTCCCCTTTCCGCCCCATTCCCCCGTTGTAAAGTGCCGTTCGGCTGACAGCCCTTATCGGCACTTCACACGGAATCGATACGAACACAGGGGGGTATACTCGATAGCCCCCGGCACCCGTGCCGATTTTGGTCAATGCACTTTTCGTTGGTCGCGCGAGCGCGACATTCTCGCGCGATATGTCGATGCAGTTGAACGCCATGCGACTGTGTATTGTGAGTGGAAGGAGTACTGGGTGATTTAGAATAGAGGTCGAATATTATTCTCTACTTGACGTTATCATTCTTTATTGGCGGTTTTTAATGAAAGTATTAACACCAAATTTTGCTCCGTACCCTGTCAATGAAATATTTCAACGCGGAAATGATAGACATGGATTGAAGTGCCTGCCAAATCCTGTACTATATCACTACCACTCGTAATGCAGCTGGAAATGTGGTTAGAAGTTGTGGACAGCGGAGATTAAGGAATAAAAGTGTCATACTGATTTTCGCCATCAATTATTCTTTTAAATTTCTACGACAGGACTCGTGTGTAGCTGTGTCAACGTTGGAGTTTCATTGTGCCGTATAGCACGAGCTTGCACGCGGGCTTAATGCGCACGTCGATAATTCTGCTGTGTAATATTATTCCGACATGTATATTGAAACACCGGAAAGGTAATTTAAGCGTCCGACAGCGATGTAAACTGTGCTTAACGCTATAACGGCGATATAACTCTTTAATTAACTTCCAATCGGATTTTTAAATCGTAAAACGAGGGATTAACTCCACGCGCCAGAGTCCGTGTAACTATATCCACACCGAATTGCGGAAATGTAGTTTCAGGTGGGGGTGGAGGCCAATGAGACTTCCTTAGCAGCGCGTTATATCAAACTAATTAAGTACCCGCGAACATATCGCAATATCAATTGGACACGATCTTTTTTCAGGCATCGTCTACACGCAATCCTTTGTGATCGTAGAATATTAAGGGACGAGCACACAGTGGATACATCACGGCAATAAAATCCTGCGCGCCATATTTCCAGGCGAACGTAGCTCGGTGTTTCGCGACACACCTTCCGGAGCTCGTTGGTGCGTCGTTTAACTATTCGAATCTGTCAAAACGACAGCATAAATTCGGCTTAGGCGATATGACACGGGGCCAGGGCGCCATAATGGATCTCTCGTTGGTCGTGCCTCGCGTACTCACCCTCTATTTTCCAAAAAATTTATTTACTGCACCGAGCCAAGTCCGTTCGATCGGGTAGCCGAGGCAGCGAGTACCAGCACCTGTATTTTTAAGACGAACCGCCGCTCCACTGTCTCGCCAAAGAATAATCGGTCTTTATTGGGTAACGTTCCGTACTTTATATTCGAGAGCACGCGTTGCTCGGAACTGAAATTGGTATCTTGAAATATCGCCGATTTTAACGCGTGCACACTCCAGCCGTTCCTCTTCTAACGAGGCCTCTTTTATGTCGGATGTAGGTGCAGTTCTGGTCTGTTCGTGCCGATTCGAAAGTAATAATTTTCGCGTGCAAATTTCTGTGATTTCTTCTCAGAACTGATTTGCGCGCTGCTTTTCAAACGCGTACGATGTAAAATGAATGTAGAGTTGTCGCTTAACCGCTGGATACGTTTGATAATTCACATTGAGCATGGATTAACGCCTGTACGAATGGCGGAGCTCGCGAGCGGAAAATAAATACGGCTTTATGCCCTGGAAACTCTTTCCTTTCCGCGATGCAGGTACCTGGACTGATTATTTTAGTTCATTGAAAACACTTTTAATTGAAACTGTATATAACAAGCCCCGATGTTGAATAACATTTACGTGCACGTGGTACGCCGAGTTAATGCTGAAGCTAATGCAAAATCCATTATTGCTTTTTATCCGCGCTATTGTTCCCTTTGTTCGTGACAAGCATTTAAATATCATGAAATTCTCGTTTTAACAATTACTGCCAGCCACAATTGTTTCCGGAGCAGGCACTGTCGTATCGTGTTCCCGAATTATACGCGTATGATGAACCTGTGCAATTAAATTGTACCTATTTGCAGCAGAGCTCGAGGGACGAGAGAGTAACATTACGATACAAGATGATTTATAAAGATCTTTGATAGATGGTGCGTTGCACAGTTTGTTACATCACTTTTGACTAATATCGAACGAAGCAACGGGGCTGACATGCTTGGTATGGGATCCGATCATTCATGTGCAGTTGAAGCTGAGTGTCCCAATTTCCTCCGCGTGATTACCTCGATATAGTAGCCGCACACCCATCACGATACCTGGTGCGGTTAACACGATAGGACTACGTCGACCTAATGTCATTTCTCCGGTACATCATATCGTGGGCAAACTACGAAAATGAAACCCCAAGGTAAACGAGAGTAGCTAAATGATAGCTTGAACGGCATCGTTTTCTGTGGCGAATTGTCCATCCTCTACATTTAAAGAAGTTAGGAAAAAATTGAGTTAAACCACACTGAGATAGAGGAGCCCTATTTTGCGTATTCTGAGCTTATACGAGTGCCTAAAGGCTGCCGTTCCAATGTGCGGCTGGCGACTGCAACTGACGACGCTGGAAGCACTAGCGCAAGGGAGAAACAGATGCATATTTCTCCCTTGCACTAGTGGAAGCGCCGCCACTCGCAGTCGCCAGCCGCACATTGGAACGGCAGCCTTAAGAATCGTGGGTCTGCAGACCTTGGAAAGCTGCAATTTGGGTCTCCTAACTCCAGAGTGGTTCGATACGAGTTCCATGACTTTGGAATTGCCCAACTCTGGACCAATCAACCCGGGGTTTTCAGTATCGAGTTCAATAAGTCCGTAGTCGTAGAAATTCGAGCCGTACGGGCACTGGAATTGCTAACATTGTATCCCTGCGGCATGGCCTTAGATTCCCTTTAATGATCCTACACCCTCCACAATAAATCTAATGGCCTCGATGTCTTCAGTACCATCTCACTTAATCTGTTGTTCTTATTCAACTTGCTTCAACGTACTTAACCTTGGTGGCTTATGCAGGCAACATTTCCGTCTCTAGAACCTTATCTATAATTTCCGCTGTTTCAAAACAGTCGCTGACGCTTTTCCAATAAAACGGTCCTATATTTCAATTCTGATGCTCGGCTAAGGTGTGTAATTTCATGGTAACGTACACTCTCGGAAATATGCGCAATGTATTAGGGTAATCGTGTGGTGGGGATTGGGATATTCAGATCCAACTGCTTGCGAATTATTGAGTCGCGCAATATTCATGCTGTAGACCCACACGGACGACCAGATATGATCGACTGTCCGATCGTTCGAGGGAATATTATTGAACGTGTCAACATGGTGATTCGTGGTAGGCATTAGCAATACAACAACATTAGTCGATCAGTTTTCGTTCACACACGTCACATATACGTGCATTATGCTTGCAAAATAAATAAATTCTTTATCTAAATACCTTTACTGGTTTCCTTGAGCCAAATCGACATTTGATATTAGCGGGTTACATCGGTGGGACAAATCTTCGTTTCATGTCGGATTTGTATACGAAACTTTAATGCATCGAATTGCAGTGGTGCGGAAGCAGAACAGGTAACTGCGGGATAATGCATCCCCCGTACACACTTCCGCGCGATCTCTGCACGTAACTCCCTTAACGGCGCATAAGCGGAAGCGTGCGTAACGGGGCGGTTCTTGCAGCGGTTGTCGAAACGCGGTTAACTTTCTAATTGGACCGTCTTGCAGTTTACAGCGGGCCATAAAGGCAGGACCCGCCGTTTCCCCACACAATACGGTATCTCCGTGAAATTTTCACGATGAATTAAGACGCGCAAATAAAGCTTTCCGGCTGGCACACGTACCCAGGTGCACGGACGTCTATGTTTCACCCCCTCCAAGTACAACAACGCCAGCCCCAAACCGCGTAACTTTTCTATTATTCTCCGCAGACGATTCTCCAGTGTTGCGTCGCAAGTTTTTAAACAAGCTGCCCGCAATAAAGCACAGCAATAACATTACCACCCTCTACCACCCGGTCGTCCCGTTTTCCTTTCCTGCTTTCCTCACCCTAGGCTTCCTCCGGTGTCCTGGGGTTCTAATGAAAATTCCACGACGAAACGAAACGAGCCTCCGTACTTTGATGTTACACACCGACCGTGAGCGTTCCCTACGGAATAGATTTATATTCGGAAGATTTTGAAGAAAGGGGTACAAGGAGACATGCTGCACTTATTGGTTAAAGGAATCAAGAATTCTATCTTCTTGTACCTGGAAAATTAGAGAAAAAGAGGGAGGACGGAGGCCCAAAGAACCATCCTCTATACCAAACATACTCTACAGCCACCATTTGACAGTATAAAGGTGCGAATCCGCGATGAGATTTTACACAACACTTTTGTATCATGAGACGAAAATCTCAGCAACAACTAAATGTAAATAATGGAAGTAAAGGAACTATAATTAATGGAAATTAAAATCTCATGTGAGACACGATATTTTTGTTTTATCGTGGATTTGCACCTTAAAGGGTCATTCCGGTTAGCCCGCCGATAAATTCAGCGATTTCCAGGAATTTATTGCGACGAAAATAATTATAGTAATGCAATAAAACTTTTTTCTATTTATTAAAGTACATTTCTACAGTAGATAAAAAATATAAAAGTAATCAAATTATTGCTTTTAAAATGCTTTTGAAAGCAGTCTTGATGACATGTTTAAAACTTCTTGCCTCGCTCGTGAAGGCGATTTCAGCTGTTAGAGTTAAGGTAGCCGTTCCAATGAGCTGCTGGCGACTGCGGCTGGAGACGCTTCCACTAGTGCAAGGGAGAAACAGATGCATACTTCTCCCTTGCACTAGTGCAAGCGTCGCCAGCCGCGCATTTGAACGGCAACCTTTAGACTTATTCGAACTCCAAAATCCAAACAGATTCTTGATCAGTATGACTGTCACTATTGCGCGGACTATAATTATTGATTTATCTTCAGAATTAGCAAAATGGGTGGGCAAAATGCAAGAAATTTTTTTCGGTTTTTTCTTTTACTATTTTCTATTTTAAAAGTAGGTTAGACTCAATGAAAATACTTGGTTGTAGTCCCTCCGAGAGTCATAGATGTGCAGAATAACCAGTAAAATTTATGAAGCAATCGGTTCGATAGATTTTGAGATTTTATCTTCACGATGCGAAAAAATGACGTTTCGAGATAAACGCGTTCAAACTTTTAATTTATAGAGGCCGAGCCTCTGCGCTCCTTACAATATGCCTCTGTAGAAGCTAAAAGAATCGGAATTCTTCCATGAAAATTGAACAGTACATTCTTGAGGATATCTATTTTCGAAAAATGTTTAAAAAAATCGATTTTTTCAATCCGTCTAACTTGAATGATCCCTTAAATAATGGAAACAGTCGCGAGAGATGAGATTTTTGAAAATATATCATCAGACTTGTCTCGTGAGAGTCTAATTTCATAAAACTAATAACTCACCATGTAAACTCAAGAAATGACTAATATCATACGAGATATTCAACTCTCCAACAGCACTTGAGACAAAACTCTCACACGAGATGTGAGTTGTTGAGAGATAACGTTCAAATTTGTTCATTAGTGAAATTTGTCCAAACATATCGTGAGATAATTGTCTCATGAGTTTGAAGTCTCATGTGAGACACAATATTTTTGTCGTGTCACGAATTTTCACCCTTAGAAACAAGATTCCATTGTCAGTTGCAACTTTCACGCATTGCAGGTTTCCAGAAATTTGTTACCGATAGGGACGCGTGTTCGCGGCAACGTGGTAAGCGTTTCTTTGAGGGGAGGTTTAGTAGCCCGCCGAGTTAAATATTTCGCGGTGCGCGGCGAGTTTCTAAACAAGTTGGCCGCAATAAACCGGCAGTAAAATTTTCCAACGCGGCCGTTCACGGTTTCGGGCCGAGCCCAGGGAAAGCGAACGCGACGCTCAGCATATAAAATGCATTCGTAAAGAATCTCACGTTTCCAGCGCTCGTAAGATGGGGGTGGGCATCTTTGCACGTAGCTACGCAATACTTTTCTGAGCCGCAGCCCTCCGTCGATATACTTTATAGTGGTCGACTGTACAAGGCGGTTATCAATTCGCGGGAAATATTGATACCTCCCTCGGTGTTCCGCGACGTTGGAGCGCTTCCTCGGAAGGGAATATTGGCACGTACCGGGCGGGATCTAACGCGGCACACGCTTTGAGGAGGGTTTGCACGAAAGAGAAATGTCATTGTAGTGGGCACGAGAGTTCGCTTTGTCCGGGGAAAAAGGAATTTGCGTGCATTCCAGCGGTCCTTTTTTCTTCGCGCGATATAGAAGTACAACGGCTTCTGTGAGGGAATCATTTTTTTGCCCCTGTCGAGAAATTGCAGACTTCGTTGCCGAACTAGTGACTCTCCATTATCGGTATTTGATTTAGATCGCAGGGCAATTTTTACATTCAAAGCAGTGGCTCCGCGTTGTGCAGTTTGAGATTCAATCGTGGAGTGCTGTCGTTCGACGGAGAAATTGGGTTTGACGCTTTGGCCATATGTAACTAGTTTTACGGCGTGGGTGAATGAAGTGTAATTCCTCTTGAATAACCACGTGCTCCTGCACTAAAAAAAAAACTAGGTTGTCACTGAAGAATTCGTGTCATCTGAAAACGCGCTGGGTCCCGTTTGCCGCAAAGCTGATGCGTCCAGATGAAATATCTTCTCAACCTTATGGTCCCCACCAGTAAACACATTTTCGTGAAAACATCACGTCTACGCGAGCACCCGTCTCATAATTCAAACTATGGACAATTTCTTATGTGTTCGTTGTCTTACACGAGGGTGCGCATGAATTCTACATGAAGGTCCTTGGGTGCCGGGCGCTTCGCTATTTGCCAAGTTCGTAAGGTAAATTTATGTTGAACACCGTCCGTGTGCCGTCCCGCCAATAGTCTCCCGTCCATGGACAAACAGGGCGATGTACAGCAGAATAAATAAGCGACACGTAATGTCGTTTGCCTGTATTCGTCAAGATGATTCCTCGCCGTACGAATTCGAGCAGATCCGGCACGGCGAAATATGGTCCCCGGATATTACTGGCTACAAAACGCACAGCACGAGATACGTATCGCGCGGAATTGCTTGGCACAAGACCGTTTCCTCGCAAAAAGGTCCGTCGGTACCCTCGGAGATACGTCCAGAAAGAATTCCCATCATATTTAAATGGGTCAGCGTTGACAGTCGCGATATCGCTGGCGCCGATGCGTCGCCCCCGCCCCCTGGCGTGATGAACACTCGCACGGACAGGCTGACGTTTTTCCGCTTTTGACAAAAATCTACTTGCACGTGCCGTCGAAAAATAATCCCTTTAACTGGAACATGTACCAATTACTCAAGTTATGTCTGCTGAAAATAAGAGATAGCCAGCTCCTGTTATCTATCCGTCTGTATAGCCGTAAGATGTAGGAGATGTAAGAGAAACAGTAGAGGCTGGCGATGAAATAATAAAATGCGGAAGTCCTGAGCGAGGAAACTTATTTCTATCGGATGTCACATAAGGAGGAACCCACTTTTTCCAAGACCGAGCCCTAATAGGGCAAGTACCTATCTTCCATAATTTTCTTTCTCTGCTATTCGCGTATCACATCCAACCGATCAAATTATTCAGGTCCATCGTTACCCCGCCCTTCACTGGATATCCACTACGTTAATTAAGCCGAGGGAGCTCCGTGTTCCCGTTAATATCGTTTGCTCTCAAATCGTTTAATTATTATGATCGCCGCGTCCCCCGGGCCTCGCAATTTTGAGATGTACACGCGGGACAATTGTATATACCGGTGGTTTATTTCAGAGCGACCTCTCCGGTTAGGGGCTTAAGCTTTTCTCAGGGGTTCAATCTCGTTTCCGGATGCGGCGGGGCACGCTGAAAGTAGCGCGTAGGCGAAAAGAGGAACCGGGAAGTAGCGCAAAGGCAATGCAAGGCTGCGGTGCAGGAATTGCTATTAAGGTTACGGCTTTGGGTCGCGCTGTCCGCGCGACTAATCAATTCTGCGGCCGCTCCAGTCGATAGTTTCCAACTTGGATTTATGGACGTCGTCTGAATTTGAGGCGAACAATTGCGTTATATGTAGGCCTGTCGTGGAACAATCACCGCAAGCCGAATCAATACGGAAGCGTCCGTCCTACCGTTATTAATCGAGAAAGATGCATACTTAGCCCTTCTTCTCCAAATTTCTATCAGAAAATGAGATCCCCCCTGGTCAGTTTACAAGCGTGGCAGTCCTCAATTTTACTGAAATTCGAAGTAGCACAATACACACAGAGGCAAATTCTATTTCGAGAAACTGCAGGAAAACAAGGACTCAGAAATACGATGCCAGATTCTGGAGCCGATCCAACTCATCGATGAGGGCTCTCCCTGTAATTGTAGCATTCGAAAAGGCTATCTTCTACATTTCACCCAATTTGCACGTGAGATTCCTATCGAAAATGATATTAAAACCAGGACGCAAACGCTATTTTGGAATGCTCTGCAGAATCAGGTTTTAAAATCGAATCATTCGTTTTTTTTTTTACCACTAACCGTGTTAATTCAGTCACTCAAGTCACCCACGTATTTTTCTCCAAAACGAGCGTTCCAAAATGGCTGTCATCTATTCATGGAGAGACCATAGTGTTCGGAGGCTGTGTGTCCCTGCCATTGCTCTCAGTTTTGCGGCCCCGTTGTTTAAAGTCGCTAAAACTGCGATTGGCGGAGGGTGTCGTGCATAGGGGTCGAATCGATATAATCGGGCGGGCATACGCGGCTCCCTTGCGGGTCATTGGGTCAACGATCGTCTTTACTTGCCGTTCCTCATCCACGGATGAAGCCAATCGCCCGGTATACGATGTAAGTTTTATCTAAGGCGCGCTTTATCGGACAGAAGGGTGCTCGACTACGGCCGACGAGCATACACCTACCTGCCTTTTCGTTAAAAATGGATATTGAGGGGCGGCGCCACGATTACAGGGGAGAAAGGGGCTGACGATGATGCGACGGGAAGAGACATCCCCCGGGCTGCTCCATTTTTGCTTCCCGCGATAGCCGGGATTCAATTTTGAAAGGCAGCCGTGAATCAAGACTAAACGCAGCACCAGCACACCGTAAAGAACCTTGTAGTACCTTTCATTGTTCAGGTATTTCGCAACTCGCTCCACGGATCTGAACCTTCGTCCTCTCCCCTTCTCTGACGCGGAATGGTCTCCAACGGAAATTCGATTACTTTCTCGCCTTCCGTGACTGTAGGAACGAGCGTCGTGCACCAAACGCTCCTTTAAACTCGGTTAACTATTAACAGGCTGTTGGCCGGCCATTAAAGCGCAAACAAACTGAAAGAACAACAACAACCGTAGCTGGGAAACACCTGCGACCGTCGCTCGTGTAATGGTAATGTAACCGTCCCGGAAAAACCGTTTCCCCAAACGGTCTTATTATTCCGCGAAATTGGCGTCCCGACGAGGCAGCACGAGCTGCACCGTTAATCCTAGCAACGCGGAACGCGGACCGCGAAAACGACGTCGTTTCTCATCCGCTCGTGATCCGCGGCACCTTCATGCCGGTCAGCTCGTTCCCAACGGTCTACCAATCAGGAAATATCTCGGCGTCGATGCGTTCTACATCATCTTACAAGCCTTGCGCTACGAATTTACGCGGGATCGGTACGTTGCACTCGGCTAGAGCGTGCACCGAGGTGTACAGTTTGTTTCTTGCTTCGTTATTAACCGGCATACCTTCACGCGTGATTTCTGTACGTCGATGTAACGAAGAAAGTTTATATAAATCTGGGTGTTGATTGGTCCTGTTTACTTTTCCGAGTGCAATGCATAAGAGTGTCTGTGAAGTAGGGAACACGGACACACGAGATCAATGTTGAGATTTTCTTTCACGCGTGCTGCATTTATTTAACGAAACACCCTGTATATTGCAAGCCCGCGAGTACGCTTTAACGCATCTAGGATCGCATGTATCGGGACATGGTAGAGCATACCATCTGCTTTCGCGTGTGTGCGTGGATTTGCCTTGCGTTATTTTATAGGTTCGATACGCTGTACACACCAGCGTCGACTCGAAACGTTACGACGCCTGTTCGTCTCGCGATCTACAGCAGCCCGTAAAATTAACGCCGGATGTTTCACGGGCGATTTAAGAAGGAAGAGATGCGATTTTTAAGGCGTTGTCTAAGGATTTCGTTTTTATGCATTTGACATCGGCGGATTTTATTTTATTCCGAATATGCGCGGGATGTGTAAGATTGGAATATCAGGTAGGTATATCAAGCATCAGCATATACGCTGGGTTTATGACACGGGTTTCTCTGCTACTTTTTACGTCGAAAATTTATACGTACATATGGGTGATTTTGCAGTTACCCATAAAAAATACAAAATTCTAATCAACACTTGAAGTTTTCCAAAAAGAACTGAACGAAATAGCTGCTCGTCATCAATTAAAATTCTAGGCTCGTCAGATATGTATTACCTGACAGGATTAATTTTTCAGTTCATTCCCGGCAGATTTATTCCTCTTCCATTTCGTGGATACCACAATACTCGCTCGCGCCACATTTTTACCGCATCGTCCCTCTCGTACAGGAACGCGCTCGCATTCCACCCAAGAAAGTCCGGCGCGATTTCAATTTTCAATTTATCCCTCCCTCGTAACTTACGTAATTGCGCAACGAACGCCATAAATTTCTCTCGCGTACGCTGGGACGAGCACGCGGCCACTTAACTCAGCACGAATATAAGGGAAAACGCTGGCCAGCGTGGGCGGACGGCCGATCCGACGAAGATTCAGCTATTATCGAGCCCCCTGGACACCGTAGACCACGTACGCGCGTGAGCCCGCGCGCGCACGCTGCTTGTACCAATCAAGAATACGGGGCAAAAGCGTTCCCCCTCGATAGCCGCATTCCACGGGATAAAAAGCTGCTTCCTCTTGGCCGCTATTTCACGTGGAACCCGTTTTTCTCATTACCACTCGTTGCTACGTTCTTAATGAAAGCCGTTTTTCTCGGCGTCTCTCGTTGCTGCATTCTTACCCCGTGCGCGCCAGCTCTTGAGCACGCACGCCGCACTGACGAGCGTTTTACGAGCCATTATTGGGCCGATCTCTACCCTCGCTGCGGGCTACTGATCCGTCGATGAACACCGAGGAATTAGAATCTGCAGATTTGCGGCCCATTCGTTATCCTCCGACGTATCCCCCTTAATTCGCTGCATTGTTCTCTGCTTTCGAAGCACATATTATAAAACGGCTCCGGCAAAAGTGTACCTACCATTAACGTTTCGCTTCAGAACCTTTGCAGTACTTTATTACAAAACCGGATGCAACACTTCCGATAATCACAATCGATTCGTTAGTTGCCTAAGTAATTACCCCGCTCTCATCCGTCTGCACAGCAGTTAATTCTCCCTCCGAGCACAGTTATAAAGGATAATACCCAGTAAGCATTTCCAGACCAGAAGCAGGGACGCTCGCTGCTATTTGGCGGCGAAAACTCCTAAGATTCAGCGAATAGTGACACGTGGCTGGAACGAAACGAAGCCCAGCCGTCAGCTATCTGCGACAGCGTGAAAATTCTCTGGAAGATACGCGAGCGGAAAAATATAGCCGAAGTATGCGAAGCAGCGAGGTATTGGAATGCGATATATAAATGTAAATGAGTGGCGCTATCGTGGTATGTGCAATTAAGAGGTTATGAAATTCTTCCCTGTCGGAACATCCTTCTTTCGTCTCGCACCACCTTCTCCTCCAGCATCTCGCCGCGTCTGCTTCCCTCGGCCCCCGTATTTCTGGCTTTCCTCTGGCCTCCTCGAGAAAGCAGTAGCACTGAATTCTATGATTTGTGGGCGTTGGGACCCCCGCGACGGGATTACGTGATTAGTTCGTTACGTTAACCGACGCGGACAAGGATTCTCGCCCGCTGAGCAATAATCGAAATAAAAACGGTTTTATTTATATTTTTTGCCGCGATCACGTGGACCATGCATGTGCTCCAACTGCGGTTTAAAACTCGGCCGTGTCAATTTCGGCAAATGGCCTGCGTACTCGTGTTTTGCGAATACATACCCCCCTCGACGTCACCCTCCTCGCGATGGAAGCCAAGGTATCATTGTTCATGTTTTTGTAGGTTTCGGGTTCACTATTGTTCATCGAAACCGTGACATGTGCCATTTTTGTTCCCTGCAATGTTATCCATTACTGTTGGTAAGGTTTATGACGATGTTTCTCTCAATGTTTATAAACTCTGGACCATGTTTTTTGTTTCGTTCCGCTGATGCAACGCATTACTCTTGTTATACCGTTAGTGCTGTGTTACGGTTTTAGTATCTGAGAAACGTATGTGGTAGTCGAATGTTACCATCTGATAAATCTTGAATATTAAACACTTAGGGGATTGTCAGTGTTTAGTGTAGGGTGCATATCGGGTGACTCTGTGACTTATGAAAATACGATGTGCCGGCAGGAACGAGCGCGCTGGAATTCATCGAACTCTTTTCATCGAGGAGATAATGAAAAGTAATGCACGTTCAAACGACCAACGGATACACGAGTGCGCGTAGAAATTGAAAAGTCTATTTAAAAGGGGATTTGAACGCGATCGAACGGCCGGTGACCCACATTCGCACGATAAATACCTTTGGAAAAAAGCGGAATTAAACACCCGCGTTCTGTTTAATATCCCTGTAAATCCACGAATCCTTTTATACACGCTGTAATCAGTGAAATGTGTTTACATAAGGGAATGTACGAGGCGCGATAGCAACCTGCTGGAAAAACTGATGCCGCTTTTTTCTACGTTGAACCTTTTCAGTTAAACAACTGCAGTGCTATATAGAAACACTGTGAGAATATATTTAGCATTGAATAGGAGGCACTTATAACGCGTATCGCGAAATCGCACAGGTATATTTGAAAGACAATTTGCGAAACGGGAAGCGATTAATTAATATGGCAACCTCCTTTAAACCGATATGCCCAGGATATATTATCGATTACAAAGGTATCGTTTACGCAGTACCGAAACCGATACACAGGACGATCAATCTTAGCTCGCCCATGGTACACCGGGAATCATTCAAAGGACGCACATGTAACGTAGTATTAGATGCCACAAATTCCGATATTCTGTCAGCTCTAAATATGCAATAACGGGTAAATATGTATCGGGCTGTGCCATAGCATTTTATCAGAATCGTCTATATCGCGAATCATTTACAATCTTTGCTACCTATCTCCCCCGACGTCCTCTAATTGCATCTAAGGGTACCAGTAGCATACTCAGGATTTAATCTTGGAGGGATCCGAGTTGAACGGATAAAAATATTTTAAATACAAATAAAATAAAATTCATTAGGTTATTATACAAATTTATTTAAAGGATAAAATCCAGTTTCTTTTTTTTTACAAAATTCTTGAATTACTACAGTCGTGGATACATTAATCTCCTTTTTCCCTTTTCTCTAGGTGCATCACCGAAGGGTACATCCAACCATAACTACCATAACAGCCGACGATTTTGCAACGAAATTTTCTTATACCACTAAGTACCCAGCAGGAAGTTTAATTCGACTCCATAACGTAATACAGAATGCAGCTCATGCCTCATCGATAATCACGGTAACAGCGTTTGTAAATCCTTAATCATCCTCGCCTATATCGAATCAGCGAGACTTTCATCGCGATTTCGCGTGCGCTCCCTCGTCACCGGCCGCGTCGCGGTACCAGCAGTCCAGCAGATTATGAACCGCGAAATAGAAAAAGTGCACGGTGGAGGTTACAATTAAGGGCGCGTCGCTGGCCCGCTGGAATAGCGCGCGGTGCGTGCATACTAATTACGCAAATGAATATTTATTCAATTGCCGCACGAAACCTCAGCTAGACCACGGGATAAAGAGACGCGGTCGCGAACCGTCCAGCGCGGATAATATGTTGTATGCCGGTGCACGATCTCACGGGGCAGACCGTGCCTCTGTCTCGTAACATTTATTGCGTAATTTTCCCGGCACGATCATCCGCGACGCTTGTCTAATTGCGACATTCAGCCCGCGGTCGAATCAAGTTACGCGTCCCCTATTTTTGCTTAGACCGAACAACCCCGCGACGGGTCCCCACAGCGGAGATCAAGCTCGTTTCATGCCGGGGCAAAAGTCGCAACCTAACACGACCCAGACCGGCGTCCTGGTTTGCTTTAATATCGGCATGGCGGAGGACACGGCGCGCCTCTCAAAGGATCTAACGGACTAGTGTACATACGTACGTGTTTGCTTAAACGCGAGCGTATGCACACGCTAATGCGGGCACCGCACTAATTTTCGCCGCGGCCTTTTCAGGCGGCGACCACCCCGGCAGCCGCGTAATTTTCAACCGCGATTCCCGCGTCGCAATCCCGCGATATTTACTGAACGCGGCCTGCCCGTGCCTATGGGACACGGAATTCTCCTTTTTCACCGCTTAATCGTACGTTCTTGAAATTAATTTACAGCCGAGGCCGTCCTTCGCGCCACCAGATTTCTGGATGTAAGCCCTGGACGAAAGGAGAGAAGGGTTCAGGGAGTGGTTGCGCTCTTAAAACTGGCTGAAAGCAGGTACCGCGGAAGGGAACTAGGTACGCGCCTTCATCCGGCTCGCCGCGCAGGTGAAGGAAAAATATTTTCTTTCCTGTTTACGTATGAACAATTTAATTCTGCGGCGGTGTAGTTTCATGAAATTCTGTGCTGCGGTGAACCAGTTTCCACGTGCTTCGGTTTGAGTGCTTGATGTTTCAGTGGCCCCGTGTTTTTAGTGGTTTTGTGCATTGAACATTCAAAGACGCTTAGAGATGTTGAATTTGTAGGCTGCGAATGTAGGAGATTCGAGGTCTAGCCCCAGGATTATGTAAAATTCTTCATATTAAGCGCCAAGTATTGCCTGCTTAACCCTGACAGGCCAAAGTGAACAGTTCTCATGATATTGAAAAAGATTCAGATAACGATGACTCGTAGTGTTAAAAAAATTAAAAACCAAAAATTAAAACCGACTTCAAAAAAGTAAAAAATAATCTTTTCCCTTATTTAATCTACGACTCTCATATTTTTTAAGTAGGCGCTAGATTGACACATTGCAAATGTTGAGGCACCGACTTAAAAATATGAGAGTCGTAGATTAAATAAGGGAAAAAATTATTTTGTACTTTTTAGTGCAATTTTATTTTTTTGAAGTCGGTTTGAACTTTTTTAAAATTGTTTTATTTTTAACTTTTTAGTTTTATATATATTGACACAACATGCTGAGGAGATATACGCGTCGGTACATAAAATAATAATAATTAGGTAACAATAGTCTTTATTATTAACCAGGACTGGCAAAATATTGGGCCAATGTTGATGCAGTGTAGGATGGGACCACCGGGGCATCGCCCCCTTTCGAATAAAAAAAGTATCATCAAAATCAACCCATATGCTGAGGAGTTATGAGGGAACAAATAAAAAAAGAATATACGGGTCGAATCTATAAGCTCCTCCTTTTTGAAGTCGGTTAAAAAGATATTTGTTTAGTGTTTCATTATGTTATTAACTATTTTTGTTAATAAAGATTGAGTGCACAGGGGGGGGGGGGTGAAAAAAGGGCAGTTGCCCCCACCCTGGCTTTTGAGAAAAAATCGCTTATTTTTCGAAACTGATCTTCATTAAATTTATACTAAAGAAGGGAATATTTTTAAAATTCGGTTTTAAATTTTTAATTAAATTAACACTATAAAATGGGTTAAACAAAGCAAGAGCGGTATATTTTTCTTTACCATCATCCCAAAATTGCCCCTCCTCCTCTCACGAAAAAAGGCTCCGGACGTCTTTGCACGTGCAGTCTAAAAATGTTTTTTCTCAAAATATCCATGAATTTCTAGATTTGGAGATATGAGCCTGCGAGCCCCAACGTGTGCAATGGTGTAATTTTAATTTACATGTGTATTGTAAGGTTAACCACTTTCCTTTCAAACAATCGTTTCGCAAAATGTTGCGAATTTCAAGCAAGAATCGATGATCCAACTACCTTTTCTGGGAAGGTTTCGTAGTATCACGTCATCGTCCACGATTCTCGTATTTTCAATTATAAACTGGACGATAACCAACGGAAGTAATATTCCGTGCGTACCGCGATCTCCGGCTTAATTTCACGTGTAGGGCCCATATCAATTTTGAATTTCCGCCGCGGCGACAGCACGGAGGTATCGATCGATGTAACGTACCCTCGTTTCGCGTTTCGTCGTTCTGTTCCAGGGTCCCGGTGCAAAATTCACGAGCACGCTCGTCGAACACCGATCTCCCTCGGTCCTTCCCAATTTCACGTTCCCATGAAACGTACGATCTCCTATCATACGAACGCGCGCAAGCCCTTGTGTGCGTGAATCCCGTGCGTTTCACATCCCCGGCCCGTGTACTTGACAAGATTCCAAGTCGGTCGTGCTCGTTTTTCCCCGCCGCCGCTCTTTTCCATGGCACGGCTGAGAGGAAGAGGATGAAGGGAGGAAATCGACGATGGCGTAGACACGCGGTCCGACCGCCACTTCTGCGCCCAGCGTGTATCCGTACGCGAGCCGCGCGGCCCGAATCGCTCGGCCATCGTCTAGAAAACTCGCGACACAAGAGTCCGGGGGCGGCTGGCAAAAGTTTGCGGTCCAATTAAAAATATTCCCCGACCTTTTTGCTTGCACCGCAGCGCCGTTAATGGGGTCGACACACGGATGCTCGGGCGGGCTTCTCGGTGCATTCGTTCGCAACTTGCACGCGGTAACCTGAATTAAAAATGATGGGGAACGCGGGAATGCTGTGTGACCGAGTAAACGTCCCTGGAAAAGCGAGACCGTCCGTTTCGAGACTTTCAAGCGTTCCATGTTCACCGTTTCCCTCGCAGTTGGTCACTACCCCTGAATTCGTCTGCCAGTTCGCCTCATTTTCGTCGTCCCGTGCTCTTCGACGGGGTTACATTTCCCTCAGCCTTAATCGTCCTCTGATTTGGCTGTTGCTAGGCGAAAAATAAACTGAATTCCACGGACTCATTTAGTTTCGAGAGACTGTTCAAGGGTGACACGATGTTCACTGGATCAGAATTCTTCCACTTCGAATTACATAATCGTCGAGTATGGGATTACGCAACTAGATGTACGCGCCAGCGATCGCCGCGATTCATTAAATATTATAAATCACTGTTTGCAGTGAAGCGATGCAAGCTGCTACGGCTGAATACTATCGTTTGATTTGAGTAACCGCGTCCATTTATCTTCCACCGTATAAGGTGTACGCTACATTTGCACGGCGAAGCGCGGTTTACTTTAACGCGGTGGGAGAAAAAAAGGGAGAAAAAGCCGTCGATGTACTTACTTAGTTTGATGCAAAGCCAACCGCGCTGGTATCGACGATCGACCTCCGTTGAAGTAAATTTGTTTTTATTGAAGAGCGTGTGCAGCTCAACGAGAGGGTTTGCGTAACTGTGGTGGAAGTTTGCGGGAGCTTTTTGGACGAAGATCACGGAGAATATAATTCTGTGTCGAAATCAATTTGTAAATTAACAAATAATGCCTTTTATTCGAATAATGGAGGAGTATCAAGGAGCAGCGCTACGTTTCTCATCCTACATTTCTCACCTTATTGCATTATTCTTCCCTGATGAATTAATCACGTTATTCGATACATAATTTACAAATGTGCCGTGGCTTCATTTACCATGTCTCGTTACGGGAATTAATGACTAAAAGTTTCATAATCAACTCGCGGACAGAGCGCTCCATAGTTTTTTTCAGTTTGCATCCCCTGGGTCCACGGGCGCGGTAATTACGCGGATAAATACAATCAATTTGTCGCAATTGCGTTAGCCTCTTAACCGTGCTCCAATTAGTCAGATAGCCTGGAAATTTAATTAGATTAATCCAGACAAGTAACCAACCGGTGTTATTCTATCTTCCTTATAATCCGCGCGACCTACTAACGCGCTACCATTATCGCCATCATTAGGTACGCAACGCTATAACTGTCGGACTTCAATGAAAATATCAATTCTCGTTGCACACGTGGTTGCATAACGCGCACTAGTACGTTTAATATCCTGTAAGCATTCGACGTTTGAGAATGGCCTGCGATGCGATTGGCACATAGGTGGCGCCCCGTTGGTTTCGGTGCTTGTAGAGTCCGGAAAAGAGTGGCATCGGAGAATCGGCGATGGGGGAATTGGTAACGCGGCTGGTCAGTAACGTAGGGGACCCGTCGATCTTGGGTTCGAGTCCTCATCACCCGAGGTGTTCACTTTTTTGTCTACAATCCATTAATAACTTTAGTCAAATCCATCGTCGCTTTACTATTCTTGAGGTGCGCTAAATAAAACTAAGTTTCGCAGTGAAAAAGCTCCTTTGTATTATAACAAAGGCATAAAGTATTCTACAATAAATAACTGTAAAGGCAGTCAACGAACTTACTAAGCAAGAACTTACTAAACAATTCCTCCATGCCGTCTAATCTCTATTCTCTACGATGGAAGTGTAGAAACGTCAATGATGCTCGTGAGGGTGCACGCGGCACTTGCGCGGGTTCTGTTAAACAACAATCCCCAGGAGCATTGTAGAAGGGATGCAAGTGTGGACTGCTCCTTCAGTTGGTAGGTAAGTGAACAGAGGGCAGATTATCCCCGACTCGTTTCCCACGTCGTATGCAGCTTTATCACGACTACGAGGCTCCCTGAAAATTCCACTGTAAAAAATAACGAGCGCGTTTCGCGTTACCCTCGCGAAGACAGGTGTACTCGCACTATATCGTATCGCGCGTCGTAATGCGCGTATGTGATCACCGACGTTGTCGCCCCTGAAAGTTGCAACGGAATAATATCACCGCTGTCAGCTCGCGGCTGTTGAATCGGCCTAGCGTGTATGGCAACGCGGTATCTTGCAGGAGTTAAAGATTATCGCGCGCCGAATCTCTGATTCTGCGGGCATGCGAAGTTCTGGAAGATTTAGTGCTTCTTGGCTCCCGTTTATTTACTGACCAGGGTTCGGATAATAGCGAAGACGTTCGAAGTGAGACGTCGTCATGAATGGACGTTGTTGCTTGGGAAATCAATGATTCTTAGTTCGTGTTGTTTCGCCGGACTAAACAGTATTGATACCACTTTCTTAAATTGTTTCATGGCGTTGTTTGTCGAATCGCTTGACAGAGGAATTTCTACGCTAACCTTTTTACTTCACTATCTTAGGATACTTTTGAAACTCCCGAACTATGAACTAGAACTCGTGTAATTACTTCTGTTTATAGCTACGCGACCCCCTATTACGCGATGCAATTATTAATCACGATACGCGTTATCGTCCACTGTGAATCCAACATAGACAGTTCACTCTTATGGTTTTGATTCAATTCAAATATCCTGCTCGCCCCCCCCCCCCCCAGGAAACGCAATTTCACGGGATCCCGGAGAAATCCTGAAAAATCGAGTTTACCTCGGATTCGAAAACAATCTCGAGCACGGCGCCCTTCCACGCACCACGCAACCGGCGAAACTTATTTTCTCCATCGTAGATTAGATTCTGTTACGTTAGTCGATGCGTCTACCCGCTGGGTCACCCTAGCAGGGTCCGCAAGATAACAATGGCCCGTCGTTTTATCCGAACTCTGATACGATAGAATCGAATGGCCAACCGGATCAATGGAACTACATAAAGTAACTCATCGGCCATAAATGGCTAATAGAAATAGGTCGACGTGGTGGAAACGAAGGTGGGGCAGCGGCAGGGTCTCGGGAAAAGGTATAGAAATAGATATTGGCTGATCATTCGCCGTTTCGAAGGAAATTGTCCCATCAGGAGATTGAAAGGGGATCGAGAATAAAGCTCTTTCCATGTATT
Source organism: Andrena hattorfiana (assembly GCA_944738655.2). NCBI lineage: Eukaryota > Metazoa > Arthropoda > Insecta > Hymenoptera > Andrenidae > Andrena > Andrena hattorfiana. The sequence continues at coordinate 18,678,620 of OX122889.2, read as the reverse complement.
GGCCGGCAATGATCGTAGCGGGATGTGATAAAGGGTAATATTTCCCAGGCGAAACCGAGGAAACTTTCCTTTTCCCCCACAGCATCCGCCGCGGCTGATCCGATCTGCTCCAAGACAATGACTTTCCTAACAACCGTTGCCCTTGGCTCCCGGAGACTTTCTTCAACTTTCCCGATCGAGCACCCACCCCCCTTTTAACGAACCGGCCAATCATAATTTCACCCTTTTAGCTAGATTAATATTAGCAGACGTCCGATAGGCATTTTCTTCCCGCGACCGTGTTCTTACCGAGCATGACTCATCGGAGGATGTTGCCTACGTTCGATCAATTCTTATTGCAACTTGTTGCGTATACGGAAAACTCTGCTTCTGAATTACTTATCTCCTTAATTCAGTGCTTCCCCGGCGTTCTTTTAGTAGGTAATCCATTCGCGCACAAAAATCCCTTTCTAAACTTTCTTATCCTTGGACACCGGCCGTCAGCTTTTCCACCCCAACTTTAGAATCAAGCAAGTTCTCGACCGAGGGGATATAAGTGAAATCTAACCGGAGTAAACAAGTAGATGTTCAGTTGCCTTTAATCAAGGGTGGGTTAATGAAAATAACCTCAGTACCTACACCCTTCCGCATAGCCCAAGGCTCTCTTCCCAGTCGAAAGTTTGGTATTTTGTGGTTTCAGTAGACAACGGTACGAGTTTGTCATACACTCCCTCCGCGCGCCTGGTATCCGTCGCCATCGATCCACGAAAGGTCCCTTTTGGTTGTCTTTCACCCCCTTGCCCCGAGCCAGAGCGTAATTAGACGCGGAATAAGGGTTCGGGCGGTCTTTAGTCGATCCATGCATCGGACAAAATGCGCGCCGACTGTAATTCACAGGGATACGAGCCGAGGAAGTATCGTGAGGGGAATTGAAAATGAATTATCGTTCCGATTACACAGCACCCGTGTAACGCTTCAACCAATGCGCCGCTACAATATCGCGAAGAACGTACGAGATTAATATCGGAAAATTCAATTAACAACCGCGCGATTGTAATTTCTATCCGACAATCCTTCAAATCGCGGCCATTAAAGTTTCACCAAACGAAGCATCGCGTTGAGTAATATGTCCGCTTGCGATGCAAATTAGTCAACGGTATCGAAAACATTTAATTACTGCTTTTACGACCTCTCTATGCTCTTGTCACCCGCGATAAATCGCAACATCGCCATTTAGAAATTCGAGCAAAGAAACTGACAAGATTTTCATTCGGGGATCAACTTCAATTCGGAGGTCCCTTCAATAAACGACGATTCGAGCGACAACAGTGAGCGGCAGGGTGGTAGGAATATTTTTTCAGCGACGCGAGCGCGGAAATTTGCGCCGGCTCGGCGAGTGCAAATTGCTTTCGGGCCGTTTCGTCTGCCAGGAGGCCATTTGTCACCGCGGATTCTGGTCGCGCGACGTATAAGCCGGCTACGCTAATAATGACGCCGCGACGGCTAACTACAAGCTCATCGCGCGTGCATTCATGAAGCAATATACATGCATTTACACGGCCCTAGAGCGCTCTCTGTCCGCCCCTCGGGCTGGCTCTCTCTGTCTCCGCGGAAGGGTGGTGGTATTCGTTGTCACTTGGTCTACAGCGGCGCGCGTGCACGGTCTTTACCCGCTGTCTAAACTGAACAATGAGCGTTACCGTGTCAACGCCGAATTAATACATTCAAATTACCCATTGTTGCAGGTAAGACCAAAGTAATAGCGATGCAAATGGCGCCTGTCATCGACGCAACATGCAACGAGCCTGTCCGCGGAATTGATTGGCTATCCCTGCGGCGGCGGAACAACGTTTTTGCGTTTCGTGCGCGTGAACCAGTTGTCGCGGTGCCCCGTGCCCGGTGAATGTAATTTAAACTGATGCCCACGCTGCGCCAACCCCCGTGAGCCATTATTTTTAAAATATGTTCTTTTACGCTCGCTGAACACGTGCTTGCTGCCCCAACCATGATTTTCCTGTGTAATTTCAGTTCGAGAGCCGCTAAGTCACTCCTCCATTGGCGTTTATTATCTCGTAAAAGAAACCATTCTAGAATGGGAACGAGCAGGTCAATCGAAAGTTTCTTTTATTTCTATCTATTTTGTTTTAATGGGGGCGGGAATAATTTAGATAACAAGTTAGGAATACCGATCCCCTCGGCTCGTAATTTTTGCTGGGAATTTTGTTTGTCATTCTGGACAGCTCACGCTGCTCGATGGCTGACAAACGTGCTCCGTCACGCACGGTGACTCCTTTTTTCAACAGATCAATGAAATTGCAAACCTGTGCCTGCCTCGCTTGTACACACGCGTCGCTGTATTAACCGCGTTTACATGCTGGTTTCATTGAACCTGTATAGTCCGCTGGCTGAAAAGGGAAATTCCATTATTATGAAGAAAAGTGTCGGATGTAACGAATTCGCTTGTATCATTCCCCACCGCGAATGCACCCTGTAATTTGAATGAAATCGTAGCGAAATGAATTCCAGGACGGGGTTATGTATTCGCGGCAGGGCAGCGGAGCGTTTTAACCGCATTATTCGATGATTCCGAGTTTTTACATCGGTGTGAATCTGGTTACAAGCGGACGACACTTTTTTCAGGGGTGAAATTGAATTTACGCTGTATTTATTAATACGATGCGCGTGAATACTCGACGGGGGATCGATGAATGATATATATACATACATATATCCTTGGGAAAGACGCATCAGGGATGAACCCTTCAGGCGAACTTCGAATCCTTCTCGGTTTAAATCATTCAAATCGCTCGTGGTCTATTTTCGAGAACTATTCTCACGTCGCGTTCACTCGCTTCTTAAATCACTTATACAGGTTGGAGATCTATTTTCCCGTCGTATCATAGGGTTCCTTAACCGAAGCTGTGGATGCGCATTCAAATAGAAGGTGAATAAATTTGCCCGAGAAGAGCTCGAGTGACGTTAATTTTATCCGCTGATTGACTTCGTGGGAACAGAAAATACACTTAATCGCCGCCAGAGACGAGAAACGCTATAATCTACGAATGCACCTAATAATCTATTAAATGCGTACGTCTATTAAGAGCGCAGAATAAATCAGAATTGGGCGGATCTTCCAGATCCTACGAACTATCAATATCTGAGATCCTAACATTTAACCGTCACCGTTCAGCTATGTACATTTATTCCAGAGGATATACACGTCCCGTAGAACAGTAGAAATTCACCGGTGTCGGCGATAATAGTTAACAGACGCGACAATCTTCGCGCGAATTACTTGGCCAGAAAACGGGACGAAGGGAAGGGGGGCGGGGGTGGAATGCTGAATTATTGCGACGGCATGGCGTACCCCCGGTACGCGAGGTATCACGCAGGAAGGTTCCGTGAAAGAAACAAGGAAGTATGGGAGCGTGGGCGCAGGAAGAGAGGCTGAAAAGGGGGAAATAAAGGAAGACACGCCGCGAGCGCGAAGCTTCGGAGACGGTGCGTCGCGCTGCTGTACAAGAAAAGAAGGATACAGGGGATGGTCGGGGGGTAAGAGCCGCGAATACGTCACCTGAATGCCAACGTAATGTTCACAAAATGCCGGAAATATAAGCAAACGCGCGCCTTCTACGCTCTCCCGGGGGAACTGTCGTTTACATAAATAGCAGGAAAGGCCGGATTTCAACGTGTACCCCGTTCACTGGTCCGTGCGCGCAGGTACGGGGCGCCTACGTGTCTCAATATTTGACGGCAGAGTTTCCCTGCATTTGCCTACCAAATGGAAGCCAAGCATGCCGCGGAGGGCCACGCGCGTGGTCTCGACGTATACGGGCCGTTAGGACGCCTTCGAGACATCGGGAGCAGATGTAATCGTCCGGATTGAAGGTTGCTTTCGGTCGTCGCGTTGTCCAAACGCCTTCATATTACGAGGATGGGAACGGGGGAGGTTGTTGTCTGGCCCCGGGAAATGTCGAGTAAGCTGCCGTGTTTCCACCGGGAAGAACCGAGTGTTCTGACATTTCGCTTGCGTCTCCGTCCTACACCGTCGAAGTGCTGTCTGTCTTTGTACAGTGGAGGGCAAAAGTTCCCGCGCGGGGTGAAGGCTGATACGTAGTAATAGCGACATCGCGGCCAAGTTTTCGTTCTGTAATAAGTCGGAGGCGAAATTATAAGGGAGCGGGCACGATGGTAATACGTGGAAATGCGACGAATAATACTGCACCGTTAAGGGAAATTTGAGATTCGCGTTACGTTATTTGATACGCTCGTACAAACGGATACTCTGCGGAGCATGTTTCACATGAGAAATATTTTCGCGAGATCACCGACACCATTGTTCGGTTCTGGTGTAACCGGCAGAAATTACCCGCGGGTTTATTCCCGTTTAGAAATATACTTCTCATTTCCGCGAGTTGCCGGGTTGCTGCGCGAATACCTACCGAGAAATTTGTGCCGGGAAAATACTGTACACGCGAGCTCTTTCGAGGAGAACGCCATCAAAGTTTCAACGTCGGCTTTAGAAGCGCGCAGTGGTAACTGCATATTATGAGAATAAGTAACAACCGGGGTCCCTGGAAAATGCACTGGTGTGCTTTCTGCCGCGCGCTAGATAAGTTCCCTTCTCTTTTTTACCCCCTACAGTATAAACATTCGCGTCATTAGTGACGACGGGACGGCGGAGGTATAAAAACATTTTTGCAAGTATATAAAGTTACTTGTTACGTGTCGGTGGCTACGTTCCCCACGGATGTATCGTTTTTCGCGGATCGTTCTTTGCGACGTAGTCTTTCTTGCTAAATTACGAACTTTATTAGAACGTCAAACGCGGACACACGAGTCGCTGCACGCCGAGGGGAATACGTTACGAAGCATGGTAAATCGTCTCTCGAAGACAACGCGAAAGTTCCGCGAGTTTACGCAAGTTTCCCCTTGTCTCCGGAGTTATTTCTCCACCGTATCGATTTACGACCGCACAAGGCGACACGAATTTCCACGGTACGATGTACCATCGTGTCCAACGGGGAAAGAAAAAAAATTTATTACACGTTCTGCCGCGTTTTACGCGCGAGAAGTCTCATTTCCTTGCGCGAGGCCGTAAATCGTTAACGAACAGCCAAAGAACGCCTTCCAAATGATCATTTATTTAATTACACCCTGGCTGTTAACCAGGGCGCGGCTGGATCCGTTTTTGCCCGGTGACAGTGAATATATTGTACGGAATAAAATGAGCATACTTAATTAAAACGCTACCAGGGCCCCTCGTAAGTTCTTCTAATGTTTCATTCGCGGAAATGAACAGCGACAGTAAGAAAGACGGTAGAAAAACCAACGGCTGCTTTGAACCAGAGATGAAATAACAAAATCACTCTGCTACCAGCGAGGCGCTTTCGTTTTCTCGAGAGAAACTTTAACACTTTCTTCAAACACTGTTACGCGAACGTTTAAATTTTCATGAGTCGTAATTATTTGAAACGAACGGCGACACGCTCCTTCTAGGCGCAAAATGGAATTCTACTGGAATAGTTTAGTGCGATTTATAAGTCGAGGAATCGTGAAAATGGGAGTTCGAGGAGATAAACCAGAAGAAAATTGAAAGGCAACATTTGAAGATGTTTCTGATACAATGTTAAACGTATGTGTAAAAATCAATATTTCATTGTTTTCCTTATATAGGGTAAAGGACCCAATTACTGACACCTAACCAATTACTGTCACCTTAAGCTATTTGACTTAAAATAACGAATAAATAAACTATAGTATATAATCTATAGTATAGATTATAGGTTGAATTACATAATTCTTTTCGTATATGATTTTACAACGTTTATTTATTCGTTATTTGAAGTAAAATAGCTTAAGGTGACAGTAATTGGTTAGGTGTCAGTAATTGGGTCCTTTACCTTACGCCATACATCTTAAAGAATCCCAGAAAAACTGTAAAAGGTGGGTGCTTCGGCGAAGCAGTAACAACCTCGCAGTGTCGCCATCGACTCGCGCAATAATCTCATGGATCCCAGCTGCTCTTCTCGCATTATGCGATCTTTTACGTTGGTATGCAGCCGGTGTCGTGGATATTTTATAAGAAGGGACGTCGTGTCCGTGCACAACGCGGAAGAACGAGGAATAGGCGACTCCTCGAGTGGAGTAACGTTAGGGGGGTAAGGAAAAAGGTCAGCGGCACCAGCGGTACCACGACCTTCCGCTCTTCACCTTCCCCCCTTCGGGCCTTACCTTCGGCAAGAATGACTCGTCCTTTTTCGATCTTCGCACGGCACGTCTTTACTCGATGAGTTTTCATTTCTTTAACCGCCGCCTTCATCATCATGAATCTCCGCGGCGTTCCGTTCCTTCGACGGACGATTCAAATGCGAAGGCACTCAGCATCCGGGCTCGTTGTACGTGATTTGCCGGAAGCCTTAATTAGAAGAGCTCCCACTACCGCGGGATACTCTGCTTTAATCCTGAACCGCGGTTTTGCATCTACAGCGGGGCTCCAGTGGGAGTGCTATTCATGAAAGTGCGAACGATCAATAAACGTAATTATATGGTAGGGTATCTACTTAATAAGAGACTTTGTATTGGAATGCCTGATGTGTATTAATGTTCCGTAAATGGTACATATTATTTTGATATTTCGCGACGTAAAAGGTAAGTCGGGGGTAGATGCCACGTTGGGTAAAATGCCAATTAACCATAATTCAGAGTTTACGCAGACGTTAGCAGGATCGTGCCCAGTTCTTTTGTTGTGTCCGTTGCTAAATGAAATCGCTTGGCATTTGTTTTAATAAATATAATACATGTTTTGAAGCAGGTTATGCTACAGCGTCCGTAATTTTTTTGTTGCAGTTTGATATTTTGTGTTCTAATAAAAAAAAAGGAAAGTGGCGGGTTGTTAGCTGGAAAGAAGATATTTTGCTTATTTATTTTAACTTTTGCTCAAATGATCGACGTACAATTTGACTTACCTAACGAGCTTGACACCTCCCTCAACACATTAGGGAAAAATGCATACAGATTGCAGAATCGCTGATTTCGGGAATTTCCGCGATTATCGACCTTATTCTGCGATGTTTAAACGTTTGTAGCTCAGAGCAACGTTAACCGATTTTGATGAAATTTTAGGCATGTATATAACTCACTTCAATCTCCAAACGGGTTTTTCGAATTTTCATTACAGGCTCACAAAAATAGTTTAAAAAACGACCTTTACTAATTTTTTCACTATTCCGGCCAATTGCATTTTTTTTAAAAACGACGAAACACGTCACTTAGAAAATTAATCCTTCTAGCTTCTCAAAAAAACTCAAGTCGTTTGGACCAATTTTAAAAATGTTATGCGATTTTAAAGAGTGTACGATTATGGCTGCAGGTGACTGTATATTGGATTGGTGGTAAGATCCGAAATCATGTATGAGAAGAATTGTTGTTTTTATAGATTAACATTTAATTTTTGTCAATTTAGTAGTGTTCATTTCATATTTATATGATGTAGATAACAAGTAAGCTTTGTTGATTTGATAGAAATATATACATATATATAATATTTTTTATACATTTATTAAGAAACTATAAGCACCTTCCCCCGACTTACCTTAATTTACGTACAGTTCTATTTTGCGCAATAAGCACGTTCCAGTCGATTCTAAGAATAAATCTTTCAAGGCCCGCATTCGAAATCTTGTTCAATCCATGTTTGTGTTCCTGGTTTGCCTGTCGGCTTATAATAAACACGGTAAACCGTGTTCCAACAGTGCTCTTTGCTCAAACAAATGGTTGATCCGTTTGCGTGCGGGATCGCAATTAAAGTTTGATTTATCCACGGCCATGTAATATTTAAATTCATAAACACAACGAATTGATATTATAACCGTTGCAGAGGGGTCAATTGTTGGCGCTGCAAATTCGGTCGGCGGTATTTCGTTTGTTTGTTAATAACGCGTTACGCTGGCCGTTAGCATAAATATCTAACCCCGAACAAATTCAACGGCGGACCTGCTCCCCTATTTCTATGATCGCCCAGCCATTTCGAGATCCGCGGGAGCGCCGCGAGCGCGCATTATGCGATTAACGCGAGCGATGAATAAAAGGATCCGTCCGAGGGAAAACAAGGATTTTTATTAACCCTCAAAAGCTGGTGCTCGGGTAAAATGAGGCTTTGTCGCTTCATAAAGGTTACCATGATAATTAGAGAAACTCCCGACGAACATTGCGAGCATTACGCGAGGATTTCCTTTAGTCGCGCCCGCGGGAAATGAAAAGGTCTTTCGCGGCGTGCGTTCAACAAATTACTTTCCTCTTTCTCTCTTTCACTCAAGTTTGCGTTATTAAGCACACTTTTCGCTCGCGAACCCACGGTTCTCAGCGGATCGACGGAGCCCCGTACCGATCTAAGAACCGCTGGCTCCATTATGAGAGGGCGCCGCGGATGCAGCAATAGCTGAGCCGGACTGAGGGGATGTCGTTTGCGAACGCGCAAAGCCTTGAAACTGCTACGACATCAGTCTGCGGGATTGGAAGCGTCCACGGCATCCGACGTCGAGGGATGTAAAACGATGAGCGTGTGTCGTCCTCCTCGAACGCTTGTTTTCACGACCCACTTCGATTTAACGAGCTGCGAGGGGCGGGGGCGAACTCGTGGCATGATCGAGAAAGGGACGTTTTTGTATTCCAGATCTTTGTGGCCGAGAAAAATGATTTTAGTAGTCCATTGGCTAGAGAATTACTGGAAATTGTGCGCGATCGCTGAGGGGATATTTACATCCTGATTTCCGCCACATCAGACCGATCTCCCCGATGAACGACAGATTCCTTGGGACTCGGCGTTTTTTCGTTCGAGTACAATTTCCTCTCGTTACCCGGACACGCTTACGCGAGCTTAATTGTAACGCCGTGAACTCGTGCGAACTTCCTCCGTGCCGGTGGCCTTCGTTATATCCGGCGAGCTTCGAACAATCGGATTTCTTCGGAGCACTACTACGGGCGAACTTTTAATTAAATGTAATGGTGTGACGCAATTAACGGCGCCCGTACCTTGTCACGTTTAACGCTCGGTATAATCGAGCATATGTATTTTGAGTAGGAACATGCGGGCATAAGCAACAATTCACCCTCTCCCTCTGTCTCGTGTGTACGCGCTCGCGAGCACAGCAACGTGCACGGGAATGTAGCTAAACAAACGTACATTCTGGGATCACCCTAAGTGTTTGCGCAAGTCGTTGCCTAGTATTGTAACAGAGTCGGCGTGGCACGCTGTGCGTCAACCATCGTCAGAATTAGGAAACACATGCAACGCTGCATCGTATCGTTACTGTTGTTGCTGTTAATTAATAAACCCCGCTTCGCTGCCGCGCAGTTGGTCCCCTCTTAATAAAACGTCCTGCGAATTCCTTTCATGCAAACACATTAACGGGTTTCCGTCGTGCTGTTAGAAGTTAAAGATGTTTTCGATCTCTGCTGCGCCGAGGAGTATCTACGAAACACATCCAAAGGAAATAACGTCGAGTTTCCAGTGGGCAAATTGAAATTATTGGAATATTATCGCCGCGTGGATTCGGGTTAAGTACTTGATTTCAGGGGAATTATTGAAATGGTAATAATTAAGATTTGGCGCACGCTAATGGAAGATTCTTCCATTAAATTGCAATCAGAGGAGAAATAAGAAACGAATGGAGCGCTCGTCTGACCCAGGCGTTCCTTTTCTACTGTAAAGTTTAGTGGCACCCGGTGCGAAAATAGCGCGTGGAACTTGTTTAGTCCTTGGCGGATTTTATATTCTCTATTTATATTGATTATATTTATTTATATTCTCATCTGAATTCTTTACACGGTCACGGTAGGGGAGACCGGGGCTAGTTGAGACATTATTCATTTTTCAATTTTTTTCATTTTTGTTTGCATTAATTACCGTAAACTGGGGGAACATTGGCAGGTTTTTGAAACATTTTGTTATATAATGTAAAAATTAACATGTTTACATTTGCTTTAAGTATCCTATCATAACATTGCATCTTTTGTGATTGTACTACAGGTGTCAAAATGCATAAAATTGTTGTCCTTTTCCTTCTTTAATATATGTTAAAAACGTTACCGTACCGGGGTAACATTGGCACGTCATATAGATAGCATTAACGGGTTAAGTTTTACTAATCTGAAGTCAGTAAGATACATTAACATTAAAATTGTTTATTTTATTTAATTTTTTACATCTTAACTAAAATCTACTCGTAATATTGGCACATCATATAAATGGCATTAATAGGTTAAGTTTGACTAATCTGAAGTAAAACAATGTAACCCTGGCGTATGCCAATGTTACCCCGTGCTGCCAATGTTACCCCGTGCTGCCAATGTTCCCCCAGTTTACGGTACTTAATAACAAATATGCCAAAATATACTTTGGTCCTTCCTCTTTAATATATTTAGTAAACGAAAACTTGAGAAAGTACATACAAAATGAATGAAAAAATGATATTTGAACGAAGGCAAAATGTATCAATTTACCCCACTGCGGGGCAAGTTGATACTACTCTGCGACATTTTGATACATCTGTAAAATATCCGTTTAATGAATAACTAATACATTTGAAAAATAAAATTTTAATCTAGATACCTTCCCAACAATACAGATTCAAAATGAACAAAGACGTATTCTAAAAACTAAACAGGTTTTTGAACAAACATGAAAAAACATTATTATTTTTATTTTTTTTGTGTTTGGAAAATCCCACTTGAACCTGAGGTGTCTTCTTCTTTTTATTAATATGTCTTAGTAAACTCATTTTGTCAATATTGTATATTTTCGCGCTTTGCCTTAATGATATTGAGTCTTTTTCTATTGCGATACACGCTTCTTCAAAAATATCTTGCGATTTAGGAAGTCATTATGTACAACCATCGCCATAAAAAAATGTAGAGCATATAAACAAAATAACAAAACGTAATTACCTTAACTTCAAAAGACTCAATGCGATGCTAAATTAAGTCGGGTTATAAAATACTCTATGTCGTCTCAAGACGGATTGGAAAGTGAACACAACTATTTACTTTTTCTCTATATAAACGAAAGCAGTTAAAAAACGATTGTTAACGTCAAGGTACACAGACATACGCTGGATCGCAGTAAAGAATTGAACAACAAATTTCACATATCTCGCTCAAATGAAGCTACATATATACGGTGTCGAGATAATTCGTCTGTATCAACCTGCCCCTGTATCAACTAGCCCCGGTCTCCCCTACCTGTGTCAATATCTTTTTAGAAGAAACGGTAACAATGTATCAACGGCTTGGAAACTGGAAATACGTAAAAGTTTTATATTATAATACGAATACAAATTTTTCTTAAAATTTGGTACAGGCAACATCGAAGGAAAATTTATTTTCTGGCTCGTGCCAAATTCCCCAACGACACGATTAATGGAATCACTTCATCCGCGTTATTGTGTAAAACTGAAATTGACAAGTTATACGCGAAGGAAATATAATCCGTAAACATGAATCCGTTTACAGAGGGGCACGGTGCCGCTAAAGTTTACGTGAACTCGTGTGTAACGGATAGGATTCATTGAAGCTACGATAATCCCCGTTCCCTCGGCTGTAATGGAAACATCGGTAGCTAGATACTAGATACATATGTATTCGTTAAACGCCCGATACGAGACCGATCGATGACACGAACAATGAGCAAAGTTGCCAGTTACTCTCCAGCTCTCTCCATCCCTCTGTATGGGCTTGGTATTATCCCGTTGCAACAACAGAGTCATTCAAAATGTTTCCTGATACTTGACAATGCGGATGATCGCTTAACTGTAATTACCACATTGTCGAGCCGCTCATAACCGGCCAAGTAGGTGAACCATCAGCGATTCTACCTCGAAGCGGATTATGCCGAGGAAGATTGAAACGCTGACTGGTGAGATCGCGAATCGCGATACGAAGGCACGCTACCCATCATTGCGGAGCATGCTGTGTAATAAACTGTACGTACAGATGGAAACGTATACCTAAGAAAGTTGAATTTAATGAAATGTTGTATTCCTTAGTATTCTATCATTTTGTAAGATGTTGAGTCTAAGCAGAACACTGTGTACAGGAAGCAGTTATGCTCGTAGAGAGAAGGGAAGGGTAGCACGCAAAATCTGCATCTCATCGTATCGAAGATTCATGCTAATCGTGTCGGAAGGGATAATCATTAAGGACTCTTTCCAAAGCAATCAATCTCCGTGTAGCGCAAGAAATCACTCGTACAGCCGAGGCGCATCCATTATATACGCCTGTTAAGCATGCATTTCCGGCCGCCACGTGGCTCGATTTCAACGTTTCACGTACAACAGCAGCTTTAATTATCGTTGCACGCGAAGGGCCACGTGGAAAAGGTCGGTGGGTGGCAATTCACGATAAAATGGACCGACCGTCACTCACCTGTCGGGTTCGCACCCCTGCTGGCCTCAAAGAAACTGGCCGGGTTAACGAGACTACAGATACGCCTTGTGTCCACGGGTAAATATTTGAAACACTCACACTTTCTACCTTCCCTCGCCTCGTCCCGTTATTTCAGAGATTACAGGACGATTAATCGATTGAATCCTCTGTCTCTGAACGATACTAGTATAAAATGCGTCTCAGATTGGACAATCTGGATACCTGGATAAGGGTATACTTGAGGGTGGTCAGTTCATTATAAGCGTAGAGTGAAGAATGTGGAGTTGAACGAGTATCGAGAAAGTTCCTGGAGGAAAAGTTTAAAGTAATGAGCCAGTGTAGTAAAAAGTACTCGAAGTTTGAAGGTATTATGTAGTAATCCTTTTCACTGTTATCTACAATACGCCAATTTATTGCATTCCGTGAATACGATACCATTATCAAAAGAACAATACATAGCCAAACTAACAGCTAATCAATAAAGACCATTAATTATAATTTCTGGTTTGTTAAAGTGCAGCCCATTAATTAGGTCAATGCATTATTCAACTACCTGGCAAAGTATTAATTAGTTTCTATTAACTTTAATATTTAGTTTGGTAGGTCAAATTTGCACCTTATATGGAAAGTAGGTAAGGTTTCAGTACGAGTGTACATGGGGCAATGAAATTCTAAATTTTGAACGCATGCGTCATTGTTCCGCAAGATCCTCCAAATTCAACGACCATTTCGTACTCCACAAGCTATTCTTCTCACCTGAGTTCTCCCATTCTTTCCTTCGCCTCGATGGAACGATTGTCCTAGTCTCTTTACCTAATTTATACGCTAATTTTCACGGTGGTACGCTACAGAAGCATTTGAAAAGCACGTTAAAATTCAGCTTTATGCGCAGAAAATAAAGCGACCGTGACTGTAGTGCATGTAAAATCAGACAAATCGTAATTTTCCTTCGCGAATTCCCAGAAAACAAAGCGCTAAATCACGCGGACAGTCGCGTGCATTTTTACTCGCATCGAAACAAATAGACTGGAATCAGCAAACGCACCGGAATTAAAACAGCACGAAACCAAATGACAAAATGATGCGCATGTTAGCCGCCGCGTGCACAGCAACGCGAATTATAATCGGAATGTCCATTTCAAACGCGAAAAACATACCGGACAGTCCCAGACGTGACTTGTTTTCCCCTGTTCTCTCTGTTACTGGAAGAAGCCAGCAATATTTGACCGCAGTCTCCCAGTTTCCGAGCATTGAAAATATAAGGTGGTCCAAGTGACGTGTGCATTGTCCAATACAGAAGTGACACAGTATATGATGACCCGAATAAACGACTTCCGTAAACGACAATCACTGATGAAAGCAATTTGGCTAATCGATGCTGTAGCGGTGTAGTAGTAGGTACAATTCCAGGAATAAAAGACACTTTAGTCCTGTGTATTCCATCCTGGAATTGTTTGTCATTTCAAGGCTTGCCTATAATTAATGACCACGTTCGCTGGACCAGCCGAATAGTATTTTCAGGAAGCAGGAATTTGTCGAGTAGCCTAGAAATCTCGGCTGATAGAATCAGTCGTCCAGCAAATGAAAGATCCCCGGCTGAAACGGTCCGATTCTTTACCCCGAACATACCAAGCGACACAGTGGCCCGGGAAGGCCGTAACTTTGATACGGCCATTAATTCACGACTCGTTAAACTCCCAACCCTTCCACGGCCGACACTTTTCCTGGCTGGGTATCGACGTTACGATCCAATTCAAACACGGCGACGTCCGGCCAGCGTTAACGCGTAACAATAACTCTGGCGGGGAGCGGGGAGGGGGAGAAGGGGGGGGGGGGCGCGGCATCCGAGAAAGGGAGGCCAGAGGATCATGATTCACGCTTGAATTTACATTTTAATTACATTACGTTTGATGGCGGTATTAATTTTATCGAAGCGACCGACCGCAGGAATTCCGATATCTTCGGCGGGCCATCGTCCGCGCAACCCACTGGCACGGCGACGCTTCTGTAATGGTGCACCGTAATAGATCAAAGCGAATCTGGCACGAATTAATAGTCCGGCAGGATGATCCGTCGAAGAATTATTGCCGCGTGCATGCCGGCCAAGTAGCGTCCTGTACACACAGGGAGAAACAGAGGGAACGGCCGAGGGGTACGTGACGCGTCGCGACGCGCTCACCCGAGAACAATAAAAATATAATTCGATACGTGACCGGAGAAAAAAATATGTAGGATGGGACATAGAGCCGGGCGTGACTACGTGCACGCCGGCGTCCAGCCAACGGTCTCAATATAAAATTTCATTAGCACGAGCCACTGGACAGTAATTAAACGTTACGCGCGAAGGTTCCGTTGCGAAGACGGCGATCAACGTCGGCGCGTAACCTTAACACTTAACGGACGGGCCACGTAAATTTGCGTTTTTCCATTGTGACTTCCTAGGACGGGCCACGTAAATTTACGTTTTTTCATTGTGACTTCCTACACTGTCCTAAAAAGTGCCCGGAAACCGAGAAAGACAGACCAGATTCGACCCGTCCGTTAAGTGTTAAGAATCCTTCGAAATGCTCCCGACACAGAAGGGCCCGCGGCGCGGCGCGGTGCAGCGCGGAAGCACGGGAAAATCGGCGCGTTACGAGCCCGAGAGAATGAAATATTCATTCTACGTAAACGGTCGATTCCGCGGCCGTGATTTGCTTTTAATTACCGATTCGCTGACGACCGAGAATTATCGTTCGGCCGGTGGTTCGTGACCCGCCGCGCTCGCCGCGTACCGTTTATCATTGCCAATTGTGTTTCTGCTTTCCGCGTGTTACCCGTCGAGCACCGTCGAAAATCGTACACCGTATAATCGGCTGATATCGACGTGTCCCGTGGTAATTAGATTCCACCGCGGATGTAGACGGATTCGGCTGGGGTAACATAAGGAATCCGATAACGTTATAACTGATTAATTTCTGGGGGGACACTGAGAATCGTTGATGGCAGGTAGAGTCGAGGGGGGACGGGGTGGGGCGGGGAGGATGAGAGACGGCTCATTAAATTTTCCAATTTGCTCGATGAACTCTCGGGAAAACAGTTATGCAAAAGTTCTACAAAGAAAGTATCTTCGCGTCGGCGTTCCATTAATGCGCTTTGCTGCAAAGGGTAAGAGCATTTGGTTCCTGACAAGAAAGACGCTATGGCTTATTAAATAAACATAGGGTAGTTACGAACCCGCCCGAAGCTTTACGTAATAATACGGCCTAACATGTGGCTAACGGGCTGCCGTACCGAGTGTTATGGAAATTTATTATAAAACAATCTTATTAAACACAGGCAAGCAAGTTCGTATGACCGCGGGGTTTTCAGAACGATCCACCAGCGATCAAAGATATAGGTGGGAGAGAACGTTGCGCTGAAATCTGCCACATGTTCTAATAAACAAGTAAGCGTTCTGAATCGCCCAGCGCATATTTTTCAAGCAGTGCTTTTATTTGAATTCTACAGTCGGGTTGTAAAATTTACATTTTAACTGGTAATTTTAACTTGACAGCCAATAAGCCACCGAGGAACAAAAACCCAGTGTGCATCCGTGCCGTGACAGGTAACTGAGAATTCCGAATTACGCTGAGTGCATTTTAGTTATTATTTTCTTACTCTTGTCAAATTTTATACTCTGCTCCGTGTATCTTAGCGCGTCGCATGCAGATTTACAATTTTATCTGCTGGCTGAACGACTCGCGCATGCATTTACGTGAATTCTTGATACAAATTTCACAACTTTCCTGTGACTTTAAGTCGCAA
The DNA here is from genome assembly GCA_944738655.2 of Andrena hattorfiana. Lineage (NCBI taxonomy): Eukaryota > Metazoa > Arthropoda > Insecta > Hymenoptera > Andrenidae > Andrena > Andrena hattorfiana. Next base: position 18,662,432 of record OX122889.2, on the reverse strand, counting down.
ATTTATTACGACTCACGGAATCCGCTGCTCGAGCGTACGACCGCGTTTCATTTCCCCGTTTCCTCGAAACGGTAGACACTAGCGATAAAACATTCACTGACCATTCGAGGGAAACAAAAAAAAATATGACTCGACTAACCGGGATTCGATATTTATTATGCACGAAGCATGTACGGACGTGGAGGAATTGACGTGCAATAAGTGCTTCGAAAAGCAAATATGTATCTACATGAGCATTCAACCAAATAGAATATTTTATGAGACGAGAGATTCTCGAGTGTCAGCCGTATGACTTAACTATTGCTTTCAGTCGCACACGAGCCCTACACCAATCCGCTTCCTTCAGCCAATTGGCACACGAAGAATAGCTTATCACCTTTATTAATTTTTAGGTAGCTTTAATACCAAAATGTCAAACCCGTCTTGACTCTCGACATTACGATCTGCCTCTCCTTCGTTTGAAGCCATTCTCATAGTTTCGGGTCCGATGAAATGATTAGCTGCTCGCAAGCGACGTCTATTAATAATAACGATAAGGACGCTCGAGGTCTCGTGCACGAATGATACCCCGTGACAAACTGTACGCCCGTGTCCCCATTTCCCGGACGAAGCGACGTTTTACAGCTTCTTCCCCGGATACGTCGTATAAATTCAGCTGGAACGAGACGCGATTTGACGCTCGGATGCGAGATAAGTCGCAGGAAACGAGAGCGACTCGAATGAATGATAGAGCCGCGCGGAGGAATATCCAAGGTGGCTGTTAATTAATGGGGGCATCCATCTGACGCCATTTTCCTACTCACCGGCCGACTTCCTTCCGGTTGCTCGCTGCGTTTCTGGGCTAAAGCGTAAACCTTAACGCAGCCCGTGTCTGGCCGATGCCACCGGCTGTCTGCATCGCCGACCAGAACGATTTGTAATCCGGCAAACCGTGCCCAAAGATTGAGAGAGCCCGACGGGTCCTACACGGCTTTGTATAAATTAGATCTGGTCGCGTCCCTTGCCAACACTGCCCGCCAATTTCACCTGTGTACCCCGTGCACCTAACAAGCCCATGTCTCCTCCGGGAATTGATGCCAAGGTAGACCCGTCCCACCATCATTTTAACGATTCTTTTTCGTAACAATTTCGCTCTGCTAGCGAGTGCCGCGCGGTGTTCAGAGGGTTCCTTTTGCCGCTGTTTCGAAGGCTAAACTTTTGTTGATATAGTAGATATTTATGAGTTCTACAGGGCTCGTCTTATAAGTGGGAAAAATCGAGCAAGTTTTTGTTACGTCGAAACAGAAGAAGCTCGAGATAAAAGATCCGAGAGAACGCTATTGCTCGCTAATAATTAACGAAGACGGTCGGTAGGCGAGAATATTTAACTTCGCCAGGGAACGTGTTACGTTACTCAGGTGGGAGCTATAGCGAAAACGCATTATCAAGATAATCCTCTCTCGCCGGCAGGTGCGCGAGCGATAATGTGTTAATAACAAAGGGCACCGCTTTAACGTAATGAAAATCCAAGCTGCCTGGAACTTGCCCTGCTTCTGATCTTTGTCAGATGGATAGTGAGGGTGCGGGATGTTAAATACGACGCGAATATTGAGGAACTGCATAAGGAAGAAGCTTGGTTTTGAGGTAACAATTTTTGTCGATAATGAAGTGACATTTCTCGGTACCTACTGTGACACTGGTAATCAATTAACATCCGCAAATTCTATCTAATTAATCTGAGAAGGTGCGAGGGGTGAGAGATCTAATTGCACGAATTTATATCGGACTGAGTAAATTTTTCATGGGGATAATCTTTAAACGTATGTAATAGAATCGACGATGTTGCCATTGTCAACTGTTCATTACATGAATTTCGCATTATCATTTAAACATTTAATTATCGTTTACACCGTCATTTACAAGGGAGTATTGGTAATTGTACCACTAATGACGCGCTCGTTTTTAGTAATAGATGTGTGAATCTCAGGGAAAGAGGCAATATAATGAAATTCACTCCATATATGCGCAATAGCAGAAAAATTAATTTTGGTGACACAGTTAATAGTGATTTAATGTAATTTAACACTGCTGCGATTCCATTTGGATGTTTCTCGCTATTGTAAGAGCCTTCTTCTCTCATCTGCCAGTAATTAATTTAACAAATAAATAGACTCAATATCGGCTTGCCTGTTGAATATTAATGAACATAGAAATAGCGTTGCAGAGAATCGATTTTGTGAATTATTAACGATAGGTTGGAAGTCACTTTATGTTTGGTCCCTTGAAAGCAATTCTAGGTATAACATATAAAGCAGAAAGTGTTTGTGTGCTTTCTGTCGCCTAAAAACTTCCGAACGGTAAACTCTGGGGTCACGCTATGTGCCCCAGTTCATTGTGCCTAGCTAATCAAGATGAATGTAATTATTTTCACAAGAAAAAAATAAATAAATTTTCTTTTATAAAATCAGAATCTAAATTTCGAGCGAACCCGAGTGGTAAAGCTAGTAACACATAAGTATATGCACATCTGCGGGATGTAATGACATATATACAGCTGCAATAACTGAGCCCTTTGAGTTTAGTTTCAGAATCCAAATGCACGCATAAAGGTCGATTTACACTATACAGCACGGACCGGCAACGGCGCGGTCCGTCACCGGCACGTAATATTATGCATACGTCTACACTGCTCCGGCAAAAGTCCGACAGTTCACGTTTAGCAATCGAAATGAGCGGATCAGAAAGTGACGAGGAATTGGTTCTTCTAGCCTTACTTTTAGACGAAGAGGATGCCGCAGCAAAAAGAGTAAAAAAGCGAGATAGAATTTGGGTACACCCAATATTAAAAAAGAAAAAAGTCGAAGGGGAGTATTGGACTTTATTCAAAGAGTTAGTAAAATATGACGATAAGTTTTATCGATACTTTAGAATGTCGTAATGCCAATTTTTTTATTTGCTAGAATGGATTGAACCTCATATGGCAGTATTTAGGATGGTCCGTTGCTTACAGCGGCACACACACCTTCTCACATGCTCTATCAATTTTTCGCAATCCATCCTCTGCTGTATGCGGTCTCTGCCGTTTACTGATTTACACTGGCAGACCAGCGACGACACGTCTCGACACGGACCGTCACGAACCGGCAAAACATTCTTAGCGACCATGTCGACCGGCGTCGGTTCGTGCCGTAGACGAAACGTTGCAGGTCGGTGCCGGATAGTGTAAACAGTCCCATTTAAAACGCATGTTACAATGTTTTGTCGGGCTGGTGACGGACAGCGCCGTTACCGATACGTGCCGGTCCGTGCTGTATAGTGTAAATCGACCTTTAGTCGCAAAGGTGCGACGACTAAATATCCAGCGGACATCACGGTACGAGGTTTGTTAGAAAAAAGTAACGATTTACCGAGTTACCATGTGTCACAGTCATATGACAAATTAAATGTGCCCCTGGATGGAAAATATTTGGAAACTCATTCGACTGGTCGTTAACAAGCTGCAGGGAATATTTTTCAAGTATCAACCTCATCACAACATTTCATAAAAACGTAAACTGCGCTACCATCATTTTTTTTTACATTTGCTTTACTCTTTCTGCTTTCAGGTTTAATTTTCCTATTTGTTTACCAAGCTGAATTTTTCAGCTGTGACTCTTGCTCGCTTTTTATCTCCGTAATGTACCTTTAATTATGAAAATTTAATTTCACCGGGTGAATCCACCGGATAATGGCCCTTCATTAGCACACTGAAGTCAGGCAAAAGTTTATAACGAAGATTCATCACAATTCCAGCGATCTGCCTGTAATAACGCAAACCTCTCCCCTTCCTCCTTAATCCATATAAAATTTATGAAACAAATCGTTCCTCGGCATAATGTTGAATTTAATAGTATGTTCGTAAATATAAAATACAGCTGCAGAAGTAACAGCTGGGAGCTGTGAAAATACTCGGCGAACGGATAGAAACGAATGCACTAATTATTGTTAATCAAGCTGAATACATTCCCTTGTTCTTAAACGAGCGAACCTTAAAGTCCAATTTCAGTCGATATCGGTTTGTCGTTAGACAAGCGGGCTACCCATAAACGTTATTCTCGCATTCACGCAATGAGCCATGATTAAACTCGTGGCGCTTAGCAGGCGTCGAATGGAACACAAGGATACAACAGGGAACTAAACGCATAAAAAGCCTTTAATTCGCCCTGGGCGCTCGTTATTTTACTCGATTATGCCACTCGAGTTTCCATAAAGTTGTCCCTGCGCTGCATCGAACTCGCGCCTCTTTACTCGCTGGTTACTTGGGACCGAGGGATCAACTTCAACTTCTCTGGTATACAGCACTGAACTTTATATTGGCTTAATTGGTTTTAAAGGTGAAACTTTAGCTACGATTTTTGCCGCGAAACTTCCAATATTCGAACGTCAACCATTTATACGAAAGTGCCATTGCTTGTAATATAATATTGTAGGGAATCATGCTGCTTCTTTAAATACCCAAATCCATAGATAGCGTTTAGTTGTCAAGGTTAAGTTATTACCGAAGTTTTAATCAGCAGAATATCGATCGTTGCCTTTCATTTAAAGTTGCTTCATCAACTTCTTTAGCTAAAATGATTGAGTAATGAGAGTATCCTGTCAAGCCTGTATTGCAAATAATTCCAACGTATGCACATATGTGACAACTCAATTATTTGAATGACGTGCGAAAGTAATCAATGTTGTCGCTGTTAATTCTAAAGCGGTATTACGTTCATCACGCCAACATTTGTCAGATATAATATTGCACACATATATTAATATGGTATTACATAGTATAACCGCGAATACGGTAATAACATTCGGAACAAAATGTACCTATAAGTGCTGCATTAGATAAACCAACCGAATCGCCTTTTAGCGTCTATGAATACTAACGCCATGCTAATATGACGAAATGGCGAAAGCTAGTCGCTTTGAGTCAATAGGATATGAGACGGGACTTTGCATTAATACCCCAAGTAGAAACGATTTATAGTACCAATTGTATATACCGACAATCGCGTTTTAAAGTACTTACAGCCATAATTTACCGTTTCGTGAATGTTTTTTAACAGAAGTAGGTACCTGAAAACCTGCTACTTGTGCGCTTCGCTGGTCCAATAGATGGAATTCATTGCCCAAATTGTCCAATAACATCGAGCACGGAACTTTTCAATATTAAATGTAGGTATATCAAAGAGAAGTACAGAATAAATTCCAACGAATTTATTTACACTTGGACAAGCAGGTCCACAAGGAAAAAGAGAGCTTGCCCGGAATTTATTAAATTTTGAATTACAAATTTTGTACCATGCGTTCCGTTTTTGTGTGACAGAGGAAAATTGTTATTTGGCCTTTTACGCGGAATTTTATTTGTCGGAGCATTTTTTACATTATTGATCAGTGCGCGTATAATAAAAAATAAATTATTTACTTATTGCCAGCGCTGTGTACCGCGTGCGCGTTTATTCGTGAAATGTTTAACGTTTTAAAACGATCCCCTACACGCAATCTATACGCATCTAGACGTTATATAAGGTAAAAGTACCAATAACTGGATACGTCCCAATACCTGGACACCAATGACATTTATATTTTTACTAAGCTTCATGGAAAGTTTAGAACAATATTGTTAGGAATATATGTTAGTTTGCAACTCGATCTCTTATATAAAAAATTAAGAAAGCCCTGGATGTAAAGATTAATATATAAAACAGTCTTTAAATATCGGAGGTGCATGCACTTGAATTCTGCATAGATTTCTTAAGTAATTCTTAAGAAAAATACAGTTAGTTGTTAAGGTGATAATAATCGATGTATAATGTTTTTCTGAGAAAAAACGTATGTACAGAATCTTAAGAAGTTTCTTGTTACATACAAAACAAAACATTGATCGGTTAATGTTGATTTTAATTAAATATATACGTGTTCATGTACCGGTACATAATAATCTTGTCCTTTGCAGGCTGTCCCAATAACTGACCAGCCGTCCAGTTGGTCGGCGTGTCAGTATTTTAAACACTTAGATGAAGTCCCAATACCTGACCGCATTGTCAAATCGGTAAAGTGTCTATGTTTTCTCAAATTTTTGTATATCAAAAGTGTAAGTACAAGTATGCTGTACATAAATTAACAGTTTTTTATTTTCAAGTCATATTTTTAGTCAATCGCATGCTACATTTTCCACATAACCTAAAATTGAAAAATGAAAAATTCGCGCGCAAACCATTCACACAAACACTAGTGGCGCCCTCTGCGCCGAGCTTCGCGTCATCTTCCCCATTGACCAGGTATTGGGACACCAAAAATGGGACGTGGGGACAAATCAGAATTCTGTTGTCCATGTACTGGTACACATAACTACTTGTGTTTTTACTCAATTTAATTATAAAAACGCACTGAAAACAAGTTTTTAGTAGCTCATTTGATAGAAAGAAGTAACATTTATCTGAATATTGACACTTTTGTTAAAAAGGGTATTTGTTTTTAGTCCATTTTTAAGATATACAACTTTGATATCCTTAAGTGTCCAGCTATTGGTACTATTACCTTATTCTACTGTTTTATTTATTCATCTCTTTCTCACAGGCCAGCTTCGTCAGCGTACACTTGCACCTACATGATATGCGAGAAAGTTTGATGAACCTTGGACTTCGCAGAAGAATTTATTTGCTTGATACATGTTTCAATTCTTGGCTATTTTAATATTGCTGCACATTATTGCTGTTTCTTTTTCGATACAACGAAACTTACTTTATACGTTAAAACGTGTAGGTAGAGACAAAATACTATTTGAAGCAACATAGATCATTAATGAAAGTGTGTTAAATATGGGGTTGACACGTAATTGTTTTAATCCAGTGGTTCCCAACATTCTTTGAGTCGCGATCCCCTTTTATAATATTCAAATAACCTGCGATGTGTAAAGAAAACACATTAAAAATAGGTATTTCAGAATATAATTGTAACTCAATAATATTAAAAAAAAAAAAAACAAGAACCGTGGCGACCCCCCAGAAAAAATTTCGCGACCCGCTTGGGATTGGGAATCACTGCTTTAATCCACCTGCAAAATCGCTTCCAGGAAAAGTGATACATTTCTCTAAATTGACCTGAAAAGCTCAATTACGTCGCAGATCTGGCGAAAGAGGGAACTCACAGGCCCTTATATAATGCATTTTTAATCTTGCCACTTTTGGAGTCAAGTATCATTGTACCTACGAGATCAATAACTGAACGATACACCCTTTCGCGGTACATACGCCACTACTTTCGAGCTTGCAGACCCTTACAGGCAGCCGACTATCGCTAGCAATTCTTTCAAAGTTACACCGTACGGAAAACGCTTAAGTATAGGGATGGGAAAGCGTGGAATGATTTCGCTAATAGGACACACATCTGATGGATATTATTCCTTTCATGTCTATACCGCCTGGAACGGAACAGTTCTAAAGACTTCGCTAACAAGCTTTTGTTGGCAGGCCTTTTACTTGTTTGCCGGCGTTTAATGAGTCTTATTACTTCTGATACTCGATAACAGGCGGAGTGATATCGGCGTAGAAACCGAATCGCGCCTCTTACGCCGAAAGATCGCGCCGAATAAAACGATCGGAAGAACTTTGGTCGTTACGCAAGCTCCACAGAACAAAAGGAGGAGCCGGGCACACGGAATTGCTCAGTCTAAGCATAGACGAGCTCCGTTCGAAAGTGCAATTGCGCTTGTCAGAACTTATCGAGTACCTGATCTCGTTACTCATCCCACTCTCTTTTCCCTCCCACGCCTCCTATTCTTCTCCCCGCCGTTCTCCGCCCACCCTTTGCACGCTGTTCTTCCCCCCTCGCCCTCGTCCACCTTCCTCCGCACCTCCCTTTGGTTCCTTCGGTGCACCGACCTTCTTTAAAAGTTGATCTAAAACATCCATTAACGATACCCAGCCCGTGGCTCTCCTTTGCCAGCTTCGAGAACGGCAATTTGTAGTGGTGCAACGAAACGACTGGATAACGACGGTCGGGTCCCAGTAAAATCAAGAAACGGGCCTAACACCGCTTCGTCATTGGCGGAATGCATTTTCACTGGTCGATATTGAAATTTCTAGATACGTATTTCACGGTTTCTACCTTATTACTTTCACGTCTTGAGGAGCAGCAATACGGCGGACGGACATTTCTATAAGCGAATTCGGGGCCACCGAAGTTTTCCGAAATCGAGTCGGTCGATTCGGAAAACGAGCGACCGCTCTGATGGAGACTAACTTACTTCCAGCCGCTCCCATCGACCATTGATATATGCTCGTGCTCTCCCTTGCATTTTAGCGAAAGAACATCCTGTCTCATTGAGTAATGTTATCAAACATGAAGTTTTATCGCTGATGAAAGTTCCTCCTCCAGGCGCCGTTTGCCGCAGAGTGGAATGCAAGATGAACTTTCGCGCGAAAAGTTCCCCTGTGCCTTTTTTAGCGTGGGCGAACGAATTCTAGAGGTTCAAGGTGTAAAATTTGTTCATAAGAGAACGAAGTTAGAAAATGTTGAATGGATAATGATAAAATATTGGATAATACCTAGAATATGCTAATTACTTTCAGCAATATACGGTTAATATAAGCAGTGAGTGCTATTTGAATCTCCATTCGTGTGCACATATATTACTCTGTCCCCCAATGTAACGTTCAATATCGCGAATTGCGGAAGTGCAGATACGGGTGCTGGGTAGTCCCGAACCTCTCGGCCGAAAGGCGACGGCAGGCCTCCTTTGTAAGGATGCGTAAAAGAACGTACGTATATGTATAGAAGGACAAGGAGCAGTTAAGCCGTCGCGCCAGCACGTACCTCGCTCCTTTGCTAATTAAAGTTTCATTCTTTTGATCCTGAAAGCGCCACCCGACAAATAGAAGAAACTGTCGATTTTCCGGAAGAACGGTCCGCTGAGCAATTTTCCGTGATAGTTCACTCCCCTTCAGCCGAGTCTTTTTCCCTTCGCTTTGCCGTTGACGTGACTCGAGCGCCTTGGAAAAAATCTATTTCGTTTAAAGGGCGTCCTGAGCGTGACGTCGAGTACGCTGCTACCCCTCGATGACTGGCTAATTCAATTTTATTAGTTCTCCGCTGACGAGACGAACCGCCTCGTGTCATTACACACTCATTAAAGGCAGATCAAGTACCAAGAAAGAACGTAAAAGTTTGCTTCGTGATCGATTCGCAGGCTTCGCAAGTCCATAGTTTATGCCATTACCCGATTACTTTGCAAATAGCAAAATAATTATTACACAAGACGCCAAGAGAGCAATCGCTGGACCATCAAAAGACGTTCCTTATGAATAAATCAAAGCATCATTCATCGTTCAACCCAATATAACGATTCATTTTCATGCAACTGCGCCCGAGTGCACACTGCTCTGCAGATTCAATAGAGCATACCTTAATATTTGATTTCCAACTTCCTTATTCGCCACTCGCGGATTCTTTCGTCCCATTGTAGAAGCAGAGAGTAGCGTGCGACCTCTGCCGACATAAGGAGAGCTCGCATTTATCTGGACCAAGCCGAATAGAGATTCTATTTTTGTATGGACAGACATTATAGTAGGTCAAGACAAGTTGCACGGGGGATAGGAGATTCCTTCCATTCTATGAAGCTGGCGAGAAGGATGGAGCAGCGGGGCCGAGGGGCCTGGGAAGGCAGAACTCCAATATTCGGAATTTATAACCCCTCGTAACTCAGTCGGTTTCTGCACCTAATACCAACCGCCCTCCAGCAACCAGTGCCCGCCCCCTCCCGCATCCTGCTGCGGGATGCCTGAAATCATCTTATCGCTACGTTTCGAGATCATTATGCTTCCTGATATCCACAGGAAATTGAAATTTCGAACGAATGGCGGTGACGGCGAGAGTTGTTGCCCGGCTCCCCGCGGACAGGGGAAATGCGCGGGACTTTCCGACTCGGCTGCTAGCGGGGCCGCGGACTTGGCAGCACGACGGATGTACAGTTTTCAGGCTAAGCAGTTAGGATGTTCGATAACGCATGATTTATTGGCCCGACGCAGGAGGTACAGGGAAATGTACTCACGGCCGCTGGCATTACACGGTATTTAGATGTGGATAATATGAAGGGTAGCAGGATTCCAGGTTTAATAAAAGATGGGCAAGCTTGCGGGAAGGAAAACACGAAGAGGATCGTTGCTCTGTGTAAAAGTCTTTAGACTTTTTATTTTCCCTTTGGAAGGGAAGAGCCAAGAAGAATTTTAGATACTGTAGACTTGAAGTACCACGAGGCTTCAGTGGGAAGACCTTCAGTGTCGTATCCCATTACGACACACAACGATGGTCAAAGAGAGGTTCAAAATGTGAATACGTAACGAAAACACGATGGTCTGAAATGGGTCATGCATCCATTCATTGATTACCTAGAAACAACATTCGCCAACGTTGAGATGTATAAAAGAAGAACCTGCCGGTAGGTTACACGGTCCAGAAATGAAGCAGGCTTTATTGATTTCGCAATTCGTGCTTAAGTGCGTCCTCGGGCAGCCGGTGAGGTATTATACCTCGATAAATTCGCGTAACCGCATATCTCAGGGCAATCGTGGTACATAGTCAGAGGCGTGTTCCTTGAGAAAAATATAACCTCCACCGGTAGATTCCCCGGGGCTCTATGTATCCGCGTTTTTCTGCGCTTCCGCCTTCGAGGGCCGCTGCGGAGCATTGCTTCCAGCAATTTCTTCCCTCTCCCTATCCGCGCCCAGCGGTTCCTTCCCCTTTCGCGTTTTAATGGGCAGTCGTAAAGTACAGGAAAATTAAAAATTCATACCAGTGAGAATTTAAGAGTCCCCGTGTACGTACAACCGACTGCATTTACCTTGGTCGGGCTCGGTCTCGCGTGTATTTGCACGTCCTCTTGGCCGCCTTGTCGCTCGAGGCTTCTCTTTTCGCACGTTTCTGCCTCTCCGGCGCTCCGTGGCCCCCTCTTGTATTTCTTTTCCCATTCTTTCCTTTTTTTTCCCCTCCCTCTTGCCCCTTCTCGGAGCGCTCGTACTTCGCCCGCGAAGGAGCGGAAGCTCGGCACCGGAAGCTCTGGCCGGTGGGTGGCGCGCGAGAAGAAATACGCGCAAGGTCCCGACGTTTCCGTGGAAATCCTTTCCGCGACCCACTTTCACGCTTTTCACTCGGCCCGCGACTCCCTTCGACCACGCCACTCGCCCTCCCTTCTGCACAGGCTTCCGAGTCGTTTCGCGCGAGACCTCACTATCCCCCGAAGGAATGCCTTTGAGACGTCCCCGACCAGCAGCGATCCTCTGAATCGATAATAATCGGATACCGAACGGGCGCTGGTTCCTCGGAATTTTGAAGTCTCTTACATTGTACGACTCCCTGGTGTCCTCGGAGAGGCGACTTTCATTCGAAATTCGTCGAAATCTCGTAATACACCAGCCGTTCCTCCACCACTCGTCGTCGTTTCTAGCGCAAAACTAATGCATCGAATCTTGTGACTGGAGAAGCCTCCGCTCTAGATTTTGTTAACATCTGTTGTTGCACTCCCACCCTTGTTTTCAGACCTTGAAGTCTCTATCCGTGATTTGTTATCATTAGCGGCTGGTGATTAAGCTAGATTAAAGTAGCCGTAACCAGCCACGTTTAACCCCGTGGCTTTCCGGTCGGTCTGCGAGATAATCTGGGATTCGGCCGCCATCGGTGCCAACGTACCAACAATAATATTCCTTGGCCCGTTATGCGCATTTCCCTGTTACGGGCTTGACGTATCTCGGCTACCGTCAGCCTCACCTGCTATTATTGTTGCTACTTAACAGTTATCGCGGAACACGTGGACGTCAGGGGATTATCCTTCGTTTTCCGTCGCGTCGGGGGACGACCGATCGAAACAACCGAGACGTCTTGACGCGAGATTACACGAAGGGGTGCGGCTGATACGACGGGCACAGATATGTGCGACTAACAGTACCTAAGTGATTTCTGTAATACCTGAAGTGTATCCGTAGATTCTTACGAAATTGAATTGGACTTGCAAATATTTTTAATACCCTGTAACGGATGAGTATCCAATAGAATTCAACCAACTAATGTCAGTCAACTACTCAACGAAATCTACATTCCGCTGAGTTAACGGAGCTGCTTGGCTTCCTCAGGTATGACCTACAGTTCCAAAGAAGCACCCTCTTATCTGAATTCCAGGCCTCGTTAACGTCGCAGCGAGCGTATCGAGAGAAATTATTGCGCATGCGATTAAATATGCTCGATAACGAGGTTTCAGTGGGCGATGTGGTAAATTTGTTGCGCGGGGAAGTGTGCTGGGCCACCCCCTCCGCGAGGGAATTCGCGTTGCCACATAAATACAAGGAGTATCCATGCATGGCGGCGCCCAACCCTTCGCGATTCTTCTCTTCTTCATTAGCGAGAGTGCCGTTATTATTATCATTATTGCGAACGCGCGGGGCCCCGGTAATGCAATCAGAAGACCGCGGGCTTCGTCAGACAGCCCAGCTTCTAGAACAGTTTTAATTGGCGGCACGGCCGACGCCAAGTGCGAGATCGCATTCAACTTTGAATTACGGAGGGGCTCAAAATCTGAATGTGCATCGACACGGGTGGAATTTTCACACTGCGCTACGCGCAAGCTGTCTGAAAGAGGGTGGAAAAATAAATTGTACTTGTTCACGTCACCTCGATTTACATAACGCTTTCGATATCCCCCTTTTCTTTTTTACTGGCGAGGGAACTGTACGGAAAAGTTGTGGATGCAGTTCGAGTTGGAAGAATTTGTGACAGACCAGCCGTTTAGAAGGATGCAATTTTTCGACACTGCCATTTATCATGTTAACATGCTTATAACAGCGACAGCCAACAATTTTTAAGCCATAGGGTAGCCGTAATCCCCTGTCCTCCCTGTTCCATGGTTACTTTATGATCCACACACTTGGGCACACACATGTGGCCACTCACCGAAAATATATAGCACGTCAGCGGCTCGTTTCAAGTGTGCCGCTCGTCCCTATTACCCTAGCATCCCTAATTTAGTGCTTGTATCAACAGAAGGGAGTAAACTCCTATATTCGGCCGAAGGAGAACCTGTTACAGCCGTCGAGCAAGGCGACGAGGATGTTCACATGAAAGAAGCCGGCGTTTATTTCAAGTGAAGGGGGTGGCGTGCTTATTTAGGCTTAACTCTAAATTAGTTAGTCGCGTAGAGAGGTACATATCGATCTCTGAGGATGGCTTTGAAACGATTATATTAACGGAGCCTCGTACACTCGATAAGAGGTGAACTACCAACTTTATTCGGATTAAAAATTGTCTTTCATTATAGGTACACTAGGTAATTTTATAATCTTAATAATTTTAAGAAATACGATATAGCTGTCTAACTAAATTTCACGATATATCTTTGAAAGAGTTTCTGTAACGTATTTTTATAACAAAAGGCTGATGTTTAGACAGTAAGTATTCCCTGTGGACAGATCGTGGCCATCAACAGCGGTGGGGTGAGTTGGAGTTCTATTTTTCCACGAGAAAGGAAGCTCACTTTTTCTCCCAGTAATCGGATTTCAGGCGACACGCACGCGTCAACAGTTCCCCGACGAAAGTGATTCCTCATGGTAGCTGAAACGGTTCTCTCTGACAATGTCAAACTCATCAGGACAATCTGTTGGACCCGTTCACACTTCCTGTAATGGAGAAAGTCGGTTGCCTGGCTGACGCGTACTTCGGTGCGGCATATTCTTCTGGTCCTTAGCAAACGCCAAGGCAGCGTTATTTTAATTAAACCTAAACACACGGGGGAGTGGTTTTCTGTGCTCTTTAAAATGACTATTCCTTCCATTCAAATTCCGACTGCGTGCTCCAGCTTCGTAACAGCGGGACCGCGTTTCCAGTCGCAAAAATAGCGGAAACGTGGATGAATCTCGTTTCGTCGAGCCGGCATGAATGGCCGTTAACGCACGAATTTCAAATAACTTCCGTGGTCTATTTAAACTTCTATAGAATGGAACCGTTTAATTTTACGCGGTAATTCGAGAACCAATTATTGCGTTCGAATAGACGTACTTGAAGTACTTGCGGAGGAAAACGAAAAGCGGAACAATGAAACGCGATGAAAGTTTGAATCGTTATTCTGTAAGCAATTGGGGACCTTGCAGCAAGAGAAGTGTAGCTCCATTTTTGACAATTTTTGAGTTACGTGTAGTATAGGTCTATGTAAAAAAAGTTCTACATCGTTTAGTGCACGTTTAATGCAAGTCTGATAACAAATGAACGATTTATTGCAAATGGTAAATCAACATCCATTGAAAAATTTCCCCAAAAATAGAAATAAAAACTTATCATCTTAATAACTACAGTTTATTGTGTGAAAATATATGTTTTTCAATTAGTGTCCTGTTTTTAATGTTAAGTCAGAGCAATAATTTTATAAACAGGTTTTTCTAATTCACACGAAGTTGGTAAATATGGAGCTGCACCCTTCTTGCTGCAACGTCCTCAATTCCAATGCTTGCCATTCGCGATATTTGGTTAGCCGGAAACCGGCCGCTACTTTAAATTACAGATTACACGAAATTGCTGTTTATTATCAATTTATGCACTCGTAACCACCCGATTTCTATTACAGATTGTTGCAACACAGCCGCCGGTGTATCTAAATGCTGCATTATTCTTAATTCCGCGTCTCGATCGTAATTAGAAGCAATCTGTGCGTCTGAAATGCACGGACACCGTATAAAGATGCCGTAATCATCGTAATCTTGTTATATCACAGGAAAGAGCGTTCCCCAGCCGCTCGAGGTTTCTCCGCGGACGGCGCTTTAAAGTCGAATTTCGATGCAGAGTGATTTAACCTGCACTTTACGTCACGATGCGCTTGTCTTCGATACAATTTGCATGCATTCCGCGCGCCTCGTTCCGATACACCCCGTGGACAGGTTACATATTTCGCAAGCGAGGCGGTCGGTTGGGCAGAAAATTATCGAAAAAGAAAGGCGCTGGTTTGAACGGAGGAGGCAGGCTGGCCGAGTCTGTGTCAGCGACGATGAAAGCGATAATGAAGATTGGACGTAGACAGGCTAAGCGAGTCGTCATTATAAAGCCATTTAATGAGTCGAACACGAGAGCACGCCATCGAATGTTCTTCTTTGTATTCATGGGCTGGTCAAGCTTTAATGCATCCTTCGCCAGGCGTTCGGCGATCTCCATTTAAAACGATCCACGCATTTAAACGTTCTTGTCGGCTCTCGTTGTTGCGTTCCCCTGTTTTTCGCTTGTCCTCTTTGATAACCGCTACGAGCCCGATGGGTTCGCCGTGTTACAAACTCTTCCAGGCTCGTTCAAACCGCGTACCTTAATTACGCATTCAGGCCTCGGCATCGTTCGCTGTAATTATAAACTTCGTCATGGAAGTGACTCGACGGGCGAGCGTTCTCTTTAGCCACCGACTGCCTTTTACACCGTGTCATCCAGATCGAATCGAACAAAGTGCTTGATTACTCTTCTACCTGAGCCGGAGGAGCGTTAATATATTGTGTGTACAAAAGGATGGAACCAGCGTCGTTCTCCTATGTTATGGGATTACGCCATCCTGAGTTGCTTAAATCAGTACGAAATTAGACAAAAATTTTCTTTACGATACTATGAAGTTGAAAATTATTTTTATACTTTCTATGTTTAGGGCATGTATTAATGAATGTATTGTATAAATATTGTACTGAAATATTAAAAAAATTGCCGAGTTATGTGTTGTCCCGCGAAATTCGTAACAGGATTCACTTTTTCCAAATTGGCTAGCAACATAACTTGAACAATTTTTATTCGATTCCCTTGAAATTTGAATAGTAGGTATCTTCTATAATAGGTTATCTACAGAAGTACATACGGATTATATGATTGACTAAAAACTTTTTT
This sequence comes from Andrena hattorfiana, assembly GCA_944738655.2. NCBI lineage: Eukaryota > Metazoa > Arthropoda > Insecta > Hymenoptera > Andrenidae > Andrena > Andrena hattorfiana. Next base: position 18,646,538 of record OX122889.2, on the reverse strand, counting down.
GCTACAGGCAATTTTAGACACAATTTAGGCTTAATATTTTCGGCAAATTTTTCGGTTAAAACTGATATTATCTTCAGATATCCATCATTTTCACAAAATCAATATTTTGACAAATCGGTATGTACTTCTGTAGTAAGTGTCATGTAAATAATTAAAAATTTCCGCTTTTTATCCTGCGTCAAAGTATATGTGACTTCTATTGCTAGCCGTGGAGAGTGTCTTTTCCAAAAACTGACAGAATGGAAGAGCACTAGGAACGCCATTTTGTTTACAAAAAATAATTACAATTTTATATATATATATATACACATATATATATATATATATATATATATATATATATATATATACATTTTACATATACCATGACAAAAGACATGTAGAATAAAGCCCTTAAAAAAGTTTCTCATTTATTTTCTAATTTCGCCCAAAAAAATTCTGAAACTTACATATGATTTTCGGGCCTCCAAGGTGGCCTAACCCCTTAAAGCACAAACGCACCACAAAGTAAAATTGGATAAGCGCTTACTTCACACCAGAGTGTTAGTCGCACCTTCTGTTATATCACATTTCTGGTAAACCGAATCCAAGGAGGTGCGCCTGAATGGCAAAGAAAATTTCACGAATAATTACGCACACGAGTTTTTACGATAAGCACTTGGAGAACCGACGTTTATTCAATTACTCGAATAACGAGTCAGCAATCACGTTGCGTCAGTCGTGAAAATCAATTTGACGAGTGGCTTGCTCTCTTGGACTACTTTTTCCGCACTTAATTAACCATCGAGGGCTTTACCGTGCAGTCAGAACGGGCAACGTGGATTCGAGGTCTTCGACGATGGTGGCCGCTGGTGAATTTATCGCTTGATTTGAAATGCACCCGTCGCGTAATGTCCATTCATATCTCATCAGAAGCAACAGTGAATACTGCACCGGTAGAAGGTGGTGCTGGTCAACTCGAATGAATTCCTGGCATAGCCACCGCGGGGTTGAATTCGTTGGGTGTAGGCGCAAGCTTTCATGTGCACGCTCGCTAGCATATGGAAATGGTCACTTTGGCTTGGACAAGAACGTATTTGCGCGTTGCTGAGGATTCGCTATGCATGCTCAATCTTCGGCCGCTCTGTTATACAGGCTTTCCATCAGCTGGTCTAGAGAAATACCACGTTGATTACTTCTGAATGGGCCAATATGCTGAATCATGTTGAAGAAAGTGTTTGCATTCAAATTTCATACGAAGCTTAAAGAACATATGACGCAGAAGATCGAGCCTTTTTCTCAATAGAATTAATAGATACATAAGAGAATATGTTTATTTAAAGGCGGAAATAAGAAATTTTTCTAGAAAGAAAGGTACTTGGCAAATTTCAATTCTGCCCGCTTCATTGGACCCAGTGGACGTAATGATTGTAATCCTTTCGCATTGTTTCGTTTGAAGTCCTCTTCTACTTGGAATCCAATCCCCCAGCTTTGTTTACGTAATGATTATTTCAGTTGGAGGGCTTACTAGGAGTCCGGCGCAGAACTTTGTTACATTGAATTAGACAGCAACGTTCAGATTCGCGATTAGTGCGGATGGCAGCGGCAACTCTACAGCCGGGAACTTTCGCAACTCTGAATCTCCGCTGCTGCGAATGTTATTCGAAATTCTGGACGCGCTTTCTCGCGGAGCGCGATGGAAGCGGCTTCCATTTTCGATGGCTTAGAATGAATTAAGATTTTTCGAAGTTAGTTTCACGAAACGTCAGAATGTCGCGCTATGAATATCAAAATTGCCAGCACGGGCAAGCCAGCTGAAAGCTTTCGCGATAGTTTGCGAGCGTGGATCGATCGATATGTAAATACGGCGGAAATGAACGTGAAGCGTGGCGGCAGCGTTCAACTAAGGAAACTGACATAATTGAAAGACAGGAAAATAATATTCCTTATCGCGAGCGAAAGCTATTAATCGTGCCTGGAACTATCGCTTGTTCCCCGTCGAATCGAGCTGAAAGTCAGGCTTCAAAAGGCCGAGAAACTCCGGCGAAAATTGAGAAAAGCTTTTAACGCGAATACGCAGGAAATGAGAAAGAATGTTCCAAAGAAACGGCACCAGACGTTTACTTTGGATGATAAGTTAAAAACTCAGGTACGCTTCGGTCCGACTTGAACAGAGATCCGGATTTAAATCGTGCCTCCGCGGAAAAAGCAATATCTGCGGCTGATCTCGCATTCCCAGCGTGCTATAAAAATCAGATAGAATTTATCATCCTGAATTACACTGCTAGATTAATAAAAAGAAACTGAGTTTGAGACTAAGAAGTTTAAACTGAGAGATCCTTGTGCTTCTTATTTTCCTCTAACCACAAACGTAAACCTGTAAGCATCCTGGCGCGGTTCAACGCTTTACCACCAACATTCGCGAACAACAGCCCTATTAATTAATCGCACGATACCAGCTATACAATTACATATTACCAATCCCATCAATGCACCCCGCTAATAAAATTCTCCACGCATTGCTGTCACTTTGGCCAACGAGAGCAGACGAGATTACACCATGTCATTTCCCTCCCGCGATTAATTAGCACCGGCCAAACATTTCGATTTAATGACGACCGGTATCGATCTGCCCGCGGCCACAATTGATCGTGATCATAACGCATTGGAACAGTGGGAAGTGGCAGCTCGTCGTCGCGTAACACCAGCGATCGTGGATCCTTAATTGGATCGGAGTTCACGGCAGAGGATCGCGTTATTATCATCGCCCGGCGATGCCTCTGCCCCTCCCTTGCCCCCTCCGCGTCGGTTTGTTATCTGGATACAAGCAACAAGCCGCACATTTGAGCCCCCGAGTAATCACACTAACATGAGATGCGGAGTCCGCCTCTACCCTTCTGAAACTAAACTCCTAAAGTCTGCCGCAAGTTGGCCCGATGCGGTGTCAGCGCAGCACAGAAGGAATTCCCCGGTTAAGTACGTATCCAAGGCGCACCGAGGTGTACCTGTCAATTGTGAGGGTGTAGGTGAGCCGGAATACCTTTGGATCCCGGGAGGTTAACCGCGACGCTAAGATAGCATTCAACGCAAACTCGGGGGCTCTTATTTTAATTACCCCGTCCTTCTGTGTTAGACCTGGCCCTTGCGTTACCGAGAGGGAAACAGTCAGAGCCGCGGCAGGAGGGAGAGAGCTACGCGTCGCTTGTAATATGTTTCCGTCGCGGATTAATGCAGTTTACCTCGCACCCGGGGCCCCGTCATCCCCCTCCGTTCTCTCGTTGCAACGGCGTTTTCCTTGTTACAAGGAATCAAAGTTCGCCACTGTGGAGACGACTCCTGGTGTCGAGACTCCTCCGAGAGGACGCGATTCTTATTCAGATTGCAGCGCGTTTGTCTCGGGGCCACCATAATGTTTCACACCCCCACGAACAGGACGGCTTACGTTTGAGCATCGTCTTTCGTGACGGAGTCATTTCACTTATTCCCACGGAGTTTCAGTTAATTGCATTTTTCCCCTTTCTGGGGATAAGAAAATGATGTGATGAGGATGGGCAAAAGACGTGGAGGACATTGTCTCAGTGACTTCGAGTAGCGAATTGATCCTGTCTCGGTCGTAATCGTTACTTCGACCCTCACGAGGCTTTTAAAAGAGTGGATTCAGAAATTCCTCGTTACCAATAAATCGATAATCACCGAGGGACTTGTTAGCGCCGTCTTTCTGCCCCCGAGAGCACCACTTGACGCGCTTTGTTCACACACTTAACTGTAATGACCGACTCAACGTTAATATCTCTTTGTACGTCTATTACGTGAGCGGGATAACGAACGGTGAACAAAGCTGCGATAAATGGCCCTCGCGTCGATGTAAGTCCCTTTACAGGCTAGCGATCATTATGCCCTGGTTTTCCCCCCAAGCAATCAACACGCACAGAAATACTGATAACAAATCGGCAACGAGTTACGAATCTAACCCTTTTCACTCGGACTATCCGATCGGAGGGAAGATCGTTAAAAAATCTCATTCACTACTCACGTCCGTTTACCAGCCAGAAAAGAAGAAGTAATTGTCGCAATTTGAGATAAATGCGCGTGGATGGGCGTTTGAGTAACGAGTACACGACGTGACGCGACCGGTTCATCGTTTATGCATTCCGTAGCGACGCATAAATTTTTCTGCTTCGCGAAAGGATCGGCTTTTTCTGCGTGGCCCTTTTTTCGGGTAGGGAGGCGGGCGCGTGACACGCATGTAGCCACGCCACTAAAAGCTACTCAATATTTGATGGCCAGCGAAAATGACTTACGTGCAATCCCCCACCTATACTTTAGCAAACCGCTGGGCGAGCGAATCGAGACACGCGGCACCGAGATGGGAAAGCGTTTGCATGCAAGATCAATTGTTTTCCTCTTCGTCTCGCCGCGCTCCATCCGTAAATTCTTCCCTATCCGGCGCGAGCGATGTATGAACGCGAAACTGACCAGCCACCGCGCGTACCCCTTTTAATTACAGCTCTGAAAACGGTCTTTCTCGTCGTCGATTCCTCCATTCTACCGTTCGACGGGCCTCTCCTATTCGAGAGCTAAACTGAGGCAGATAACGTTCATTTCCTTACCGAGGAGGATCGAGACGAGTGCCAGTGGATCTTGCCCCCAATTCGTTCAGGATGCACGGCTCGGTGAATCCCGAGGAAATGAACGGAGCCAAAGCAGGCCCGAAAAGGGAAATTTCAATGCTGGAATTCGGTTAGCTCCGCTGCAGGATCATCGAGATTGTCCGCGATGGTTATTTCGCCGTTTGCTCGAACGCTACGCGCAAGACCTGTGAAATACGAATGTCTCAATTTTCCTTTAAACTTCCCTCCCTAACTTCCTCGATTAAACTTCTTTATGAGAGGATAACGGGAAAGGGGCTGAGTTGTGCTTCATTTACAACAAGTTAAACGCGAGTATGGAATATTATACTAATGTCGTTAAAACCTAGTAGCTTTTCAGATCGCATAGCAAGTGGGTTTCCTGTAAAAAATATGGCACGCGAATGGTCTAACAGTGGATTGCTTCAAGTTCTTGATGATAGCGATGTGTACCAACACGTGTCTGTGTACTGAAACAGACAGAACTTCTGTAATTAGCTTGTACCTAGTATGGATGGAGAATAATTTGCGTACAGTTCGCAACTGTACATTCTCAGGCGAACTAGTCGATATTACGTTTCGATTACCGATAGGGAAAAGACAGGCTCGCGCTCTCGGTACGCGGAGCAGGGTTTACACAATGGACCAGAATCAGTATCTTTGTTGGGTCCGTATTCCGATTGGACTGCTAGAGTCTCTGCTTATGTTAGTTATGCCGGCGCATTCAGCCAGCAGCCAAAACTGCTTTGTTGGCACTGGCATATCAGGGTGTAACGAGCGTCTGTATTGACGTTCTATTCTGCTGCTCTCTCTGACCGTGAATCTCCTGTTTTCAACGGCCACTATTACCAGGGTACCTTTGTGTCTGCGGACCTAGGGCTTTACACATCGGAAAGTTTTCCTGATCCCTGGTGGAAGTTTATGGATAACAGAGTTAACTCTGCATCGCGTCGAGGTTTCAGCACGCGAACCGTACAGCCGTTCCTCTCACTGGCAACTGGCGAGTTTAAGCCTCGTTTAACGGTGCCCCGAACACCACCTTAATTTCGCAACGTAGTAGGCACATATCACATTTATGCGAATCTCCTAAAAGTTTCTTGATCACAAGCGCATAATGCCACTGAACCAAACGCGCATTCTATAAGTTTCGCTATCGACCACTTAGCTTTTTTGCTGCTGAAACAGCTGAATCTTACAGAAAGAATGTTTATGATTTAAAGAATTCGTTGCTTCATGGAACTCCACCAAAGGAAGCTGAAGCCTCTCTTAGACCCGGACGAATCTTGCCTAGCGTGCAATTCTGATCCGTTCTCAGTTCGATTACGGCCCGAGGACCTCTTCCGACGTTGCGCTGCAAGTCATGCGTGCAACGCCAGACATCCATCCCCTTGGAAGTATGTACCCAAAAATCGTGCGCATTCCGATCGATTCGACGATTCCAGGATTCCAGGCCGTGGATCCTGGTCGTCTAGGAATCCAGCGGAGCGAGCCCGGAGGACCGATACGCCGTGTGTCCGTCGCAGAAGCGGGCTGGGCGCGCTTGAATCATTATCATGCAACCGTCGAGCCTCGCAAACGACGACCCGCCGTGCAGTCGCATCCATCTTGCCGGTTACTCGGCAGGAGACGCGAAATCAGTTTTATTGTATCTCTCCGTGCTTGCTCACTCGCCTCGCGTATGGATGCAAATTTGCTTCATTAGGGTATCGAGGATACGACGTGGCCCGAATACGATTTTCTGCGGAGATGCCCGCGGAACCCGACGAGTCGGATATGGCGAAACGCACCAATTAAGACGAAGCCTATCGCGTGCCCCGAAACGTAAAAGGAGATCATCCAGGAATGGGACGAACCTTTCTCCGCTTCCACGGGCGGAGTTCGTGTTATGTGACTTCGTCCTCGACTCTGGGGCCGACCCCGATTCCTTGGAACGAGATGCACGGACTGCTCCAGGAATCGTAGGAATAAAATGCACCGGGTAGCTGAGTTTGTAACAGGACGTTAAAACACTTGTTCCTAATTCAAGGGTAAGGGAAAACCGAGAATGTCCATTTTTCGTGATTTTGCGATGTATAGCACATTTTGCTGGTGGAAACTGGGACTACAGAACTGTCGAATCGCAAAGGGTTAGAAAGTTCAAATACCCCCGTAAGATAAGGTTAAAGGTTTGGTATACTGGTTAAAAACAGGAAATGTCCACTCTGCACTGGAACAAAATACGAAATATCCCCACTCTTTGCCTAAGTACAAGCGTTTGTTGTGAAGGTAATACAAGAAATTAATTAAGAAGAAAATTACATAAGAAAATTAAATTCGTTGAACTGTATTTCTTTACTGATGGACTAAAGTATTACAACTTAATCTTCCCGATTACGCTGCTTTTGTGACATTCCCTGCTTTTCCCCTTATCCTTCATTTCAAAAGCTTATTGTCATCTGCATTACTGAGGCAGTCAGATCGCTCGAAAATCAAGTATTTTTTGCGAATTAATTATAAGGAAAGCAAGCTCAGACTTTTTCCTTTTACACAATGTTTATTACTATCACGTAGGGTAAAAGACTTTTTTATACAAATCTATTTTACAAATGGTGCCACACGAGGTTGATTAAAAGTGTCTGGTTTTGCACATAAAACGGTTTCCGTGGAACACGTTTCTTCTGCAACCTGTAATTTCAGCCTGAGCCTTGGAAAAAATAATTGAACTACAATTATTAAAGTAGCGACTAGCAGAAAGCGATTTGTACGATAAATATCGATTTTCGGGGTGCACAGATATGTATTTCCTGTTTTATCCCGGGAACCAGAGTTTTTACACTTTAATGTTGAGGTTCAGCGCAGGAAGGAATATATTTTGAACATGCTGTAAAAAACTTTACCTAAGTCGATCCGAACCTCCGTTTTTTTATACTACTGCAAAACCACAGAAAAAACGCCTACACCTCAGACGACCGTAGCGCCGTCACATATATGTATGTATATATTATAAAAAAAATTGTTATAGTTTATTGTATTAATAAACATTACTCGAAAGTACTAGTCATAATTTGTCTTCATTTCCTTGTAATTAATTCCCCCAAAAGTTAAATTGTTACCAAATCTGGCTGCCTAATCCCCTTACAAGAACATAGTCAACATTCTGCAATGGAGGGGTCCATATTTTTCCCCAAGAAAGAATACAAAGCTTGAAACTGTGCAATCGTTGAAAATCCTTCACATTTCGATTGGCAACAAAACACATTTCGAGTACCGGTATTTTCAATTCGCAGTGCCCTCGTTGCGGAGTCTTCGTTTCATACCGCGGAACGAGCGATTAAAATCTTTCCCGATTGTTCTCCTCGATTCAAGCCACGACAGGGTGATTTTGATACATTTCAAGCTGAACGAGAAGGGACGAGGGAATTCGGCGAGCGAACGTCCTTTCGATGGGATTGAAACCCACTCTCTGCTCTTATCGCGGTCTTATTAAAAGGTATGTGAACATAATGGGGCGCGCTAATGAAGACGAAGGCCATCGCGTGCCCAGAACGCGAAAGAAGGGCCCGACGAGATTTCTGCTCCGTTCTCTGGACCCTTCCGATTTATATTTACGTACTCGAGTCACGTACGTTGCGTGCGGAACGAAAGATCGCAACTACCAATTTCGCGAGTGCACCCGCGTTAAAAGGCTGCTCTTCGATCTCCATTCTCCACCCGCTTGCATAAAAAGGTGGTAAACCTGATTAATTCCGCACTATCCTTCTCACTGGACCGTTCTCGTCAGTGGAGAAGTGACTCTCGTTACGCGCTATCGGTCGTTCCCTTCGCGGGCGTGTAACGTCTGCGAACAAACAGATCGAGCTTCTTCTGTTCTAGGTACAAGCGAAGAAACAGGCGGAAGTTGGCCCTGAAAGTTGCAACAGCTGCGATACGGCTGTTTGAGTTTCGGTAAACGCAGCTTGAAATTGGTGATTGGTTTTCGTCGAGGGCGAATGGAACAAATTGTGTGTGCACGCTGTACACGCTGATACCGTTGCAAACTGTTCAGCAAGGAAATAGCGTTAATTCTGCTCCGCCAAGTAATTGAGATCGGCGAAGCAACTTGATTTTGTGTGCTCTGCTGGTAAAGTGGTGTAACAGCGGCATCGTAATTAAGTTTCGCGGCCCCGTTATTTTGCAAGACATTACATCACTGCATCGTTCTTCTTTAATTGTAGAAAATAAACGGTATTTCGACCGAAATGGAAATTCGTTGGGAAACCGACGGGAATACGGGAACATTTGAAGGGAACGGGGATAGTCTATCAAGAAACTTGCGTCTACGAGCAGGGTTAAATTCGTTCAAGTGTAACGGAAACACTGTAGTATGTTGAGCTGGCGGAACTGGTGCACGTATATTTTAACAAGCACGTATAGGTATACAATCCAGATAATCGTGAATAATTTACGGCCAGGGAGGCAGAATTATTACAAACCGTTTGGCAAACTTTTGATGAACAATCCAATAAAGTACTCGGCTGCAGATGGGATATTATACATAAGCTTTAGAGTGATTATATTGCTATGAAACATTAAAACATTCATAGAGGATCTTACTACTTACTGCAATTAATCCAAGGAAGATATATCCTGTAAGTGAAGCTCGTACCAGCTCGCAGATCAAGGATCTCAATGGTCGCAATTCTGACGACAATTCCATCATCGCGAGTACATCTTGTACGAGAAGGACCGATGTAGCTAACATTCATAACTTCAGATATTGCTACGACTGTAACTCGGCCCTCTTGGGTCCAGAGTACCAACTTCCACCGTGTTAGCCACCGCCGCGACTAGATACCCAGGTCCTCAAGCGTCGGTGTTAATCTTCTCTATACAAACCTTGTCACTGCTAGTGTTTTAGTCTTCAGACATTCTGTTTTAGTGTTTACAATGAACACGACTGTTGCTGGCCAAGAAGAAGCCAGATGAAGCATTCGGAGCTTTAACTAAGGAAAGTCCGGGAAATTTGGAAGTCGGCTGCCGGTCGAACCGACGTAAATCTGTAAGCAAATACAAATAAGCTGATTGCCCTCGAAGTCCTTGGTCCATCCCTCACCAGTAATTAAACAGGGCAATCTGCAGTTCCTACCCAGGATGTCGCATGAACGGCGAGAATGAGCTGGATCCTCGGGGCTGAGAGAACCTATAGCCTGAGACAGCTTGCGAGAGAGAGAGAGAGAGAGAGAGAGAGGGTGGGGAAACCATCTGTGTGCACTAAGATTATATTTGGCTTGGTCCATGCAAATTCATGAGCTTCTCGACGTCCTGACATTCGGCTAGTTTGAGTTAGATAGACGCTGGGCTATTGTAGCTAACAACTTCAATGGCAACGGGGTTTGTCAGGCAAATTATAAAGGTCCCCCCGATGCTGGGCAAAGATTCTCGCACGGGCGTGACGATTCACGTCGCCCCAATTAATGACCTGTTAACTGGTACGCGCATGTAGGTCAGACCCTCGGACGCTCTGAATCTTATTAGTGTAAACAGAAGGACGTTGAATTGGTGTTAATGTATGGACTGCCCGTTAGTTTGAATTTCCCAAGAAATGGTAATTGAGGCTGACTCGCGCCGTTTAACATACCGCTGGTAGACGCATCTGCCGTTCAGCCGGAAAATCCACAATGATCCCGCAGAGTTGATGAAACACGTGGAATAAGTCTCGCTTGACCAAGCAATTCCACTTCGACTATCGTCATCGGGAAAGCTTGTCCATCAAGCGTCAGGAAGTTTCCTCTCGAAGAACTGTTTCATACGAATTAGTAAGTCCGACGTTCAGTTGCAGCTAGTTGAGGCGTAGGAATCGGAGCGAAAGACAGTGGCACGCGATGTTTCCGAGCAGACCGAGCTAACACGGCGTTGCTTAACTCCCAAACTACTGACCGAGAAGCGGAATCGCTGGTTCCCGTGCAAGCCGAGTCCCGGGAACGAAATTTTGATAATTACGAGGGCGCGAGGAATATTCGCCCGTTTCCGCTCGCAGCGTTCCGCGGCGGAAGGGTGGCTGTATTAATTCTTCACTCAACTTATCTCATCTCGCGGAAAGTTCGGTTTATCTTGCAGTAACCTGGGCAAAGTAAACGTCTAGACGGAGCAGATCTACCCGAGATATCCGTGATACGAGACATTCTGTCGTATTTTATGCTGATCCTGATCCACCTTTGAGACGCGGGCAAAACTTCGGAACAAGCAGCATCGGTAAGCACACGGAATGCATAGTCGTCCCGGAGACACACGGCCACGAACTGCGACATTCAAATTATCATACGTCTAACGGTATTGCCCATTGAATTGAAACTGACAGATCGAGTGCATTCTTAAAACGATCGCGACGATCGTTCGTCACATATGATTTTTCGCTTTAACAAGAATAACCCGACGTGTTGTCTCCTCTGGCAGTTGTAATTTCGCTGAGCTATAGACGCCGTTACTCTCGGTGTTCTGCATGTATTATTCCTCTTAAACTTGTCGTGAGAGCTTCAGCTTTCGAATGTAATTTGGGCGTCACTGGATTGTGAAGAGGCTGCATTTAGAACGCGCGGTGAAGAATGCAAGCGCACTTTTAACTCGAGCACGCCGCGTTATTGCGTTTCGGGATGGGACTTTTAACGACGAAATTGTTAGTCAAATTTTTAATGACGAACCGTCGAATATAATAGCGGCGAGTGGACCAGTTAAAAGGGCCCTTACGTATTTAACGGCGTATTCAAAATATGGGTCAAAAGGTCGAGCCTACGACAGCTGTAATTTCACGCTTTTCACCGTTGCCGTTCGAGTTTTTCCGATCGAACTGTTCGAAAATCGTGCCGCGTATAATCGGTGCCGTTCATTATGTAATGTACAACGTTAGTTTCATAATTTCATAATTAATAGGAAGCAGTCAGTCTCGACTATTAGAGTTACGAGAAAATAAAGTATATATTACTTATATAGGGTAAACTCGGCTTAGCCCCTGATAGTGGTCACTTTTTCCGTGAAAATTTTACTCCGTGATACTTTTTCATTCGTCTGTAACTCGAAGTTGCTAGACCCAATTTAGTTAAAAAATAACTAATAGACAGCGTTGATCTTCTAGTTTATGATGCCATAAAAGAATCAGCCAATTGAAGTTACTGTCATAGATTGAGAGCATTTTTGTTCTAGCAGCGCATTATTTGGGAAATTCTTCGTGCTAAATGTGGACGGTCGCTGGTTTATGTATTATGTGTGCATTAGAAGATAAATAGAAAATTAGAACGGCAGGTAAGTGATGGCAAGGTGACACTTTGACAAGATTTACTCTTGAAATTATCATACAGTAAGGCATCAGTGCTATTTTTGCTCATGTAAATAACTAAATTCTTATTTTTCGCGTGCCTGAGACTGCGTTACTGATTTCACTGTTTCAGAAATTCTGATGGTCAATACCGGAAACAATGTTTCCTTATGTCTCAGACATCTAACAATCATAAAACGATTGATTATACACAAAATAACAAAAATATAAAATAATATAATATAATGTAAAATAATGTACAATAATGTAAAATAGTATTAAATAATATAAAATAATATAAACAAGTAGCTGATGAACATATATCAAGCCAGCGAGACTTATCACGGAGTAACCAGAGTATGTTGTGAAAATTTATTTTTGTATATTTTCAATTAATACTTCGTATATTTCTGTTAATCTATTATTTGTTTTTATGATATCTGACCTATCATTATATCCTAGACCTCCTTGCAGAACATGTGAATATTAGCAGTGAATAGACAAGTTCTAAAACTATCACGAACTTAACTGAAGAACTTTACCCTATCACCTCTTCAGTCTCACACTCATTTCTTTCTACAAGGCAGTGGATGATTCTCGTGATTGTTAGTCCATATCGTTAAACTGAATCGGTAGCCCGAACCATCCCCTCGTACGCCCCATCATCCTCTGATAGGCAATCACCGATATCCGTTTATCTTAGAAAGTCCGTCTCCTCCTGGACTTGCCGAGGCCTATTCCGTGGGACGAAGAGGTCCAGCTCAGGGCGTGTACGCTTAACATTCCGTTCGCAGCGACGCGCTCCAAAGATAGCGTTACACCGTCATTAAACAGCGCCGAATATTTGCATTATAATGGAACGCCGGGCCGGTGATTCATTGAGTTCGTCTCGTTCGTTATTAATGGCCCTCGGGTGCGCTGGTATCGCCGCGCGAGCGGCATTGTGTGTCACTCCTCGCGGGGGTACACGCTTCCCATCGCATTAACATAAGCGCCGTATCTCGCGGGGTGTCACTCGAAGACGCGAGACACCGGTGTCCCATGGCATCCGCGTTGCACCGCCCCACCGGCTGGGCCCTTCCAAGCATCCCTCTAATGATGACGTCGCTCGACCCGATGCATTCTAAATGCCGACACGCCTCTAAATTAGTGTCCTCGCTCGGAACAGGGCCCGAAGGGTGCGTCAACGTCGGTGACACGCAAAAAGTGCCGCGGCCGGCTTGCCTCGAACCTCCTTTAAATATAGGATACCTCGGGGTACGCTCGAATCGCGTGGTCGACGTCTTCGTGTCACCGCCGCGGACTGGAGAGGCGATCGGAATGGGAGGCGGGTGACAATGTAATTCACCCCTCGGCTCCAACGCCGGCCGATTGGTACGTTTCGAGGTATTTAGGTGAGCGTTCCTTGGAGGATTTCGAATAGCTCGGTTGGATATAAAGGTGTAGTTTCGATTAAGGGGAGGTTCTGGTCTAAATGTCGATTTTTTTTTTATTTCATTTTTCGAATGTTCAACCTTTTAGGAAAACGTGTTTAAAAGGATTTGTTGGAATTCGTAAAATTCCTGAAGTTATAGGCATTTGAGTAGCGGCAAATGCATGGGTCACAACTGGTCACTCGGCGCTCACGTAAAACTTTAAAAGCGTTTTTCCCGAAACAGTGTTCTCAAAATCGGTGGGACCTGTATCTCCAAAAGTTATTATCCGATTCGACTGAAACTTTTTTATTTTGAAGAATATACTTCTGGCTAGGGGGGGGGGGGCTAAAAAAATTACAAAAGGTTGAAAATTTATCATTTTCAAAGGCGATGAAAGGACGAAAAATACAGGGAAGTGATTTCAAACTGGAGGTGTCGTTATTTTCTAAAAAAAAATGTCATTTTTGTATTTTTTTAGCCCCCCCCCCTAGCTAAAAGAATAATCTTCAAAATAAAAAAGGTTTCAGTCGAATCGGATAATAACTTTTGGAGATACAGGTCCCATCGATTTGGATCAATTTTTTGACGCTTTGACTTTAACGATTCCCCAGGGCTGTCTGCAATGATTAATTATAAAACAAAAAATATATTTGTATAATTTAAGACATCCTTAATACAATGCAAAAAGTCCCATTAAATTATATATAGTAGTTTTCCTTTAATTAATTCCTAAATATCACCTATTTTTTGGGGCTCTAGACCAGAACCTCCCCTTAAGGAAGGTGGTAGGTACTACTTAGGACGGTGAGTTAACCTAAATTCCTTATGGCCAGATTTTCGTGGACGATCGTGCGGAAGAAAGTCAAATTCGATGGCGTGTGGTTTTGACGAACGAAGGGAGTCTGGGATGATTGAATACTCTTTAGAAATCTTTTCCTTCGAAATTAGTATCATCTTGGGTGTTGAATGGGAAACGGTTCGTGCTGATAATGGCCCCACCAGAATTTCAAGGGGCGCGGTTCTTCTGTTCGATGTTGATGCGATTCCTTTTCTTTTTAGCCAGTTCGCGCGTCGCAGCTGATCCCTTGACGCGTCCTCGTTTTCTATGGGGAGAAAGGGACCGGCTGGATGAAGAGCGTTAAAGTAATTCACTGCCCCGCGGTTCCGCACGCTGTTATACTACGGCAGGGGAGACGCAGGTGGCGTTACCGAATCCTTATGCCTGAAAAGTACCATAAAAATGGTCGCATCCTCGTGAAGTTGCGTATAATGCTTCGCTGCTTTTGCAGGATGAATTTTTATTACACGGAACGGAAGAACTTGCTGGAAATTCTTAATCTAAGTTGCGTGAAAATTTCGTGGCGCGAGGAAAGCTGACAGTACCTACTTTTCGCAGCAATTACATGTTTCATAGAAATGTAAACTGTATAGGGTGAATAATATTTGCCGAACCAATTTTCCTACAAGACAAATAGCAAGCATCGATAAATTTCACGTTCTGCGATCTATGAGAGGCCACTCGTGACCTCATTTGGCTATCAATGGTTCACGTGTACATGACACGGCTAGATAAGTCGTTAGTGTCTGATTTATCGACACGTTTTCCGAGTTATTGGCGAAATTCATTATCCCAACGACAGTGGAGCGGGTGCCAACCGAAGCGAAATGTCGGTAAAGTATTTAGAAAAGCTCTGTACAAATTGAAATGCTTCATACTGCTGTCATCTCGATCATTAAAGTGTCGCTCCCGAAGCTACCAACTCTTCTCATGCTTTTCAATTTATCATTAAAACAGCTCGCGTTTGATAATTCACGATGTCTCCCAACGAACTACACGTCCGAAACAGCGAAACAGATTTCATAAATTCTGTAGCACCTAATAATGGTGCCAACGTAATTTAAAGCACCACTGAATCATCCATTGCAACTTCCAGGCACAAAAGACTCGCATAATTACAAAACCAGATGCGTATTCTCGAGTAACTGCCAATTTCACACCGACCTCCTTAGTACGGCGTTTTAGCTTTCATCGTTCGAAAAAAGTAATTGACTCGTACTCGTGTGTCGGCCATTGGATTCGGAAGAAGCCCACTCTTCAGCGTCGGAGCATGCCAAAGCATTGAACCGATTCACGTGGCAGCGTAAAAACGTCGATGGAAGGCGGCACGACGCTGAGAGCGCCTACCAGGATATCTAAATACTCGCTTTAAATTGCCAGCAGCTTCCGCGGCGTCGCGTCGTTTGAATGAACGCAGAAGATGAATGCGTGCCGCGGTTAAGGCGAAAAATAAGTAAAAGTGTCGGTGCGTGTCGCTACGAGAGCGAAGGGAACGTTTCTTTCGGCGTGCATCCGCCGAGCTCCCGTTGCCATTCGAAGCTGCGCCGCCGCTTGCTCCCTTCTGTCCGCCTTTGTATCCAGCTTGCGCGAAGACGTAAATAAAACGGCACGCAATTTATTCGCCGAGCCCCGGGAGCCACCGAGAGTTCTCCCCGTGAGAATATATATCTGTTGGCCGCTTTCCTGGCGGAAACACGTGCGGTTTTCTTTCTGCTCGACGCCCTTTACACACGCGGCGGACCCGTGAATACGAATATCGCGGCGAGTTGACGTTCTTTTGTTAGTTCGATATGGAATTCTCGAGGCTGTCGAGTGGTTTCCGAGTATTGAAATGCTATCCCGACCCCTTCCCACCTAGCCGTGGCTTCTTTCTTTCCGAAAATAGCGAGACAGCTCGCAGTTCGCCGTTATTGTAAATTACGTTTGTCCCGCTTTTTTGGCCTACCCCTTCTACTATACTTCGCGGAGGTATCGTTCTAGCGTTCGAGTAAAATGAGAAATATATTGACATTCAGTTTTAATGAAAACGCGCAACTGCCGCGGAATTCTTGTGGAATTTCTAGAGATGCGTCATTATCGTGGATTACTTGTAAAGAGAAGATAATCTGGCACTGAGCCCGGCCAGGTATAAAAAGGATTTCTCCGGTATGCTTTCTAGAAATGTCCCGAGCAAGAATGGTCGAGCAGTTGGGGATGGTAGCTGCAAGTTTCTCGAACGAAGGAAACTTTGCAATCACGGCGAAAGGGACGAACGCGTGATGCACGCGTGACTTCTTGTACTTTCCTTGGCTGTGCAGAGTCCATTTCTTCGATAGAGAGGGCCATGGGGGACGGGAAACTGTTTCGTGCCGGTTCTTTTGTTCCCGGTGGCAGCCTTTCAAAGGTTTGAGTGGTTTCGTGGCCCACTCCGTGGAGAGAATCGTCGTGGAAGTTCGCTTTGACCGGTTAAGGTATAATTTTCGGATACTTCCGAGGTTCTTTCAGTCGCCGGGGCACTTGTCAGCGAAGCCAATTTCGCGTTGAAAACTTTGGGAACGGAGAGTTGATCGGCGGGAAGAGCCGCGGGATTCCTAAAGAAGTTCTCGCGCGTGAGCTTGGCTCCTTTCCTCACTGGAATATTAAATCCACGGAAAAATCCCCGCGAAGCGCGGTGGAAGTGTCTGGTGACAGCCGAACTATTCGTTTAATATTCGGATATCCTTCTGTTACAAGTAGGTCACCCATTCCGCGCATTCCTTCGTACCCTGCTATTAACGTGGAATCAAAGTTGGTTTCCGAAGATACTTGCTCGCGTTTTTACAGCGACGAACTTGTGAAACTTTGTTGGGAGCGGCGACGCGAATGAGATTTACTAATGTGATAGGTTTGCGAGTTGCGGATTCACCAACTGTCTTAATATCTTTAATTTGCTCGTGTGCGATCAAGAATGGCCGAACATCCTATTTACTGGTAGCATATCTCTAACTCCATGCAGTGTGCTGTTGGCCGTATCCACGGCGTAAGCTACTGATGTCTGTCTGATTACGCACTGACAGTTTCTACTTGCCGCCTCGAGCAGCGTGGAAACCGTTCAGGAACAGAAATAGATCGCAAATGTGAGTACATACCTAACAACGCTTGTTACCCTTTAAGAACCTCAGGATAATCTTGATACGAGAAAGAAAATCGTAAAAAAATTGTTTGACGAATAATCCTTGCGAAACACCTATTTTATATTCTGCTCTATTTTAAGGTGCAAATCTACGACGAAACAAAAATATCGTATCTCACAAGAGATTTTAATCTCATGAGGCAATTATTGAATTATTTTATTATTCTTAAATTATTTTGTCATAAGGTTCATGAAATTAGACTCTCGCGAGACAAGTTTCGTGATACATTCTGAAAAATTTCATCTCTCGGGACTATTTCGATTATTTACATTTAGTTATTGCTGAGATGTTTGTCTCGTGATATAAAAGTCTCACGTAAAATCTCATCGTGGATTTACATGTTTAGAGATACATACCACGATAGCTTGGAGCAACATAGATTCTGTTCTAATTGAACTGTATATTATGAAACCACGATTTCTCCGATTAATAAAACTTCTTCGACTCGTTAACGTAACACTCTCCGTTAATTCGTACAAAAAGGTGTCGATTGCATACGCACCCAAAGAAGAGCAAATATTTTTGCGCAGACACACGAACTCCGCCTAAATTAATTTCCGAAAGCTGTAATCGACAGTTTATGATTACGCGAAATACCCCTGGCGTCGAGGATTAAATGTTACAGCATATTTATCTCGCCATTAACCCAGGAAATTTAAAACGTTATTTGTCCGTGTACACCTCTGAGAAGGCACGAGGGGACGATTAAAATTCGAAGGTTGCCACGATCGTTGAGGCTTGTAACGTGATTACGTCGCTCGTCGCACGGTGCGAGCATTATACGCGTGATAATCGGGCCCGAAATCTTTGAAAGCCCAGCTTCCTTGGCCGATCTCCCGGCGTTTATGAATGCGTGCCACGCACCGCCGGAATTTGCATTATTACCGAGACGCGTACACAGTCTTGACGTCGCCAGGGACGCGTAATCACCGTTGGCAGGTGCACGAAAGAGTTTTGGAGACAGAACGTTCAAGCACCGTCGGATCGCCATTAGACGCCGCTCGGTCGACCTGTAAAAACCGGCATTAAAGACTTTACGTCCGCCTCAGGGGTCGCGCCAGTCCCATCAGTCCGGACGTAACTATTATCATTCGTACGACTCGTCGAATAGGAAATCGATTAAGGGTAATAACACGGCTATCCTGATGACGCGGCGATTGTCCCGATTACTGTTTCGCGCGCGCTGGTCCAGCAAGGAGGTATGCATTGTTACCTTGCATACTTACAGCGGGGAACTTACGAACGAACCGTTAATAAGCCAGGGGTGCAATTACTCTCTGAAACAAAGCCCATTACGAATAATAATGACCGAAAGTGGTGTATCCGAGCTTTCCTGTCGTGACGCGCGATAAATCATCTATCGTCGCGATAATTCCACCGTGTTTCCTTTCTTTGCATATCAACGTTTTCTCGCTAATCAGCTTCAGATTCAAAGGGTTGCCCTTTCGACGCTGCGGCACGCGATAGCGTTTCGCGGACGATAGTATCTCTCTCCGGGCGGTAGCCATTCGCCATTTCCGAGATCACGCAACACGCCCGGGGGCAACGTGCACCGTTCCTTCCTTTCTCCCTTTCTCCGCAGGTCCCTCCTTTTTTTTTTTATGTATTCATCGACAGGGTAGTTGAAACGGATGAAAAGTTTCCGAGCGGCACGTCCGGCATCTCCTCCTTGTGTTACGGGGGCTCGCGTCTTTCAATAATGGCGATGCGTTGGCGATTCCACTCTGCCGGATGAAAAAAACGCCCCCGCAGACAGATGTATCCGTGCCGCAACGTTTTTTCATCCTTGCCCCGGCAGCGAGTCCATTTCCGCGTCAGCGGCTCCTCTTCTCGTCGATGTTTCAATGCTAATGCTTCTTTTGCCAAAAGGCGTGCGCGCGCGCGCGCGCCTCGGCTAGTGCTTGTCTCAATTGAAGCAGTCAGCGATTATTACCTTTGCAAATTTAAACATCCCATTACGCTCGCCTCTGGAGAGGGGAAACGGGGAACGGGGAGCAGGGGGCGGAGAAGAAGGTTTCGTTTCGAAACATTCATCAAAATTCCCGCTATCCTTTAATGAATCGTAAGTACGAAGCAGAAGGTACATAATTGCAGACACGATTTTAATCACGGGCACGGACTCATGCTTCTGCTCTGCCATCGTGTTTTATTCTTTCTATTCCGCCCCTAGCTTCCCCTTTTCTCTAGCTCCGGGATGGAAAAGGAACGGGACGGAGACTTTCCACTCTCGTTAATTCAATCGATAACGAAGTGAAAGATACGGTCTCGTTATTTTAACGGGCTCGTTAGAGGATTCCGCTGTATCAGGAGGCGGCTACTCGATCGTGTTGCTTCTGCGTTAATTCCAAGTATTTTTAACGTAGCTGGTGACCCTTTTCAAACAGTCAGTCTCGGAGAAAGGACTGTACCGATGATTTGAGTAGTACTATGAGCAGTGGCGGATTTAAGGGGTCATATACGTTTCTCAGCGCTAAAACGTAGTTAAGGTTTGCGATAAACTATTAATCCGATTTTTTTTATTCTTTTTGTGTTTTATAGGTATATGTTTATATACCTATGATTATATACCTCAGGTATGAGAATTGGAAAATTTTTAAAAATGTGGGTTTTCTCGAAACAGTTTTTTCCAAGACGGTGGGCATGATAACTGCCTCACCGTTCATCCGATTATCTTCATTATTTACACACATATTCTACATAAGATTCGTCATCCAGTGACGGTGAGATTTTTCAATTAAATTGAACCATTTTTTAATAACAAGCAAAAACGTACGACTTTTATAACGAAAACCACGACCCTTTTCTTCAAAGTTTTACCATTGTCGCAATTCTTCTTTTTTTGTTGAAAAAATGGCGACGTAACCGGATAACTACGATCCCAAATATTATTAAAAAATCTCCGATTTTTATTCAGACCGCTCGTACGAGCTGAATCATGCACACCGTTTGGGGCGGCGCCAGTAAACGTGTTCTACGGCACTGCACGCAGACGCCACATTTTTAAACATTTTTAATGCCGAGAAACGTATATGACCCCTTAACGAGTCGTCGATTAGCAGTTAACGCCTGGGCTCAGAAGGGCCCCCTCCCCTAAAAAATTATAATTTTATCCAAACACCATATTTTTTCTGCACTACTACACTTAGCCCGTTTTTAGTAAACCACCTCTTCACTTCCTCGAAAAAATGGGCCCCTGCCCAGAAAGCACCCCTAGGGATCGATCTTCAAAAAAAATTATAATTTTATCCAAACACTATATTTTTTTTCTGTACTTTTCTATATACTTAGTCCTTTTTTTTTAGTAAACTACCTTTCCATTTTCCCGAAAGAGTGGCCCCCCAGAACGTTCGCCACCTGGCCCTTTTTCCTTAAATCCGCCACTGACTATGAGTAAAGTAAACTGGGGTACCAGAATAAGTCTTGCGGTATTTGATATCGATGGTTCTAGGCTCCTTGTGCCAATACAGATAGCCTTGGACTAATTGGTCGTAGACATGATACTGGCAACCTTGGACTCCTATAACAAGACACGAGAACTTCAACCGTTTATGACTTGTGGAGACGGCATCGAATTCGTGTAAATTTAAAGGAGTCTTGAGGATTGCAGGGCTGCCATCAGTCTTGGAAGTCCGAAATGTTGCAGGGATTCTGTAAATTCCAGGGATAACAGAGCACCGTGCCTCTACAGTCAATCGCGTCTGGGAACGTTACGCGTGTATTGGACATGCTTCACTGTCAGGTTGATTTTTAATTATCGTCGTTACAGCGTATGCCTTCGGGGCGACAATTATTATCCACGAGAATTCGGGCGATAGCGAGCACGCCACTGCTGCGTCAGACAGGAGAAGAGACAAGGTCTGGTATTGTCACCGTTGCATTCATTGCGGGCAAGTTGGTCGCTCGCCTGATACATAATAGTTGAACCATTGTGTCATTTGATTGCATAATTCCAGTTAGACGACGGGCAGGACCTGTGTAACGCGCACACGCAGCCCTGTATACTTCGCTGCCATCAATTCAACATCAATTCATTACGACTGGATGTTGCCTGGGTGGGACGTGACATTCCCGATTTTGATCGATACTCCTGTAACTTTCATGCTCGCATTGTACGTAACGTTGTGTCTATTTCGGTGGGATGGCACACCAGTTTCTATCCTATATGAAAATATTTCAAATATAATGAGACATTTCGACGAAGTATACCGATTGCTCTTAATATTTCATGAGCGTTGTATATTTAGTTTCACGACTGGGCGAGCAGTAGGGCTTAAATTTTTTTTTTAATCAGGACAGAAAGGCTTGAATGGTAGAATCGAAAGTTTATATGGGATGTGAGGTAGCGCGGTATGAATTTCGATGAACGAAAGTTTCTCTAAAACTATGTTGAACTTGGCGCAACCGATCCGGGCCGCAAGTGAAAACCATTTTGTCCGTTCCGTTACAACGTTACCATCTTCTCCCCCGTGTATTTTCGTATTAAAATGCAGATCGACGCTACCCTTCATTCGGGCAACCGCATTTTTCCATTCGAAAATTTCCTCGAAAATGGCTCGGTAATTCGAGCGAAGACCGAAGTGCTGCGCACTTCCAAATTTTCCCATTACAATGCAGATCAATCGCGTGCCCAGCAACCCGGTTCTCTATGGTCGATCCCTGCAAACCGATTTTTACAGGATTGCTGGAATTTCAATGCATACAGCGCCCGCTCGCCTCCTCTACCTAGCGGTGGTAATCTCCTTCGATTTGTCACGAGAAAAATCCGCGCTACTGGCACAAACAGTCGGTCAATCTCGCCGATCATTCAAGTCCCTGTAACGAGAAAGTCATGTTCTCTCGCGGTTGTGGAATTTTAGCGAAAATTTTTCGAAAAATCCGTTGATTTCAAGATTTCTGTAGTGACGAGTCGGACTGCAGGCATGCCGTGACTAAAATTCATTGTAAGTGGTAGCTATTTTGATCGTTAGCGTATTTTTCATGGAAAAATGTCACGTAAAGAAATCATCGATGCCCGAAGTAGATCAATTGATTAGCGTGTTCCAGATTCGAATCCCTGTTTCATAGTTCAACCCATAGACTATTTTTGTCTTCGCAAAAGAGAGAAAGCACTTTGAAATTGACATTGGACTTTGAATCTATACCAAGGCCTGCGTCCTAAATGAAACGCGGCAGAGATGTATACCCGGGTTCTACTCCAACCGCGATCAGATTCCCGGATCACGAAGCTTCGAAGCGACAAGAAGCAGCAATGGCTCGTTCGATTATTCCGATTTCGTGATAAGATTCTCAGGTGTAATGTGGAATTCAGAGCCACCGTCGAAGATACATTGTCAGTGGGCGTAATATGAGGACAAGAAGCAAGAGTTGGAAGCACGGCAGCGGCATTACAGATGCAGTGGATGTCTCTAGGTTTCGAGTGCGCCCGTACACACACACACATAAGTACACGCGCTCGCCTTAGTTCGCGCTCATTTCCATAACGGGATAGGTACATATTACCTTACGTACCATCATCCCCGTTCACTTCGTTCTGTGACCATTTTCTGCTTGGACTCTGCTTTCCGCTTCTCTTCTGCCTCCCCTCTTTTCATTTTCAACGCCCTTGCGGCGTTCCGTGTGTACCTATTCCTCTTATTTTCCTTACACCCCGTCGTTTAGCATTTCCGTTTTATTATCGCCCCATCGCACTTCGTGTCCACTGTCTATCTGTTCCACGCGCGGTTTCCTCTTGTTCCCTTAACCAAACAGAGGTGAAAGTTGAAACGCGTTGCTCGCGAAACGGACGAAGTTTAGACGGTTTCGAGCTGGCCAGAGTTTCGGCGAATCCTCGCCAGGAAATTACGCGAACCGCTCGAAGTTTATCGAGCCGGGCCAGGATGAAAAGGGAGGAGAAGGGAATGTATCACGTGATGAGGGCGAAAAAATATCGAACGAAAGGGTCGAATACTCGAATATGACGGCGCCCAATCGACGCGCGGACGCGTCATCCGGGGGACAAACTGTCGAGTCGTCGTTTTGCCAAACGGATAAATTGCTTGACGGATATCTCATCGAACGGACAAATTGCTGAATATGTTGCGTTGGCAATAAGCGACGAGTGCATACGCTTCTGACCCCGCTCGTATTAAACTCCGCTGAATGGATTTATTAAACTTTTGCATCCTTTGCCAGCAGCGCGTCAACGCGAGCACGAAATTCAGAGCGCGCGGTGCTCTGCGGGAACATTCAGTTTGGGGGAAAAAAAATTCAATGGAACGAATTTGGATGCGTTTGACACTCTGCAGTCCGAATTTACTACAACTGGCGGGTAACCATTTGCTTTTCATCAGTATTATTTCGATCCGGATGCGAAGTTTCTTACCCATCGCGTAAGTATTGCTCTATAAATTCATTTGTAAATTACCTAGTGCTCCCATATTAACGGAGCGAACATTGAAACGCTTTGGGCCAAATAAGCATTGAGCTGGATAAACCCTGGCTAAAGTACTTGTCCGAGATGTAATTGCATCGATCAGAGTGAATTTTTGAATGAAAATACAGTTACCATTTTAACACGAATGCGAACTTTCATCGCTAAGGCATCGATGTTTGCCCTATTACGGCTCGTGTATCAGAAGTGCACATATGTGCATACGTGATCCTGACAGAGGAGCCTGGTAATCGCATATTTATGGAGTCCGAGAGGGAAGAGCAGGTGTGTAACCCTGGACACCTCTTGATTGGCAAGCATGCATATTTTATCCAGCCCCTCGCAATCGGATAACGGTGTTGTTCGTATCCATTATTCTCCACAACTCCGCGCTTCCGCCTAATGGGGGTGGAGTTTTAATTGAAACGTAATCCCAATTAAAATGAGCTCGCGATCCTCAGCGTGGGCGATGCTCGTGTAATCGTGTTAACGGAATGGAATGTCCACCCGGACACAAGGTATAATGTTCTCATTGCGTAAAAGAGACCAGAGCTCTTTACATAATTACTAGTAAACATTCCTCCAAGTAGATAATGACACTTTTAGGGGGAATAAAGCTTTTCGACTCTTACGATTACTTAAAATTGATTGTGACTTCTTTGTAACCTTCGAGGCTCAGTATTTCCGTGTATTATTCATTTAACAATTTTAATTTCTCTATGCGTTACGAAGGAAGTTCTAGTATTGCAGTTTGTAAACTTATGTTAAACTTATGAGAAAGCCGAACTTAGGAAGGTGGTTACGAGATTGCGGGTCGCTTTTGTAAATTAGGGAGATACACAGTGTTCCTATAGTGGTTTTTGCAGAACGTGTTTTGTAATGCAGGAAACTACCCAAAAAAGTTCTTATTCGCGCTCTTAGGTACCGTCTCCGCGCGTATGCTTTCAAGAATACCTTGGAGAAAGGAGTTAGAATTTAAGTGTAGCATTATACTTTTGAAACTTCCAAGCAGAACCCTGCGAAATCTCGCACGTGTGAACTTTGTTCCCAAAAATAGTGGAACCTTTTATAACAGCAGTATTTGAATTCTGAATTATTTTTAATTTTGCAAATGCGTTGATTAATTACACAATATATTTCTCTCTGAATTTATTCAATCATCGTATACCTCACACCTGACGAACTCTCGTACTCGGAATCAAGTGAAGCTCCCGTCCTCTGCACTCACTTTTTATTCATAGATTCGTTCTTTGCAACATCTAAATAGGATCCAAGTGACGACTGAAATTAGCCACTGCTTCTCTCTCAATATATTTATTCGGTTTATTTATTCATAACGACTTATATCTCTATGCTTTTCAAATATACAGTCTTATATCTGGCATGACTCGTACCGACAGGTATTTACAACTCTCACAAAACGTCACATAACAACTTCACGCACACCCTTTTGGAAATATAACGTTTCTCTGTAAACGACTTCTCTTATAGGATTCGTGTGCCCTCGCCGAGGCGAGGACTCGTGACGATCTTCGCTTGAACGCGACGCACACTCAACATTCTCGTTTCACCTTAATCGCTATAACTCGCCCCCTCTTCGGTTTGCCACTTTGTAGAAAAGACTCTGACTCTATACCTGATTTCGTGTCAAGTTATACGCGTTGAAAAATGCTTGCAGCGTTCAGAAGTAATATTTTATAAAAAGAAAAGTAAAAAAGGAAAACGAACAGAGGATATGCATATTGTCGGGCAATGATTCATTCAAGAGATTTGTCTGAACCGAAGGGAACCGAATATACAAACGTTCCGTGAACCGAAAGCAGGAGAATTTCATCGAGGATCCGTTTGCTCTGTTCTTTCCCTTGAAAACGTATGTTACAAGACACAACGAACAGCGGATATTATCGTATCCTTAACAGCTACGTACAGTCTAAGATGGTTTCATCTTTGTTCGACGCGCCAATGCCACTTCAAAGCACTTTTACCAATACTTTCTATACCTCACAGGCATCCGAATTTACGACTCGGTTCGCTGAATTTGACCGCACGTCAGCGGGAAGAACTGACGGCGATACCTCGCTTCTTCACCGCGTTCGCCAGAAAGATGTACTGCTCAAAATAATTAGCGAACTTCATATTTGGGGAGCGGCTTAATTGTTCCGTAAATTCCGTCAAGTATCATGTATGACAAAATTGTATACGCTTAATGTCTTTTGAGCTTTGCGAAGATGTTGCCTACTCCATTACAATTTGCGGTCCTCCATTTATTTTGAGCAGCGAATTTCACTTAAACATCTTGAACGACGCACAGTGAGTGATAAAGGCAATTCAAGGATCTGATATATTTTGGATTCACGAATATATAATTTGATTTGCAAGTTGCTGACTTTTCTCAAAGCAACTCATCACAGGAAGTAAACGCGAGCTTCTGTCTTATATAAAATATTAAGTTAGGAAACAGTAAATCAGGTGCCTTCATTGCTCACTGTAACTCGCTCCTGTACACTACGATGAAAAGGTGCATAGTTTAAACGAATGCAAGGTTGCTGCAGAAGCTTCGTGTGCGAGGATCTACGTATCGGACTTCCATTGGACCTACATTCCTCGTTATTTCTTCGCGGTGAGTTAGTAAAAATTTGTGTGGGAGCAAGCGTAGATACGTGGTGAATTTTTTGTAAAATCGTGATTTCGAATATACGATATCGAGACAATTGCGCGGGAACCTTAATCGCACTAATTCCCATATCTTGGCTTCGAGAAGCTATCATTTTTAAAGAAAGCTCGTGCAAATGTGGTTCGTGTAAATCGTAAACCTCGAAACGTCGTTGTAATTTTGACGAAAAATCGAGCGCTTTGTTTCTGACTCTTTTAACTAGTGCATATCAAAAATTGCACGCGTCGAGTTACGAATTGACGAATCTACCTGGCATCGGTGGGTAAATTGGACGTAATGGTTAACGCCTATAAGCTACACTTAGTGCTCACGATAAGTTTCATTTTTCGTTTCCATCGTCAGCAGCCTGAGAGTGAAATTTTGATCCATTGAGTTCAAGAAAATTTCTAATCGCCACTTTCAGCTAGGATATTTTAAAAGTATCGTTCAATGAAGCCCAGGGAGTAGCTCATCAATTAATTTCAACTCAGTGCCTCGAATCCATTTCTCTAGAAACATGATATTAAAAGAACAGTAAACAGTTTCCACAGGTTCGCGTCCGTTCAAAGTTAATCGATAAGATCTCTGCCCAATGTACAGGCTTCGTAATTAATCAAACACGATTACTGCAAGCTTTCGGTTCGTGTAACACTGAAGAGGCATGAAGGGTTTGCAAAGAGAACGATGTCCAGTACGGTAAGCATAGCTCGGCTAAGCTCGCACGTTCAACGCTGACGTTGAACACGAGGACAATCTCTTATTAGAAACATCTAAAAATACTACGCCTTTATTTTTATATAAAAAAGATTCTCGAGCGACTCCGAAGTTTCGGTTGCTTAATGTACAATCAACGGGGGTCTCCTATAGTTATGTACAGTTCTGTTTGTATTCACTCCCCTTTCGTGTCCAGCCTCGTAATAATATACGATTACTTTTACTTAAACGGTAGAACCTCTGCAGGCCTAAGATTGCGCAAACGTACGGACAAATTAAGCTCTAATCGCGGCTTCGTTCGTAACAACTTCTATAATTTTATACAATCTTCCGCGGCATTATATTGTATCTGTTCGAAGGAAATTCCACGTTGCCGCGCGGTCTCGCGATCAGTGTCGTGATTTACGATCGCATGCGAGATCACTGTAGCAAAGCGAGCACCGCGAGTTCGAGGAGGAATGGAAGGCATTCTGTTAGCGTTTTCCTTTTTCTTTTACTTGCTCTCTTTCTTCACTCGAAAGCTTCGCGCGCGCGCGCGCCCATCGAGGCTGCTTATCGTGATTCACGGAATAATCGGGACGCGATAACGAGGTTACTTGCGAGATTGGAGGGAGATCGAAGGCATCGCGTTAGAAATTGCAAGTGTGAACGTTTTCGCGTGAATCTTTATGCTACTTCGCAAGCTTTCTTTCTCTCTCTTCCTCGGTTCTATGAGATTCTCGTAAAGCCGTATTTTCTTCTCCTTTTCTTTTGTAAGCAGAGCTCGTAAAAAATGTTTGTAATTAGTCAACGATTCATAGACTATAAACGTCCGAAGAAAACGGAGTTAATGATTAATGCTAAGGAGAGGGGGAAGTACGCGGTAGAATTATGAAAAGTGTGTTCAACGGTAGCTTTGTTGAGCGATATCTTTGTGTGTTTCAACAATTCGAAGTCGTACCTTTTTGCTCTTCACGTTACTGCGTGCTATAATTGAAACAAAATCGAGTGGTCGATCAAGATCACTGGGAGGGACTATCCTCGCGCGAATCTGCGAAATCAGCATTCTTTTTCTAACTTATAACCAAAGAAGGATATTGAATATTCCTTTTATAATTTTTATGCAAGCGCGTTACAAGAATCCCCAAGAATTTTCAGTACATTTCAGAGATTCAAAGACTTCCGTTTTTCTCTATCAGCGAGTTTCCTTGGCGTGAGGAGCAGGTAGACTTCATTACTTCTACAATCAGTATCCATACGTCACCCGGAACGAGTTCGCACGGAGAATAAGTTACCTGATAACATTGCACGTCGTTGGATCGTAACGTTATGATCGACTGATAACAGTGTCAGACTCCAGAAATCGGAAACAGTAATTTAGGCCCTCTTTGTTAATACTGGAATCAGCGTAGCGCAGCGATCCCTTGCACCCTGGTAACCATGAGCTGTTTACTCGGTTCCCCATAGAAACAACCCCACAGGAAAAGTTTGATTTTTAACGCTTTTACCGTTCTACACTATGACCTCTTTAATTGTCCCACGTCGGGATCCTTCGGTGAATAGAGACCCAGCTTCAGCGTCAGCTCCTTTGGCTTTCTAGGAGCGTTTCTGATGGGGAAAGGACTGAACTGCGTTTTCGGGCTAGCCAGAGTGTTGTAGTTGTCTTCGCCGCCTTTGCTCGAGTGTCCAATGTTGCCTAAGCTCAGAGAGGACTTCTTGTAGCTGTCGGAGCCATCTCTGTCCGGTAACTCGGTGTACTTCTCGATGTTCATCTTGCCAGGGAATTCCGGGTGCGAGACGGGCCGCTTGGTATCGTCGGTAAAACCAGGGGACAGCTTCGAGGCGTAATGGTTTATAGAGAAGGGGAAGTGCTGCTCGGTGAACTGACGATTCGGTGACAAAGCATGATAGTGCTTCGTAGGCAAGTATGATCCTATGTCTGATCCTGGCTCTATCGGGGGCAGCGTGCCTATATGTCTGTCGTACTCCGTACTCTTCCCGTGAGAATATTCCTTAGGGGACAGTGAATCATACTTGCGACGAAGAAGGTCCGAGGATTCAATGGGGTAATCCAAGAAGGAAGACCCAGTAGCGTCCAAACACCGTTCCTCTATGGGTAGGTACTTGGTCGGCGTCAATGGATCACTGTTACCATTGCTGTAATACGGGGATGACTTGCTAGAAGCGGTCATCTGTCTACCATCAGGCTGCAGGGACATGTAGTCCGTGCTGACATCTCTAACCGGCTCATTTTCGTATCGTACCCGGAACTCCAGTGACTCTTTCAACAGCATTGGACTGTTCAGGTGTAGATCGTACGTGTTGATCGAGATCTCAGATTTGTGATTGACGTATTCGAAGGTGGAGTCCATGATGGGCTTATCGTACGAGGCTGTCGCGAAGGGATTGGTCGGCGCGTGTTTGGGTGACAGCATGGGCTTGAAGTCGAAGGCTTTGTAAGGATCGTATGAGCTCTTCAGAGGCGACGTGTCGTACGAAACTGGCATTGAAGTGTACCTTAACGTTGGCACGTTCTTGAACGGCGACGTGTCGGGGACGTACGGAATGGAGGACAGTTCCTTCTGAGGAAGCTCCAGCGTCGTGTCCGGTAGCACCTGCGCCGAAGAGATTTTATCGAGCTTCTCTAGCTCCCTGTAGATATCGATGTCGCTCTTGGGCGACGAGTCGTCGTCTCGATACTTGGAGACCGCGTACGGTAACACCTTCTCCGTGTATTGAGAGAACTTGTCAACCGGGATCGACGGCTCCTGCGCCGACCCCAAGTCGCTTCTGGTCTCGATAGAATCATTGGATGATTTGTATGAGAATACATTCGTGGAGATGCTGGACAAATCGAGTCCATCGATTTCAGTGGCGTTTTGACTAGACGACCCTTTGTCCAGGTTCGCGATACTGACAGGGGAGCGTTCCTCGTAGTTTGCCAACAGCTTCGACAGCTCCTCGTTTATCTTGCGATCTATCAAGGCCTCCCTGGTGTCCAGATACTCGTGCGATATGACTTCGTCCACGCCGAAGTGATCCACCTGCTCCGTCTCGTCGATCAAGGAAAGCTTAGACAGCTCTTCGTTGATTTTCGCATCGAATTCGGACACGCTGGTGGTGGACATATTGTCGAAATCCTTGAAATTGATCCTTGCCAATTCCTCGTTGATCTCGTGCTCGTTCAGGCCCATTTTCTCCAATATGGGGCTGAAGATCTTGGAGATCTCCTCGTTTATGGGACTTATAGTGATCTCCTTGGTTATCTCCTCGAGGTCCGGCAAGCGTTTCTTCGCCTGGCAAGCAAGGATCTTCTGAAGTATGGCAGAATTCTCTTGAATTATCTTCAGCGCTCTGTCACTGTTCCTCCTCCCGTCGTTACCCCTTTTGCGAGGCTTCACCTTCGTCCACACGCCCAACTTCGACTCCCTGCCATCGTCGGTGTTGCCGTTGTTCTGACTACACGCTACACTCTTCAATATACTGTCACTGTTCTCGTCGATACTAATCCTTGGATGTATCACGTACGATTTTCTTCTACCATCTCCTGCTGCGTCAGGTACCTCCAGACGATCTTTGGAGAAGTTCCTCGCAGAGTTGCTGAAGTTGTCCTGCCTCCTAGCTTCCAAGCTCTTCAGGTCCTCCCAAATGTAGCTGCTCTTCTTCGTCAGCATCCCAGCATCCGTGGATCCATCGTTCGCCTTCGCCTCCAAGTGCTTTATATCTTCCAATATATCACTGGATCTCTTCTTTACCATGGAAGTGGTGAACTCGTCCGTGGAGGCCGACGACTTCATGTCAGCAAGCCTTCTGCTGTCCAGGCTGCTGGAACTTCTCTCCAACACCTTCGATCTATCTCTGTGTCTGTAATTGTAGGTCAGATAGCGTTTATCCAATTTCTCTTGTGGTAACGAGGGCACCACATCTTTTTCGGAGAGAGGATCGTCAGCACCGTCGTCGAGGACATCCTTGTCCTTGCGATAATAATCACTAGCAGTCGACTGATAGAAGTCAACACTGTCGTCGCCGTTTCTTCTTTCCGTCAGATTCTTGCTGGTATCCTCTATCTTCGCGTTGAACTCGGGTCTAACGAGGCCGTCACTACTTCGGGAGGCGGCGTCTGTCTCCTTGACCTCGGGAGATTTCACCGAGGAACCGAACTTTGTCTGATAGCCCATATACTTGGTCGATTCTTTCGAGCTAGTCGACTTCTGTTCTGGCGACGTCTCCGTACTGTCCAAACTTCGCCTAGACACGCTGTAGGGAGACGGAGTCTTTTGATTAGGATTGGAGATCGGGTAGAACGGCGACGTGGCGGAGCTCATGTCGTTCGGCGAGCCCGATATGTCGTCCTGGTTCGGCCTATTGTAATTCGAGGTATACTTTATGGAGTTGGCACTTATTGGCGATTGGAGGTCCGAACTGAACGACCTCTCGGAAGACTTTAGTTTGCCGGGGCTGCACGAGTCGCTAGAACTACTGACCACCAACTTCGGGCTGCTTTCCGACTTGTTTCTCAACGAATCCATGCTAATCGGGGTCGACGACGTCGACTTCTCGTAGACCTTCTTCGTGTCCGTTTTCGCGCTATCTCTCGTGACATCGGAGTCCCCCGAAAGAAACACCAGAGTCTTCGAATCGGAGCTGGCGGAGGAACACGCCGACTTGTCCATCGAGAAATCGCGCGAATCCGACCTGACTGGAGTCCGAGGACTTACAGTCAAGCTGGAAGGCTTCGAATCAGGTCCCATCGTCTCGCCAGAGCTGAAGGACTTACTACTATCCGGTGTCTTAGGGCTCTTCTTCAGATCAGAATACACCTTTGCCTGCGCTCTATCACCTAAATATGCATTCTCTGACGACACTTCCGCGGTTGTAGAGATTTCTGAAGACAATCCTACGACGCTATTCACTCCGTGGATGATGGGGATCGGTTTACTCAGCTTCTGGTCGACTGTTACTGGCGAGATCGGAAGATGACCGATGTACGTTTTAGAGTAAAGCGTCCTTTCAGCATTCGCAATCGTAGTAGACGTGTCGCTGATTAAACTACTCGGTTTCGAACTTTCGTAGGACTTTTCCAAGGAAAGTTTGCTGGAAAAGTCGAAGGATGTCTTGAAGCGTTCCGCGTTTTCTGTTCCCAAATCGACAGTAATACTATCAACTATCGTATCGTACTTCCTATCCAATGGCGACGAGTATTCTGGAAATACGGTCGAACTCTCTTGACGAACAATCGTGGGAACCGTATCCTTAACTTTGTGCCTCTGCTTCGTTGAAGTATCATCAGGCGACACTTCGTTAACTTCTTTTATAGCCTCCTTCGGTCGATGCCTCTCGTGCACCAATACTTGATCCTCTTTCGTGCTAACCGTGCTGCTAGTGAAGCTTAAGTAATCGTACTTGGCTAAAGCCAGCGATTTCCTTACGCTGTCAGCGTCCGAAACGTAATCTACAACAAGGTCTGGCACTGATTTCTCTTTCTCCGGCGAATACGCTTTCGTCGTTGAATCATCCAACGACACTTTGCTCTGCGCACTGAACGTTTGAGGAACCATCGAATTATTGTCATCCTCCGCCGACAGCCGTCGTATTTGATCGGTGATTTGGGCGATCGATATATCGTTCAAACTGTCTTCGGACGCCTTGATGTCCTTGATTTTAATCGACTTCGCCGATTCATCGAGTGACGTGCCTTTGAGTAGCTTCTCAGGCATTGGCGAGCTTTCCAGTCGAGAACTCTTCTCCTCATCCGTCGCCATAACATAGGACTCGGATGCTGACGTAAGATCTTCGCTGTCAACGTCGCTGAGACGATCCGGCTCGTCGCACAACTCCGTTGACGTGCTGTCGCTGTCGCTGTCGGCATTACTGCGCTTTGGAGATGTCAAGTCCACTTCCAAGGGTTGCAACACTGTTGTGCTGACTTCTGCCACGTCTGGAAGAAATGGAATGAACGAAGGTGCTTCATACGCGAAAAGGAAATTGGAAAATTGTCAATGCCTTGGTTGAAGTATCGGTGGGCATTTTGATTTCCTTGTTCGCTAGAAATTGAGAAAAGTGAATAGCGATACGTTGTCCTTTGTGAATTTTAGAGGTGGAAAGTTGAGTATGAGAGTAAATAGAACAGAATTAAGTGTTGATTTTTTATAATCGTGTAGGATGTTCGGCTGACTATTTCGGAATGTTTATCGACGGTTGGGGCAACAATTCTGGTAACGTCTGTAACGACAGGCGGTGTTAGTGACCAGCGGAAGGTAATATTAACCAGCAGAAGATAAGTATGAAACGGATAATCTATATTATCAGTCTCCGATACATTCTCCTTTACCAACAGTCAGTAAATAGAAAAATGCACTCCCATTCATTTTTTATAAACAAATACGAGGCTACGCTTGTAATTTAAGAAACGATTTTTAATTTAAATGAAAAAGCATTTTATATGAAACCAATCGATTTCTGCACTTTGAATTGACTGTAAGAAGACGAGAACTTGAAAATTGAAATACAGGACAAATTATTCTTTGTTAAATCTCAAACTTCGTGTCCATATAGGGACATGAACAATAACTGCAGCACAGTTTTCGCTTAATATTCGCGCATCCCATAACCATAACGTCTAGTTTAATGAAATGGTACGTACCGAAAGAATTCAAAGCCTTCTGCTTCATCTTCTTGGTATCCTTCCAGTGGAGCGTAACGCCTTGTTTGTCCTTTCGGCCCTGAGTTAGAGGTGTGGGTCGTATCTTCGGCGGTGCATTGGCAGAAGGTAGGCTCAGGGGTCGATTCTTGCTGCTCACGAGCGCGTTTTTGCCCACTAAAAGATGATTCATGGCCTGAGAAGTAGGAGGTGCAACCATGGTCTGCCTTGCACATGCTGCTGCGCCAAAAAAAAATTTATGCATTTTCGTACTGGTTCTATTTCAAGCAGGCGTATCTTCACAGTTCTTATACTAGCTCCTCGACACTTGGAGGACACAAAGGATTTTTACATTCGCGCGATTCCTTTCGGCCAAATGTTGACCATTCTCTCGAACTACCATTTCTAAGCCAACGTAGAGGATTCGAGAGGATCGAACGATTTATTGTACCTTAAACCATACAAAGTAACTTCTAATTGTATTATCAGAGCCAGCAATTACCCGAGAGTATAATGTGTGCCTGCCGTTGACGCTCTCGCAGCTTGGCGTACTGCTGCTTCAAAGTGCTAATGTCCAAGGCGAGGCGGTCTTTGTCGCTGCTGGGCGCCATGGCCTGCAGCGCGCCGATCGTTTGCGGTATGCGATCTACAAGCATGTGTCTTGTGACATGAAGAAATACAGATGACATCGTAACGATACCATTGCCACGTGGACAATATATTTTTTTGTATCCTGTACCTTTCTTCAGTCGCTGGGCCATGCTAAACATCGCAGCAGCTACAGCCAATCTCTCATCCTCCTCCGTGTCACTGTCTTCGTCGTCGCTAAGTTTCCTTGCCCACGGGGTGATATTGTACCTGTGCTTCTCTCTCAGGCCCGTGACACCTTGCAGATGTCCCATGCTAACTATATTCTACCAACACAACGAGCAAATAAGTTTCTGAAGTACAGAGTATTGAGAAACTTTTATGAAAGGATTCGAACAAACCTTTATGAGATTATTCGTGTCCGTAAATTCCAGCATCTCCCTCGTCAGAACCCCCATTATGCTATAAAACTCGTCGGCCGATGTCACGGTCATGATGCGACTGAGGAAAAACTACATTACAGTATCCACGGCGAATCGAAGCAACCTAA
The DNA here is from genome assembly GCA_944738655.2 of Andrena hattorfiana. NCBI lineage: Eukaryota > Metazoa > Arthropoda > Insecta > Hymenoptera > Andrenidae > Andrena > Andrena hattorfiana. The sequence goes on along the minus strand of OX122889.2, from coordinate 18,611,726 downwards.
CGTGTCTTGGATCCTCCACTTACTCTGAAAGCCCCTCCCATATGGTCAAAGCGGTTTTGAGGAGTATGTCGTCTCCCTCTAGGAATATCAAGTCCCAGACACGGAGAACCGCCTCCTGTGGCAAACAGTGACAGAACAGGGTGAGGAACCATTGCATCGTGAACACATTCGTCAGAGGTGGCTCGTAACTGCTGCCTGAACAAGAGGGAACTGTTGGATCAATAATTGGATCATTTAAATTAGCTGAATGGAGTCACAATTATTCGATTGAGTAATCAGTACCCTTCGAACATCTTTAATTCCAATTTAGAAAGCACCCTACACATCTATACTCCAAATGTTTAAGTAAACTGCTAGCAAAGTATTGTTCGATGCCTCTGTACGATTACTCCATCGAATATACAATCAGTGCAGGTATGCATTCTGCATTTCACGAAGGACCAACCTGTCGCCTTGTCCTTCGCGTCGTTCTGCAACAGCTCAAGGTGTTTCGAGAGCTTGGGCAGCCTGGCGCGTAGAAGATCACGGAACACCGCCATGTCGACGGAGAGGCCGCGAAGATTGTCCGCGAAATAACCCTCCGGCAGGACACCCTCTATCAAGTAGATCATCACCTTTACCGCGGCGGTCTCGCCGCGATCCATAACCTGCAGAATGAGGGCGGCAAGCACATTCAGGCCTTGGCAATAGCCGACAGACTTGTTCCATCGGGCAAAGCCAAGCAGAACTCGACGAAGCACCGCCTGATTGTCCCTGCCAGCTGCGCCGCAAAATAGACTGCAGCCCGTCCTGTGTAAATCCTGAAAGGGCCGACGACCAGATATCGGATTTTACTCGGGCCAACCAGCCTGAATTTACGATCCCCGAACCTGGAGGCACGGCTTAGGCGCTCCCCCGATTGTAAGTGGCTGGTGCGTTCGTTAAAGGTCATTTCTTCAGGGGCATGCGGGAGCGCGGGCACGAAACTAATTGGACGGCTGATCGGCGACACTTAATTGCCTGGCGTCGAAGTGATTAATGATGGAAATTTAATTGCGCGTAATTACACACCGAACCGAGGCGGCTCGAGGCGCGAAGCTTCGCGATATGGAATTGCGTCACGTGGGTAGTTTTTGCAGTAGCGTTATGCAAGGCAAGGATATTAAGTTTAATTGGGCTCTTGATAGCAGCGGAGCGATTTTTAAACGGGTTCCGTATTTTACGAGGCACCTACGATGTGAAACTCTTTGACGATCCATGGATGCATAAAAGAAATGAGCAACGGAGGTTGCTTATAAACAGACATATTTAGGAATTATTCGAATAAGAGACCTCAACTCGCTAATTGCAGCCAGAAAGTAGTTTGAATTTTAAAGTTGACAAACATTCGTTGAGAAACGTCCGTTGCTTCTATCGTTTGTAAAGGAGCAGGCAGGATGAGATAGAGATTGAAGTTGAATCGTACGTATAGTTCGCGAGGACAGTAGTGCGCACGAAGGGCTATTGTAAAAAGGATGGTAGGCTTTACAGTCTTACTTTAACGATTTGTATACCGAGCTCTTCATCGTCAGGATTGCTCCACTCGTTGAAGCAGACCTTTTCAGCCTGCTTCCAATCTACACCGCGTTGCTCTAGATGACGTTCCGCCAGCGTCAGCCATAACTGTGAAACATTTTAAATTAAGGATGCGCTCAAATTTTTCATGGTAAAATTACGAGCTAGAAAAACATTGTTCGGTGCCTGCCTTTTTTCGAAATTCCGGTGGTATTCCTCCCTGCAACCTGGCCACCATTTTCATCGCGTCTAACCATTGTATGAACCCACTTTCTCCTGGCTGCGGTGTCAGGCTAAATCTCATCTTCGTGTCTTCGACTGTAAATTTAAAAAATTCCAGAAATACTTTAAGGCTACGTAAAACTTCATTGGTAGTGGAACTACTGGATATCTGGGAATATCATATATTCCAAACGAGTAAATCTGTTCCACCGACACAAGTTGAATGGTGCATTATAACTGTAAATTATAAGAGCGACTAATTAAACTGGTGAAAATGGTCGAGTACCAATTTTTAAAATGGCAAATGAATAGTGGAATCGACTTGAATACGTCTGTTTTTTCGAACAAAGTAAAGCGTACGAGTTAACTGTTTAAACTTTAAAATACATTTGCAACGTCCGTGTTGAATGGTATCAAGGGAACAGAAGAAAGTTTTCCGCGAGACTCAATTATGGGCAGAGTATGTAACAGTGTTCGATAAAAATTTAATCTCGCGAGATATGAAACGGTAAAACGACAAGGGTATGGTAAACTGTGGAAGCGGCACTCGTTAAACGTCGGTAGTCGCTTCAGTTGCGTTAAACAAATAGAAACGTTAATACATGTAGTTCAATCGAAATGTCAACTCTCATACACGTCGGCTGCAAAGTTTTGCAGTCAGACGTCCCATTCAATGCAGCATGACGCACAGAACGAACGACAAACATGAACGCGTTTAAGCATAATCAAACGGCTCGATGATCACGGAACGCTAATCCCGTTTAATGCGTTTATCGGGGATGCAGTTTTAGCCCCCTGGGTATCGTAATTTGATTAAGCATTATTAATCGAGCCAGGTAAACGATGAAATCAACATTGACACTTGAGATATAATACACCCATGTGCTGCGCCTGAAAGTTTTACTTTGACTCATTCCTGATTCTTGGTTATTCCTTTTGCAAAAGCTGTGAAACAAAAATTAGAAATTCTCAAAATAAGTTCTTATATTGACTCACATGGTGGACGTTTAGCGCCCCTAAATTGTATGACAATCCAGCAAGTGTTTCTTTGATTGCTTTGAAGTCTGTACATTCTTTTCGTCTTCATAGAAATCAGATTGGAGATCTGTTCTACTCGTTAATCCATAAGCAAAAGAACGTGACTCGCTAAAGTGGTAATGTCCGTTTCCCAGTAGAATAGGCGCAGTTATGGCCAGACGTTGCGCGATTACTCTGCACGTTCTTTTAGAAACCGTCGGCATTCAACTGCATTTTGACCATCCAACTACGAGTTAATTACCCAAGCACTATTTCGCATCAGCGAGCGAGAATTGCACGCTCCCTTCGCCATAAATTGTACAACTCTACCGGAATAACGTAAACTCGCCAGCCGTCTATCAGAGTGCATTACAAATACGACGTAAATTGATATCCATTACCCATTTGTTGTCTGAGGGATAAAGTTCGAGAATTCTTGTATCTTGAATTAGTAATACGCGGTAACTAAATCTTCTTTCAACCGTAGTCTTATCGTTTCAGTAAAGTACACGTAATGGAGCTTTATCTGATTTAAAACAAGAATCAGAAAGACAATGAACTATGCAAGAAACTGGAGTTCGAAAGTTATGAAGTCTTAAGCATTAAATAAATTCTCTTGCTCCTCAAGTCCATTTATCGTTTTTGCATACACGTCTCTTGTGGCAGTGGGGGTTCAGTCCCCGTTATATACAACGCCGTTCGTGCTTGTTTGAAAGGATCCAGCGGTCCAGAAACCATGGCAATAGAGCGTGTGCTAAGTAGCATTCTTCAAATAAACTTCGAATAGGTTGGACTTTTATTCCGTTTAAACCTAAGGTAAATATAGAATTGAAAATTGTTCACCTTCCAGTTCTTCGTAGTTGGAGGCAGAGCTGGCGGCGTACGCGGCTCCTGACGCGAGGTTTTTGAGGGAGTTGAAAAATCCGCTCATTCTCCAATTAGGAACGCCTCCCTTTCTTCTTCATCGTCACTTTCACCTCTCCCGCCTCTTGTTGTACTGTGTACAGCCGGCTTTCAGCCGTTTTCGTGTGTCATCATCCGTCGCTGTCGCGTTCAGTTTCTCAAACTCGTGCTTCACCGTTCCCCGTTGCGATGCTTCTTCCGTGCGAGTCGCATTTTTATCACGTGTCTGAAATTCCGATCGCTGCATTGATTCGTTGAACGCGTGCCGCACGGTATCAGCCGCGAAATCGAGCTCAAACTTCGTTTCGAAGAAAGTATCGTTCCCCTTGATAATAGCGCTTCAATCGATTAGAACGCGTCAAATAACCAGGTAACACGAAACGTTAGAGTATCGATACCAATAGGTAAAGGTAATGTACAATTGACATGACGAGTGAGGTCGTAAGCGGAACCTATAATGAGTTTAAAGGTCTGTACACAGAAATCGAATGCAGAATATGTAAATTAAAACAATTCTTCTTGCTGGAGTCTTTTAGCGCAGGCAATTTGAAGAATTATACATTATCGATTGCTACCCTTTGTTTATTCAAATGCTTGTGTATGAGACACATTGCACTAGTGGAATTCTGCATTGATGTAAGGAAACGTAATCAGACACAGATGCTCCATTTCGAACACAGCAATGAGGGTATGAAACCCTTCAGAGTGCAACGCAGCGACGACTCCTTTTGAAGTATTAATTCCTCTGCTATGCAGTGCATTCTGACTATATCGGGGAGAGGATTATTCCACGCTTTTATCGGCAAACGAAATCATTAGCGCTGTGCTTTTTCTTGGCCGTGTCTATGCAGACGTACCACCTGTTACGAAGCACACAGCGCGGCTGGAGCAACGTATGCTTTCGATTTTGCGAGGAAACCAGCGTTCGCATTCGCGAAATAAATCGATCGGTTATCTGCGGTCCCATTGAAAGTGTGTGACGCACGAGGAGCAATGTATACACTGCAGAACCCTCGACTCTCGATCTCGAGGGGCACTTGACAAATCTAGCGAGACTAATTCGTCCCTTGGAATATACGGAATGCTGTTCGCGAAGATTCTACTCAAAATCGAATGTCGAAGAAGAAATAAGCGAATTGGATGGGTCACCGGATTTCCAATAATCATTCAGGCAAGATGAAAAGTTTTCATCGCGTCGAAATAGAGATTCGACGAACAGTAGGATGAACTTCGATTACAGAATGTATCAACAATTCAGTATATCGGATTTAACAAAAAAAATATATATATATGGAGTGGCTGCATATGGTTGCTAGCCTCCCCACACTCGCCAGCAGACATACACAACACGAACCTTACCGCACACGTTCCCAATGAATCGCATCGTTAACGCGAAGGAAAGCATTAATCCAACCCCTGTCAACTGTTTTGATTTATCTAATCGTATACGGAGATGACACCGATCTCTCGCTTCTTTCCAGGCACTCTATTTTCTCCTGCAAAATAGAATGTTCCAAAGAGGAACAGGAGCCACGTAAATTCTAGCAAGCAGTTCGAGCTCGTTATCGCGAGCACAGAAAATTCGCGGAGCTTCGTCCTGTGTACTTAGGACTACGGTGAGCTGCAAGAAATTACTACGCTGTATCAACGTCAACGTCTTCGATCGCGGTCAAGGGAGCTACCAAAACACATCCCCACGAGACGTAGACACCACCCCCCTTCCCCTGCCCTCCCGAGTCACGTCTTACCATTTTCAGAGCGCGATACGACGCCGTGGAAACGTGATCGGCGCCGTGTCCCCGGGAAAACCGCACTCGAGGCTACTCATCCGTCGTCATCTGAACGAGCACACGGTTCTCGAAGTCTCGCCGGACGCACATCCCCGTCGTGCACCCCCTCTGACAGCGGCGTGTTCGCGCACACGTCTTCGTGCACGAGCCAGGGGGCAACGGGGCAGACGATCGAACTCGTCGCGACAAGGCACCGTGAAACCAGCCGCCGGGCTTCCCTCTTTCTCGACAGCTGTACAAGGGGCCAGGGAAGCTAGGCTACCCCGTTGGTCGTGGATGAGTAACGCCGAGTCAGCTGAACGACCACCACGTCGGCTGGAGAGACCGATGGCGCGCGTGCGTCCACCGTGACAATAGATACGTGCCCCGAAACCGTACCAGAGGGATGGTGTTCGCCCTGCCGAGCCCTGCAATAGCCACTGAAGCCGTTCCACGAAACGTCGGCCACAGCAGCCTTAGCGATCCGCCACTCCCGTCACACCGCATGCGCGGAAGCCCACGCCGCACGCCACCCCGCCGCGAGGGATTTGTATCCATCGGTGGGGTGCTCGCGTGCGCCTTTCGTCGTCGACGGCCAACGGGAGCACCGTGACCGCTCCGTCGGGGGCGGCTGGAATCCGGCTGTTAGCGTTTTTTCCACGGCAACGCTGCCGCGGTTTCGCCGCTTCCTGCTGCAATTTGCATCGCACGCAGACTTCCCGGGCAGTCCTTTTCCGTTTTATGGCTGCCTGGGGATAATGGAGGCTTTCCATTCGTACTTCTCCCCTTCTCCCATTACTGTCACCCCGGGGTGAAGGAACTTTTCATCGAGGCCTTCATAGGCGGCTTTCGTTGGTATTTTTAGTTCGGTAGGAGCGGTCGCAAACGGTTTGGTTCATAATTACCGTGTTTGTGCTTCCTCTCGTTTGGCTTGATTGGCAAATACGCTTGCAGCACGTCATCGGCCACGGGAGAGATTGTATCACGCCGTCGACGCGGTGCAGTCGATTTTAATCCGCGTTCACAACAAAGCTGCGTACTATGGATCGATGAAATTATCGACTCGGTTCGTTTATGGGTCAGTCGGAAATGTCGTCAGATTCAGTAGCTACGCGGCTGAGACTAAGGCCATCTGATACATTCGCTTGATACAGCGTGTATTCACGCGCCCTTCGTGGCGAATGCAAAGTGAAACTCTCAGGGTATTCATTGCAAAGGGTATATACTGTGACCTGATTCAAACTAACACGGGCATTATTCAACAGAGATTTATAGAAATCGCAACGTACCTTCCCATCCACAGTGGCTCTATTAACTTAACATTCTTGTCTTCTCGATCGAAACTCATCGAATCTAAAGTGCAGATCTCAAATGGTCAACATGGATACAACGAAGGGGATCGCGCACACATACATAACAGTTCTCGTGGCAGTAAATGCATGAAAGCATAGGAGAACGATATCGTTTAATTCTCTCCTGATTAGAAGCGACGATAGACGGTGTGCGACGTTATCGTTCACGTGGTTAGGTGCCGGAAATAATTAGGAGTCCTGCCAAGAGATCAGCGATACGTTTCGCTGAGAACGATGAGGCCGATTCGAGGAACGACGAAAATAAAAATCGCCGGATATCGACGTTTCCCAGTCTTAGTGGATTCAATCTCGAAGCAGGGAAATCCAGTTGAATATTGATTAAAGACGAGGCGGCGGCATTCGTTTGTAGATAGAATTACCCTCTTCGATGTCAACAAAGCTGAATTGCATACCTCCGCATTCGATTGAGACACGCGACCCCTTTTCCGAGACTCGCGCGAATACGATGCAATTCGACTCAATTCGATCTAGGAGGAACTTCGTGTGATCGCTTATTTTCAGATTCGCGCGCGCAGCTGCCAGTCCACGCGCTCGAATTTCAATGGAAAGCTCGCGCGGATAGGTATTTCCTATTCGAGAGTGCAATTGTTCGGCGAAACGGAAGGAGAAGATGTCTATGGGGCACGAGTTTCTTTTAATTTAAAGTGCCTGAATGTTCTATGTTCATTGTAGTCATAATGAGAATTTCACTTCATTATTGTAGATGGAAATTTAAAGGTTCTTTCTTCACGCAGTATATTTAATAATGTACGGGATGATTCTTATGAAGTGAACACTGCCTTTACCTTAAAAAATGGAGAAACCAGTTTCTTTAGATAATAATAATTTGTATAAAACTCACTTGGGTCAAGGAATGATGGAAGCATCTTCAAAATGGTATAATTATTATCATTAAGATATTTAGGTATATTTAGGTATTATATAAAATGTATAATATTTTATTTAAAACACACCGAGTTAGCTGAAAGAAAAGCGAGCTAACCTCAAGGTTCTCGCCTCATCTCCTTGACATTTCGACCTAACACATATCCATATTCGCCATACGATGCCATCCTCCGAACTATTCCCACGTGAGGAGTTTCTTTATGTTTTTTGAAACTTTGAAGGTAATCGAATCCGTCAGGTTATGAGAGTATCTCCTTTTACAAGTTTTTGCCGTGCTGGAATGAAGGTTTGGGCACTGAAGTATAAATAAACACTTGAGAAAGTTTAAACACCTGACCTCGCGTTTTATATGCTTGCAAATCATAGATAATCGATGTAAGAAAATAATGAAAAGATGGCATGCGAACAACGAGCCAGTATTTACTCTCCGCTTAAAAAAAATACGTTCGTGAGGTTATGTAAAGCTGAAGTTTCACGATAATCGGCGTAATCATCAACGCATAATCCGCGCGGATGTATTCAGCAGACACGGTCATCTCCTAAGATCCGTGTTTTTGTCGCTCGCGCAAGCATATCAGGGTAATGGCTCGGAAACGGTTACTTAATATTTTGAACGCTTGGCTGAACTATTGAAGCAGCCCCGGACAGAAAAGCCAGAGTTTAGAGGCGTTTGAAAAATTGCGCGGGGTCAATAAGTTTCTGGAGTTAAGGATGAAAAATTACCCCGGAAATATCACCTCGTCGCTTTAAGAGAACGAACACCTCCAAAGGACTGTCGCGAAGGAAACTAAGGATGAAAAATCCAAAAGGAGGAGTCACGAAATGATAAACGACATACAGAAGAATAACCATTTCCTATCATTAGTGATATGCGAGGTGACATACAGATTCAAAAAACTCGAAAGCTCAAGTACTACGTCAAATCATTGTTCATTAACACACGAGTTACTTCTCAATCGCTTGAAAGAAATTGTTGCACAAAGTAATAGCATTTTGCCCTTAGCAACGCCGGTTATATTCCTGTTAAATCAATTTCCTTGCAACTACACATGTGAAACATGCAACCACTATGCATATTTATACACTTTCTCAGCCGCCCCGAAGGTTAAGAGCTTAAAAACAGCACGCCTTGATAGGTACTCTGACTTTACCCTAATTCCCCTTGGGAGGTATTGAAACACTGCTCCAAGTAATTAGTGAACAACGCTTCTGTATAGTTAAGAGGAACGAAGCAACTACAAGGGATGAAAAAAAATGCAGTAACATTACCACCAAGGCTTCAAAAGATACTTTCAATTCATTAATGTCCCTTTTGCAAGCAGCTTTAACGTGCCCAAGGTATTACACAACTTAGCAGCAAGGCCAATCGTTTAGGATGACCATATACTTCTAACCTGAGATATAAGAATTCAGAGAGCAACTCCAAGTTACATAATCGTTCTGTTAAATGGCAAGTTTCTGTGCGGTCCATGTATTTATGGTACTTTGCAGCTGAAGCGTGTCAGGGTTGACAGGCATCGGGTCGCAATGGACCGGGTTCATCGCTCTAAATGCGGCTCTAAAGTTGGCGAAGATCGAGGAAAGTTCCGCATTTCCGTTCCTCGCAGGCGCAACATCATTAAAACTTTATCAATGACGGTACGCGCGTGCCGCTCGCCGAGCATGCGTAGTGCGCGCGGCACGCGCGCGGCAAACTCTAATTATTGATCAGTCAGAGTCGCCGCACGTGAAACGGGGCCTTTTTGTTTCCCGGAAGTGTCGATGACGGCACACGAGGTGTATTTACCGTACCGATACCACGCTCAAAGTATCGATAACGCGTTCCCCGAAGTGGTCGTTTTCGAGTGGCGCACTTGGAGCTTTTAAACCGGCCCCACCCCCTGGCTAAAGTATTTGCAACGACTTACAGCGTCACGTAAGAGTGTTGAGTTACACGTGTATAGGTGAATTGCGAGCACGGTTACAAAAACTTGACGATGCAATGGAAATTATGGAAGAATGTGTTACCGAACCTGCGTGTGCTGTAATTCGAAGATAATTTCGGACCTTCACGCACGCGCGGTTGGGGAAGAGGGGTGCGTAGCTTTGCTTTGAACAGCTGTAGTTGTAAATGAAAAGTACAGTATGTTAAATATGTTAATATTCGCGTTGACGATAGGAGGTAGCGAAAGCATCAAGATATCTTCTATAATTTGTAAATTAGGTACTTCCGCTAATTTGTGCACGAATAACTTGAAAATAATTATTACTTTGATAATACATTTCCCAGGCCTCCGTGTTACATTTAATTTGTACGACTGTTCTATTGCGTCGTCCAAGTTCGTCCCGTAGCACCAAGTTATATTACTGTTCCAACTGTTCCATATTTATAAATGCAAAACAGCGATAAGATAAATAATAAGCTGCCGCCGGTAACGGACAGAGACGGTATAAATCGCGTCGTTGTTTTTAATGTCAACCAGGACGAAGATCGCTTTTGTGAAACGACAGTTTTATTGTCCGAAAGGAGACGCGAAGTTTCACCGAGGAAGACCAAACGAACGGTCCTGTTTCCGTATTATGCGAGGCTCCATTGTTTATTCAGCAAAGCTATCGTCGTGGCTAGAATGTTCCTGTCTGTTAAACGCTTTTTTTTCCGCTCTGGTACTCCTAATGGGCGGTATAAATGTCAAGGGTGAATCGCGTAACGATACGATTCAGCGGATTCGAATTGAGTGCTAATTCTAAATTACACTTTATACACATAATGTTCCATAATCATGAAAAGTACCTTGCGACTTTTCAATCGGACGTACACACACGGTTGGAAGGCGTAAACACGCATTCATATCGTTTTGCCAATAGCAATGAAAATGTGACAAATATACTCACTACGTTTTAGGCTGTGAGCTTGAAGGTAGGCGGTGATAATGTCGCTCTGTTTCTCCCGTTTCATAGAGAGATAATCCTTCCGCCGCAACTGTCGAATTAGTATACCGCCAGTATGATTGATATGATCGCGTAAATTCAGCACCATAACCTGAAGTTCGTCGGTACCTGGAACATTAGACACATGGGTCACAAACGAACGAATCCAATCCTGAGATGTGTTTGGATCTTCGAATGCTTTATAGAATGAAAGACGCGGCATCGTATAAGCAGGGTTTTGCAAAATGCAGAAGGTAACGAGCACGCATGATCGTTGGAGATTGCACGAGGCGCATTCAAATTGAAGAGGGCGCGTTTATTTCGGTCTGGTTAAAAGGACGAGACGCTTCGGGAAGTCTTTGAATTGAAACCGCGATCTTGATAACGGCCCGAAAGGGCTCACCCTCCGTACACAAGCACCGAAGATTGCAGTTTTCCAACTCTTTTTCCAACTCTGGATGCTTATGCTCCCCGCATTCCCCGATATCTCGCTAGAAGAAACAACTCCAGAGTAGACCATTTTCTTTGATCATTCAGAACACGAGCCCAGATGTTCTCGATCGCGACTCCGGAAGTTCGCCTAAGCCGCTCTTAACGAACCGGTATGGCATTAACTTTTACACAGCTTTACGGTGCGATTTGAAGATTAATTTCTAATGATGTTCGAAAATTAACCTTGTGCCTTACATATTTATACTTTACACGCTATCTTTATATTGTCGCGCGCTCCTATCGTAATGGAGCTGTCGTTGATCAAGAAAAATATAACATTTGTTTCGCTGAAAGTAAAAATACGACTCTTTTAATAGTTTACATGAAAAGAGACGCTTCCTCATGGGTTTCGGTGTAAAGCCCGCACAATCTCTCCCCTGGTGTTCCCTATGCATGCTCAACGAGGCGAAACGAAGTAGCATCGTGTATAGAGATAAAAGAAGTGACTTTCCCCACTTGAGAAGAAGGGAGAAAAAGGGAGGAAAAAAGTAGCACTCCAAGTCAAAGAACCTTCTTGCCACGAAGTCAACGAGGTCGCTTGTCTGTCTCGGCGCTACGACCTCTTGTCTCGTCAGCTACTGCCGAAGTGTCTCCGTCTAATTCAAGCGAATTTCGAACTCCGCGTGTCAATTTAAATTTCGCAAACGAATATGGTGGATGTTTCAGATTTTCTAGCTATCCTTCAGTCGAAATTAAACGAGAATTAGACAATGAGTCTTATTTCCGCCTCAGCTTGGAATATCATCGGTTAAATAAGCATTTTCTACCTTTCCACAAACAACAGCCAATATCAAATGTCCCCGAGCTGAACACATTTATCAGCCGCCCACATTCGCTCCGTCCTTTTCCCGTGTTATAGACGTTTCTATCTCTATATTGAATTACACTTACTTTTCCACAACAAACGCGCCTTTTGCAAATGCTGATGCTGCGGACGCGTCTTCAGGGACGAGGCTGTCGAGTCACTCTCCGATCGCCCTCTGTCGCCGTCTGGCAAACCGTATATATCTAACAGCAGTTGATCCACCAACGATGAAACTTCTCCATCCTGTTTCGCGGGTGGATTTGGTAACGGCGGTGGATACGTCTGCAAATGATTTTATTTAAAAAAAGTTATACTTTCATGTGTCCTATTTTACGTGGCATCGTAACTAGAGGACGATCCCCTTCGTGGTTAAATAGAGAAAGAAAGGATTTATGTTAAGGGCTAACGCCACGATGTTAGGCCGAAAATGGTAGCATAATTTATGAACTTTATTAAAAATGTGACATAAGGTTCTTATGATATGTATAAAGAAGAACAAATAACATTTTTTTCAGATTTTTTTTTAATGATAAATAGCAGCACAATAACCGCACAGCCGATACATATTTTTTATTTTCATGTCCACACCGTTCGACCTAGAACAAAAAGACAAAATGTTTTGTCATCTACACGTTAAATACTAGAGAAGTACCCAAGAGTTCGAGAAAATATTGATTTCTGAAGGAGATGACGAATATTTGGAAACAATTATTTTTTTGGTAGAAAATTTCTTATACAAATGTTAATTACAAACAGAGTTTTCAATAGTTTGCAAAAATTGTGGGTACTTCTCTACTATTTAGTGTGTAGATTACAAAATGTGTTGTCTTTTTGAAAAATTCTGTTGTGCGGCTATTGTGCCGCTACTTTTTATTAAAAAAATCTGAATAAATGTTTTTATTGGTTCTTATTTATATATATCAGAAGAACTTTATGTCACATTTTTAATAAAGTTCATAAATTTCTTTAAAATAACCTCCAAAGTTATCTTATCAGTTTTAGCTTATCATCGTGGCGTTACTCCTTAATGATGAGGATCACCTTTGGGTTTTTAACTTCAGTCTCGCTTCTGATGCCTTCCCTGCTCTTGTGGCAGCACTCGCTCACGTTCCTCGTGTCACCCACAGATTTCGACCTCTTCAAATTCAAACGCTTCTTAGCTAGTTGGATCGGCACGACACTAGACCTTCGAATCGGTTTCTTCCTGTTCAGTTCCATAAAATTGGGCCCTTCCCAGCTTTTCTGTATGAGATTGCATCTTCTTCTGCCGTACAAGGAGGGAAACTGATACCCATCCGCACAGTACAGCAGATTTCGCGTCTGTTTGGTGACATACACGTCCCCGAAAACTCGCTCGTCCTCTACCGACACGCATTTCACGCGGTAGCTGATTTCTGCGTATCTCTTCAACGGCGTCACGTTGCAAATCATGTTCCATCCGCGTCTTTACTCGGATCTTTGAATCGAACAAGGTGCCACAAGGTGCCACAAGGTCACTCGACCTTTTTCTCGCAAACCACGAAGGAATCTGGCAAACGTTCTTAGAATGGCCCCGCGATTCTATTCGAATCGTATGCTTCAATTACGCCCACGATTTGGGAGATATCTTCACATTGCTTTAGAGTTAAGTTAAATTCTGTTCACGACAGCCCCGCGAGCAACACATTCCCCATGAAATGGAGTTGACGCGTGTCAACGTGACAGGACGTTAGCCTCTGGCGTTGTTGGTTATGACTCTCGTTTCAATTGTGAAATTCCGCGTCATTCGGCAACTTCAACGCGGAAATTCATTAGTAGGTTGCAATTTGAGCCTGTAACTGGCGTGAATTCGTCAACGACAAGGTGATTGTAAATTTTGTTGAATGTAGATGCCTTCTCAACCGTGGGACCGATGGAAATGGATCGCGGGGTCTTCGTATTTCTCGTAAACTCAGAATTGTGGGTTCATGCGGACAGATACGAAGGAAGTAATAAAAATTAACATAATTAAGCGATTTTTCCCTCCTCGTTTTTCCGCTAAACTAACAGATAAATTGCAGGACAGCGGCACTCTGACATTTATACGCGGGCGGAGATAAAGAATGACCTTCTTCGCAATTGCAATTATCTAACATTTATCATTTTTGATAGGCGAACTATTATAATTGCTCCTACCACTACCGCGAAAATCAAGGTTTCAGAAGTAGTATTAGCGGAACATATGTTGTCCATTATTGTTGCGAAATAAAACGGCCACTGTAACAGACAGTAAATATATCGTAAATTATTATTGTGCACGGTTCACAAGTGTCCACGACGAAGACGTAATTATTGCGATCGCATACAGCAAAAAGAAATACACTTGAACGTTTTATCCTCTTGAACGCATTTAAAAGATGAATATTTAAGATTTAAAGTAACATTATTTATGGCTGGTAATACAGAAATTTAAAGCTTATTATACCTTTCGTTATTCTTAAATGCCACGTGGCTCGCGCTTCCATAAAGAGGATTTTAAAATGTGACGCGTTACATTTATAACATTTCAGTTAGAACAATGTCCACATCAGTTTATCAAAGTAGTAACTATGTTTAATACTTTTTTCAATAATTTTTAAGGGACCTTTTGTTCCATTTTTCACTCGCGATAACAGCACATGCGTTCACTCACAGTTCACTATTTTGAATATCTACAATTTGCACAGATTAACTCTTAAAATTTTACTGTGCCCTTCTTCATGTTTTTATTCAGTAGCCTGGAAGTTGACTTCTCGAGCGGTTAGAATATTTTTCAATACTCATCGTTAAGTCCGTACGCGTCGAAACCCTTATCAGCAGGCCAGTAATTTGCTTCTGGTGGCCAGACCGCAACTGGAAGCGCCGGCGATATAATGGTTTCATTAAGTCTGTACCTACACTTATGTTGTCGAGTATGTTGGCAGAGGTGGTGCAGGACAAATGAAACAGCTGTTCTTATTTATGGTCACCACCTGCCCAGTGAAAATCCAGTGAATTCCACAAGTGACCAAGAATTCCAGTGAATATTATCGATAATTACCTCCTTCAAAAACTATTTTCACGAACTGCTGTCCAAGAAAATGTCACGACAGAAAGCAGCCGAAAAAAAAGATCACACAAAGTGCAAGTAAAGCGGAAGCTTTTGCAATGAATTTGAGTATCGTGTTCCAGAGATTTCTACATTTTTTCCTCGCAATTTGAATGACAGTTCTCGACTTACCGGTCGCGTTACAGTGCCAGACATACTTGACGGTTTCCTGGTGGGAAGTGTTAAGGGAAGTATGATTTTAAGGCGGTCAACAAAACCGCTGCTGTTATCGGCGTCGCTGATAGCACGGCCGATGTAATGTAGTGCACACTCAGCTAGAATTTTAAATGTTCGCTGAGTGTGCAGTAGTGGTTCACCTGGCAGGTTCAATAACCCTTTTTCCTCACGAAAAATTGCGCGTTGGAGACACGGCCCCTATTTTCCTATCAGTGCATGTAGAGAATAACTACATCGATTTGCATAAAATGCAATAAAATATACATACCTAACTCCATTCACTAATCTTTTACTTAACCAAAATACAAAAACAATATAAAACATTCGTCGACAAAGTTGGCGTGAATTTTGTTTTGAATGCCAGAATACGAAATTATCTATTTCACCGAATATCCTTATCGTATAGTTAGGCGAACTTGTTTAATCGATGCGCCATTCGCGCTGAAGATACTGTCGCTATAGGAACGAAACATTCGCGGTTGATTAGGGGACAGAAATTGCAGCACGATTCTGTGGTATCCAAAAGAGATTATGCTGTACGATTCAAGCATTGCGATACATTCGGGAGTCGACTGATACGCTCGTAATCCGAAAATGCTGGGAACGCGGTGTGTGTGCGCGGAAAGGAAGAGGGAAGAGCAGGGAAGGGAATCTGCGTTAGGTCCAAGTACCAGTGACATTTATCGAACCAGCAACCTGCCAACGCGATTCATGTATCCACGTGAGTTTTTATAATTTATTAATCCCATAGACGGCTGTCGTCTCTAGTTAACTATATGATAATTAATAAATATTCTCATTACGAATTACGAACGAGTGATGCAAGGAAGTCAGCTTGTGGCGGTCCAATGAGTATTTTTACAAAGGCGTATGCATAAAGTTCGCTGAACCCGTATGGAAATTGATTCCGCGTAATCGCGCAAGTAACACATTTCGTAGTAGACTCCACGGCGAGAAGCTTCTTCGTATTAAAACGATAACATTCTGCTATTAATAAGCCACTGTTGATGATCGGTACGCTCGTCCAAGCTTATCAGCAATGCAGACATTTTTGCATATGTCACAGGAACCCTTCACAAGATAGGCATTGTTAGGCGTACGGGCAAGCACTCTCTCTCGCTAGAAAATCATTTCATACCATACAATAAGAAGGTAGACTCCTACAAATATGTATACTCTTAAACATTACAATTTCTTCGCGAAATCTTGTTTAGAGAAAAAAGTATTGCCTCACGCGTGTCGTGTCTTATCTTAAAACCTACCAAGTTGATTTGACCATGCCTTCTTCTTCGTGCACGTTGACACAAAACAGGAAAATTCACTGGCAATATTTTGAACAGTAAAAAACAAATTTCTACCGCGAAGGGTCGTCGAAGAATTATGGAAAACGATCCAGAAGATGAACCAAAGAGTTTCCACGTCGTTCAGTTCAATTTTGATAACCGAATAAAATCGGAATCTGAATAAAATTGAGCTTGACGACGAAATAGCAGCCATGCGGTCCCATCCACAGCGAGGTATGAGTGTTCGAATAAAGCCGACGATCGGCGGACGCGCATCAGAATGAATGAAACATCTAATTTCCACGGAACTGGACTTGACTGTCGAGTTACATCGTACGCGGTATAGCTGATACGTGGACGTGCATACGTATCGAATGATATCTCTGCTACGGTAACCGTCGGTTTATACCCTCGGCTGCACGTCGAAAGGCTGGCTCTCTCACGCGTTCAGTGCGCATCCAGCATCTGAGCACACCATGCGCTTCCTCTTGCTCGTTTATCTCCTGTTATCGGTCACCGCTCAAGACGTTCGCGCGGACGAGGTGGACTGCCAAGTTTACAACCATCTTTACGTCTGCCTGGGCAACGGTGTGCTGCACAGTGTCGCGTTCGAGGATGTCAACGCGGTGCAGACCATCGAGGACATAGAACTGCACCTGGAGGGCCTCGGGATCGTCGACATAGCCAAGGACGCGTTCCTCGAGGTTGCCAATTCGTCGGCACTCTACATACGCGACAACAAGCTCTCCACCATCTCCAGGCACCATTTCGCCGCCCTCGATCAACTCACGTACTTGGACCTGAAGAACAACACCATCAGCGACATCGAGGATGCCGCGTTCGCCAAATTGCGCAGCCTCGAGACACTGCTGCTGGATTACAACAACATATCCACGTTCCAGCCTGGCGCCTGGAAGGGCCTCGTCGATCTCCGGGAGTTGTACGCCACGAATAATAATATCGTGCTGAAGAGGAACATGTTCAAGGGCCTCAGGCACCTGGAGACGCTAGCGCTGGACTCTAATGATATTAGCGAGGTACCGATCGGAGCTTTCAGTGGCATGCCTTATCTAGACCTCCTCTACCTGTCGAAGAACAAAATCTCCTCCATGCAGCCCGAAATCTTTCGCGGCCTCGGCGAGATCAACGAACTGGATCTCGGGAAGAATCGGCTGAGGGCTGTCTCCGGTGGGATATTCCGATACCTGAAGAATCTCAACTCATTGTGGCTGAACGGCAACCATATCGCTACATTGAAGGCAGACGCGTTCGTGGGACTGGACAATCTGTTGCTTCTGTTTCTGAACAGCAACGAGCTGCATTTCGTCGATATGTCTGCCTTCGCCAGGATGAATAACGTCACGATCGATCCGGGGTTTAAGATACGGGGAACGACGATGGACAGTGTCTCGAAACTGCAGGGACAATTTCGGTGTAACCATGTGGAGTTTCAGCTGCCGTACGAGTGCACGGAAATAGATGTACAAAATTAATAAACCTGTAACCTGTAATCAATCATTGTATACGTGAACGCGTGCCCGACGATTATGCTAGCGCCTCCGAAGAATTCTCAATTTCCATATTAAGATTCTATTGTAACTTTAGAGACTTTACGCAACCATGTTAGACGTCCTCGTGTTATTTTTTATTTTTATACGGTGAATTGTAGGATACTGAAATATATTATTCGTCGAGATGGATGGGATTGTAATTGTTTCTGGTGGGACGAAGGACTGTTTATCCGATAGAAGTTGTTTTTACAGGGATCTTCAGTGGATATGGAGAGGACGAGAGTCCGCACCCCCATCCTTGTTACAGGAGCACGGCGATGGATTACGGATGGTACGCGCCGACCGTTCACACCGTGCCCACCACTTATTATCCGCGAAACACTTCTTTCAGCGAAAATCTCGCACGCGGCGGGATGTATCGAAACTGCTCCTTGAACACAGAACTCGATAAGAGCATCGTATAAATATTTCATCCACTGCTCCTGACCCGAATCCACCCAGAGTCGGTTGCTTTGTCGAAACAAATACTCCACTTTCTATCGAAGTAATGTACCGAACGAATATTTTTAATAAATTCTTAAAATATCATACTCGTGTACTGTCTTCATAGCATGTACTAATACAACGATAAAATAAGCAAGAACGTGGTGTGATCAATAGGAGGCTAGGTTGTGAAACTGACAAGAGTCCAAGGTATAATGCTCCATGTTTATATATATATTATTTTTTTCGTTATTACAGTTTAGCTTACGGTATTGCAGTAATCGTATTGGAGCAGACCCTAAACGGTCCACCGAAGGTTACACGGTGTTCCGGCACCATAGCACAGAATTAAAAGGGTTTCTTTCGTGTTACGATTACTGGGATTATTGTTTACGGTTGCTAACGTTTGCCTTCCTTACAGCTCGTTTCCTTTTCAATCAGAATCTGAAAGAACATCGCCTCGGAAGTAGTAAGGTGTGATAATCTGAGTGCATGCCATTCTTTCGATCGCGCTGGTTCTCAGTAAATGTCCACCACAGTGGTAATGGTAACTTCAACATGTATATTTATATATATATTTATATATTTATAAATGTGTGTACATAACACAATGAGACAGGTGAATTCGTCAAAGAGTTCTTAATTATCTTCAATGTCTTAACAACCATAACGACCTCGCAGTCTTATATGGCAATGGGATGCATTGGGATGATACACAGAATTCTATCGAAGAGACTGCGCAACGTCCATTGTTACCTGCGAGCAGGCCACGTCGGATGTCTCACGGTGACATCGCCATGAAATTCCACGCCGGATAATCTGACCGTAAGTACCTACGGCAGAGGATCTCGCGACTCCTTCGATTCGTTTCGACGATCGAAGGAACGCCGATAATATTCGTTCACACGCGGTCCAATCTTTCACCTAATCGTCGCACCTCTCGCCCAGCAATTCTCCACAACACGTCACGTATCGAAATGTCCTGAATGGCGTCCCGTGGAAAACCCAGCGAAAGGAGGGAGAGCACGTCGGACCGGCAGGAAGCTACCCCCTGGAAGAATTATGGTGAAGAATTCTATATAAGCCACTATAACTACCGGGGATCTCCTTGCAGGACGTTAAAATCGGTCCCCGCGAAATATCGCGGATTATCAGGAATCTGCAATTCGGGTGCCCTCTGCCAGCTGTTCGAATCGTCGTCGGAGTCAACGATCGTTTCGTCGCGCGAGACGCGACGACGCGACAGAGAGGAGCACTCAACCCCTGATGAAGATTGAATTGAGGCCATAAAATGGTCATCAGGAGTCGTTGCCTCTGTGGCTGTCTTAAGAGGAAGACTCCTTCGATGCACCGTGAAACATATAATGCTCGTTACCTATCAGCCTCTCCTAGCTATCTTACGGTCCCTCGGAGAGGATCGTCTCACCTTCGCCACACACCTCGGGGCAAGGTAGAAGCCGACGTCCTACGGAGGTCGATCGAAAGCATTTCCACGGTATCTCGAAGAATTTCGACGGGCATCCCGGCCGCTCGGCCGTATGGGACGCGTTTTTAGATTGGAATCGTGAGAAGGATCGGTAACGAGCACCCGACGCAGCGGCCGGCGCGGCGTCTCTTTACGCATGCCTTCTTGTTACCTATACACGATCCTATACATTGTGCTACTTGTATCATTTTCTCTGGAATTCTCAATGTGCTGCACTTAACGCTATACGCATACTGTTTTTTTTTTGTCAGAGTTACCCCCCAATTACTTCGGTGATGATCTCTTAACGGCTAAACGATGACAGATAGAACTCGCATTTTACGCATATTTACTTAACATTCCTTCCTTCCTCGTTTTACATGGCGATTAGATAAACGTAATAAATAGTCGTACAATCGGGGGATTGGTAAATAATCGTGTTCGCGGATTTTTTTCGCCTACCGATGGAAACGACGGTGCGCCGTCTCGCGACCGCGATGGCTCGGCCCCTGATGATTCGTTGTTCGTTCAACAGCTCTCAATCGAGACACCCGAGGAAGTTGGCTTCGCGCGGGCCCCGATCGACGAGCGCGGAGAGAATGGTACGATCCGCGGGATCGACGACGCGGCGTCTGATGATTGCACGCGGCCGAACGATCGAACTCGATTGCAAGGAGGATGCAAGCGGCCCTCCGTTGCGAAGTTACGGGAGGACAGCGAACGATTTCGAGGGTTGTTCCGCGCGCGCGATTCCATAGGTGCGTGAAATATTTCCGCGCCGCATCTGGGATATATGCGCCGCGGAAACGAACATCGATTTAAACACTAACGCTACTCTCTCACAGTTGTCTCGTCTCCGAGGGGAGTGATCGCGGATTACCGTGTCACCCGTCCTATAATGCCTTATATTGTCGTACAATTGATATCGAATATAACAGAGGATCGCCTCTCGTGCCACGACGGCTCCGGTCGACGATTAAAAGAGGCTAATCATTCGACGAGAGTCAGAGGGCCATTCCTGGAGGATGAAATGGCGCTCCGTGCACGTAGACGCTCCAATTTGCCACTGCATTCTTCTTATTTAGTTAAATAGCATTCCGACCAATTTACAATTAATTAGACCTGATACTCTCACACCTTATAACACCACACTACGCCCCTAGAACAAATAGGCTATTAGACTGCCGTTTGTTCGGGACGATAAGCATTAACTGTTGCATATCATAGTTTTATATATGTATATATATATGTATGTTGTGTGTGTGTGTATGTGTTTGTGTATATATATATATATTTGTGTATCGAGAATTACGAGTGTCAATAAGTGTGATTATAGTACATGTGGCTAGCACTCATTGAAATCAAGTTGGTAACGCACGGTTACATCGAGCCTAACGTACCTTCTAGCCTATGACGATAATAATCTCACCTTAACGATTATTACTCTTATTATCCTTAAGTTCGTTACACAGAGACACTGAATAATCGTAATTAACGGTCGAGCGTTTCCTTTGCGACTGGGACCGAAACGAACCTGTCCGCTCTGTCTAGTTGGCCACGTTTTAGTACGAGAGGGTTGCTCGATATTCGCGACCCTCCCACATTCGTTGTACAGTGATAACTCGCAGTTTCTTTGGTGTTTCGTTTCGCGACCCGTAGAAGGTGTTACGAAAGTAGAGATGGGATAGGTGTCCAGCAATCACGATCACTCTCGGATAATCTAGTGTCGCGGTCGGGAGGAAAGAAAAGGGGAGAAGGACGAGAAGGAAAGCGACGAGAGGCACTATGTAGCTTGGCATCGTACGCCTAAAAATCGGCCAACTCGACCGAGGCGCGACAGATTCAGTCCCGCTTCGCAACGCAGAACGCTCGATATACTCGGCGAGACGATTGAAATCGTTACTTAACGTATCCTAGGCTGTTCGATTCCACGAGTTTCGTAGCTTGTTGCATGGTCCTTCTACGAGACCAAGTCAAGCACCTTGAAAGAAGTTACGAAAGGATGGGTGACAGTAGCACGAAATTACCTTATCGTAACGTTATCAACGCGTCATGCCTGCTTCATTTGCTCACCTTCGTTTATACGGCGCCCATTACAGAAGGCATCTAATTAGTTCCACGGCCTTAGAATATCTATTCGTGGTAAATCTTGGCCAACCACATTATTACAGGAGACAAGGGATCCTAAATAGTTTAGCTTAATCCTAAGACTATGTCCGGCAAGAAGGGGAAAAGTGACGGGATCAGAGTAAGCTAGGAAAAGAGGAGTAAACGAGATACAAGGCGGTGCAAAGTTTCTGGCTTCGTGGAGCGGGGGATCTATAGATCTAATGGGTATTACTGGAACGTCGCTACGACGAAATCAAACATCGTTTTGTGTACATAAATATGATTTACAAAGGGAGATAGAAAGGTGTTATTAACGGCTGCACACTACATCACACGGGCACTAGAACAAATGATAAGGTCATTTACCTAAGGGATTTTATAACGATCAAGCAACAAAATGCCTGACGACTGTGTTGTGTCTGATTGGTGGGTGATGATCTGTATGATCCTAGTGGGAACACAATCGTTATGCGATTAGGTTGCGCTAAACTTAATTCTAAACTATACGAACTGAATAGCTCATTAATGTACAAGTACGCCGAGGTGAAAAGTAACAATCAACATTAATGCTCGGTTACGTAATGGTTTCGTAATATGTGGACCGTCTCCTAAGGTGGTGAACAGATGATCGTGTAACATTTCTCGGTCCAATTCCCAATTTCCCCGTAAATGGATAGTCGCTGCGATTTCTCCAGAAGAAAAAGTGCTGCTAAGATCGAAGTCAATGCCGTTGATTCGTCTAGTCTGTAACGTTTGAACCCAACTGCCTCTTCTAGTTTCCTATCCTACGTAGTGCTTAAACTCGCACCCCTGAGATAGTCGTTATCTTTAACCGCGTCTACGTATCAGAACAGATCAAACGTGCCCTGCTTAACGAGCCTGCCAGGGTGCGTTCGCTCAGCTGCAGAAGGTTTCGGCATCGAATCTGCCAGTCAACGTGAATGGGAGCAACATTCGATTATGTGCCCGCGATATTTCAACGACTCGTAGAAAGGATGGTGTGCACAGTAACCGAATCGAGGCTTATTCTTGTTCTCAATTGTTCGGAACGCTTTCTGAATGGCTTGTCGGGAGAAACTCAATGCCAGAACTCTGTGCAAGTTGTGTAACGCGTTGGCGACGGTGTAAGCGCACCCTAAAGCTTTCGTTTCGTTCTGCATCGTGGCGTCAGCTCCGAAAGCGAGTTTCAACTTTCGTTCCTCGAGGACCTTTGTACTTTGCCGAGTAACTGCAACCTCCCGGCTGTAAAGATTGTCCAGGAGTAATTACGAGTGTACGTTCTTATTTCGTTATCCCTTAAAGTATTATTTCAATGTCGATGATTTTGATATCCGTTTGATGTGTTATAGCTTGTCCCGTTTTGCTTCGATCGCGCCTCCTACGCGCGTGAAAATTTCAATGGATTCGATTGGGTACATTCCGAGGGTATGTCTGTAATTCCTGCTCTATTCTCAAAACTCTACATTCTCGTACTCTATCCTTCCTACGTGCCACTGCCTGCCGTGGAAACCACTAAAGCTATCAAATTGCAACGTAAATAGACCAACGAACAGTCCTTTGTAACAGAGTGCTCCAACGGAATTAGTATATCGATCGAGCTATCGTAAGTGTCGCGTACCCTTTGAACGATCGACGTTTCGCGGGAAACTAACGCCTTCGTTCGGGTGACCGATCGTTCACGATTGGACGGGTGTACCTGCACTTATCCACGATATCGATGAGCAAGAAAATGTCTCGTCGCGGTGATCATACAAATGCAATGGGACACGCGTCTCATATAAAAAAGTACAAATAACAGATCTCATGGTTAAGTGCACAGTAAGAAGTGTAAACGACGGAATCATCTATTACTGATGAGTGAGGAAGGGTGACAAGAAGGGCACTTAAGTATCAAGGCACGTCAAAAACCAAACCGTTTGGACGCCTAATTATTTAAAATTAATGCTTAACCGTGTGTGCCGTTTAATTAATCGTTTCTAATTAAACCTAGACACTGCAATCGAGGATGGATCAAGGTCGCATCTATGCGTCTGCGTATCGCTTACTGTATATTCCCGAATCCAATACACCGATAAAATAATTAATCGGCAACAGAAAAGAAGCCGAATTGTCGCGAAAATAGGTGCAACGCGCTTTCTCGTTTACAGCCCTAACCCCTATCGCGTTTCTGCGGCAAACGAATGTTGTTATTGATGTTACTTTAACCCTCGCACACCGAGTACCGGGTCATTTTGACCCGTACCGTAGCTCGCCTGTTGCAACAGTCGACGATCGTCTTTTCGTTTTTCCTGGCATTCGGATCCCGCGCTCTGCTCGAGCATCCGGTGTCCGAGGGTTAAGAACTTTCAACCGAACGAAATGATATCGAGCTGTATTGAAAGTAAGTGGAACAGAATGTTAGAAGAAATGCTTTTTTTCCCTTCAAAGCTGACACCACGAGGTTTATCTTCGTCACTTTACGTTCATCGGCCCTTACGCTAAGGTAAAATTGAGATCATTGGATATAGACGTTATCGTTCTCTCTTTCGCAATCGTCGCCGATCGATCTCATATCGGCCCATGATTCTGTCCGAGTACCAATCCAAAGAAGTCTGTGTAACTGAATCTCTGTCGGGGGAACAAACACGAGTATATATTTGCAGACCATCGAACGCTTTGCTTGAATGCCCATGTTTCGTCGTTCTCGCGTGACACCTAGTAACCCACGTTCCCTTTCCCGTGTCTAGATTCACGAACCCGTTTTATTACATTTTGATTTCACGGTAATGATCTTAACTCTACAGGAGGAACGAACGTTTTTCATTTTTCGTGAATTTTCACCAGCTGCTAAGTCGCCATCTGCAACATCTTCCCCTCCCTTCGTCAACGACTCACGACGCGCGAAAATTTAAGAAAAATAAGCGGTTCGTTATTGGAATCGAGGACAGTTTTCGACATCGAGGTATGCTCACTCTCTTATTCGATGCGACGAATTTCGTACTATCATCCAAATAGATCGGTCGCCGGCCGACGAATTTTTTATATGTCCAAAAGTGTATCGTTCATGAGAGAGCCGACGATCCACAGGAGAAATTTTGTCTCAACCATAGCCCGTCTCGGTCTAAAAGTGTTGCGTTTGCTCGCATGCACGATGTCAACGTACTGTCCCATCTCGAAAGCTTAATGACTATTTGTGCGCTTAAGATACAGACTCGTAGATCTCGTTCTTCCAGCTGACGTCGACGTCGAATGACGGACGCCCAGCGACCGATACGAAAGTCTTCTCTAGCCGAATGATCAGTATAATGCCCGAATCTCCTCTTTTATGCTTTCCTCGATCATTTTTTGAATGACGTAGGCTTATTACAAATATTTTAACAAATTTTACAAATATTTCACTGCGAGACATCCTTCTCCCAATAATTTATATTTCCCATAAATTTTCTCTCTCTTGATTTTTTTCTTCCCCGTTTGTTTAGGCGAATGCTATATTATCGAAAGTTAAGCCTAAAAAGGTGTGCGGATCGCCTGAAGTAAAGTCGGATGAGGAGATGACAGGGGCCCTATGGTGCTGTTTCCTGCTCGAATCGAAAACCAGAGGTGCTGCGCTCCCGTAAACGAGACCGAGTGGTATGCAGAACGGGTACGTCGATGGTAACGAAACATAAACGGACGTTCGAAAAGCATTACATTGTCCAGTTTAACCTGAGAATTTACCTAGCCACTATTTAAATGCTGAATACATCGAATACATAGAACCTACATTACTTTCCCTCCCCCATTTTTTTCCCTTTAATATACATAAACGACCACGACTTCTCCTCCCTCTGCTCCTCCTAATACCCCTTCAATTTTTTTCCACCCCTCCCCCTCCCCCCTGGTATCGAAACACGTAGTTAATTTAGATGCAACTGCTATACGAGATGCGCAAGATTAATTAATCACCGTTCACAATGAAATCATAGCCACGAGATTAAGAATGAATTAGAATGACTTGTAGATCGCGTTTACCGTAATTTCGTCGAAACGGAAAGTTACCAATTGAATATCGAATTTTTAAATAGAACGATTAAAGGGTTATGTTTATGTCTATACAGATCGCCGTGGAGCGCTAGCAAAATTTACATCGTTACGTCGCGGCCCGCGCGCGAGTACGCGAGTGTCACTTAGTCATGGTTGATGATCTGCAAATATACAGGTGTTACGTTCACCACTCAACGAACATTAACGTTTATATTAAATCAGACCAGCCTGAACATTTTCAATCGAACCGGGTAACAACAAAGGACTACATGTAACATAATGGGACGCTATAAAGAATTGAACTCATCGCCACCTGGAATGCCTCTCTTCTTCGTTCAACTTAAATCGCGATAACATTAAGACGACCTTCTCTGGTGCCGCACGATCGTTCGGTTCATTTACATGTCTCCGAAGATCCCAGCAAACGTCTTCCGAAGATTCTTCATGGTGTCTTCGGTATCTTCGCCCTGGGACTGACTTCCTTGCCTGTGGAAAGGTACTCTGGATGGTGGAGGCTCTTCCTGGCGTCGACCAACGGATGGTGCGCTGCTCACTGTACTCGATTGCGATGCTGTGGACGGCAAAATTTGGAAAATTATAATGCAGATTATAGAGTTTCACTTCGATGCTGTACACGTAAGTTAGAACTCTGTTTCATACAGACCTTGAGAATCACGACGTTGCAGTTGATGATGACTATCAGTGCTGGTTACATCGGCTGCCCCTGCAGCCGTGGACCCTACAGACACTAAGCTTCCTGTGCTTGCCATAGATCCCATGCTTCCGTGCGATCCGAGAGGCGGAATTGGCGGAGCAGGGCGATCTTCTACTGGGCTGGTTGCCTGACTGGAGCCAGACATTGACCCTCTGGATGTAGTCTTCGTCAACACGCTTTGGGGTCGACAGCATACCTAAGCAACAAACAGAAGATCGTATTAAGGAGAAGTTCTTGCTGAGGATGAAACAAGTGGGTTGAAAGGGAATATCGGATGCCTTCGTCTTACCTGCATCTTAGCGGTGACAAGGTCTGCGATGTGGCGACGATCTTCTTCCTGCGAGTCTCCCATTAACGACAAGGCGCTGTCGTTCACCTCGATGATGTACTCTCGACCATCCTTCCCGACCAACAGCTCGATCGCGCAGATATCCAATCCGCCGAACAATTGGGCCACGTGATCGACCCAGGCGCGATGTCTTTCACTCACGGCTAATTGCTCCAACATCGCCGAACCGGTGTTGGACTTCCAGTTTCCGCTGATGCTCTTCCGCCTGGGGGCAGTATCGACAGACCGCAATTACCAGCGGTCCTAACAGTTTCGCGGTCGTAACGCATTGCTGCATTCATCGCGGTTGCTTGGTCGATTAACCCTGAACCGGCAGGGTTGGGTCTAAATGAGGATCTTTCTCTTTCAATACTTCGCACCTGATTACTTCCGATTGACAATCGAACGTGCAACTTTTTCCAGTCAATTTACCAATTTACGGCTTCACAATGAGCCGATCTATTTCTCGCATGTTCAGGTACCTATGTACATATTTATTTAACTACAGTCTCGCGATGAGCGATTCTGGGATCAAAGTGTTAGCAAGTACAGCTGTGAATATTAGTAACGCGTGTCCCCTACCCATTACACCGTAGAAAACTGATGGTTTCGTAACTGCTCTCACATGGAAACACACGTAACAAGTATTTCACCCCACCAATCAAGGGTGAACCCCATATTATGACATTTCCCGTCAGTTCGCGTCCGGTGCAAGGCTCCCGTGACATTTGCAGGCACGGTTAAGGCGCACGATCAGTCAGACAGAGATTTCGCGACACTTACATGAACGCCTTGTAGTTATTGCCTATTTTCTGCACGTGCACGTCGTACTTAGTGTCGACGTACGGCTCCGAGGTGGAGTAGGTGTTCGCCAAAGCCGCCAACGAGGCCAGATCTAGAAACTCTTGATTCGTCTCGGCGCGGGCTTTTCCCACTCCGCCGTGGGCGTGTCCAAGTTTCACCACGACCGGATAACGAGATGCGCTTACCTGCAAAAAGATAATCAAGGAGAATAATGAGTGCGACCGGCGGTTACGAGCGTGCGTACGGGTCGAGCCGCCCGGAGCGGCTGGACCGAGTGAGCCGTCGATACCAACGACTCTGTAACCGTTGCACAACCCAACGACAAACGCCCCGGCCGTTCAGAATTTATTTAGTGGATTTCCGCGTCCAGTAACGGCGAATCGATTAACAATGTACCACGTATTCTGCATTCCTATCTAGCAGAGACGGGAACCAGTCCGCTGGGACGCCTACAGCGGTCCCCCGACTTGTCTTCAATAATCGGATACATTAGCCGACATCTGTGGATGAAGATCAAAGTCTGCCGATACGCGGGCGGTTGATTAAGCAGTCTACAATAGTCGCGTGGGTCGGGAAAGATTATTACACGCTGATAACTGCTCGCGAGCCGTTACATCCGCGGGCGATGCTGTTTCCAGTAACTGTTTGCGAAACGTACCCTCGGGATCTACTATTTTTCGTGCCCCGGGAGGGGTATTTTTTTGGGAAACCTTTACTTGCTATGTAATAACGGCATTTCTGCACAGAGGACACTGATCCGCGTTAGGTCAGCGAATACAAGTCGCACTGGGCACAGTATTATATAAGTCACAATTGTACTGTTGGATGCGAGAAAAGCCTTAGTGCCAAAAGTCAGTTCCGAGAAATGTATATGTAAACATTACGATGTTAGATATTTTTTATACATAAAAATTTGATACATCTCCTTCCTAGCTGCATTATTACAATCGAAATTATGTAATAAATTAATCAATGAAATTAATTTTAATTATACACAACTCTCTCTCTCTCTCAGACCCTTCTTGCATAAAATAGAGAAATATAAAAAAATATTACTTTTTAACATTAGTTTTTATTATATTTTTAATATTTGCATAATATTTGAGAAAATGCAGAATATTGAAAAAAATATAGGTAGTTATAAAAATAGTCACAGATTGTGTCATGTTCAGATTGATATATGTTTGGCTTACAAGGGAACACCCTGAACCCGGAATTTCAAAAAATTCTGAAACTTTGTGAATGTGTAGAGAATTTGCTCCTGATTAGAACGTAATTTTTGTTTGCTGCCAAAATTCACTCTAAGGAGGCGTAATTGACCTCTGACAATCCGGTTATTTTCCGATTTTGTGTTATAACTCGTGAACTGTAAAATAATTTTTTTACTAAATGATGGATCTAATTAAACGAAGTAACTTTTGTCTTGAAACTTTATTTTTATTGTATTATCTCTTACAGTTCGCGAGTTATAATAGACAATTGGAACATAGCCGAATTTTCAGGGGATAATTTCACCCTCTTCGAGTGAATTTGGGCAGCAAACAAATATTGAGTTGTAATCAGGAGGAAATCCCGTACATATTCACAAAGTTGTAGAATTTTTTTAATTTTCGGGTTCGGGATGTTCCCTTGTTAGATACCTACCTACGAATTAGGGTGAGTTGGTCCACATCGATTCACAAAATTTACCATAGCTCTGTCAATTTTGAAGATAGAGCAATGAAATTTGCGGGGCATACGTAGAAAAGAATTTGGAACCTAATTATGCGTTTTATGGAAAAAGGGTCTAAGTGTCCTGAGGCAACTCTTGTATCTAACAGTACAATTTAGGGGACAACCTAAGTGTTCACGTGTATTATTGATAAATTGACGATGTCGTCTTAGAGTATCGATAGCTTTCGTCTAGGGAAACGCTCGATAAACGCGCTCTGTTCTATCGCACTTGTTTCTCCCCCTCTAATGAGGAACCACCTGTAAAGTAGCATTTCCAGCAATCACGAATTTCCTTCGATTACGGTAATCGAGTTAGGGGAAAAGGGGGTAAAGACAGCATAAAATATGAACGCTTTCCAGCCGTATCCCGTTAGTACAGATAACCACGGAATTCCCTCGCTGATAGAAGGAAGACAGCGTCAGGAGAGCTTAAGTGGACGGTTCCAGTAATGGTAAGCCTTAGGACCTCTTTGAACGAGACACTTTCTTGGCTGGCGTCTGACACCAAGGATATATTCACACATTTCCCATCTTTTTATAAGTCATCGTTCTCTCTCTCTCTCTCTCTCTCTCTCTCTCTCTCTCTCTCTCTCTCTCTCTTTCTAGTGATTGAATATGTCCCAAACATCGATCAGTCTTCAGCCACGAAGCATCTTCATCTGTTTCGCCTTCGACGAATCTTGTGCTTTCTGTACCTTTCGACAGCCTCGAACAAATTCAGAATGATCGCCTGTCAATCGACAACCGTTCGATTTTCCATAGAATTTGTTGTTGCAGCACGTTGCAGAGGTCATCGTGGACTGCTCGCAAAGAGCGCTGACGTGGAAAAAAAGGAAGTAACTGTTTAATGGATTGCCCCACGGGTCCGTGCACGATGGACTGGCATCGTTGATAGTCAGCTAGAACAGTGCTCAAACCGTACGTACCCACGTGCTTGCGCCGGCACGTGGGTGTCGCAAAAGTGCCTTCCTGAGCACCGCTGGGCGCGTGCTCCCCACCTCTTCTGGTACGGACACCAACGACGGAGATCAACGGCGAGGGACACGGAGATAAATCATTTATCGTGCTCAAGGGGACTTTCGAGGACTCCGACAGGGCAGACTGGGGTGTCGCCTTCGATTTTGTTTCTCGTTCTTGAACCGTACTAAAAATAATGCCAGTCTCACCGTCGATGAAATGCACTTTTATATGCAAACCGAGACAATAATGAACTCGTGTCGTCGAGGTTGTTTGGAGATACTTCATTCGGGTACATATTTATGCGCTCGAATTTCTGGGGTCTTCATCGACGTAACTTTACCTCGAACAGCTACCACGACCCCGATACTGTAATACACAGAACTTACAGAAATGCGTCGTACGTCGATCGGTGCCTCGCAACATGGTTCCACCGATTTTCGTTGATCGTCAATATCAATGCTAAGTTCCTCGAATGGGAACCGTTCAGTGGTCCATCGACTGACCAGGGACAACATACGTTACTACCCTGCCCATGTTCGTGTTTCGCGAACGAACGGACCAAAAGGCCCGCGGACATATTAAATGATAGTAATCGTGGATCAAACGATGATGAGTGGAACCCCCGCGTGCACGTTTTGGCGAGCGAAGTGGGAAGCCCGGTCGGACTCCCTCGAAGGAAAAGGGGAGAAGAAGTGTCCCCCCCAAAACGGAACGGGTAGGGAGAAAGAAAAATGTGGATCGACGCAGTTGGAAATGAGAGAGGAAGATGAAGCTGTGGTGAAACAGTGGGGTGAAGAGGGGAGAGAGAGAGAAGGAGAACTGTGGGTGGCCGATGGGAGACGGAAAGTGAGCAAGGTAAGCGAAGGAGTGGGATACGGAGGAACGATGGTGGGAGGAAACACGAGAGGAGGGATCGCGGAGGATCAAACGGAGCGGGACAGAGCGAGCCGATAATGAAAATGCCCGACGGAGACGACGCTACGAGGGACGAACGCCAGAGGGAGAGAGGTGAAAGAGCGAGTAAGGACGCGAGGAAAGCGGAGGAGGAAGGGACGACGGGATAAAAGAGAAACAGAGAAACGGGATGAAAGAAATAGGGACGAAGAGGGGGAATAGGTATGAAAAAAGATCGAGTTGGAAAAGGCGGGGAGGGGCGGCGAGGGGAGGCGGCGAAAGAGAGGGCAAGCTGGAAGCGGGCGTGGGAGAGAGAAAGGTAAAAGTCAGAAATGAGGACGGAGACGGAGGACAGGTATGATTGAGCGAGCGCGATGAAGACAGTCGGGCCGAAGCGAAAAGCGAGAAGGAGGGGTGGGAACGGAACGAACAGAGACGGAATCAGCGGGGTGATGAACGTAAGAACGTAGGAAGGAACGAGAGGCTCCCGTGTCGCTCGCGCTTGCATTGCTTTTCGAAGCTCGCGCGCGAACGGTTCGACTTGCGTGCGAACGAACGAACTTGCGTACGTACGAGCGAAAGAGGCGGCAAGCGCGCGTGCGTGCGTGCGTGCGTGCGTGCGTTGCTCGCGTGCGTGCACGAGTGTGCGCGAATCGATAAACACGCGTGAAAATCCAGTCGGTCCTCTTTCACGCCCGATGCTATATCGGCCGAGACAGTTGGCGGCACGGGATCGTTGGTACGCGCGCGTGAAAGCTCACGGACCGGCTGTGGTTGCTCGCTCGATCGCCGATTCCCAGCGCGGCCGAGGGAAAACGAGGTGCACGCGATTCGAATCTCGCGGGGAGCTCGTTGACGGACCCGCCCGCTGGCAATTTCGAAGCATGGTCCCGCGTGTTTGAGGTCAAGGAGAATAACGGAGAGAAAGGCAGAGTGCGAGCAAGCTGCACGAGGAAAGCCGAAGCGGAAGGATCTGCGCGGGGTCACGGAGAAAGGTATCTTTGCACATCGCGTTGGCGATTTTCACATTGTACTGTCGTCCACGGTTCCGCGTCTGTGTAGACGGTAATCACGTGCATCGCGACGCAGGCAGGCTTGTTGTTATGATTTAGAGCAATCGCGATTCAGACAGAGAATTAATGAACCTTGATGCACTCGATTATTGTGATTTTCGGTCGGAAGGTAGCAGAATTCGTTTGAGCACGTGAACTATCGTATAACGTTTACTCGTCACGAATATAGTACTAATGACATATATTATATGTATATAGTATTAATGACATATATTAAGTTTAGTCACTCCTACGTATGATAGAAACAATTGAATCGATTCTTGAAGCTCTATTACGCGATCACGTTGCAAACACGTTCGCGTGAATATCATTCAGCTCATTTAATTGGTTAAACGAATTTGGAGCAAAGATAATGCAGTTCTGTACGAGTGTTACGCTTCAATTCGCTCCGTTCGAGTGGAGATTAGATTTGACGCTTTATTGAACTAGCAATCCAAACGATGACATCACACTTTCATGCGGGGCCAAAATAAACGTTGCTAATCGCGCAATGAGAAGTCATCGAATCACGTTCCCACGAGCGGGCTTCCGAATTGACCCGATCGATTCCTTTGATCCAGCTTGCCTTTCACGAGTCCCCTTTATCGAACTCCATGCGAAACCGTGGATATTCCACGATCGTAAACGCTTCGTTTCGCGGTATTGTTGGTAAATACCGCAAGAGCCGACTCGTACAACGTATGGCGAATAAGGTGATAAATCTAGAGGAGCTAGACGACGTTGACGCGACACGGAATCGTTTATGTTCGACTGCAGAGGTCGACAAATAAAAAAGCGTGTGCAGCATTTATGGCGCGCGGTGGGCCTCGCTTCGAAGCGCGAGCCGCTTGAAACCGCGCGCGGTTATCGCGAACAGGGAAAATAACAGGCGATGAAGACGTTTACGATCGTTTCATTATGTTAATTTCATCGTCGGACACCCATTATGCCCATCGCGTATGTAACCGGCGTGTCCCGACCCGAAAAATAAAGAATAAACACCGAATACTCGCCGGGTTTTTGTTATCACACGCGAATAAAACTGTCACCTCCTTATATTCTATCATCGTTATACCTACACGTATTCCGTAAACGACAGCTCGCGACATGAATAATTCATGGTACTAATTAGTCGAGATCCTCGATCTATCGCGCTGCCGATCATCGTTTCCCTTTGCCGCGACTTCGCCGATCGCGATAACGTCGCTGGTCCACGATAATAGAAGTGGATGTGGCCGCTTGCCAATCGGAGGTGAATTAGCTTGGTTCGACTAATCGGGGGGAGAAATGTATGAAAAATTGCGAATAGGATCGCTCGTGGTGGTTGTATCGGCAAGACATTGTACATTCCTGATAAAATACGATGCTCGTCCGAGTGTTTTGAATGCAAAGTATGGGGGAAATTGGTGGAAGACGAAGTTTCTTGGGGTATGCTAATGGAATGCTAATAATATCAGAGTTCCATTACCAATTGCTGTCAACAAGGTGGCAGAATCGATTTAGGAAAAAACGATACCAGCGTTGAGAATGGTATGCATAAATTTCAATGCATTACGTTTTATTATCCCGAGCCACACAAAGTCAAACGAAATTCCATATTCATGGACAGGCCTGGGAGCGCGGTGCGAACAGATTTTCTCGTAAACGGAGACCACGATTTCATTCCCATGATCGAGAAAGCCCACGAGCCGAGCCGCCTCGATTACCATTTCTATCATGCGAAATACGTCCCATTAGGTGCTTAGAGTTTACATTATCGCTCAGGAATCTGGAATCGTTATTAGTTGGCAGGGAAATTTGTCATTTGCTCGATGTGATGCGAGACGTATGGGCTACGTAACACGCTTAGTTTCAAAGATACAGGGGAGAGATAAAAGTAGCAGGGTTCCATATTATTTATTACGTTTTCTTACGTCTTCTTCGTCGCGGGCAAGCGATCAGCATGGAAGCAAACGGACGTTGCGTGTCGTAAAGCTCAAGAGAACGAGAGCTTTTGTTCGGCGTTTAATTCGCGAGAGCGACACGCGTGTAATCGAATTCGGCACGCATCCGAGAAATCGATTTCGATAAACGGTGCGACGGAAAATACGAGAACGCGAGCTCAGGAGTCGCTGAACGAAATGGTCCCGTCGAGGAACGCACAACGTACCTACCGTTAATGAGTTAACGAGCAATTCTTCTTCGTTAGCTCTTCACGTACGCTTCCGATGGCGTAGCATCCGATATTAAGTTACGTCTGCTTTTTCAGTTAAACAAGCTCCCTACATGGAAATTTAAAGAAATCCCTGAAATTCAGACGAACGCGTACAATTGCAATCGCCTCGGTAACTCCGTAACTGCGGTCTACGTTCTCTGACATAAGGAATAAGGATGCCTGACGCGTACGACGGTGATTTTTAAATCTATAAAGTATTCACGGCGTTATCACAGCGGCACCACTCACGTGGTCCAACCTCGACAGAATCCAACAGCAAACGGTTTGCGCCATTGCACAAACATCTCACTCTCCCAGAAGAATCCCTACGAAATTTCCATTTTATTCCACGGAAGAATGTCCCCCGGCACCGCTCCACGTAACGTTAGAAAGCATCCGCCAGCGAGGACGTTCATTAGAAGCAAGTGACTCCCTTGCTGTACAAACAGAAACGGATAGCCTGGGACGCGTTATAAATCCTTTCCGGCCTCCCCACGTCGAGGCATCGCATTGTGATAGGCCGATTAACCAACCGAGGAAGATATAATCCCTCGGTTCGACTCGTAGGGAACGTAACGCATGAGCCATATCGGCGTGTACGATATTACGTTTATTACGCGTTACACCGATACGCGGAGGATCGAGTGGCGCCAACCAGCCGGCCTCCATGTACCTACGTACACGCCTGTACAACACGTTATACAGGGTGTCTTGTAACGGGTGGCGGAGCACTGGATACTAGACGACACACCGGGTCGAAAAGCTAAAGCGAGACTTTCTCAATCGCGGCTTTGTTTTCGATAGAAATCACTTTGAACATCGAAATGGTGAAATCAGTCAAGCCGAGGAATGCGCGCATGTAACCCACATACTTCGCGATCTTCAGAGCCATTTTGCTTGAAAATAAAACATCGTATGGGAAAATTGTATTTTACATTATTGACTGATCTTTCCACCTGAAACCACCAGTACTCCGATTGCAACGCTAGCTAAGGCAACACCCTGTAAATACGTAAGTAGGTACATTCGCATCGCTCGTCTGTGTACCTTTGCTCCAAGAGCGTTTTGTTATTCCCATTCGTGGAATACGCCGGTGGACCTGGCCTCGTAGACCAACAGATTAGACGGGCGAATCGAATATTTATAGCCGTCCGTTTTCGTGATTGCACACGCGCTATCGTGCGTGTAGAAACGATGGAAAACAGGGACGGGGTACGGTGTCGCGTTTCGATAACGCCGCGGGAGTTCGCGATTCATTCTTCTTTACGGCGAACGACAGCGTAATCTGGGAATCACGGCGATAAATCGTCAACTATTCCGGGATCAAACGTTTCCCTGGACGGGCCTCAGAGTTATTGGCAATTTTCTCGTTATTTATGCCTATATGGTGTTGCTTTACGCCTGTCTCGTAGCGTGATTACAGTGCACAAGAGGGCCATTCTTTATCGGGCGTCATTACGGCAACTGTTCGGTAATATTTATGCTTTATATGCTTTATATTTGCTCGGGCAAGGATTAGCGACCGTTTCAACTGTGCGTGCCGTTCGTTATTTTCAGTGCGGCGCTATTTCACGACCCCATTCTGCCGGTTACGTGCATTTTCGGCAACGTGAATGCACGCGCCACAGCCGTGATTAACGGCGTTCCTCCACCGTTGGCCATTATCCAATGCCCGCCGCTGGCGCCAGTCATAAATTGATAGTTCCCGCGGAATTCACGGGACCACCCTTTCGCGGGTACTGCCCGATTGAATTGTCCGCAACACCAGATCAATGGAGATGGATGGGACCGCGATCGAAGGCATACACGCGTGCCTTTCTCTTCTTCGGAATTTCGAAGCCTGTTACAAGAAGTTGTTGTTAGAGTAAGAAGAAATGACGTTAGAGGAAGTCTTAAAATATCCACAAACCGCAAATTTGCGCTTTCTTTATCCGGAACCATTGAGTGGTACTACATTTCTTCGGTGGTAAATGCTCGCGGTTCAAGAACCAGTCGATGAGTGCGTTCTTGAAAGAAGATGGACCGACAACCGAACGATGCAATTATTGGATAGAACATCGTCTCATAATTGTGCTGGGGATTATAAAAGAGGTGTAAGTCAGAACACCAAAAAAATTGAGAATTTTCTGATTTTATGGTATATTGATTTATATTCCAATATTGTGAAAGAATTGTTGCAAAGTAGCTATGAAGTATGAAATGATAGAATAGTGTCACTTTCATAATGAGCCGCGACAGATCCACGTTCATTTCGATAGTGGTGTAAGTTATTTGTTGTCTGTAAGTAATTTGTGAGAAAGCAAATAATTACATATTTTTGTATTATGTATTAACCTTAGACGCGGGGCAAGAAAAGAGAAAAGAAAGAAAACGCGAAATATACTTAATTATGCTGAAAACACGAGAAAAAGTAGGAGAAAGAGTGGTAAAGAATACATTGCCAAAAATGGTAAAGAATACATTACCAAAAATGGTAAAGTTGTTAGTGACAAAGTATTTGAAAATAAAACCTGCTTTTGTTCGAAAGAATGTTTGAATTTATTAAGTTGTGAAAATCAGAAAACTACGTTTCAACACTTTCGTAATGTGGGAGACATTCAAAGGTTTAAAAAACACATTTTCATAGAAGTTACCCATAAAATTTTACAATGTTAGATAAGTAAATAAATTGCCATTAGAAGAGCATATATATTGTGAAACATTTTGTTCAATAATGGAAAAATATTTTTTGAATACGTCCAAATCGCAACAGTCTAAACATCTGTCTAAATAAAAAATACATGACTTACACCACTTTCATAATCCCCGGCCCAATTAATATTTGTCCAAATGTTATTTATTTTACACTCGTCTCATCTAGAGCGATAGACAGTTCATTGAACATCTATGAAGAAAGTAGTAGGATGTTCTCTCTGCCCTCTTTAGTTAAAATGTCCTATCTAGCATTTTGAAACAACCGAGAAAACTGAAGTTTTATCATTTACTTTGTACCGTCCTTATTTCTCCTCATTCAAATTAGAACATGTTGCCATTATTTCGTAACAGCTTAATATAATTTTTTGTAATAGGTATACCGGGAGGTAATGTATTATTAACGTACCAATTAATTAATTGTTTTAGATAGGATATTTTAACCATTTGGAAAAAAGTTAGGTTAAATACATTAGACTGTTTATAAATCTTTAGGAAGCACATAGAGTTTTCTAACTTTACTTAAAAGGTAAAAGACGTGTGGAACATCGAATATTTCTGCATATCTCAAAAAATGAAAAAATGCTAGATAGGACAGATTAACTAAGGAGGGCAGCTCTATTAAGTACCAATGCGGTAGTATTCACGT
The DNA here is from genome assembly GCA_944738655.2 of Andrena hattorfiana. Taxonomy (NCBI): domain Eukaryota; kingdom Metazoa; phylum Arthropoda; class Insecta; order Hymenoptera; family Andrenidae; genus Andrena; species Andrena hattorfiana. The sequence continues at coordinate 18,573,705 of OX122889.2, read as the reverse complement.
TAAATGGCCCAAACGAGTAACGTTTCCTCAGTCCTTGCTGGTCAAACGTAATATGCAGAGCAAGCAGCATCTCACATCGAGGTGGCCTTGCCTAAAAGTCGGTAGCTTACGAAACAGCACGTGCTGCGGTATCGTCGGGGTGTGTCTCAGTCTCCGCGGTTTCTCCCGTTACATCATCACGAATATATGGCCAGTCTCGTCATGCACTTTCTGGGTGGTTGGCATTCCTGTTCCGCCCGTTCGTTTCTTCTTGTTTATCTTTCCATATCCCGCGCCCGAGGAGGATTCATCGCGCGCCGCAGGATTACGTGGTGCACATAACCGACCGCGGGCTTTAATTAACATTCGCGATTATTCGCTGGCACGCTGTTCGCCAGCCAGCCGATTGCATTAGGCACGACCGATGCATTAATCGTCTTAACGAACGGTTGCTGAAACTCTCGCGCACGATGCTTCCATTTTAAAGACTTAGCTTGGTTGTAATGCCATCAACGCTCCCGTCCTCTTATGTTCAAGTAAACACGCTTGATCTCCTTGAGTAAAGTACCATTCATTCATATACATAGAAGCTCACGTTTTCAATCAATGTATTCCTCTTAATGAATTGCAAACATAATACAGTGCTCCGAGTGGGCAGAGTAAGTACTTCCGCAAGGTGCATTTTTCGGGGGCGAAATAACTCTGTCGCCGTCGTACTGTATTTGTAGAATTACTTAGTTCATGATTTTCATCCCACTCTCGTTCACCATGCTCGATCCACGCTCGTGTTTCCCGGAAAGCACGGAATCGCCACCGCAGAAGAAATGAATTTTCAGCAGGGCGCGTTGCTTCGTACATGCCAGCGAATCACCGGCATGAGTCAGCCTTGGCACCGATCGCGTATCCATGAATTAGCATTCGTCAACTTGGAGCACGTTGAAGACCTTCGGCGTGGTTCACCGCGACCCTGCCACGAGGTCTCTTAAAATTTCACCGGCGTGCACGGCCAACGATACACAGCGGTTGTTCCGTGGCGGTGACGTCTGCCGCGTTCTTTCGCGGGGCTAACTAACGCCGTAACTTTACTACGGTCGCTGACTCACCGAGCAACAATCTCATTCACCGAGGAACCGAGGAACCGCGTCTAAACGCTTTCGCAACCTCGCTTCGGCGAATGAGATGGGAAAGCGGTTTAGCAATTAAAGACGTTGATTAAACGCGACGTGCTTTCCACCGTTTCCCGCTCCTCCCTCTGCACGTGTCTCCTCTCTTCCCGTTCTCTCGCGCGACAAGTCCAACGACATGAAGGGACACACTGTTCGTGTAACACGAACCACGTGACTTTCGAACGATAAATCAGACCCACTGGGATCCTGACTAATTGCTGCAGCCGCGGATTCTGTGACTCCTGAATCGAGAAATTAATTTTCCCTTGCAACCCGATCTCCTACATCTGTTCGAATGTGCCTCTCCTATTTTTCTCTAAAGTGACGCACGATCGCGTGTTAATTAAAACTGCATCGCGCGGATGTCGCTGCTTCTCAGCGACGAAGGACAAATGCGATACTGCTTTGACAGACCTTCCATGAAGTCATGCACGCAAATAGTGGATCAACGTCAAAGGAGCTCCGACTTCTTCTACCATCTTTTCGCCCACGCTTCGAGGAAACAGCCGCGATTCCAAGTGCGCATCCTGATAACCCGAGAGTGATTTCATCTGTTATTTTCATTATGCCCGTCAGCAGGTGGACAGCATGAGCGCTTAGAATTAAATATCGGATGCTTCGATAGCGTGTCGTATTTGATTTCACACTGGCAACGCGATTTCCCTGGAAAAACTTCTGCTGAGCAATCGTACGGTGTAATCATAATTAATCACGACGCAACGATCGTTTCCTTCGAAGATTAACTTTAACAATGCAATTTGGAAGATGTACTACCGTAACTTTATGTAGCGGAAAGATTTGTGTGAAAAAGTAAATGAAGTAAATAATAAAATAATAATTCTTTATTGCACAGTAGACATTACGAAAGAAAACATATAAGATGACAAGAAAGAGAAAAATAGTTAGAAATTATATAGTACATGTAAAAGTAGAAGAGTGCAAAAGGCGAGGTGCAGCTGTCAGCTGTTATTAACCTAGCCACTTAAAGCTACTTAAAACTACTTAAAACTTACACTAACAGTGTATACGGAAAATTGATGTAGCTAGCCAAATAACGTAATCGGGATTAAGGACTAAAGTCATACATATGTGTGACGTTGAAAAAATAACAAGAGTAGGAGTTAAGAGTTAATTGCTACTGTTGATTAACAAAAAATAATGTCACTGCATGTTTGAAGGATGAGAGGGCGGGTAGAAAGCGAATTTCAGATGGAAGGTTGTTGTAGTAAAAAGTGTAACAATAGGAAAAGGAGCCGTAAAATAAGGTGTTCTAAAGTGTAAATGAAGGTGACTTTGAAACAAATTAGATCTACATTTGGACAATGAAAAACAGCTTGGCCTAGCGTGCCTGTGAAGCGCATCGTTGTAATTGCTCGCAGTGGATTCGCACCAAAGATAGAGCTATTCGTCAGTCAGAGGCTCTATTTTTCTCCTGTCTGGCTATAAATAGATACAGACAATTCGTGTCAGCGGTTTGTGACCCACGAGCTGTTTTGAAACACTTTTATTTCTCCGATGCGCGCGAAAATAGCAACCCATTTATTCCTGTACGGTTAACTGCCCTATATTTTTGGCCCCATATTTTACTAAACCTAAACATCCTGGTAAATATACCGCGTATCGAGCTACCAGTAATCGTACAGATCGACAACTTTCTTCATCCTCAGTCATCCACCCTCATTTTTCAATTCTTCATTTTCCAAATTATGTATCATCATTTTCTTGGGCATTATGCAACGGACCACCGTGTCATCAAATTTCTATCCGAAATAGTATTAGTATAATTGACGATCTATTTGCAACACGAAACGTGCATATTAACAACGCTGACACAAGAAGATTCTTTTGATCGTTCGAAATATTTAAAATTAAATTGTACCGCGCAAAATTTGTCAGAGGCGACTCGACCGCAAAATTACTCCTCATTGTTCAGCGACCGCAATTTCCATACAAGAAAGAGGACAGTTATTGTTATAAACCCCGTGACAGATTTTATGGCTGCACGTAATTTTGTGTCAGGCTGATTTTTTCCTTGCGAATGAATTTTGCCATCCCAGTCGGTGTTTTTGCAACAAAGTGCGTTCGAGGCTACATCCGTGCGGTTTTCCTCTCAAACGATTATTTTCACAAATGTAAGAAGTTCCAGGAATCAGCTTCTTCTTTGTTATGTAAACACATAATTTGTGGAAGCTACAAAATCTGTTTGTGTTGATTAAAGATACGTTTGAGGTTACTTCGCGGTGTCTGGCTAGGATCGAACTGAAACTACTTGTTCCATTTCGATCGGAGATTTACGCTGGTGTTCAAATATTTCGACGTGCATCTCATTGGGGAAGGAATTGAACCATTTTTATGACATGGAATACACTACGAAACACCCTTTTCAACAGTATTCATTTTTCTTTCTGATTGATAACTTCTAATGTTCATACCTTCGACTTCCTTTCGTGTAGTTCGCGAGTCTCGCAAATACCGTTTTGCAACTATCTTCTATTAACCACATACTCAATACTAAGGAAGGTACACTGCCATACAATTATCTGTTAAAGATGATTGTTGCCTCGAAGCTCTACAACCTACTACCAATTTTGCATCAGTAGACAGCCGTACCTAGAAGGGACGTTTCTACTGCCCACGTAATTTGTCTGACAAGAACTTTCTAAACGAAACTAAGCATGACATAGAATATCATCGAACCATAATTTCCAAAGTTCTTAACTGCATTCTTTTTACAAAGACCGAAGTTTAGTGACTAAATGGCCCACGAATAGGTGGGATCGAAATTTCCATCGATGACGTATCTCCGTTCCCTGGCGAAATTGTTCATGGCAGTGGTGTCTGAAAGTGATCCGGCTCAATCGACGGTGAATCATAGGTCATTAGGATTCGGTCGACACCACCGAGGACTGCATTGTCGCAGACGCACTGGCGAATCTCTGAATTAATGCGATGCGAGTGCGCGCGACGCTTATTACGGCCGGCGCTTAATAAAAGCGATTACAGTTTTCATTTCGGCCGATGAATGAAGAGTGGCGGATCATTATCGTCCCGCGCGGAGCGCATTAACGAGTGATTTGACGAACGGCACATTGTCGACCCCCAGTATCGGACCAGTTCCTTCGTTATATGTATTTACAGTGAGTCACACTGTAAATATAAATGCGCATTGCATTCATGAAGCGAATGCTAAATTCGTTCAGTTTTTTTTTTATCGAGACGCCTTTCCCTGTTGCACGATTATGCTGATTCACGGAATTCTCATCATAAAACATGTCAACTTGTGAATGTGCTTATCGGCCAAGAGTTGTCACGGTTTGCTAACGAGAGATTCTAATCTCTGGGATATTATCAGCAAAAGTAATTCGGGAAGCAATGTTTATCTTGGATTTGCAGGTAAATAAAGAGTCACGTGTAATTCTTTGACTCAGCTTTTTTATAATAAGATACCAAATCATGGGGACACAGAAAGATTCTAAAACACAAATATTCAGACTTATTCCTTGATCCATGTAATCGTTCTCACTGCAAGATACGAGCAGTGTCAGATTTCGTTGTCACGATTAGTAACATTCGTCACACTTCATTTTCCCGATTTCCACGTAGTAAACTCGTTCTGAAGCATAGTTGCATCTTGGAGCCACAGTAGCCTTCCAGCTACTTGAAATCATAGTAAACTTTTCGTATCACTTCTACTTATTGGTACTACCGAAATTCTTAGGAAAACAAGTATCCTTCCTTTAATGAGATGCCGTTGCGAAATTTTTGCACTGTAAAGATGTACAATCGCGGAAATCTATAAGACTTCTAGCAGAGTTACACTTACTGACAACGGTAACCGAATACAAGCTGTTACGGGCTCGTACGATAACGCGTTAAGGATTACTTGGATGCGACGCTGGAGCAGGCAGACTACGCGTTGCATAAATAAAGGAAATCCGCTTAATTACTTTCAAGTAGAACAGTCCGCGGCGCGGTCTGGCTCTGGTGAGATCTGATTCACGAGCGGCTAAGTGGCCCAGCGAAAATCGTGTCTCGCAGGGACGTCGAAGCCCGAATGTTACGCGCGCGATTAATAATAGAGGGCCGTCAGTCACGTAGCTATGCGAACTCATAGAATTATGAAAGATCCATTGCCATCCAGTTTTGAAAGCGCGCCAGGCTCCCTTGATTTCTTTTTTTTCGCTCTGCCATCGGCGGATCGAGTGCACTCGGTATCGGTCGGTTCTGTTTCAAAATACGCACGCCACGCGATACGGTCGGTAAGATATTTCGTGCATGGTAATGAGCTACACGACGCCACGTCCGAATTCATGATTAATCGAGTAATCGCGGCGGACAGTTGCAGGGGATATTCGTCCGCGAGGGTAATTAAAGGACCGATGCTGATATCTCTGTTCCCGCTGCCTGAAATATGGAGCCGGGCTCGAGACACGAATGAAAGTTGGCCGCAGAATGTATCCCAGATTGCGTTCAACCGCAGCTTCGAGCACACTTCTTTTGCATACTAGAAATCGCATTTGTAAATGCTTATATTTTCCAAAACTAGGGTTGCCAACCGTACTATAATATATAGTATTGTACTATATTTGTGTCTGATGTACTATATACTGTTAGAAAAAGATATAGTACGTAAAAATACTATATTTCTGATACATTGATAAAATTCTACAATTTTACTTATTTTTTTAGTCTATGGCTACATCAAAAATTTAGTTTGCGAATTTAACAGAGAGGATTTTTTCTATAATGAATATCAAGTATCTGGAAAGGAGAAACAGACTAGTCTACTTCTCATAAAAAATGAGCTCCTTATATATGTTAATTTGGAGTTTCAGTGCAAGTAAAACTTTGACATATTTGTTAAAGACAATAAATTAATTACTAATGAAAAAGCACAAAAAATATACATTTAGAAAATAAGATGTCGTTTTAATATAGTTTGATTTTGTACCACTTTCCTCTGAAAAGTATTATATTTTTTCTAAATATAGTATATTTTTTATCACATTTGGCCTATAGTACTATAATTTCCAGAAAAAAGTTGGCAACCCTATCCAAAACAGAAGGATTCGTTCGAGGTTTAAAAGGAGGTTCCAAAAAAGGGAACCTTTTTACAAAGTCATCGAACTTCTTCAATAAAAAGCGCTTGGTAAAATCTCAACGGATCGTAATCCACGTTCCAGCGAACCTCCCGATGTTATCAGAAATACAATACACGAAAATAGCGAGTCGGGAATGAATCGATGCGCGTGGATCGTGTTCGGAGGACCGATCCATCCTCTGTACTCGGTGGAATCGCCGTAATCACCCTCGTTGACTGCGTCTCCCAAGCAAGTTTCCCGCTCAGGATGACGCAACGTCCAAATTTATGATTAATCGCAGTTCGATACTCAGGCGGCTCGCTTTCCTGTTCCTTTTTCGGAGCACACGTAGCGAAGCGGCGAGCAAGCGAGGGGTTTCGCATGCCGCGACCATCGCTGCACGTACGCACGCGGCATATGAGCTCAGAGCTCATGCGTACACGCGCGTGCGGATGCCGCCGCGGAATATAATAGCGGTAATACGATGAAACTGGGGCAGTTCTGCTTTGACGCGCGTCTTAGAAGCCTCCACCTGCTCCGCTCCGCCCGCTGGCCCCGCGAATTTTTATTTTTGGAAGCGAACACGGTGGATCGTCAAGGTTCGTTCCTTTTGCGACTCAACCGTCCCGTAATCGCGAGGTGAATGCGAATTGGGCTCATCTGACGGTTGTGCGTCGTTGCCGCGATTAACTTTATTTCAACTTGGTGGCTTGTGCGAATTTTTGGAGCTCGCTTACGGAACCGTCACGGACGTTTCAGTGATAGTGGTCGCGAAGACTCGCGGAATCCTGCCGGGACCTTTGACTACTGCTCGCCTGTAGGACAAATAGGAATAGCGTCGTGTTTCCACAACTTTGTAGGCATTCGAGTGCTCCCGGGAAGCCAGAGTGAGTTCATCCACTTCAATTTAATAGACAGTCACGGGCAAACTTGCAAATGTTGCGTTGATGGAATGCAACAAGCGTCTGCAACCGATGCCTGCCGACTCATGCGCGGTCACGTCGAAAGTCACTTTCCATGTTCGAGAACGTTGATGCTTCTTTTCTATTTCCTTTCCAAATGATCGCTCGGGATTATCGCGCGTGGTATGCACCTTGTATTTCAGAAAAGTAAAGAAACTAAGGTGGACAAGTAAGAAATGAGAAAGTGTTCTCAGCTTTTCAAAATCTCCGGTGCCTGTAGTTGCTGAACGAAAATTCTTCGTGACCCATGCTTCTGCAATATGGCAGACAGCTCCTGAAGCACCCTATATATTTTAATGTGGCCTATCAGATAATAATGTTTACTTTACACGAAGGTCACGCGAGATATGATAAACGACAGAGAACAGAGCTTCTGAGAATCAGTTCCTACTCCATAATTGACACGTCCTGTAAAATGTCATACAGTTTCTGACAGTATTTAACTTTACTGAAATATAAATGCGATCCACGGAGGATTTGCGTAAAATTCTGTAGAGAAACTATATTCTCTGCATTCGATTGCAGGTCACGTACACAGTACGATACTCCTGTCAGGTGTTCAATAGTCATCCTTATTTACTGCACTCGATATATTTTTGAATTAGAACAGGTGAAGGATTGCCACCCGTACTTTAAAATAAAGTATCTTGCGTTATTTTACGTAAATGTACTGTATACTTTTGAATAACAATAAAGTATGCGAAAATACTTTATTTCACTATTAATGATATTACGTGAAATGTAACGCAATGTTATTGTACGTAGTTGCCAAACGTACACAAACCATGATCACCTCAAAGTAATTTCTTATCCTCCGCCTGTCCCTGCCACCTCAGTATTTATTGAGAAAGTTTTTTCTACCATGAATGTGATGCAGCGGGATGAGAGAAACAAGGCCTCGCTTAATTTAAGAAAAAACGAATTATTTATATATTTTAATATGAACATTGGGTGCAATAATGCCTTTGAGTGATTTAAAAATGATAAAATGTTAAAAAATATGTTTGGAAGAAATAAAAACTAATAAGATTGAAATGTACTTTTAGTCTTTTCGGGCGTACTTATTTACAACTTTTTTTATACTCCAGGAAAGTAAATTTACGTTATTTTCCTGTAAAAATGGTGACAACCCTAGTTGACAGTCAAGAAAAAATAAGAATCGTTAAAAGATCAGTGTCTCTTTAAACTGATATCAGATAATGACGATAAGTGTGCCGCGGAAACACAAGCCTCGCTTGCACGTAGTATATATGTGTATCGATTATATTTGCGAGACGCATTGTCTACGTGCCGGTTTTGAAAGACACCTTGTAAAGCGAGTCTGTCATTATCTCGTGCATGATCATCAATTTGCAACACTTGGCGAAATGAACAGCGCCGGGACACCGCGCCTCTCTGAACTCAACAGCCGTTTATTAAATCGTTCCGTCAATCGAACGTTGTTCGCCCTAAATGGCGCGGAAAATGCGAATCATTTCTGCAGACGCGTTATATCATCGATACATCATCGACGATCGGTGACTCGAAATCACGTGCGGTCCGTGCCACCGCGTCGCCTATTCGACCATTCATCTGCTAGCGATTGATCGATCGTCTAATTAATACTTGTCCGTGCATCTGCATTCGCGCACTCGCTTGCGTCCCTGCCGAGAATCCAGCGCGTATAATGTTTCCACTGTTTTCCTGGGAAAATCTCGATTCATCCCGCTGCTACTCGGCCCATTATTATTTTTAATATAACACTTCGGAGTAATGGCATGAATTGCAACTATTTCGACAATCAGCCAAATTGAAGCAATTTTGCGACCACGTCTTTCACTATAGCTTGTACTATTTGATACGGTTACTGAAACAATGATAACCGAGGCACAAGTTCGTCATCTAGGAAGTACCAATTTTTGTAGAACATCCTGTATAGACGAGCTACTCGAGAAGTTCGAGTTCGTTGCTTTGATCTAAATTTTCTCCGGCATTCGAATTTCACGAATTATTCGGACATATTTCATTTTCATCGAATCGCTGTGAATATCGTTTCTTTGAGCAATCAGGAACATACTAACAGAAGTAAAAGTGCAATGGGATCGGTCGCAGAACTAACATGCGAAAACCTTGACGGTGATATTTCACTGCGGCTGTCTGCAGTGCCTGCAATATTTGATATGTACGCACATTTCGTTTGCGTAACGGTTTCCCAGCTTGCTCGTCTTATCGATTGATGTCATACTCAGACGGTAATAACGATCGCAGTGAATATTTGCTCGTGCTCTGAAAATGTAATATGTCTTAGAGAACGTGGAAACCGTTTTCAGGCGATGGAATCCTGTTCCATCATGCCCGGACCTTTAAAATTTATATGCGAACGAGGCGCGTTAAATTAAATTCATGAAATATATACGAAAATAATATTCATATTCATCAAACCGATTACATCGTTAGTGAACGCGATATTGAACTTCGTGGAATATTTGAAAACGGCTGCATGCTATTTGGCCCGACTGTGAAAGATGCTAATTACTAGCCGCATAAACGACTGCCTCTTTCGCACTCCCGTTAAGTGTGCATGAAAATTACATCGCCCCGATTCTCTGCCCCTACCGTGTACACTGCAATTTCACGCACGAGAAATCAACGTTCGAATGAGAAAATATGAAGAACTACAAACATTATCTGTTGAGTGGAATTCTTTCTGTCAACCATGTAAATCAATTCAGAATTGTAAATGGAGTCTGAACTATGCAGAAATTATTAGAATTTTAAAATAGAATTTATATGCAAATACTACTTAGCTTGTAGGGCTGGCAGAACAGTCGAGAACTCGAAATTCTAGTCAAGTAACGTTAATCAAAAGTTTTGAAACTTTATTCTGAATTTTGAGAGAGTTCCAGTTATTCGCTGCGTAGTCTTCGAACAGAGTGTTAACATTGACAACTCGTTGACAGGAATAACCGACACATCTTATTAAAGACGGACAGGTGTCGATTCATTAAGAAAAATTCCATCACGACTTTAATGTATAACACTAAGCTGATGATCAATGAATATGTAAATGGGCCTTGATGAAAATGGTACTTCAATAAAATATTGCTCCATCGTGATCGCCATTACAATGTTTAATTGCTGAAAAATACACGTCGGTTCACTATAAATTCTCTCTGGATTCCCGTGGAAGCCTAATCTTTCTTCTGGTCGCTAAAGGGTTATTATTACTTTTAATAGGATGCGCTTCGTTATGTATTCTGATAGATCCCCCGGCGCAATTTCGCATCTCGAAAATTGGCGCGATGAAAATTTACGTTTCAACACACTCTCGGTTTTTCGGTGTAACCATAGAGCTATTTTCGCTTTTTCAAGATTCTGTTTTCGGGCGGTTGGGTTATTAACATGATAATAAAAGCTCGTGACCAACTGTCGACGGTGGATCAAACGTGTTTCGTAAAATTCGAAGGGAGAAACAGGAGAGGACTTTAGGCAAGATTTTCTTTAGTGTTCGCCACGTATAGCAGATCCACAATACCCATTTTTTTTCGTTGCCTTTTTACTGAATCTATAAATGCACAGGAAATCTGAATAACAAGAGAGGCGGCTGTTTCATCTCTTACAACGAAGAGTATTTACTTCATCTCGGAATTAAAATAAATCGTGGAGGATTTACACTATTAAGACGAATTCTAGGAAGAACTAATACCGTGGAATGGATTCCAGTCACGATTACATGAATATGAATTTGTTTTCGCTCCTATGTATACACTGCTCTAAGGAAAACATTCGTTGAATACAGTTTAAAAATTATCTCTTTCGAACATCATACGATCGGTGTACCGAAATTTCCCTGAATAATCGCTTAATTCATGATTAATTCTATCCACTCTTATCACTTAAATGGAGTTCAAAAGTCTTCTCAACGCACATCAATTCTATTGGAAATATAAACCTACTGATTAGCGGAGCAAACATTTCAACAGATTTTCAACCTGCTCATTTGTCGTCCAATAATCTATAAATCCATAAGAATTCTGATTTTTCAATATATTTATGGTCTTGTCCAGATCATCTACGCCTCGTAAAATAAATAACGACCGTGTGCCGCTGTATAACCCATGCGTGCACTGTCATCGCTAATTTTCTTTCCCATTGCCGCGGTAGGGAAATGTTAATTGAACAGGTTTTGTTCCACGCCCTTTCCACTCTAACCGAATCGCCCGATCAGCTCACGAAACCTGCCTGCTTCGATAAAACCGTCAACATTCGGATTGCCTGAAATTTACGCGCTGCAAATTGCGTGCGATTCTTCATCTTCGACTTAGCCACATTCAACGCTTCTCGCGCTGCACGGCGACAAGATGCACGGAGATTTCCGTGGTTGAAAACGTCGCCGATGCTCACCCTCGAAGTGCTGAACTTCAAAACTCGCCTGGCAGTATATGACACGCTGCTGATGCTGGTTGTAACGTAATACAGAGCTCCAAGAACTCGCTGAGAACGTGCTCTAATGGACGCGTAAATCCGCCTACTGTACACTGTAAACAGCTGCAAGAATGTCTGATGTAAGACGGTGTCTGGTAGCTTCGATTGTCTTTCCAGCCTCGTGACTAGTTTTCGAGATGATCATCGTGGCCATATTTTTGCGTGAAATTATTATACCTTCCCGATTGACACCTACTCAAACGGTTTTATCTTTGAACAAAGATATCTGAAATGCTTGATATTCATTTAAATGTTGGTGGGAGGGATTTGCTCGCTAGATACCTAGCAGTGATATTTCGATAGTAGCCAACCGATACTACCTCCCAAACCTTCAAACTAGTTCACCACTAAATGTGTATTCACACGTTGTGAAGTGTCAGAGGCAGATAGCTCCACCCACTTGTCTATCTTCTGTTTGGGCACGGGCATTGAAGACTCAAACTATCCCAATACTCCATTACTGCCTCGAGCAAAGTGAGTACACTGAAAATTCTCAACCTTTCCGAATTGTTGAAGTAGCTTGACCAGTTGTCGATTCGAACTGCTCGAGTATTCAAACTTCTCGAAGCAACAAGCGAGGAATTTATTAAGTCGACAGCGTGTACACATCGATCATGATACTAAGCTCGCAGCAACGAGCCGGCGAGTTGTAATGAGACCCACGAACGAAAGCGTGAGGCCGGAGAAAGTAGACACGTAGGTAGAAAAAGATCTTGTAGACACATTAGCGCACGACAATCACGGGAATTGCGCTTTGACGGTGTCTGCGTATTATGACGCGCTCTGACGACTGCCACTATGCCGTGCATTCAGATATTGCTCTGCGAATTCGGGAGCCATTTCCTTGCTTAAAAGACTCGCGGAATCTTGGCCGGGGCTTAAAACCGGCGGCGAAGGAGGCATCGGCGATATTACCCGTGGTGGTTTCTCGTTTTATCGCCGTTCGACGTCATCCCGTGCAATATCACTCCGACCCTCCCGCTTTAATGAAGATATACGAAAGCGTTAAACGTTGCGACAGGACGTGAAATACACCTTTCGCCGGTGTATGCCGATAAATTCGCGTCCGCGGAGTTACGTAAAGTCACGTGCTGACGGGACGCGTGTGATTTTAATGCTCTCGCTAAGACAACACCCAATCAATAGCCGTTGACTTCGATAAAGTGTTTACGCAGCAGCTACTTAGCGCTACTTCGGGTCTCAAGATGTTTCTACCTAGACGAATGATTCTTTAAGAATACTCCAACGATATCAAACGTTGTTGGGTTTCATTCCTGACTTTAAGCTTCCGCTACATCTGCGTAACACTTAATTCAATAAAGTCTACCACTAGCAATGATTTGATTCCTTAACCTTTCGTTACCCGCGCTGTTGTAAAGATTACAACACTTGTGAATTATTATTTTTCTTCTGCTTGAGAGCGACCAATCGGTTTTGAACCTTTTTCTCATCCTCTAGCTATGCCTTCTGCACTTTATGAAAAATCCACGCCTCTTTTACTACAAATTTTCAGTCTGAATGTACAGGCGTTGAAGAAAACAACTTGTCATTTCTAGGAAAGGGCAACGCGCGTGTAAAAGTTCATTGGCAAAATACATTTCGAAGTGGAACTATTGTGTGAAAGGTATCGCCAGAGCATAGGAAGTGAATAAAATGATACTTATTTATAATAGTAGCCGCTTACTCTGTTCTGTCTTTTTCCTTTTTTAATATAGAATTATTTTTAAGGCGAAGTCGTAGGTATTCTTAACTTGAAAAAAATTCAGAAGGCCAAATAAAACAAAGAACAGGTCAAAATTTAAAAGAAACACGATAAAATCCATACTCCACTCCATAGCGGTGTAATTGTCTACTTAGCTGTGGATATTTCTTTGCAAAACGTAGAATCCATATTCCTGAAATATGTTTGAGAAAGCATACGTGAGTTCGTGAGACTCTGGTGGACCACCAGTGTTGTGAAATCTGGCGCCAGCCCCGCCAGTTTAAAAGTTTCGAATTAAAGTGTCTGCCCCCGAACGATACGTGAGGGTATCGACAACGAACAGGGTAAATATTACTGCGGGATGTTTATCGATTCTCCCGATTGTTATTTGTATTACAAGCTCGAACAAATTCCGAGCCATTATCGCTGTGTGACGATAAATCGCCGTTTATGAGAAGGCCGGTGGGTGAATTATCGCGGGGCTTATCCGCGCTTGTACTAGGCGCGAAAAAACTTACGGGAGAGTTATAATATTGCACTTGTAGTGCGCGCTCATGTTGGATTACCATAAGTATGAGGTGCAACGCGAGTATACACTGGCCGGCGCTCATTTACGTTTAACAGCCCTCCATCGTGTATAATCTTATTCGGAGTTTAAGGTTAATTGGCATAGCCTTGCGCCCGCGCGCTTATTTACCATCGCGCAATCACAAATCTCCGTTTCAGACGGGAATTATCGATCGTAAATTACTCTGCACATTGTACGCCTGGCCCCGCGTGTACTTACGGTTGTTCGCTCCGCGAACACGAAATGTTAATGGGGTCCTTATTCGACAACACCGAAAGGGAACACGTTTTTACATAGGCTCTGCTGAAAGAAAGAAACTATGAACTTAATCTCTTAATTTCCTGTCGCGAAAAATTAACCGCACTCTTAACCGTCTGAGGTCCTTACACGATAAGAATTAAACGAAAGACACTGGTAGGTACAGTTTGTTCAAATTGATGACATTTGGATGTCTAGTACAATAAGAAAAACATAATAAAACGAACAGATACTCGTTGTCCGTAAATGCCCAATGCTTGCGTAAAAGCGGACACGCATGTCGGTGCCCAAAGATGTTCCGTAAGGAAAAGTGAGGAAGCGCGTTGAGGTAACGATTGCCCCTCCAACTGCACAGGCTTTGCGAATGACAACGATAGTTTTAAGTGGAGAGGCAAAGGTGACGGACAATTGGAACCTCGAGGTATCGTATAGTATCAGAAACAAACGGTCGAAGTGGGGGGTCCAGAGAAATTGAATCCGTTTTCCGTGTCAAGCAATGGTCATTTCATTCTGGGTTGCGACCTGCATTAAGTACGTCGACGAGCGTACTTCGAGGCGGATAATTGCGCGGACGATTACGGGCGCCGTATAAGTCGCCCTCGGAGCCGCGGCGTAACTCAATTTAAGGTGAAATAAATCTTGATACGTGTGACGAATCACGTGGAACCGATGAGAGATCGTCACCGGGATGCGTCACGAGGCGTGCACCGACCCATCGTTGCCCGTCTGTTTATTATTGCCGGCGGAAATAAAAGTAATGCGAATATACGTACGGCTGCCTATGACATCAGCCGGCCAATCAATCCGTTTTGCATCATGATGCATGAAGCGCATCGGATGAATGCCATGTGAGAATATCGCTGGTATCATCTGGGTGTGGGCGCCACGAACTTGGCCTGCAGATCCTCCTCTGTGCAATTATGCGCCTGTCTGTTCGACACAGTTCACACTCTACTAGTCGCGTTCGAATCATGAGCTTTCCCTACGTCGCGCAGTACGTTTCTAAAGTAGTGGCGCAATGTTTACAGGCATACTCTACGTAACAATAAGCATAGATACGCGAACTTCTTGTTGTTTAGTTATAGCCTGGTTATGTATGTTTCAATGCGAACGCAGGTTCTATGAGGCATTGAGAACAAAAACGGACTAGCCCACCCTTTTTGCGAAATTGAGTTAATAGCATTAGTGTATTCCTGTAAGCTGTACTAATCATATAAAATAGGAAAGATTCATTTCTTTTCAATGTGGTTTAGTCCGATATTATTCTCAATGCCTCATATATGTATAGCAAGGTACAGGAAGAGACTTCTATATGCGCGAAGCGCAGTCATGGCTGTTTAGATGCAAGATATTAAACATATAGGCCATGTGTTTGTTAAGACACTTTTCTCTTCTTTTATTTATTTATTTATTTATTTATTTACGGGACGAATGGTTAAATTATTTATGAATTTTACTAGTCAGGTAAGGAGGGAGGCCTACCTAGAAATTTTCGAAAAATCAATTTTTCGATTTTTATATTTTCTTGAAGTACATCTTGAAAATATTCCCTGAAAGTGTCAAGTTAATCCGATCAAAATTAACAAAGTTATACGCATGTAAGTAAGTAGGTGTTCCTCAGTATAGCGCTCAGATCCAAAACTTTAAACGCGTTTTCCTCAAAATCATGTTTTCAAAGTCGGTGACACACATAACTAAAAAATTAATGAACCCATTTACTCTAGGCTCTGCAGGCCTAGTTTCCTTACTTTTTGCCTAGATTTTTTTACACTCGAAAAACGAGCGATTATTTGCCAAATATCGATGATTCAACTTTGCACAGACGCCATTTTGTCTCAAAGTAATTTTTACAATACCAGGCCCCATAGCGCTTAAATAATTTCATATATTCTCTAACAAAATTCAAATTTTCAATTTTGGATGATCCTGCACGGAGCTACTGTTGTCACCGCAAAGCGCTTAAAAACAATACGCATCGCGCATCGCCTATAACGCACAAACCTTTCAATACTTTTTACCATAAAAAATACTGTAATACCCGTAAGATGTACTCTTTGTAATAGACTAATGTTTAATAATAAAAGTTCATCGGTGTTTCTAGACAAAATTCCCAAAGAAGCATGTCGTTTTGACCGTTCTAGGTAGGCCTCCCCACTTAAGTTCGCACCTACAATGGTCAATGTAGATTTATATCCTTATACCCCCATCCCAGCATTAACTCAATAACGAAACAGTAAGTTTAAAATGAAATCGCAAGGTGTGCCCCGAAACTGACAGATAAGCAGAATTGTGCCAAATGTAACTCCAACGAGCGCTTCAGCGTTCGAGCCGCGAAGCAGTCTAATTCAGCCGCGTTGTCTTCACGATCAACAACTATTCCACTCACGATGCAGCTGATGTCAGCGGGAACCTGTAAATTTTCCGAAACGATCGCCCAACGAAACTTTATCGTCGCCCGAGCAAAGGGTTCAACGGGTGAGAATAAGTTCGGCATAAACGCGTGTTAAACAACGATCGCCAACGGGTGCACCCACCAACTGTCACGCACAGTCACTCGCGCTCAGTAAATGCACTTGCATTTGCTCGTGACACCGCATTACGCTTAGTGGCCGAGCTTTCGCGCGTGATGTATCGATGTCGTTTCTGCTCGAGCACGGTAACGATACGGCGATTCGATGGGTTTACACGTGCAACGCGTTCTGTAAGACATTGGTTTTAATAGAATGCGCGAAACGCCTTTTCATGCTGACGTAAGGGATCTGCATTTTAAAGGACAATGCTGTGTATTTCCGCAAGCAGAAGTTGCGAGTAGCTGATCAATCCCTGAAATATTGTTACAGATTTTTTTAGATACCAAAGTTCATTAAATAACGCTACTTGGTTCGCAGATAATAGAACCTTCGTTGGGGATTCATTGATTCGTGCAGTCTTAGGTCTAGGTAGCGAAGAGCATTCCGCGACTGCTGTAGGTTCCGTTAGAATTGCCTAGATTCTGGCTGTCCACAGGTCTATTCTCGCAGTCCAAGGAAACGCATCGTCAATACGATCTTTTAGGCGGCTCACACGCCGCTTTCCGGAACGTGTTCGACCGTTTTATATCTATATTTAGATTTCGTTCAGCTTGCGTCGATCAACTGGGTCGCATTAGTGCGCTTCCGCAATACTTATCGGCTTCAACGGATTCCGCCACCATTATTCTTGACCCGCAACCTCAGGTGCCGCGAGCGTGTACAGAATCCCGAATGTTTCCACTTTCAATTACAAAGAATTTTTATTCCGCTCGGTTTAAAGCAACTTAACTATAATTATTAGAGTTCTTAATTCACGATTCACTTACTTATAATCATTTATTCATGCCGATGGGAGTTTAAGGTCCCACATCTGTGTCAGTGCATTCACGACGTCGCTGGCAATCGTTTGTCGCCAGTTTCTTGGAATTCACACGTAAATCCAGATCCACTTTGCATCTACCGCGCGGAGGATCGAATACATTTGCATTAACAAGGTCCGTAGGTGGGCGACGGGGGAGCTAGATTTAGCTGGCCCAATGACAAATTGAAATTAGATGTTTAGGGACAGTTTGATTCATTGCCACGATTATCTGATTCCTTCATAAAAAGAAAGAAACGCGTATTCTCGACTTAACGAGCTTCCCGTTGTATTCGTTGAATAAAGTTGTGAGCCTGCTGGCATCCGACAGGTGACATCCGCATTCAATCGTTCGGACACACCTAATCGGATTTCAATAATAAATGGACCTTGTCCACAGCGAAGAAACATTTTCTCTCGTACTCCTTATCATCTTATACTTTACACGTATCTCTGGTCAGCGATAATACTATTAATTTCGTGACTCTTCTTCGTTACGTTTAATATAAATCTTCACGCTAATTCAAAATCGTTTTACTTTTTTCATTCTCAGATGGGGCAGTTAACATTTTGGACGTACTTCCTGCTGATCGCGTTAGCTCTACCGCCAGTGCAGAGGGTGATGGGATGCAGCTGCATGCTGAGCCATCCCCAGACGTTATTTTGCAACTCAGACTATGGTAAGTGCTTTACGGAACGAAAACACAGAATTCCTATCAATCTCTCTACAAGCGATGATCACGTTTCTGTCGTTACAGTCGCAGTGGTGAGAGTGAAAAGGGTGAAGCTCGTGAGCGAGCACGAGATCGCCTACAACGTGAAAGTCAACAAAGTCTTCAAGGTTCGTACGTCTATGAAAATTCCTCTAGCTTTTACGACTTCCGCTGCCTTACGGCCATTTTATAGAGGCGATCGCCTTCTAACGTGGATACGCGTTTCATTAGCAATGGAACACCATCAATCCGGACGAGTTCTCGAAGCAGAATATTTTATGGAGCCCCTCGATGAGCGGTATGTGCGGAGTACACCTAAGACTGGGCGACACGTATCTCGTGAGCGGGATGATAATCGAAGGAAAAATCGGACTGTCACTTTGCAGCAACCCGATGAGATGGGCTGACGTGACCAGCCGACAGCGGAAAGGCTATAGGGGTCTCTATCACCGCGGTTGCGCGTGCGAGGTAAGTGAAAAAGTAGTCTTTTCAGGTGATGGTTAACCTTCCGTGGTCACACTTTCTTATAATCACAAATTGGTCACATGGGGTTCACCGTCAGCGTTATTTTTGCGTTACCAGTTTCGTATTTTTGAACATTTTAACTTTTGAGTGATAATTGTACATTCGTAATACTGATAAAATCATGCTCTAATAATCTTTTTCTAGAAATGTGAATTTTGATATTATAAAATTTGTAGTTCAAGAAGAGCAATTTTCCACGATGGTGGTAAAAAGCGATATTTTTATTTTTTTTCGCTATAAATCCCCATTGGAAGTCTTAAAGACGCGATATTTGAACTCGAAAATTGCTCTTGGGGTGCGATACACCTCGTGTGACCACGAAGCGTTAATAGAAACTCTGCATCGCAAATTGTAACATAAATAACTCAATCTATCAAACAAGAACTGATCTTCGCCACAGTAAAGACACAGAAAAGGCGTTCGTATTTTAAAACAATTCGAACTCAGATCTTTCATTTGTCAAATAACTGCTCTATTGACAGATTGATGAAATTTGCGATACTGTAAACTCATATTTGAAAGTGGCAGTAATTTGTTCCTCTTTCTCGAGAGAGGAATATTCAAATAAAGGATGTTGTTCCACGACTCTTTGTGCTCCAGATCGGATATACACCATGGTGGAGGAAGGGAGCCGTTCTGGAGAGCGTAGGAAGGAAGCAGTGTTTATGGGAAAGCTCGCCAGGTCCTCAAGATTGCCAAGAAAAATACGGCGTGTGCATGGCTGGGCCAGGTGGATGTTCCTGGACTCCGTCTGTCCCTTACAAGAACTGCATCAGGGAATACCAACGGAAACGCGAGCAACAAAGGCTGCGAGAACCGTAAATTTCTCCCCATTGGAGCATTTGGTATTTCCACGGTTACAAGAAAAGATCGATTAGGTATATTTACTGGCGGGAAATCGGCGTAGCTCGTGCCTGGTCACGCAGCGCGCCTTTCGTTACGATTGCACTTGGAAACTCCGTAAGAGTCTCGCGTGGATCATTGTATCGTGCGTGTAGCGTTTAAACACGCAGCACACTTTACCGCGTAGTGTCGTTAAAAAATTAATGTTCTGTTAAGAAGGGTTTATTTATTTGCACCAGAGTGGGTTCCAAAATTGACTGTCACTATAGTCGCAACAAAATCAAATGAGCGGCAAGTTTCTCGTGAAAAGGCCAGAAATTTTCCTTCGCTAGGTCAGTCGAGAGTGATCTTCCTGTTCGGAGCAGACGATTTGTTGCGATTATAATGAGCGTTGCAGTGACCACCGATTAAAATATTTGATATGGATTAAGTGGCATATAAGTTGTATTTATTCGCGAAAAGTAGCATTAATTTCTTGACTTAAGTGTTTGCGTCTCTGCATCGTACTGCGTTCTATTTATTGTCGAGTTCGACCAAAAGTATTAATTGGAGGGTTGTGTCAGCAAGTACAAAAGTCGTTCATGGATAAACACGAGAAGAAAGAAATCTAGTTGATACACGCTGTGTTCTAGAGGTTCTAATATAATTTGCTGACGAACACTTGAAACTGCTTTGCATTTCCATTATAAGTTATTCCTTAACGTTTCGAGGTCCGTAACATTGAGCCCCCGTTATTGACTGTCTTTCCATTTAATTCCCGTTTACTTCCTCGGTACAACCTGTCGGTATTTTCATAACTGAATAATCAAAGGCACCGAGCGAATCTGTTCAATATTCTATTTACTCACCTTGAAAGGAATTATTAATGAAAGTGTATTCGCTGTAAACATCCTTTGGCAAGCTTTTAATTTCCCATCGCAACAATGCTACTAACCTCGTTCCGTTTAATTAAACTTGGTACGCTCGATTGTAATGTAAATCGTTCGAGCTATTTGAAATCTGAGACAGCGGGTGCAACGAGCGTAATTCAACGTCTATCGGTCATCCCTTTAGTTGTACATATTAGGCTATTGATGTATATTATGCATTTTTAAATTATTCTCACTATTCTTTCGTTGTATGTAGCCTTATCTGTGTACGAAGTTGCTAAACGGTATTTAATGTTTAGTGTAGTATCGTGTGCGTCTCTGAATACCGAAACATGACGTCGAATGTATATTCCCGTGAAAGAAAGAAGCCTGATGGCATTCAAAAGCCACATGTTTTGTTCGTCAAAGGATTACGGTGCTTTATTATTCAGAGGCGGTGTGTAAATCTTAAGCGTCATATTATAGATGTTTTAACCAGTTAAGTTCTCTATTTGAGGGTGATTATTGTTTCTCGTTTACGAGCGGCAGGAAACAAGTCCCCAGACGTGGGTAGAAATTTTAGTACAAAATACTAAACGCGCGATATGGCGGGAGTTACACATTTCCTAGCATGGGAACGTATTTTAGTTTAGTCCTTCCATTTGATAACTTTTGTAAGTATTATATATTACTTAATCGATGGAGAAATAAACGAGAGGTTCGTAGTCGTTCATTGTGTGGAGACTTTTACTCACCATTTCACGATGATTAGGATAGAATGTCTGCTCGATCAGAGGGAAGTTGTCTTTTCCCAAACGGCGCTGAAGACCCAGCAGATGCGCGAACACCCAAGGTTTATCCTGAAAGGACGAGTCTTTCAATTACCCAACTTTAATGTCGTTCATAGAACTTTGGAAGTTGTAGGACTTCTTCCAGACGTTAATTAAAAGATACCGTTGAAGCAGTTTCCAACTCACGACTAATCATATGGTACCGAGTATCGTGTTCCTAGTAACACTTCGATCAACATTTACCTGGAAGTTGTAAATGGCGGTGAGATTGTTAATACTCGGGACACCTCCGTACATCAAACCGAGAAGAAGGTTCTTGTTGTCTTCCCCCGCGTCTTTTAAGTTCTGCCGTATCAGGACGAAATCAGGCTTGAAGGACCTACCGACAGAATATCCCCCGTTCGTTTATACCTCGGTCGTTAAAATCCACTCAAGAAGACTCGAGATGTCGTCTTACCGAATGACTTTAGTCCCGTTACGATAAACAGCCATGGACACGACGGTGCCAGCCTCGCTCGCCGTCAACGACAATTCTCGAAATTCCGCTTGTTCAACGCGAATCTCGTAATCGCCGTGGATTCTGCGACCACGGAAGTATTTGCTCCAGTCGGTGTTCTGGTCGTCGATCACCAACAGAGTGAAGCATCGATCTTTGTTGAACGATGGGCCTCTGGTTGCACCCGACACTGCTGCTCCCAGAATGGACGCACCCTAATTGCGACAATTAAAGTCTGTGTAACTTCTGGCAGGCAAAGTATCTCCTATCAGCTAAAAGTCTTTATTAAGTGCCGAAGGATCAGAATTTCTTAGAGGAAGAAATTAAGGTAAGTAAACGGATCACTTGTCAAACGCAAGTCCATCGCTTCACCTGTGCTACCAAGAAGAAGACCCGAATTCCCTTGGAACGTACCTGGTCGCGAGCAGCTCCGGTCAAGCTCTGAACCCTCTGAAGCAAACTCTCCCGTGTCTTCGCTGGCGACGACGGAGCGCTGGTAGTCCTTGACCCGGGCCTCAAGTTGAGGCTCAGATCACCGCCGACAGGCTGGGGAGGTCCAGGCGGTGGAGGTCCATGTGGTGGTGGCCCATGCGGTGGAGGTCCATGTGGTGGTGGTCCATGTGGTGGCGCCCCATGTGGTGGTGCTCCAATTGGTGGTGCTCCAGGTACCGGTGGCTGGTTAGTGGCTGGAACTGGCGTTGGTTGAGATTGCAGCGGCCGTTCCGGTACCCCTTGATACGATTGGGACGAATCCCTGGCCATGGAGGCCAGCCCGGAGTCTGTGCTTGGTTCATCGTCGAGCTCCGAGCTCAAATCCCCTGACGAGAACCTGGAAGACAAACTATGGTGGTGGTCGTGATAGTGGCAATCGGCCCGAATTAACCCGCTGCTTTCACGCTTTTGCTTTTTGTCTGACAGGTCTGAATTGCACATCGAACAGCCAGTGCTCAGGGTGGATGGCATGGATGACGTTCGGCGATGATGGACGATTGTTGGTTGCTGCAAGTTTGCATGCGTGACGGATGACGGTGACACACACGCGCGGGTCTGATGCGCCTGGACACGTAGTTTGCGTTGCCACGCGTGAAATGCGGGTTTGACGGTCGCTCGTGCTCTTTGCGAGATGGAAAAGGCGCTTTCTTGCCTCGTGGGACAATTAGGCGACGAGTTGGCTGATATATGCGATTCGAGAGCTTATCCAGCGGCGCGCAAGATGAGATTGGAATGCGTTCGGTAAGCGTTGCATTGTAATCAGGGTAGAACATTAAACTAAACTCTATAAAACGAACACAGCGATTAATCGGACTTCGTTCAAGTATTAGAGTCCCTTAATGACACCAATATGTAAAATATCGAGCTTCAGGCTATGATCGCAGAATACTAAAAGCGATTTTCCGAACGATCCGCATGCATAGCATACATCGTGATTTATCATATGTGAATAGTTCAGATTTAAAAATAGTAGCGTTTCTTCTCCAAGGATCAATTAATCTGTGGAATCTTGATTAAATGAAGTACCTGTGCTATGATCTGGCAATTAAAATTACCACCCTACCATTTGCAACTTGTGAAACTCGAATAATACTGTTAATTATAGTTCAGGGGACGAATCAGATAACCAGCTCTCGGTTAATTGAACGAGCAATCTATCGACCAGTATAATTATACTGTATCATAGAGTATAATGTAGACGGACATTAAAACAATATTGTGTCGAGATCGTTATTCATTCTTTACGTTCCTTTATTTGTTGATTCAATGAAAAAGGCTATCATAAGTTTGTCTATCCCTCGTTACTTTCTGTATTTTTAAGTAATTCTATTTATTGCAATGCCATAGATTTAGATATCTATTCAATAAACCCATTTCAATGGGAAAGAGTCACAGTTCTCTTCTCTGCACAGGTTGCATAGCACTGAACAATATTTCAAGCTGAAATAACATTGACAAAAGGAATAACTTTTTAAAAAGGTATATTATACAGAGTGCTTCAGACTTATATCTCCAATAAGATTTGTACCACTAGTTCCAAAACACCCTGTACAAGTGAGGTATCCTGAAACTTCCTAAGTATCTACATAAAAGCTCTCGAAACATCGAAAAAGTTAGTCAGATCTGCCAGCGGAAGATAGGCGTATCGCGGCGATCTTAAACGCCTCGGTCGCGAATTCCTCGAGTCGCTTCAACCCGCCAGAGGGAAGTTCCAGGAATTCCATCGGGACAAAGTGGTTCTGCGCATGCAACGTCACTCGGCCGGGAGGCACTCACCTCCGTTTCAGGTAGTTAACATTGGAGGTGAAGGACTGCCGAAAGCTGGAGAATGAAATGTTGCCGGGTGATGGAGAAGTACCACAGTATTTGGCGCAACCGCCGCGGCCGGTAATCTTGCTGGTTAACACCGACTGCGTCCCCTTAACGAGTACCGCGGGTTCTCTGTGGTTTTCACCTTTCGGACGGTCGCGCACGCGGAGACGTCCGTGTTCCCCGTGTCGCTGGGCGCGGAGATCGGGGACAGGGTGGACGAGTCGCCTGGTGTTGCCCGTCCGATGACCGATTCGATGTTCTCCGTCTCTTGTCGAGTTGCGGGGTAAATGTCAACGTAAGGTAACCCGAAAGGAAAGGATGAAATAAGAGAGGTGAGGAAGGACAAACTAAACAATCCAAGTTGAAATCTGCAATGGGAAACATCGAGGGTGGGTTAATGAAACTGGCGTCCCATCGGGGTCTAACTTTCGTACCATTATCGATATTAGGCAAATGGTCATACTTTGAAGGAAAATCGGAAAATCAGGTACTCGTATTTTAGCGTATTCTGCGATGCTTCTTGTATCATGAATTTCACTTGAACAATTAGGGCGAATAATGAAGACTGAGGATGATGGAACACAAATAATACACTAGCTTCCACAATGGATAACGCTGTCGAGTTTATACGAGCGAAGGAAACCGCGGGCCGCTGTAAAAACTTGCAGGCAAATCCTACGTGCGCGCGAGATGAATACCTCTCCCGCAGAAATGTAGCACGGCAAAATGTGCAGCTCGATATCCTGCTGATCGATACGGCCGCAGCGTGACTTTACATGCTGCTGGATTTTTACATGACCCCGTGTTTTGCCTCTCCGCGTTCAAGTGGCGATTTCGATTCGCGTCGAATATTGGATAGCGATGAAGAAGTGCGATAACGAGCTATTGGCTTTCGCGAAGTATGCGGAAACCACCCAGCGAGGAACTAATTGTTTCTGTGAATAAAGGGGAAGGAAAATAGAGGGTTTTGCTGATTGCGCGCTGGGGGAAAAGTCGTGTTAGATTTCCAAGGAATTTGTTGTTCGCTTTACTCGAGGCACGACACGCAACTACATTCGTGACTGCAAAACGGCAATGATTCAAAAATGTTAAACGTCGTCAAAGACGGGGAGACTTGGCAGATAGTTTGAAATTTTCTCGCTACTGTAAACTTCAGCTTCCGCCACATCTCTGAAGGCACTCGCCAATCAGGAGCGTCGCAGAACTCTAAATTAACTCGGCTTACGCTGCATGTGACAAGTTAGCGAACTGTCGCCGTTCAATTAATCTCACAGGTCCTGTAGTTAATTGAATTTCAAATGAGTTTCAACAAATTTCAGTCTCCGCTGAGATTCTCGCGTTCTTGCTGACCGCGATCTGTTTACAGCCTTCTAAAATAAGTTTTTCTTTCGCAATAAATAGGTTGCTTATAATGTGAAGTTCGCTTATAGTTTGAACTCGAAGCTCGATACTGATCGATTAATGAATCTTGATAGTTTCTAATTTTGACGTGTTCGTGAAGTTCCAAACTGTTGACAGCGTTACGTGGCCGAGGGTCGTGGAAAGTTAGGGAATGTGAAGCTTCGATATGAATAGAATTTGTGACACGCCCTTTTGCTGGGCCGCCAAAATTAAAAAATTGATTATATAAACCCTAAAATACTGTTTAATTGATATACTTCGTCGAATTTTATTAGAGAAAAATTCTGTTTTTCTAGTGCCTCTTTCTCTGATATTTATCGCTAATTAATATAATGTTCTGTTATGTACATATTAATATAACGAGAGATCTATGTTATTCATTTTATCTCTCGGGGGTTCAGGTTAGTGTCTAGTAATAATCGATGGCGGAAGAGTCCCTAGGTGTTAGGAAAGGGCAGGCGCGTTGACCGCCCAAAGCTGCGCGTACAGTTACGTTATGTATACAAAGGGGGAAAATGGCAGTTGGTTGCAAAATACTTACCGTGATTAATTAATAAGATCTATTCAGAGTAGTATTTTGACATAGTCATAGACATATTTTCAGACTCAAAACTTTTTCGAATTTTAACTATATTACCTATATATGTTCTTATGTCAAGAAGCGACGACTGTATATATATCAAGCATTCTGTTACATAATATAAGTGTTACTTATAAAAATCTTTTTTACAGCTTTACCGAAAGTGATTTTCAAGTACCTGTCCTTTAATATTTGCAAAGAAAGACGAGAAAAGCATGATACCAATTGTTCCACCTTCATCGATCAACATCGGCGAAATGTGCTCCCGCGTAAATTTAAACCGTGAAGACTATAATTAATAATTTAGGACTGTCTGTTGCTGGAAGAAGTCTATTATGGCAGGAACAATTATAGAAACATCTAAGTTACTGCTCCTTTACTTACGTCATTTTCAGTTTCTGTATCCAACTCTGATTCAATCTAGAACTCTAACACGAAACCTAACAGTACCTACATAATCTCGACAACTAAATCCGACGTTTCTTCGCGAACAAGTTTTGCAAGACCCTATACGTCGTGAAGCTCTAAATCAATTTTATTAATCTTCACCAGTGCCTCGGCTTTATCCAATTAACAATAGAAGAGGTCTTGATCTACTTAAACGTTAGCCTAGAACGGAAACGGGGCACGTAAAATGCCTCCCACCTAAAAATCAATTCCCCGTTCTCCACGGTTCCCCAGTGACCGTTCCCGAGCCTAACCCCGGCCCCCCCGGAACGCGAGGTACCGTGGTACCAGCGGTAGAATGACGCCGCAACCGGGCAGAGAAGTCGACGTATAAAAGCCAAGACTCGGTCCTGTTCGCATACCGGACAACAGTTCAACCCTATCCAGGCGCCCCCGTGCCATTAATCTTACCCTTAAACCTCTATCTTAGGTGCACTTAGAAACATTAAGATCTGAGAAGCTTGTACTCACCTGTGTCGCGTGCGTGTACTACCCACTAGTTTGCCGGTGAAGCAGTGAGCCTCGGCCGAGGATCGCGAGGGTGTTACCCGGAGGGTTCGCCGGTCGATAGGTCCGCGCTTGCGTTCTCCTTATCATCCCCACCAGGCTGTCGCGAGCTAACGACAAAAGGGGGAGAAAAAGGGACGAGCCCCTGTGTTTCCCGATATGCCCGGTCTCGGCCCGTGTTTGTACAGGGTGACGTCGCTCGATGCGCGTCAAACACGCTCCACCTGCTGGCCGACTGAAGATGAAACGTCAGGCTACACGTTACAGCAACGGTCGTGCCCCCGTCGTAGCTGGGGCTGCCGTTTCGAAAATCCTCTGTACCGCGAGCCGCCGGCAGGCCTGGGGGATGTATACACACTATCCCCGCGCCTGCAAACCACCACTATTACGATACCACGGCGACTGCAGAGTGCGCCGGCCACGCCGACACCTTCGCGGTGTTGATTTCTCGGTGTAGCGGGCGAAGACCACTCGACCGGGCACGCTCCAACGAGCCAGCGAGGGTGCATGAAAGAATTAATGCAGCGACCCAGATATTCGTGCGGCTCCGTGACGTTGCACTTACGGAGCTTTTGTGCCCATGGAAATCGTACTTTGAAATCTTTCGGGAGATAAAATTCCTATTGTCCCGGGCGGCGGTACTCGCACGCGGGTTGGGAACCGGGTTCTCCTCCCGGAATAAAATTTCTTTGTTTCACTCGCATCCACGAGGCCCGTTCTGTTTTATATTCGCCCCGCGCACAATGGGATTATTACGCATTACGATTTCTGGCCTCGCGTTTATTAATTTAGACGGGAGAGTGGCATTCGCGGAGATGGTTTTTCCTTTCGTTGAGGTAAAGGCACCCGAGAGAGTTGATCCTGTCCTCCTGCGGGAAAGTAAGCCAGCAACATTTCTCCGGGATAAAGAGGCTTCGATGGGAAGACGAGCGTCTGGGTTTTCATTAGGATTACAGTTCTCGTCAGATGCAAGTCTCGTCTCGTTACGTAAGAGAACGCGAATCACGGGCGATTCTTCTTCTTCTTCTTCGCGAATTACTTCTTATTTCCCCAGTGCGCCGTCGTTTTTCCTCGAGAGACCCATTATACGATCTTCCAGCTTGAACAGGTGAAACTGTAATAACTCGTAATGGAATAAATGTACGGGGGAAACTTTGAATCGTGTCTAATTGCAGTTCCGATTATTATAATGGCTTTGAGCAACTACTCCTCTTTCAATCAATTCCTCTTTTAATGCTTGAATGCACCGAAATGCGATTCAAGCGGCTTTTTATTGTATAAGTGGGAGACTGAATTGAATGTAGTGGAACTGTATTTTCAAGTAGATGTGTAGGTTTTATTGCAGTGATGGAAATAGATAGAAATGTTTTATGCTTCCGTATGATCATCGCGCATCTATTGGAAAAATGCAGCCACCGGGCGTTTAAACAGTTCCTGCGTAAAGATATCGATGCATCAGTGTCTTGAATGGTTTTCGCGTCATCCATGAATGATCCTATAAGCTTCCTATTGTCTTCGGTATTCCCCTTTGTCCGCATTGTGACAACTTGAGAGGGACCGCGACAATACCTTCGCAAGCATCGCGACTATCGGCAGTCCCGTAATTCCGCAATCTTGGTTCAATCGATATCTACTCATTAGTTTGTCCACTGTAACTTCGTAAGTGTTATTTGCATATCCAAATCTCCTCAACATTTTACGCAGCAATCTCGTTGCAGAATCACCTATCAGAATTGTAAAAGAAACTTTAATTAAACAAAGAGAACTATAATAATAACCTTTGCCATTTTGGTACTATATATACCTACCAATAAATTATGAATCGCGAAAATCAGAATATCCCAGATTTTCTCTCGCGGACATCGGAACTCCGAAAATTTAAGCTTTAAAGCGGATGAGCTATCCCTCGAGTCGATACCTACACTCGGCTATTTAAACCGAGCATGTTTCAAATAAGAAACGGCTAATTCATTAAATCTAAGAATTGAAACAACCTATCTTGTGACAATTAAGATCAGCGTCACTTTGATAGAGAGTGATTCGTTCAACATCCCGCAAGAACCTGCTTAAAAACAGAAAACCATGAATGTGTACCAATTAAGGTCATCGCCTAGGGGAAACTAGTTCCAAATTCACTCCAGGGGGCCTTCGGGAAGATTCTAAAAGTCCCCCAGACCCAACCGATAAGGTGATTCCCTGCGCTGCAAGGGCGTACCGTGCACGGTGCTGACCTCGCCTAGCAAGCACGAGAAGCGGCGGAGGTGCATCGCTGGTTTCGGAGACATGAATGCGTGGATCGCATACTACATCGGATGAAAAGGGAATGGCCGCCGCGGCACGATCTATCCCCACCAGATGCCTGAACACCTGAGCGTCCCTGGGGGCACTCGGCTCAGGAGGAACAGTCATTATTGCGCCAGTATAACATTCGCCTCCAGTTCTCTACGACGACCCATCGAGTTTTCGAGACACCAGCCACGAGACCCAGCCACCGACGATCCCTCGTGTGCCTACGCGCTAGAGCCTCCAAAGGGGACCCCGCGTGACCATCTCGGGAACGCTGCTCCGCACGTCGCGCTCTCGACACGATGAGACTCTTCTCGGTAAACAACGAAAATGTGACGTGAGACTGGCCATTAGAGGAGCGCTGGCAAGAACGCGACACGTCCCGGTCGTACAGTGCCCTGTGTGGCACGCAATCCGCCAAAATGTCAGTGAGAAGGACCAATTTTCACGCGTTCACCAGTGCGCTTGTGTCGGTACTGTGCCTGATCCTGGTGGCGCTTCGTGTCGATCAGGTAAGTTCCCCGCTGACCACGAAATTCCGCGTACCGGGGCACCTTTACGCGGCTTTCCGTGCGTAGTGGAATGCGTGCCGTAGTGATTCCGCCCAGCGCGATTAACTCTCTACAGATCCTTGGTATCGAGCGCCTGTACTTCACGCATCGTTACGAATTTAAAATTACGCCGTGAATAACGCAGCGTCGTATACGCGATGGTATTTGTAGGTAGGTGGGATAATGGGCTATTTAAATTCCTCTGGTCTCTAATCGAGGGGAAACAGTAACTATTCCGCTAGCTAAACTAGACATTGACATCCGACGACGTTGATCCAACGTCGCAAAGGGATAATCCCTTTCGCAGGTCGTTCGCTTTTGACATTTCAGCGACGTGTAATTTATTGAGCAGGCCTTATCTCAGTGTTTTTATACAGGGGTTTATTTACTAACAGTGTTTATTTGTGGCGGATTCATTTCTTGCGTGATACAGGCATAAACAAGGGACAATATAAAATTGTACTTTACGATACCATCATAAATTGTGCCTTTCTTATAGGTAGAAGGATATTGCTTGACGATTTGTCTTCCTTGTATATCTGTTGTAAATTGTTACTCTTCTTCCACAGCACCCGTTCACAGTTCTTACTACTCTTATCGTAGAATCGAGTCTTTCCAAGCATTTGGTGTCTCGTTTATCCTTCCTCTTCAACTCTACCAGTTCGTTTCTACGGATACTATTTAGTACCGAACCGCTGGCAACCCCGCCTTGCGCTCTTATTATCCAAATAAACAGCACGAAATAGGCAGCATGTATTATGCCACTCAAGACCACCGTTCGAACGGTGGATATATCCGTTGCACCGTCACTCAAGGGGTTAATTAGATGTTCGCGGAATTCGACGTGCTTCCGTCCAGGAGCAAGTAGATCGGAGATATCCAACTGGCGCGCAGGTTTGATGAAGTCAGGTAGCTATTCGCGCGGCGGTCCTTCGTTCATCGCCGTATCATTCGCCACGGATCCAGATCGGCGACCGGATCTTATATATATATATATATATATATATATATCGCTAGAGTGAAAAGCGACGTAAGAAAAGAAGAAACGAAACAGAAATGCGTCCAGTTGGTTTCAGCGGAGATTACACGGGACGCATGCAAACCCGCGACCGCCAATATAATAAATCGCGGAGGGTCGGGCCGTGCCTCTCCAGCTGACTCATTCATCCAGCGTGCAAATACTGGCCGCCTCTAAAAACAGTGTCCCGCCGGCGCTCATGCGATAAACGAGGGGCATAGAACCGCGTGAAATCGCTTCTCGTCAAATGTTCCGGCGTGAATTTCGCGTGGCGCGTTATTACGTAAATTACAGTCGGCCGGTTGCCGCGCGAAAGAAGACCGCCCCGAACGGTACACACGAACGCTCTCGCGGTATCGCGAAATTGCACGCGGAAAGAGAGAAAAAATAGGGAGGGAAAGGATCATCATGGAATTCGCCACGTAATACGATATTATACAGTAATATCGGGATGGAGGTACGGTAACGGCCGTAAACTTGCCTCGCCGCATTGTTCGCGGTTCCGCTAAAAGTACTCCGCCGACGCAATAAAAATTCAGATAGACCGCCAGCCTGGTATCGGCTCGACCGCGACCAGTTTTGCCATTCTCGCGGCAAAAGTGGTACCGGAATGCGTCTATGTGTGTGTACGCGTCGTGTGTCCGGCAGGAGGGCCGCATCGGCACGGTTGTTCGGCCCGAAATATATTGAGCGACGAAAAGCGGGTCCCTCGGGGCCTGCCTACTGTCGGCCAGGAACGGCGAGAGGCACAAAGCCGCGCACGCATGCGTCGCGAATGCGAGAATTGCACAGGTATCTTTACAGAGTGCCTCGAGATTTTTTCAGGGGTCAGACTAATTGGAGGGCTCGCTGTGCTGCTTGGAAATTTCTAGACTCACTCTCGACGGTGATATTGAATTATTCATAACCAAATTTGCATCAAAAAGCTTCACTTTTATATAAGCAACTTGTGGCGGAGGAATTGATTTCGCGAGGTATCAGCCGAGAGATTTTATTTCGATTCGTTATAGGCGCGCGTGGCGAATGACGCAACGGCCACCCGGTATGCATCCACAAATACGGTGAGTGAGAAAACTGTTGACACAGGCAGATCCTTCAGGTCGAAAATATTTCCGTCGATCTTTCACTTGAATTCTCTTTTACAAGCTTCTCCCTATGCAAATAATGATTTGATCTACTACGTACTTTCTTCCCGATGGCAACGCGCCTATTCGTAATGTCGAAAGTGTCATAGGATAATTGCGCAACGATCCAAATTTATCGCCGGCCCATCGTCACATCGGCCCGCGAGCTTTTGCAGCGGGTGGCACAACAGGGACTCATAAATATTAATAAAGCGACGTTGAGTAAATTGATCGGCGCGAGGCCGTGAGCTTAATAAGGCCACCTACTATTAGAGATCACCGCGATGCCCTCGATTACACGTATCGGCGAAAGAAGAGGCTTGAAATTCTTGACAAGTCCCTCTGCAAGCGTTTGCAATTAATTCAGCCGGGTGATCACCTCGATACCCGTTGCACTCGCCATTAAAATTCCCGGCAAGCTTGCGCAAGCCGCTTTCAAATGTAAACCGACGATTTTCAGAGCGTATCGACGGTTTCGATAAACGTCGCGCCATATACGCGGATCTGCATTTTTGCCAACGGTGACGCGCTGTAATTGTGCGTGCGTAAAAATCACCCGCGGCTTCCAGGGAGCTCGGTGGTCTATTTATACGGGCAGCATTGAAACCAATCGTTGTATCAGCGATTTACGTCGTAGATAGCCCTGTATGAGGCAAGCCCAGTTTCCTGTGAAATGGATTTTTTTTCATTAATTCAAACTTCGGTCCGCTTCGAGCGCTATAATGACGCGTCCACGCTCCTGTATGCTATATTGTTTTGGTAACCACTTTAAATAGCGCGTCGAATGAGTCATAGAATTACGAGCGCATAGAAAGATGTGTTGAACATGTTTGGGATAATGAGAAGATCGAGTAACTGGGATTCCGTGGAACGGGAATAGTGTTTCTACTGTTACTTAAATAATACAGCTTCGTTGACCGTGACCACTATTAAATGAAATTAGAACCCAGCGCTTAATTCTGACATTAATTTGATAACAAGTTCGGGGCACGTTTCGTTCGATGAAGCTGTTAGGCTGCACCGGCTGGTAGCGGAGGAACACTCGCGACTGAAATGGAATAAAATAATTCTCACTTCCTTTCCTCCCCGTTAATCAGTGGCTAGCGTGAGAACGCGCAATTAGAAAAGAAATGGTCTGGTTACTTAAGTATTCCATCGCGTTGATGCAATGCAAACAAGGCGAGCGGTAGAAAAATCCGCTCCTTCATCCTTGCACGCATCTGTGTGTACGGACATACCATTCGGTGTCCTCGAGCGCGCCCGGTCTCGCGCAGCAAATCTCATGCTTCTCATATATCTCGTTTCTCGACTAAACGGAGGAATCTACATTTTCCGCGAGAATTCCAGCGGGCATTCTCGGAAATATCGCAAGGTACGGCGCGGCCGACGCCGGTGCTTTACGTGCTTTACGGCCGCCAAAGAAATCGCCGGAATTTAAATCGCGACGTGCCCATTGCGCGCGCGCATTTATCCCGCCCTTTGTAATCCTCTTACGTCGAATATTTTTCAAGGACGACGCACCGAAAGCATCAACAGGTTACGAGCGGCACGGACAGTGATCGAGCGCCTCACGAAAACCACCAACTCTCCCCTTTAATCAAACTATCCCCCAGCGCAATCAATTTTTCAGATCCTCGACCAAGCCGATGCCTCGTACCTCGTCGATTATAAGCCCGGCGCAGCACACCGAACGAGTCGGAATATTCATTTTCATGGTCTACTAAAAGCTTAATGCGCCTGATAATTAATTCCCGCGTTCAGTTTTATTCTCGCTCGGTCGATTGCCAAGTATTTCGAGGGATCCCAGATCCCACCCGCGCGGACGCGCGTCTCGTTCCACAAATTTTGCCCCCTCCCCCACCGTGGGATATGGGGGGGGGGAGATAGGACGAGAGGCCGAGGGATTTTCTCGTCGAGCGAGCAAGTACGGTACCGTATAAAGCGTCCGCGCGAAAAAGGCCGGAACCCGTTGCATACTTTTCCTCTCATCGACGTGTCCATTTCGGGCGAACGACCACGGACCAGATAGCTCGGCCTACGCCGTCACCACGGCCTACGTTCGGCCGCGACAATATGTCTTTTCTTCGAGATTGCGAAACGGCCAGTCGTTGGCCACGGAGCTGCGCGGCGAACATCGACTATCTGGCCAACCCGCCAGCGACTATAAGCGGTCGCTGTGTCATACGTACTTCGTGTGAATCAAGCACGTCCACACGCGCGCGAACGTACGTGCTGCAACACGGAAGCATAACGCCACGGTATTGTCCGATTTTAGTCCCACGTTAGCTGGAACGTTGGCGTTCCTCCGACGCTATGCAAACTCCCTGGTTTATTTCGATAAGAGCGAAATACCCTCGCGTCTAGCCGATCTCCAAGTGTATACCCCGGATTATTGTCAACCATTGCTTCAACGCACGGCGTTCCGTCAGATCAGGACGACGGGATCCGTGTCTAGATTCGTGGAACGGAAGGTCGCGGAATACGATCGCTGCATCCACGGTCGAACTCGACGTAATGATTGGACGAGTAATTCATTTGCATTGTTCGATGCCAATGCTGATCCAAGACCTTCGAGACGACACCTAGCCCTGGTCGTTCGTGAAGCTGGGTTTTACACACTGTTTTAGATTGAGAGATATCTATTTACTACTTTTCTTAGAATTTCACACCGAGTATCTACGGGCAAAAATGTTACCAAAGTTACCATCGCGCCAGGGCACGATGTAGGGGCCGCAAGCAGGGCAAATCTAGGGGCAGCAAAATTGGTTAATTAGTAATTTATGAATATTAAATTTTTTAAAAAATAAAAGGCTTTCGTTCTTCAAGAAACATCTACACACAATTGGTAATTTATAAATATTCATTTTTGTATACAACAGCAGGCTTTTGTTATTCAATAAATACCACCTACAAAAAAGTTTCACTCACTGTCGAAAATTATATTTCAGAATAATTATTTATAATTAAATATGCGGCGGAAGAACTAGATAGTGCCCTGTCCTCGCGCAGAGTGTAATCGGTACACGCTGGCAATTTTATTATATATGGTTGGTTAGGAAAGAAGTTCTTGTCGCGAGTAAAAGTTCCAACGAAAACAAGAAGTTGATTTATCAGGAGTCGATAAAGAATTTTCTTCGATTGGAATTGATAAGTTCTGGAACGATCCAGCCGTTCGGAATCACGCACCGCTTCAGTTGCTGAGAGGTGCCTGTGCATCGGAGCGGACGGAAACGGTGCTAATGATGACGCGTTCCGACACCGCGGATACTATGCACGCGTACTACGTACAATACGCGATTTCACCGCTATTCCCGCTTTCATTATTCCCTGCCTATCAAGATGTTACTAAACGTCAATGAAAGTGAATATGTTTAAACAATATCACGGCGCGAGCCCGCATGGGCATTGTATCAGAGCCTCGCGACGCGCGCAACGAGACGATCTTTCACGTATATGATCATCGTGAAAACAACGCTTTCTAATTTGTAAAATTCACGTTAGATCCGCGATACGATAGCGTAACACTACTAGTTTTCTGGTTTGTAAACGTCGAGACGCGCTAACGTGCTACGATGCCTCTTTCTAATTGTAAGGTGAAATTGAAGTTACCTTGAGAAATGAAATTCCAGATACCTTAGTTCCTCATTAATGATACCATGATCGTTTCTGCCATTCTCTAAAGATCTTACTTGAATATTCTAAACGGAAGTACTTAATTTCCTCCCGTAAAATGCCAGTGGTTAAACTGTTCCCGACAAAAACTGTGCATTTAATTCTTCAACCATTGGGGAGCCGTCCTATTGCCACTGGAGAATGTTCTTCCGTTTTCCATCTCAAGGTATGCCGTCTCTAAAGTTCGATCCTCTTCGTGGTTTTACCGGTGCCATGATTGCCAGATAGGATTCATAGACGGTTGCGAGTTTACGACAATGCCATTTCGTACGAATCGATGTGCGTTACGAGCGTCTTTCGCGCGTGTATACGGTAGAATTCAAACGGCTCGCTGGTTACTGTACGCGAAGCGTGAAGAACTCACCTCTCCGCTGATTTCGTCCAGGCGTCGCCTTCGGGAGTACCGCGGATATAAATCACGATCCCCACTGACGTGGCTGATTTGCCGGCTGCCGTGGGCAAACCTATATGAGTTCTCCATGTGATCGACGGGTCTCAAGTGTTTAAACTTCTTACGGGGTTGAGGATCCATGGGAAGGAAACGCGAAATGCCAAGCGATTCGAAGAAACGGGTTACTAGCTTCTGGGAAACCTATTCTTGTTACTAAGAGTTCTAAAACACTTTACATTATCTTACTTCGTTCCACCAGAGATCGAACACACAAACTTCCATTTTCATTGTTTCCCAAAAAATAACGGGCTAAACACTTTGATTTTCCCCATCAAACCACACTCCATATTTTAATATCGCTTTCACGAGACAAGCATTTCTTCCTTTCCAGTATTTAAGTTACTCCTATTCTTGTTGGTATCGAAGTTATCCAAGTGCCATTGGAAAATCGCATACGCCTTCCACGTCGGACTCGATTCCTTCTTTCATTTTCTTCTTACAAGCATTCTGGTAATCGAACCATTCTCCCAAGGACAGTAAAGTTCAACCCCAGCCTTGAAGCGTACGCAATCGTCCTGCCGGAACAATAAACGCGCATAGTGTGTCGCTGAACCGTAATGATGCCATTTTAGGGGAGACAAACGGCATGGTTAAGAAAACAACATCGACTAGGGATTTCGTTGTGTCGTCGTACATACTCATTATCCTCCTGATGCGAACGCCTGAACGAAATTATTGGAGTGCTGCCCGCGCTACGTTCTCTGCCCTTATGGCTGAGCGCTGTATCTTCACGAGCGACACGGTATTATCGCGGAGGTGTAAGTTCGTACGAATTAGGGATATCGCTATCGGTAAATCTCTCGATTCCTGTGGTTACGGTACAGATAAAAGAAATTGAAATAACATGAAATACACGATAAACTCTGAATGTCTATATATACCTACTATTATTGCACGTTGCATCGTATTTTTGCCGTGCACTGTGCGCTCGAAGTACACGGTTACAGTCTACTGAAAAAGACTTCTGTATTCATGTTCTGGATTCATTTTTAGAATTAAGTATTCGGACCTGTAAAGGTGCGAATCCGCGATAAGATTTTACATGAGGCTTTTCTGTCGTGAGACAAAAATCTCTGCAACAACTAAATGTCAATAGCGGAAATAGCCGCGAGAGCTGAGGTTTTTTAAAATATATCATGAAACTTGTCTCATGAGAGTCTAGTTTTATGAAACTAATGTGAAAATAATTAAAAACT
This sequence comes from Andrena hattorfiana, assembly GCA_944738655.2. Lineage (NCBI taxonomy): Eukaryota > Metazoa > Arthropoda > Insecta > Hymenoptera > Andrenidae > Andrena > Andrena hattorfiana. The sequence goes on along the minus strand of OX122889.2, from coordinate 18,536,403 downwards.
AAAATAATTGTATCATGAGAGTCTAGTTTTATGAAACTAATGCTAAAATAATTAAAAAAAAACAATAAAATAATATAATAATTGTCTGATGAGATTAAAGTCTCATGCGGGACACGATATTTTTGTCTCGCCGTTGATCTGCACCTTTATGCTATAAACGACGTGTATCTTCTTTTATTTCTAATGTGTTCATCCTGTTTTATCGGTGCTTTAAATTAAATTCAGTTGGTCGATATTTATCGACGAAGTTACCTCGTCCAGCACGAATTCCGCCATATAAGTCGAGGCTTCGGCGTCGAGACCACAGAGGAGGAGGATCTCGCCGCGACGAGAGGACCGCTGACCTCAGCCAGTAATAAAACTGAACGCAATTTTGCCTTTTTGCTTTTCAATTTCGTACTTTCACTTTTCGCCGTACTTTTCCGTCTGGCTGCGGCCGACATTCCATACGAGCCGCAGCTCTGTCTTGCGCGCGCTCGCTCAGAACCTTCTTTCTCCCCCTGTTGCTCTTTCAAGACGAGAAATGTCTGATCCCGTTTATTAATCGAACCGCGGTGCAGACGGTGCCGAGAGAAACGTTTCGAGAGGCACGCGTTCGCGCACGCAATTCATATTCAAATTCGACGCTGAAGCCGTGCTCGGGCAGCCACAAGATGGAACGTTTGTTAATTGCAACGGTGCTGTAACCATTTTAATGATTTAATTGTCGAGATACTGGCGATGTAGAAGAAGCTCGCGTTTTATACTAGTTCATGCCGCTGGAAGAACTTGGACTTGGTTCTACGTTATCTTTCCTCCGAGTTGCACGGAGGGGTAACTGTAACGACGACTCGCCATTGGAAACTAAGAAATCATTGAGTCTATTGCGATAAATGACGCTACGTTGATGCAGCTATTTATAGGCAACTGTATTTCCAGAATATAGAAGTCTACGAATTTCCGATCACGTCGGGGATTAATTAAAACCATACGGCGAAGGCTGTCGGAGTGCGTCTCCTTCAGCTTCATTTGCCACGTATCTTCCATTTAATCTCTTACGCTCCACCTGCCAGTTATTAATATAATATAATAAAAAGGAACCTCGCTAAGAAATTATACGTTCTGACGTTACGTTATTTCTTATTTATACAGATAGACACTGATATCAATGTGTAATGGTTCAATTAAGAACAGTGCTGATTTAATCGCAGATATAGTTTAAATTACCATCCAGCATACCGCGCGATGCGTTACATGTATCCGCGATTTTTACCATTTCGTCTCCCGCTTCGCTCCGAGATCTCTCGAAGCCGAGTATTCGAACGCCGCGGCAACAATTGCGGTCATTTTACGGAGATAAGTAACACGCCGAGGAGATCTCGCATGGCAGACCATAATATCCATCTGTTCAAACACCATGGCATTATTGGAACTTATCGTTTATCTATTTCGACGCAGGTGGCGAAGGTAATACGTATCGGCATTTTCGCGGCACCGAGCGTTTCGGGTAATCGTAATAATTTAACGCGATGCCCCTTTCGCTTATTCAATAAACGCGCGCCGAGAAATGCTCGCCCGCCCAATGGCGCACGCCGTGCGCGAACGTACGCCCACGGTTATTAAGGATAGGATACGCGATCGTACGCGCGAAACGCATTCGCGTTTCTATTGGTATGTAATTTATGCGACAGCCGAGAAACAAACTCGTTATGAAAATCGTCGTCCCCTTCGCTTTTGTTTGTTTACCGCGTTCCTGAACGTTTCTCCGACCGCGGATCTTCTCGCGCGAGGGCTAGCCTCACTTGAAATGCAAATGTAAATTAAAAGGTCCTCTTGTCCATTTCGTCGCACGACCCTCCATGTCTTAAGCATAGCACAATTTTAGTCTCCTGCGCGACTACCCTCGTACGTGTACTTAGACGACACTCTGGCAATCCCGAATTCTTTATCGTTAAAAGGAGAAAACGGCTACTTGCTCGGAAGAACGAGAATACGTTGATTACTGCTTCTGGTCCGTTCCTTGCGGTGGAGTGCTTCGCGCAGAGAATTTATAGCGACGGTGGCCTGGAAAAATACTAAACGTGTGGAGGAACATGCGGCGAGGCCGAGTAATTGAAAAATACGGGGAAGTCACGTCTCGGTAGAACAATGCTGCTGTGTCACACTCGCAAACTGTAATATACCATAGGTATTTACATTACTGCCGACCTTCCCGACGGAGCGAGTATCACGAAACAGCTGGTAGTAATTGCTCGGGCGCTCCGGATATTCTTCTAGGACTGTATTGTGATTATTGGAGAAAAAAGTGTACGACACGGTACACAGGCTCGTGGCCATGTAAAACACGATACAGACAAATCCAGACTTGCTACGTATGACCGAGGCCTCGTGAGATAGGATAGGCACAATCCACAGGTTCGATACGTAGGCCCACAGACTCGCAGGACATGGTACAAGCACGCTCGGACTCGATACATAGAATCGTGGGCTTGTAGGGCACGATAGACGCAACCCTAGGAGATCCCACAGTACATATTGGCGAACTTGAGAGGTCCCGAAGAACAGAGGACCTCTGCGATCCATTCGGATTGTTCAATAGCCTGGGATCTCCAATGCTCAATACTCAGCATCCCTGGGGTCCTTCCGAGTCATCCGATACTCTGCAGTCCTTTGAACTTTAATACTACCTTCGAGGGTAACGGGGCCTTAGTTTCTGTCATGCAATTCTGAAGGCTTTTATCACGAGTGCTTTAATTTCGTAGTTGCACGTATGGAGCACTGGGTATTAAATCTATCGAGCATTGCACAAGGACTCTATACAAGTTTCCTGACTTTACTCGCCTCTGTAGAATGCTAGGTAAGCTCGGTACCTTGGTCCGGCCCTGCTCGGGCTTCGCATTTGTCAATGCGAAGTGGCCGCACGGACACAATACACGCAACTGCAAGTGCATTCTTTGGCCAGAGGGCTCGAACCGGCTCTCGAATTATCTTGCGTGGAAAAAGGAAGAGGGAGAAACCAAAACGTATGTTATTGACCCTACCTTCTTCGGGCCCTTTCGTCTAACTGCTCGTGCCTTCGCCACTCTTCTTTCTTTTCTTCGACAAACACCGAAACCGAAGCCAGCGGCATATTCGTCGAAAGAGGCGCGCACCGTTCCACGGAACGCGCTGCAATTTGCGGCCCAACGGCTTCGCAACTTTTACACTTCGAAATTTAACGGTCCAAAACGATGCTTTAAAAAAATGGCTGTTTACACGGGAGCCCGGGGAACGTTTGTATTGAACGGCGTGTGAGCTATTGCTGGGACGACTTCCAGGAAAGGCCTTCGGAGAAATTACCGGGAAGAAACAAGGTGGTGTAATTTCAATTTCGCTCTCGTCGTCGAAGAAGCATCCAGTGTGTATTTATTGTGCACTGAAACACGTTGGCTTCTTTTCTCTAATTCTTCAATTGTACAACTAGGAGCATGGCTGACAAGAATTGGTAAAAACTTAACATCCGGTATCAATAAAATTATCGCGACAGTGGAGGAATCTAATTTCTTTATACATTTGGCTACGTGGACACTGTAACCGCTGTTTGCAATTAAATTTCAATAAAATTCGTTCAAAAGGAAATTTCGTTCGAGGAATACACCACTGAATGCCGCCTGTAGGTGTTCGATGATAATGTCCGCGTAATTGTTATTAATATTTACAGAGAGGGAGGGGCAACGCGATAAAGCTCACGGTCTATGGGCCTGTCTAATAATTCGTCGTTGCACGATCAGATCAACTTGCGTCAGAAGCGATTGTAAATTACTTTTGCGGTGTATCTGATCGAACGGCCGCGGCGCATCGTCTCCTCCCACTTTGATGTGCGAACAACCTCTCGAAACCCCGAAAGCGTGCAAGTGAAAGCAGGCTGCATCGAGTTTGGTGGCGGCTGTTAAATTTACGCACGGTGGAAACCATTCGAAAGAAAAGCCGGGACATGTGAAAGTGTACGATTCGAGAGGATCCGCGACGAGCTCTCGCATTCCGTTCTATTATGTTCCGTACTGTTCACGGGATAATGTGTGGCTGAGAAAGGGTACCGTTTCTCTTGAGAACAGAAAACAGAGGAACTGCAGTCTCTTCTCTATCGAACCTAAACGAGATTTACATGACTGCGAGACTTTCGATACGTGTAGTCATGATATACACTTGGTACGAAAAATTTTCTACGGTACCTGAGAAGGAAAGGTAGGGAAAACTCGGACAAAACCGGGTACCTGGGCAAAACTGGAGCGTGCTATTGTTTTTTAAACTGTCTAAAATTTCCACGCGTCGTTGCAGCGACATATTGTCGCGACGTGCATTATTTCACCAACAAAAGCTGTTCTTGTTACAAGCGTCTTGTGTACTCTTGAAGGCTCTGATCTAATTTTCAATAGCACTAGTTTACAAAATAAAAAAACATGTTTGCGCAACAGATGCCACTATTATTTCTTGTGGAAAATGGCTCGCTGATTCCGAAAATGAGGTCTAAAATTTTTTTCTATGGATACGTTTTCGAGATATCGATAGGAGAACTTTTTACCTGCCTGTCAAAAAGGTGATCCCACATAGTTGGGAATATCTCGTGTTGCGAATAAGCGATATGCCTCGAAATTATCACAAATTAAAGATAATTGAATCACCAACCAATTTACCTCACAAAATTTTCAAATCGGTTCAGTAGTTCGGGTGAAATCGATGGAAACATGTGAAAGAAGTCATTCTTTTTCGACCGAAATTGACATCGACAATTTATTTAATCATCTGGGAAAAATCGAAATCGCAAAAAAAGGCCCAGTTCTTATTTTTTACGTTGAGTTTGCACTTTTACGAAGGAAACAAGCTGCCGCTGAAGAAAATCTATGGATAAATAGCAAAGCTGTAGACAATTGTGTAAAAACGCTAACATTTCATTTTTTCTCGGTGTTTGTGTTTTTTTTTCAATTTTATTGTGTTATTTCAATTTTAATTCATTCTGTAAATTTTTTCAAGCATTTTGTTAATATATGTTTCTTTCAGAAATAGTAAAAATCCACTAAAAACTAAAAAATAAAGCTTTTCTTGTACTATAATTTCAATGCTGTTTTTTCACTTTGAATAAAATTGTGGAGCATTTTTAATAAAATCATTTAACATAAATTTTTTCATATATTTCCACACGTAGTTCATTTTCTATTGTATGGCTTTCACTTCTTTTTTCCAACAGGCGTAAATATAACCCTGAAGATCGATTTCTTGTATTCTCACTTGATTTTTTCCCGGAAAATCTTAGTGACGTAAATAAATTACGAGCACGGACAGAGGTTCCATCAGAATATGAAGGATATTGAGCGTGCGATATCATGGATTTTGGAATGAGACAATGATGGGAGATTATATTTGGTTCCTCATAAGAGAAACGAATGCTAAAACGGACAAAATACAAAAAAAGAGCCAGAACTATATCTAAAAAACACATATGTAAATACAAAATACTTGAAAAAATGTACACAATGAATTAAAATGGAAATAACACAATAAAATTGAAAAAAAAACACAAAACCCGAGAAGAAATGAAATTTTAGTGTTTTGACATAATTGTCTATAGCTTCGGTATTTATCCATAGATTTTCTTCAGTAAAAGCTTGTTTTCTTCGTAAAAGTGCAGACTCTACGTAAGAAATGAGAAACTGAGGGCCTATTTCTGCGATTTCGATTTTCCCAGATGATTAAATGTATTGTCGATGTCAATTTCGGTCGAAAAAATTACTTTTTTCACATGTTTCCATGGATTTCACCCGAACTACTGAAACGATTTGAAAATTTTGTAAGGTAAATTTGTTGGCGATTCAATTATCTTTAATTTGAGATAATGTCCTACCATACCGGTTATTTGCAACACAAGATATTCGCAATTATGTGGAATCACCTCTTTGACAGACAGGTAAAAAGTTCTCCTATCGCTATCTCGAAAACGTATCCGTAGAAAAAATTTTAGACCTCATTTTCGGCATCAGCGAGCCATCTTTCATAAGAAAAAAAATAGTGGCATCTGTTGCGCAAAATGGCAAAATAAAGTAGTGATAATTCAGAAATTTTAACACTTTTGCCAGTGTTCAGATAAATACTTTTTGGTGTGAATTATGTTAATTGTTGCATATTAAAGTGTAAATAATTAAAAGGTTTGTTTATACTTCGCCATGTTATTGTTGATAATTTGTAATATTTACAAAATTGTGTACTGGGGCAAAATGTGTATACCAAAGAAACGAAAAAGAGGAAGTTATCAAAATTAGAACTAAATTTTAATAAAGGACCACAACTAAAAAGAAGGAAAACCACCAAATTAAACAAAATACCGAAGGATAATGATAACAGTGGTGACGAAAACGGTGAAGACATTTGCATTTATTTCCAAGATCATATAGTTCATCAAAATTGAATGAAGGTTGGGTGCAGTTTGCAACTTGTTCTAACTGGTTGGAGGGCTGAAAAATTGGATTAGTTCCGTTGTTTTAGGTGCCAGGGCCAATATCTAATATGGCACCCGGTTTTACCCAGGCCATGGGGTAAAATCGTAAAAATGAATCATATTTTAAATCATTATTTTTTTGAACTTTTCCTTCTATTAAAAAAGTTGAATATATACCATTATTTAAAAAAGAGCATATTCTAATGAATCCCAATTGCAATTTCTTTTTTACTTAACAACGTCAAAGCTATGAGATTTTATTCTTAACGTCCCGATTTTTCCCCGGTCACCCCTATAACAATTCTGCTTGCCTCTAGGTCCCTACGTAGAATTTAGAATTCAGCTCGAGTTACTTTACGATCTAGATTGGGAGAAAGCGTAGCACGGTAGTAAGGAAACAATGATTACCTCGGCAAAGCCATTAAAAATACAAGTGTAGGAGGAATTACACAGTCGTATGATATTCCCTCCGAAGTATCATAAAAAGAAATGTTGCATGCATCACCCTGTACGATTCTACAGAGCGATATGCGCACCAATATCTGGCGTTCTTGTTTTCCTCGCGCGCCGCTCAAACCACACATTCTGTTCCCGTGCATTCACCTTTCCATATAAAATCTCCAGCTGAATATCGAAACGTGCTGGGACACTCCGCGTTTAGATATTCAATGAAACTGACACACCGGATCGGACATTCTAGCACGTCCAGCGGCCGGCCGGGACGGCCAATATATTTCATCGTGCCCCCAAAAATGTGCGCCGCTTCGCAGCTCGCAGCCGACACTATTCCGCCCTCGTTCCTGCGGTTCGCATACTCGCCCATGGGTGTGTACTATCGGAATGCGTTGAAACATTGCGGCCACGAGGCGGCCGGATTAAATCTTGATACATTGCCGCTATCCACGCGTAAAATTCGCGCGCTCGCTCGCTCATTCACACACGCGCGCGCACCCACTTGCAGCAGTTTGAGCCCTTAAAAAAGATTGGTGATTTATCGTCCGCGCGGCCGATTGCCGATAATGTACATTCTATCGTAGCGAATTACTAAGTGGCCACTTGCCCGCCACGGTCCCTTGTACATGAATTATTCTATTCCGTGACCGGGCTTGCGTCCGCCCTGGCTAATTGTTGCTTTCTCCGTCGACGAGCGAAGTCACTCGTTAGCCGGTTACATCGACCCGTGATCCGTTCGAGCGTTGTTCGCCGGTACGCCCCTCCTGTCCCACGCGAAATTCGCCAGCGAACACGTTCCACGATGTTATCTAACCATGGACCACCGGTTGTTAACTTTCGTTTATGTAAGCGCCGCCCGGTTCCGTGATGTCACCCGTGGGCTCTCCGTCGTCGTCGTCGTCGTCGTCGTCTATGCTCGCTTCATACCTGGACGAGAATGATGATTACGTCACGCCGTTAATGTCGACAGGGCGTGTTGCTGGCTACTTTTTATGTCGCTTCGAGGAAAGTCGTCGATGACGCGTGTCCGCTGAGCTTAAGTGAAACTGTTCGTTAGTGGGATGGATGAGATTGTTATTTATAGGATGGGAGAGGAAAAAAGGTACAGAGTGGTGTGGGGAGTTTCTCTAGCGAAAATAGCGTACACTTCGGGTTTGATTGGGAACGTTCTTGAGGGAACAAATTTTTTTAGCACAATCGCCTTCGATTGTAGGGGAAAAAGAGGGGTTAATTCTGTTAAAATTTTTTCTAAGAACGTTTAAGAAAATGATAGCTCCTAAGAGCCTAGAAGACCTGAATTACTAAAATCTGCCTATGCTATCTGCGGGAGCAGTTCTCTAATAACAGTTCACGCTAAAAACCCTGGCCATCCTTGGCGTCGAGCACGCGAGCGCACGCCACAATTTCGCATGAATGGAGAGGAGTAACAGATTTCATGAGAGATCGAATGTTACGTGCCACGGAGATCCGGCGATCGTGAATCATAATAATTGCACGCCTGCCGTGACTCTCATTCTGCTTGGGAATTAGAGAACGCGCTTTCTTATGATTCTGTTGCTTGCGACTCGTCCGAATTCCAGGACTTCTGATCAGTTCCCCGAGGCTCCATTGAACTATTCGCCAATCCGCACGGCCATATTGATTACGCAAAGCCTTGAGGCTTAAACGTGCGCTCGTAACGAAGTCACAATTAGTGCATTCCTTTCCAAGTACTCATAACCCGCGAGGAGCCAAATCGCGGTTTCTTCATCGTCGTCAGGAGCGTACGATCGATCAGGATCTTGCAAGACGACACCGCCTCTATGAAGTATCGTCGAAAGCGTACGAAAAGGCAAAGAAAGAGACATACATCCGCTTGCGCGCATAACCAGGCTTCTTCTGCTCCACTGATTCCCATCGGCAATTGAGAAGATCCTCGAAGGATCAGCGATAAGGAATCGTAAAGTCCACGGACGTATCTCGTTCATCACCGTCGTGTGTACAAAGAAAGTCACTCCCAATGTCCCACGGATAACAGAATAGATGGCAAAAGGGATTACGAATGGCACGCGGTGCCAGCGGGACCAAAAAAGGAGGAACCTAGCGAAACGCAAGGACGCGCGGGACGCGTATACGTTGCCGCGTCGTGTTCTCATAATCGATTAGCCGTCCACGAGGAGGAATCCTTTTCTGTAACCCAACACGTCTGATCCTTCTCTCTGGCGCGGGAGAGAGGCCACTGAAGCATTTAGGACTGGTGGCCTTGCGAACGCCTACATCCAGACCTTTGTCTCGGCTCGGAGAAGCTTCGTCGCAGCATCTCCTGCGGCCGGGACCGATTTTATTGTTGGCGTATCCGTCCAGGCACCGCTGGACATTCCTCCTATATGCGCACGTGTATACGTTATCCGTGGCCGCGGAGTGGTCCGGCCACATGAAATTGAAAGTTAGCGTGGGTCGATAGCTACCGCCCAGACCGGTCCCAAGTTTACTTGGGCATTAAGTTGGCGATTGGGCCGAGAAAATATCGCCAGCTTTCGTTACCGGCTGGAGCATAGCCGAGACGACGACGGGGCGCGCACAGACAGGCGAGAACCTTTAGTTTTCGATACCGCGAGACTTGCCGGGATCGCCACGCAGATTCTTCCCCGTCTGGCCGTTAATTAATTAAATAATTTATGGACGTGGCATGGCCGAAGGTCGAAGGGGCCTGGAATGCACGCGTTTAAGGGCACCGTGGGCAATTAACCGCGCACAATTAAAGCTGGCAGACTAATTAGCCGGGTACGTTAATATTAATTGCCGGCTGATATATTTTTACGTTTCGCGAGCGATCCACGTGAGCAGATACGCTCTCCGTCTCTAAGAAGCATCTCCATAGTGAGCAAGGAGATTAGTTTTCCATACTGTCTTGTTAGCCTTTATCTTGCAAGGAAATGGTACCGTGTTTGGGTATTCGTACCGCAAACTTTTGTCTTAAATATGTTGGGCCTTATTAATAAACTTTCATAGCGAGGATACAGCCAGTTTCAGAGGGTAGTTATGGCAGGGATTAGTGGAATTCAATCTCGTTCTCGTTCGTTCACAGGTCGCCGGCCAATTATTGGACAACGAGTTCCAGCCGACGGTTACAGCGACATGCAAAGGCGGGCAGATGACGATACGAGTGCACCTGAATCAGAGTTTCGTGGGTGCTGTTCACGCGAGAGATTTTCGAACGCCGCAGTGCATGGCGCCCGGAAATGGCTCCACGCACGCGACTCTCGCCATTAATCTTCTCGCGCTCAAAGGAACGCCGGATTACTGTGGCGTGTTGGTGAATAAAGTGAGTACCTCGGCCAACGTTCACGATTTCAATTCGAAGTTGAATAAATTAACCCTCTTCACTGTTTAGTCCGTACGTCCCACGGGCGTAGAGAGTGTCTCGGATGAAAGTGGTCTTTGGAAGGTTATTCTACCCACCTTGGGGGTGAAAAACATTGCACGGTCCCTATAATGCTTTTATTCGAACAGACGATTTAAATACGCGCGTCCTTTCATCGCGCATATTATAGGTAACCTCATTTTAAGTGGTCGAATTTACGTGCCTTTCCTCCGTCACTTTCGTACTTTTATTGAAACTTACTTTGACACTCTAAAATACGCTGACAACAGTTTCCCCTTAAGGGGACTAGGCCGTCGTTTTCCGTGAAAGAAACACTTTTTTTGTAATACATTTGTAAAAAAAAATGAAAGTATATCCAATTGTATCCATTTGTCCAATGTTTATTATTATCATAGAGATTGGAAGAAAGTTGGTATGAAATATAGATGTGCTTTAAAAATGACGGTGCTGACTATTAGTAAACATTTTAACGTTCTTCTGTGGTTTTGCTGTAATATTGGTCTTAAAAAGTGACGTAATCCATTTTCATGGTGTGATTCTTGTTCTTTACATTCCTAGTTCCTCGCGCAATCAATAAAAACTAAAATTGAAACAGAATTATTAAATTGGTGTCCAAAAAACGGTGATTATTTCGAGATAAATTCGGTCGTGTTTGTGGATTATTAAAAATATGCGGCTTTTTAATTTTTTCATGAAAATCTCGAATTTTTACGGACCATATCATACGTTGCGCGGGAAATGGCACATGTTTTATACATCCTGTAATTTTTTCAAGTCGATCTGAACCTCCGTTCATTTGCAGCTAGGGGAAAACCAAGAGAAAAAAAAGATTCGAGAAAAACGCGTTTAAAATTTCTGCGCAAAGGTGACGATGTAGGTTGCCGTTTGACTTTTTTGGCTGCCAAATCAACAATTTTGCGAATTTAAATATAAACCAAGCGGCATTTTATTCACAAAAGATAGTACTTTCGGAAAATGTAAGAAAAAAATCGATTTTTCGACTGCCTAGACCCCTTAAGGGGATGTTCCGGTTTAGAGCCTATAAAAGTAGGTGATCTTTAAGAATTAATTAAAGGAAAACTACGACAGATAATTTAATATGATTTTTTGCAATGTATTAAAAATATCTTAAACTATAGAAATATATTTTTTCTGTAATTTATCATTTCAAATGGCACTGTGGATTCGTTGAAGTGGAGGCGTAAAAAAAGTAGCACCTAAACCATTGGCCTGAAATAAGAAACAGTGCCAGATAATTAAAGGGCGTGGAATTCCCTGGCCCACATAGCTTTAAAAATGACAAAAAATTACATTTTTTGATAAAATAACGACACTTAATATTTAAAATCACTTCTTCCCTATGTTTTTCAAATTTTTTAACACGTCAGAGTTCCACTGCATAGAAGTATATTCTTCAAAATAAAAAAAGTTTCAATCCAATCGGATAATAACTTTTGGAGATATTTATCCCAGCGATTTGAAGAATTTTATTTCAAGAAAAGCGCGTTTAAAGTTTTACGTGAGCACCGAGTGAGCAGGTTTTACCCACGCATTCGCCGCTACTCAAATGCCTATAACTTCAGGAATTTTTCGAATGACAAAAAATCCTTTTTAACACGTATTCCTAAAAGGTTGAACATTCGAAAAACGAAATAAAATTAAATCGATTTTTCGACATTTTTAAACCGGAACCTCCCCTTAATCTGGCTTGTAATTCTTGCAGGACACCGAGGAACGCTCCATCCCCATCGCGGTGAGGATACACAAGACCCTGGAGCTGGCCGACGATAAATTTTACGTTATTACGTGCGGAAAAGCGGGATTCAAAAATGCCAAGTACATAACATTTATTAATATTAGCTCGTATCTGTGAATATCGTGACGTTAAGCCTAGATATAAGTTTCATCGCGGCGGCACGATAATTTCTGCGCAGGAATGAAACTTCGTTAGTATCGTTGCGCCTTTTGGACGGAGGCCACAAAGTGCAAGAGGCTATTTATGGTCACAACTATACTTTGCGTGCGGAGATCTCCCGGCCAGATGGTTCGTACACTACATCTCTCACTCCATTTTCACCCCTTACATTTAATTGGAATTAACGAGCGCGCTACGTAACGCTCGCGCTGGTGGCACGCATACCGGGTGATTTACTTTCATCAATCTCTTTCTTTGCAGGAATGTACGGAATTAAAGTGAAATCCTGCTTCGTGTTCAATAAACAGAACAGCAGCGTGCAGCTAATCGACGACAAAGGGTAGGTTGAGCGTACGGCTTATCGGCTTTGTCGTGGATTCCCGGCATGCATTTATCAATCTTTATATGTAATTACACGTAGATGTAACACACGCTTTCCATTCTGTTGGATCGATTAGTAGCCATTCGTCAAGTTCCACGAGTAACCCCATACACGAACTGTTCTGTAATTCATGGTGCAATTAACAAATCAGATGATTCTGCGTTCAAAGGAGAGTCGAAAACCTGAAACAACATTTTTCTCCTTGGGGCTTCGTCTTAACTTTGAAAAAATCATTAACTAATTGCTTAGAAGCGCAAAAGAACTAGACGAATTGTTAAATTCATTGAGAAATGAATTGGAGTGGTACCTCGTTTCCTTTTGTCTCCACCACGAATTACGAAACAGTCTTCGTAACCCCATTCGTTCCAATTTTGTCCACCTCAGTGCGACCTCGTCGCCTTCATCATAAATAGCACACGACCGCGGAATTTGCTATTGTTGAAGCGGTTCATGATAATTCCGCGAGCGTCACGAACAGTTCCCACAGAATGTACAGATCCCTTATGTAATTCCGATAACGCCGAGTTTTTTGCGACTCGAATTATCACCCGACCCGAGGACGATCATAACCTATTACGCAATTTTCATGTGTCGCCAACAAAGGTGTCCAGTGAACGCTCGGGTCATGACGAAATTCATGTACGATCGGAACACCGGCCAGGCGGATGCGACATTGTTCTCGTTGTTCCGGTTTTCTGACAGTCCGCAAGTGCATTTTCAATGCGACATCGCCGTGTGCAGAGGTAAACCGATTCGCTGACTGATTCCCGATTACGGCTGCGTGCCGAATCTGGGTTAGATCGTGCCGTTCAACTCGCGTCGGAATTAACATACTCCATTTGGACGTTTTCCACGTAGAGCGCAGGCTCGCCTGCCTAAACAGATCATGCTCCCTTTTTAACGACGCTTTTAATAATTTTATTTACCTCGGTCGATCGAGTGCCGAACGGTAAATTACGATTCGCGAATAACAGGCGAAAAACGCGAACGTTAATCTTCTTTCCTGCAGGAAGCTGTGGCATCCCCATTTGCGAAGGCGATAGCGAGGAAGAAATAAAGGGAGCGTCTTTAATTAATGGGCAAAGCGTGAGCGGCGAGGAAGGAGTGCTCCTTGCAGGCACGAGCGTGTTCGTTCTTAACCCTGGTCAAACGCCATGTAAATATTCCATCGTATCTTTCATAGCAGCTCTTTCACTTCCTTAGTATTCCGCGATACCGTAACTGAAGCTATCCACGAATTTTTCCTCAACCGATGAATTAATTAGCTCGCTCTATGTAACGTTATCTCCCAATGAAGTTGTATTTCATTTGGTTCCGCGATAAAGTTAACGGAAACTTGCCACACCGTCTAACGTCGATCTATCCTCTTCGATAGCTGTGCAAACGCTGTACGAGGACGGCAGCGTTCATCCGGTATGGCTGCTGTGGCTGGCGGTAGCGCTCGGCATACTGTTCCTCATCATGCTCATAATCAACATATTCCTCTGCTCTGCGATGACCTGCAGTTGCACCAGAACAGACATCATCGAGAAGGAACCGTCGATCATAGAGGACTATGACCCCTACCGCAGCTGGCATGGTTCCCAATACGGCTCGAGGTTCGCTTTCGTTCCTTTATAGTCTTCGAAGATTCTAGGTGCTGACTATTCTATCGGTCTGGCGACTTTTCAATGCCAACACCGGGAAATAACCAGATTAGACACGGGAAAAGGAATACTAATATAGATTTTAATCAGTAATAACGCGTACGAGGGGCATAAAGTCGACGTCAAACACTTGGACGATGTCGCCAATTACATCCGTGCAAAAAGAACCAAGTCATAAAACCCGTGCGAGGAGACTGAACGAAGTATGTATATATAGTACGGGCGCGGAAAGAACGGTTGCAGTTGTACGCGCGCGTCAAGCTCAAGCCGTGGTGGCTCCCTCTTTCCTCTGCGCTCGTCAGAGCGAGGGAAAGAAGGTGTGAACAAGCTAGTCTTGGAAAAAGCAGGAACGTAACCCAACACGCGGGGAAGGGAACACGGGGTAAGCTAAATCGTCGAGTCGTCGCAGACAAGTTTTTTTGCCGGTGGCCCGAAGGCACGAAACTTTGACCCAGTTTCAGAAAAGAGACGGGCCAGATCCTGCGATGTGCTTAACAAGGATAGACGAGGTCGTGGCCGCATCCGAGGACAGAGGAATGAATATTGCACTCGCGTGGAAGGAAGACGAGCAAGGTTGTTTACGCGCCGCGCGGAAAAAGGGTCGCTCGGGGCTTGGATAGTTTTTTTGTCGGTGGCCGGGGCAAAACAGGTGCGAGAAAGTGCTAGAAACAAAAGGGGACTGAGGCATTGGACCAGTGCGATGAGGACGAGCAACAGAAGTGCGTACGTGGAAGGGAGACGGACGGTGTTTACGCTAGGCGGAAAAAGCTGACGATGCTGGATGCACGGAAGGGGGAAAAAGGTGTGAACAACTGGTTCTAGAAAAAGGGGCACGCGAAATCTTAGGCCGGTGCATGGACGGACAAGGTTGTCGAAGAGAAGGATAGGCAAGGTCGTCCAAGTGTGCGAGAAGGGTCGACAAGTTCGCTGAAGCGTGCGGGGAAGACGAGGGTGATTTAAAGGCGGGAAATGGAGCGCACTGTACATACGCGCTGCTTAGGAGTAAACGGGAGCTATGGCGTGTGATGCTGCGTCGTGTGGATTTCGTTTCTTAAGGCTGCATCGAGTAGTATTGGGAACAGGGGGCAGATGTTTTATAATGAGTGGTGTAATTGGGATAATTACAGTAAATGGTGGTACGCAATTCCATGGAACATTTGAGCACTCAGACTGCGAGCTAAGAGATTATTCGAAGAAGTCTCCTACTACTATTGATTTTCCTTTAAACGCATGCCTCAGCAATTCAAATAACTAATTGCTCATGTGCTTGAAATAGTAATGCCTCATTAGCGAAAGTATTTTCAATGGTGATCGAATGCTCGAATGAATCATTGCCTCTGTACAGGTACTCCTTAAACGGGAAGCAAGGATACGCATCCGGAGGATCGACGATGAACTCCACCAGGTCGATATCGACGAACAGCGACCACTACGCCATAGTTCACTCGAGGCCAGGAAGCAGATACTCTGGACCGGGTCAGAAGCATCATCATCATCACAGAGGGCCACCGTCGAACATCGGTTCCCATTACTCTGGAAAATAACGTTCTTCATAGCTACTTAACGAATGCGTAGAAACGAACAATTTACTTTGGTTTCCCATGCCCCTAAACGAAAGTCCGTTTTAACAACGCGATCGCTTGTAACGGGTACTCGGATTCGATAGAATCGCTGCTCACATCGTTTTGGGAACAAGCTATAGATTAATAACGAGGCAGTAGGCGATAAATTGATCCTTGACACGAAGAGATTGTAATAGAAGTAAGCTGAAATAGTTCTGTGGGAGCCGTTTCAAGCACAAAGGACGGAATGACAAACGATCATCGTTGGGGAGGCTTGTCTCGCGTTAAGGATCACTCTTTGTATCTTCATGTGTCCTTAATAGTTACTACTAATGTATAATTACGTACACGGAGGGATTCAAAATTCCTGACATACAGAGTATTTTTGTACTAATATCGAGGTATCAGTGTAGTTGTCTCTCCGTTCTTCCGGCGGTGCAAGACACTTGGAAGATTATAAGGAGAGACGGAATTCGAAGGAATTTCAGCCAATATGGTATCGAATACGTTTCATGTATTAAAACACTACAATTGTTCTACTTACTGCTAGTGTCTTCGCTCGAGAGAAGGTTTCTTCTGCTAGATCGTATATGTATCATATGATAGTCATAAATATAGGTACTTAGCATTTTGTAACGTTACGCATTATCGTACTTTAATTAAGAAGAATTAGACGAACGCTTTTTGTACATAAATTCATCGATCGTGAGTCATCCTGTTACGATGAATCGCGTCTATGTGACCAGCGACCACGTAGAAACCTTTTATATCATCAAAATTAGTGTATACATAACACACGAGTAGTCTTATGCCGTCCAGTTAGAAGTTATCATCGTCACGATCGAAATCTCCGATTTTGTACAAAAATTCACAAGGTATAGAGAATGGCAGGAACAGGGAATATATCAGGCAACAATTTTGCTGTATTCTTCTGTAATAGTTCAACAAAACATTCCATGTTCAACGAGTCACAAATACATGTTCTTTAAATACACTGAAATTTTCAGAAAATGTCGAACTCTCTTCACTGTATCCTTGTATCCTTCAAATCTATTCTTACTGCACTTACCTTCGGAACTTTTCTTTAGAATGCTTCGAAATCGGGGCGAGGTACTTTTACATTTGTTTGAAAACTCCTAATCGGGCAAATTAACTAAATCTCATTGCTCGTAAGACGTAAGACTTCTTCAACAGGTGTTTATCAACTCAGAAGCTAAATAGTGAACGCTGGAATAATATCTGGCCTTGCATGACTCAGGGAGTTTAAAAAAAGGAACGGTTTCGAAATAATTGCAAAAGCAGTTATTGTACAATTAAATCTCCACGCATTCTTAAGATCAAATTACAAGTCTGCGACCCTGGCGGCCATAGTGCAGCTCATGAATAGTTCTTAAATGTCGTTCATGAATAGTTCTTGTCACGTAAGGAGGCACGCATATCATTCGTTTTGTCATACTAAACACTTCGCCGAGGACAAATTGTGAATGCAAGACTTCGGTCTTGCAGACTATAATTAAAAATACGTGCAATCTTTCAAGTTATACTTAGTGGAAGTTTACAAACCGTCAATTTCTTCGTGGGTACTATAAAATATTAATACCGCAACAATATTTCATAAATTCGGTGACTGTATCCATTTTTAACTGTGTACGACGGAATTATGTAGTTCATAGTTGCACGTTTCAATTTTATGCGTCGTTAATTATTCGGAAAAGATCACATGTCCGGGTTAACCGTACTGTTTTCATTTGGATTAATTGACTGCATCTGAGTACCGCTAGTTTGGCAACTTCATTTAGCAGGAGATCCGTTAAAATTAATGGTAAGAGCATTCCAGTTTCCTGCATGGTCACTGGCCTCAGTTTTTGAGAAAGTTGGGTCAATGTCTCTTTAAACTGCAACTCAGGCTCTGAAGTTTGGGTGCTCCTCCACCGTGTGAAAAAATAGTCAAGCTTTTAAAAACAAATTTATTATTAAATGTACATCTATATCTGATAACGGAGTATACGCGAATTGCTCGCTTAAATACTACCTGTACAAAAAACACGAAAACTTATCTCCTTGTCGACAACAACCGCTGAAGCTCTTAGGCTTTTCGGTCACATAAATAAGTGTACAAAAGTTCGATCATCTGATCCCAGACAAACGAAATGTTAATACACGCACCATAAAACTTAGAACCATTTAGTGGTGAACGATTCAACAACAAATTTTAAAAAGCAAACATACGATAAAAGAATTCCACGACGCGCAATGCGATGAAAAGCTCACCTGTGCATCGTGGACATTTCATCAAAGTGAAGTAAATAAATTAAGGAAAAGAAACTGAGAGATTTTCGGTAATGTTAATCGTAATGAAAAGAATGTTAAAACGATTGATCGTCACAGTGAAAATCATACTGATTCCAAGTGTGGAGAAATTCGCTTCGATATATTTATTCTCCAAGAAACTCCACCCTTCGAAGCCTACTCGATCAACCATCGATTTCTAGCTTGATCGACAACTAAAGGCACACGTTTCATCTTCAACAACGCTCATGAAAATATTCCTGGCAGTTGGTGAAACGGAATTCTTTCCACCATAATTTGCGGCGACATTAATTTTGAGCTTTACGACACCAGGAATATTCTCCCCTACGGAGCAAAAAAGTTACGTGCTCGCTCATAAATAGGCATTTCCATCTTGAGTCCTCCTCAAATGAAACACTTCAATGGCTGCCAAATGGACTTTAGTACACGTTCATGAGCTTCCCTTCTCGTCTTCTTTCCTTTTCTCTTTTAAATCAGTGCTTTTTCTCCAATAGTCATCAGCCAGGTAGTGTTTTATTTGACAAGGCTCAATTATTAAACAAGTGTTTATCTACAAAATGCGGATCCGGAGAAAGCGCGTGTGCACCTTCGCCGTGACTCACACAAATGCACAGCGCCCACGATCGCCAAATGACCGAACACTGAAGCGTTAATTGTGAGCTGCGAGTAACCGTAAGATGTATTTTCTCCACTCGTGATAAAGGAAATGGAGGCACCATGAATAAACGTACAACTACACGCGCAAATACGCGAACCATGCGACTCCAGTGTCACTGGCACTGCAACGGGCACTCTCGATTGGAAACCATTACGTACAAAAGAAACAAAGATAAATTACCCAATCGTTAATCGTGTACCTGCGCGTACACCTTTAGCACGACGATCCCGTTCCACTTTACGATACAATATTATCAACGCGAGATTACACTGAAATTTCCAAGTGAGCGAAATAAATAAAGTGAACGGAATCGTAAACAGATCGTAGCAAGGAAAAATTAAAGAAAAATGAACGCGAGGCAGCTGGGCGCGCGTGTTACGTAAGGGCGAGCGTAATTGTTCGAATTGGAACGCTCTCTACGATTGCACGGCTGCCTCGGGAATCTCTTTGACACCACTCCCCCCATCCTTGATACTAATCTTTACGGATAGTTGAATTCTTTTTTTCTGTTTTCCACGTATCGGCTAATAGCCGGTGTTCTACCCTAATTGCGCTGCTTGAAAGGCCGACAAGGACAAGAACGAAAAAGCCGCGCGCGTGCTCCGCGTATGCAGCGGGAGCACGAATTTCCTCCCTAACTAAGGCCACTTTAGGAACCTGGATACGATCCAGCGAAGTGTTTTCGCCGCCTCGCTATACCCTCGTTTCAGGGAGCAGCCCGCGATCATTCGGATCGAACGGATCGAGTTTCCTTAAACAGCGTTTCCCTAACGATCGCCCGATCGCCCCGATCGGCCATCGGTGAAAGGTCCCTCCAGCGGCGCATCGTCTCGCAGACTCCGTCCGCGCGATCTACCATTTTTTTTAACCCCGACGCTCCCACGTTAAATGTCTCGTTAAACGGTAACGACTATTTTCTAAATTATTTACAGAGTTACAAGGAATGTTGGCGATACTCGTCCTAAGGACGGATGTCCTGGATGCTCTACGGCGTAGAATCTACGCGGTGTCGTGATGATTCGTCGCGTTGTTTCGCCATCGTTGGTCACGCATCGTATCAACGATGACGAAGCGAGAAATCGGCCAACTTGGGGATCGACCGATCGTGCGCGGGGGTAAAGCATCCAGGACATAATAAATATCGACTGTTACCAGCGTAAAGTGATTACCGTCCTAGGAACGATCGAACTCTTTTCTCGAGATTTTTCTCACCTATTCACCCTTTTCATCCATTCACCTTGTTTTCGGGGACCACAGCTCTCTTCTCTCGATCTGTCTCTTCCTCTCCCTGTCGTGCGGACCGCCGTCCCACGGCGAAAGGAGAGATATCTAACGAATTGATTCGCTACATCATACTGACTACTTTACAGGAATACGCTAAGAGTTATCGTGGATGCTTTGGACCACCTCAATTACTGAGCTTCGTCAGTAATGATCAGTGAAACGAGCCTAACGATAATGATGGCGGGGTGATGGGCGGCAAATGGTCCCCGCATCTGGGGAAGTTTGGCGGCACTGGTGGAAGATCCGCGTGAGTTCCCACGTGCAGGATCAGGTTCATTCCGATTAATATGTGGAAGAGGAAGTGGCAATGGAACAGCCAGTATCCTGGAAGAAACAGATGCGATAATAATGATTACTGTTGCTTATGTTGCATTAATTCTGTTACATCGTTTGTTAAATATAGATCTCATAAACGTCGTGCCTGCCACGTATCGCTGTCCGTTGACAAATACGAATGGAAATTGCAGAGCTTTCGGGAAAGATGGTACAAACGTGGCGCAATGCGTCTCTCCACTTACCAGGATTATCTGCACGGAATCGGAAAATCACGTAGCCATTGTTTGGAACGGCGATAGTGTCCTTGGCAGGTGGCAAATTGAACTGTCGGTTGAGGAGACCCCTCTTGTCGAGATCCAACGCGTGCTTCAGATTAATCTTTTTCACGTTCTTGTCGGGAGAACGGCCGATACCAATCACGTTGAAGGCGTAGCCGTGCAAGTGGAATGGATGCGACAGATTCGGTTGTTGTACTGTAGGAAGTAAACGACGAAGATGAAATCAGTTATCAAGAGACCGGCTCTTCTTTAGCGGACTGTAAATCTAAGGTTCTATACGGTAAGATAGTTGACATTCAAGACCACGCACAATACGTATACGGCGTGTGGAACGAGTCACAACTTTCTCGTCCCATATATATATAAAAGGTGAAGGGTTAATGAGACATTGGGAAAGCGCTCTTTTCCAAGTTGAATCGTTACCTTCGTCTACAAGAACCACCTCGACGACAGCGTTGTGGGGGATATCCACCTGATGAGTGCACATGCAGTTGGCGCCGCAGTCAGCTGGCCTGTTGTCCCCGTTACAGAACTGTTCAGGTGGGATGTCGTCGATTTGCGAAAGCGGAGGCGCCGGCGGAAACGTGAACGAGATTTCATCGACGAGAGAAATTACGTGATCTCCGGTCGGCGCGACTGAAAGCATAGAGTCAGATCACAAAACGCTCTCATAGATACCGTTACACCGGACCGTTGAATTCCGATTTAGCAGATTCAATGGTAATGAACGGGCACGGTTGCGCCAGACAGGTGCAAGAAAAAGAAGCTATGCTCTGAAAGAACCGAGCTAGCGGGATTTTGAAATCGCTGCCTCTTACCCAAGAATCGATTATACGTCTGCGGCTGGAAGACCTCTTCTGGCCTGTAGAAGAGGAAACGGAATGGCAAGAATATTTTCACATCTGGACGTTGCTGGAGAATTCCTTGGTCGATCTGGCGAGCATTCTTCAGCTGGCTCACACAAATCGCGTCCTCTCGTTGGCGACCGCACATGGCGTCCAGGGGATTCAGTACCTAGCAACGACATTTCAGATTCGAGAAAATGTCTTCTTATCCGTTTACTCGTTACAGAGAAAGTTAACGGATCTTTGATCTATAGTAATATCGACGAGACTATCTGTGATACCGAAGGGTATCCAAGGTGAAAGTTGAAGAGTATCAATTGGCGCGAAACGGGCATTTGGGGGATAAGAGCTGCCCATAGACAGGATTATAAAACTTACAACACCCTGAGGAAGTCCGAAATCGTAGGTCGGAGCATTGGTGGTCGGCTGGTAAGGGCCACGGGCGTAGCGCAATATGGCCAACTGTTGAGCTCGTGGGATACCGCATTCGCCAAGAGCGCGAACTTGAATCCAGTACGCTCCAACCGGTTGATCGGCGTTTATAACGAAGTCGTACCGTTCGCCTGTAAATCAGAGTAGAAGGGTAACGTTTCGCTTTTACGAGGAGCGATTAAAACGCGTCTGTCTCGCGCTTTCCCTCCCGCGGCGGTGCTGGCAATAAGTATTCTCGTACGACGCGGTTGGGGCGAGGGAAGATTTACCAGAGAACGAGATGATGGTCTCCACGTTGATTGGTTGCACCGCCTCGCCGTCGGTGGCGATCACGGTGAGCATGTGCCCCTCGAACGTAATCTGAGATGGACAAACCGAGCCGAAGGAATTGATCAGCCGGAAACGATAACGACGCCCGGGTGTTATGGTGAAAACCTCCAGGGGTGTGTTCGTCATGAAGCCGGTGTTGGGATCCTGCAACACAGGGGCACAACAGCTTGTAACACGAGCGTGCTGTTCGCAGCACGCGATCGTAGAGCTTCGAGGATAATCTCCACAGGCAGAGAAATTGAAACTGAAGATGAGCTGCTGGTAATTGGAGGTTGTAACGTAATGGAGGGTTCCAGTTTCGAGTAGTAAAGCTCGCTGGAGATGACTGGACAGAAGTCTGAAGGAGTATCATCGTCATACCCTAAATTGTCCTTTTCCGTTGATCAGCACGCTTTCAGGTGCCTGTCCAGTGTTAACGGCGAGACGGCCAGGGAAACGTTCGGCCGCATTCTCGTGGAACCAATCGCTAAGTAGGATGACGTGAGTAGTCAGATCGTAGTCGTAAAGGTGGCTGTTAGGGTCTTTGTTCGGCGGTTGACGGATCACGATGCTTCCGTAAAGACCGTCTATCTTCTGTAATCCAGTGTGAGCGTGCCAGAAATGCGTACCTTCATTGCCAGCCATCCATTGGTACCTGCGCACAACGCATAATTTCTGTTGAGCCTGCAATGAAGACTTCGGAGAGATGATAAATGATATTGAATTAGGAAAGAAGTTGCAGGGATGGTGAAATCTGCAGTCAGCTTGGATTAGTTTAATGACAGCTTGTAACGCTTTGCGATGAATAATTACCTGAATGTGCTACCCTCTTGGATGGGACATTGCGTTACGAACGGCACGCCGTCGTAGTATTGGCTTTCCCTCTGCCACACACCGTGCCAGTGAATGGTCACTTCCATCCCTTCGATATGATTCTCTACGTCTATCACGACTTTGTCGCCCTGACAGACTTGGATGCTGGGCCCGGGCACCATTCTGTTCGCTGTTAAAATACCCCTCTCCACGCCGTCAGCGAGGACACATTGGCAGTCGCTCCAGACGACGTTAGTTGCGTTCGGGGTGCAAATTTGGCAGGCACTGTGGACCAGGGAAACGGAACAATAAAGCTTCTTCTACTTTAAGTTACTGCTTGACTAGAATTAAATCTTTAGGTCTGAAGCCAGGTTTTTCCAATACTCTTCTACAGATCTTCTTGAATCTTTGCAGGAGCTACACATTACTGTGCCATTTACTGATCACGAAAATAGAATACTCACGCCCCCAGCACGGTGTAATACTCAAGGGTGAAGTGGTAGTAGCATATCCTGGGTGGTTCGTTCTCCCGGCAAGCCCTGGCACACTCGTCAGGCGAAGAAAGTGCCGGATTTCGTCGCAGCTCAGCAGTAGCGCGTTCACTATAGTCCAGAGGTCTCATTCTCGGTGGTCGGACAGTCACCCCTCTGCTACCGAGGTTGTCAATCCCACCGAAACCGCTTCGGAATACGCCGCTACTTGGATGCGTCTGCACCAGGCCATGGCTCGAGGGGAAAAAGCCTGAGGTGTCGTCGGTGAAGATGTTGCCTGTCTTGATAGTGGGAGTCCAGAAGGAGGACGCTGACGTTTGGTCGACTGTCCCATCTGTAACGAAAGAAGCACACACAAATGTTTTAGGTCAATACATCTGCATAGAACGTGATGTAAGCAACGAATACAATTCAAGTTCAAGATCGTTTTTTCTGGAAACGAAGAAATGTCCTTCATAGACATCAAGACGTCGCCTACTGTAAAATACGAACGTGACGTAACCCGAAGACGGAAACGTGCACATATAAGAAAGATGTTTATACTTTTTCTGGGCGTAACAATAAATTCGGCACAAGAAATAATGGCACAGAACGACTATAAAGTATAGTGTGGCAAATCTGGATAATTAGCAATTGACGGAAGATAAACCGCGCCGTTTATCGCGGATAAGTAGGTGTTGTAATAATGTAGCGCCGTAAATTATGTAACTACGTTTCACTGGATATCACACGTACAGCAGGAACATTACACAGACACTGTAAGGTCGGTCTTCTCATCAGGATTATACAACGAAATGAATCTATTCGAAAAAAGTAGAACCGTGCAAAAAAGAGTTAGAGTACTCGTGAATCACCCATAAAATCAGCGATGGTTATTCGCCTCTCGATTTGTAAGGAAAAATGGCCCCGATTAAGACACGCTGTGGAGAAGAAAACCGCGCTTGCAGATCTAAGATCGTTCGCTTATCTCGGCCGGCACACCTGTTAGTGCAGGAAAAGTATACGAGGGAATGGGATTCAGTGGCTCGTAGAAATTTCACGAACACGGACGAATCCCCGGATCAAGAAAGCTATCATCAGGTCATCGTCCACGTCGGTCGTGAGATAATCAACGGTGCTTCATTGCGCAAGAAATCGCGGCTGCTCGTCTTTGCCAGGCAGCAGAGAAAACTTGTCGCGCTCGAAATTGAGCCTCGCCTCTATCATCACGCTCCAGGATAAGTATCGGTATCATAAACAGCGATTAACTCGTTAATTATCGTGGCTGCATGCTGTGACCGCGAGCGTGCACGATAATGGCTATGACTCGCGAACAAAGTGATTTGATGATCACACCAGCACCCCACATTTCCTCGTGCAGCATTTCCCCTTAATTATCACAATGCTCCAGTGACTTCTACAACGAGCTGTTTTCACTACGCTCCGATGCCTCACGCTCCGCATGAAAAGCCATTTATGGAGCCCATACGTATCGCAATATATGTTTACTTTATATCTAGTTCTGATTTCGTTTCGACTGTCCTTCGATCCCACTTCGATTTCATACTAGAATTATTACAGCCACTTTGCAGCAATTACTTTGATGATTTCCACGAAACATCGCAAAAGAAATTCACCATTCGATACGCAAATCCTTTTTACGATAAAGGAATCCCAAGATTCCGAAGCGAAAAAACGATTTAAAAGTTCCTCGGACTCATGTAAAACACACCGCTTGTAAATCGTATTCCGTTGGTCTGAACACTTGCGAAATCAGTGTCCCCGTGCAAAATTATGTGCGTTGACGCCCTAGTGCAAATAAACAAGCGGACACCAGATCAATTTTCCGCGCCCGACTCGTGAACCGGTTTTCTGGGGCGAAAAAATTGTTGCAACCGGGAAAAATCACGCGCACTGGAATTTCGGATTGCGTAGCGTTGCTTGTGGAAAATACGGTCCAAGTTTCACATGGTAACTACTTAGTAACCAAACTTCACACAGCTAGATACTCGTTTGGTCATATTTGTCCGCTGCAACGTTGCAACGATTGCTCTATGACAGGTATTAAGAATTAAGGCAGGGCTGCACAAGGAGCTGTTTTCGGCGCCTAGCGGCGAGCAACCCGCCTGTCCTGTTGCTAAGGTAGAATCGGTGAGGAGAACTGCAATAGTGTATGTGCGTGCTCGTAGGCTCGTAGCGTAAGTATGTATGGATGGTTCCTCGCCGATTCTAACCTTAGCAACGGGACAGGCGGGTTGCTCGCCGCTAGGTGCCGAAAACAGCTCCTTGCGCAGCCCTGCACTAAGGGGTCAGTCCGCTGTGACGGTTTTAAAAAAAAGCTATTTTTAAAGATTTTTTTCTCCGTAGATACAACATATAATGGAATAAATCTTTTTGGTATTTATTAAACTACTATTATATTATACAAAAAAAGATTTAAAGAATTTTTTTAATTTGTTTTAAAATTTTAAACGCAATTATCTCAAAAGAACATTTTTTTCGACTGGTGCAGGTGAAGGCAAAAAAACTATTTGACCAATCAGTCTGAAATTTTTACGTTCAGCACATCAGTGGCTATGGCCGGGATCACGGAAACCTTTTTTGATTAACCATTTCATACTTTTCACAAGGCAAAATGATTGAAAAATTCACTATACTTCAACACTTAAACTTCAAACCTCCGCCATTTTGTTAATTTTTTATCAGTAAAAATAATCCTGCTTCCGGCGATAATCATACTCATAATGATTACAACACACATTGATTTTTTTGTTTCAAATGCGCCGTTCTCCCGGAATCACCTGTACCAGCACTACATGGCTTTCTCAAGGCCCTACACATTAGTGCGATATATATTTAAAAAGAACTTTGAAAAATTTTAAATAAATTTTTTATACTGTCAATAAGTGTATTAATAAACAGACCAATCATTATTTACGTTGGACATTCCGTTTACTAAAAAATAAATCCTAAAGAATGACTATTTTTCACGTCTTCACAGTGGACTGACCCCTTTAAGGCCGTACTAGACTATTGAAATCTCGAAAAATCGATTTTGTTATTATTATTAATTCTAAAAGTGTCATCCTTTGCGAATATGTACAAAAAAGTTTCATGATGAAAGTGTAGAAATGACTCACCCAAAAGCATTTTGCGTTTAGACGATTGGTTCGCCTGAGACTATGTACACGGACTACAACTGCGAGTTACATACAATCATCTTTAGCGTTAAATAACTTCAATAATTTTCGACATTCTGACAATTTTTTTAATTACTTGTAAAAGCGCGCATAAGAAACTGCGACTAGTACCGCTATGGTGATTATTTGGTATCTAAAGCCGGGAATCCACCGGGAAGCTATGCGATGCTATGTTTTAACGTAGCTTTTGGTGGAAACGGTTCCATAAGAATGTATTGAAGCTAATTTTTTTAAAACGTAGTACGGCATAGCATAGCTTAGCTTCCCAGTGGATTCCCGGCTTAAGCGATCCAACCTAAAAGAAACCGTCGATTTTAGTTGGTTAATAGTTCTGTACTTAACCCCTTAACAAAACCTTGGCCATATTCACAGGATATGAGGAAATATAATTCTGAAATGTAGTAAAATTCAGACTCACACCATGTTTCCGTATATACAGAGTACTAAGGTGTTTGATATTCATTGAATCACAGTGTACTCACAATAATCGTCGTTCTATATTTTAGATCTGATAGGAAGAGAATATTATACCAGAATTGCCTTTCGATATTTAACTACCCTTGTGCAACTATAGACACTCGGTATAAAGGGTTATAGTATTGCAATTCACCATTCTATCCGGTCGCACACCAGGCGGTCGGCCTCGTCCGCGACTGGCATAGGTGTGCATTATTTACGATCCTGTACCGAACGTCCATCGCGACGGAAAAATTCTTCTCGGGATGAATTATACCGCTCCGTTGGTATGCGAGTTCTTTTGCCGGGCAGCCATACCCGGAGAGCTTTTGAGCCACGTACGAGCTTGGAAGCTTCTGTGTGTACCTGCAGCGTGCCACGACTTTAGTAAACGATATTCAAGTTTCTGAGAATGAGAGTGAATCGAGTGAATTTCGCAAGGCTTCCAGAACTCAACGCTCAGAACGTGATTGATTAGGAAAATCGTCTGAAAATGAAACCGTTGATAATTGAAACGAAGAGAAATCGATGTTTCGTTCCTTAATTTCTTCATATTCCATTAGAAAGGATTATCTATACGTAGATTATCTGTCACATTTAAACAAATTGACTGTAAATCATGAATCAAGCGTTTGGAGTATATAATCTTCGAGCATCAAAGTAGCCCACAAATCTTCCCAGAATCAATATACATAGTTACAATGCATAGAAATAACTGACATTTCTAAGATGTGTATGGAAGTCGCTGTTTTGCAACGTTTCCTTGGAAAATTCAGGTAGATCGTTAGAGAAGTTTCTCCAGGCGATCGGCCGCGGTTCCCTGAGGTACCTAATCCAAATGGCGATTCCAATTGCATGTCCACCTGGTTTCGTCGATTTTCAGAGCCGCGTAAGGAAATTGAGCGTTTCCAGACCTCGAGTAACACGAATCGCAGTACTAACTGGAAACGCCATATTCAATAATTGCCCCATTTCGCGTGGCTTTCGTTGATCCTCGTCAGCGCGTGCAGCGCGAAAGTCTTGAACCCACTTGTTACCGAATCACGAATCACTTGTTACGAATCGAACCATCCAGCCCGAATGAAATACGACTCGCTCGCGGAAAATCGCAATGTCGCAACGACATTTTAGCAACGGGATACCCTAAATTACGAGAAGCTGCTACTTATAAAAAGGAACCCATGAAACAGATCAGGCCAGGTTTTTCTTTGCTACCTCGCAGCCAATTTCGTAAATAGACCGCTTGCGCAACCAAGGGAGCAAGAAAAGGATGCAGATCTGGAGTTATTGCCGCTAGAGATTCAGTAAATCTCTCAATTTTGTTCCATATCCGCCTCTCGACGCACGGTAGCCAGCTTCGCGCTCAACAATTCACTTTCCTGATTTACTATCCGTTGCGGAGCAACAAATACGATGCAATTTTGTATCGCAGACCTCTACCCCACGGCATAAGTGTCTCGAATACAGAATACGCCTGGTACGGGTGGAAAAATTCGAAATATTAAATTAATAGAGTCTGCCACGCGGATAAACGAGGCTTAATCGTCGAATCGAAAGCTCGCCGCAACGCTTCAGCCGGCAATTCCGCGAAACCGCATTCTATGTATATCTATAGCAAGATTGTTGCTAGACCGTTCTGGAGCCGCAAAAGGCGATGCAACGCCAATACGTGCGAAATCTACGAAGACATTTATTAAGGGTAAAAGTAGAAAGCGTGAATAATTCATGCGAACAATGATCTTTCGAATCAGATTCCGATAGGCGTCGGAATGTCGGCGCAGCGACGGGAAAATGGACTCGAAACGAAGGCGTCGAGGAAACGTCAGGAAAGTTGACGCTCCGCGTCGCAGCCCTGCGCTTGAAACAACGCACTGCTCACAATTAGAAACGGTCGAACGACCTGTCCCAGGCGATAACTCCGTCGGGACTTTCACTGTGCATACATACTTAACGCTGCACCCCCAACGACAGATCTCCTCATCCGATGTGTCATCACACACGAGCACAGCCCCTCTCCGGCGCCGTATCGCGCCGTTTCATTATATAATTTTCATAGTTTTACGTAACGAGAATGCGATCGCGCGTACGGGGAAACGCGGTTTACATAATCTAGGCTGATCCGCGGTGTCCCCGGTTAGAGAGTCCACCCACGAGTCGCGAGCAGAAGCCGTCACGCGGATGCTCTTTATGATGACAGCGCGATGAAGCAATGTCGTGCCAGCCCAGTTGTGCGACGCGCCGCAGTACAAACAATGCACGGCTGTGTGTAATAAGCCGACAAATTTCTGCGTCGGTGCTGGAGAAACGTCAGCGTGGTCGTAGGAGCTGACGTAGGAGCAATGGTTACGCATGGGAAGATTGGTGAGTCCGCTCGGGGAAATGGGAGTACGAATTGCGCCGCGAGTTTGGAACATCCACGTGCGATTGTAAAAGCCCGCCGAGACTTTCAACGCTCGCGAAGGTTTTTTTAAATGAAGATTTGAGGTGCAGGATTCTGAAGAATCAAAGAGGAGGCCACGTGGCGTACTTTCATTAAACCCCCTTCACTTTCATCCTGGCGATTGTCAGTAGGATATCGCGGATAATCATGTGGGCCTGGTTAAATCCACTGTCATTAAATTTCCGTCAGACACGTCAAAGTGTGGTGGAACGTATTAACGTCTCCCTCAGGTGTCTTTTTGTCGGCTTTCGAGTCCCGTCAGATCAATTTGCGGCAATTTCTCATTCTGACGGTGGCTTTTTCTTCTGCGTACCATGTCCTTTTGGTTTTGGGAGCGGCAACTCTCGCTCTTGAACCGTGCAATTTGCTCTTTATGCCCATTCAAAGAGTACTTGTGCCTCGGTTCGATCCATTTCGCACGCTGAAAAGGATCCTTCGAGACAACGGCGGCCGAACTGGCACGGAGGAAACAGGGGACCACTAAATGTCAGGGCTTCGACGTTGCCCCTGTCACGAGTACAAGTTTGTCCTTTCATGGGAATGCAATTGAACTTTGGGTTCCCACTTAAGTGGGGGGCGAGAATGCTGGTACATACATGGAGAATATCTGTTTGCGCATGGAACTGTCAGAAGACACTCCGCGATCTGATGTTTCTTAGATTAGCTCCTGCTAAATGCAGAAGATTCGCCAAAGGTTTCGATATTCGGAAGACAGGATACTAATCGAGCTATGCGACTAAACTACGGTACTATTTACATAAGTGATTCCCCGCTAACGTGTTATGCATATGCATTCATTTGCACGTAAACACCTGCCAATGGTTTCATTTCCTCTGCTCGTTTCTCATAACTCGCACGCGCGAATAAAACTAGAACACAGAAAGTGGAAAATATAATGAAATCCGTGCAAACCGTATTCAAGGACAAGCAATGTTCAATGTCCCAATTTCGCGTAGTCATTTTACAAATGAGGATAGGTAATTGATGGTTCGACCACGCGATTAAATGGATAGCGATGCAAAATCGATTGCTGCTGAGCGACGTTTATGATTTATACAAAATATATTTGTAATGGACCGATGAGCGCGTGTATCCTGGCCTGTAACGGATAGTCAACAGAATATGCAACGGAATACTCACGAGCATGCGCTAGGAAGTGAGAGCGCGCTCTAATCCACGTTGCGCGATGATATTACGTTTTATCGTGTGTCGATAAAGATCGCGAGAATTATTTCCCGCACAATTAGACGGTTAAATTATTTATGTGGTTATGTAATCCGATTCGCTCCCCTCGTAGACATATATCGTCGATAATAAAACCACCTTTTGGAGGACTTCGAAATCGGGAAACGATAATTGGCGCGATTGGGAGTGACGAAGTGTGCTCAGGCTTGTTCTCTGTAGACACGTTGTTAAAGGTATTTGCACCGTGGGAGTCATGGGATTTCGCGCGGGAGATTCATCTTTCTAAAGTTCAAACAAAAGGTAAAGTTCAAATAAAAGTGAAGTCGTAACGGAACGGTATCGACACGAGCTGGGTTTTATGTTGTGACTCGATCGTGGCATCGCGTCCTCGTTCTTGCTGTCGATGACCGAGGGATCGAAATGCCAAAGTGATTAAGAAAGCACGCGAGAAGTTTGTAAGTACTAATACTTTATGTTGAATCGGGCTGAACTTCGGCTAATCTCTAACATTCGAGCCCAGTCGTGATCTGAAATATCCGAGTAGTGTAAGAATAACTCAAACTGCATCTAA
Source organism: Andrena hattorfiana (assembly GCA_944738655.2). Classification (NCBI taxonomy): domain Eukaryota; kingdom Metazoa; phylum Arthropoda; class Insecta; order Hymenoptera; family Andrenidae; genus Andrena; species Andrena hattorfiana. The sequence goes on along the minus strand of OX122889.2, from coordinate 18,505,106 downwards.
AAAACAATTGACTCTTAATTTCTCTGCAACATATATAACAAAGTTTTCAAACAAACTCGACTGATCTAACATTCAAGTTGGCTCGAGGAAACGGGTTTCCACCCACGTCGATACACGAATCATCACAAAAATGATATTTACGGATGATATTTTCAACAATTAATGTCTGAATACCGTGCATTTATGGTGAGAGACGATGATGCTGCGTGTTGCAGAGCGTAGCTCGAGATAGAAAGTGCGATGATCCGCGAATGAACTTGGCCTTGTCCTTGTACTCGTCTCATCTTACGGAGAACGCTTAAACGGTCTCTCGCTTGTGCAAAAGCGAGGTATTGTGCAAACCACCGGTCGAGAGCCGACGGTTGCTAGAAGGTGAAGGGAAGGTGCACCGGGTGTTGTTGCATCGTGGTTCGCGCGCTTCGTAACGATGCCGCATAAACACCAGTTCGATTGCGCTAATGAATGTAATAACGGTCCACTCAAACGGTGGCTTTCTAGTCACTGGATTACGTTTAGATTGCTACGCGTTCTTCTATAAGCAGAGACTCTATCTATATTTGCGAATCAACTTTTGCTACGCGTTTATCCTTTCTTTACGCCAAGCCCATTATTTCGGCATGATTCATATCGCAGTGATTAATCGTAATGCTTGTCAGTTACTTTAATAAGTGGTGTCATTTTTCATTTACCCTTAAATTATTTTCCTTCTCGATGCTTAATGCGCGGGAGAATCTCACTCATCTATCACGCGGTTTCTCAGCTTTTTGCAGTAACATGCATTCTCGCGTGTCCACGTCCTAATCCTAAGTTTCCCTCGTAGCGGACTACTCTTCGAAATTACTTCCATGTAAATTAAATCTCGGAGGAAGAAATCTTATTTCACATTTTCGAACATTCCCGGAGCGAAGAGCCATTTGCTTCCCGGTCGAATGAGAAACTTCACCTCTCCCTGTAATTAAATCCAAAGAATCCAACGTTCTCATCGTCTGTCGTGGACAGGAACGTTCCACTTCCGTAATGTTACAGGACGGTTCGTTTCATTAAAGGAAAGATCTTTCTTACGGCAGTGTGCGGACTTGAACGCTTAAATTCCGATGGCCCCGCAATAAATCCGCAGTTCAAGCGAGGCAGTCGTAAGCGGCTTTGAATTAATCACCATCTCCAGCGGTTGATACAAGTGAAAGGCTTATCTCGGCCAACGCGACGCCGGAAGTTCGCTCACACGCTCGTCACGGTATTTCACGGCCGATACTATCGTTAAAATTGTCCCACTAACATTTGAGATCGCGCTTCCTTCGATTCCCATCGAATTTTATGCTCCGTCGAGCAATCAGCTGGGCCCCCGGTGGAATACTTTCATTGGCAATCCTTCCATGAAATTACTGCTCCACCTACGCCCCACTTCTGGTACACCCTCCTCTTCTTGTCCTTCTCCCTCGCCACTCAGCCTTCCATATTGTCCAAAGTGGTCAAAAAGTCCTCGACTTTCCCCTCGATTTAAAATCCACAGGGAAACTGTTAATGCTGCTGTAAACTCCTCCGCCCGACGTTTTCCAACGATTTCCCTTATCGCCGCCTCGAATGTCCTGTCAGAATACGTAAACACGTACATGTAAAAAAGAAATCAGGTTTACGCGACAGGTGTATTTATTCGCATTCTTGAGACTTTTATTGGACCCTGACATACGCTGGCTCGAACGTTTCTAGGTTAAACGGCTCCTAATGTATCAATGTTGCTGAGAGCGATTTGCGTCTACTCACGGTTAAACTTACGAGCCTCAGATCTTATCGATTATCCCAGCGAGAGAGTGTCAATTAAGATCTTGTACGGACATGATTCAACGCTATCGCCGCGCGTTATCTTTCTCCCGTCGTATTTTTGAGCTTGGCGTTCCATATTGTATTTTTCGTAACGCCGCGTGTAATGACCATTATTAATTCCGTGGAAATCGGCCTCAATAATTGTGAAAACGATCCCACTTGAAAGTTGCTCGAGACGATGGAAGAATTTTCAAAACGACACCGGATAGATGGATCTTACGTCGTAGTGTAAATCGATGGTTATCAATAACCGCGTGTATTAATTACAAACTATATTTCATATTTAAAGTATATTCATTAAGGTTATCGACGACCTTCTATTATCCTCGGCGTTAAGTGTGTTAGCAGATCTAGCTCCGCGACTAGGTCAATGCTTCTCGTCGCGAGAGCTCGGCCCCTTTCTCTCATCCTAATTTTTATTTCCATCCATCCGACTGTCTAGCAAAAACGTACAGCGGCCGGATGACTTGCGGTTTAGTTTTTGCGAGAGGCCGCGCGAGGAACACGTGAATCATGCTTACAGGCGATGAATACGCCTACACGATCCTTCGAGATGTCGTTCGCCGGAGGAGAAGGATCCCCGTTGTACTGGAGCATCGCTCATCCGTCACAGTTATGCGAAAGGCGAAACACGGTCCGCGAGGTTCGTAATTTCTGTAGGCAAATGTTACGTTGTCCTGGGAGATTATCTAACAAGGTTTATGGGGCAACGATCGACGTAGAAGCAATGTTGGTGCGCGGTACTCTGAGAGAGTTAAGAACTGTCAGATGTTTAGGCAAACAGAGGAGTGACGTAACCGATCGATGAAAAATTGTGCCCCAAATGAGCTCGTGAGAATGGAACTGGTTCGTACCAGGAAAATTGAGACGGATAGAACTGGAATTGCTTGTCTTCGTATGTATAACGTTTAGGACGATAGAACGAACGTTTCCTGCAGTTTCAACTTCTGCCTATCAAACAGGCATTTCGATAACCCCATTGCTACCGACGGCTAGAAAGCCAGGGTTCCTGGTCGCATAAATGTGCAATTATGCGGCGAGATAAAAGAGAAGTCTTGAAAATTGTGCGCCTTCTACGACAAGACGCGGGGTGTAAAGTGGCATTAAAGACCGTATGCAATTGTATCACGTCTCTGCTACGTTTCCTCCTATTCCCGTAGAAAAAGTGACCGGCGAGTGGACAAAGCTTTCTCGCCAATTATAATCAAGGATCCAGTTTCCGTTTAGCCGCGATTTCTCACCACTGTGGACCTTGATAATACGATGAAAAACGCAAGCATCGCTTACGACCGTTTGTTGAAGTGAAACCAGCCTACAGAAGAAAGACGTTACATCACGGCCGCCATTCCTTTTTATTAACTTTCAATTTACTACTGGAAATTGACTGTCACGTTGCACAATTTTATATACCTACGTGTAGAAACGCGAAAAAAGCACCGGCGACGGCGCGCGAGAAAGGGGGCGAAATTATCGGATCCGAATCCTCGATCGGGCGATACCGTTGCCGGTTATCTTAAGCGGAATCGTCTGAAGAGGATTCGACCCGAAAGAAAGCCGTTCATCTTCCATTTAAAGGTAACACGGAACACAATGCAAATTTTGGGTCACGAGAAATCGACCCTGGACAACGCGTGCACCGTGAAATGCGATGTCGTTTTTAAAGACGCCCAGTCCCTTTTTTTAAAGGAGAATGAGGTTGCGTTAGGATCGCTTAGCCAGAAGGAAAATCCAATTGCGCTTTCATAACGCGCACGTAATCTTATTGTAGTTTGATCAACTAGATACCAACGTTACGATCCTAAAGACTTAGTCAGAAAGTGGTGCTCCAGGCCTATTCAACTGGGTTTCGTCTCTGTAATGGTTGTGGGTGATCGTTTAGATCGCCGATCATCGGTTCCTGATCACCTAGCCGGATCACCTTCGGTGGCTCGCTAAAGGGGATTGGATCGAGCTCTCTCGGCGACGATAGAAGCGGAAGGCCAGGTACCGTTGGCACGATCGGCTTGCACGAGCAACGAATCAGGCCGAGATCGGTTTCGTTCGCGTTTGATTGGTTGCGTGCTGGACAAGTAGTGATGCAGAAAGCGTGACACAGTTTTAGACGAGTGATCGTGGGACAGCTGGATCGCTTCGGAAATAGAGAGTGATCTGGCATCCCAAGGATCGCGATAGATCTGCCGATCTGAGCAACTATATGCATACCAATGATGTTTTCACCGTTACAGTGTCTTGGCACGTTTAGCAGATGCATCCAGTTATGCACTTGGTCAGGCGGCAACCTCGGGAAACAATATTGTATTTCCTACGATCCTTTTAAACGATTGAAATACAATTTTTGCTTCGGTTGCACGTTTTTGTATACTGTAGGAATAGGTTTTGTAATTCCTATGCGTTTCGGGAGCCACGGAAAAAAGGACCTTCGGGCGAGGGAACTTGAACCCTAGATCTTGCAAATCCTCAGCTTACTGGTCAGCCACTTAAGGGGGTACCCTCAAAATTTTCGAAAATTGGATTTTACGATTTTTGCATATTCCGCTAGCTACATCTTTTCTACGTATTTTAAGCGCAACCAGGCCCCGAAATTCCAAGAATTGAAGGAATTACAGTAAAAAATGTACGAGCCTGCACATGAGATCGAATAACGATGTCCAACTTTAAACGTGATTTCCCAGAAACTTTTTCCAAAACGGTGAATATAAAATCTTGAAAACCCCTCCAACGATTTGAATGAAAATTTACAGAGAGTTGGAGGAAACTATTCCCCTCCACGTAAAAAAATAAAAATATTTTTCCTACAAAAAGGATAAAATCAGAAACATCAACATAAAAATTGTATTAATTTGTTTATCAAAATTTTGCTTCCTACACAAAATGGAGCCTGTGTTACAGATTATAAAAATGCCTTTACTTTGTGTTTTAGGTAATTCATCTGTCCGGAATCGTGTTCACCATCAAACGGTGCATCGCGTACACGGTTTCACATTTATATTTATAACTTTTTTCCTATAAATATATTTAAAATTTTCTTTTTGCGCATTAAAGTCAACGAAATGGCGCTTAAAAATTAAAACAAAAATGACGTCTATATTCAGTTATTACTTTAGAATATGCGTTTGAAGAAGGGCCTGATTTTGGGCTTTGAGGGTAACCTACCCCCTTAACTAACTCCACTAATACCGACCCTGCAGGGTCTCTTATTTCTTGCTCCCTTTTATGGGGGTTCCTAATCCAACAATATTGAGCATCATAGCACACAATTTGGAGAAGAAAGTAGCAAGTTTGACCTGCGAGTTATCGTAGCTTATCGATAAACTTTCAATATCTTACAGCCTTGAACGCGAGGAAAAGGGAGAATTGCATATTAGTCAACGAGTTACGAGTATCTGAAACTCCTGTTTTCACCAAGTATCGTGGGAACCGCCCACAGCAATCCTACAACTCTAAAACCGAAAGTATCGTAAACTTAAATGTTTATTGCCCTTTTAGCCGCTTGTGCTTAACATCTAGGCGTTCATCCAGCTGTACAGTGTTTAAAAAGTTTCGTTACGCTACAACTCGGATTCAGTGCTCGCAATTGTCAATTCGGTGGAGTTTCACGCTTTCCAAATTCTTCCAAAGATAGGAGCCTTTACAGGCAATTAATACATTCGTTCAGAGGCTCGACAGATCAGATGTCGAATCGACTTTAATCGACTCGATCTCGAGCTCAGCGTATCGTTGTTTATCCCATTACATCACGCCATTAAAATATGCGAGCAGCGCACGCGATATATGTTGGAGGAGCATCGATCCCTGGGGCTGACCTTGAGGGGAACGACATCACCGTTCATTTGCCGATAAAAGATAGCATTCGACAGACAACGGCCAGCAGAAAAGCAGTCGAACTAGTTTCGTGCGTGCACGAATCATGGCCTACTGGTTTCACCAATGTCAAGTGCACGAGGACCACGGCCGAAGACCGGGCCCCTCTTGCTTAACATCAACTGTCAATGGACCCTGTCGGTGTCATTCGCCTGCCAGAATTTCTCTCTACCATGTGGAAGCACGTGGGCATTCTCCAGATATCGAGTAACAACCGGCGCAGCGTAGGCGTTGGGAAATAAAGAAATCAGGGGTCGACAGTCTTTCTATGGGGATTCGATCCGAATATAGCGAATTCTTAAGCCGTCGCAATTAAGTTAATTAAGTCGAGCTCCTTCGTATGGTTAATGAAGCACCGCGTTGACTTAATTAACGTCTGAGCGAACTTCCCCGAGGTTTCGCCCGAACTTTCAACATATCTGGCGTCGAGGACCTGCATTTGCACCGGATTCGAAAACGTACGGTCAATTAAAACGCGTGTGCTACGTAACCGTCAGTCGACACACTTTTAATTAATGGGATCGTCGACATTGGAAATTTTGGCAACTTCCTTGTAAACGCTCGCCTGTAATTAGCTGTATTTAATGGAACCGCCATCGGGTATTGCAACTCTCATGAATTATTTACACGCGCCAATAGTCCCGTTCAATGGTCCAGCCGGCGGCGTCTGAAAATCGGTTAGCTAATGAATCATTAATCGGTGAGACGTTGAGCAAAACGTACTTCCTCCTCCGTGCGAGCACCGATTTCCCAACGAGCTGTTGACTAATTTTCAAACGATTATGGTTTATGAATCGATGTTGGAAATGCGGACTGCAAAAAATATCGGCCTCCTTCTTTCTTGGGCATGTTTCTTTGCGAACCAATTGTAAATCTTTACTTGTATTAATCTAATAAGTGCAATTTATTCAACTTCGCATTGGTAGGTATCTGTTCCTTTTATTCAAACTGATCGTCGATCGTCGATCTCTTTGCGCAAAGGGAGAATGCTTCGCGTGTTCATTGCCAGTAATGACGTCAAGAAAGTGCAAACAATTCCAATAACGTCTTTTACAGATACCAAACAAAACGAGAGGATCACTGGCAAGAAGTGGAAGATAGGCACGCGGGATCTTTGAACACCGAAACGGACGTGTTTTCTCTGAATGCTCCTCCACGCATGTAAAGATCGAGGGCACGTGAAAGGCGTTTTTCTTGTACGATTTTCAAAAGACCGTCCACGAAACGGACCACGCGTTCGTTTCGCTGTGCGCTGCGGCTTTCAATCTTTACGGTTCCAATTATGTCCGAGTACCCTCTATCACGTGTCGCCTGACCTTTAACGGTACCTTTATCGTTAATAAATGCAGAAAGCCTCCGCGGTAATTTCAGGCTTCTGATGGGATTAACCGAGATAACTCATTCCTGGCAGCGTTCTGGTGAAACGTAATGCGTCTCGATTGCGAAAATTTGAATCAATTTGTGGTGCTTTACCCAGCTCGATTGCGTGCCGCCATTTTCTGGGTCGAGCAATGCGCTCGCGAGCAAAATAGCTCAAGTGGAAACACGATTTTTTCATGAATCGCAGCGCAGATTGCAAAACCCCGTGGACCAGCTCAAGGACCTTCCTGATCAAGAGTAACTTGTGAAAAAATGAAAGAGTTCCTAATTCTCCGGCACACCTGAATATTACGAATGCTAAACAAAACTGATAAAACTTCCAAAATGTCTTTAGACTTCCTGCAATTAATGCATACTCGCGAAGCCGTAACAATTTCAGCCCCACACCAGCCAATGTATTTTAACATCGTGCCGTTCACATGCCCCCCAGCGCTGTTCTGCATAAAATATGCCAGCGGTCACGGAGGTTCACACGAATCTTTACGTCCATCAGGGACGCGTGACTGAAAAGAAAAAGAGGATTCGAACCTGCCACGTACTTTCTTCGCGGACACGCGCCCGAATGTTTCCGTATTCTAGTCACGTGTAATCATTGACCAAAAATTTCGTGCCAGACAGTCATCAACAGAGCGTGCGGCTCGTCAAGGAAACCCTGAAGAGCATACTGATCCCTCACCGAGCCAGCGCTGTTTCTTTGACGCATTACACGTCGGAATACAAAGTGAACGGTCTAGTTACCCTGTCGTGAGCTTGACATTCGATCAGCCAGTGAAAAGTTGATCGGTGGCGGATCAAAGGTGACCACTTAGGTAAATGCTGCGAAAAACAGAATCAAATATTTACAGGAGGCGATATAGAATCTGGACCGTTTTCCTCACAAGGAGAGGTTTTTAAGTGTCCGCCTCCGATTGCTTTGGTTTTTGGATATCTTTTAGAAGATCGAAAAATAACAAATGCGTGTTTCTTTTAATTTGGTCCGTTTGCGCATTTAGGTGATGAAATCACCCCTCAAAGTTCGTAAGATTTTTAGGTATCCGCCTCCGAGTGCTTTAATTTTTGGATATGTTTTAGAGAACCAAAAAATAACAAATATGTTTTTTATTTTGGCCCATTTGCATATTTAAGGGGTGAAATCATCCCTTAAAGTTCATAGGATTTTTTGATGTCCGCCTCCGATTGCTTTGGTTTTTCGATATGTTTTAGAGGATCGAAAAATAACAAATATATAAGTGTTTTTTAATTTTGGCCCGTTTGCATATTTAGGGGGTAAAACCACCTCTCAAAGTTCCTAAGAGTAGGTACAAAAGTTCCTATTGTTAGTTTAAAGAATATTATAACATTGTGTTGAATAACCCTTGATATAAATTTCATTTGCTTTTGTACCTCCTCTTATGAGCTTTGAGGGGTGGTTTCACCCCTAAATATGTAAACGACCGAAATAAAGAAATGCGCATTTGTTATTTTTCGGCCGTCTAAAACATATCTAAAAACCGAAGCAATCGGAGCCGACACCTAAAACCCTCTCCTTCCCATTGTCAGTGAAACGCGCAGCACATGAGTGGTATGGAAGTATGCGCATCAGAAGCACGTAGCGGGAATTTGATTGTGTTTTATACTCGCGGTGCAGACGGAAAGTAAAAGGAACCGTTCTGTACGGAGATAGACTCGTTTGGGGGCCATTGTGCTAAGCCGAGCCTGAAGAAGACTCGTGGAAACTATGGATATAACTTATTCCTTGACGTGGACTTACGTTTCATCTTATGCAATGATAATCAACATTCCCTTTAAATATCCGACACCCAGTTGCTACCGTTTTTTCAAACTTGTACCCTTGGAATACTTCACATAAAACAGCGCACACATACCGCAGTTAAGACGTCAGGCAATCACGTAGAAACTCGGTTCCCAATCTCGATCTCATTATTGGCAAAACAAACGGATGTAACTAGTCGACAGGAAGCTATAAATCAGTGCAGTCGCAATGGATGACGATTACCTCACGCCTGACGCGTGTGTATCTTCATCGCGAAGTATCGTTCGAACCTAGAATTATCAGCTGTCGTTACGCTTGTTCAGCGGCGTTATTGTATCGAAGGATGGCTTCCTTCTTGGTCTCGCCACCGCTTGTGAACGGAGCGTGGAACGTTCTCGTCCGGCGTGTTCACGCGCAAAAGAAGAAAGTTAGGTGCATGCACTCGCCGATAAAAAAAAAAGAGGAGACGCGTAGTTCCGGCCGATAAAAGGAGTTTCACTGGTTGTCCTCTCCCACCTCATCGCCGTGCATCTCTTTCAGCGTCGTGGCGTACCAACGTGGGTGAATTGCGATTCGCTTTGCCGATCTCGGGCTGCATCGCTGCCAAGGCATCGTGGACACGGTGTTTCACCTCATACATATTATCGATTAATTTATACGAGATGGGGAGCCACGCTGCCAAGGCCGCGGAAAACTTCACGTGAAATCATCGAGCGGTTTTCCGCCACGGGGAGCGAGTAAATGTAGGTAGGCCAGAAAACAAATAAAACCATTGCTAGGTAGCGTGTGCTCGTGAAATGCAAGGCCTTTGGACGATCGTCGAGGGACGAAGGCATTATTCGATTACACTTCCTTGAACTTTACAAATATTAAATTAAAGAACGATCGAGCATAATGTCGATTGCGCGGCGTCTATTACCACCAGTTACAGAAAATATTTTATATTACATTTACGTAATCCACTCAGCATGCCTCTGTTTTATTACTATTCCACTTTCCTCTGGTGTATGGGACATCTTCCTTATGGCACAGTCAACTCGATTTCGCCGTTTAATGGACAGTAAAATCCTCTGCTGCGACACCATCGATATCGTCGAGCCGTGTCCCTGTACACGTCCCATATACGCATCGGAAATGTTACTGACAATAAAAATGCCTACTGTGGAGGAGTGCAATCAGGATTTACGACAAGATAAACCCAGCGCGACTACAGTTTGACCGATGATGGAAAATCTCGCGCCCACAGCCCAGCGGACTTTCCCCCGATTGAAAGTTAGCCGCTTTCGACCTATCGAGTATCACGCGACAGCATAGCTACGCGGAAAAATTAACGGATTAACCGACACCAGATCTACGATTAGAGATCACCGAGCGTACTCTGCTCGCGGTCGGAATCTCGCTTTGGTTTTAATTGGATTGTACCGTATCGTAGTTACATAGCCACGTCGAAGTTAAACAGAGAAAAGCGTAATGCGCGTTTGCTTTCTGCGGCACGTTTGTTGTGTATCGTGGAAATACGGTGAAGGATAAGCTAGACGCTAGATCTTCTGCGTTATCACTTTTACTGCTCGCTTCAGGGTATTAGACAGTCGTTTTTGTTAAAAATGGAGTATTACTTTTTCATTTGATTACAAAGATGTAAATTGATGCCGAGACATGCTCTTTGACACAAAGTTTATTAACATCATAAACTTTAAAAAACCACAATTGTTTAGTAAAAAATATGCATTGTATGTATATGACGCTACAGATGGGTCATTAAAGAAGCTTTTTAAAAAGTTTCTTTTCTTTTGCAGTGATACCCAACTAAAAAACGGAGGTTCCAATCGATTCCCATAAAATTCGAGAATGTTCCAAAATTGTGGAGTTTCGACCGGAAATTAAATTGAAATTCATAAAAACACTTATTCTTTTTGAAAGAAACTAAAACCTCATCTTTGCAAAACGAAGAAAGCACTTTTTTGAAAAATCGCCATTTCGTAGCTGTTATTTCGATAACATTGCTTCTTTTATAGGTTCAGTGCAGAACCAGAGGTATTCTAAAGCAGAATTTACAAGCAGGCCGCTGAATTTCGTTTCGTTAAAATCACTGCAAAACAAAAGAAACTTTTTTAAAAATACTCTTTACTGATCCTTCTGTAAGGCCATCTATAATGCATATTTTTGGCGAAACAAACGTGTTTTTTAAAACGTATATTGTTAATAAACATTGTGTCAAAGAACAAGTCTCGGCTTCAATTTATTCCTTTTTAATTAATTGAAAAATGAATGCTTCATTTTCGACAAAAACAACTGTCTACGTAAGAGTATTAATTATTTTTCAATTACTATTAAGTTAATACTTTTACTATTAAGTTAGTAGTGCCCTTAATAAATTGAGCTTACTTGGAACGCAACAGAGATGCTGGCCCGAGTGTATATTATGCCTTTGTTTGTGTGATTTAAACAGTTTCACGCGCAGTGAGCTTCTGCAAACATCGCCTTTTGTGTGAAAGCGAACCTGTTAGTCTTCGCGCGGATGATCCCGCGAGGAAGGCTACAGCTCCGTCGGGGAAAGCCTTTCGGTTCGTGGCAGTTCCTCGAACCTTTCGAACGGTATAGAGTTATCGCTCCAACAGCACGTCATGTTCCAGCGTATCACGTCGTGTCAGGGATACGGACACAATAATCAGCATCGTCAGGTATCCAGCCGCGAATACATGATCCGCGAATGTAATACAAGTCACCGCGAAACTGAACATGCTTTGCGCGCCACTGATTTTTAGACGTCTACTGTTACCTACTAGTGGGATTCTAATAAAAATAGAGAAGTCCACAATGGAATTTACAAAAACGTATATTCTTCGTTTGAGATCGATCAGAGTACATTTGGGACTTGAACGTTTCGATTCTCTATATGGATCATCTTCGAGATAATAACGATCAGCGTGATAAGGACACTCATCAACGACCCAATAACAGGGATGAGTTTGTGTATAGGCTAAAAGGAGCGGTAAATTTTGGGGATCGACAAATTGCGAGCGAAATAAATTGGGAAAGGTTTAAACATAGAGGCTTGAGACAACTTTAAAAACAATTCACTTTTTTTTCATATAGCAAATTAGCAATAACTCATATGTGAGCTGCCATATTGCATTAATTTTGAAATTGTCTGGACTCCTTTAAATTAAATTATTTGATGATATTTCGCGGAAAGGGCGGCAGACACTAGATAACCTAGGGGCGCTAAACCTCCAAATCCACCCCTGCCCAGTAACAAAATGATTAAGTTCTCAGTGCCGCAATAAGAACTCACAATGCATATATAACTGCAAGGTATAAAAACATACAACGGTACACCGATATTAGTTTAAAAATAGTGGGTGATACGATCAAAGTACCTCCGTTTAATCACCAGAATAGTATCAAGGCGAGCTGGTTACTTCCTCAGACAGCACCTATTCGCGTAATCGTCCGTGCGCTTGCTTAAGATAAATCGTTGCGGTAACAGCGATTCCATTGATATCGTTGGAATAATTATGGAAAATTACACAAAAATCGCATTATGTGGTTGAAGTCTCTGTTGCAATCGCCGGGGATGACTGTATTGGGAGTAAAATCGTGCGAAAAGTAGCAGCACGTGACGGAAGCTTGGCTAATTAAGAAATCGCCTCGCTATAGTTCTCACGTGCGTAAAGCGGCTGCCGTACGAGCACCATTTCTGATCCGAATACGCGGGAATAACCGCGACAGGTATCCGATAAACGAGGTCGCGTGATCGCTGCATTCGCTCGTATTTGTCAAAGTGCAGTGGAACGCGCGTTTCGGGCGATTACCTGCCTCGGTGGCGATAAATCTCTTCCCATCTCCGGTGAGTGGGTTCAATTAAGCTGTGAAATTAATACGTGATTTTATCACCGTGTGATTCCATCTCACTGTAAGCTTCGCGTTCTGTTTTGTATATATAATAAAAATTCTCGCAATATCCGCCGAAATAGAGTAATTATGCGTACGTAGCTTCGAATTTCATTACACACAGGGTGTCCCATGGAGTTGGGGCTGACGACATCGTGGGGAGGGAAAAGAGATCACAGAAAAGTGATTAAATTGAAGCTGCTGCGCTTCTTACATGACACCGTATTTTTTTAGTATAATCGCCTATGTGGTTAAGATTTCAAATGAAAGCAGGAAGTGAAAAGTTACTTTTCTCCATTTTATAAAATTTGTATCGAAAGAATCGTCTAATGAAACATTCTCAACTTTTACTCGATCTAAAAACGTTTCCCCCAACTCTTGCTACTCGTGCAATTATATTTCTCCAACACTCGTATGTTTTTTCGTCCCCCTTAAATCCTACAGATGCACGTATTTCCTTTCGTGGTAAACGACCTGGTTAAAATTCTTTTCAAGAATTGAATTTGCATATGACGGCAGGATAAACTCTATACACATAGACACTATTGTATGACCTAAGTACTGTACCTTGGAACAGACCGTTCTACCGCTCGTTTTACGGCCCGATGTTTTTCAAGTCATTAAATTAATCAAGATAAACGAATGCGCAATCGCGTGCGAGTACGAAGGTGAGTAGAACACCGTTGTGCACTATTGGTACGCAAGTAAGATTCTTTTGCAAGGGAAAGGCTCGCACGCGGTTCGACGCGAGGTATTCAATCCTTCCTTCGCCGAGCAGTTCAAAAACTTGCATTCATCCGATTTCAATTACATAAAGGGTGTTCCAAGATCGCAGGTGCAAGATACCCCGCGCAGTATCCGCGATCTACCTTAACTTTTCCTCACGACACGTCTTATTGTAAAGCAGCCACCGTTTCATCTGTCTCGATATCGCAAAACAAATTATCCCGACGATATCGCGCTCCGCGGCAGAATCGTCACGCATCGTGCCACCGCGCAGACGAAACTGTAGCTAGCCTACTCGAACAGTTCACTGCACGGTCCATCAGCTGTCGAACGCGCAAAAACGAGGCGTTACATCATCCTAGGATAAAACAAATAGCACGCCGTTTCTTCAACTTTCCATCGCGTTTCTCACGTGACTGACGCGATGTCTGCCCACCACGAAATGAATCGGTGCACGGGAGATCTCTGCAAACCGACGAAAACTGACCTCTGTCCGCGATCCATCGAGCAAAAGCACCGATGCAGCGGAGTGTTGCCGGCAACGAGCTCGCCAGCGATACTTTTACTCCGCGCCCGATAGCGAACGTATCTGGACCGAACTTTCGACTTCTCCGCGAACAAGAAGGGAATCTTGATTACACAGTTACGGCATCGGCGACAGGAGGAAGCGCTTGGAGGAAGTGATCGAGATTGGCGCGCGCATGGGGGAAGCGAGCTCAGCCACACGCTGGGCTCAATTGACGTGCGTGATTGCACTTTGACATATCGATCCAGGAACAGTTTCGACAGGCGAGGGGTGTGGTGGCGGCAGGATAGAGCGGTGGTAAAGGATCGAGGACGGCGGGTCGCCACTTTCCCGACCTCGTCACGCCGTCTCCGCGTTTTGCACGCTCTTGTGTGCCGGCTGATCATAGCCATAAAGGCGGCTTCCCACTCCCTCGACGGAGACGTGGGTGCTACCGCCCAAGGAGGACAATAGGCTCGCCTGGCTGCCACGATTTCGTCTCGTTTTTTTCCTTCCGTTCTGTATAACTTGTAGAAATGGAACAGGATGTGTCGAAAGCTGTGCGAGCAGACGGTGATTTTGTCGCAATTCGTCGAACGCTTACACCTAATTGTCGGGCTCGGCTGTGCTTTCCCTCGAGGGAGCTCTACCCTGTTGTCTTCGTCATGCGCATCCCTTGCTTAATACTTGCTTCTTATCCTGCCATGCATTGGGGCTCCAGCAACACCGGCAACGTACCACCAACCACCGCGATACACGATCCACATGAAACGTGGGGGGCGTGAAATAAAATTCGCCCACGAATTTCTACTCTGCGGTCAGCTGTGCGGAGTATCGAGTGCGCAATTGTAAAATTACCCAGCAAAGAGAGCAAACGGGGCGCTGATTTATCAAATTCCAGAACCGCCGGCTTCTCCATCGCGCGGTTCCTGCGGTCTCTTCGAGTGCCTCACATTCGGTGCCGGTTATTAAAATAGCGTTCGAGCGTATCGATCGAGAGCGGGTAGAAACCGCTCCTGACACCGGCACGGGTTTTATGTAAGAGTAACGCGACGGCTAGAGAGCTGCGAAACGTGAAATTGCAGGCCTGTACACCACTGTCCAGGGCTTGTCTTCGCTGGCTGGTAATTAGTCGGAACACCGGCCTTTTTGTCAACAAAGCGCTATCTACCGTCGCCGCGTGAAACGGCCGCGAAATGCTGTAATATTTCACTGTGACGCGAAACAATCCAGCGACAAAGAGACGGCTTTTTCGCCACGGGCCTCTGATTCCCCTGGGCTTTCCATCTTTCTTCCGGGAATCGGCGGGGCCTTTTCGACTCCGTCTCGCGCGGAGTTCACGTTCTCATGCTGCCTGAAAATTTTTTCGATGGCCATTAGGAAATTCCAGATGGCAATCATTCGTGACACCTTACTTTCGACCTATCCACTCTCGGAACTTGAAGCGGTATTACCGTTCCGCCCGATATCTCCATTTCGTAAGATGTAACGCGTGTCGCGTGAATCGTGAAAATCAAGTGGAGGGCCTGATTTATTCGCGGAAACGTTCGCTGGGGATGGGAAAAGAGGAATACATCGATCGCGTCGATGTATAAATTAGAATCGTCCAGTGGAAACGGTGGCTCAGGATGTAACGATGCTACTATTCCGCGGTGGTCGCGTGGTGGAGTAGTAAAATGACGTAACAGAGCGAAGCTAGGATGTGGGTTGGCTGGTAAGTAAAGTAGAGGGTAGAGGCATGTCTGGGCGCGTGACCCAGTACGCCGCGACGGCTGGTATATGTGTACTTGTGTACGCATGAACACGCACGAATTGCACCGGTTATTTTATATTGTGGCCTAGCAGGGCGACCGACAAACTGGTATCCCATTAAGTGCAGGAAGTGAAGCAAGTACCGAGGTTTATGGCAACGGATCATGGTATTCCCAGAGTTTTACCAGTGGTCTGGTTGACTGCTAATTAACAGCCGGACGGAATACCAACGAATCTGCACGTCTCATGGAGCCTCGGGCTGTGCAGGTGACGGTGATGAAGCAGGGTACTTTTCTGATGAATGAAGCACGAGCCACAATACCAAATTGAATCGTCTTAACTTCGTTGATCTTCACTCCGCACGCGTGAATTCCTTTTCTTTCTCTCCATTCTCCCCTGAACCTCTGCACTGAACCCACAATGCAACTTCCTCAGTAAACACTGATCCATCTACAATGCGCAGCTGCAGTCATTTTTTTTAAAATAGAATCTCGTATTTTCTCTCACATGTATTTGCATTCATTGCTCGTGCTCTGCAACCATTAATACAGTGCACCGTGCATTTATTTGCAACAATGATGCAGCAGTACCCAGACAGCACTCGTGCCCGACAAGTCGCAGCACGTGAATGCCAGATCCAGCTGTTTGAACTTCATAGACGTTAGTTAACTTTCGTTTTTCTTCACTCGTTCCTCAGCAACGCGTTCTCTTCTCGTAACAGAGAATTATGTTCGGAAGAGATTGTCACCGAAGGAATTGGCATTTGGCACTCTCAACGCGCCATTAGCTTGTCCCATAACGGCGAGCCTCTCGTGAACGATTACTGTTAAGTAACGCCAAATGTGACGCTCTTTAGACGAACAATCGGCGCGGAGGTTGGAGGAAAAAGAGAAGTGAGATGGAATTGAAGAGCACTACGAACGCCAGGCATTCCTCGAGCGTCATGGTGACCATCGAGTCAGTCACAAATGTCACAATCGCTGCAGTCACCAGTTCTCACGATGAAGTTAGCGCCACGATTTTGTCAGCTAGTAAGATACGAGAGGTTAGTCCACGTTTTTATCGCGGTAGGATGCTACGCGAGACAAAGTACCTTTCGCTTTTACTCGCGGCTGTCTGGAAGCAAAACAAGGCGATACCTCTTTGCCGTTTGCTCGGGACCGGCACGTCCGATGCAAGACAGAGTTATAGAGAAACGTTGACCGGGGACGTTCGTCAGGACAGGGCGATTCATAATGCACGATGTGTACAGAGATAACCATATCCAGAAACTCTGACGGATGATAAAGCGAAGGTCGGCTTGCTCCTTACCGTGCGAACTACGTCGGCGTTTCCATAAAAAGACGGTCGGTGACATTTATGAGAGTGGAATCGATTAGAGAAATTAATCGGTTCCTGTCCACCTAAGGACCTCAGCACCTATAATGGCACGGCAATTAATTCGTACAAGCTGGGCACCTCATTTTCGCCTAACAATTAAAAGCGGTAGCTGACGAAGTGCACAAGGATGGAATCGGAGTACTGCCATTATTGATAAAAACAATTGTCGTTACTACTGTTCTAAACATTCTTAGATCACAGAATTCAGCGAAGTCGATAGAATACAGCGGTATTGTTACGAGTTTGGTGAAGTGACGCGACTCTTCCTTCTTGAATAAATCGGTATCTTTTTATTAATCTTTGGTTTTATTTGAGACAATGCCACGCTCGCGGAACAGTATTTTAACATCGTATTCTATTCTATTGTCGAACTGTCCGCCTATTTATACGTATAATTCTACGTCGATGCTTGACAATAGATATGCACACTTCCTTATGCAAATTGTCTTAGAAGCATTTCAGCTTCAAGTCGTTAACAACGTCCCCCGTATACCTATTACGCATATCAAGCGAAACGGACGCGAAGAATCGAAGCTCCGTTTCTCACGGGATTGTCACACCTGCGCGAAAGGCAGGGGCATCCTTCAGTTGAGGGAGAAAAAGAATAAGGTCGATGGAAAGTGGAGAACTGTTTCCGTATTTCGCCGTTCCTCGGCGTGGCCAGGGTATTTTGTTTACGGTGCTCGTACCAGAAGAACTCGAACCTGTTAGGTGGACGAGCGACGTCACGTTTCGTCCTGTCCCACTTTTAAACGAACGAACCCGATCGTTCTAGCATACTCTTTTGTTATAGCACTTAAGATAATCGATAGCTTCACGCTGCACGCTTACAGCCGGATGCATTAATGCAACGGGATCCGTCGATTATCACGGCGAGCAACAGAAATTTTCTCTCGGGACTTTCTTTTTCGCGGCAGTGAAACTTCTACATTTCTGATATCAGAAACTATCCATCGCGTCAGACGCGTCACATCGCCAACACGTCCCCCTGCTTTGGATATCGACTGGACACTTTCTGCTTCGAGGACCTGAAGATTTGCACCTTTGCGCGTGGAAGTGAATGAGATCAATTATTCTCTGGGCTTTTCATGAATGAAACCGCGACTCGCTGTATTATGTGAGACATGAATTGAATTCAAGTGTAAGGATGTCGACCACCTAGGGTCCCCGTTTCCAGAAAAACGCTTTCGCGGATGTGGTGTTGAAACGTAACCGAGAAAACCGTTCTGAAAGAAAGCCACGCGCGCGCTATGCCTCCACGAAGGGGAATGATTGATGATCAGTGGATTCTCGAATGCAAACTTTGACGCTCTAGTTAGAAACGTCGCCAACGGGCGACCAAGCAAAACACTCGTTAGGCCGGATGTGTGGACATAACCGTCGTGCATTCGCTACCGTTCCAATCACTGTTCAGACGGGAAGTACACGGTTTTTCCTCCACGCTTTTCCCTTTCGACTGTATACCTCACGTTAATGGAATTTGGCGCGGCTTTCGAGTACGGGCGGCAAAAGAATTCAACTAGCGACACGTAACAAGTGCACAATTACTGTAGCCGCATTTCAATTTTATCCCCTTCGATCGCGTTAATGAAAGTAACAATCGACGTGATTATTCCCACGAGGACTGCTCCAGCACGGATTTATGGAACGAGGTACTAACGGGGGATGGAAATCTGAGCGTTCTGCCATTCAAAGGTGAGTTAGAATCGTTTTAGACACTTTTCTCTTTCGTGAAAAGCTTCCTCTTTGAAACTTCAATTGACATGTCTGAGTATTTGATTTGTTAAGAAACTTTGCCATGAAGTTCGCATGGTTTAACCACTTGCGCTGGCAAAAAATTCACCGACGCGTGTACCAGAACGGTCCAGTGTAACTCGCTGGGAGGCGTCACACAGTGTTCGATGCCTCAGAGAAATCGGAAAAAGATTTATATTTTCTAAACATGACGACGTACATACCACGTCGTTGGCGATTCTGTGACAAAAGCATTACGACGTGCATGGCACGTCTTTCCAGCGCAAGTGGTTAAAGAGCACAAATGAAAGCAAACTCTACTTAGAAACGCTTCTGCCCAGTCTCACATATTTGTCTTTGTACCTGTCCTCGGTAGATCGACAGCCGTTGGCAAATAGTCCGGAGGAAGTCTAGGAACTGGCAGCACGCTCGATTGCAGTCACGGAAACGGAAAGTAAAGAAGCAAAACGTCGTCGTTCGACAATCCTCGGTCGCATAACGGAGACTCGAAAAACAGAAACGAGGAGGTGCAAGAACCGAGATGGTTCACTGTGATCGGAGATTTCACCAATTTCTAACGGCAAGAAAGTGCGTTGTATATAGTTAGTTTTACGGGCTGTTAATCGCCAGACGCGCGTCGATACCTAAAACTCCCGAAAACCAACTTCCTTTGCAGAATCGTAAATGAATTCCGCCTGGAGAATTATCCTTCAATAATTCGATTAAACAAAATATTTTTAATAAACCACTAAATCACAATTCTAACATTCAATTCATATTAAATACATTTTTCAAATTCAATTACCCTCCAATACTTCAATTAATCAAAATATTTGTATTAAACCACTAAATCACAAACCTAACATTCAATTCATATTAAATACATTTTTCAAATTCCTGGAAGAGTAATCTCTTTCCTACAATTTCACGTGAATCAATTCAGTCAATGGTCACATCTTGCGTCACCTTGATTAACGAGGCACGATAGTGCGTGTAATTAAATCCGTGGCAAACGAGAAAAAAAAACGGGTGAAATTGCTGGTAAAAGTCGTAATTAACGGCGATCGAAAGTCGTCGTTTGAAGAAAACGATCGATGCCTGTCCCCCGTGGGCAATTAATACGACTAATTAGGTCTACAGCGAATCGGGACAGCCTTCGTGTGCCCAGTGCTTATGCATGGAGGTCGTCGACTCGTGTGCAAACGCGACCATGGATCGTCTGGCAAATGGGGTGAAAACAACCACTCGCGCGGAACATCGGGTCGCGGTGACGATCTTTCGGCCTGTAAGAAATTTAAGATCGACGCGGACGAGATGTCAGCCGTCCCGGGACTTTCTCTCAAAAACCGTTATTTATTCTTCGCCATCTTCCTACAGTACAAAAAAAAAGCAGGCGGTTTGCCCCTTTTCCTTGCGGACGGCCAATTTCTAGTGGTTTAATCGTCCGTTCTTTACTTTCACGAAACCTGAGAACTGGACCACGGGTATACACGTTATCTCGTCCCGATTGGCAATTAACGATTGGACGAACCGTTGAAAGAGAAACGCAAATTCTCTTACATACGGACACGGCGAGCCGCGATCGCGGTCCAGCATTAACTTTTACGATTTCATGAACTTTTTTACAGGGAGAACCGTACGCCTGGCCTCGGGTGATCTTGCGGTAAATTCGAGAGATCGAGGAACCAGCGTGCAAATGCGAATGTGTCCGCGTTGAGGTTACAGTTGTCGGAAGAAACTCGCCCCACAGGCTCATCAATTTACTGTTACGGCTCCAAAGAACCGGGAGAACCAGGCGTAGGTCGGCTCCGTGGCGTGCAATCGAGTGAGTCAAGGTCGATGGTAAAAAGAGTAAGAAAATTGCATGTTTGGATGAAAGTAATGCAACAAGAAAGTGGCGAGATGAAGTATCTCGTACTCCCCGCGGGCGACAGAAAGCCTGTAATGACATAAGTATGTAAATTGGGAACCCAGAAATCTGTCCTTCACCCTCGCATCTGCTCATACCTTTTCATGTCGATCTTTCAAATATCTATGCAATATTTGACTGAGAATAATATCAAAGATTAAATGGTAAAAACACTTAGATATTCGACGGAACAGTTCTTCTTTCTCCTACAAGCGCAACGAGCTAGCCGAATTAGCGAAAAATAAACGTTTCCTACGAATCGTCTCCTCCGCGAGTGAAGCTCGATCGAAGACACTGCGAGCAGCCATAAAATCAATCCCACCGTCTAAACGGGGTGCAGCGGTCGGTGGAGGCGCGTGATAGATGCAATTTCGAATCCATTAGAATCAATTTCCTCAGCGGAGCACCTCTGTTGCACGGGACGCACGCGTGACGTACCCGCGGCGGATTGCTGTCGGTGGTTTCACCGTGATTGCGATTCCAGACGAACGCGTCACGAAGAATCGGCTCGTTTCGCCGGTCCGGCAGGAATGCGGAGTTTAACCTAGATAAGCGGGTCTGTCTTAGAGGAAGAAGAGATTGATGCCACAACAAAAGTCGCTCGTTCGACTTAGCCGCGATTTCTACCTTCTTTTTTCACCTTTGTCGCTCTTCCGCCCGCTCCCCGTTTCCGCCGCGAGTGAAACGCAGAGGGGAACGCGGCTCTTCAAGTTCATCGATTCGCCTCGGTCAGAAGCAGCCTCTCGGACATAGCAAGCACTTCGTCCCAGTTCGTCTTTATTTTACATGCACCTGTGGCGTCACGGATCGTTTCCGGTTTTTCTTGCGCACCGGCATCTGGAATGCGGTGTGCTGTCGGTCAGCTTCTGTAGTTCCGTTCCTCGGGTATTGCTCCGCGTTTCGATAACCGTACGCGAATGAAAGTTCGAGGGGCATGATTCAAGACATGATTCACCGGCTTGGAAACTACAGACCTCTGTTTCAGTGCTGATTAACGCGCGACGCAGTATCTATGTGCATGGTCAGTTGGAAGCCTGCAGGGAAGTTTGAAATGGAAAATAAAGTGCTATTTATCGCGAAGTTTGACTTAGGTGTTATCAAAACAACTTTGCATATATGCAATTATTCATTTCTCCCTCTTTTACCCCGACCTCGTTTAACTTGCTAACTAAGCGTTTGGAAGTCCCTAATGTCTCACTCAGATTTTATCGCAGCCAGTACAAAAGTGCCATTTATTTCGAACAGAACGAATTAATTCACGAGTAGTCAGTTTGAAATGCACGAAGAGTCCATCTGGCAGGGGAATGATCCAGTTAACAAGTTCAATTCTCGCGTAACAATAATAAATCCTATCCTTTTAGCTATCTAAGCCAAAGCCAGGCCTGCTTTGGTGCTCTAACTTTCCCAGCCACTCTTCTAAATTATATCATCGCTCGTTAAACACGTTCATTCATTAAAACCACCTCACAATGAACTCCTGCCTCTCTTGCTCTTCTTACGCTCCCGGTAGTTAACTTTTTTTTACAAAGAGCTCGCGTATCAAGACCACCCGACTTGTTTCTTTCACAGACACACGACGTGCTTCTCATTAAACCGTTAAGGACGCCAGACATCAGACACGCGGAAACAAAGAGGCTGGGAACACGCGAGGAAAGGAGACAGAGAAGGACTAGCACCTGGTCGGCCCGATCGACAGGCAGTCGTTAACCTGCGGTCCGCAGGCCAATTTGCAAGAATTTCGTGGGTACCGGCGGGAAACGGTCGTGATCATCCGCGGAAGAACACAACGGACGTTGTTCATATGTAGGTGAACAACTCGTTGGACCAGTCCTCGATAAACTGTTATATGCACTGGCACTATGCCATCCGCTGAAAACCCATTTCCAGCAGCAATGCCAACGAGTTGCGTGCCTGGGACGTAATTGCAAGCAAATATGAAAAAAGAGCAGATAAGGGTTTCCTCAAACGCGATCGACGGCTCGCGAAGCTCGCGTCGATTCGAGGTAACGTGGCCGCGATAATTTTCCATCTCCCGTCAGGCTCATTACCTTTTGTCCACTTACATTCGTGAGATCGCGGATATGGGCATTTGCCGACAATTAATCAATGGTTACGCCGCTTCGAGGAACTACGTACGTGGGACTCTGGAGGTGAGACAACGCGATTTCACGCGGTGCTACAATTCAATAGCAAACAGAACGGTTAGGAAGGTTCCTTTCAATACGTCCTTTAATTCCTGGAGTTGTTGCCAGGTGGGATCCAGTTCGAATACCTTCGATTACGTGCTTCGAGGGAAAATTCTGAGATCCGGTTAATGAATCCAGCTGGAACCTTTATGGAGAACAATTGCTCGTTGTATGCAAATGTCGACCGCCGTGAGGGCGCAACGAATCTTGGGATCCGTTAAATCGTGTACCACTGTGGTCGATTATGCGGGGGTGTGTGAATTTCAAAGACACTGTGCGAACTTTTCCGTGCACGCGCGAGCGAAGGAGAGATTTATAAATTTCTGAAATGACGCAAGTGTTTGCATAAATACAAGCTTTCTGGTGAAAGATAGTGGTAATTGAGAGGATGTGGTAAGTTACGTATTCCAATAAATTATGTTTTTGTATCTTATTAGTACGTAATGTTTTATATTAAACAGAAATAAGATTGGTTTCTACTTAATTCGATAGTGCGAATTGTTTTTCTCGCAATTTTAAATGCATTTCAGTTTCTTTGCAATATACCCCTTGCTGTGATTATTGTTCCGGGTTTTCAGGCGCTATAAGAAATAACCGTTATCCTTCGTAAATGAGATAACGGTTTTGGCGTATATTTTTCTCATACATTTTTAAACAGCTATTGACCCGGCAATTTCTGAACGTCTATAAGCCCATTTTATAAAATTTCGTATCCCAAAGCAGCTCGATGGTTGTAAAAAGTGTAAAGTTATACACTTGAATTAAACAAGTGAAATTTTAAAAAACGTACGTTTTCGAGTTCCGACTGCTAAAACGGCATTATTTGTGTATCAATCTAATACCTATATAGCTAGTGTGGGTCGTTTCGAATGTGTTTAGCATTAGATTTCTGTTATAATTACAACTCAACTGGTCAGGAGTTTCTTTTCTTATTATTCTTACACAATTCGAAAGAAAGGAGTTCCATTCGGAAACAAAACTATATTTCGATATTCTTATCGAGTACTGAAATGCGAGATTGAGAATGGGAACGATTAAAACGAAACTGGTCGCAGAATTTATGTTCCTGGTTGCTGAGCAAAAACTCGATTCAAGCAACCAAGAACGGGTAAACTTGATCATGCCTAGCCATTGAAAAGCCTAGGCTACGGATACTAGTACATGACCACAAACAATCCGATAACCATCTAGGTTAAACACTTTCATCGTGTCTGCCGCTTGGCAAAGGCGGCTAAAATACTCGTCAACTGATTTATCAGACGCCTAGTAAATGAAATTTTCATAAAATACACATTGACTTCTAATTAATAGCTCCACGATTGCGCAACGTCGATGGCGTCGTTACGCTTTTCCAATCTTCCACTGCATGGAAACTGTACCCCGGTGACTGACGCCGACAAAGAGTAGCCGATGATCAGCCGCAACATCCACTGGGCCCACGATGGGCACAAGTTAGAGGAATAATTGCTGCGTGTGTAGTGATTAGTCGCGCTTGCCGTAATTATATCAGTTACCTCAGTAGCCGGTGATCGTCCAACGTTTATCGCGTTTCGCGATCGAGTTTCTGCGCCCGGCAAATTAAAATGTTGGCTAACGTAGGGTGCAATCAGGGAATTTACTCTAGAGTTTTCACAGTTGGCAGGCATCGATAGAGACGCGCGGGAAATTCCGGAGAAACGCTAGGCGGGAAAAGGCGTTCATCCCAGATCGATGGGATCAACACAAACCGCAATGACTTAATTCCTCGAACGACCCAGATATGGAGCACTTTGATATCTCTGGGTCTGTTTCGCGCGTAACGGTGCGATTTCACATAGAACGCGTACCATTTCTCTCTGTCTTCCTCTTTCCCTCTGTGCCTCTCGGAGGATTGTCCTTCTGAACCGGCAACGGTCTTGAACCGACCACTGCTAATCGTCCGGCGAATTTCTACGTGATTCTTGCTCTAGACGTTCCACAAGGCTATCACTGACGACGCTGGACAAGATCCTCCGATTTTACACCGTGATACGACACGTCAGGGGGGTCGATGGTAGCGAGGTCTGATTTTGGAGCGACCGTTCACGTTCTCGGAAGTATTCGCGAAGGACGGATGCTCGAGCGACACTCGGCCCGGAGAAGGGAGACGGACACCAGTCGCGTGGCACATTGGATAGCAAGTGAAACCGACTCTAGAGACAACAGCCTCGCCTGACATTTACTTTGACATTTATCAGGGTAGACTCGTCCTCGTGAGAGCTTAAAAAAAAAGTCTCGCGGCTCGTGGGAAAAACATGATCGTCCCAGGTGTATCGCCGCTACGGGCTGGCTCGTCACGTTCCGTCCAGGACGATTCTACTCGCAGGACCGGTACACCGTAGAGCATTCAACACATCACCGTCTATCACTGTCCATCGGTAGGTTTCTCGTTCCACATATAAGGCACACTTCACTCGCGACTACCTGCCGGGTTGGCGCGCGAAAATCCGCGCGGCATAGATGTCTCGCGGTCGAAAGAAACCGAGCGTATGAAGAAAAAAAATAGCGGTCCCGGCGTGTCGTAGCCGGGGAGGGCATCGAAGAAACGGGAAGAACGAGAAAGGAGTAAGAAACCGGGAGGAAATGGTGGCAGAGGAGGCAGCGAGAGGAAGGTCGAGGACCGTGAAACGAGGATAACGATACCGGCACAGGCCGCGACTGCAGGAGGAAAGGGTGACGACGAACGCGCGGGCAAGAAGGAGGAACAGCGCGTTGGGGTAAAGGTAGAACAAGCTGGCAGACGTATCAGACAGAAGAGGATAGTAGAAGAGCTTAGAAGATGACTCACCGTTCTTCCTACCAGCGGGCTGCGTGACGCGTATGGCGAGCGAGACGCGCGTGCACGCGAAAATCGTCGCTAGGACGAGGATCGCGTGGCCACGGTACAGTCTCATGGTCGAGCCTGGTCCCAGTAATCTCTCTCTCTCTACGCCTCTGCAACTAGATCTCCTTACTTCTGGCAAGACTTGCTGAGGCAATGGCTCAGCGCCGACTGAGACGTTCTTTGTGCTCGCCGCTCTATCTGGACTGTCACTCCTCCCTCTTTCTTCCCCCTGTTTCCTTCTCTGTTGTCGGATTTCACACCGTTCGCCGGTATCCCCAGGGAGCGAACTAGCCCCGCGACGGCGATGATGACGGGCGGCCGCGATGGTCACTTTTAAAATCCCGAAATCCCGCGAAGGCGCGCGTCGTCCTATCGGCTGTTATCCGACTAGTCGTGATCCACCGTGCCTGCTCTTGTACACCTATTTAAAACCTATCGCTCCACCTCGCGCTCCTTACCATTGGCTCCTGCCCCAATTCCTTGTCCAATGATACACTCTCGCGCGCGTTCACCTCCTTTTCAGATCGAGAAGTACGCGGCCGGCCGGAGTGGTGGCAGAAAGCGTCGGATAGTAGGTGGTAGGTGGTGGCCGTCTACCAGGTAGGTGGTAATATCTCCGGATGTTTGGAAGGCGCCGCGCTAATAATCAGCACCGAGCACTGGAAAAGTGACGTTCAATGTTCTCCCCCCGACGCGACGACGTTCCCGCCGACTTCTACAGGCTCGATGAAGGTGAAGGGGTTTTAGGTGGGGTTCCCGGCTCAGCCAAGATCGCTATGCTAACTCTCCTGGCTTTCTTGCCCGCAACCCGTCTACGTGTCCGTTTTACAGTCTAACGACGCTTTGCTTCGCTCTGTCTGATACTGGTGCACGTGGTGGGGCCCGGGCACCCTGTCTTGGGCTGGCGAGAGATTCTCGTTGGGACCGATTCGGAAGCTTCTTCGCGCGGATACTCGTTTCACGATCGGAGTAGGCAATTTTCTGTATGCCTAATGACAGTCACGGGTATGCCGGAGCAGGGATATGTTGATAAATTGTGGGTAGGACGAATGTAGTTATAACTTAGGTAAAGGTAGTGGTGTGGTTGAATAGCGGGACCCAAGAACCTAAGGATGAGAGGCTGCGTAGTGTTTGGACATTGTCTTATTAAGCAAAGTGTACCACAAGTACTCCATTATATTCCTTCCATCCACGATGTTTTGGCAGTGGCCCCTCGAAATGTATATCGTGTCATCACTCGGTATTTCCCTGTCTATCGAACAAGGGGCTTATGATTGGCTGAAATATCGTCCTGGAGCTACTCTAGAGGTTCGACGTTGAACAGACCTGTCCCAGATTATACGGTTCCGCTCGATATACCTATAAATATTGTTAGACAGGTACCATTTATTGGTCGATGAAAAATCATACGATCAATAAACGCTAGCAATACACCGAAGAGTTTCGAAAGCGTTCGAATAACGCGACGACTAGTGAGATTTATTCAAGTGGTACGCATATTTACCGGGGCTCTCGAATCGGGCAAAGATATTCGTTTCACGGCTCGATCTGGTCTTCGATTTCTCCTTTCTACGTCTTTCCCGATCAAAAAACTCTTCGATCCGCCTTAATGGGTGGTCGTTTTAATTTTTAAGAACGCGAACACGACGCTGGTCGAAAACATTTGACTTCCATGCGGCACGATCGGCTTCTAATCGCGGGAAATATTTCTTTCGAGTCGTTCGAGGAGAAAAGCAAGGAATGCTGGACCCGTTAAGGTATTTACATTCTATCTCTGATCGCCCAGACTTCCGTAGTGGACACAGTCTGGTGGAAGCTTCTTTAAATCTCCGACTTTCGATGCTTAACTGGGATTTACGATCAATTATACTAGTCGGCTGTCAATTACACGTGAATACGATACAGCCTGTGATCGTTTCGAGGATTAATCATCCTTGACGCGGGGATTAAAACGTTAAGAGAAGACTAAGAGAACGTTCTAGTCGATATGAATAACTGCCGAATGGAATTAAGATTGAGAACTTTAGGCACACCTGTGGCAGGCGCTAATTAGAAGGGAATTTGTAAATGAAGCGACTCTCAAACTCAATTAGGAATCACAGTCATCTTCGACATGGATGTTTGCCATCCACTGTGTTAACTTTTGTAGGGTAACCATTTACTATACATCTCTTCCACAAGCAACCCTTCAAATTTCTCATCTACGACCATCATTTCAGAACGATTCCATAAATCATTGGATCGATACCCTTTAAGGTTTCCAAATGCAACCTATGTCCTATTGGAACGTCGCCACAGCATGAATGCGTCATGTCTTATGATGAAACCAATTGCGGTCCGACGAAACGTTTGAGTCATTTTTCAGAAGGACACAATTTACACCACAGGAGTTTCAAACCGTTGTTACGTCTTTCCAACGATATATATATTTCCACAGTACTCAGCTTGAAGAATCCGAGCAGCGAAAGTCGCAAACATCCCATAAAGAGGAAAGTTGATGTTCAAAAAAATCTTTACCAGAGCTGCTCTTTACATTCGCCCATTAAAAGTCACCAAATCACTTGAAAGTGACAGCTGCCGATGCTTCATTAGCAGCAGACTGGTGGGACCTTTCCTCGTACCGCATGCACTTTCTTTCGGAACGGACCTCGTCTCAATGAAACGCAGAATGCGTAGCCCGTTTATAATTGGTTTATTGGGTCCAAAGACCGTGGTGATTAAACCAGTTTCACGGTGCGCGCCGAGTAATTGTTTCCGCAATTTGTGATAGCCGTTATACTACACGAATCGCGGTGGAACCTCTCAGAAGTAGCCAGCAGGTTTGGAACGTGTCGAAGCGATTCGTCACGTAAGACAGGTCTGACAGGGCTGTGCGTGTTTATCGTGGACCTCCTGCCCGAATTCTTTCCAAACGTTGCCTCGCGCGAAGTTAAGAGACAGAGAGAGGAAGGTGGACGGTAATCGCCTGAACGATGCACGAAGGATGTGACGATTCGCGCCTACCGACCAAATCTTGCCCGCTGCAAACCTGTCGCGGCCTATCGATTACGGATCGTAGTCGTCCGTGAAATTACACGGCATTAACTATAAACCAAATCACGGCCGTCCCGTGTACTCGGGTACTACATGAACGCTACGCGTAAGTACTTGAGCGTTTTCTAGACTGGAATGTTGCAGGGAACACGCGTGTTCCCGCGAATTTTTCCTAATTTCATTATCTCCATGCGGGAACAGCGCGCCATAATTCATAGGAGACTAACACGTCTCTATAGCTAATTATTCGCCGAGTATATAAACCTACTCACGATCCGATACTCACGATATTCCTCATACACGGTGTCTAAATATGGCGCGACCATCGGGAACATAATTGCTCATGATCGAACCGGTATAAAATACAGAATAATTATCGTTTCCTACGAAAAGCGACCTTTAAAATAATGGTGGTTATTGGTACTTGTCTGTACTCTGTCGCCAATAAAACACTTCTGTGAGCTGCGATTATAGTTGACACGGTATGCTGAACACCCTGTAGAAGAAGACAACGAAAGGAGCGCATGTATCAGCGGGTTTGCAAGTTCTTTCCCACGGTGGAAAGGGAAACCCTCGAAAATGGAAGACACTCGGATGAACGTAGGAAGGGCGGAGGGGGGTGGGCGAAAGGCGTCGTAAATTACAAATGAAACAAACTAAAACGATGGTAGACGATAATTAGAGAGGCGCGAAGAGCGCCGGAAGGAAGGAAAATCGCCAGTCGGTCGCTGGGAATCCAGAGCGCTTTTCTCTTTGAAAAGGAAAGCAACGAAGGAAAGCACCCCGCGTAGACAGCGCGCAGCATGCCAGCGAAAAGTGATTTAGATCGGGCACGCGACGCATTCCAACGACCACCAGACGAACACTGTTTCTCAAGCTATTTATGGGCATCCACGTTTCATCATCGAATTGTCATAAAAAAACTTCGCCAAAAGTGGTTAAAAGCGATCAACGGAGGAAGATTGCGTAGGAAATTTCAATTCGTTAGTAAAATGAACTCAACGCACGCCTATTCGATACCTTGGTGGCATATATATTGTTAAGGCTATCGCTGTTCGAGCATTCAGACCACCTACTTAGAGGTCTGGCAGACGTAGCCGCGGCATGTTCAATGGCGATTTCCATAGAAATCGAAAGGGAATCGTTGCCAGCCTGCTCGATGCAGATCGCCGCTTGACACTTTCCATCGTCGCCGAGCACCGCTGAAATACAGTTCCGTTCTCTCTGATACGTGCACAGAGTGAATGGAACCGAACCAGCCGACCAGTTTGCGCCAGATAAACGCGTTTCATTTCTCATTTCGTTTCATCTCCCTTCTTCTTGGACCGAACAAGCATGCCATCTAACTTTGCACGCCAGTTTCCCTAACTCTTACGCAACTTTCCTTTAATTAGGCCAAGCAGAATTCTTGAAAAACGCACGATTTTCACGCGTACCGGTTGTCCATGATTTGTGGGCGGATAAGTAGTTCACATTTCCAGGCTTTTACCAGTGGACTGTGAAATACCTAAGGTTATCGGCAATCAGTTCGTTTCTTATCGTACGTACTCCTTCCAAGTACATAATTGCACTTTTTGGCAAGAGGATCGAGCCTGGAACCGAATGTGGTCGCAAGATTTGCCCCCGACGATGAAGGTGATATGTTTCTTCCACGTGTACCTAGCGCTTCCGGAAGTTAGTACCTACCACATATCGTGCGGCAGATGCGCCTGATTATACTTCTCTCTGCCTGGATTAATTTCCACTTTCCCCGCGAAGAATTTAACGAAAAAGCAAAGTCCCCTGGTCTCTGTTTTACCAACTCGGCAGCTTTTTGTCACCGTGAAAGTTTAAACGTATTATGAAACAATGTTTCTTCGTCGAGATTCGACTAATTGTTAAATCACCGTGGCGGTCGCAGACGCGAAAAGCACGGTCCAGTTCAGATTATGACTTCACTTCCACGGAAGTGCTACCGAACTTGCATAATACTGTCAATTCAGATCGTTGTAACTGTAACGGTGTAATATAAAAGTGAGAGGCAGTCTGTGATTGTCCACATACTCCTGTTGGCTCGAGTAAATCGTGGATTGGGATATCTTCGCGGTCGAAGCAACACTGTACATGATCGTTGGCAGGCACAAGTACTTTCGTAGATCCTACACGGGCAAAATTTCCATCCGCCTTCCCAGAAACGTTTCTTGCGCCCAAAGAATGGCAAACCATGTTAAATTGTTCTCTATTCAACCGTGCACCTCCAACAAAAGAACAAGTGACAAGCGTTAATGTCGTAATCCCTGGTGAACCGATGATTGACAGCTATATCTATGGAAGAATGTAACGTTTTACGTCGCGATGCATATAACCGACTTTTAGTTTCATCATAGAATTGCTCCACATTTAACGAACTTCTTGCCGCGGTTTCCTTCGCATTCAGCAACCGCTCGACTGATTAGCTCGGGCTTTCGATTAAAGGTAAATGTACCGTAGAACGTACGCAGAATTTTGTAAGATTCGCTGTACACGATGTTTTCAATAACCTCAAAGATGTTTAAAATTATAGCCTGTTAGGTTGATATCAGAATGTAAGTAGTGGTTGTTTTTGTTGATCCAATATTGACTTAAAATAATGGCAGGTCGAATGATCGATGAAATAAGGCAAAGTTCTTTTGAATACTGTACTCACTCTCTACGTCTTCAATATACGAAAGGAATTCTCTGCAAGCATCGATTCTAAAGGTGCTAATCCACGATGTGATTTTACATGCGATCTTCATGAGACAAAAATCTTAGCGACAACTAAATGTAAATAATGGAATAAGTCGTGAGAGAAATGAGATTTTTCAAAATATATCATGAAACTTGTGTCATGACAGTCAAATTTCATGAAACTAATTACAAAATAATAAAATAATGAAATAATTGTCTGATGAGATTAAAGTCTCTTGTGAGACACAATATTTTTGTCTCATCGTGGATTTGTATCTTAATAGTACGTTTATGTTGGAGCTGCGATAAATAATTAGAGCACTGATGAGAACGAAGCGTAGAAATACATTCTATAGTTTTATAATGGAAGTGTGAGCAGAGCGCAGAGCTATGCTTACTACTTACATTTAGATGACCAGTGATAGAAACGTCGAGAACCAAATATTACTTTTTCTTTGCTTTTATCGCCGGTTTCATCGTTGCTACATAACAGATTTTCACCACAACAGACTTGTTTTAGATAAGTTATGAGATGAAATAGGCGTTAAATTAAATACAACACAATGTTTACATTTACTGCGTAGAATTTTTCCGATCTACCATTTTACAGAACTTGAAGTAAGTAGTTTTAAGTGATCAGGTTAACAACAGCTAATAGTTGTACCTCGCCTTTTGCAATTCTCTACTCTTATATGTGCTATATAAGTTCTAACTATGTATCCTTTTTGTTTTTCTTTCTCTTTCGCGTTTTTTTTATATATTTTTGTTGTATTGACTACTGTGCAATATAGAATTATTATACTAATAATGTTTCTGTAGAATCACTCATGTTTAAATGGTTCATCTTTACGAAATCTTAAACAACTGAAACTGTACTATTATCACAGCTCTACTATAAACACACCATGAAACGATATTTTTGAGCAGCTTTTGTCGACGTCTGATCGACGCTCTTATAGTTTAACAGAATGTTAGTCAGAGGGAGTATACTTTGAATAGTTTTCAGTTTTCTAGATCACCTCTACTTCTTAGGAAATGTTTTAATGTTCCAGATGAAACAAATGCGAGAGTCTTTAAAATTAATGTACATATCTCTGCAGAACATGAAGCTTTAAGTAATCATAACACTGTAGTCTAGTATTTCATAACACTCTAGAGTCTAGACATTGAGAATCCTTCGTGAGATGTTAAATAGATCTATTTCTGGATAGATATTCTCAATTCTGTTCGTTAATACTCAACATGCATCGGTAACATTCAGCCCGCAGAGCCTTTCAAATCATCCAGCATTTGATTTATGCACCCAGACATAATATCTCCCTATTACGATCTAAGCGCACCGAAGGCGCCGAACGAGAGAGTAACATACACGCTCGAATCCCGTCTAAAGCGTATCACTCGCGAGCCTTTCGTGGGGTTAGATAACACACACGCTGGGAATTCGCTGGGAATTTCGGTTCCATTTCAATGTTACGGATTGCCGGTCTCCGAGTAAAAGCGTTCGACGTCCACGCGTACGGGCACTCCGATCTGTTCCTGGTACACGGGCACATTGTGAATGTGGAGATCGTGACTGTGTTACTATCGATCCCTAGGATCGTGGCTGAATAGAAGGTGCACGGACAATGACGTAACTAGCGGGCGATTGCAGAATAACGAGACCAGATTCTCGATCAAATGTAGCGCAACCGGATGAATGTTCCTGGTTGGCTATGTCTTCCGAGTATGAGGCCGAAACGAAAAAACCTGCCGCAGCACTTCCCGTATTCTCCAGCCCTGTTCCTCGCCTCATTTTCAAATGGTTGATAGCGCGGTGAAGCAGAATGCCACGAATTCAGCTTGCTAGTTGTCAGCTTCGTTGCCCCGTCGAGGGATTTACTGGTTTCGAACAAAATGCAAGTGTTCTGTTTTCGTTGAAGGACACAGATGGAGTACGTCGATTTCTGAGACATTTTTCAGGGACTTGGCATGAGAGACGTTTGACTGTTGAGAGTGATATTTCTTTAGTAAGTAAATATCATGTAGAAAATGAAAACGTTGGGTTTTTTGTTTTAGGTCCAACTGCTTTGCAGTTATCTTGCACGCTAATTTGGCGCGCCCGAAAAAGAAGCTCACGTGGACCGGTCCCAGCGACGACATTTTGTTCGAAAAAAAGAAACAAACAATTTTTTTCGCGTACTTCAATAGATTTTTCACTTTCTTTACCATTTTCTCAAAACAAATTCTTAAAGATAGCTGCTTTTGTGAAGCTCCAAAGTGGCGTAATCCCTTAAAGTCGTCCCTGAATGTTCCTCCAAGCACTGTCTACAGATAAATCTCTGCCATCTTCAACCTCAGGCGCATTTAGTCGCCACTCTTTTGAAACATGTATAATACAAGTAATATAGAATTAAAGAGAGTAGATTTTTCCCGATTCATTACCACGACGCAGGGTCGATGGAATTCCCGGTGTTCCCAGCATTTTCCAAGCAGACCTGTTCTCTAAAAGTGGCAGGTGACCCCTCTGAGAGGTACCAGGAAAAATAGCGAACGACTCCGGAAAATCCAATTAGCGTCCTGGCGGCACCGCGAGGTATCGGGCCAGCGGAACAAGCGCGCTTATGTAAATGGCCGGAAGATGAAGAACGTCGTTGGTAGTGGGTCCAAGATTGAACTGGGTTTCCGGGCGCGCGTAATTCGACGCACATTCAAGGAGCCCGACCTAATTGCGCAACGTTTAGCCGTTGCCCAGTTAATGGAAAGCAATTACAGCCGATCGAATATACTATCGGCCGGGGTAAATCATAGCTGTCTCCAGGAGCGGAGGAAAAAGGATCGACTCGACCACGGATCGTACGCCGTGTTGGTTTTAATTTCACGTCCGACGCGTGTACGTTACTAGCCAGTCCCCGTTTCATGCACCGTGGAAGTTCCGTGCGCGCACACACCCGCGAAAAACACTTTCTTCGAGGATTTCTCTGCATGCCCGATGTACATACGGACGTATACGGCTATTAAGTTGGGAACAAAAAGACACTGGTACAATTGAGTGCCACTTAAGTGCGTATATACAAAAAGGCTTTCGAGGGAAAAGTTCCTTCACGCCTTCGCGTTATGAAGGTTGAAACGCAGCCGATGTTACTGCAGGGAAAGGGCGGAAGGAGTGGGTTTGATCGATGGAAATGGGATTATAACTATCATAGCCAAAATGGACCTAAAGTTACAGCAGGCATGGCAGAGTTATCAAATTCCGTGCTGTTTTTTTTTAATTAGCATAGACAGCTCCGTGATTGACGTGAACACTTGATCAAAAGTCGAGTTCACTTATAGTCACTCGTTCCGGAGTTAATGTGTCATCGCTGGTGACTTTTGTCGATAGTTTAACACGGTGAACTGTAACCGTGCATTCACAATAACGAATTCACTCTTCGCGAAACAAATGATCTTTGGTTAAAAGCTATTCCTCCAGTCATCGTTGGAATAGCACGCGAACGATCTACACACTTTGTATCAGTGGCAGCGTATTGATCAACGCGGGGCACAGCATGCGGCGCCTTGGATCTCACGAAATAGATTTCCTCGTAGCTGACAATAGCCCTGATTCGCTCAGAACCGAAGACAGGTAAGGTCGCAGGTCAGTGGAGCTTGGTCACAGTTACATAATTCCTTCGTTAATCCGTTGACCAACTTACCTATAATCTCCTTTATTCAAAGTCATCAAATCTGTACATGCACGTTCCGTAGTAATGGTTACTCGCAAGTGATTGTTCACCGTGCAAAGAGTACGAAAGAGAATATTAGAGAAATCTTTATCATTTTTATGCCTATTCATTATGCTAATGATTCATGATAAAACCATTGGCATTAGCGTAATGGATAACAGTAGGTGTTACACCGCCATTAAATTATCATTCGTAACAGGAACTCAGCTGCAATTACGTTGATTAAAGAGCGAGAAATGCTAATAGTGATTAAACGGATTGTGGAAAGCTTATTCACCAACATTCTATCTTAGAAATCGAATGGGATTCCGCCTTAAACCAGCAAATTAATTAAAAAGTCACTATTCCCTGTACATAATTCTGTCAAAATATGTATGATCCCATTGAGTGCCTGAAAATTCTTCACGTTTACATGCGACCATCGTAGATCGTTGATTAATTAGGGCGAGATCCAGAACGAAACTAAGAGCTATCGACAGGACGTCGCATCATTAAGGTCGCAAGAAATTACACTGCAGTTTCCGCATTGTGAGTTACCTCGTTACACCGGTGCTCTAAATTTTAATTGAATATCAAGGGGACGGTCACATTAATCACGTTGCCCACAGTGTTATCGAGCCTCTGAGCTATCTTCGACAGCATCTGTTTCGAGAGGCTAACAAAAACGTTGAATAACATCGAGTCTATAAATCCAGTAAGAAACACTTTCTAACGGAACGGTTGCGTTGAAACGGTAATAGTGTTTCCAATCGCCCTGCAATTGGTAATTAATAACGCTAATTAACGACGATTGGCTTCGACGTGACACGAGATTACATAAAATCGAAGTAACGTGATCGTTGTGCATAGAATAGTAGCATTCGTTTAAGCAACAAAGTCATATGCGCTCTTGCACTGGTCAGCAAACTTATATCACGATAAGTAAATTCAAAATTCAAATAATTTAAACAAAGAGTCTAAAGCAGCTTTTAACCTATCCCAACGTAACCTATATACTTAAAATAACGGAAATTTCGAGCTCAAATATTGTTCCCCGTTTCAGTTTTCTTCGTCCGGTTCCTATTTCTTCGCGCGATCCCGTGGGAAATTAATCATGATAGACGAACGTATTCAATCGACGCAGAGTCGCCAACTCGCGGAGATAGTTCGTCGATTTATAAATTCCTCTCGCGTCCGCGGAAAGACTGTGGTCGCCGGTTACATATTTGGTTTATCTTCATAGAAGAAATAAGAGAAACAGAATAATACTAAATCGTCAGACTTCTTAAAGATGTGGAGCAGAAAGTTTTGGTTATTTCGTCTTGTTAGATGATAGCGAATAATATGTGGAAGAGTAAGTGGGGAAACCTCAAGGGAGAAGTATACTGTCTTCCTTAGTTAAAATGTCCTATCCAGCATTTTTCCATTTTTCAAGAAATATTGAAATATTTAAAGCACCATACGTCTTTTACCTTGTAAGTAAAGTTAAAAAACCCTACATGCTTCGCAGATATCTAGAAACAGTCTAATATATTTACATTTTTACAAGGACGGCACAAAGGAATTGGTAAAACTTCAGTTTCCTCGGATGTTTAGAAATGCTAGATAGGGCATTTTAACTAAAGAGGACAGTGTATGTGTAATGGGGCAGAAGAAGACTGCGGGAGTAAACGTTATGATACATTGGCATTGTAGGAGAAAAAGAGCTGGAATCGAACCCGGGATTTGTCGCTTGCCGGACGACTGCTTTAACCACTAAGCTACTCAGAGCCGACGACGACTCTTCTTTTCCAAATGAACATACTCTTATACAATACATTATACAGATAGGCAGTTTCCCAACTAAACGCCTACAGTATAGATTCTCATTTTCTTTCGTTTATTGTTCAGTTATAGTTCAATAAAATGATAACTTCGCATGCGTAGGGGAGACTGGAGCAGATTGCAACAAAAAAGTTTTCACAGTTTTTTCTCGAAAGTGTTTTCCTCAATCAGGAAATAATTTGCGTGACTTACTACTTACATATGTGGTGAACTTATTGAGTGTAATAACGTGACAAAATCTTGGGCACTTAGACATCCAGCTTCATCTTAAACAAATCTGAACCTTTGTTACAATGTGCCCCAGTCCAGGGTAAATTGTATTGAAATATTTTACTTATTTAAATACAAATATGAACAAAAATAAACATTTCTAAAAAATGTAAATGAAAGCACAGATCATTATTAAACATTTTATACACATGAGTTAAACAATCATTGCTTATTCATCCGATTCTATCAAAATCTTCTTCTTCGCTTTCTTTACTTTTGCCTTCATACTTTTTTCTACTTTTTGGATTCTCGATTGTTCTGTTGTTCGTCTAGAGCATCTTTTTCCGATGTGTCAACAAATAGCATGTTTGCTTTATCAACACTTAGAGCGGAGTAAGTAGTAACATGTTACAATTTAACCCAATCTTGAATTTTTGCGTTTTATCTCAACAAACGAGAAACTAAATATCAAATTACTAAAATGCGTATACATTATAATAAATCAATGTGTACTGATTCGTTCGCGACAAAGAAGCAAAAATTTCAAACGGTTTCCAATGACGGTTAATTGAAATAAAAGTCCTAACAAAATTCACTTACGTGCTCTAAATACTAAAATTCTGGGCTATAACCACAAAATGAATATATAACGCTCGTTTGTGTCACTAAAACTGACGGTGTTAATATTGTCAAGCAGCTCTCGTATGCTGTGGGTTATCAGATTTGTCGTTCAAAAAATTTTACTTATGTTACAATTTACCCCGTGTTACAATCTACCCCGGTCTCCCCTACTGTGTGTCTTGTGCACCGCTATCACCCTCCCATGTCTTCTTCTTGTAAATGCGACAATAGATTATGGTGTCGTCACGCACGGTGGATAGGGGACGGTGTTACAGGCATTTATGTTTGAATCGTAGTATAAATTTTGTCCACACGTCATTATAACTTTTTGATCGCCGCTCCATTGATAGTGATGTTTACAATCGCCTTTAATAGGGGAATTGCAAATTTGGTTGTCCTTGCAATCCGGTGGTCTAGTCGGCGTATTAGTACTCCCATCTGTACTTGTACCTGATGGTGTACTTGTATATAGTGGTGTACTTGTACCTGGTGTTGTCTCCGTTTTATCAGTCGGAACTGTTACTGGTGGTGTACTTGTACCTGGTGTTGTCTCCGTTTTATCAGTCGGAACTGTTACTGGTGGTGTACTTGTACCTGGTGTTGTCTCCGTTTTATCAGTTGGAACTGTTACTGGTAGTGTACTTGTACCTGGTGTTGTTTCCGTTTTATCAGTTGGAACTGTTACTGGTGGTGTACTTGTACCTGGTGTTGTCTCCGTTTTATCAGTTGGAACTGTTACTGGTGGTGTACTTGTACCTGGTGTTGTCTCCGTTTTATCAGTCGGAACTGTTACTGGTGGTGTACTTGTACCTGGTGTTGTCTCCGTTTTATCAGTCGGAACTGTTACTGGTGGTGTACTTGTACCTGGTGTTGTCTCCGTTTTATCAGTCGGAACTGTTACTGGTGGTGTACTTGTACCTGGTGTTGTCTCCGTTTTATCAGTCGGAACTGTTACTGGTGGTGTACTTGTACCTGGTGTTGTCTCCGTTTTATCAGTCGGAACTGTTACTGGTGGTGT
Organism: Andrena hattorfiana; assembly: GCA_944738655.2. NCBI lineage: Eukaryota > Metazoa > Arthropoda > Insecta > Hymenoptera > Andrenidae > Andrena > Andrena hattorfiana. Next base: position 18,466,289 of record OX122889.2, on the reverse strand, counting down.
ACTTGTACCTGGTGTTGTCTCCGTTTTATCAGTCGGAACTGTTACTGGTGGTGTACTTGTACCTGGTGTTGTCTCCGTTTTATCAGTCGGAACTGTTACTGGTAGTGTACTTGTACCTGGTGTTGTTTCCGTTTTATCAGTTGGAACTGTTACTGGTGGTGTACTTGTACCTGGTGTTGTCTCCGTTTTATCAGTCGGAACTGTTACTGGTGGTGTACTTGTACCTGGTGTTGTCTCCGTTTTATCAGTTGGAACTGTTACTGGTGGTGTACTTGTACCTGGTGTTGTTCCCGTTTTATCAGTTGGAACTGTTACTGGTGGTGTACTTGTACCTGGTGTTGTCTCCGTTTTATCAGTCGGAACTGTTACTGGTAGTGTACTTGTACCTGGTGTTGTTTCCGTTTTATCAGTTGGAACTGTTACTGGTGGTGTACTTGTACCTGGTGTTGTCTCCGTTTTATCAGTCGGAACTGTTACTGGTGGTGTACTTGTACCTGGTGTTGTCTCCGTTTTATCAGTTGGAACTGTTACTGGTGGTGTACTTGTACCTGGTGTTGTTCCCGTTTTATCAGTTGGAACTGTTACTGGTGGTGTACTTGTACCTGGTGTTGTCTCCGTTTTATCAGTCGGAACTGTTACTGGTGGTGTACTTGTACCTGGTGTTGTCTCCGTTTTATCAGTTGGAACTGTTACTGGTGGTGTACTTGTACCTGGTGTTGTCTCCGTTTTATCAGTTGGAACTGTTACTGGTGGTGTACTTGTACCTGGTGTTGTTTCCGTTTTATCAGTTGGAACTGTTACTGGTGGTGTACTTGTACCTGGTGTTGTATTCGTTTTATCAGTCAGAACTGTTACTGATAGTCTACTCGTACCCGGTGTTCTAGTTGGATTGTCGCAAGGTGGATTTGGCGACCAAAGGCACAATTTCAGTGTCGGGTTGAAGTAAGTTTGCTTATTGGCTATTACCGGGCAGTTCTTTAGCCGTGGTGTTGTCAAAATGCACTGATAATATCGAGTGCAATCTGTCTCGTCGGGAATTATGGCATTGGGGCGCCATATAAAACATTTTGGTGCCCCTCCGGATACAACATTCGCCAGCGTGGTCATGACGACGAGCGCTAGTAAATATATTACTGAAATTCGTAAAAGGAAAACGTTATAATTAGGTATTACACTCCTGCGAATGTACATGTTACTGATTTTCACTTTTCTCAAGGACCATCAATCAACTGCAAAGATATTAACAAGATAATTAACAAATTTTCATTATACTTACACTTCATAATGTAGAACACGTAATTACTGCAATTAAAGGGTCTCCCACGCTACTGTCGTATATTCCACGACCAACTGTGTCTTTTAAGCACACAAGAGTGTTTTTATACTAGGCAAAACGTTATCACAAATTAATCATACGAAGTATCGCACTCTAAGTTAGGCTATTTAATTTTGCAGATTATCGTCTACGACGCCGGCTGCTATGTATCCTATCTTACTGTTAGTTAGATTCTACGCGACTATATAGAGTTCGAAATACTTGTCGGTAGCGAAAGATGTCTACTGGGGAAATTTAAACAGCCCTTTCTTTTATTAAGGAACGATGTCATACTGATAATTTGCGTACAGATATTCATATATTCATTCCTTCCATATCACTTCCGAGAAACTGGATAATCACGATAATAAATAATAACTATTTGACCGAAAGAAAACATTTTACTATTTTAAGTCGTGTCGACACAAGGGGAACAATTTCAGTATTGGTAGTTTTTTAGAACGTGTACTAGCAAAAGCTAATCATTCGTCCTTTCGTTTAAGTAACATCGCTATTAAATTATCAATCGTACAACAGAATTTTGTCAGTAACAATTATCGCGATTTTTTCGAACAGTTTGTTTTCTTTATACCTACGAATAGCTAGAAAAGAGATGAAGGCACATTCGGCTTTATACAAACCGATTAGAGCATTAATGAAATCACCACAACATTGGCAATAATGTTCTCATAGTGGTCCATGTAAATAACGTAACAAGTTTTGCAGTTTTGTCGAAAATTAGCTTATGAAGGTGCACCATTGTACAGAGATAAAAAAGAATCGCACTTGTTGTAGGCGGTACAATGACAACAGCGACGGTATTAAAAACGGAGAACAAGAAAACAAATTGTGATAAATAGGTGTCAAGTAGGGGTAAGGTGGGATAAAAGGAACACATGTTGAATGGGATATAAGAATTATCTGAAAGATAAAGGATCTTCCCACGACGAAAGTATTATTGTCTTGTTGGTCTAATTGCAAGCCGCTGTCATTTCAAAGACAGCGGTGATACACAGTTTAATTTTTTCGTGCATCAAAGTAAAATTTTTTATGTTTTCTCAAAACGTTTTGTCAAAATAATGTTACCAACGACTGATTTCTTTATTATTGCATCAGGAAAGATATTTATTCAAGAATCATTAGTGCAATGTCAGGTATCTCTTGATTAATATTGTAATTATAGAGATTAGATTTTGAATCGTGTTATATTTATGAATGGGAAACTAGGCAAATTTATGGGTGAAACCTCCCTTTCCTAACTGTTCCCTTTAAAACCTTACTCTGATAAATCGAACATTCATAATAGAAGAGTATTTACGACCGTTCAAGAAGTTTTTTATCAATTTTGATGACAATTAGGTTGTTTTAATTAACATACCTAGTTTTGATGAATCTAAGGATTATCTTTTGCTTTTTAATCTCAGGATTATTTTTTGTTTTTTTATGTATATAAGCTTAATGTAAATTTTGTTACAAATGCTTTGGCAATACCGTGGTATTTATGTAACGTAAGAAAATAGTCGACTTGTAAACTTGTCGACATCAATATTGTGATTTTTATACCAGAAGATATAATAATTAAAGAAATAATATTAATATTACCACGTTTTACTGTACTGGCCCTTTCATAAATATCTATGCCCATTCAATACAGCCAATTTATGAATGGGACAAATAAACATTTCTAAAAAGTAAAGAATAAGACAGGTAAATATGGAGAGAAGTTTATTATTACCACGTATTGTTATAATCAGATAAGTGACCTTTCTAATGTTACCAATTAGAACTAGAATGGTCATTTAGTTTTTTCACTATCTTTTCCTAAACAAAAATGTGTCTTTCATCCCACCTCTTCACTATTTATTAGCATTAGTCTGCCCAATTTATCTAGTGAAAACATTCTTGAGTATCGATAGCGCGGCCGCTATCTACTTTTCCCCGAATCACAGAGATACGTGCCTCCTTAAGGCCGTGCACTCTGTATCCACAATTAACGAATAGGTACTTACATAAGCATTCTTTGGTAAGAATACACTCACCTACTTACGTAATATTATTACATGCGTACAGCACGTGCAAACACTAATATCCGGCCTAGATATCGAACATGAACACGAACCTGTAAAGTGTTAATGTATCGTACTTGTTGAACCCTATTTTTTAGATAAAAAGTTTCACTAACGTCATCTAATTTTATTGCCGACACTGCCACTTGCATTTTTTGACAAAAGAGTGCTCGCGGAAAACTTTCATTATCAACAAATTTGTGGCATCGTCCGACTACGAGGTGACACGTACATAACTGAAGTTTGAGTTTAGTTCCCATCGACGCCAATCCCTTGCGTCGCGATATTGCGTGCTAAATGCGCGGTTCTCTTAATTTTCTGTAAAGCATCATTGAAACCATGAAATAAGGGTCGACAGGGGAAATACGGGGACCAGGTAATTCCGGACACAGTGATAAGTATTTAATAATTGTTTTACTATTCTTAGTATCGAGCAAACAGTCTTAACGGAAAGTCACGCACATTTACCTACGGAGGCAAGTTTCGTCAAATAAATTCGACCCGTACCTCACAATTTCTGTGGTATTGTTTTTATAGTGTTACGTATAGTTATCCAATTGGTACTAATATGTAAATTTTTCAAGCTCAGTGCGTGCCCTAAGGATAATAATGTAATAGTTTTTAATGAGTGAATTTCTATATTTACTTATTATTTCTTAATCGTAAAATTTCAAGTTCATTTGGTGTATTTACGGACACTTCGTATGGGGTAAATGCGGACATAATTATAAATATAGTCTGGAAGAGGATAGTCAGGAAGAATATTTTTGTACTTTTTGTACTGAGAAATGTTATGATCCACAGATAGAAGGCTGGATTTTATGCTTAGCATGCCTTGCATGGACATATGAGAAATATAGTGAAGGTAGTTTTTGAGCAGGTTTTTCTTGCATTTTCTGTATAGCAACAGAAAAATAGTTTGTTTGTATTTACCTCTGTCTTTTCGTAATTACCCTAACCTCCATTTTAATGTATCTAAGTTTTGATTATTATAACTTTAATTCTAATATTCTTTTGTGTTGCTTTTGTAAACCAATATTTAATGTTTTCTTATCAATGACATAAGATTAGATAGTGTTAATATTATTGGGTTAATTTATTGTTTCCACCACGCTCCCGTCTACATGATATCACCGGTACCATTGTTTTAAATGTTTTATTACTAAGTTACTTTTGTTTCGTGATCTATATCAACACGAAGGAAAGCGTAGAAAGTGAAATTTTCGAAAAAGCAAAATTCTTTAATAATGAATGAATAAATTCGAAAGGAATATGATAATAGGATATGCAGTCACGTACAGTTGGATTAGTGGATAAAATACGTAGGTACACTATGTAGGTATACAATTAAACGCACTGCAACATAGATATGTGCAAACTTCTCAACGAATGATATAGTGTTATATGATGTCTGAAATATATTCGGACATTCCTATTCATTGAAGTAATTGAAAGAAATTTCGCAATAAATAAATGTACTCTTCGATTTATATTGTCTAGCTTTGAGCAAATGATTCTAAAACAGCTTCCAAGCTACTCAAATGAAACCTACACTTAAAATGACGGAAATTTCGTGCTCAAATATTGTTCCCTGTTTCAACTATCTTCGTCGCGTTCCTATTTCTTTACGTAACGCCGCGGGAAATTAATCGTGATAGTATCTAATCGATGCATTCAATCGACGCAGGGTCGTCATCGATTCCAGGGGACAGTTCGTCGATTTATAAGATCATTTCGCGTCCGGAGAAAGACCGTGGTCGCCGGTTACATACATAGGTAGGTAATTTTGTTTATCTTCATAGAAGAAATAAGAGGAATAGGATAAAGTTTTATTAAATCGTCATACTTTTTAAAGATTCAAAACAGAAAGTTTCGATTATTTCGTATTCTTCTTCCTTCTTGTAAATACGAGAATAGATCAAAACGACGACTCCATCACGGTGTGGTGCACGGTGGGCAGGCTTGAAAATCACATTCATTAATTAGGGCATTAAAATAATGACCCTCACTACACTGTCCATCACTTCTGTCATTGCCGTTCCATTGATAGTACTTTTTACAACTGCCTTTAACAGCACTTTTGCAAGGTTTATCCCCGCAATTCATTGGTTTAGTTGGTGTATCCGGTACGATTATCTCTTTACACCTCGTTTCATATGATTTTGTAGTTTTAATCGGTTGTGTATTTGTAGTCGGTTGTGTATTTGTAGTCGGTTGTGTATTTGTAGTCGGTTGTGTAATTGTAATCGAAGCGGTACCCGTCGCTGGCGTTGGATTTGTACTCGGATTTTTGCATGGTGGCGTTTCCGACCAAAGGCACATTTCCAGCGTCGGGTCGAAGTAAGTTTGCTTATCGACTATTATTGGGCAGACCGTTAGACGAGGAATTGCAAAAATGCACTGGTAATATCTGGTGCAATCTGTCTCGTCGGGAATTCTGCCCATCGGGTGCCATATAGAGCATTTTGGTATTCCTTCAGATACAACATTCGCCACTGTCGTCATGACGACGAGCGCCAGTAAATATATTACTGAAATGCGTAAAAGAAAAACGTTATAATTCGATGGGACACTCTTGCGAATATAAGCATCTATTATTGATTCCGATTTTTCTAAAGAACCATCAATCAACTGCAAAGATACGTTTGAACTGCTACGTATAGTCAATTAAATTCAGGATGAACACTTATACTTCCTCTTTTCCTCTAATCCAGCGTTGCCCCGATGGGCGGTCCGATAGCACGAGCATCCATCGCGTTTTCTAAAGCTCGCGTCGAGGGGGGTGCTCGAAACCAATGAAGTTGCGGGCATATAACGGATGGGGTAAACTCTAGCGGTGTGAATGTAGGCTCGTACTTGAAATCAGCATGTAACCGTTACATTCTGGCTTCATTGCAATTAAATTGATTTGATTTGTGGTTATAGCCTGATTTCAAGTCGTTTTTCCACGCCAGCTTTGGAAAACGCGATGGATGCTGGTGCTCTCGGACCGCCCATCGGGGCAACGCTGCTCTAATCTATCAGGGTTTCTTCACCAACAACAATTTCAAATTTTCAATATACTTACACTTCATAATTATGTAAAACACGTAATTACTGACATTAAAGTGTCTCCCACGTTACTATCGCTTATTCGATGGCCAACTGTGCATTTCAAACAGGCGAGACTGTTTTTATAGTGCCTAGGCGAAACCTTATCACCAATTAATCGTACAAAATATCGCACTTCAGTTAGACTTTTTGATGTTTAAGATAAATATATCCTGCGATCTCGTATACTTTGTATACTATCTTCGTTAGATTCTACGCGAGTGTACAAAGTTCGTAATACTTAACCGTAGTGAAAGATGTCGGCTGGAGAAATTTAAACAGCCCTTCCTTTTATTTATAGGTTAAGTATAGATATTCATTTGATATCACCTCCGAGAAACTGGATAGGCAGGGTAAAAAGTAATAATTATTTGACCGGAAGAATACATTTTACTATTTTAAGTCGTGTCGTCAGGAGGGGAACACTTTCAGTATTGGTAGTTTTATAGAGTGTATACTAGAAAAAAATGCAAGGATCGTGGTTTCAAAGATTGCATGGAATTTTACAGAACCATTCGTCCTTTCGTTTGAGTACTTAACATCGCCATTAAATTATTGATCTTACAACAAAATTTTGTCAGTAGCAATTTCCGCATTTTCGCCTAGCAGTTTTTACTCTTTCAATCTACGAATAGATAAATGCAAGGGATTAAGACACATTGGGCTTTACAGAAACCGATTAGGGCATTAATGAATTAACCACTACGTTACCGAAACTGTTCTTATAGTGGCATTACAAATTTTCCAACTTTGTCGAGACTAGCTTATAAGCATGAATCATGTACGGAGATAAAAAATAATCGTAGATACTGCTGTAGGCGGCACGATGGCAACAACGATATTGATGAAAACTGAAAGTTCTCAAAAATGAGTGTTAAGTATATTTAGCATAAATCTGCCCAATATAGGTATCTGGCCAAAACATTCATGAGTATCGATACCGTGGCCGCTATCTATTTTCCCCGAATTATAAAAATACGTGCCTCTTTAAGGCCGTGCATCCTGTATCCACAATTCACGAATAGATGCATAAGTACTTGTTACTACGATTCTCTGGTAAGAATGCACTCAACTACTTACGTAATATTATTACATGCGCACAGCACGTGCAAACACTAATATCCAGCATAGATACCGAATATGGACACAAAATTGCAAAGTTTATTTTTTAGATAAAAGGTTCCACTCGCGTTATCTATAATAATTTCCGCACACACAGCCACTTAATTTTTACAACAAAACAGTGTCACACATGCTCTTGGAAAACTTTCATTATCGACAGAGTAGGGTCGGACGAGGTGATACGTAACGCAAGTTTGAATTTAGCTCTCATCGCCGTCAGTCCCTTGCGTCGCGATATTTCATTTTCTGTGTGGTTTTCTTACCTACTTTTCTGTAATGCATCATTAAACTCATGAAATACATGATATCACCAGTACCATTGTTTTAAATGTTTTATTATTAATTTAGTTTGGTTTTGTTATCTATATAAAAATGAAGTAGGGGAGAGGTGGGATGAAAGGGACACGTATTGGAGGGGACATGGTCATTATCTCAAAGATAAAGGATCTGCTCAGGCCAAAAGTATTTTTAATTTGTAACCACATTCATTCATGTGTAATCAAGCCAAATTTCCAGCCGCTATCGTATCTACGACGACAGAAATACAGGATTGAATTTTTTTGAGGTTCAAAGTAAAATTTTTCGTATTTCCTTGAACTGTTTTGTGAAGTGCTGTTACCAGCGACTGATTTCTCTATTACTGCATCTAAACAGGTATTTATTTAAGAACGATATCGTATAATGTCCGATCCTTTTTGTTTCATATTGTAATTGTAGGAATTAGATTTTCAACTTTGGTGCCTTATTTATGAAAGGGACACAACAAAAATTTATGAAAGGGACGTCATTTTCATACCTGTCCCCTTCAAAACCTTACTATTATTCACTTGTTTCAGTGAAAATATGCCACCTAAAATTCGGGTTAGGATGCCATTAGACAATTCATTAGTTATAGCTATTAAAATTATTTAGTTACATAAGCTTAACTGTTGAGTTTTTAGTTCCTATTACGAATTAAAATAGCTACCGTGATTTCGGTATCTGCATAAATAATAATTTAAAAAATGATATTAATATTACCTGGTTTTGTTACACTGTCCCATTCATAAACACCCATGTCCCTTTCAATACAGCCAATTTATGAAAAGGACAAAACACACTTTTTTAGAAAACGAAAAATATGACATGTAAATATAGAGAGAAGCTTAATAGGCCCATGCATTGTTATAGCCAGATAACTGGCCTTTCTAATGTTACCAATTAGAACTCGAATGGTTATATAGTTTTTTTTACTATCTGGTACTAAACAAAAATGTCCCTTTCATCCCACCTCTCCCCTAGGTATCTACAATTTGTATAAACACGAAGGAAAGCGTTCAAAGTGAAACTTCCGGAAAAGCAGAATACTTTAATAAAGAATGAATAAATTCGAAAGGAGTGTGATAATAGCATAGGTATGTAGTCAGGTACAGTTGGATTAGTAAGTAGATAAAATGCGTATATAATTAAACACTCTGCAACAGAGATGTATGTAAATTTTTCAACGAATAGTTCAGTATTACATAATTTCTGAAATATATTCGGACATGCCTATTAATTGTGGCAACTGAAAAATGTTTCGCAATAAGTAAATTCGACAGTGCTCTTCAATTTATATTGCCTAGCTTTGAGCAAATGATTGTAAAACAGGTTTCAATCTACCCCAATGAAACCTACACTTAAAATGACGGAAATTTCGTGCTCAAATATTTTTCCCCGTTTCAGCTTTCTTCGTCCCGTTCCTATTTCTTTACGTAATCCCGTGGGAAATTAATCGTGATAGTATCTAATCGACGTGTTCAATCGACGCAGAGTCGCCATCGATTCGCGGGGACAGCTCGTCGATTTATAAATTCGTCTCGCGTCCGCGGAAAGACCGTGGTCGCTGGTTATTTATCAAATTTCTACACCGTTCTCGCGGTTTTTGATCCCCTTCTTCTTGTGCCGGGTCGCTAATAATCAAGTAATATGTCGGAATATTTCATAATGGCCGGGCTCGTTACATCAGAAATCCATTTGAATCGGCAACGGAACAGATACACCGGTTCAAAGAGAAATCTGTAAAAAAAAAGTCATAACCCGTGGAATGCGTCAAGCGCAGCAGCATACATTTTCTACAACATTAATTTTTCTATCCCGTTTCGACCGTGTTTCTTTCCCATCGCGCGCTCGTGAGAAACCATCGGGGATAAAGCTCACGATGTCGTTTCGTGTTCTTGTCCGAAAGAAGTTCTCAATCCCCTTTCGTCAGCCGTGGATAATGGATAAAACGTAACCGTGGGCATGGTGAATTTGCTTGCCATTAGGAAAGAAAGCTATGAAGTGGCTACATTTTCAGAGATAGATATGCATTTGTAGTTCGTGCGTAATCAGGAAAGTAAAGTTTATAACGGGAAAGAAACATTGTTAAATAATACATCTTTCGTTTTTCGGTATCTCTTATTGTGGAAGAAGACACGTTTGCATAAAATTTGCAATTAAATAATCGAGAGAGTCATAAGTACGTAATAAGAAAACGTGTTACTTAATACTTTCATTTTCAGGTGATCTACGTGCAACACAGTAAATAGGTAAAGGCAAACTTGTTTATTCAGCAGCCATCGAACTGGTTTAATTAAAAATCAACGGTGGAAGTTTAACACGCATGGATGCTTGCACGGAGACCGAAAACAGCTTTTTCACCGTCCCAGAACTGTTTGAGAACGTTTATCAGTTGACATTTCAGGCAATCTTTCGTAACCAACAATATGCTCCACGGTGCAAAACAGACACTGTACGTAATGTGAGAGAAGATAGAGCGCCGTGCCGCTACTTTTTACGCGACCTTTTTTCACGTGCAAGTTTGCTGTAAGACAAGTTCTGACTAATAACAGCAATTACACGATCAGTAGGTATTCCTCCGTAGTATCTCACACGAGCACTCATCAAGTTATTTCATCATTATATCACCCAGGTGTAAACAGAAATTTCATAATATCCATTCTGGGGAACCTGTTAACCGTAAACAAGAGATTAAATAGAAATGAATCACAGTGTTATCCGTACTCCACCTTCGTAATTATATTATATTTGTGCAGTGAGAGTATTAGACAAATTAGATAACTGGAGCAAAATGAAGGCAATTTCAAATACATGGGGCACACAGTAGAAGATTCTGTACCTGATCAGACTGGTAGAAGTCAGTAGAGATAACATAGAAAGTAGAGGGTACTGGAATCAGTAGGATCCTTGAAATACAGAGTCGATCCATATCGGGGCTGTAACTAATATTCGAATAATCTAAGTATCCGAATATTCGAATACTCGAATATCAGAGAATTCGAATAATTTCTGCAAATATTCGAACATTATTCGAATAATTTCTGCGAGTTAATCAATTAATTATTCGAATAATTTCTTCGAATTAATTAATTAATTATTTCAATAATTAGGAGAATTCGCATATTCGGAGTGATCGAATTGCGCATTGTAGCGAATAGGAATTTGAAGATGTAATATTTTCTCACACTTCGTCGAGAAATTCTTTTCATATTGGCCTTTACGTACAATTATTTGTTTTTGAAACGATAAATTTGGAACTTTATTAATCTTTGGTAAAATAGGTAAATCTTGAAACGAAAACAATATTCGGATACTCATAATTATTCGAATTTTCGATTATTCGCATATTCCAATGTTTGAATATTTACAGCTCTAATCTGTATTACTTGACTTATTGTAAGCTTTTGGGTCATAAGAGTCTAGCAATAACAATAAATACCATGGCGGTTTCAGGCCCCAAAGTCGTACCCAGGCTTAAGGCACCCATGACTTCCTTGTGAAATCATTGGGACGTCCAAAACTCCCGGAACACCCAATGCTTCTGAGACACCTTTAGAACTCCCCTGATACCCTGACATTTTAATTACACGTTTATAAGCATCAACCATTAGTTGGCTACCGTCCCAACAGTCTAACAGAAATTGTCTACCTGTTCAATGAATAAACAAGTCGATGGTAAGTAACATGGATCGTCAATGGGAAATGTATGGCGAAACGCTGTCAGGATAGAAAAGTTGTCGTACTACCAAGTGTGTTCAATCGACGTGATATACTCCGTGTATGTCATGTGATACATGGCATTCCTCTGATGCGATTACCTATATACATCTCTTTATTTGAAAAGAAATAAGCTACTTCTTCGTGCACTTAAAAGTAATATCAATTTTTCCCCCATTTCTTGCAGCATTACAACATTAACGCATTCACCATACAAGTTAACGCACGGATTCTTATTATTACATAAAAAGAAATATCGAGTTTAAATGCAGTCTGGTTCTGGCCTAGTTCTATTTAACGAGCTGTTATTTATTGGTGGCTACTGCCCTCAGTGCCCGGAATGTTTTTCGTAATTACATAAAAATCCATAAATTTCAAAGTTCTATGCACCGTGAAAAAATCGTCGTCGCAGAGTTGCAATTACTATGTATCATTACTGTCAGATTTAGAGACTTCGAATTTCCCTTCCTGGATGGAATTTTCTACAGAATTATGGATTAAAATATGTAGAGACCTTATTAGCGTCTCTCTCTCTTTCTCGATTCCATTTATTTCTACGTTGCGTTTATTATTGTAACTTTATGACAATTATTCGATAAGGATCGCTTTCGTTTGCCTTGCAAATTAAAAATTTTTGTACACCAGTTCCACTGGTTCTCGAACCGGGTTTAACGCACAATTACATCCAAGCTTTGCCGATGACAAGTTTAATGAAATTCTGTTCCCTCACAACTTCTGGCACCATCACTACATGTTAGTGCACCGACTTGTTATCAATTAATTGAATGGTCATTACACGAGACGTAACGTGTGCCAAGGATAACGGACGACGTAATTTAGAACTTCGTTCTTTGTTAAAATGTGCTAATCACTATAACGATGCTCAGTATAAAGCATATTCATATTCATTCTCAATTCTCATCAATATTCATTCTCTACCCTTCACCATCTTTCATCTCTTCCGCAAAACAACTCTAAACATTGTATCTAGGAAATTACTTAAATCATCGCATGTAAACAAGTCTGGTGTAGGTTTCAGACTATAAATATACATAAAAGTAGCTTAACTAAGCGCCTATTATATAAATAATCTCTCTCATAAATAAACATTTATGAAATTGTCCTTCCAGTATACAAATCACGTAGCGATCATACTGTATGTTGACGGTTACCGTCCCATAAACAGAATAAATAAATAAACACATAAATTCTCTATAAATGAGAAGTGCGTGTATCGATTGCCCAGGAAGATTTATGGTAGCTCCGAGGAGCTACCGACACGTACGCGCGTGGCGTTAATCACAAAGCAGCCGTAGGAAATTTTCGATGACGACGAAAGTGCACATTCGCATGCGACCGTTCGGAATATTTAATTGGTATCCATGCAAACACGATCCTCGAGCAACAATCGAATTCGTGCCTGAGGCACGGACACGAGAGGTAAAAATCTTGCTCGTGCCCGACTTGGTAATCGCAAAGTTATGTGTATTCGTGTTCGCGCGTCATTAATTTGATCGGGGCCTTACTTCAGTATCGCGGGCTGGAAAAAAACCGGCGAAGAAATGCGCGAAATCGTTTATTTCACGACTATTAAGTGGATATTCCATTTTGGAAGTAATTCATTTATCTTATCGGGTGTTTAGTAAAGCACGGCTCTTAATCTTAAGTGGAAGATTAAGCTGCCCCTGCGGGTCGTTACGAGTTAAGTATCAGAAATATGTTGCATAAGTAATGCTAGTACTTTGTCTCATAAAACTGTGACGTACCATTTACCCTCGGCAGCTTCTTGACACCAGAAGGAGTCAGAGCTTGGCCAAGGTGGGCAATCGGACGTAAACGTCCTAGGGGTCGATCAAGATTCCACGAAACAAATCCCACGCCCTCGAATCTTCTACAACGGGGCTGATAAGTCACAGGCCACGGCCACTTGGCGCGCCTAATTTATCCTCTGTAAAATGCAACCGTGATTCTCTCCTCGCCTCGTAAAACCCTCGGTGATTAGAGGGGTGTGACATTTTCGCGATCTTATCGGCGAGGTAAGCATCGCTTTTCACATTCCGACAAAGCGGGCTTGCCACAGGTACCCTGTGATGATGGCGGAGAGATACAAACTGGGGTCGAGAGAGTAAATGTCCAATCAACCTGCAGAAGATCTTATCCATATAATGGACAGAAGCCAGGCAAACTGCAGAGGCTCTTTCTTCGCGATCTTCTTTGAACCTTCTAGAATTTTCTCAATTGACCTAGGTTAAATTGGTGGTAGAGAGCGAAGTGGTATATACCAGCCAGTGCGTGAGAAAGGCGGTGTGAAGATCTAACCGTGCTTTTCGTGGATCATCTCTTCGTGGAGAAATTCTAGTCCTTTCTTGGAGGACGTTTTTCAGTGCTCGCTGTTGGCATCGAGTATTCTTTCGTCGTTACAAGCTTTCACTTCCCTTGGGGTAAGTGGACTGCGTGGGTTTATATTTCCTAGTATACTTCTCGTTATTCATGACGTCACTTGGATGCATTTCATGCAGATGTCTTTACAAATATAGATATTCAGGACTCTAAATATAGTTTTGATATTCTGTCAGTAGAGGTAAATTAAATTGATGATTTAAGAAATTGATTCAAAGGAATGAGTCCTTTGTTAGAGGGTACTTAATGTCAGCGTTTGTTAGCCTTGCTAAATTCTCATAAAGTGTTCTACACATTCACAAAAGCGCCGTCTCATAGTTCTATTCAGTACCGTACTTTCTTCAAGTAGGTAGGCACAAAAAAGATACTGCTCCGTAATAGTTGTCAGAATGGCTAAAAATAAAGTCATTTAAATCGATGATTAATTCACACTTCTAACGGCAGATTGGAATGGGTAATAAAGTGTACTCCTTTTTTAAAGTATTACGAAGCAAAGTTTCTCCATGATTGGTTAATGAACTACAGATACTCGAAACAGCAAATGAATCAATATTCGACATCAAACATTCTGGTGCGTAGAAAGTAGATGTAACGAGGCCTTATAAGTTCGCCATTAAATTTATAGGGTACCGAGCTTCATGAATATTTATACAACCGTGATTATTTTGAAGGCAGATAAACGGTATTTACAGAAGCACTATTGTCGGTGGTCCATAGAAGCAATTTACAGTTACAGTTGTGAATGAAAAATCCCTTGTCACGAAGTACCTAGTATTCCGCAGCTTTCAGAAAGTGGCACTTCGGAGTCAAACGCGTTTCTATTCCACGAAGTGCAATTACGATCGAATAAGAGTCATTATAAATATGTACGGTGTACGTACATCTGGTTTCTACTGCTTACTATTTAGCCGGTACTAAATAATAGACCACACAATAATATTCCTAGCAACAGGTTATGAAAATGAATCTTGCGACCGTATCTTGCGTTGCAACTTTCGTGCACGCGTATTTCAGTAGGCATTAACATCGTATAACGCAGAGAGTTAATTATCGAACCGGCCATAATTAACACTGTGACAGAAACGAGCCGTACAGTTTTTGCAAACCGAATCCACGCCGCAGTTTGCACATACGTCAGAGGACGAATGCGGCCACGCAGTAAATATCGAATCGTTTGGAAAATTGTGCAGCGTAGGAAGCAATTAGCCTGTTCACGAGCAACCATAGAAAGTGGACGTTAGCAGTTATCCCATTAAAATTTTACAACTTCCTATTGGAGCCCCAGGAGCACCGAATATTCAACTGCACTTCTGAACACAGAATTTACAGCCTCTCGATGACCATTTCCTTTATAGGACTTGTAATCTTCTACTTATACGCGCCTTTCGAGTTCACAACGACGTTACCATAAATCAAGCTTTCATTTGGCTTTTCATGACCGTCGTAACGGGAAATTGACTTTCCTGCAGATAAACCGCACGAAAAAGTAATTCGATACGGTGGCCGCGTGGAATTTTGCATAAAATTCGCTAAACTTCAAAGGATTCTACATTATCGAAACTTCAGATGTAACAAATCGAATTACCACGAGTATAATCAAGTTTCATTCATGAATGGTTACCCAATATTCCACTGAACCATAAATTTCCAAGTTGCAATATTTTCGCATTGCATTTAAATATTTATGGATTGATATTTTTCCAATTGCAATCTTGATTGTCCGAAACGATTAAGTTCGCTTCATCCAGTGCTACTTAAACAGCGGATATCAATCAAGAAACGCCGCCAGCCATCGTAGATTGCAGAAGGTAAACGCAATAAACTTTCCGCGAATCATTTCGTTCGTTTCCTTTCGCGATCACGATAAATCAGTCATTTTCTCGAATTCCACGTGCACCCTAATGTTGATTGGGTCCCCGATCTACGGTCGAAGGCAGCTGTCTGCGCAAGCACATCGCAAATTATATACTGCGAGGCTCGTTTAAGCATTAGAAGATCGCTGAATCGTCGACGAAGTCCTCTTAATTAAGAACTAAACATCTAGATTGCAAGGAGCTGCATCCAGTTCGTTAAATAGACTATTTTACCTACCTCAAAGATTAAGTGCCTCCCACTGGCCCATTTGCATCTATTTTATCTGAAATAACTTCCATTCATTTGTTGTTCATTTACGGACAAGAGATGAAGATTTCTGGACTTATACATACATAATCTGTGAAGAAATTATTATAAACTGATGTAAGTAGAAAACGTGTTCATTCTATGAATCATCCTTTCCTCCTAAATCTGCTAAAAAAAATATAATAAATGTAATCCAGGTCGATTGCAACATTGTGGCAAGGCTGTACAATATGTTTTCCAAGTCATGGTTTCAATGAGTTCATAATTAGTCCCGTTCGCTCTCGTTTTCCTGATGGTGCTGAAAACAGTGTTGCCCCGATGATATTGCACATCCTTCAATTAGTGTAACCTCTAGTCTGCATATAATGTAACTCGAGTCGTTTCTCGAACACTTTAATTTCCCAGGATTCTATGCACAACTGTGGGAAACGAGCGGAATCGTTGGTAAAACAAGGAATACGTACTTGTCGATTCGCAACAGCGTCACGTATTACCGCGCGTTCGTCGAATAATTACGTACCGCGGGCGATGGTGAAGCAAAGGATGCTCGTCTTTCCGTTACATATTTATAGAAAGGAAAAACGTGTGTCGCTCCGCTCTGTCGGCTATTCAACATAACTAGGAGACAAACAGCTAGAAACTGCGGAACAACCTCCGTACGATGCTGAATTTAATTAGCTGAAATCTCTCTTGTTAAATATCTCGTTTCACCGCGACGGGATTGGCGAATCCTTAATTTAAGGACTTAATTTCTCCCGTTCCCACGGATTAGCACAAAATGTCCGATATTATTTAATCTATTCCATTATCGCTCCCTTATCAGGTCCTCGTTTCGCAGGCGCGCAGGCATCACAAATTCGTTGAATCTATTCATGAAAACGCGATACAAAGTCAGCGTTCTATTTCGTTAGTTTCACCGTGCGTTTTGTTCGAGATAATACACACGCTTCCAGCCGGAATGTGTAGCTACTAAGCGCTAATACAAATGCGCACGCCACAGGCAAATACCAAATACATATTCGTGTAATTGCATTTATTCGAGCCGATTGTGTTTCACTTCGCGAGCGTTCTCAGGCGCGCCGTGTTCCTTCTTCTGCTGGCGCACAGCGTTGAAATCGCCAAGCGAGAGAGTGCTCCGTATGAAGCACGCTCGGCATCCGGACGGTGACAAGATGAAATGCATGGCAGATATTTATTAGAACGCGAGCACGCGCGCTACACTTCAATCGACATCGGTTACGTGGCATCGGGGATGAAAGAATGGAGTGATTACTCGACTATTGTGACGGCATCGCGTAATAGCTATCGCGATCGTCCACCGATGAGGTAGGTAACATACATAAATTTTCCCCATCGCTCCTCGCAATGTCCGGCTAATTCGTAAGCTACTGATTATGATTCGAACCTTCACTTTCACCCTTCATCGAGTCCTGACCTTTTCATTTATCTTCTCGGGCCGGTGGTTCCGCTCTGCGAGTGCGCAGGTGCGACTTCGCGGCAAAAATCCGCATAGTTGCGTTGCCCTAGAAGCTGTTCCATTTCTGCGGTGCGTAAGGCGAAGTGGGACCAGTGTACACTGTACGCTTGCCACTAAAAAACTGAACATCTCTAGTATCTCAATTGCACAACTGGCAGAAATATTCTATTACACCGTAACGAATTTAAGATAAAACAGTAATGATCGAATGGTCATGCAAATTTGGCACAGTTATTTAAGAAGTCTTCTAGTGAAAACAGCCGAATGCAAACACGGAAGTGAACGAGATAACTTTTTACTCGTCACCTGACGGTTAATCCACAACAAGGACAGATTGCCAGTCAACGAACACGACTTTTACAAATTTACTGGTTTTTGCTCCTCCCCCCTGCTCCAACAAGCAATCGCTACGGGGAAAAGGAACATTAACGATCGGGACACCTGTAACACGTTACTTTTACTTTCAAGCCGAAATGGTCGCGGATCGGTTAATTGAAGCGGAGCCAGAGAGCCGGGGAGACGGTGCTGCGTGTTTAAGTATCGGCGGGTGGATATTGTAAACCGAGGCCAGAACGATCGAAGCCAATAAAATCGAAGGGAGAGGCAGGCACGGCCTTTTCCTCGCGTGGCAGTTGTTATTATCACCGATGACCTGTGAAAATGCAACAGCCGGTAGAACAAGAGCGGGTCGCGCATTCCCGCGGCACACGTTACCGGACACACCGCCTGGACCGTTCTCTGAGAGCGTTGCAATTCGTCTCGCACGAGCGCCCGCGCGATTTTCGAGTCCTATCCCCGCGAAATACGGTAGAGTCGATGGAACAAGTCGGGCCGAGTCGTGTGCCCCGGTCCGGACACGTCGGTTCGCCGCGCGCCCCTTTTTTCCGATAGCTATTCGACTTACAGTATTAAATAATTCCTTTTTCCCGCCCCCCTACCCCTCTATCTGCTGGTCGATCGGAAACTTTCACTATTCGTGGGACACCGGACTCGCGCCCACGATTATCGTGGCTGCACGAATCGAGTGGCCGTTTTAGTGCGTTTGGCGGTGCAACGGAGACTGGAACTTGAAACCAGAAGAGTCTCGTTCTGAAACGAGCGTTATGATCTGCAGTGAGAAGCATTTCGTTCTGCACCTTTGAGAGGTAGTTAGGATCGAATAGTGGGGTTGATTTTTACATGACATTGTGAAGGATTGAATGCTCAATCTTTCGATGCTTGAAAGGGTGTCGCTTGAGATTAATTGTCTCGAAGGAAAGTGTTGAGAGCAACGTTAACCATCGACGTTTGCAATAAGATTTCTGGAGACAAGAAAATTACAACGCAAGGCACTAGTGCCGGACCCTGTTCATCAGCCTCACCTGATACTTCGTCTTTCTTTCTTATAATTATAATAAACACAATGTAGGTGTCAAAGCATGTTTCACACATGGGAAATAGACTCTGCCGCACGAAATAGTGTTTGAAGAATCACTATGTCCAAGGGCTGGAGAAAATTCGTTCGACCTGCGTCCCAACAGAAGCAGAGAACACAGTTAGCCATCGGATTACGTAATAACGATTTTCGACCGAAGAATTCTCAAATGAAAGCGGATCGCCCCGGCCCCTCCACCCCCTCTCTCTTTCTCTTCCTGCTCGTGCCAAGCGGGCAAGAAAAACATTACCACGGCATAATTAACCATCTGGAATACCGCGATCGATCAACTTGCGTAATTATCGTCAAGCTCTCGTTAGCATAGTCAAACGCGCGGCCGACCGCCTCTCTCGGTTTTATCTGCCAGCGAAAATAAAAGATTATAAATCCAACGGGATCGAATGCGCTAACGACACAGTGATTTCAATTGGAGAAAGTATCCGCGCGGCCGGGACAATAAAATGTACCCTTCTCCCAGTCAGGGTAAGTTAGCGCGGGCATCGTGGCCTAATAATTAATCGAACAACCGAAATCGTACGCCTCGGAATGCCCACGTTCCATTGGCGGATATCCTTTCGGCTCGAGGCGTCCCACGGCACCGCGTCTCGCCCCCTTTTGTTTCGATCTTTAATTTATCTCCATCGGTGGCACGCTGGCTCGTGTAACACGTTGCCCATTGTATGTCCTTGTCTCGAGGGGAACGATTTATCGCACACCTTGCACGCTCAATGTGACGAAATACATGCTGGTCAGTTCACGCGTGACAGTGTCCTTACTCGGTCTCGATTGTATTACCAGCACATTTCTAAGCAGCCACGATCCTCTCGAATCGCGATCGAAACGGTACAGAGACATTATGCTGGTCAGGGGACTCGTGAATCCGTGAAGGTTCGAACGCGCAATGCTTTTGTTCGGTCGGGTTGTATCATACAATGGGATATAGAGGAAGTTCCCCTAGTGCCGGAAGCTTAATGTTTTTCTCGAGGAAGAAGAAAGAAACAGTATTAAATCAATCTCCTTAGCTATAAACACGCGACTGGAACGTGTCGAAACCTAATTGATGTTTTTCCTATCTCCTCTTCGGTTTACGCGGAATAACGGCTCGGTAGCGATTCAAATATCATAGACAGAGCTAATGTCCGGTATTAGGGGCCGTCTGGCGTTAAGGGAACTCCCGCTACATTCAACGTTGGCTAATCGAGGGCAGAAGCTCTGCCTATATGAACGTTCGCGTTGTTATCTAACTTCTACCTGGCGAGCGTGAAAGTTCAGAGCATCGATAGATGGGCTTCTTTTTTACGAAATTCTGTGGCTTGCAGTGGCAAGGAGCTTGGCGGAGATTCATCTACATTCGAGGTGCCTTGATGCCGCGTCTGCCGCGGAAGTATGAATCATCCGCGGTTGTAACGGGATTGAACGGCTGTCCACGTTGCAGCGAGCCCCGAAAGAATTCGGTAAAAGTCTCATCTGGACCAGGAACTCGACAGGTAGCGACGGTCTGACGCACGAGACTCGCAGAAAAGAAAGCCGAAGACGCGTCGCGCCGGTGCCCACACGCTTCTCTTGATATCTAAAGAAGTAGACCGCGCGATATATCATTTCGGTGCACTTTCACCGAAAATCTCGCTCTCGTTGCCCTGGACTTGACGAGCGACGTGACCGCCGACGCGTCTGTGCCCACGAGGCCTGGTCAACGAATCCTCCGAAGACGGATGTCCTTTATTCTCACGCTTCGAGGAGCTTACGCGCTCGGCACACTTGCCCGTTGAAGCGTTCCCTGGAACAGATAGATCCCGTAAACGATTGCCGCTAACATATCGATGAGGTCTAATTCATCGGCAATGTAAGCAGACACAAATACCGACGAATATCAAGCACGTTTGTAAGCATCGAGGAATATTAAGAAGCATCGAGAAATATCAAGCAACACGCATAGGTAAATAAGTGTCGGTAGCCTTTGGCCTGGCACAGAAGCTCTGATCGAGGCAATAGGCGTTTTGCACCGTTACACAGCGCGTGATACATGGACAAAAATTGAAAAATCAAATATTTTGCAGGGTGATATTTATCATCTAATATTTACATCGAGATGTTCAAGAATCGAGTTCGGTTATGCTTGCTAGGTTACCGTAGTTGTTTACGATGTTATTTACCATCTTAACCTGGAATCTAAGGACTTCAAGCGTCACTCGAAATTCATACGCGGTAGAGTTACTTTCTTTTTTTTTATTTAGACCTTAAGAATATTTATTATTCTTGGCTCACTTTATTAACCATGGATTCTAGTATTATGGGTATGTGTGCTTCAAAATTATTGTTTAGACTTATGGCCTTACTGATCATTAGAAAGCGTCTTAGTCGCGAGAATGAAAATTTTATTTCAACTGACTTTTTAAAAAATACGTAACAAAACGTATCCGTGATTCTTTTATATTTGGTTCCCTTAACTTTATACTTTATGAAAATAACGCGTTTTTCTGCTACTAACTGCGATTATTTGAGAATTACATTTTTTTAGGAAGAAGTATGTTTTTTATATTATGTTTTATATGAATAATTACGCTTACGATTTTTATATATTATTATTATTAAAAGTTTATAATAACAATACATTACGTTAACGTATTTAGAGTCTTCTTCTTTTTTAGCCTAAATAAGCTTATATATGTAAAATATATTTTAATGAAAAAAGTCTAACTTCAAATGCACGTGATAAAAATAATTGAATAAAAAAAATTTTTAAACAAAAGTTAGTCAGTATTCAGTTGACAACAAATTGCAAAAGTAAATATTGATAAAAATCTTTTTATTCAATAAAAAATCGAGATCACTTCAATTTTTTTGAATGCAACTGTATATTTTTTTCTACATCAATCGATGCATCTGTCTATTCTGGTTAAAAAAGTATTGAGGTATATAGGTCGGAAACTGATTAGTTCAGAAGTTATGATTTTTGTCCAGACTTCCCATTGATTCAACGCACTGTGCGTTACAACGAATTCAAACGTTCGTTTGAATTTCACTGCGAAGCGGAATTTAATTAGAAACAATGAACGAATTCATTTATTCGAGTGAAATTTCGAAAGATTAGCATTTAAACAATATCGAGTAAATAGATATTAATATATGTAGATGCATTTTAACTAATTTAAGGCGTTCCTATGCACGAGTACAGATCGTTACCGTCATTAGAAGACAATGCTACTTTCCTCCGAACATATAACACGTTAATACAATTCGAAGAATAGCTCACGAATTATAATATTCAGAATGCACAACGTTCGTATGAATACGATTCGACTCGATGATCGATGATCCTTTTGTTTCCCGATTAAACGTGTTCTCTATGTAAAGCGTTCTCTATATTAACGAGAGACGTTGCAGAAACCGACACGCGTGTTTGCAGATCGTAATAAATTTGAGTTCGATCGCTTGAACTATTCATTATCGACCTGAATTAGCCTGCGGTTTATTTAACAACATTTTTGAATTAATGGTCGGGTAAAAAATCTCGTCTAGACGATTCTGCACATGTACGGGCAACGATAAGTCGATCCATCGACTTCTTCTAACGTCCACGCCGTGCATGAATAACTACGTTCGGGTAATTGGTGTAAGTACCGGGTTCATTATTATTCTAGAAGTAACACGTAGGTACACAGAGCTGAGCTGTCGTACGGAATCGCTAAAAGGAATTGCGCCAGCCTGTCGATTCAGTGTTCATTCGGTTCAATCATTCCTCGTTAATGGTTTCCTCAAAAGTCTTGTCTGATATGGGCGCAGCACGTGACGTTCCTAAATTCTATTTAAGTGCTTCTTATCTGATATACTGCAAACTTCGGGCTAAGCTATTTCAGTAAATGTAACAGTCCACATCGCAGGAATATTCAGTTCGATCTTACTGCTCTGTTCACCATATTTCGATTCGAAGAGCTCGTGGATCACCACGTGCATCGTAATTGTAAGAACGCAGTTATCTTTCGGTGAAAGCCGTTTCCTGGAAAATACACGAAAGGAAAGGGGTGTAGTCCCTATTACTGAACAACTGTCCTCAATGCGGGCCGGGGATACATTCGAAAAGAAAGCGCGGCTTACCGGGCGATGTAATAAAAAACCTTTCGGTGGCCACGTCGATGTCCCGTTGGCAGACAGTGTCCCAGACACGGTGCAACATGTCACCGTGAGTGAAGGTTGAAACCATCTGGCAAGGAGAATAGGTACCGTTGTACCGTAAATCCTTTAATTATGTTTGACAGAGAAAGATTTAGTAGAGGTACATATGTATTGCACGTTTCGCTATTTAAACGCTACCCCCAATTAATTCCTGTCTTACACGTCTGCCTGCCTCCGAAACCTCGTACTTTCTTACAGCCTTCAGGCTTCAGTGATTCGTTATCGTATGCAGACTTCGTATCTGTCAACGGAGGAAAGTCATTGTGGCTTCTTTTTTGTTTGCACCCAAGAAGGTGTGAAAACACGAGCTGCCTATCTAATGCGAAATAACATCCGCAATAATAACGTAACTTCTTGCTCTCACAGATTTAGGACAATTCTGGTTTTCGTTTCGCACGTTAAAACCGCCTTACGTAAAAAGATGACGCAGATCTTTGTCGGGGTAATGGACTTGTAACACGCTAGATGCTTTCTTCTCCGTCGCCTCCGTCGGGACACGACCACCGCAGGGACGCTATAAAGTCTAAACGAATTCTCTCACCCGCAGGCACTTTTCATTGTTGCCTTCGCTGAACTTAATATGCATTTCCAAGCAACGCACCGAGCGATGCTTAACTTGGCGCGTATAATACCGCGGAGAAAAAGTCGTACCACGTTAACCAGACTCTTTGTACAATCATGAAACGTTTTGCTGGGTTTAATGAAACGGCTGTCGAGAGATGCTCTGTTCAGTTAATTAAGTAGCGTCTGCAGTCGCAGTATTCCGGAAGTGTCAATTCTCAGATTAATCTTTCGTTCGTACGTGACCCAGTTTTTTATTTCCATAACGATACCTAGCTGTGGGGTACAGAAAGTATTTCTGGAGGCGTTAACTGCCTGAAAATGAATTTTACATGAATCAAGGCGGGATTACTAAACGACGTTGATTGACGCTATCAAAATTTGGAAACATAAATCTGTTTTTGATCATCGAATACGTTTACAGTGTGATCGATATTCGAGCGTTGCAAGTTTCTCTTCCGATTCAAGATTAACTGCCCGCTAAGCTTCTAAATTCTTATTATTTAATTATATTAGATTTTTTATAATAGAAATTATTTTGAAGTTTATTAATAAAAATGGATATTTTTGTATTAATTTAAATTCGTTGCTGACTATAGTGTTGTTTTTAACTTTTGGTGCTTTAAGATTTTTAATGTGTTTTTTTTAAGTTAAAGTAGTAATCGTTTATATTATTATTTTGCAATTGGGGTTGGAAGTAATACACCTAATTTCGGGATATAATTTTATATTTTATACAGTATTTCTTCTTTACCTTTATTAGTTTTATATATATTGTTTATATGGTTAATAGATCCATAATATTTATTATAGAGTTAATAAATTAAATATATATGATTAATTATATATATATATATGTGTGTGTGTGTGTGTGTGTGTGGTATCGGATTTTTATTGAAAATTCCAATATGTATACATACATATATATATACACACATGTATATATAATATATATAATATATATATAATACACACACAAACACACATATATATATATATATATATATTTGGTACATTAGTACCGATTGGCATCAATTTTATTAAAATTAGGAACTTATGGTATATTAAGATTTTTAATGAGTTTTTATTTAAATTCTATTGACTTATTTCGCGCTGTAGTAATGAATTATTCCATACATGAATTTCGATGCACGAATGAGCCATTTCGTTGGGCACAAAGTAAAAGTCTATTAAATAGTCGTGTGCATAAACGAACACGAAGCTACAACTTGATTAGCATTCTTTGAATACGGATATAGTAACAATATAGGGGGGTATTACTATAATGACGTCTTCCTGTTGTATGTTCTGTGAGCTATTTAACATTACGAGGTGCTTTAGACTCATATTCCGTAATAATTGCAACATTATGACACTCTCTTACTATGTTACGTTCAAGGACACGAGTACTACTTGAAAAATATTTCAATTTCGAAATGGCAAATAAAGATAACAATTCATATCATATTCATGTTATCGCTTACAGATTGCTTTTCAGCACTATCTTGATATAGTTCCTGATTTCTACAGTATGATAAAAAATTTTAAAATTAAGCGCTCTTAATGGGCCAAGTCTACTGCTTCATGGGATTGATTTTCTCGCGTTGTCACAGAAATGCTGCAAGTGACGTTTTCTGTGGACATAGATAAAGATCCATGATCTTTATTATAATTCTTATATCATTTAACCTAGACCTCTACCGTTCCTAAGAACTGAAAGATTTGTAATACTCGCATTGCAATTGTGCATACCGTTAGATCATAAACTGAATGAAAGCATTTCTCACTGCCGCATTTTATTCGACGTTGGAATATATTCGATAATTACGCATCATTATTCTGAATTGGCGTATTAACACGAGGGTATGCGAATCGATTCGGATCGAACAAGAAACTGTGAAAGTATGCACATACCATGTGTCCAATAAGAAAAGCGAACCGGCAACTTTTCACTGGGACCTCTTTTTTTCAATTGCCGTAAATGCTGCTACTATGTTACTCATTAGACCGTGAATTTGTTTTCCACATTGCCACCTGACACGTTTATTAATCCTTATGAAATGCGAAGCAAAATGAAAGGCAATACAAATTTTGTACGAAGTGAAAACGTTGATACTTCTATGCGTCCTTAGCCAATAATGAAACAAAATTGTAGATCATTTCAACATCCACTGCGAGGAATATAGAAATTTCGCACTACCTATTAATAATTGATTGAAATAATAATACATCAATCTTCGCTGCCTTCTTGTGATTGTATGTCAATGTAATAGATTGTTGTCAACATTAACCACAAAAACGCTTTCGTACTGGCAAGTAAATTGTGTATGATTGCCATGTATTTCCTTTATGAACGGTAAATTCCATTCGCCGCGGGAATTCTCCCATTAAAATCTAATTAATGCTGACATATCATTGCGAATTTTCTTATTACCTAGTTATTGTCTCATTTGCCTACCGTCCGGGACTCTTCGCTATGAGGTTTCTAAAGAAACTTATTAAATCGGTTAGGGAATTTATGAAGCCATTTCATATTTAATACGAAATTATTATGAGATTCGTAATTGAATAGTCAGTACTGTTAGTAATATGAAAACAGTCACTGTGAAAAATTTGCTTACCCCGAACTCGCGCTCCTGCGCTGAATTTCACTATGCCGCAAGAACGATCGATTTCGAAAAAGGAATTTGAATGCTAATTAGCCTGTCAAACAATTATTCTGTGAAGGTTTCACGTGCATACTACGTTTCTACATCTTGCGCAACGAGTTTCATTAAGCGACAGTCGTCGTTACCGTGATTGCAAACAGTGCATCGAGATTTTTCTGCAAAAACAAATTCTTGTTTTTCCAAGGAGAAATGACTAACGATCGACCCCAATAATTTGCCGGCAATAAGCCTGAAACGGTCAATTATCTGACAAATAAGGGTACACTCGATACAAGCAACAAAAAATTAGAGGTACATGTTGGTATTAGTTTATTTGATTCCTCATTAGTGCGGAAAATCAAAGTGAAATGAAAATCGAACTTACCGAGACCAATCGGGCGTATTATACGAAGCGTACCTATCATAAAATTTTATCTGACTTTCATGTCTGTCATTTGGACAGGTTTAACCACTTTTTTCCTTGCGCGCAGTTAAACGAACGTTTCCCGCGACGAAAATCTACTCGAGAAACTACGTGTTTAATATTTTGTTGATCGATGCAATTGAAATTCCAAACGAAATCCTACGTTCCCTGAGACGTTTCTTGAAACTTGCTCTTGTGAAGCATAGTAATTTCCTCGACATGCTTACGTACACCTTACACTCCCGTTTAATGGCAAGACTGATTGCCTTCTACAAGACTGATTTACTTCTACGGTTTTTGAGAAGCAATCGCGTTAATCTTGAAACAAATTTCTTAACGACAGAAATCCACGGAAACATTAAGCCGCAGTTAGACGTTAAGCCACGATTCTACGTGTACGTAGATCACACTTAAAGTCCTGAGAATAGATCGCTTCGAACGCTCAGATGTATCGACAACCGTTTTAATTGCGTTCTTTTGTTTTTAAATACGTGCGGTGCGCTGCACATATAAGAGCGTAGTATTACGCGAGGCGAATTCTGAAAGTTCTTTCTCTCCGTATTCCACGTGCAACCGTGCACTTGAACTTCCCTGTGCGCCGCGAAAAGCGAAAAGCTTCTAAATGTACGAGCTAGCCGTGAAAGTCGGCATAATGGAGGGCGCCTGTCTATTATTTATTGGAGCTCTTATTACCATATGAAAGCCAGAGTTTTTTTACCGTCGATGACAGGACGCATCGTTCTAACATTTTCATGCGTGTCGCGGCAGCGCGCCACCGGAATACGATAGTAGAAACGTCGTTGCACTTTTACATTTCGCCTAGACGCCTAGCACGGAGTGTCTCGCCGTGCGACTCAATATTTATGCCACCTCAACCTTTAGCTTCGCGAACGGGTCGACCAGCACGTGTGTATGACGGCGCACTTCTTGACAGACCTACGAAGACTGCTCATGTGAGAAACTCGCGCTCGTTCAAAAGTCACGCTGGAATATGTACAACATAACATGGACTATCACCGTGATCGATACAGTGATCATTGCTATAGATCCGAGAGATTGTACCTACTGATTTCTCCTCTCCCATTTTTTTCACTTTCACCTGTTCACTATCTTCTTTCCCAAATTCAACGTAAATACGGACTCATCTTTTGCACTAATCGCGGATCAAGTTTACAAATTCACACAAGGAAGGGTTAAAAGTAACGACCCTGCGCTGTGGCTTCTTCACGTCCATCCAAAAAACGTTATGTCACACCGAATGGCCAGTAACCGTATGGTTGATGAACAGTTAAGCAAAATATCACACGATGGACCGGAGTTGAATAACCACGCAGGGAGTAACGGCCGGGAGACATAATTATTGCTAAATTTCTTAAGGGTAAGAAAGGGAAAGTGGTGCATAGACCAATAAAAAACGGAGCTCGGTCCGGGTCCTGATCCGTGTAGTCTCATTTCAGTTTTCTTTCGTCCCACTCCCGTCGCGTCGGCGGAACGCCCAATTTTACACTCAGTTGGCTCATTTGCATGCGGAACTTGCTATTCCCAGGCACGCTGTGTGTCCCTTTCCTTCTTCTGCCTTGGTAAAGTTATTTGCAATTCCAATGCTACTCTATGCGCCGCCCATGAGTTGTTTTTGCGAACGCATTGAAATGCAAAATATTTACGATTTTATGGTCATTATGTAAGGAATTCGTGTAATATGACTAGCACTGACAGATCTGTTTCTATCAGCCAGTAAATACCTTCAACTTCGATAAAATTGCTTCAACCGAAGTGCTTCGAAATTCACATCAATGTTTTTCTTACATTATTTGAATTCTTGAGCTGCGTCAAGCGTTAAGCTGCTTCTAGTTGATCCGAAATAAAATTTATTGGGATACGTCATGGTTTTATCGATATTCGTGTACTTTGTCAGTGTAGGGACTTTTCCGCGCAACTCTCTCCAACTTTCGTCTCGTATCGAGATGAAAATTAGAAAGACCTCGGACCCGAGGTAGACAATAGGCAACAAAGACTCGTTGGCGTACACGGAAGTCACACGCCTAGAACGGAGCATATAGGTACCTACAGGGCAGAGCTGCTACACCCGAAGGAATTTAGTGTTTCTGATTTCTCGACATTTTTCATTTCTCGAGAAAAGACATTTTACTCTGTATTTCTCGAGAAAGAAAATTTTACTCTGTAGTTCTCGAGAAAAGAAATTTTAGTCTGTATACCTCGAGAAAATAAATTTTACTCTGTATTTCTCAAGAAAAGAAATTGTACTCTGTAGTTCTCGGGAAAAGAAATTTTACTCTGTATACCTCGAGAAAATAAATTTTACTCTGTATTTCTCGAGAAAAGAAATTTTACTCTGTATTTCTCGAGAATACTCAAGAATTTTTTGATAATAGGTAGTATAGGTATATCCTTAAATTCAATTCGATTTTATTGCAAGTGGATATTTAAATAATCAAACATCAATTTCTTAAATAAACATATTTTATGCAATACTAATGTTTTATTTAAATAAATAAAGTAGGACAATAAACGTACAAGTAATACGAACTTGATGTTTGATTATTTTAATATTAAATATATATATATATATATTTAATATTAAAATAATATATATATAATAAAATATATATATATATATATATATATATATATATATATATCAAAGAAATGATAATTGATAATCAAGAAAGATTCAGATGTATATTTATTTGGCTTTAAATTTCGCAAAAATCACGACGAAATTGCTAGCATCGAAACCACGCACGCAATCGCTTTCTGCCCCAGACACACACTCTCTCTCTCTTTCCCTTACATCCCACACTGTTAATGTCTAGGATCAAAAGTTCCTCCAATCTCCTCTTTTTTACTTTAGAAATATTATAGGATATTTCTCGAACCATTTTTCGAGAAATGAGCAATCAATAACTGTACTTTCTCTCGAGAAATTCTCGAGAAAATGGTAGTCAAAATGGTAGGATGACATTAAAAATATATGCTCGCTTCCGTAACGTAATGTCATTAACGTTTCTTTTCGTTTTCACATTGACCGATATAATAAGCATTATGCAAGGGGAATGAAACAGACGTATCCCTTGAAAAGGAAGCCGCAGAAATGCTAAACGGGTAGCACTGCTAACTGTACCTTGTCATGCTTGCTCTTATTTTTCATCGACGATCGCGTAAAACTTTCATTTCCTTCGATTTCGCTACAGCCAGCTACGAAGTTTGCTGCTCGTGATTTATGCTCCGAATGGAAATCATTCGTGTCGGTAAACCGATCTGAGACGCGGGGTACAGGCGACTGCCAGCCGAATATCTAGACTGGTGACGTTGAGTACGGTTTAACGTACGCTTTAGAGCGCGTTACCATAGTCGTAAAAGTGCGGTGTTGTGTTGCGTGAAGCGTCGGTTTGCCCATGTAAAAGAGGAACACACGGTGAAAGGATGGGGAGCCAAGTGAGCGTGAATTAATTTACAAATTTCGACGATTAGCGCAACACGCTGCCGGGAGTTGAATATCTGCATTAATGTATCACAAATGAATCAGCAGCCACGGGGTATACCGCGGAGCCGGTCATAGGGACGTTTCTCTTCTGGCCATTATCTCGCTAGATCGATGCCTTTTAATTGCACGCTCGATTTTAGACGAGCAGGAAACATGAACGCTTATGTATTCGCGGAATCGTTTCTGTAACACTGCCACCGCGATATAAATGGCAGATCCTGTTGTTGCGCACCGACATTTCCTTATTGCCCGTTAAACGAGCGTCTGTCGCTTGCGACAGCGTTTCCAGCGTGGCAGGAAATAGATTCCAAAGGTATGCAGAAGAAAGCACAGCTAAAAGGGTATCGGTGAATCTCCTTTCCTCCCTGAAAGTCTCCACCGTTACTCCGAAGTGTTTTATCGAGTTTGGCAGTATAGCGTGTACGTAGGTAGGGGAGACCGGGGCAGGTTGTAACACGGGGTAAATTGTAACATAAGTAAAATCTTTTGAACGACAAATCTGGTAACCCACAGCATGCGAGAGCTGCTTCACGATATTAGCACCGTCGGTTTTAGTGACACAAACGAGCGTTACGTATTCATTTTGTGGTTATAGCCCAGAATTTTAGTATTTAGAGCACGTAAGTAAATTTTGTCTTAGCACTTTTATTTCAATTAACCGACATTAGAAACCGTTTGAAATTTTGCTTCTTTGTCGCAAACGAATCAGTACACATTGGTTTATTATAATGTGTACGCATTTTAGTAATTTGATGTTTAGTTTCTCGTTTGCTGAGATAAAACGCAAAGATTCAAGCTCGGGGTAAATTGTAACATGTTACTACTTACTCCACTCTAAATGGTATAAAGCAAGCTATTTGTTGACACACCGGTAAAAGATGCTCTAGAGGAACAACAGAACAATCGAGAATCCAAAAAGTAGAAAAAAAGTATAAAGGACGAAGTAAAAAAAGCGAAGAAGATTTTGATAGAATCAGATGAATAAGCAATGATTGTTTAACTCGTGTAAATCAAATGTTTAATAATGATTTGTGTTTTTATTTATATTTTTTAGAAATGTTTATTTGAGTTCATATTTGTATTTAAATAAGTAAAACAGATGTGTTACAATTTACCCCCGGACTGGGGCACATTGTAACAAAGGTTCAGATTTGTTTAAGATGAAGTTATATGTCTAAGTGTCCAAGATTTTGTCACGTACTTTCACGCAAGTAGTTCACCACATATGTAAGTAGTAAATCACGCAAATTATTTCCTGATTGAGGAAAACACTTTCGAGAAGAAACTGTGAAAACTTTTTTGTTACAATCTGCCCCGGTCTCCCCTATACCTTCCCGAGGTGATAAATTTCGTTACCTTCAGGATATTATTAGGGGAGAGTTGCCAATATCGTACTGGTCACCTAAATCGTACCTCATCAATTTCTCAGTTATTAATAAATGTAAACGACATCTGATAATAAAAATATCAAGTAAATGCGAAATAGGAAATAGAAACAAAACCTTTTGAGCTTACACCCTATTTTGTGCGGGCTATAAACATTTAAAAAAATCAAGTATGATTGATGTAACATTTTACCAGTTTATTTTAGCTGATAATAATCAAACAATGCAATTTTGCCCTGTATTTTTGTATTTTTTTAAAAGCGGGTTTAATGTAGAATATTTTACATTCATTTTAAGTACATGTTACATTGATTATAAAGTATAAATTGTTATTTATAAATAAATTGATCATGTTTCCTAAATCGTACCACTACAATCATACTACCAGTAGTATTTAACAACTCGTATGTTATACAGGTTATGTACATGTATCATATACATAGGTTATTGCGGCCTGTGTGTGTTCCATATACATTTGTATATGTAACTATGTAATAATCATTACTTTATGTTGAATATTTTCTTCTTTATTTGTTATTGGTACTATTTTTTCGTGGGGGTTCGATTTTGGAACCCGAGGGGTACGATTTAAGATACCGGTTGCCTAAATCGTACTTTTTACAGTATGTGACAAAAGGATTAATAACGAATTAATTTGTTCTTAACAAAAGGTTAAGCATATAATAGTAGGTGCCTAAAAGATCAAGCTACAATATCCAATAGTCATTTGCGTTCAAATTAGTATCAAATATGAAATATAACGTAAAATGTCTTAAGTGGTACGATATAGGCAACCCTCCCCTAAGTATTATTTTATTCTCAAGTTTATGACGAATTTATGATATAAACGTGTATACAGTTGAATGCAGCTTCTTGTTACTCTCATCAGAATAATCGAAACAGGGTCATTATTTCTACCCACGGATTCTATGTAAGATAATCGCATTAGCATAGCTCGAGCACCTGGTTACGTAACATTATTCGTATCCGCGCGGCAGAACCAATAAAATGTAAATAGATCAGCGTATTTTTCGTTCGGTTTCAACGACTTTCCCTGATATCCACTCCTACTTAGTATACACACCATGCAGCAATGTTACGTGGTTTAGAACACTGTCCTACTAACAAAACTGCATTTCCTACTTCGTTTTAAAAGGCAGCACACTTTTCTCAACGCCATTTCCATCACAAAGAACGTCACTGTCGTGTCTCATGAAGGGGATCGCGAGCACTACTTGCCATGGTACAGTAAAGAATCATTGGTGAAATAAGTGGGGATTTAATTGGACGATTACTTGAAGATCAAGGAGGCTGGTGACCGAATTGTTACCGTGATATGTCGGGGAAGAAGAAATTCAGAGCTAAACTACATGCGTAGACGTAAATGGTAAAAGCAACGCAGACGAATGCAGACTCAACTACTGGGCATTTGACGAAGACATATCACGCATAGATGCAGGCAACCAAGACCTAAAATGGGAAGAATTTCAGAACTGCTTAGTAACATCTCATTAGTTCATTCTGAGGTGATAAGTTGATCTTTCTTAGATATGGCTCACTTAAAATGTATCTATAATCAATTCTTTACATTTGTAACTGCCTGTTTCGATGTCGTAAAGAAAAGTGAGAAGCTCATTCATCATTCTCCATCCATCGATTCACCATGGAGCGGGTTTGTCTCCCAAGGAACGATCAGCGACGTTCGTCACGCCCTCGCCCAAAACACGTGTCCCAATTCGCGAGCACGTCATACCTACACGATGCCTCGATGCGTCCTCTAAAAATGTATGACAAATCGCTGGTCGTGCGTGCAGCGTGATGTGACAGGCATAATTCTATATTCGGATCAGATTGCCATTTGCCGACCACTCCCTGTTCTTAATCCGAAACGGAAAGGAAAGTGCAACACTCGTAGCTGAGATACCGAGGATGAGAGGTGCAAAGCGCGGTCCATCGTTATCCACTCATTCATTAGACAGTTTTACAATGTTCTCGTAATAACAGGAAACTATCGAGCCTTAGGCTTTTCACGTAGTGGACCTCAGGCACGAGGTGGTACATGTGTAAGGACAGAATTTCTTCTGCAGTCTGAGCAATTCTTTATAAACTATTAGCATAATGATTGGGATTAGGTAGGGGAGACCTGGGCTAGTTGATACATTATTCTGTTTTCAATTTTTTTCATTTTTATTTGAATTAATTACTTAATAACAAATATGCCAAAATATAGTTTAATCCTTCCTCTTTAATATATAGTAAGCGAAAACTTGAGAAAATACATACAAGATGAACAAAAAAATGTTATTTGGACGATCAATTTGGATGTATCAAAACTATTTACTTTCTCTCTGTATAAACGAAAATATTTAAAAAACGATTATTAACGTCAAGATTTACAGACGTACGCTGGATCGTAATAAAGAATTGAATAACAAACTTCACATATCTCGCTCAAATGGAGCTACATATAGGGTAAATCCGGTATAGTTCGACCACCGGGAGAGTCTGGCCAGTGTTGATATTTTAAGACTGACGCAAGATAGGGTACTGTGTGTCATTGACACAAAAGAAATGAATGCACCTGTTGTTGATCTTGCATTGACCATTGTCACAAATCCATATTTAAATTATAGGAAACACTTTATGCGAGTCTGAAAGTTTTTAGACCAACTTACAGTGCTGGTGATATTTGAAAGACAGGTAAGTTTATTTACACTATTCCGATATTGGGGGATATAATATGCATAAAACTGCAGTGTCATCCCAACAATACGTATGTATTCGTTTCTAATTTATTTTGACAAGGTGGTCGATCACTCCCTTGATTATGGGATAGTCCGACCACATGTGTTTTTCTTACTGTAAACCCATCTTCAGATTCAGGGAGCGAAAATTCCATTCTATAAGATAGTGATATGTCGTTAAAAGACTGAGACGAAAACGAATGCGTGGGATGCGGAGAAAACTATTTCGAACTCACGAAAAGCGACGATTAGATTAAATGTGTGCACTGAAGTCGTTGGTTTCATGATACTAGATGCTCCGAGTACAAAAATGTTTGCGATTTACATGGAAAACTAAAGAAGAAATAACATATCAATTAACTTCTTCGTGTATTATACTTTTTGTAAGCTACACTTTTTGTTATTTTTCAAGGTCGGTTTCACCCGTAGTGGGTGGACTATATACCGACATGCGGGTGAGACCGACCAGTTGCAGTGCCACTGTTTTTAGTTAAAAATGAAAATAAATATTTGAAATTATCGCACACTATAATTTATATATACCTACCCTAAATTGCTTGGGCTTTACTTTAATGTGCATAAAACGACAAAAATGTGAAAAACAACGATGCTACAATTTCTTTTGCAAAAAGTGATCGAACTCTCCCGGACTTACAATATACGGTGTCGAGATAATTCGTCTGTATCAACCTACCCCTGTATCAACTAGCCCCGGTCTCCCCTACATCGCAGTGATCTCGAAGACCTTCCGGAAGTAAAGTAGCCCGTGACAGGATAGGCCAAGGTTTAGAAATTTTCAGTGGAGGTCACGAAGGCTAAGGATACACTGCGAGTGCGGAGAAAGTTGGAATTGTAAAAAATCTTCGCCAGAATGGGAAGTCGCGCGTAGATTAGGGGCGTGTACATTAGATTATGAAGAGAGACTCTTATTCTCTTCTATCGCGTGAGCCATTCATCCTCTCACAATAGCCTGTAATAAAGTTCTACTATCCACTGTTCTATCTATCCACGTTCTATCTACTTGCAAAATATTGAAACGTTTCCTGCGGCAATTCGAGTCGGTTCACGTGCTGCTCGCGTTACTGTGCCACGGTGGACGGTCGGAGCAAGACGGAAACGAAGCAGAAAAGCTCGCCCCCCTTTCTCTGACGTTCAGATTCAGATCGATGACTCGCTGGAAGGATGAAAAACACTAGCCTGCCTGGGGAATGAGATCGATCCGTACAAAATCACGTAGTGGGCCGTGCACTTTCCTTTTCAGAGCAGTCCGCAAGCGTGCAAAAACCGTTTCGTTACCGTCGCTGCCTTGCTGTAACAGGGAACGGCACCTGCCTCTCCGTACTCCCTGCCTTTTTTCCATTCCATCGTCGCAGTTCCCCGAAATCTGTGGGCAACCGCTTTCCCTCGCGGGACAGGAACGATCGTTTCAATTTTAATTGAACGGCTTCGTCCGGTGGAAAGCATCGGCTGTACTCTTCGCCAGGAAGACAAAGAGGAACGGGAGTATAGTAATTACCCTGCCGTCTAAGAATGGGTTCATTAAGACGCGTTCTACCGCAACACTCTTCATTATCCCGCTTCTAATCCCAACGTAAACACATTGGGAAAGAACATTAAGCGATTTATAGCTGGAGAAGACTGTCACTGGATTGTCCTCGTTCCAGCGACGTATTCGTTAAGATCGTCGCCATGAATCGCTGATTCTGGCGGCAGATAGCATGTAGGAACAATCTTTCTCGAGGAGGTCCCGGTATCCGCAAGAGAAAAGACGTTGGCGTAGAAAGTGCAAGGGGATCAGATTATCATACAAGCGCAAATTCATTCAGGCCGCGAGTCTTGTACCCGGGGAACGAGATTCGTGTTTGATCTGACGCATATGATTCAATTTCCGTTCGCTTTCGTTGGATCAACGAAACTTTCCACTTTCGACCCATTTCTCTTGAAAATGGATAATATTTACCTAAATCGAGGTGGCATTTTCAAGCGCCTTGATATCAATTTTCTTAGTTGCGGTGCTAGGGCCACGTCAGACGTTATCAACAGCACTTTCAGAAGTTCTGTTCCCGGACGTCGATGACCCACTGGTCCACCTGCGATCGTTACAGAGATCTAAAGTAGGCCAGACGAACGATGGTGTCCGTTAAGGGGCCAAAAGTTAAGACGCGCCAGCCTCTCCTTTGTACCTTGGCCAACAACGGAAAGTCTGTGCCGTTCTCCACCCAGGCGGCAGGGAGATACGCCTCTCACAAGGAGAGTATTTTAGGTGTCCGCCTCCGATCATTTTGATTTTTGGATATGTTATAGAGGACCGAAAAATAAGAAACACGTGTTTTTTATTTTTCCCCGTTTTCATATTTGGGGGGTGAAAACTGCGTTCAAAGTTAGGGTTGAAAAATCATTTTTGTGGAATATCTCGAGAACTATTAGAGATAGGGGAATAGTGTCAATGGACGAATTTTGTGTCTTTGAATGCGAAATATGACTGACTCACCAGATTTTCCCCTATCTCTAATAGTTCTCGAGATATTCCACAAAAATGATTTTTCAACCCTAACTTTGAACGCAGTTTTCACCTCCCAAATATGAAAACGGTGAAAAATAAAAAAACACGTATTTCTTATTTTTCGGTCCTCTATAACATATCCAAAAATCAAATTGATCGGAGGCGGACACCTAAAATACTCTCCTTGTCAGACGAATTTCGCCTATTAACTGACCTATAAATCCTTAGAACGCGATTGATATCGAATCGAGCCATTTGATATCATGTACAGTGTGCTCAGCGTACCATAATCTTACACCACCGCCTCCTTCGCCATTGAAATCACGCGTACACGCGGGGGTCGAATGGATATCCGGCTTGAAATATGGGTCAATCATTAATCAAAACATTGGAACTTGGATATCTGTTCTGATGAATTTGCGAAATCGTTTGATATTAGTCTGTAGGGTTCACCGCCTTCTTTGAATTATTGCAATTATCAATTCTCGTTCTGTACAAAGAATTGGCATTGCAAACGATAGAAATGTGAGGTATAAATGTGGTAACTAGATGATCCAAAGGGGACTGATTAAATGTTGATTTATAGTACCCGAAGCATTGTTCGTTTCACGGGGATGTTATAACAGGTGGACGCGGCAAACTGGATAAAGATTAATTGATTTCCACGGAGAACGAAAAAGCCACCTAATTGCCGTTGATTGATTTCGATGTTAATGCTCCCGAGTCCCGATACGAAACTAAAAGGAAATATCTATCGATTCTGGTTTATATAAGACTTAATTGACCAGTATTTTTCTGCGTGTAAGAATCAAGTCCGATGCGAGGAGCTCCTAAACCGGTAGCGTTAGGGCGAGGTGGCTGGCGTGCATACATGTATGTACGTGTAACATCGACACAATTTGATCAGCAGCGTGGCTGATCTTTCTGTTAGGCCGTTACGAAATAAGTATAATTGTCTTACACCCTGCAGAGTAATTGCTGACACAGCAATAATTGCGATAGTTATCGTAAGGAACGTATCCTTCCGACCGATAAAACGATTAAAATATCGTGAAACAATATTGAGCTACGGTCGAAACGGCAGAGCCTAACCAGGCCAAGAGATGAATTCAATTGTTGCGTAACAAGTAGAACGAAGTCTCGCGCGCACACCCGTTGAATTCATCGCTGTGCACATCGAGGTATCTCCGCGAAGCAACCATGTAATTAAGATTTTAACCTTTCCGATGGCATCGACGATAGGCTCGTGGGAGTTGAATTCAATTATATCAGGAGAAGCGGTGAGGCGTAATTGAAATACTTGACTGAGGCAACATTTTAATCGGCCATAAATTATACGCGGGATATAGACCGCCGATTGTTCGAGACATGCTCTCGTGTGCTTTTAGCGCTGCTATCCTTCCATTTTTGCTCGCGATATACATCACGAAAAAGTTTTGAACCCTCGGCGCACGCACGAAAAGTGCAAACGCGACGTTACCCACGACTTGCGCGCTGAAAGGGAACCTTTTCCTTCGTGCAACGAGAGCTTGAATCAGCTAAAACGACCTCACGAAACTTGGTCGATATAATGTGATAGGAATCTAGTGACCTTTCATGCGAATCAATTTATCGTGGGCTGTACCAAAACTGTCTTGAGGGAATGGGAATTTTTAGAAGCTCACTGAACCGTGATGGCCATGTCTTATTTTAGCCACAGCCGAACACAACCTTCGTGTGTTATGGGTATTGAGTGCTTCACATGGATTGGTACGTTGGTGGCCGGGGAGCTTACGCAAACGGCCCTTTCAGGACACTTGTGTCAATTAACAGTGTACTGTATCGATTCGATCGTACTCAAAACGATATTTTTATCCTAATTTAGTCTATATTGTTGGTTAAATTCTCTAAACTCTCTGTGATCCAATAGATTAAAAATCATATTAAACATGAACCTATGGAGTAAACTTTATGATATACCCATCAATTATAATAGTATTAATAGGGTATTTGAATTCTCGAGTGCAGAACGCAGTAGTGCCTACTGACTACAGTCTTTACTCGAACACAGGAGTATCGAGAAGGGGCATTTCCCTCTCAGGTCTCAGCCTGTCGTTCTTTCGTTTGTGGAGGCCCTGCATAAATCAAAGTCGAGAGGAAACGCGCTAATCGGAGCAAAGTTTCCTCGGCTCGCGTTCCCAGTCTCTTCTCTCGTGTCTCATGGCCATTATTTCCCATCGTTTCGACGTTGCAACGCCCCGATTTCGTGCGACCGTTCACCGCATTCAAATGACTTCGCGAAGATAATAACGATCAGGATAGTTGCGTACGTGTTGCGCATAATGGCTTGACGGCAGTCACTTCAATGAAACCACGGTCGCGGCTTCCACGGCTCCGGGGATTTAACGGCCCCAACCTTACGCGGATTTGTCATTAGCGCCTCTTGAGTGCAATATCTCGCGTGGAAGGCGCGGTTCCCTTTTCCCCGTTGCAACTGCATTGCCTTTGAAGCACCGTAGCCTTGAGCGGCCACCAATTGGGCCCCATTTTTAAGACAGCCATAACGAACTTTCATTTTCTCCCGGCCATGTACGGCGCACACTCTTCATTCACAATTATTCACGAACCAGCCCCGCTTCATCCTGAACTTCAATTTGTTGCTCGCGGTTTCCCAAGAATGTAGCTGAATGCTACATTGGAAACTTAACTAGATTCCCCAGCGGCTATGCTTCTTGGAATGGGAACTCATCGAGGGGTAATAATCAAGTGGCGCGAAATACGGCGCGGTCTAACGGGCAAAATGATAGTAATGATGTCATTACCACTTTTCCTCTCACTGTGCATAGCCGCGTTAAACCTCGTGCACCGGGACCTTGCCACGGACAACGCCCAGCTCTCGCAGTTGTTCGGACGGGCCCACGTGTCTGATTGTAGATTGCTCTTGAGCGATCTCCCGGGCAATTTCCAAACGAATTAGTAATCTCGAAGATATTTGCTGGGGATTCAGGGTCAGCAGAGGGGAGTGACGCGGCGTGCTTGCTGAAGATCATTATCTAGTGAAAGGTGAAATTTACGTGATAAACTGGGAGAATTTCCACGCTGAACCGGAATTAAAGAAGACAGTATTATTTGTAGCAAAATTCAAATTCAGCGGGTATAACTTTTATTCAACGCTTGCAACAAATTTTCAAGCGTAAAGTGGAATTAAGGTAAGAAGCTAGGTTCAGTGAAATTCTCATCGGGCGAACGATTAAATCGAGGATTTCCATTGCTGGTTGTGCCAATACTACGGGATGGCTAGTTCTCTGAATTGGTTTGCAGTATGTTTCAGTCGCTCGTTCGCTCGGAGCAAAGCAACTTTAACTCTGGCTTACATAATGTTTATTACATCGTTGTGCGTCGAAACTCGTGCTATTGTGCCTATAAAACGTGTCATTGGGCGGGCAATGAAATATTTTAGATGAAAGTGGATGTTCCTCGATTAGGAAATAGAAATTGTTCAATTAGACGTTGGATAACAGCGCCGGCAGAATTAGTGCTTAGAACGGATAATGATTCCGGAAACGTGGCGCTCTCGGTTGCACGTGTTTCAATAAAATGTAACATGTGTTCCTATTCGATCAATACAGCCACGCTCAGAATGCCATTGTGTACGGTGGATAATAATTTTATAGAATTTGTACGTAACGATTCCGCGACGTTTCCTTGCCACATATAAAATATGCCACATTGTCCGTGCTATTAATTGAACGTTTTAAAATGTTAGCGGCGTAAAAAACCCACCGCAACTATGCTGGCCCGTAATCTGAGGAATTTACTTCATGTTTCGCAGCATTCTTCAAGAGGCTTGACATCTTGGCGCATGTTCTCTGAAGAAACGAGTTTCTTCTAAAAATTCCAATTGACTTTTTCACCGAAAATTACCATTTTCTTAATTATCCCATCACATCCGCAGCCTCCAATTACTATACCACGAATATTTCGCAGATTCTGTAAAGCAGCGCCTTCGTTCTCACAGCAGCTACCCATCCACGTGCAAAAACTGCGCGTTTCGCAGTGCCGGATGACATCGTGCGAACAACCGCGTCAAAAGTCTTGTTCTCTCTTTCTCTCCCTCTCTGTGGAATCGTAATGCTAGCTCGCAAATCGGTGTGTGTGTTACAATTTGTTCACCGGGCGATGGAAAAGCGAGTTAAGGGAGCCACTAAGCGTTAATTAAAGAGACCAACGCGCATGCTGAGAGATTATAACGGATATACCCACTCGCGACCTTAGCGCGCGTAATTCAGTAGAACCCGATGCCACCGCGATTAGATACGTGTGATAGGATTGTGAAATTTGAAACCCCGACCGCGATGTTTCCAAGCGCTGCATCGCTGTCGGAAAATCCTCCCAGGGTCTGTACAAAATTAATTAATAGGAGCAAACGATATCGTTAGATGATTAAAACGATTTAGCTTGCACGTGTTACGCTTCTGCTGCGTGATAATTTGTTCCGCGAGCGGAAAAGTAATTTATGGCCATCAGATAGGTATACGCGCGGCTTCGGATTAAATTAAACAGCGCAGGGGAAAGAATGAGAAATTTCTCGGGATTTCAGAGGCGCCAGATACAATCTTTGAAGACCGCAGGAATTGCATGGAAAGTTTTTTAAATCCACCGAGGATTTCCTATTAATTCGGCGTCTATAATATTGCGAATGAATGCGACGTCGATGGAGCATCGATGCATCAATATGTTTCTTAATCGACAATAATAAACGTATTGTTCTCATCGTATCTTTTTCCGCGCTATCGCGACCAGGTCAGACCGCAATCTTCCTTTTTATCTGACTTTCACGATCGATTCTCGTGCTCCGTCAAAATAAATCGTACCTGCTCCCACGCAAAAATTACACAACCAACGTAAGCGCATAATTCCGTGACGTATTGCTTTCCTCCGCGATTAAAAGTCCGTTTTAACGTCCCTGCCCTGCGTAAGGTAACTGCAAATCGGGCTATTCCCATGCTTTCGTAACGTACGCGCCGATAATTAACATTTGAAAAGCAGGTGTTAGAGGCACTGCAAAAAGAAAGTGGAAGGGAGAGAAGAAATAGCGCGAAATGTCCGTGCGTGGGGTCATGCAATTCGGTTAACGAAAGAACCCGAGCTCCGTAGAACCCTCTCGACTATTCGTGGCGTAAAAATCGCATACCAGTAACAGCAGCGCGCTATCTCGAGCGCATCGTTCGAGCAGAAGCCCGCGAGACCGTCGTGGAACTATGTATTTTGAATTAAATGCAACGCGAACAGGAAGTCGGCGTGATCGCGAGAAATCTGCAATTAAGACGCGCCACCAACAAAGATGAATCGCCGTAGTCGACGAATTTCGCGAGTCAAATAGCTGTTGCGTACAGGCTTGATGAGCCTAAACAAAACGGTTGCACGATCAGGACCGTCTAACGTCTCGAAAGCGTATTGTTCGCCGCGAATACTTAAGCGCGTATCTGTCATCCAATGGAGCAACGCGGCACCGGCATCGACGTTGCATTTGATTAAAGATCGGTTGACTAGATGGATCGTTGATTCCTGACGAATTCTAATTGAGCCCCCCCCTCTGCTTATGTGCAAAGTATCTCCGGTATCGTGAGAGCCAGGCTTTTCGTGAGAGTGAGGTTTTTCAATATGGGAGTCGTAGCTCATAGGGCATTCTGTCTCGAATTTTGCAATTTTTACGTAACGCACTATGCTTGCAAAAGATTTGATTTTATTACGGTCGTGTCTCCTTGAGCAACGCGATACTGAGTCGAGTGGAAAGTTTTCGAGTTCGACAGCAACTTAGGGATCTTCTAGTAAAATGCCAATTCATGTTCTTTTCAACAAATTTTTGCTACTGAACGCTTATAGCCAATAGAGAAAGTATGCACGACATTGATTAAACATTCAAATATATGTATATTCGAATTTCTATAATAAGAAATATATGTACTTGACTGAATGATTAATCGCAAGTAAATATGTGCGCCAGCTTAAGGCTCGAGAGCACCGCACACAAAACGCCCATATCTTACACCTTGGGCACGAGTGATTGTGACTACCTATCTGTTACCGGGCACATTGAAGTCGTCCACGCGGAACGCTTACGTGACTGGATCTTTTTCCAAGGCGCGCGGTATCGTAAGAAAATTTATTAAACGGTAATAACAAGCGCTGCACAGAGCCTGCGTCAGGCAATGTGCCCCTCTATATCCACTGCAGCTGACAAGTAAAACTGAGGCCAACTACGGGCACGGTACCTCGGTGCCGTTGCTGATTCTCATTTTCAATACATAAGAAGGGCCGGAAAGGTGTGCACGACACGTAAACACCAACACGAAGAATTTATGTACATCCATAGAGCGATAATTAAGACTCCACCCATCCTTTTGACTCGCGTTAGAGCACAATCAGCACGTGCTCGCGTTTATACCCGATCCACGCTCTTGAAACGAGGAAATCGAGGTAATTGCCAGTCAAAATAGAATTCTAACGACGCGCGAATGATAAGTGCTCCTCGGGGAAGGATAGAAACATAGGAATCGACCGTAACTAATTACCCGGCTACGCTTATAATCAGACACATTAGCTTTATCGCCTGTCTATCTAACCTACGTAGGAACCCTGTAACAGCTCATTAGTTCCTCCATATGGACTGTATTTTGAGAAAAAAAGGAGGCATGCAAATTCCATCGCCGTGCAAGGTCCATTAAATATTTCGCTGAGAAGTGTAAATCTCGATAGCCACGAAATATGGGGGAGGGGGGTATAATTAGCCGGGCAATATGCAGGATTCATGTGGACGTGAAAAGAACGTCGATTAAGAGGTTCATTAGGTGGTTTCGCGATAGGGTATCCTTGATAGGAAATTTCGTAACGTTACGAACGAGTTGAAAAGCTTGGCAAATGGTGTGCGCCCATGTAAAAAGTTCTGCAGACCGGACGCCGATTAAACGAGACATTTGCAATTCTGACGGCAGGCTCTTTATCATAGGTTCGCGCGAGCGCCGCGACATTTCTCGACCGAGCGATCTTGTCTACCGGAAGAAGGGAAACGGTTGGCGAAAATCCGTAGCGCTGTGGTAGGCAACGCTATGGAAATCGGAGCGTACTTGTCGCGGTGCCTGGCAAAAGTGAGCGTTCTATCTTTGGCGCGGTTGGTCACTTTATATGGTAGCAGGTGCCAGCTGGCAAACTCAGATAAGCGTGTCTAATAATCGTGGAAATATCATTTAAACCTCGAGCCGCATTCTTGGCCAAATGAATATAAATTGGAGCGAGTTTGCGCAAACGTGGCGCGAA
Source organism: Andrena hattorfiana (assembly GCA_944738655.2). Lineage (NCBI taxonomy): Eukaryota > Metazoa > Arthropoda > Insecta > Hymenoptera > Andrenidae > Andrena > Andrena hattorfiana. The sequence continues at coordinate 18,422,028 of OX122889.2, read as the reverse complement.
TGTAGGGGAGAGAGGAAAAGAATAGAGGAACCACGGGTTCTAGGCCGTTTCGGCGTAACATTTGGAAACTTCGGCGTTTTTTCTATAATTTCACGTTAACCTCCGCTGGTTGCGCGTCATGGTGAAAAGCGAACGATAGCTCGCATTCACGGAACCGTGCTGCCTCGCGGGAGAAAAAGTGCGTTACTTTGGAATCGATTATCTAACTTGGGAGCGCGCGGTTCCGCGTGGAGCTGATATTCCTCGCCGGTTCGACTGTTCATTTCAGCTTATTCTGCGTGGGTATCTGCGCTGACCAGCGGGAAACTAAAATTCCAGACGTTTTCGGTCGTCAGGCTTTCCCGCCGCGGATATTTAAATCGACGCATTCTTCGGAGCCACGTTTCCACCCGTGGAAACGCGAGCTGTTTACTTAAATATTGCCAGCACTGGTCGCAGTTTCCAGTGATTCAGTGCTGAATAGTTTGCATTTGTCAGGGGTTAAGCGGCGAAGCAGCTGGTTATAGAAACGGGTTCAAGGCATTGAAATGTTTGCCGTAGTCATAACCGAGCTGTCGCTATGTTCCGCATAGGAAAGCAGAGGCCATGTCTCTGGAGCAACTCCACCTGTAAAGAAATCGTGATCAGCATACTGTCTCCCCATTTCAACCGTGCAACTTTTCCCTCGACAAATTTTCCTCTCCCATCCATTAGTTCAGCAAACACTCCCGTTCCGCGGTGCTCAGATCCCTACCCAATGTTACCTGAACCCCGACCAACATCTTGTCCGTGGCCATACTTCTTCGTCTTTCCTTCACCACTCTCCGGCACTTTCAAGTGTCTCAACTACCCATGTTCTGCTTCGCCCTTTACGCAGCGGAACGAGCCCACAAGTAATTTATGGTAGTTTACCACGTTCCTTTTACAGTATTCTATGCACATTTTCACCAAACCGGGGACAGGGAACTGGAGCTTGCGTAATAGACTTTCAGAATTTCACTGTTCTTTGAATTACAATCAAATCTCCAGCTCCACTTCCTCCGGTACCCCCTATTGTTCGATTTCTGTCGCGTGCCTCTCTCTCTCTCTCTCTCTCTCTCTCTCTCTCTCTTTCTCCCCGTGTGTCGTAACGGAAACTGTTAGTTCGTGGGAGATACGTCACGAGTTGAGCCGCGCCACACCCACCCCGTGCCAGGCGTGGTGTGCACACGGTGGACAACTTCAATGCCAAGAATGCGGCGTAAAAGTGGTTCCGTTTCGTTCCGATCGAGCCAGTGGTTTCGAGCGGATCAGGCACGCGACTCGCTGGACTGACCGCACCGCCGCTCGCGTTTTCTCTCCCCCGGCTCGCGATTGGCCGAATACAACTGGCATTAAAGGTTAGATAATATCCGCGATCGTGTGTGCCGCCGTTTCGTTAGCTGCCCTTTTCCCGATCCTTGACGGCAGGCCAGGAATCGGGCCTCTCTGATGCGGGGAGAACGGGCAGGAGTGACGCGTTTCACGAAGTACAGTATCGATGGAAAGTATTCTAGCGAAACGTAGTTTAAATTTCGCGGGCGAATGCAAAGCGGGATGTGGATCGGCTACTTTTTAATCTTTTAACTTACGAGGGAACCCGCCCACGCCGATTTTGATGAGACTCTGCAGATTTGGAGAATAGTGAAGAATATTTGACACGTATTTTTTATTAACGGCAATCGTCCATGTTGGAGGGGTGAAAAGGGGCCCAAAATTTGGGGGGCGGAAACATATTTTGCGTGTGCGGATTCGATGTGTTCCCTTATTAGAACTGGATCGGAAATGAGGGGGAGGAAAGGCCACACAAAGTTTCTGGCCAATTCGGTTCAGCTGACTTTGATGGACTGCTCATGTTATACTTGAACTTTGTGAGCAAACAATTAGGGAACCAACTAATTGACAGTCTTCTGAAAGACCTGTTGCTTTTAGCAGTACCTACCTACGGAGGCTTTTATCTATGAAGAGGTTATGCCTACTTGGTCAGCTGGCGAAAAAGAACGCGATTTTCGGAGATTTTTTGTGGAATACCTACTGTATATTATTTTACAATTATTCGCTTATTTTAACAGTACATATATGCAGCAACTCTCAGTAATTTTGTTATAGAAGGAACAATAAAAAATGAACGAATAACAGTCATTATCGCGAAAGTTGTTTTGATATCGGTGAGCAAGATATTTTAGAAACCGCTGTACCAATTGGCCTAAACATTTGCAGATTTCTTTTAAATACCGAATACTAATAGATGAACGACGGATTTTTTATTTTAACAAAAACTCTATTTTTAATTAATGAAAAACGAACAATTCAGACATAAAGAAATCGTGGTTTCGCTTTAATCGGCCGCCCTTTTGTCAGAAATCGACTTTTTCAAAAACCCTTCTTTCATCTACTGAGTTCAATCATATATTAACAGAATCTTTTTGAATTTTGAATTTTAAATGATCCGTCTCAGAGAAATCGTGCTCAGCACACAGCGCGTTTATCAACAGCTTCCGTGAGAATGGCTGTTATTCCTATATTCTTTAATGTTTTTCTATAAAAAAATTACTGAAAGTTGCTGCATATATGTACTCTCACAATAAGCGATTAGTAGTAAAAAAGTATACAGTAGATATTCAACAAAAATTCCCGAATATCGCGTTCTTTTTCGCCAGCTGACTAGGCATAACCCCTTAATGCAGCAATTGTCATCGTATGATCATTTAGGACACAAGAAAGCTTTGACTCGCGTCCCAAATATGAAACGTCCGCCAGCACTGTCTCCAGTTGCGCGTTTGAGCGTGCGCTTAATCTCTGCATCGAGTGACAGAAAGAGTAAGATTACCGTTCCGATACTCATTCACAGGTTATCCACGCGGCAATGGCAATGTACTTGATTTATCACATCCTTCGCATCGTATTTATATCCTCTAACGATCAACCATTAATCGTTACCCTTTCCTAATGTCTCAGTTCCACAACGCTGCTCCAGTTTACCTCGGGCGCCAATGAAGCTGTTGAATGGTACATCCTCTAACGGTAGTGGAAAGATTCACTCGTTCACGTGAATGACACGGTCCGTCTCCCTATTAGTTTCTTAAGGAGTGGCACGCTCTAGAACCACTATAAAAGAGTCTGTCCGTGAAGACAGGTATCAGGGACCATCTACGGGTGACTTTAATTGAATTGCATCGGTGTAACGAGCGGATAACGACGCGAACCAGCCAACAGAAGATTCCCTTGAGCGTCAAGTTCACGGTGCGTCTTTCCTCGTCGGCCTAGGTTAATACAACTTGCATCATCGTCCATGGAGCAGCCGACGAGGCGGTCGTGGATCGTTCAGCCGAGCCGATTGCGCCACTGAAGATCGTTGCACCTTGCTGCTCGCCCTCGATCGGGCAAGATCACGGATCGTCCTCGAGAACGCGGAGATCAGCCTCCGCTCTTCTGCCGTTGCTCCCTCGATAATTCCCCTGAGTCATCCAAGGAATGACTCCTCGACGTTCTACGATCGTGTAACTCTTACAACAGACGACCAACGTCCGCCGAGACATCGAGAGATCGTTTTCTGATTAGTCAGTCGCGGCGTTTCACTCTACCAGGAAATCGACGATAATTTTGGTACCGAGAAAACGGATGTCCTTACACCTCAAAGAACTCGGAATAAAAGCACTGGAGTTCCGATCGAAGATCCCCTGATAGGGGTCTTTAACGTTTTTCATTCAACTGTTCGTGGTAAGAGCGAAGAGTTTTAAATGTAATTATGCAAATAGATGGAGGAGAAATTACTAATAACCCGCCACGTGCCTAATATTTCACGTCATCGCGTTGTCAGTTACAAATGTCGCTTTCATCAGACCATCGCTAACTCGATTGAAGGGAAAAGCCTGGTTTAAACCGCATGCTTGCACGAACCCGGCCGAAAAACGAGCAGATATTTACCCCCGTTTCGCCGTAACAAATGGTGCCCGGGGAAACGCGACCGCAGTCGGTATCTAATTAGAACGAAAGAAGAAAATAATAGGTTTCCGTTAAGTGCCGACGAGCGAATTATGCAATTTTGTAACGATCAATGGCAGCGGCCTGGTTCGCGTTCCGTGGTCGAGGAAAGCCCTGTAGACGCCGCGCTGCAGCTGCGAATGCTCGCGTTTTTAATGAGCCGATCTTGCGACATCCCATCCTAACACCTCTGTCGTTAGTTGGCCGCAGGTGACTCGGATTGATCGAGATAGTTGGGACCACACTGGGCAATCATTGAGCGATTCGTGGAGCGGATTCTGCAAATCTTGATTATCTCTAAATCGCGATCGAGCCGCAAGTGGGGCGATTGTGCGTCGGACAGGTATCAGGAAGTTGATTTCAGATTGGATCTCGGTGAAATTAATAAACAGACGACCTAGTTGCATTCGGAACGCTCGTTCAAACGGCAGAATGTTCCCTGTTGTACATTGGGGCTCTTTTAGAAGATAAGGTAAAGCTTCCCGTTTTAGCTCGTTCAATTTTAATGACATCGTTTCTGCTACGCGAATTCTAGCATTGATTTGGGAAAAAAAATCGTTTAACTAGCTCGCAGAAATATTTTTTCCACCAGTGTTTTGTATTAAGGGACTTTGACCGGCCGAAAAATTAACCTATTTTTTAAGATATTTTTCTCAGTAAATACAACATATAATGAAATATATCCCCTTATATTGTACAAAAAAATTTAAAAAGATTTTTTTAATTTGTTTTCTTACAGCGTCAATATGGCACCTAAAAAAAGAGGTATGTTCGTGGCGCAGGTGATTTCCCGGCTCAGGCTTATCTGCAACAAAAAATACGAAGAGATTCTTAATCTCTACGAGTGTCGCTATCGCGGGTAACTCAATTAACCATTTTGGTTGAAAAGTAACAAAATGGCGCCACTTTGAAAAAGAAACGTTTGGCAAAACGCCCAAAAGAAGTTCTTCTAGAAAAATCTGGGTTATTTTTCGACAAAAAAATGTTAAACTTTGAAAAACTTTCATTGTCAACAAATCTGTGGCATCGGACGACTACGAGGTGCCACGTACATAACTGAAGTTTGAGTTTAGTACACATCGACGCCAATCCCTTGCGTCGCGATATTGCGTGCTAAATGCGCGGTTCTCTTAATTTTCTGTAAAGCATCATTGAAACCATGAAATAGGGGTCGACAGGGGAAATACGGGGACCGGGTAATTCCGGACACAGTGATAAGTATTTAATAATTGTTTTTACTATTCTTAGTATCGAGCAAACAATCTCAACGGAAAGTCACGCACATTTACCTACGGAGGCAAGTTTCGTCAAATAAATTCGACCTGTACCTCACAATTTCTGTGGTATTGTTTTTATAGTGTCACGTATATTTACCCAATTGGTACTAATATGTAAATTTTTTCAAGCCCAGTGCGTGCCCTAAGGATAATAATGTAATAGTTTTCAATGAGTGAATTTCTATATTTACTTATTATTCCTTAATCGTAAAATTTCAAGTTCATTTGTTGTATTTACGGACACTGCGTATGGGGTAAATGCGGACATAATTATAAATGTAGTCTGGAAGAGGATAGTCAGGAAGAATATTTTTGTATTTTTTGTAATGAGAAATGTTATAATCCACCAATAGAAGACTGGATTTTATGGTTAGCATGTCTTACATGGGCACATGATAAATGTAGTGGATGTAGTTTTTGGGCAGGTTTTCCTTGCATTTTTTCTAAAGAAACAGAAAAAAGTACTGTTTGTATTTAACTCAGCCTTTTTGTAATTACATTAACCTCCGTTTTGGTGTAAGTTTTGATTTTTATAACTTTATTCTTTTGTATTGCTTTTGTAAACCAATATTTAATGCTTTCTTATCAATGCCATAAGATTAGATAGTGTTAATATTATCGGGTTAATTTACATTTTCCATCATGTTCCCCTACATCATATATCACCGGTAACATTGTTTTAAATGTTTCATTACTAAGTTACTTTTGTTTCGTGGTCTATATCAAAATGAAGTATAATTACTTAGTACAACTATCAACACGAAGGAAAGCATAGAAAGTGAAATTTTCGAAATAGGTAGAATTCTTTAATAGTGAATGAATAAATCCGAAAGGAATATGATAATAGAATATGCAGTCACGTACAGATGGATTAGTGGATAAAATCTCAACGAATGGTATAGTGTTATATAATGTCTGAATTATATTCGGACATTCCTATTCATTGAAGTAATTGAAAGAAATTTCGCAATAAGTAAATGCAACAGTGCTCTTCGATATATGATGTCTAACTTTGAAAAAAAAGTGTATGTATATAATTAACGTTTTTTTTTTAACGTGGGGAAATCTTCAAAACATACTCCGACGCCTCCAGACGGGGAATCCCCCGGGGGCATCAATGTAATGTGGAATTTTTACCACTAAAACCCCACGGCCACCATGAAATGTTTAATAATTTAAATAGCAATACCTATCTCTATTATTAAGGCCTATTGGATTAAACGCTCGGACACCTATTTACTTATTTTCGACATAGATCCATCATGCCAAGGCTCATCAAAATCAATGTCTACTACACTCTTTTCTCCCCTTGTTAGTAAAGCCTCAAAAGATTTATTTCATTATATGTTGTATTTATTCAGAAAAAATCTTTAAAAATAGCTTCAATTTTTGGTCGATTAAAGTAGAATGACCCCTTAACACACAATTTACTGTACATAAATATCTGCTTTAATATGTAGTTTAAGAGGGTGAATTGTTTCATATCTACATCACTAAAGATACCAGTTGTAGTTAGTAAAGCTTCATTTACTTGGCATAAAATTTTAGCAAAGAACAACGTCTCTTATCGTACGATGAATGATATGATCTTATTTTGCGACCATCCTCTGACCCAATTAACGGCACCAAAAAGTAATAATATTGTCAACGATCTGTTAAAGCCACCGAGATTGCGGAGGCAACGTGCGAAGCCATTATATATTAGCTGTTAAATCGTGAAAAAGATTGCAGCGATACCGCTACAAACAAGCAGCGTACCGAGATACAAGTGCGAATTGCCCGATAAAACCGACTCTCACGAGTTAATACGATTCCAATTAAATGGACTAACGCGCGAATAGGGAACGAAGGGAATCCCGCCGGTTGTGTTTTAATTATGCATCGGCGCGTGGGACGAATCGCGGGTGATGCAAGGGGAGAAACTACGATAAGCCCGCGCGATTTTTCCAGACCGAGAAACAACATCCGCTTCTCGAGCGAGAATATCGCTGAAACGCCGAACATTGGACCGCAGCCGTTGCGAAACGAAATTTCGCGCGCGAATCATCGAACGTAATGGCGAAATGGTTGCGCGACGTCAAATCGTGAAAGTTTTAATGGCAACGGGCGTCAAATAGTACGTACGAGCGCTAATGATCCGCGATAAGTGTAACACAATTCAGGACTTACGCAATACTTTACAGCAGTGGTTCTTAAATGCGGGGACTAGAACGATTCTGAGGTCCCTAGAAGCCCTCAAGAGGTTGGTGAATGTATTTCAGAGGGTTCATGGTTCTTGGAAGAAAAATTCTTCTCCTACACTTGAATGTATTATTCTGGGAAGATGATAACAAGCTTGACCAAGGTGTCCATGCAAAGAAGGTTAAGAAACACTGCTTCACAGGGTACGTTTAACGCGAGGAAGGATCGCACTGTTTATGTGTCCAACTAGGCAGATAAAAGAACTCGATGCGCAAAGATATGCCATCGTGCTAATGGTACTTAATTGTTAGGGGAGAATTGCCAATATCGTATTGGTCATCTAAATCGTACCTCATCAATTTCTCAGTAATTAATGAATGTAAACGGCATCTGATAATAAAAATGTCAAGTAAATGTGAAATAAGAAATAGAAACAAAACCTTTCGAGCTTACAACCTATTTTGTGCGTGCTATAAAATTTTTAAAAAATCAGGTACGATTGATGTAACTTTCACCAGTTTATTTTAGCTGATAATAATCAAACACTGCAATTTTTTCACGTATTTTTGTATTTTTCTAAAAGTGGGTTTTATGTAAAATATTTTACATTCATTTTAAATACATATTACATTGATTATAAAGTTTCAATTGATTATAAAATAAATTGATCATGTTTCCTAAATCGTACCACTACAATCATACCAGTAGGATTTAACAACTTGTATGTTATATACGTTATGTACATATATCATACATAGGTTATTTGTATGTGACAAAAAGATTAATAACAAATTAATTTATTCTGAACAAAAGGCTAAGCATATAATAGTAGGTGCCTAAAAGATCAAGCTACAATATCCAATAGTCATTTGCGTTCAAATTAGTACCAAATATGAAATATAACGTAAAATGTCTTAAGTGGTACGATATAGGCAACCCTCCATATATAAGTGGTGTCGTCATATATAATATTACGTATCTCTCGTCTTTTTATTACGTTAACGCTTAATAGACGTATTAAGAGTTAGATCGACCCGGGTAATCGGTCTTCTTCAAGATAATATTAAAGATATTGTCACTTAATGCCAGATTCTATTCCGATTGTGGCACGAAAGGTAACAAAATTCTTTACTTTTCTACAGTTATGTGAATTTTATCAGCATGAAAACTATCATAAATATCGTAGCGCATTAGTTACTCAAGCACTTAAACCACCATCGTAACAATTATTGCTATAAGAGACACTATGCTAAGAGAGTGGAATTCCAAGAAACGATTATTATTTCTTCAGCTGGCGGCTAATGGACAAGTAGCGAGTTCAAATTTTCTGGTTTTACCGCCTATTCAAACACTACGAATGCCTACGCTGAGGTCTCGTAAAACGTTCGTTCTCTTTCGCGTTCGAGCGTGTCGCAATTTCGTGACTGTTTGTGTTGCTGTCCACCTTGCATTGATTCTATGCAAAAGCGTTGCTCGCTATATAAACTTCATGCACGTTCTGCAAGTAGACAAGGAGTACACGACAAAGGAAGAATAAATTTTCTTTCACATTCTCGTTGGAAATTCCTTCGGAAAGCCTTCGGTATCCTATCAGTTTGATCTTTCCGTCTAAAGGTGCAAATCCACGATGAGACAAAAATATCGTGTCTCACATAGAGACTTTAATCTCATTAGACAATTATTTAATTACTTTATTATTTTTAAAATTATTTTCTCATTAGTTTCGTGAAATTAGGCTCTCACGAGACAAGTTTTATGATATATTTTAAAAAATCTCATCTCTCGCTACTATATTCGTTATTTAAATTTAGTTGCTGCTGAGATTTTTCGTTACTATCACTAGATCACCTAGTTTGTTGTATCAATCTTGACCTTTGGAAGGGACATTGCCCCAGTTAGCTTATCTATCTAGCTATTCTCTAATGTAAGGAGTATCAGTATTGTATCCACGCAATTCTAGAACTGCTTAAGCGTGCGGAAACTCGTTGATATCAGACACTAGAGACATATGGACCTCGTTCTGCAAAGAACGCATACGGTATCACACCGGGGAAAGCGGTCGGTGACCGTCGGACCGTGATGTCGGCTACCTTAATACACAATAAAAATGAATTGAACACGTTAAAGCTGTTGACGCAGAATTTGCGAGCGAGTTATCGTATAATTTCAAAGGAACGAGTTCCCCTGACAGAAATTGGATACCGGCTAAATTGTATGTCTATGATCGGCGCGGGAAATCGGTTCCAATTTCCTCGCGAACGACACTAATTCACGATTCGCGTCAATAATGGCGCGCAAATGGTTCGTGTAAAAAGCATATCTATTTCACCAACTCTATTACCACGTGTCACTCGATTCCTTAAACCCTTTCCCGGAAAATTCTGAACGTTAGAGCTGTGGGATAATTTCAGAGACAGCGATGCAACGAGACTTATCCTCCACACTTCACGAACCCTCGACTGGGGTTCGCCAAATATCTCCAAATAAAGTGTGATGCTCCTTCAAAGAGAATCACTTGTTTTCATATATGCACACCGGCAGATGAAATCTTGTACCAAGACCGCAGTGGAACGTGTCTCGCGATTCTCTTCTGCGAATCCACGGAACGCGGGCATGCGATGCAGAAAATTTTTCTCCCCGAGAGAAAATATTTTCTAGCGTGCCAACGATGAATAAAGAAACTCTTTGAATATTCACCGACCATGTACCGTTTAATAAAACATCGGGATAATGATCTGCGAAGTTTAACGATATGTTAAAAGCGATCCGTTCTGTACGCATTTCCACGGAACCTTCGTTGAGGATGCCCTGACGTCGAACGGAGTACAGCAGCCATCTTCTTGGCGTTCCGCGTTCTTGCCATCACGTGCACCTCGAAATATATCCAAATTAAAGGAGAAATTTTCACGCTGCGGGCCTAGTGGACCGATCTGATAACGTTCGTTGCTTTCTCGAAAGCGAAATCGGATATAAAAGGATAAACATGGAAACTCGCGTGCACCTCGGCCGCCGACCGCGGGAATCATTGTAAATTATGCCTCGACGACCGTGCGTAATTGCTCTGCGCACGAAAACGCATAGCCACGGCAGAATAATTTCGCCGGTCGTGGCTTATACATATCGTTTACTACTCCATTTCGTTATCCGACAACGCTGCCTTTAATTATTCGGCGAAAGGAGATTCTGTGGGATATTTGAAGGCTGAGTCATGCAAGCCACTTTTTACCAGAACACGGATATCCTAGTTGGGACTAATTAACCACGCCTGTAACCTTACGCGCCTGAACCCAGCCGAATTAACATACTAAGCTCGTGACCATAATGCATTTTAGTTTACGACGCGTTGCACGAGCTTAACACTGGAGTGAGCCTCCTAACCGCGGTGGTAATATCAATTAATGAAAATGGAATCGACTGTACTAAAAGAGAGGATTTTAGGTGTCCGCCTTCGATTAGTTTGGGTTTTGGATATGATTTCGAGGACCAAGAAATAAGAAATACGTGTCTTTTTATCTTGGCCAGTTTGCGTGTTTAGGGGTGAATCTACCCCTCAACGTTCGTAAAAAGAGGTACAAAAGTTTATATTGTTAGTTTAAAGAATATTATAACATTGTGTTGAATAAAACTTGATATACAGTGGCGAGCAAAAGAAAGTTTACATCCTTTACAATCGCATACCTTTTTTAGAATTAGTCCAAACGACTTGAGTTATTTTTTTTTGAGAAGCCAGGATTGGTTTCCTAAATTACGTGTTTCGTCCTTTTGAAGAAAATGCAATTGGTCGGAATAGCGAAGAAAATAGTAGAGATCGTTTTTTAAATTTTTTTGAGCCTCTAATGAAGATTCAAAAATCCCGTTTGTAGAGTTAAGTAAGTTGTATATATGCTGAAAATTTCATCAAAGTCGGTCAACGTTGCTCTGAGTTACAAACGCTTAAAGATCGCAGAATAATGTCGAAAATCGCGAAATTCCTGAAATCAATAATTTTAAAAGATGTAATCTTTCTTTCGTCCGTCACTATAAATTTCATTTTCGAGATAACTTGCTGTATGGATGATGTTCTCGTCGTCAGTCACTTTTGTACCTCCTTTCATGAACTTTGAAGGGTGCTTTCATCCCTTAAACATACAAATGAGCCAGAATAAAAAAGACGTATAGGTATCTTATTTTTCGGTCCTCTAAAACATATCCAAAAACCAACGCAATCGGAGGCGGACACCTGAAAACCTCTCCTGTGGATAAGTGAGTCTTGTTTTAAGACGAAGATGGTTATCGGTGGTCGCAATTATTTCGTTTATTGTTTCATTCACTTCTGTAAAGCAGGCTGATTGATGACACGAGGCTGAGAAGTGTACAGGCATGGATGGGCCCCCTTGCTCCATTTTCTGCAGCGATTGCCAAATTACGACTATTTGCAGTGAATTTAAGGGGCACTCGTGAAACGATCCTCCTAGTAGCGAGCACAGTAATTGAGTCGACGCGACGCGAGATTGTACTGCGTGAGAAGAGTGACGACGTGCTTCTGTAGCGCGTTAATTCCACAGACAATGCCACGTTTCAGTCGGAATTATCCACTTGAAGAAAAAACTGTGTCGACTGGTTCTTAAACGCGCGTGTACGTGTTACAGCCACCGTAATGTCCAAACCGCAATGCATATCTTCTGTCTCCCGTCTTTCTATCAACTGAGTGATTCAACAGACAGCATTCGCGCTTTATTCACTGTCTCGTGTGATCTGCAGTCGTTTAAACGCAGCAGAAGTGACTTACTTGATGGGTTCGATTCACTTGGAACTCTTTCTTCATACTAGAAATAAGCTGGAAATTTAATTGTATAGTCAGGCATCGAAAGCAAAGCCTTCGACTCGTGCTTTAGATCCTACATAGTGAGCAAACCAAAGAAATCAAATGGATTCCTAGATTTAAGTCAATCTTAACGTTATGCGATACATCACAGCTTGCATACGTACTCGATTTCATATTTTCAGCACGTACCTACACGTTCCTTTATTCAAATTTTTTAAATTATTGCGGTGTTTAATCAAGCAGACACGCGGTACTTGCGTCATGAAGAATAACTGGCCGCCTCGATTTGTCACATTCGTTTAATCGAAATTTTCCACGGTGTCCCGCCTTTAACTATCGGCCCAGAACCAAGAGGGACGATTTACGAGCATCATTATCTCGTTGAAATCTCGAATGGTGTAACAATGGCTGCGTTCCACAATAATTGGACAGAATGCAAGATACGAATACGATACATATATGGAAGGCTCGCGGGAGGAAGGGGCGAAGGGTTTCTCATTACTCGTGTCATAGCGCTTGTTAGTTGTGCGTTCGTACAATGAACAATGATGTCATTGTTCTAAGTAAATACTTCACATATAAAAATTTTAATGAAGATGCAAAATAGTCTGCCCGAAACACTGCACTGTATGACGCGACAAGTTCCAAGAAGGAGGCATTAGAAACAAAAGATATGAAAAAATATTAAGGGAACGAGTGGATGACCAAGGTCGTTAAACCACGAATCAACTTCGTGCACTCTCATGAATATTAAATTACCGTAAAAGCAACCAGGAACGCCTCCGTTCCTTCTGCATACCTACCCCAACTCGCGAACAAATTAGTACGAAACGTAAGTAGCGAGAGTTCCACCGTTGAGAATCACAAGAAGATTTATCCGCGCGCGGCGCCGATTCCCACAACAAGAACAAAACCGCGGCAATTATTGACCGGCGTAACGTAGTAATAAATAGGTTTGCTTTCCCGTTACGTGCTATCTGATTTGCCAGCGCGCTTATGCAAGCAGCCGAAGCAGGGCCGTTTCGTAGGCTTATTTCCTCGACAACGTATCACGGCATATAGTAATACGAACGCGAGCCGAAGGAGCGCTGCTCAGAACGCACGCACATAGACCTTACCGAGCATGCTAACGTAATGGAGGGTGCTGGATCGCCGCGGTTCTATTCATTACGTCAGTCTGTCACGCATTTTGCGCAATAAACGTGCTACTCGATCGGTTGCATTAAAACGGTAATCGAGCCGCGCGATGTGATCGCGTCCCTCTCGTATTAAGTCATCGTAAAACATCGGCTACGCGTATCGATCGCGTTCCATTCATGTTTCGCCGACTCCTAAGAAGGGAACGGCGTTCGCAGAGACGGCCGGGTGTCAATCAGTTCCGTCTGTACTCGCGAAAATGGTAATGGCCCGTTGTCCGGGCGGCCCGTTAATTTCCGCGCGAGTTATGTCTCGCGGCTTTTAATATTTCCACCGCGGACGGGTTGAGAAATGGCCCATGAGTATCGATCGGTCCAGCTCGTTCTCGCACGTACCCGCGGAATTCCTATAATTCTTCCATCTTTCGAAACCGGCACTGATTTTCTTCGGCGCCTTGCATCTCGTCGCGTCACCACCGTGTGACGCAATTAAAACGCATGAAAGCTACGCCGTGGATCGTTTCTCCCCGTGATTCACGCGCAGGCTCGCTTCCTATCCTCGTACCGTGTTCGACAGGCTCGTCTTCGCTATCGAAAGTGTGGCCTCTGTGTGTTTACTCCGATTTATTCGAAGCGGGAGAAGTCAATGGAACATTGCGTTTTATTATAAGCTTAAGCTGGGTGTCCTTGACTTATATCTTGTGCTTCCATGAACGCAGTCCAGGCACCTGTAACGTAGTGCTCCATTTTTCATGAAAATGGTAGGAATCTTTGGAATGACACAGCGTACAAGTGATACCGAAGGAAACCCCTTTTGCCATAGTTAGAAGCCATTAGTGCTCGACACGATTTTTTGCAGAATATATGATTATGTATACATCAATTCAAACATAAATGCCCCAGAAAAGGCATAAACAATCTTCTTAAAATTCATGTGAGAAGTAACTAAGGCCGAGAAAACAATTTGAATACACAAAATTTACATACAACTTTCGAAAATATATAACAAGGAATTTATTTGCGACATATTTTTTTGGCGATAAAGTTTGTCGCTTTAAATACTCACTTGTTTACTGATTCTTAAATTTGAAACAATACGCCATCTTCTTCTAACTAATAATTGATAATTTAAAATAATGCCATTTATGTATCAGATGATACGTTATTTACGTTACAGGAATTTTGTTAAACTTTGCGCGTGATCGATTGGCAAAAAATAGTATCCAGCACTAGAATCATACTTTAACTGTGATCACTGAATCTCATAAATTTCATTTTGCAAATGAATCTTTTTGCTATCTGGATCGGGAGTAAGAAAAGACCCGGGTGTGTGCGTACACGTTACTAAAAAGGAAAGAGAAAGAGAAGAGAAAGAGGAGAGGATTTCACTGACCGAGACACACAAGTGAGAGTGTCTCTGTTTTTTGTATCGGCCTGTTTATTAATCACCAGCTACGATAACATCTGCGTTGCCTGAACGGCGTGTAAAACTACCACTTCGGCATTTAGTAGTTTATTTCTGGATAGAAATCCAGCCTCCGTGGAGGCGTCGCGTTTGATTTAGTCCATGCGCCTCCTAAAATAGCAGAAGTTGAGGTTTGGCGCCGCCCCAGATCCAACATAGGATCGAAATTATTTAATTTTAGAGCCTGCCCATGGATCATACCACCAGAGAAGCGATACATCGGTGGGATACGCTTCAATCAGAATTTGAGTGTCGGCCAACAGATTGCCATAGTGTAGGAATTACTCCAGAAATATGAGATCACGAAGCAAAATCGGAATCTATGCAAAGAAAATTAATTCACCTAAAAGAAACAGTACCATTACAGTTTCAAATTGGACACGATTAATTGTCCAGGGTTTCACTGTTCCAAAAAAGGGGATCCTGGACTTCATGAAGCTCTTAAAAAATGCAGGTCTTCCATTACTTTCCAAAAGAAAATCTACGCTGAATGCCAGATTTTAAGCGCTTCTCCCAAGATTCACCCAGTTCTAGAACGTCATTGGCAAACCTGGTCAGGTATCGGCGGAACGTAGTTGCGCGATTAATTAGACGTGCCCTGCCTCGGGAGAAGTTGCTACCTCGGAACTTCTTCGTGAAACCTGTTGGCTCCATCCTCTTCAGCAACAGCTCCCTCGTGTCTATTAAGCAGACCCGTGGCGTGTATATCGGTTACAGGCGCTTTAGCTCGTACATCAATTAACTAGCTGTTATCTACTGCTTGCTGTACAGACAAGCAGCCACATTTTCCTTCCTGGAAGTCGATCACAGCGTAGAATCTCGAGTTGCGTATAGGGTAAATCCGGGAGACGCGGTCGGGCCGGAGAGTTGGTCGAGTCGCTATATTTCAGACTTTATACGTAAAAACGCGTTAAAGTGCAGACCAATTACTTCTCTAGAAGCCAAACAATTGAGTGAATAGCGTCACTTCGGTTCCTTCTGTGCTTTTCTAGATTTACAGGCTATAAAAGGTAAACTGAGGTTACATTTAACCTCTTTTGTCAAACAACGGTGTACAGAATCGTATTTAAAATATACTTCTAAGTTTATTTTCTTTTAATGTTTGGGAATAATAAGATAGAAGAGATATTGGGGGACAATGCAGCCAAAATATTTAGCCATATTAACTCTTCCTCTCAAAACTAACGAGAAGACTATCTCTCGCTGCAGAAAGAAGAGATGGTCGAGTTACGATTTTTTTATTATTATTATTTATATATTTATTTTTTATCATTATTTTATTATTATTATTGTTTATTTATTTTATTTATTCACTTTTATATTCATTTGCCTTGCTAATCGCCAGTAGGTAGTTCGCTTTATCATTGATGTGTTCTTTACTTGTTTAGCGTAAACAAATTAAATATCAATGAATCTGTAGTTGGATTCACTCATAAATAATTTTGCTTTCTTCTTTGTTATTTTTCCATGAATAATTATGTGAATGGTCTCTGCCAACGACGAAAAACATTTCTCCAGGCACCTCGGGAGAGGTGGTCAGATGTCATGACTTCAGTTTTCAACCCGATTTACAGTAAATATTGTCTTAAAGCAAATATCGACCAGTTTTTCTGAATCCACATAAAATTCTGAACATATTAGGTTTGTTCTGATAAAATAAGTAATATCTGTATTAGTTTTAATAGCCATTTTATATTAGGTCGACCGCGTCTCCCGGATTTACCCTATGTATGTGCTTGAGGAACTCAAGCTGCTACTTCGACGCACAACTTTGTCTCCTTGCTGCATTTCAAATTCCACTCTCCTCGCATTTCGGGCGTGCTAAATGGCAACTAGAAATTGTCTACGCTTTCACTTTTGCTTAACCTGGATCAGCTTCATGGTCGATCTCGCTGGCTAATTATCGATCGATTCTAGCCTAATGATCTGTTCGCATCTGAGCTTTGCGTGCGTCGGTGACTTGCTACCATTCATCGATGTGTTCGATGCAGAATCCGGACAAGTGCAGCGCTTTCTACGGGCGATCTGAGAAATCGAAGGAGTGGCTGGTGGACGAGAAAAGAATACGAAGCTGAAGCTTTTCATCGGCGGATACGCCCGGAATAGATAGTGTTATCAATGATGTTAACGGAGCAGTCTGTCGGACGGGTTTCGAGCGGTGGTGTCGATCGCGAACGATTTTTAGTTCGTGACCTGAAAGCCGCTCGCAGAGAAAAATTCCTTACGGTGTCCAGCAAACGGTCAAGCGTAGTCTTTATTTCCTTCGACTGTTCCGCCCCCCCCCCCCGTGGCCTGCACGGTGGTAAACTCGGAGGCGATCAAAAGCTCACTCCACCTTGCTAAGCTCAAATGCTACTATAGAGGAGACTCTGAGGCGTAGTGCGTCTGTTGGACCTTACAAGATAATTAAAAACTTAAATCTCACTTTTCTTTAAGGAAATTTTTGTACATTGATGAAAGTGGTCAGTAGCATATAGGGTAGATGTCCCAATTAACTTCCAGTGTTACTATTACTATCACTTTATTTATTTTACTTAATAAAACCGTGACGTTTAAAGAATAATGTTCAAAAGAATTCATTATTAAATTGGGACTTTTCTTCTTCTTCTTCTTCTTCTTATTATTATTATTTCTTACACTATTCTTTATTAACTAAAATAACTAAAACGGCAGTAATAGGGACTAAGTAAGTATGTCTAGACAGAAACAATATCGAAAATGTAGAATAAACATTCTTGCATGTCCTTCCACATCGCAAATGTAAAAGACTGCACGTAGCAATATAGGTAGCATTACATCGTTCGATTGAATGCGCATGTGCTCGAGCTAGCGAGCGACCAGCCAAGGGAAAATAATCAGATTTGTCAGACGGTAGCGAAACGCAGCTTGCACAAATCGAATCGTGTTCAAGTCAGAAAAACCATTTCTCAGATTTATCTTCTGCCTATTGTCCATCGAAGAGCGGATGCTCTCGATAGAATACTCAATAAAAGAAAGTAGCCAGCGAACGAAATGAGTCATTTGAAGCGGTAATATTTGGAAAGTTGTAAACATCTTAAACAATACAGACATTAAACAGCGAGAATCGTTGTGGCAGGTGATAACGATCAAGCAATAAATCCACGTCTCGAAGGCAAAATTTCTTGATAAAGATAAGGTGGTCGCCTATGTTGCAGGCTAATAGAGGATTATCTCGAAGACGCCTTCTATCGTGTCGGTTGCGATACCATCAGCCTTGCACCTACGGTGCATCGAGGAAAGAAGAGAAATAAATTAAAAGGAGTGAAAATTCTTTTTTATGTAACAGTACAGTGTACAGACAAATTGGAGTGAGTAACAGATAAGTGGACAGTTTTCTAATTAGTTTGAGCAGCGTGATAAAAGTTACACCGTCGGTTGCGTGTTCGGCGATTCGAACATCGGGGACAGAGAAATTTGTGAAAATTATCTGGCGAAAGTTGCGAACCACCTAAACTTGAATCTCGGGGGTTGAAAATTAAAAGAAAGAAAGGATTGCGCATTCATAGGCGTGTGTAGCTGTAAAGGTATTTATACGGTCGTTGTCTGATGAAATATAAGCAACAAATTGCTAATGTACATACATACGCCATGCTTGATTGAGAAATACACAGTGTTTGGGGTTGGAACTTGTACTGAGTGTTCGAGGAGCTGTTTTAGATACGACATCGCGTAATAGCTTTGAGGTCGCGAAAAATTTCTAGTTAGGTATCGGACTAAAAGGAAGAAGAATGTTACCTTGAGAATAAACAACCGATGGAGCATAACGCGGTTGACTGGGATAGATCGATGCCGCGATGAAAAACGAACGTCCCGCCAGGCTATAAATCCCGGTACGTGCATTACACTCATTTTGCTTCGATTCGCAAAACGACGAAACTTTGGGAAATGAACGTCTTGATCAAGGTTTCACTCGGCCCCTATAATTCACGAGCTGCGTCGTAAAAGCGGTAACAAGCTAATAAAGAATGTAGCTATTTCCCTCGACGATTACGATTCTTCTAATTACAGCTAAAAAGTAATACACGAAAGTGGTAGATTTACGATCGTCCCTATCTGCAGCGTTATTAATGTATTTTGCGTCGTGCATATGTTGCCTTGTTTCTAAATTAAGCGAATCACCGTGGTGAGAACTCAAATTTCTAGATGTCTGATCAAGTCAACGATTCTAGTTTCCTGCATAATCAAACATTGAATGTACGAAGTCTACATAACACTATATTCACGAGTGCAGTGCTGAAGAGTTCAAAACGTGCAATAAAAAAATTTAAAATAAGATTAAAACTCACTTAAAAAAAATAAAAATGCACTAAAAAGTAAAAAATTATTTTTTCCCTTATTTAATCAACAACTCTCATATTTTTTAAATCGGCGCAATATTTGCACAGTGCAAATGATGAGACGCCGACTTAAAAAATATGAGAGTCGTAGATTTAAGGGAAAAAATTATTTTTTACTTTTTAGTGCATTTTTATTCTTTTTTAAGTTATTTTTAATTTTTATAAAAATTTTTTTAACTTTTCAGCTTTATATATATTGACACAACATGCTGAGGAGGTATGCGCGTACGTACATAAAATAATAATAATTAGGTGACAATAATCTTTATTATTAACCACAACTGGCCAAATATTGGACCAATGTTGACGCCGGGTAGGATAGGACCACCGGGGCGTTTCCCTCTTTTGAATAAAAAAAAGGTCATCAAAATCGGTCCATATGCTGAGGAGTTAAGCGGGGACAAACATATATATGTATATAAAAAAATACGAGTCAAATCTATAACTTCCTCCTTTTTGAGGTCGGTTAAAAATGAAAGCGATCGATAGCAACGATTACGGTTGCAATTTAAATTCCTATAAATTTCGACGATCGTCCGAATTTACTGCGATTTAATGGATCCAGAGAATCGAGAGGAAATGGAAGTAATAATATCGCCTGTCAGAAAGTTTCATGGCTACGAGTCATGGGAGTGCACCCCGCGTAATTGGTTGGTTTCTAACCCGGGAAATATTAAGCACCTCGATGAAATCTTGACAGAAAACAGGAAAAACGCCCGTAAAGAGCGTTGTGCTACCTGGCACGAAAGTTCGAATAGGTAGGTCTTTCAGCAAATCGTGTCGCTGAATGCTACATATCGGCGCTTCTAATCGGCGAACTAATCAAGGTGGGGCACTGCAACTTAAAGGCAGGCATAAGGACACGGTTTAAGGAACAAGTCTGGTTTCTATTGTGAAATCATCCGGTTGCAGCTGTTAGCATGTTGTATTGCGGGTGCATTGACTTTTCCTGGAACTATAACGTTGTGACCAAGCGCAAGGAAGCGAACGAAAAACGTGGGAAATCCCCGAAACATGGTGCACACTTCTTCCAAGCGGATGAGGCTAAAAACGTCACGTTCCAAACGTTTTCAATTTCCTGTCAACGTATTACAATGTGGCAAGAGCCGTTTCGCAATATCCGTTCAATCGCGTTGCAACTATCTGTTAAGGATATCTGTCTCTCGATCTTAAAGCAAATCTGTCGTCGGTTAGAACTGGTGCAAACGGTGAAAGTTTCGAACAATTAAGGCACGCTTAACAGCCGCCTGAAAAAACCGGCCAATTATTAATTAATCGCGTCGATCAGCTCGCTCGGCGGTGGCGATTAAATTTTTTCGGAACGAATGACAGTGAAATTGCGATCAGTCGATTCGTTTAGAAAACTCAAACGCTGAATGGGCGCAGCTAATAAAATCATCTCGACAGTCGAGGTACGAGTTCGCCGCGGTAGCGAAGAAGCCGAGAGGCGGGTAACGTTTCTGCAACGGAACTGGAAATTATCCTCGAGCGAGTGTGCATTATATCTTATACGCTGGATCTAGCGATCAGCCAAGATCCTCCCTCTGGAATGATTCAGAGATCAGACTCTTTCTCTTTTTCGATGGAAACCCCCACGCACCTCTCAAGGTGCCGAATTAGAAAGGAAATTCGCACAGCGCTTGCTACAGGCGCAGGCGGCTCGCTAACATTTCAGCGCTCGTGAAAGCGCGGACAGACAGGGCGGAGTAGCCTTGTTCGCACGATTCCCTCAAGGAATCACGCGAGTGATCAACAGCTTGGGAGTACTTTCGCGCCGATGACTCGTCAAACGTGACGTTTACGAATAACGGATACATAGGCATCCGATATGGAGTGCCACGGTTGTGGCGGAGTGTCCTTCGCGGGCAGTCACTATGTACCTATCGCTAACAAACGTGGATACCAACGGGCGAGACTCAACCCTTTCATAGCTGGTGACTGTAATACCAGACACTGGGCGCTTGGAAATTGCTCTTTAAGAACGCTTCGGCACTGCCTAAGACTGATCGAGATTGTTGATTACTGGAAGCCACTTAGATGGAAGTAGTTGATAACAGTAGGGTCTACGCTACCCTGGACCAAGTGCTTTATTAATAAGCTCCAACGGATTGACGTTTCTCGAAGTCTTTCGTAACTCAGTAATGCAGAACATTGCCAGATAAGGAATTCATAAGGCTTCTTTTTTCCCCTTCTTTATCATTGTGCAAATTCGATTGCACACCTTTCGGGAGCCCTAAAGAAACGAAAGGTCCAAAAGGAATTCCTCAGGGACAATCGAAACGGGACGATAACTTGCCTCGCTGAAATTCGGCGGCGATTCTCAGAGGATATTCAACGGCGAGGGAGTGACAAACACTCGTTTCAAATGTAATTCGCGCATACCACGGTCGAAGGTACACGCGGCGGGGGTGTTAAAAGGCCTGGAACTCGAGCAACTCCTTTCACCGCGTGTGCGCGAGGAACGGGGCATGCTACAGGCGGATCGATGCGCCGAAGCTGGTCGACCGGGGCCGTTCTCGAATGTGATTCACCATCGATCCAGATCCACTGGCTGGCCAGCTCGCTTGCCAGGCTCCTGTGCGAAATTGAATCCGTCGGATGCACGAGCCACCGCTCGATAATGGGCTTTGCGTTCTACGAAACCGTCGTTTCCGCTGATCACGTGCCCGCGCCCCCGCGTGCCCGCGAATCTCGCGACAGCCGTAATTACGACGGGGAATTACAACGTATCCCGTGCAATTACCAAGCGAGAAGAGTAATTACGGAATTTCGTCGAGCTAGTTCGGCCCGCTAATCAATTACCGGGGGCCAGCTAATGATTTCTCGAGCTCCTCCGAAGACTCCAATCCCGACAGAGAAAACGTGTCCGCGATTATGTAGAAAGGCAAATCGACTGGCAAGTACGAGCAGTTACAATTCGGTCGTGCTGCCCTTTTTTCGGCGTTTCTCTATCTACTGGATCGGAAAGAAAATTACCGGATACCAAACCCTCCATTTCGGGAGTCTGGTCCCTTTCGGCTGGAAATGATCGATCAGAACAGATGTACTTAAGAATCGCTGCTGGACCCGAGACGTGCTCTTATCCTGGTGAATTTTGTGGGCATTAAGTGGGGCAATCGACGAGGAAAAATTGCAGATAGAATCTTTCGTCCGGAGGTTCGGTACTTGTTGCGCGTTTAACCTCGCTCCACGACCAACCGTGTTGGTCGTCTTGTTATCGATTCAACGTCTCGGCTGAACGGTGCAACAGTTTCTGATCGATTAGCCGCAAGTTCGGAATTATTTACGGTCGACTTGTATATGTATAATGCCGATCTTATCTCAGCGATAACTTTTACTTTCGTGAACGGCGAGCGTTTGTCGTTCCACGCTAATTCTCACGTCATGCAACGACCTTAAAAAAAAAAGGAGCAGCCACCGTAATCATGCCCCGTTTTGATCTTATCCAGATCGGAATTATTTGACGAAGGGGAGAACCGTTAGATACTTTTCCATTTTGCAATTCACATGAAAATCTGTGTCTATCTTCTTCGATCGATAGCTCAACGATTTTTTCAATTTCCCTTGTATTCTATCGAAGCCGATACATATGAGGACCTTGCAGCCAGAGAGATACAACACCATTTTGGACAGTTTTCGAGTTATGACGTGTAATTTACGTAAACAAATTCCAGGTACATCGTTTGGTGCACGTGTGATGCAA
The DNA here is from genome assembly GCA_944738655.2 of Andrena hattorfiana. NCBI lineage: Eukaryota > Metazoa > Arthropoda > Insecta > Hymenoptera > Andrenidae > Andrena > Andrena hattorfiana. Next base: position 18,399,123 of record OX122889.2, on the reverse strand, counting down.
ATCCGATAACAAATGATGGATTTATTGCAAATTTTGAACCTGTAGCTATTACTGTTTCGTGCAATATTTTTGTTTGGACAGTTACAGATTTGAAGAATTCGCCATAAATAGAAGTAAAAATAAGGGAAAATATTATTTTTTACTATTTAGTGCATTTTTTTATTTTGAACTTTTTAGTCTTGGGTCAATATATATATATTGATAATATATATATATATATATATATATATATATATATATATTGACATAACATGCTGAGGAGATATGCACCTACGTACATAAAATAATAATAATTAGGTGACAATAGTCTTTATTATTAATCAGAAGTGACAAAATATTGGGCCAATATTGATGTAGTGTATTATGGGACCACCGGGACATCGTCCTTTTTCGAATAAAAAAAAGATTATCAAAATCGGTGCATTCGCTGAGGAGTTATGCGCGGACAAACATATAAAAAAAATACATACGGGTCGAATCTATAACCGCCTCTTTTTTGAAGTCGGTTAAACACTTGTCAACTCAATAACTACTACTTATTGTGTGAAAAAAAAATATATATTTAAATTAGTGTTCTCTTTTTAATGTTAAGTCAAAGCAATAATTTTAGAAACAGTTTTTTCTAATTCTCTCGAAGCTGCTAAAGATGGAGCTGCACCCCTCCTGCTGCAAGGTTCTCAAATGGTGCAACTTGGGAGTTGAATGAACGTAGGACAAAATATTTTATTCGACAGCATCGCATTAAACCTACGAAAACTCATGCAGTTCGTTACTCTGATCACGCGCTGCGGTACTTATGTTCACCAATCACTTTTACTTTAATCGTGCTATTGGATACTCGCAGAAACCTGATTAAAGTGATTCTAATTCATTTCAATCTTCCAGTTTGCCCGGACCGATAAGGTAAATTGAATTATTCCTGTTGAACAGCTGCAGAGGCAATGCTAACGCACCGACCGCCTTCGTCACATCAATTATTTGGTCGAAGAAATTGGAGTCGGCCATCGTCACAGACAATTTAGCCGTCTGCGGGATAACAACTTCGTTGCACTCGTTGAATCAGTTGAGCAATCGTTACGATGAGCAAAAGTAAAAGGTGGGAAGTTAACGCGCGAGGCATGCCCATTTATCGCGTGCTTTTTGTTGAAAAAGAATAGCAACCGCGAAGCATTTCTTCTTCCTGTAGATGGTGTATCACAGCCATTTGAATCCATCTGGTAATTCTAAAGTCATAGCCGTTCACTCATTCACCTCGCACTGTTTTCAGCATTTTGAGGAAGTTCCCGTTTTTTGCGATCAGTCCAGTTCCCCTTTTTATTAATAATAATAATACTTCGCTTGCTCTAGTTCTTAATGGCACCGGTCTATCGGCTATTAATCTGCCTTCGACATGGGATAATTCTCTTTACAGCGAGACACTTGTATGAAAGAGGGGAAAAAAAGAGTTTCGCTAATCGGTAAGGTGTAATTAGCGTATCTCTGATTGAAGGCTGTTAGTCAGGCTGTTCGCTTATTGTTAGATTCTCGCGAGCGAGATCCGCCTGCGTGTGCAACGAATTCGATTTCACAAAGAAACGCGATCAAGGCCGTTACGTTACTGGAATGCAGCCAAGTTTATAGCAGATATCGTCTATTATCGATATACGTATATTGTGTAACCGAATAACTACCTGCTCCCGGAGTGGATGCAACTCTATGCAAATGCACGTTGCGTATGATGTCACAGAACAGTTGATACTACTTGTGTTTTCCTTCGCGCGTCGACTGCATTCCTTCAGGTGGTCTGATTTTCACTCAACCAGGCATGAGCGTGTAAACAGCGTTGATTATTCATAATCTTTTTTCCACTGTACTGAATCCACGAATGTTTCTTGCACAGCTGTACCTACTCATAAATCCACTAAAGTGCTTGAATAGCAAAACAAAATTAACAATAATTAAACGTCTTTTCGCTTGTGATTCACGTGAAAATTGAAAATTTCATGTGCCTAATCTTGGATCGACTTTCAACAGACAGGCGTCTCGATACACGATAAAGGTGAAAACGTGGAATGCACAACACGGAGTAATTAAAGAATCTTCAGTTACCAGAAATATATCCAGTAAATCTAAGAAAAAGAATCACAAAATATCCTGCTCCTCAGACAGGAATCTGTAGTCCAATCTTTCGAATACAGGACTTGCTGCCGCTACTGTTAGCACGAAAATCACTAATTGCACGTTGATCGGACAGCTTTTAAGCAGCGGCACTTTCTCGTTGTGGGCCTCGCTTCGTTAGAAAAGTGTAACACTCGGAAGATTGCGAGTAATTGTAGCAAATCGTTCCCTCTAGCCTTCACCCACTTTCTCCATTATAGAGCGAAGTTAAGCCAAACAATCGGGTATGAGCCGAACGAACGAATTCTAGCAACGGACAAATCGATGGTAACCGTGCGCCTGTATTTAGAAACTAATAGCATGGTACCAGCAGCCTGAATTGGTTCAATGCGGTGTAATCACATCATTAGAAAATTAATCAACTGTGACCTGTTGTTCCATGTAATTCCTATAAAGACTGCATTATCTCCCATTGCTTCGAATCAGAGTGCCTCAGTGATCAGTTTTTGATACTTGTTGAGGAATATTCTATTCAGAACTACTTGCTCGTCCAAGTTTTGCTTGACCAATGTCTGTACGTTCTCCGTGTTTCGTGATGAAAGCGATAAGGATAAGGGAATCCCGATAACGATAACTCTGGCACTGGCGTTCCCACTGGCTTCAATTTCGTCTTCAACGGTTTCAGCGATTTATGTAGCGGCAGGGTGATTTCTATCTCGCGGATTAAAAATCTTGATATATGGAAGAAGAATCTGCTCCGCGTCTATTCGCTATCTCTTCCATTACCTTGGCGGATAAAATGATTAAATTGGCGAACCGATCGACGAAAAGTGGAAATCTCGATTGCATTCCGAATATCTTGGAGCGAAAGTGCTCGCATAGGAAACCACGAATTTCATCCGCTTTAATTTCTCAATATTTCGCATGGAACAGTATAATTATCATACAGCGGATGGTTCGTTCGTGATGAACTATCCAAAGCGTGATCGCGAGTGAAAGAACGTGTGTCTGTACTAGATCCTCTTCAATCTGCTGCGCATCTTCACCAGACAGATCGATCTGAACCTTTATATTACTTGTAACAACTGGGAATTTCTGGATTTCCTCTGGAACGTTAACATTTCTCAAAAACGACTTTATCAAGAACCTCAGTGGTCAGATAAGTATGGTATACTTAATGTTAATAATTTTATCGAACCGCTTTCTCTTCTGTTACACTATAATTTCGTCGGTTTAATGCGCGAAGAGATAAGCCGAAGGACTTAATCTAATGCAGCCGAGAATTTTGTATAATCAATTCACATCAGTAACCAATAAGGATCGTCGCAAGTGATCGCGTGCAATAATTCTCTCGCTTTCACCAAATAAGAACAACATCCGCCGACGATTAATTAAATTTTAATACACATCGCGCGTGTATAATTTCGTCTGTAATGCATATACATTACTTCACCGCAACCAGGACTTCGTTATTTTTGTCCATTACTGTTCGGTCGACTGTAAATGTAACAGTTTCGTGTTTACTGGAAGGTGCTCATTAAACACTGGCGTATAACTAAACTCGCAAGAAACGAAATCCTTAAATAACACTGTTAGATTGAAAGATACAGATGAACGTGCAACACTAATTGTAAGTTTCAACTTTTCAGAATTTCCTCTTCCATCATTTTCCCACCCCACATTCGAATTTAAAGTGAAGAAGCAATTTTTACAATGACTTTGTACGCGATGCATTCGGCCCCACCCCTAATTAATACCTTCGCTGCATTTAACAGAAACATCGATGCAGATGGGATCGTTTCGAGTCGCGTGCCTATCGATTTCAGCAACAAGCTTCTCGCTGCAAGATTACACACGTCGGTGAAAATGACTGACGTCAGGGCATCCCATTTACAAGGCGAATCAGAACTCCGTTACACGATTAATTAAAGGTTCCTCGGGATACAGGTATCACGAGATGGTATATGCTCGTGCGCGGCTCGTTGCATGACAATAGGTAATCCTTGGAATCATCGCGTGCAACTGTGTTGCGGTTTGCAACGCTGCTACACGTTCATTACCTTAAAAACCAGCGTTTGCTGCTAATTGAATAATGATAACAAAAGCTGCAATTTGTTTCGATTTCCTTGATGTTATAAATGTGATGTATAATTGAGATCCAATTGAGATACGATATTCGTGGCGTTTTATGCTAACTCAGGATAACGTCCGGAACATTTGCTGGTGTTACATTAATTAGAGTTGGACAGGATCATAAAATTGCCAGGGCAGTTCCGAATATATCTAGACACTCTTTCTTAATTTCTGCATTTAACGCGCGGGATGCATTTAAAATTCTTCCACTAAACATACCTCGATCACGAAACATTAACGAAGTCCACGTTCTCCAGTAATCAGTGTCACTCGTTGTGTACGAACCACGTTTTACAACATTATATTTTACCGTAGAGCCTATCAGTACCAACTGGCCGAGCTTAGACAGTGAAAGGCAAATTTCTTTCGGTCGAAATATCACGGAATCGCATGTACGTTATCAGACTTATCCGATAAACGGGCTCACCGATAGGAACGGCTGTAAACTGCAGAGTTAAAGCCACTTTCGTTTGCATCGTGACAACTGGCAGTTTTCGGGCGAAAGATCGAGAAGTAGTCATTAGATTAAGGGAAGTTGAGGATAGTCGGTTCAGCTAATATAAAATGGCTATTAAAACTAATACTGATATTATTTATTTTATCAGAACAAACCTGATATGTTCAGAATTTTATTCCGATTCAGCAAAACTCGCCAAAACCAAATTTGGCCCTAATCCAATTTGTGTACAGATGATGATAAATTTCAAAGTGCTTTAATGACTTTAACCATCGCCAGTTTCTGCCTGACTCTGCCCAGTGTCACTGTTTTCTAATCTTCTTCTCCACTAAAATAATAATCAGTGCGAATCAATTACGAGTGTTTCCTCCCTCATCGTTGCTTCCATTTCATACAGCCAACGAGAGAATCACCCAATATAACGCAACCTGTTTGCCTGTCGAGCATTTCTATCGCGGCGGTGTGTAACGCTTAAATTCAATTTGCTTGGTCTGGAGCGAAGTTTATTCCGTCTACGAAAGGATTAACGCGGGCCGTTTGAAAATTCAAGGATTATAGAAAACCGGATACGGTTTTACGAGACAAACCTGATTTACGACGGTCCAACGTGTACGTTTGTGCACTTCGGATCGCGCGTGCAGTTTCGAAACAACTTTCGTTCGCCATGATAATTCCCTCGGTGGCCAGTAGGTGGCTGAGGTATCGCGGGATATAGAGCAAACATTATTGGGTCTAGACCAGGCATTTTCACTCGTTGCTGCTGATTGCATGGCAGACATCGTGGGAGTTAGCTGGATAATGACATCTCCGGACTGATCAGTTATTCCCATTTTGGTATGACATCTGTCGGCCACGAATCCGTTCACCGCGCGATTGCTGCTTTCGATCTCCGAACAGGAAATTCCAAATCGAAGACTCGAACCCCAGGATACCAGGAGGAAGCGGTCTCAGTCGAGAGCGAACAACTACTGTACCGTTATTATACATGAACGGATCGTATTGAACGGGGAGCAAATTTTTAAAATTCCTCGCTCTCGTTACACAATCTCAGAGATTGGCTGCAAAATTCATATTCATGGGCTCCGATATTTATTGCGATTTGGCGCGCCCTTGATTCTGAAATTTGGCTGGTCTATCCGGTGCATAGAACATTAAATTTGTGATAAAATCACTCGACGACGGATCGAGCGAATCGAGGATCGAGAAGATGCTGCGGAGCCAGTAAGTCTGTGCCAGGGACACGCTTCTCTCACAAGTGAATATTTTCATTTTTTGAGTTAACATCAATCCACGCAATGTCAATATACTGGTGTCCAGTGATCCGAATAAAATAATTTGTGAAACGTTTCATTTGCTTGGATTTATGACCGAAAATGCTATCAGAATTATGTTAGCGTATGTAGCGGACGAACAAATTTGAGGAATGAAGTATAGAATGTCGCGAGCGCGAACAGGAATCTATTAAATTAGCATACGTATGCGCACTTTTCGTAAGAGTGAGCGGAAAATTGAACTTGCACTTATAAACACGTCCGAAATGAACGGCTGTCGAGAATGTCGATGTTTGTTCATTTATGCTCACGCCCAGAAACCGTTTCCTTAATTATTATTTACCACCGAGCTCGCTGTTAATCACTTTCGCATATGAATCCAGCATTAGCTCCTCGCGATCGACTAAAACAGTAATGTGTGTGACGAGTTTGTCGAAAGGTCGCGGTTGCGAAAATTGTGTTGAATTATTTGAATAAAAACTGATTTCTCATAGAAAAATGTGAATTTATTACGTGGTTACATTTGTTAATGATTGAAATATTGATAACAGATCGCTGCAAATACCACCCTCTGTAAGCAACACTCTGTATCGACAGTCAGAGAAGCTTGGTAGTCATATAATTGTTACATTTCATGGAATTTTTCATTCTATTTAGCCACTTGTTGGTATTTCCCTGCCTTACTGCCCCGTAGGTACCTTTCACTGTACGCGCGAGTGCAAACTCGGTTGCAGTGGTTCAGGCGGCGAATCGATACGGCGAGCAGTACCACGGCCGTGGGGTCTGCACGGGCGTTATTGATTTTCATTTACAGGGTCACAAGCGGAGGAACATTTTCTTTAACGACAGTGTCGACTGTTTTACACGCGTCTCGTTTCAATCGAAGGAAAAATTCTCTTTTATTTTTGGGACCTTTATTGAACCACATTTCCATCTCCTGGATCACAGTTTTCACGACGAGGTGTCAGCGACACTTAGTTCAGCGTCTGTTAACGTTTCAACACTCGTCATCTGACTGCGAAGTCCACGATAGCAACATCAGGAATGTCGACCGATTGAACTTCCAATCCTTCGTCCTTAGAAAAAAAGTGTGGGGATTGTTCGCGCGAATCGTGGCCTCAGTCCATCCCAATCGTTCACCTTGCAATCTAGTCATCACCACCAGTCATGACTTCCATGAACTCTGAAATTTACAGTTCAGCAATGTGGAATAACAGAAAATACTCCGCAGATATGTAATTACAGAAACTCCGAAGAATGGCTAACACTTCGATGACATTTGCCTCGTGGCAGGATGGCGGGTTATTTGGTATAGGTAATTGATGTCGATTATAAATAGAAAGGTTTATGTTTCCCCTCTAGGGACGCCGCAAGGTGTGGGAAGTTTGTAGCGATCAGCGGACGTTAGTCTCTAGGTCTAAAGGCGACAGGCGTTAATTAATTAACGAGGCTGATAGATTCTTGGCAAACCGCGTTAACTGTTCCGTGTAATTTTCAAGCGTGCGGTACGACTTCCGTCGATTCCGCGTTAGTTGTTCTTGGCATGCTGGTGCTGAAGCCGCGTTGGTAATTAGATTGATTGACGCGTTATGAAAATGGTAGGTTGTAAAGCGGACCGGAGCTTACCGTCGAAATCTAGGGTTCCCGAGCCGTCGGCGTCAATTTCCTCGATCATCATGTCGAGCTCCTGTGGCGTCAGTTTGTCGTCCAGCTCGTGAAGAATGTCACGGAACACGTCGGTAGTGATGTAGCCGTTTCCTTCTTTGTCATACAATCGGAATGCCTCGCGCAACTCCTGTTGCATCGCTTCCGTGTCCTCCTCCACCAAGAATCTAGCGGCCAGCGTGCAGAACTCCTCGAATTCCAGTTGACCAGATCCTGGAGGAAGAAATGCAGAATTTGACGTGAAGTTAGACATGAACCTGACGTGGAACGTCTCGCTTTTAAGCCCCATATTCGAGTTGACTAGAAAATTAAGCGTAAAGCCATTGAGTTGTAAGTGAAGTCCGTTCGACACTTTCTTACCATCTTCGTCAACTTCCTGAATGATTTCCTTCAGAGTCTTTTCGCTGAGCTCGTACCCCAACATGGTCAAAATGGTACCCACCATGTCTGTGCCAATGCTGCCTTTCTTGTCGTGGTCGAAGGCATCGAACGCCTTCTTCAAAACTGTAACGCGAGCAGTGACAAGTGTTAAAGATTTTTAAGTCGATGGAAGAAAAATCGTGTCTGGAGCAATTGTGGTGAATTACTTACGAGCAATTTGGTCCTTGTTTAGGTCATCCTGCAACCATTACATGTAAAATTATTATCATCCACTACACAACTTTCACTTGGTATATGAATTTAAGTGAAGTTTCATCAATTCACTTCGATATCGGTATCAACTCTAGAATTTAGATTATACTATTGAATTTGAAGGATTGAACATAATTTTAAATAAAAATCGAATCACAGAACATTCTTCGAGAATATTAAGCCCAGTAATCAATGAAACTCCTTTGGATGTTCACGCTGGAGAATTATTCACAGGAACCCACCATGGCGAAGGGAGGCTTAGGTGTTCACTCTAAGGTGCGATGTTAACACACGGCAGCGTCGACGTCTTATCCGGGTATGCACCAGATTCTGGCTGTGGACTTCTGTTTTATGTGGACATAAGGATGATCTTCTGGCACGTGATTGACCGGGTAATATCTACGTAGGAACTCTAGCGGTTTTCAAATTCATCGAGGACACTCCCCACCATGTTCCCGCGGAAGCGGAGCCACAATTGTGCGAATTCCGCGGCAACGTGCTCGATTTTGAAATTCTTCACAGCTGGCTTCCTGGCCTCCTCTCTCTTGCATCGAGTTTACATTTTTTTGCGAACGAAAATATTGTACGCACAAAGGGTTTATCAAAGGAACGTCGGAAAATTGATTGAAAGCATTAAATGAGAAATTAAATAACGAGTAGTTTCAAGCTTCATAGTTTTACTCCGACACTCTGAAGCGTGGAATCTGGGCTATTGTATATTTTAATATTTTTAATCGGTGAAATTCATATTTATCATTGCGTGGCAAACGAACCGACGCCAGCCAGTTGTAAATGATAATCTAATAGGCATTCCGTGACAAACGGCAACTAGGAAACGAAGCTATTTAATCTCGTACACGAATCATCTTTTAATTGTGCAAGTAAATACCCTCATTACGATAGCGCAACTTTCATTTTCTCTTTTTTTTTTAATCACACGTAGTAACTCCTGTATAACCGCCACAGTTTCGTCAGGCCATTAATTTTAATTTCGATTCTGCATTTCGTAAAATATTATGTAGTTCTATCGTTCGGAAGTGTAAACAGCGCGACGGTTACGTCATTTGGCGGTTATGCTCTGTAATCGCGTGTAGAATTCATCGCCTCGAGAAATCCTTCGATTTTTGTAAAAGCTCCGGTTTCGCAAGGGACAAGCTGATGGAGCTTCCGCGAGGGCTAATGTGATTCACAATCAATATGGCGGGGGAAAGTGACTCGACAATAGCCCAAGTTGGCTCATCGCCGGACATGACGACGGGACGCTTAAGACAATTCCGCGTAATAACCGCATGTGTTTGTATTCTTAGGCAGCTAATTATAAAGCTCATAAAGCCTAGCACCAGCTATTATATTTAGGGCGATATTAGCACCGATTATTCCGACATATTGCTCGTTGCCACAACTTACAGCATGCTGTTGTTATCTTTATGCTCAGCTGAGCTAGTGATGTCTAGGACCTAGAGACAATGACGACGCGTAGATCGTGGCCTCAAAGTTATATTTATATGCTTAGCCTATTAATCTTGTGTTGATAAGATCCACCTGAGCCTCGTTCCATCTCGTGGATGCAATGCCGTCGATTAATTCGTGAATCTGTTTAGTGTTTCGTTAGATAAAGTCCTCTGATGTCTCTGAGTACAGTGACTGCAAAAGAATTGTTCATGGTATTAGTATAACCACTTACAGCAGGAGTAAATAATATGTACAGGTATCTTCTAACAGAATTTCTTTATTTCACATGGTATTATACACGATATTAATAATAGACTGTGTGATCGATGCTTTGCATTGATCGTAAATGCCGTGGACACAAAATAACGAGACCACAAACGACGATCAAAGGTAAAATAATGTGCACACGCTTATTTTCCTATTTTTGGGGGGGTACTTTTATTACTTATCCTTATTTTATGCAGTTACTTTGACCCGATTATAGTTACAATTTCCTTTTTATATAATAGAATCACTTATCAACATTATCGCTGTTATAATTGTACGCGACGCGAGTAAAGTGCAGAAGTTAGCAGGTTGACAGATCGGATCCTTAAATACAAGGTATTCTCCGTGACCGTAGATCTCCATCCTCTGTTCGGTAACTTAGAACAGAGAGGAAGAAAGATGCGGAAGCGTAGAAACGTCGATTGATATCGGGATCGATATAAACCTGTTCCCAGCAACGATAACTCAGTGTGCCCCGTGCGTCGGTTAATTCCGGCATAGATAGAAATACATTTTAGCCGATTGTGAGCCCGACACGGGCGGAAATATTTTCCCAGCTATACACCACGTTGCTCGTACGCCTTACTAGCAGACATCACCTACGAACCTTTAACTTCATACTTTGCCAACGCCACATACAACTCCAATAAATCGCAGCTTCCACGTGTAGAGCGGGCGGCCCCGGTTGCCCGTGGATGTGGCCGACACGAGGGACGACCGCTTCGTGCCAAGGTGATAATTTAGCCTGTCATGACCTCCATGAATTCTGCAACGCGAAACGTGCGTGTCTGTAGCTCGCGATGCGCCTCGTAATACAAACGGCGGCGACTGGCCGCCGATCGATCCACGCTGATAACGCGTACCTTCGAAATCGAGCGTGCCAGATCCGTCAGTGTCCACCTCCTCGATGATCATGTCGAGCTCCTCGGGGGACAGTGCATCGTCCAACTCGTGAAGAATGTCCCTGAACACTTCGGTGGTGATGTAACCGTTCCCTTCCTTGTCGTACAGCCGAAACGCTTCTCGTAATTCCTGCTGCATGGCCTCTGTGTCTGTGTCCTCCTCCATGAATCGGGAGGCCAGCCCACAGAACTCCTGCAAGTTCAGCTCCCCGGATCCTGGGATGTGCAAAATTCCACGGGTTGAAAACATCTCACTGATTACTCTATGTCTACCTGTACTTTGCGGAGCTGTTCAACGCACCGAATGGGTCAGCCTCGGCGATGACACCGTTCAATTGCTCTGTCGGGATTTTCATCCCCATCATCGATAGAATCGTGCCCACCATGTCCGTGTTGATGACTCCCCTCTTGTCGGGATCGAACGCGTCGAATCCCATCTTGAGCTCTGCAATTGACGAGTCATTAACCCTCGGTTGTCACACCTACTTTTTCGAACGTCGTTGTCACACTGGGTCAATTTGACCCAGTCAATTTTCATTCAGTTGTTATTTAAAAACTATTTGTTAAATTAAGTCTCAAAAATTCTGAGATAATGTTTGAACATTGTAGAATATATATCCTTCGTTGAAAGTTGACATTGAAAGTGACATCATGCTTAAAAAAAAGTTTGAAGCAATAAGAGTTTCGACAAAAAGGTTTTTTGCTTAAAAAAGCGCAGGGTTAATTTGACTCAGTGTGACAACCGAGGGTTAAGAGAACTGCGTGCCACTGAACCGGAATCGAAGGATGTTAATTTATCTTTCGCGCGATGTAACGTGACGTTCATTCTGTGTTTATTGCTGCAGGAAGTGCCTGATGGAAGTGAATGACCTGCTATGGAGAGAGTACTCACGTGCGACTTGGTCCTTGCTGAGTTGGATTCCCTCCATAGGGTTGGTCTCCTCCTGCGGAAGAAGATATAAATTTATTTTACACTGACTTTATACGTTATCTAAATTTATAGCTTTATTAGGTCACTTTCGATGAGACGAGAACAAAATCGATAAACACACGCGCCGAAGGAATACAATACTTTGATTCGTTTCGTGTTGGAGAAACCATTCAAATACTGCCACGGTTTCACAGAATTTTAACTTCGACATGACGTTTTGTTAATCACCCGCGAAGCGTTAAATTAATTTCGATTTTACGTCAAACATGTCCCGAAGTACGAATAAATTTCCTTTTCACACATCGAGTATTAGAGAAACGATAATTACCATTGTTCCTGGGTATAATTAACGAGAGTTTACGTTCTAATTGCAGTTATCACAGAAGTAAATGATTCGCGGTTCCCTTCGGAGCTATCGCTTCTGTACAACTTACTGTACCGATGAAAATGTCACACTGAGGCTTAGTAAACTAATTAGTAGAGCTGCGTGGACGCAATCCTGCATTCTTATTAGCGTCGACAGGTAATCACCAATCATTTGCGAGCTCGAACACACTATAAAAAGATTCTTAATCGGGACCCTTTCATGGAGCATACTTTGCGAAACGGTCTCGACTCGTTGACGCAACTGTTGAATGGTCAATTGTTAAATCGACGATTGATTCCCACTATACGACCGAGTACACATTTAGATTAGCATCCAATGTTCATAGAGGGAACCATGAACCTGAACAAACTAATCTTTATTAATTTCAACCCTAACGCAAGGAAACAGTAAGTTTAGGTACATAACTATTTTATTCATATCAGATCCTGAGAAACTCTGCTGTAAGTAGAAAGTGCATGGAGCTGGAAGAAGGAAACGTTTGCTTTTAAATATGAATGGAACAGATAAGTTCGTAGGGTAGGAGCCCAAAGGATTGACGATAAACGCGAGGCAGTGATTTCCTCGCGTTTGTTGTTTGTTCGAAAGTTCGATAGACCGTTTTCTTGCAAAGTAGGAAAGGGGAGCGCGGTACGTTGCTGTTACATCATACGCCAATGTCAAGCTCACGCGAATACGGAACCGCAATTGGCAGCGGCCGTAGAAAGCCAAGTGACGCGAGTCAGCGTATAGTCGACCATTTCCACTGCACGCGTACCAGCGGGCAGGCATGAAAACGGTTATACCGATTTCAACCGGGACCGAGCAGTGCAGCAGTTTCATATTGGCATTGCGTCCTTTTAGAGAATTGCAGTGGATTGCTAGAAGCTGCGCGCACTGTAAAAAAGCTCACCTGGCAGCCACCTCCGGGGGCTAGACGCGGCGATGCTGAGTGACCTCATTGGCCAATCGGATAGAGCTTCGACGCTAGGTACGAACTACTGACCTAATCGTCAGAAATAAACGGACGGCGGTGGAGGTGGCCGGTGATAATGACCAACGATTATTAAATCGAGATCCGTCGCTTCGATCAGGAGGATTTATTTCTGTTTAGTAACCTCCGCTGGTAACCATTTAATAGGATCTAGGCTTTGGCGTTACACTTGATCGTTGAAACTGACATTGACACCGGTACCTTTGGGCTGCTGGCCAGCATCGGCACGATTTAGGCCGATGAGACCAGAATTATTTATTTTCCTATTGCAAAATATATGGTGTGTCCGGCTTAAACGTATATAGGCAATACTCCTCAAGATATTGAAGATACAACAAAGTTGTTCATTCAGTCCATTTAGGGTAAATGACTTTAAAATAGGTATTTGATTAAAAAGGAATCATCTATGTATAATTCTTAACTGAACGAGGAATCTAGCGTCTTATACAATTTACCACGTGTAATATTTTACTAAACAAATGCTTCATCCTAGTTCATTAAGTTTCAATGACACATGCAAACGAAAGTATTAAATGATGGAGGTCTCGTACAGACCGTGCTCTTCCTTCCAGTCTACCAGAAAGGACACTGAAGGAATCGTATCAGAAGGGTGCGGCGGCAATGGCGGAATTTCATATTTCGGTTTCTCCAGCTCGAGCTCGTTGTTTAATCTATGCAGCCTCCAAGAGGCCAATTGCATCTCCGTCGGTTCCACGTCCAAGACGTAACTGTTCCAATCGCTTTGCGCACTCATTCTAGACACCCTTCTTCCTCGAGAGGCAGGCAAAGGAGCAGGTGGCAAAGGGGTAATATATCCATCTTCCTGCTGCTTATTCATCGCCGCCGCATTCCCACACCCTCGCTTCCCCTCCTCCACGTTAACTCCCTTCGGCAGAACGATCGCGTCCACGTTCCGTTTCACCAACATGACGCGTTTACTGCCACGCAACAACGAAGGATGCCTCCTTATCAGCACGAAGGTGAAAAAGGCACTTATGAGGAACAGCAGGACCATCGACGCCACCAATAACGAGCAAACGACAATCTTGTCCGCGTTACTCAGCCAAGTTCTGGACTGGTACGCGAGAATCGTCGTCACGGCCAAACAATCGAAGGGAGACGCGATGCCCGCGTTATCGCTGAGCAAACAGATCGTGTACGTGGCCCCCGAATCGATATTCCGCACCAGATAAGAGTGCCTGACGTTTTTTGCACAGCTGGGCGAGCCATCGACGTCATTGTTGTTGAACCAGAGCAACGTCACCCCTTCGTTCAAATCAGGAAGATTGACCAGTACGCTGTCCTCCATGATCTCCGCGACGAAGAAATCAGGGAAACGCAATGGAATCTCTAAATCAGTGGAAAACAGCTTGTAAGATCGTTTGGTGTGAAGTAAAATATTGGACGTGGTGCACGTTAATGAAAGATCTTTCTCGGTGGTCCCCGGTTGTTGAGTTGCGGCTGTGGCCAAATCTTGTTTCGTAGATACCTCGGTAGTTACGTTAACAACACTCGAGGCTGTTGCATTCAATGGGCAAAACTCTGCCCTCGCGAACGATTCCCCAGCATTTGTCTCTGGTTTGCTGCAAACTGGGACAGCGAACACTATATTTGGCTGAGCCTGAATGAGATCCTGCAGCCACTTAAGGCTACACTCGCAATGCCAGGGGTTGTTCTGTATCGCCATGCGGAAAGGTCGATTGGAACGCAGTATAGAGTCGAGGAGACCCACTGGCAACGAATGGATGTTGTTATCGTTGATTATTAACTGCAAAATGGAAGCAGCCATTGGTTCCAGTGCGCCTGGCGACACAGTGTTGACCTTCGAGTACTCGAGGTAGAGAGATTTCAGTGTTGGTACACCTTCGAATAATTCACGAGTAATCAGAGGTATGGAGTTCCCTCGTAGCGTCAGTATCTGAACGTTCAGAGTTCTGCTGCCGCCTGTTATGTTTCGAAGGACGTTTATATCATTGATTACTCCAGATAGCTCCAAACTGCTAAGGGAACTGGCCACGTTATCCAGTAAATTATATTCAGCCTCGTTGATGATGTTTTCTCGAATGGCCAGTTCTTTTAGGGAGCCGAGGCGACGAAACACCGCTCTGCGCAGAGAGGTGACGTCGTTGTTCAACAGGATGATCTTCTTCGTTGTCTCGTAAATGGGCAGAGAAAAGGCTTCGTCTTCTATTTCTCTCAGGTAACACCTGTCAAGCGTTAACTCCTCGATCGACACGTTGGTCCTCAGCCAATTCGTTCGAAGTGCGTTCCCCGGAAATTTGCAATCGTTGAACGACACCTTGATGGATTCCGTGTTCTTGCAGTCAACCTACACAAAATTTCGCATTACATACCATCGAATGGCGCAAGTGGTATTTTTACTCGCCTCAGTACCTTGAAATCGGTCTCGATGAAGCTTGACGCAACCGCTCCAGGATCGGAGCCCCTCGGGATAGACGAGCAGCTTATGGTCGCGCAGTCCTTCATTTTACAGTAGCTTGCACCGACACTCTGCTCGATCGAAGCACCGAAGACCTGTGCAACTTCCGATCGCGTGACGTGCGTATCCCTTTTTGAAGACACGTCTAAGTTCATCGAGGCGTTTTCCATCTTCTCGTTGGTCACTACGGCCAGTTCGTGGCGTTCACAGAATAAGAAGCCCATTACACCGACTACCATCACTGCTGCTAGAAGCTTCTGCCATGCAGCAAAACTGCATTCGTTAATTCATTAAATATAGCTGATTGTATTTATATTGAATCGGGGCTTCAGATGTCAAACGATTCTTTAAGAATAATTAGTATCGGAATCCAAAGAACTTGGAAATCAATCAGTTTAGTATAACAATAAGTTGATAGCCTCTTGACGCTATTCGTGCTTAGAAGTTCACATATCGAAGAATCACATTACTAAGGGAAAAGGAAAAAGATTTTTATAAATTACCTTAGTAGTTCCTGGGACGTAGAATTCAAGCTTTTAGATATCTTCAATTTTCCAGTAAACAGGTTCATGGTTTCGCCAGGGCTCCACGGAGAAACGATAGTTACGACCATCTGGCTAACCTGGTACCATAATCTAATTGCGCTGCAACGCATGTCAATCGTATCTACGTTTCTCACTGATTAATTTTATCGCGACTACTATTAAATGTGCTGTTAGGGAAAAAGGGGTAGACATGGAACTAGACACTCTCGATAGAACATTATTTATTAATTTCAACAACTGTAACGAACGGAAGTTCGTGGTTTACTTAGTTGTCATTATCGTAATTTGTAAAATTATACAGCCATTTGTGTTCGATTGTGCTTAGCTTCCTTTATACACGCTTTAAAAGCCAAAACTACCTCGCACTCGTCCTCCATGGATTCAACTGAAACGTCGAATAAGATTGCTAAGCATGCGATATTAAATATAGATGCAACTGTTCAGAATGAGTTAATTTACCAAGCATTGCGCACGTCTCTACATTTTTCTGCCGGAAAGCGATCAAGTCCACGTTATCGGGGTGCTTCGTGTTGATACGATCCATTATCCTTTGCAATTCCAAAGTGGAGCCTGTCATCTAAAGTAACAGTGAATGAAAAACGATTCAAGAGCGCGTCTCTTAATATTCAAATATTATTTTTCGGGATCAGTCCGCGCATCGTACCATGCCGCTTTTCTGCCAAAGACATGCAATGAAGCAACCGTACTTTCCGACTTTTGTTTCATTGTCTCTCAATTTAGCATTATGTTCCAACGAATCGTGACGTTCCGTTCCTGCAATCATGAGACTTCCAAACATTCAGATACTGTACACGTCGCGTTATTATTGCACGAGGACAGATTACTCACCGATTGAAAGATCTACATGCTCAGCGCATTCTGTCACATCTTCTATAGGGAGATGCATTAATCTCGCGTAGTGTGTAATGAGATTTCTCGCTAGAATTTCCTGAATGGAATATTATAAGTCCTTACATAGACAAATGTTATGAACATTTGGGTGGGGGAAAGGTTGGACAATTCATTGACATTGATTATCAATTAGGATTTCTTCTAAAGATACTACCAATTAAGAAAATTACTATGGAAAAGGCTACATAATGAATTATTTCTTTAAACTCTGTATGATAAGAAAAGAACTCCGATTGAGGAAAATTGTCTTACCTGGCAGAAAAGAAAACAGACAAAAAGTAACAAATTCTTCATGTTCCTAGTAAAGAATACCCGAACGTACAGATTCCTTCGCTGAAGTAAAAATGAACGGTCACATATTTCCCTACGCCATATTTATACTATTTTTTTCTTTTAAATACCATGTTATTTAAGTTTCATGTACGTGACGAGTAAAAATTAGAAGCAGTCGTTCGAGATTTTTATCAGACCACTAGGCATTGTCGATGCATCTTTTGTATAGTTGTATACAATAAGAATTAACGTGGACACAGCATTGTTCTGCGACCGATTATGATAATTGCCATCGTGATGTAACGTCAAGTGACGAGAGAATTATTCGCGCAGAACGGGTAACTCCAGTAGAATTATCACTCGATTGTCCTCGAGTTTCAACAACTACATGCATTAATAAAATTTGAAGGAAAAAGAATTCCAATTTCCTCACCATAAATACATAAAAAATTTGATTTCCTTCTTTTACAATCGGGTTATCAATGCTTTTTCCTTTCTAAAGCGATTTTCACGTGTAACAAATCGTCGAGCCCCTCACATTTTAAACCATCGACGCAAATATACAAAATACTTTTTTTAGATTTCAGTGTTTCATCAAATACTCCAGTGCCGTCTTAACTTGGAGGCGAAAAAGGCAGCCGCCTCAGGGCCCCGGAGCTCAGGGGGCCCGCGAAAAATTGAAAAATAAAAAAAATAGAGTTTTAAAAGCTAGAAAAAATGGAAATGGGCCCTCCAACTGTAACGGAAAGAAAATAACGAATACATCAAAATTTAGATTTTAAAATGAGGCCCTTTTTTCGTGGAATGAACCCCACGTTTAATCTTAGTTATTTAATTGTTTTAATACTTATTCACTTCGCGTGTTAGCGCGGTATTTTTTATTTGATTTAATTTAGAATAATTTAGAGGGCCACATATGGAGCTCGCCACAGGGCCCCCGAAAACAATGAGACAGCACTGAAATATTCCCATGAAAGTGGTACAAAACTTATCGCAATAGTTTATATGCTGCGAACGTTGCGTTTGGAAATGTACGTAGATGAGAACACTTTATCCCCTTTCTGGCCAATTGTCATCACGTTAAGTCTCATCTACATTTGCAACAGTTGGACAACAAAACACTCTCTCGTTCTGCAGTGACTTCTTCGTCGACACTGTTTGCCAGGGGCCTGCCACGCGTTTCAGGTAATACTGCACACAGAAGACCTGCCACCAGGGTTAAAACACCGCACAGGGTAGTTGGCCCCCACCAAATGACTGCTCCCAATAAATCAGCGACGTAAGGTGCAGCCACGCTTCCGACGTGAGACATAGCGGAATTTGTTCCGACCCCAGAATTTCTGCACACCTATTTTAAAGAAAATTACAGAAATTATTCTAGTAGATATCTTTGTAGTAACATCTGCGTGAAACGTGATTGGGCCCTACCCATGCCATTATAAATTCAACTAGCAAAATACTCCCGCGCTTCGCTTCGGGCCTAAGAGATATTAAGGACTCCATGAAAACACATTCCATCCCCTTTTCACCCCCACCTTAGGGATTAGGGCAAAATGCTGAATCTGGTTTTTAGGCATTTGTGTGTGGAACCTTTGTAAGTAAAAACCAAGTTGATATCTAATCGGTTCTAACAAATAATAAGGAGTCCGAGAAAACATATTTCACCCCTCTTTACCCTCTTCGGGTTGGAATGTCAAAAAATCCCTTCTTATCGAGCACCTACGTCGCAAAAGGAATATACTCAAATTTCATGTTTCTAGGATCAGCGGTTTGGGCTGGACGGTGATGAATCAATGACACAACGTTTATGTAAGTATAGGTGTAGGTAACTGGAACATAGTCTTACCGTGGGGAAAAGCTCCGAGCTGTACAGGATAACGATACCATAAGCAGCTGACGCGCTGAATCTTCCAATCAGAGATACACTCATGATCGCATCGGTTTCTGTTGTTGGTATTATCAAAATGCACATCAGACATAGCCCTGCAATGATGTACAAAGCCATGCTTCCCTGGCGTCGTCCTACGACCATCAAGATTGGTGTTGGTATCAGGTATGCTGGTATCTCAGTCAGACCCATCACCAGGACGTAAATGTATCGATTTGTTGAGAAGTTGTTTACGTTCAGTGCTAGAACAATACGATTTTATTTTCAAGAAGAGAGAATATGTGAACAATATTCGTTTCATACCGGGGACACTGTTCAGAATTCTTCTGTTTATGTGTGACGAAAGTATTCTGCCAAGTTTCTGAATTGCATCGTTTTCACAGAGCACAAGTGTTCAGTAGAATGGAAAGTTTATATAATGAAACTATGGGGTAGAATGTAGATTAATGTTTCTTCACTTACCTAATGCGTAATAAGAGAGGGAGGCTACCATCCAAGCGAAACTTGTGATGAGGATTCGCTTCCTCAATTCACTGTTACTAACGAGGACTCGAAAACCTCTGACGTTATTTCGTAGTCGTTCTTTGGTGGACTCTTCAGCAGCTGTCTCCTTTGATGGAATGATCACGTCATCCGAATTTTTCCAGTTCTGACTCCGTATACCTGAAGTCAGCGCTGTCGACGTTGCTGTGGTTGAAGCTCTCTTGCAAGCTTTTTCGATTAAAATCTTCGCTTCTTTGCGACGATTGTGCGCTATCAACCATCGCGGGGATTCGGGCATAAACCTGCAGGTATTTAATGAAGTTATGTGTCTGCTTTATAAATTGCTAACTTGTCAAATTCGTTTGAATATCTGTAATCTAGCGAGTGCTCAGTTTCAAAGAAAAATGTACGTAAACGATGCTTTAATTACAAGTTATAGATAATTGGATATCAAGTGCTTTGAGTCAAGTATAATGGTTCTTTGGAGTGATTTAAGATAACAAGAATCTACCTTCATTGATCGAATAAGTGTTTGAGAGCTTACCACAAGTGTATCAGCAGGAGCAGAGCTGGTAAAGAGATCGCTAATTGAATGTACCTCCATTCGTATAACAAATAAGCTATACCCGGTATAATGACAATTCCCATAGCATAGCCTGTGTTATAAGCTATGCCCATCCATTGTCTATGTTTCTCACTTGCTACCTCTGTAACTGCGCCACAGAAATCAGACTGTTTTACGATTGCAGATGAACACGAATCAGTTCAACTATTTACTACACTACAATTAAGAAACGAACGGAGATCTGTTTGTACATCACGCTTAAAAATTGCATTCAAATTGCAGAAATAACACTTACGCCATCAAGTGAACTTTAAAACACCACTCACGTGTTGTGAACGAAGAGTATTGTATCGCGGCATGGCTAACACCGTTAACCAACCTCGAGACGATGAAAGCCCAGTACCAAGGAACAACAGCTCCCACCGGGCCAGATATTATCAACAGAATTATACCGATCACGTAACTGATCTTGCGGCCATACTTGTCCGCGAAAATCCCGAAGAAGGCGCTGCCTAATAATTTTCCAAGGGACAGAGCCATGTGAGTGCTCGAGCGAGCCGCAGTGTTGTCGCAGACCAGGTCCCACTACAATAATTACCCAATCAATTAGCGTGCTCTTAATTCGCCGTGTACTGAGACAAACGCTGAAATATGGAATGCTTTAATGGAACGAACGTGGACACGAGGAAAATAACACTCACGTCTTCGACGAGGGAGTTTCCATCCTGGTCGTGCGCGAAGCTTCTTACTTCGCAAGTTGTTTCAGCAGGTAGATCGTTTTCCATTTTGTACTTCAAAGCTTGTTCATACCCAATTTTCGCGAAGTTTTCGTAGTCGTAGTTGTACATGGTGCACGGACTAGCCGAGGAGATGTTTCTCACTTCATCGTCTGTCCAATTCGCGGCAGTCAAGCTTGGTACCGAGCACCAGTGAGTGGGAACCTTTGTAATGAAAATTCCGTTATATGGTGCGTCTGTGTATTCATAGTACGATTGTTTCGTTTAGCTTGTGCGATTCTTAGTGAGAAGTAGAAATACGTCGCTCTTACTTCAGCAATGAAAATATAGGACATGGAGTGCATTCCATTGAACGTCGTCGGCGTGAGTGTGAATATAAATATTATCCATAGAAAGTTGGAGCCGCAGCCGAGCTTGTCGAGAGCCTCGATCAGAGGATCTGTCGGCTTCGCTGTCACGGTATCGTCCGTTTGTTCATCAGACATGTTTCTTTCTGCAAGTAAAATATAGATGAATGATACTTCATTGTTGTGAAATGCAGATTTTTCAAAGTGAGCGTGTTATTAAGATGTATTGTGCGTCTGTTGCTTTTAATCGTAATAGCAATCTTTCGGATAAAGAACTAGTGGTCCCCTATTCCTAAAGGAACTATTAATATACGATCTGTGAATGCATATAAAATAACTAACTGAGCGTTACATGAATTCGATCACACTGTAAAAGAGATCTGCATACCTTCGTTTTCAAATTTTAAACTTAATCAGCAGTCGTTTATGTCTTTATTATGTCACACCACATTTGCACTTTGCTGAATACATCACAGCATTTCATACAAGGATTCATTCACCCATTTCTTCTTATCGACCTGCGTCCCCTATTGTGCACCTGTACACACGTGATTCCACTACATGTTTCAATGTTTCCTTGGGACAAAACTACCCACACGATCGTATCTTAGTGACTGACTGACGAACGCTTGTTTCCACCTCCACCTATCTACATAGATAAGCAACTTTCTGATTAGGTATGGCTGTATCAACGAAGTTACTCTGCTGGTCATCATACGATAATGGTAACTGTAGCTCGTTCAGACACTCAACGCGTTCTCATCGTTATGCTTTAAGTGACATCAATGGGTCCTCAGTTTCTTCGATAATCCACTGTTCTCCCTATCATAGAATTTCTCATTCTCATGCAAATTACAGTCCAGCTATTACACTAACACACCTCTCAGCCCTCTTCTTTCCTTTCTAACGCAGGAATTTCAGCCTGTGTGGCGAAACTAAAGTACTGTTCGTTGCCCAACAGGCTTAAGAACTTCTGTCAATATCGCGAAACCGCGAAGTTTATTGCTGCTTGTTAGCGACTTATCGGTAACGTTTAAATGGGAATACGTTGTTTCTTAAAGGCCGTCATTTCAAATAATTAGTGTTTCACGTATTGCGATATCTATGATCTTACATTTACAGAATAGCGTTAACCATGGCTGCGTCTTCCTCGGAGAAATCACAAAACGAAGTTGTGAGTTGCTGCGGGCAATCCTTACCTGCGATACATTTGGCAAAATAACATAAACTTAGTGTTTCGAAGGCCGCAGGTGGCACGATGTTCTTTATTATGTAACGAGGAACGTCTCGCGGGATTCTTTCAATGCAATTGAACAGGCAAGGTTACTGGAACCGTTGCTACGACACTGGCACAATTATCAGGACCATCGGATGCACTCACTTACGGCTTATCAGACGAAAAACTTTATTACCTCGATACGAGCTATCATGCGACTGTTCTGTCCGTATCTTCTGAAGACACGTTGCACAGGCAAAGATGCTTAATTGCACGCTACAAATTCGTTTGTAAACGATGTCAATATCCGTTATCGTCTACAAGAACTCGTTGGTACGATACCAATCAGTGAGTAGTATCTGTGAAATGACTCAAAAGAAAATTTCTTGATAAACATAATTATCAGCTGCAAAATCATTTGCGTAGATCGAACGCGAAAAACCAAGGCGTTATCAGTTTCTTCCGTTCTTAAAGCAATCGCTAGAGCTATCACTTTTTTAACACACTTCTTTCTGTATAATTGTGGTTACACGGAATTTTCTTATTATTATTATTACAGTATAGAAAGTAGATGTGTTTTTTTCCAGATTGTTAGCCCAGACGCACGAGATTAATGAAATCATATATCATTGTGATTTCGTTAATTTTTTAGAGTATTTTAGACAATAACGCGTAATCGAGAAAGGTCGTTGGGTGCTTATCCTCATACGCGCTTTAACTCTAAAACATATTCACAGGTCGATACTTTAATCGCTTGCATATTATGTCCGCGAGTTCGACGTTCTTGAGATTGACTTTGCTCCACGCTTTTGAATTGTTTTACGTGTGTTTCGCATATCGGAATGGATTATTGCAGCATACATCCTACTCGTCGATTTCTTACATCTTTGGCATTATTGAGTATCATTTTATTAAAAATTGGTCATTCAATTCGATCGCCGCCTTTGCCATAGGCATAGTCTTTTCTTCAACTTTATTTCCACAGTTTTTGAATTACAAAAGACAGAAAAATTTCCTAACTATGATCTAATCTTTGGATCTGCATTATTAAATTCTACATTGTAGACTTATTATAGTTGACTTTTTATGGTCGTTGATGTATTGTAAATGACAATTTGTCTTTGGATCATCTCTCCTTGAATTTAATATACACGTAAATTCCTGAATTCTGTATTGCTTAATTCAACGTAAAATCTGTTTGAAATAATCGTACGTTAAATATTAATCATTTTTGTGTCTGAAATGGCAGCTTTTACACCTATACCTCGTCAAGTATGAAAATAAATTCCCTAGTTTTGATTTTTTCTTAATGTGTAGTTGTAGTATGCATCAGAAATGCAGAGATGAATTTTTGGAGTGCAGTAATCTGCAGTTAATATTATTTATTGATGTGCACGCGTCGCACCATCGGTACGTCGTAAACTAAATAGAAAAATGCATTCGCGATGTGATTCATGGCTCGTATCCAGGCTTCGATCTTGTAATTGATCTCACTCGTGATTGGAGAAGCTCCCCTCGGTATTTCAAGCTCGATTCTCCTGTAAAATAACAAAATATGTCCTTGATTTCTATTCCAAGGGCTACATAATTTATTCTACCTCAGTAATCGCAGATCATGGAAAATACAATTTTAAAAAGTCACATATACTAAAATAAAAGTATCATATTTGGATTGCTTGAAGCCTAGATACAGTGCAGGGATATAGATATTCAATTTGGATTCATATATTAAATATATTTGGTGCATTATTCACCACTGAAGTAGAATACTGTTTAGGTATTTTCAACGATATCTCAAGTTATTTTGAGGATTGGAAAATATTTGATATTCAATAATATCACGCGAAATAAAACGCGCCTGGGGATCGAAGAATCGTGTTATTGAAGAATCTATGCGAAACACCTGAATGAGATCAGAGAAAAGTTTAAAAAAGGGGGAATACCCGTCCGTTTCGGACTCGTCCTCCTTCCGATTGTTATAAGTGTACATGTAGCAAGCTGGATAAGCGCTAGTCGTCTTCACTCGATGAAACTGTTCTATCTTTATCGGTATCGATGATCCTTTCGAAATAATAACGCTATTCGGCTGTTCTTCGTCGCTGTAAGTTACTTCACCTTCGAGTACAGTCAACGTGACGTTAGTGAAGTTTTTAGCGATATAATTGTCCAGGTGCATTCCGGGGAAGTCAGCAACGAAGAGAACGTCGGTATCGTTCGACCACGTATACACGTGTTGCTGAATCTCTTCCAGTTTGTACCTGAAGACATCACGAGAGCTTGGAAAACAAAGTAGCAAATGCAATTTTTGCTCGGATTCGAGATATTTCTATGTAATCTTGGATTAAAGTTCCTCCATTATTGCTTTATTGCTGTCGGTTGTTGTGTCAAGGAGCAGCCAGTGTTTAACGTACCTGTACGAGTTATATTGCGACAGGAGTGGCATTAGGAACGAAATAGGCTTAAACGGGTGCCAATCCACTGTTAATAAGTCAACATTGGGATCAAACATTCTCTGCTGGAATCTTCCGTTCAGCGAGCACCACACATCGAAGTAGATGCTCAAGTTTGAAGACAAACGCGACCACTTGGCTTTCTTTTGGAATTGGAGATCGCTTTTGGATATGTGAGCCTCTTGTTCGATTAAATTGTCCTGCAAATGTGATGTTAATTTCAGTGAAAAGAAACATTTTTATATTACGAAATCTTGCGCCATGATTCTTCCGAGTCTATTTGCTGAGAATTCTTATAAAAACGTCCCCAACTATTATGTCCATTAAGTGACACGAATTTATTGATAAGGAAAACACGGACCCTCAGGCAGGAAGCGTACTGTTTGGCCATGTCGCCATGTTTCTCCCATCGGTCGGTTTGCACCCACGCCTTTGGATCCAAGTAACGATCCTCGTTGCTCACGTTATCGTGAACCTTGATTACGACGAGTATGGTGTCCCATACGTGGACCATCATGTTCCACGAGTATCCGTACATCCCTGGTACCCAATTATTGTAACCCTAAAGGCGAAGGATGTTTTAATGAAGAAGCATTAGACACTACATTTAAGGAATTTATATTTTGAAAAATCCGGGGTACCTTCGTGACGAAGTGTGAGTACGGAAGGAATACCTGCAAAGCCACGTGAGAAAGCAATAAAAATACTACGAATTTTCGTTTCCTCGTTGCTCTTGTCGACCTGAAACTGATCTGCTTCAAGTCTCTGCAAACAGCCCTGATGTTGGATTGTCGTGTGTGCACTGTGTCTTGGTGACTTTTAATTTCAGTAGACGTTTCATTATCCGCGCCGTTATTTACTTCCTCGCAACAAGTTTTAATTGTTTTTCGATTCGAAGCCACTTTATTTGATTTTCGAGGAGTTGTCGAAGGAGTGACGAAAGTAAATTCTTCTTCGAGGGATTCGTCAAACGTTTCCAAAGCTACTAGTGATTTACTGCAGCTGCTGGTATCTTGGTCTTGCGCAAAAAATAGTGTTGCATAGCATTTGACATAGGAAACAAACCTTCGAGGCCAAGCAACGTTACAGAAGAGGGGCATTGTCGCGAGGCATACGTATGGAAACATTCCTAGGAAGAAACACTGAAATTAATGACGTTTTTACAATGTTTTACAAACGAAGGCTATGGCACATGGCACTATGCGAACGATAGACACTTACCTATGCTAAATAACCTGGAATTCATTAAATGGAAGATTGTACAAAGGACCATCGCGGGAATGCGAGTTTTCTCGAGTAGCATCCAAAATCCCACTGTCAGATCAAAGACAAATCCAAACCAATGGACGATGAAGAAATCAGTTTGCTCGGTGGTTAAAAATAATCTGAAGCGATCCGATAAAAGTGGAACGTGGTTGTTTTGAAAGCCATCAATGATTGTAACATGATATACTTACTTAAACGGATTGAAAACCCAGTGTCTCGACAAATTCGTCATGGCGTAACCTGACAGCCATTCTGTATCAGATTTCTTTAAACCAGCCATAAAGTACAGTACGAAGAACTGAAACTTTAGAATGAAATAGTTCCACAACGGTACTGTGCTCTTGATTCCCTGCACTTTAGTAGCATCCAACGCGCTGCAAGAGGCAATTAATTAATATCAGGCAGTGCAAGTTATGTAACTCTAATTATTAATTTATAAAATGAATGTTTCAGTATCTTCCTATCACTCATAATTGGACGAGCCATCTCAATAAGGTAAACAGTAACAGTTGATAATAATAGATTAACTAAACACACTAGATTGCGAATTTCTTTTCTTAATCAAGTGTCACGCAAAAGGGAATGATTCTTCCTGGTCGGTTGTGAAGTGTCTCTACTCGAGTTTGAGGCTTTCGAATTTTTGTAGTTAGTATTAACAAGATCCTGACTCACGTCTCCGATCACGAACCAGTTTTCCCATTCAGACGAGACATTTCCTGTTCAAACTCACAAGTACTTGTTAGCCCCTGTACCCCAGAGGAGAGTCGCAACGATTCCGTAAAGGTACGTGTGATTGTTCCAGTTGCTTTTATCCAGCAGGAAGATGTACCAGTAAGGGACCACGAAACAGGCGCAGGCCACTTTGAAGTGTAAACCCAGCATGATCCCGAAGGCACCCGCCCACATTATGGTATATATCACTATGATCCATGGTAACGACGGAGGCCTCATTCCGTGGATCAATGGGAAATGACATTCCAAAGGATCTCCCCATTTTATGTCGATATCTGCCAATCCCCTTTCCTCGATTACGTCCAATACCATGCATAGCCCTACAAACGTTTCGCTAAAGATATACTATTATTTATTTGTTATGCATCGACGGATATATTTCATTTCATTCTCGTATACTTCGACAGGCAGTAGGTCCATTTCTCGATTTTATAAGATAAAGGATTGCTTACCGAAAAGTGCTCTAACAACTCCCAGGCTGGCTGGATCGGTTGGTTGGTACAAAAGTGTGGTAAACTTCTCAAAAGAAGATAAATCGTTCAGTCGGAACCCCCATAACCTTCCAATGTTCTCCTCGATTGAATATCGCGTTCCGAGGCTCTGGTTACCGAGTTTGTTGCATTCCTTTTTGGTCCCTGGTGCATAGGCTTCGGAGCTAGCTAACTTTCTACTTTTCCTCCACATAACTGGTGAACCATTGAACTCGACTACGAACTGGACCTAGAAGTAACGACAAAATCATCGCTTAAAATGAATGCTATATTCGCAATACATTTATAATACTTGGTGGTGCGTTAAATGTTTGGACAAAAATTCGAATACTCTAGTAATTGACCCGGATTAGGACCAAAATCCTCTTTATAAATAATACAACGCACAAACTACTATATAATACCACAAAAGCGCAATTTACTTTATCAAAATCAATTATCAATGATTCTGAAGTTTATCAAATTTTCCCTGTAAACTCCAAAGGACACCGATAGAAGCTGACACTAGAAATTAAGGTGGACAGAAGAGAACCACTCGCAGGGCACTGTACGAAACTGAAATCAGGCAACTTCAATTAAAAATTCCACTTACGTGAAAGTCGGGGAGGACAGTGTCGAAGCCTGGATGGATGGAACCGGTCCGATGAGGATGTATCAAAGGTTGCTCGCCTTCTGCGCGTTCAGCAGCTGCAGGAGCAGTCGTCGAAGAAGAAATTCCGGAGGCTGAAGAGAGAGCAGGAGCACCGTCGCCAGGCAACGTGCTCGATTATTGACCCGCGCCCGCGCAATAATAATATATTATTATCGGGCATTCTTCTGCACTGCGCTCAGGTTCATCGATGCACTTTATCGGGCGATATTCAAAAATGAATCGAAAGCTGCTTCTCGGCTTCATTCGCGGCAACGATAAGGTAAAGTTTATCCCAGTTCTATTAATAGTCCAATAAAAGTAATAATTCCGTACTATTAATATAGAGTTAGAGGTTTGTGTGATCTTCGAAGTAATATTTAACAACTTCGAGATCCCTTGTTATTATTTTATTTTATCTGGGAAACGCGTGTAGCGCAGATAGTTTGATTTTCGATTGGGAACAATTGGTAGGCTTGGAGCTGGAGTTAATTAAAGCGACCCACTGCATTTCCTCCTGTTGTTTTTCTTCAGAAGTAGGGAGATTTCGAAATTGCGCATGTGTGACTTCGTATTTGAAAGTAATTCAAGTGTAGATGGAGTGTAAGCGAGTTACATACATTGTGGCTGTTTAAAAATAAATTATCTACTTATACTTATCTCGGTCATTACCAGCACAATGTGTAATTATATAATAATGTACATGCGATTTATTGATATTTTTAATGGAGGGGCGAGGCTATACGTGGAATCTTTGTATGATAGCATACATTAAAAATTATAATTGCTACAAATTACCACTGTTGAAAATCTTCTGAATATCCGTTGAACATTCTACAACTTCAATCTGTTCGCTCACTTTATAAAAGAAATATTGAAAACAGCACTTATTTTTTTAATAGCGCGTTCTTTTTCAGCTAAACTTGTAAATAATGACTTCAGCTCATCAGGATCAAAGTAATAGGGGTGCGAGGTAATCAGGATCTCGAAGGGCGACCCATTACGCCCAAGATCCTTGCTTTTCATCAAGAAGGTCCTGAGGGATCGAGGATGAAGCCCGAAAACATTAATTCGAATTATTTCCGCTACAATGCGACGCTTAACCCCTTCTCATCAACAACGTTGATGACCCCTCAACACGATTATTTGTTCCAAATGTTATAACTATTCCTACCCTGGCTCCTGAAATTATTTTCACAGATGCCACTTTTATTTTTACTGTTTATCAAGAAATCCTCGGCTGAAATCAATATTTCTTTCTTCACGTCTATTATAATATTCAAATTATGTATGCACTATTAATTGATTTATTATTAGCACCCGCGAGGTTGCCGTGTCTGTCAACATAGTGTCGAACAAAGCAGAGTAGCCCGTGCCCTCTACTGTCGCATAAGAACAAATTCCTTCTCGTGCAAGACACGAGGGAAATGGTTCAACGGTATAACGCGTATTACAGAAACAACGATTACTCAGTTTTTGAATACGCCACCGAAGCCTTTTCGCTCTCGCAGCTGGGGTGTTTTAATGAATGGACGTAACTCCGCGTTCTAAATCCCCAACGGCCGTTTTAGAGCCGTAAAACAAAAGGCTGATTTATTTCAGCACGCCCCTCAATCTGTCTCCGTGGACCACTTTTGATTAGTGCTGCCTCTTCAAGGTTCAAGCCTCAAAACTGCCGTCTAGTAACGCACCCCTATTTCATTCGGTTCCTCGATACCTTCTCGCGATAATGGCAATAAGTAAAAGATCTGCAAGGTTTGCGGCGTAATCACACACGCGGTATTCTATTCAAATCGTAGCCGGACATAATAAAAGAAGAAGCGTACTCTACAACTCATATTTTTCGGTCAATAGCGCAATTCTGTAATGTATAGAGAGAAACGGGAACTAGTAACATATTGATAAAGATAATTCAAATGAATTTTATAAGCACAACAATTTCCACGTATGATCAGAATACTTTCGAGTACGCCATTGGAAAATGAAACGCAAATGGGACACGTGAGCGAGGAAATTAACGCCAGTATTTGCTTACGTGCGCATAGGAACCCCATCAACCCCCGCGCGATATTTGCCGAGCGTATTTGTTCGGGAATATGAATCAGTCCACCTGGAAGCGACCAAGGAGAGGAGCCCGAGGGAGAGAAAGAGGAGACGGGAGAGGCGAGCCGTACGAAAGGAGATCCGCGATTGTCGTACGTATTTGCCCGGCTATTTATCACGGTTTATTATTTCCTATTGTCGATGGAGTCACGCATTGTTGGCGGACGAGGAGGGCCTCGGCGAATTTCTAAAACCGTGCCCGATCGAATTTGCATATTTCGCCCCGTGACGCGTGTCTGGCGTCCGATTACAGGCCCTATTAATTGCGGTTCCGCATTGTTCTCCTCGATAATTCGAGGGTCGATACAATGTTTTCTCTCGCAATCCTCCTTTCGCGTCGATTCGCTTTTCCAGCGTGGTTCAGCTTACCCATTCCTGAGAGATGAAGGTTTCAATGCTACGACCTTACCGCATGGTAAAAATTAAGGGTAAATTTTCGTCTGTTTCGTCATACATCAGAAAGTTGAGCTTTTCCTTTGAGTGGTGTTAGAGAGATTTGCCGAGATTAACATGTTGATGGGAGAACTCGAGGGTGTCTTGAAATGGTTCTGCCTCCTGGGGTTATTTGAGAACTTTTTCAAAGAAGAAGATTGGTATTTTTCTTCAGAAAAACTATTGTAGGCAGAAGTCCCCCAGGAATTAGGAAAACGTTTGAGTAAACTAAATTAAGGGGACATTCTACTCTCTCGGCCGAAAAATCGGCCACTTTTCGGTGATAGTTTTTATAATGAAATAAACACTGAACGTTTTCGAATTTCTGGGGGTATATTCTACCACTCTAGAAATACAAGGAAAAATCTTTGTTGTTTGTTTATTTCATTTGTTTACATAAATATTTCGCAGTGAAGTTGGCGGCTTCAGAATTGCTGGCGGTTGAAATTTTGGACGATTGGATCATCGGAAATAAAAAAAACTAAACATATTTCTAATTCGCAGGAGCATGGTTATCTCGCTTTCCACGAAGGAACAATTTTGGACCAAAATTATTAAAATGCGAGTCGATCAAAGTTGAAAGTACTGAAAGTGGCACTTCCTTTCTGTATTTAATTGATATAAAATGTGGGAAAATATTAAAAATCTTAAGATATTTATGGTTAGTGAGATAGCCATACTCCTGCAAATTAAAAATATGTTTGGTTTCTTTATTTCCGATGATCCAGTCGTCCGAAATGTCAACCGCCAGCAATTCTGATGCCGCCAACTTCACTGCGAAATATTTATGTAAACAAATGAAATAAACAAACAACAAAGATTTTTTCTTGTATTTCAAGAAAGGTAGAATATACCCTCAGAAATTAGAAGACGTTAAGTGTTTATTTCATTATAAAAACTATCACCGAAAAATGGCCGATTTTTCAGCCGAGAGAGTAGAATGTCCCCTTAAGATCAAAGCGTGCTGGAGAAGTCAACTCTGTAGGTGCCATTTATCTAGCACTTCGCACAAGTATTTCAGTACACACCCATATTCTTTGAATGTGTGATTAGTCAAGATTCAAATGACTTAACGTCCATAGATCCCCGAACATTGCAGCATCTAGTAAAAGAAATTAATCAGAGGTCTGCGAAAAACTAAATTACACACAGTCGTCAAAGGACCTGCGATAACGTCTCTCTGAATGTATTTCAGCGTAGCAGACGTAGGGGAGAGAGCGTCTTAAAAGTGTAACCCCAGCTGCATTAGGCGAACCCATATTCATGTGAAATGGAGGAGAATCGGAGGAGGTTGTGGAAAGCTCCTTGTATGTGAAAGAGTGGGGTGAAAGTAGCACGTGCCTGATTCAGAGTACATAATCCACATTCTGCATATTCATAATTTCCCTTCTGTACTCGGGAAACGGCTCGAAGAAGACAACTATACAAAAACCTATACACACATTATGATTCAACAAGCTTCTTAACAACAATTCTTAATTAGATTGTCAATTTGGACATTATAAACCGTTCCTTCGAATTGAAAATCAAACGTAAGCGCACTAGGGATTTAAAAGTAAGCGTCTCACCCCTACGAAGAATTCCAGCGGTAACGACCGTCGCCCGCCACGTCCAAATAGTGAAAGGGGTGGCGGGGATAGATGGAGTGGTGGCAGCGAAAAAAATCCGGCATAAAATTAACAGTATACAGCTTGCAGAATGCAGTTTGTTGCTCGCCCGGCAATATTTCACGACGGTCTCTCCCGCGAAGAAGAAGGGGAGAGGGTTCGTTCTCGAGGGGGGTATGCAACAATGGAACCCTTTACCCAGCCCCTACCGCCCAGCCAACATCCATACATCATCATTCATACTGGAAAAAAAACCTGGGGGCACCTATGGCCCGGTCTACGTTGGAGGGGCCTTCGAAAATTTCAAAGTACCGAGTACGCATCAAGTACTTTCTAATGCTACCCTAGATTTTACGTTCGTCTTGTTCACGGAGTTCGAGCTGCACCTTCGATGGTAACAATTTCCAGGTTCGTTACTACGTATTGTTCTATTCCCAACTCGAGCTCCATTATGCATTATGCAAATTATCGGGCGATAAAATAAAAAAGATTAAGAGTAATAGACTTTCATGTATGAAAAGTGGAAACATAAAAAATTCTGAGTGCAGAAGAAACACGATTAAGTACCACCTTTATATGTGAGTCATAAGTTATTGGAGTTCACGAAATTTCTATTGTTTGATTTGTATGGGGTGTGCTATAAATTTAAAACAACATAAAAGAATGGAGAATGTTTGTTTTAAATATCAGTCTGTCTTACGTTTTATTGTAAAACAGTGGATAGTTAACTTTGAACGAGAGGTAAATGATTTATAGATCCTGAGAGTTAAAGGGGTGAGTTGGACCTTTATGATAGATAAACTTAATTCTAGGTACACAAAGAGCAGAACGGCGTATCGAATCGCAAGCAGAAAAAACTAAAACCCACAGAGGTTTCCAAACAAAGCCGTGAAGTTCTTGCGGTCATCCCGTTTTCAAAAACCGACTGGCATCCTTTGAAAAACCACCACGCCCCGGAAAGCCAAAAAGGGGTTGTGCGCGGTAGTAAACAGTGACGTGCCAAACTAGCGCGGAGGGTAAGAGAAAAAATGAAGCGTCGGGGAAAGGCGTAAAACCGTTTTCCTGTCGACGAATCTTTCCCCCTCCTGAGGAACTATTTTCGCACCCTTCGGTGAACGAGAAGCAAGAACAGAAGGCTTACGAAAAATATTATTGTTCACGTTACACGTACGTAACCAATTCACTTCCCAAATTGTTAACATCTTTTCCACCATCCCACTTATTAAACTAAAAAGGTTTCTTATTCCTTAACATTCAAAATTCAAAAACTCATTCAAAATCCGATATTTCATCCCCTCTGCATAGAAGACTTCCTCCAATTGCATTCAGCTGCGTGAGCACGATTTTGGCGAATATAATCAAGGGATGGTCCGTTGTCGGTCAAAGTTCATCGATCAAACGTCGATCAGAAACGTTCACCGGTACGTCGATTTGTTATCTGGAGTGCGGAAGGAAAAGCGAGAGGTAGCAGAATGAGAAACGTAATCCGCTTTTCGGAAAGAGGCAACCCCTTCGACGAGCCGTCGGTCGTGTCACAGCACGGGTGACTGATTGTAAAACCATGGAGTAACCCGCAAAAGGGTTGCCCGGCCGAAGCGTGAGGGAGACAGTTTAAAATTGAGCCTCGTAATCGACGTGTAATCCTCTAAAGCCGTGACAGCCCGGAGATAATGGAGCACCGATCAACCGATGGGTGGCCAGTTTGTTTTCCACGGCGGTGAGATCGACGAGACGCTCCTCAAGGGTTACCAACATCATATAACACGGGTTCCTTCGTTTTTTAACTAAATAAAATAGTACCTACAAAACCAAATACCAAATCGATATTCTGCAATCAACATACTTTGAACCACCGCGGTGTGCTTGCTGCAGCTGTTTGAAAAGCGATTGTGCAGGTGCAGGTTTTTTCATGTTCCTGAAAAACGAGACACAGCCGTGTCGCTACTATTTTGTCAACCGAGCTCCAACATGGATTTTCACACCTAAGTTTTTTGCTTCTACCGATAATCTCTCTATTGTCGTGCGCGTTACTTTGGGCAATCTGGAACCCTGATGATCGCAAACACAGTAAACGTGTAAAATTTCGCTCCAGGTTGAACGGAGCTTTTTATACGGCACTGCAATGCTCGTGCTCGGATCAGGATGGAATTAAAACTATTAGAAACTGATTAGCATTTCTCTCTTCGGTTGTTCGTGATCTCGAAAGGGGGATGGAGCGACATTCGCATTATCACGTGCGAACGGTTTTCATTTTGTCAAAGCGTTCGGCTGGAAAGACACTTTTGGGGTGACAAAAACGGTGGGGCTACAGGTAGCGGTGCGTGTGCAACTGAGTCTGCCATGTTGTCATTCGTGTGATTCATTTTTTTAATCTGTCTGCACGTCATTAGAACGCACTGGTCGAAGGAGTTTAGAGGTTTGTGTTGCTGAGCGATTTTGAAGAACAAACTGGATCTCAGTGATGCGAGGAATAATATATTTTAGGGATACTATATTAATGATATATTTTGAATGCCTGCTGCCTTTGGATAGCTGATCTTTTAATTATTTCAAGTACATTTATCGTTTTGACAGAAAAAGAAAGATTCTTTTAACACTGTTATACTTGTCTGGCGTTGATCGCGATAAAAATTATTTTTATCGATTCACTTGGTTTGATACGCGCAGGATCGAACCGATTCACTAGTCAGGAGCTGGTTTCCAGGGAATACCCTGCTGAGAGATTCTTTTGTCCGCGTAGATGGCAAGGATACATCCTCCTTTGTCCCTGGGGAACCTTCGCGTATTATATTCTAGCTTTCCCTCCTAGGAACGATCATTATCTCTTTAGAAGCCCAACGTCCGCGATATGAACCAAATAATCCGAACGTTATCCCTTTTATTAAGAGAAAAGGAATCCATCAAATGTTTGGAAAGATTGGGAACATTGTACGATACTTGTTACCTTCTTCCCAATTAGATCCTCTTTTCCTCAATAATGAAACAATTTAGCTATGAGAAAGATGTACTAAGAATAGGGGAAAGGTGGAATAGTTGATCACAGTTTTGCTGTTATATTAAAATAATAATAATGGTTTGCTTTGTTTGTAGTTAATTATTTCAGTTATGATTCTTAGAGTATTCTCAATATACTTGTACAAATTTGAGAGCTGAAAACTAATTTTAGTGACTGAATTTAAATATTTTCTGGCAGTGATGTTATGCACAAGTATCCCCCACTGAAGGGGGGACTTGATCAAAAGGTTAGGGAGACTTGATAAATGAACTTTAAGAGTAAATAACACAGTAACTTTCTAAAAAATATTTATTATCTTTGACAATAACATCAAATAAAGGGAAAAAATAAAAAGAAAATAAACTAACTTGAAAGAATTACTGAAAAAATAAAATCAGAAAATTAAACTCTATGACATAAAAAAACATAAATACATTCTTAAATGACATTTCACTTAGATATCATCTGATTAAGATGATGATGAAGAAAAGACTTTCCATCCCACTTTTTTGCCGCATTTTTCTTTTTTCATTAGTCGTTCTATGGTTCTCTTTGGGGCATTTTCAGCTGTTCAAGTATCCCATCTCACACACCGATCAAGAGTCCCTCAATGCACTTAAAAATTAAACTTACCTTAAATATTTTGATCAATCAATAAATAGCATTAATAGAGCAGAAATTGCTGTTTTTACTTAATATATTTTAAATCGTTGAAAACGCGACATTCACTCAAATAGGAGGAAGAACAAGGTAATCGAAATATTTACTTTTTGGCTGCAAATAAGATCGAAGCTTCTAACGACATTATTCTATGCTTCCGAAAGAAAACTGCAACGTCAAGTGTTGTAATAATGCAAACATTACCACGGTAACGTAACAGCAGGCACAAATTGCCAATATATTAATTAAAAAATTGATGTGATCATGTATTCCCGCTGATCAACTATCCCACCTTTCACCTACGTATTTATCATTCATGGAGCTCTGCAATAGAAGTGCCCCACATTTTTTCCCATCCTAAATTGTAAAACAGAAATTTGAATTCTGGGTAAATACTTCAGCTGTTTGGAAGACAAGAGTAACTTTGTTCTCCGATTTAAAATTTCCCTTTCTCACGTGTCAAGTTAAACAGCACCGCGCAAAGGGGCCGAAAAATAATGACAACACTTTTGACGACCCCGTGCAAAAAATAATTTCTCTCCGTGTGTTTATTTGTGTACACTGGCCCGACAGGCTTGCCGCCCTCTACTCTTGCCGTGCCTCCGATGTAACGTTCATAGAAGGTCAATGGCGCGTGCAGCCTTTTTTTCTCTCCTCGATATTATTTTACCACGAATGGCAACTGTACTACTTCTGTTCAGCCACCGGGCCAAGCCGGTCCACTTCGTTTTTAAGTGGCAAGCACCGCTCCACGGACATCTGCGACCATCTCTATCGAGTCGCTGAAACAGGGACTTCGTGGTTCTTTCATTTGCTCCGTAATCATTCTTTGCGATATAGAAATACAAATTGCTACAATACTTCGGTATCTTAAATCTTGGAAACTCAGGCAAAATGGGCCTACACCTTATTCCTACGAAATAGGCAACCGAAATTTTCGTAGTCCGAGTTTTTACCATTTCAGATTTCCAAGCACAGATGTTAATCCACATATTCCCGTCCGTTGTACAACACGCAGTAAAATGAAACCTCTGAAATATTTATCACCACAATCGAACGGCAATCAACGCCATCGAACAATCCAACCGCCACCGACATCGCGTTCCGAAAATCGAAGCGGCCATCGCGCAGAGTTAACGAATCCGTGTGCCACAAAAAAGCAATCCCCGTTGTCGATGTACCATTAGATAACTGAGACAATAGAGTGATAGCTGGAGTGCAAACATAATGGTAATGGGCTGCCGGGTAGCCAGGAACTAGGATGGGAGATTAAGATCTGCCATTGTACGTCGACTGCGTTTATGGTGGCCGCACACACAAGAGGACTGGCGTTAACGTCAAAAGGCGTTACTCGCTCGAGCTGGCTCACCTGGTTGTAACAGAAAGGTATCTGATTATTCGAAGCAGACGAGATTGAGAGTAGACTTTAATGGGCCCCCATTGTTTCTCTGTTTCCATTCATTTCGGTGCACCCTTTCGGCACTGGGGACGCCGGTTGGAGAATTTCGCCCGTCGGGGTGAATTCGTGATCGAATTATTCCCTAACAATAAATTAAGTAGGTAACTTGCTTACAAGATACAATTTTTAAAAAGCAACCAACTCCTGTAGATATAAAATACTAAAATCTTCCAATGTATCGATGTGATTGATATTCCATCACGGTCGTCCACAAACTAGACTGAATATTCGGAGTAGGAGGTATAATTCCCAGCACGTGAAAGGGACTTCAAAGGAACAGTGCGTAAGTGTCCTTAGACGAGTGTAGAATTACACGCAAAGTAGGGTATCCGAAGGTTATTGCGTTATCGATCGCCTCATTCGATCGAATTCCTCCCTTTGATGTCAGTGGGGTGCATCGAGTGGCCTGGTTCCTAGATAATACAGTTTATTGTCGGTCGTAGGGTACGAATTCGTTCGTACCAACATGCGAGAGATTCGTTATCTCGATCGGATTTAAGCGCGGCCGCGCGCGATCATCCGCATAGGGGTGACTGGTGAATCTCAATTTTTTCTTTCCGTCGCAATTTCGTTGGTGTTATCGCCCGTAACGGAGTGCAATACAAATTACGATTAAATCTACTCTCCCTCCCCCTTCTTCAGAAGAGGGAGAGAAATGTAACAGTAAAAGATATGGATGATAAGTATTCAATTTTCTTAGCACTACCGTTGTTATTAGCTTCGTTAGCGAGAAGAAGGGCAGTACACATATGTGGATTATCTTCGGTATTCCCGTAGAAATATGCAAACAGACAATTTTTATAATCCCCCTTGATACCCCGACCATCCGCCTGCACACTGACATCGTGTTTGTCCATCTCATTGACGGCTGAATAATTTTATTTCCTCGTTACCCGGTATCTTAATTGAAAGGCTCTGCAAACTGCTACGGGCGGTTCACGTGGGCCAAACATTTGCTACCCAGGTCAAATATCCCCAGGCCAGTACTCGGACGATAGTTCTGTGCACACACTTCTTTCGGCTCGTGTCACTCTCGTGGTCTTCTCTCCGTGGCTGGCAGTGTTGAAAATTGTAACTGTCAGGGACATGGGAAAGATAGAGAACTTCGCGCGGTAAATAATAGTTTATGCATAAGTTTATAAATATTAAGGTTGCATGATTAATGTCTTCATTATTATATTAACTACGAGTCACAGGCTTCATTACTATTCTTATAAGAGGCAGAGTATTTTTACTATCCACTTGTCAAATTAAAAATTTGCCTTCAATCTTGCAAACTGATAGTTTCCGTTGGGCTAAATACGCTGCAATGACATGCTTGAAAATTTGGGTCAGCGTTCAGAATATATTCTACGCGTCCCACGAATTCAGGATGCGTCCCAACATCGCACGTGTCATTCGCCGATTCGCACGTGCTGAAGCCACGTGCCGGAGCAGGGTGCAAGTATTCGAATTAGCTAGGAATCTCTCACCGTTCCAAAACCGCTTTTTGTATCTCGATTACGCGTACTTTTCCACGCCGCTCCGCCGGCACGTGTCGTGACCCAAGATTGGCCGCAATCGATTGGTCATTGCACCGCTCGGCGTCTACGAACAAGATGATCACCACCTTTAAAGATTACGATATCTCGCGAGCATATAATTTTGAACACTTCGTATCGGCTGCCTTCACTATCAACGTTGATTTTTTTTTCATTTCCCGATCGACGGCGTCAGCGTTTGTGATGGCACTATAGTGACTACATCAACGAATCGGATCAGTACGAATTGTACAACGCTTCGCTTTACTTTCAATTTGAATTTTATGTTATACATTCATCACGCATCACAGAACGTAAGAGTTTCGCGCTGATTTCAAGAACTCGATGCTTTCTGTCAAATGTCTGTATTGAGAAAGATATAAACTTGAATGTTTCAAAAATATGAGTCACTGATTGTAAGTTGTAGTCTGTTAATGGTAACATGTGCCTGTATTTAATACTAGTACTGATGTATTATATCAAATATAATTTAAGAGGATCAAACGTTCTTAACACGATTCTAAGGCCACCACTATCGAATTAGCTGGGATTCCCTTGTCAACAGGAAACTAGCCATGATATCTCAATTACCCTCGCTTTTACACGGTGGTGGGCTAGCATGTGAACCCTGGTGCGAAGTTCCCTGCTATCAATTTCTCAAAGCCAACTACCCTGTGATAAAGACACGTGTCGGTGGCGTTTAGTCGCGTTTCGGTCTTCCTGCTCACGTGCCGGCTGAATCGAGCACGTGGCCACTGTTACACACAGCGATAATTCGTGGTATTCCTTCCCATCGAGGGAGGAGGATCGATCGAGAGGGTGTGACAAGACGATCTAAGCGTTGAACCCGATAAATAGATAACTACGTGAGAAAATGATAAAGGTTCTCTAAAACATTTTTGAAATGTAAGAATGAAACATTAAGGCAGTATTTGCTTTGTGGTCACTAAACCAGAAAACAAACGCACGCAATTAATAAGTAACACTACCTTTACAAGCTATCTATGTCCTCAAACCAGAGGAAACAGTCGATCAGGAAATGAAGTAAGAATGTCACAAAAAACAGCAGCACCTGAAAGCATTTTTTCTAGCCGGAAACGATTAAGATTTCACATAAGTAAAACAGTGGTTCGATTTGTTTAAAAGCCTACTTCCGCGCTTCAACAAAAACTAAACGTCCATGAAATGACTTTCCCGTTGATACCTTGTGCTTCACCAATCGGCCACGTCCGTTTCTAGGACCGTCAGGAGCAGGGGGTGAACGAGGGAAAATCAAACACCGTGGCTTGTCGCGACTACCATGGCGAATCGATCTTAATGCACCGTAGAACGTGACTTCGGGGGTGCGTGCCACCTTTGTGGACCACCGGTCCTGCAATTTCAAGGTATTTAGGCGTCCTAACGAGGCCGTCACCCCCGATTTTCCCTTCGTGATGTCGCATGTAAGTTGTGGATTCCAGGGACTATTCCTGTTACCTAAAATTCTTACATGGGATAATTGATGATCGATAAGTCAGACACACAGTAAAATACAGCAATTGAGATAAAATTGTCACGAATCTTATTTCGATCGCAGTTGACAGAATGCTAATTCTCTTTGACTATCGACAAGAATCGTATAATATTTCCATCAAGTTGTGCATTTGCCTCTGAACGAACAGGAGTTAACGAAATGGTAACACACTTTCAAAATGGCATTTTATCGTAGCTTGAAGTATTTAGTAAGTTATTACTTAGAGGTTCACGAAGTGTCAAGCCGGTATCTCTTATCACGCCCAACTACAACTAACGATCGTTTCCAGCCAATCAACCTTATCCACACGTTAGCATTTCGAGCTCGCGCCACGTGCTGGCCACGCGACCGGAACGCATCCTTGATGCACCGCGACACGTGCTCAATTCGCGCACGCGACCTCGGTGTTGATTCAAGTACGGATTACTCACAGATGACACCTTGGTGACAAAAAATGGAAAGAACAACAGCAACGAAATGGTAATCCGGTCATTGGTGGCTAAAACGTCGCGTGCCACTGTGAGTGCTTTTATTAGAAGATTTTAAAGAAACGCCAATGGGACACTTCAACGAGGATTGTCCGTCCTTCCTGTGGAACCTCCAGAGATAATGTGTTTTGGAATAAAACCTGAAGTGCTAACATCTGTTCGATACTGAACTGAATTTTAAAACGAACATACAATTTTTCAAGTGATTATGTGGGACTGAAGCATCTGCATGCTAATTCGTGAAATTCAAGTCGAAACCAATACGATGAGTACTAATTTAGAATCTGCTACTGTAAAATGGCACTTACCGTTCCTAAGCGTCAGTAGCAGTTTCATGTTTCCATTGTGGTTTTCACACGAGCCTCGAGTTTCTCACACGCTGGTTTCTCTGACCGTTTAATACGCTTTTACGGAATTCCTACGGACCACCCCCGCTTTCTTAGGCCACCCCCGATTCCTGCTGGAGCGTGCGCCCATTTCACGGTCATTTCTTGCAACGGCGGTGAGGGAAAGCGGGTCGGTCTCTTTGAAATGCACCACTTCGCGGCGAGGATCAAAGGGAAACCGCGAAGGAAGGATTTTCGCGCTTTTG
The DNA here is from genome assembly GCA_944738655.2 of Andrena hattorfiana. NCBI lineage: Eukaryota > Metazoa > Arthropoda > Insecta > Hymenoptera > Andrenidae > Andrena > Andrena hattorfiana. The sequence goes on along the minus strand of OX122889.2, from coordinate 18,357,615 downwards.
ACCCTTCAGAAACGCCACTTCGACCGATTTTCACTCGTTTTTCCACGATCCTTCGACGATCGACGGATTGGTTACGTTAAACCACGAAACGCGGATTCCCTTTGATCGATACATCCAGGCTTCTTTGATCCATCGCCGTGGCAGATTTAGCTCGAACGTGAGATTCTCGAGGGTGGACTTCCTAGTTTCGTTTCAATGAATTATTATACTTCCTCAACCGATTCCGCATTCAGAGCGAACGCAGCTTGCGTCCGGATAGCGGAGCTTTTTCCGATGGGAACCCAGGGGAGACAGGAAGTCGCGGTTGAGATTTATGGGGCTCCCGTTACATTCTCGTTAGTGGGAGAAAGAGTTGCGTAAAAGACACCTTTCCTCATTTTTCTCTCATTATAACTGGCGGTGTATTTCACTCAGGCTTTAATGAATTTGACACTTTTTCAATATTCAGCAGTAACTGGTAGAAGCAAAAGTAGACACGTCCCTTGTAATTATCAGGTGCTTAATGCAGACGAATCTTGTACACCTTAATTATATTTTTCAAGGAGCTAAGGGAGCCGCGAAACCTAAATCCCAGCTCGTTAGCGGATGATTAAACACAGTGATGGTCCTTTGAACGGAATAATAGGCTGGCGGCTGTCTCGAGTTACTTGGTTAAAAAAAGTCGATCAATTATCCTCAACGATGACCACTTTCGACATTAGTCATTTACGTCCTTATTGTAAGCTAAATTTCCTCGTATCTATTATGTTACATCGCGCACGTTGTTTATAAACCCCATTTACATTATCTACTTTCAACGCGACGTAACACAAATTGAGTTATATTTTTAAATCCCTCGCCAAGTTCGTGTATGTGTGGTGTACAAAGTAGCAGGCTGCCACGCTGTAAAAATATAACAACAAGGTAATTTCTAGTATCAAATTTTCAACGCCAAAGTTAAATCACGATTCGGCTGTTAACTGGTGGCTTGTCTGGCGGAGCGTAACGCGCGGGGCATAACATTTATTGTCTCGTGCACGGCGCGATTGTTATGAAATAGTAATGCGGTGCGTAGTATCGTACTCGGTAACGGGGTGGTCAGTTGGAAAGGGGGTGAGCGAGCGGCGGGGTCGAAACGATAACAATCGAAGCAAAAGTCGGTGTACGTACTCGTTGGTGGGACACGTCACTTTTCTGTTTCCGGTGGTGCTCAATATCCGTGACTCGAGTTAGGTGGATAATGAAGCGCAGCCAGGAAAGGGTGTTAATCGCGGAAGGAATTACCGATCGACTTATACCAGTACGATAACTTCTGCTTCGTTGCGTGCATGTTAATACTTAGTTAAAGATGTAATTTATACAATCTGTAAAATTATAGTCGCACGTGAGGGTATATTCCAGGGAAAGGAAGCTTAACGAGCTTGGATCGAATAATTTAGATAGGAAACGGTAATCGATGCAAAAATGTCCCTCGATCGTTCGACACCACTCAGCCTCGTTACCACATCCCCGAAGGGATCGCTCGAGGACATCCTTTTGATACGAGTGAAATCTCGTTTTCTTGCCCTCCCTTGGGTAGTGATGGGATCGAGCCGATTCCTGCAACGATCGAACAATTCTACGTCCATACGTGTCTTAATTTTTATGGCAGCAAATAAATGATTAAGAATATCGATCATTGAGCACACATTTATTTCTGTGTTTAACACGTGGATACTTGATCGCGTGTTAGAAGTTCGAAACTGGAGGGTTGGGTGCTACGCGAAAGGGTAGAGTTCCCATCGCTACGCGCAAGATACACGTTGATATGAACTCCCGCGTGGAGTGCATCAAAGTAAGAACCACTGCGATTCGTACTCCGAGCACCAAAATACGGACAGATGGCTCGTTGGATGTGTTCCGCGATGGTGAACACGTCGATGAACGTTCGTTCGTTAGTGGTGGTGCCACCCATAACTAACACGTACAGGGTGCAACAATAATCGTTGTCGAGGGTGAGAGATCCGCGATCGTTCCGTGGAAAACTGTTAATTTCTCAATGAAAACCTATTCTTTAACTTCGTACATTAGGTATCAATTAATTATTCTAAAACTTCGTATAGCTTATATATATTCATAAAGTGGACAAATGGACAACCCTTTAAACATGGATGCAAACTAAGATACTGACTATTGACCAAAGAAAGCCTCTTAGTCCTCAAAATTGTTAATACAAGTCTTTCAACATTTGTAAATTCAGTGAAAGTACCATGGCGACAGACTGGCTTCGCAAAATGGTGGGACTTTTATCCACACCCTGTGCATTCGTCAAACGACACAGACATGCGAGCACGTCGTTCCCCTCGTGGGTGATGACGCACACAAGCTAGCTGAACAATAGTTAAATCAGGGTGAGGGGTGGGCAAGGGGTGCTGTGGGTGTTTAATGAGCTGCCAGCCAGTGACTGAAAGGGGGTACGCGGCGACTGGGTGGGGTACGAACGAGGGGGTAGAGGGATTTTTCGGGGTGCGAGGAGAACGGTGAAATCTATGGGGCACGAGCTACGGGCACCACTTGACTGTTTATGGGACCGGCACCGTGTAAAGTGTAGGAATAACATTGCATATGTTTAAATGGACCCTGGCTGGTGCTTCGTCCATTCGCTTGCGAAAACGAATAAAGAAGCGTGCAAAATTTCTATCGTGAAAAAGAAACCAATGCAAATTGTGGACAGTATTAGCATACCACGAGTAATCGAATCTTTCTTTCATTATACTGACGATAATGTAGTAGATAGAACAAAAACGTAATTCTCCATTCCAAGCTTTGTAGGGAAAATCCCGTTCGGAGAATACTATGTACAAAGAGCTATGTTTCAGATATGAAATTTATATCTTTTATACAGAAAGCACCTTGTACAACGATCTAAAATATAATATTACATGAAATGGAAATACTTTGGGTGCTTTTACCATATTATGCGAAAGAAATTTTTAGAGAACCGTTATTATTTCATTATGCACGTATCGTAAGAGGATTCTGAAGGATATCTCAGTCGAGGTTGACTGACCGCTGACCTACGGCCACGTCGATCATCCGAGCATTCATGGAAGTAACGCTTCCGTGAAATTAGGCCGCTTCTTCCTTTATTGATCCTCCTTCAAGAAGCGCCATTCATCATATTAAGTTACTATTTGCCGGTGATTTAGAAATTTCGAAGGGTGCTCCGATTGCGATATTGAGTTACTATTTGCGGACGATTTAGAGAATTAGGGAAAACCGTTTGTCCAATGAATCCATGAAACGGGCCAATTCGACTATGGAGAATGAAACTCTATATCCACTGCCGTTAGCTTTACTATCGTCGAGATGAGCGTTGCTAATTGCATTCGACATTTGTAATTCATGAGAAACGGAACCTTTCTGTTCAGTTCTTTTTCACTTTCGTGTCTATTTAATAACAGGTCTTCTTTGGGAGTGAAAAGTAAAGTAACCACATGGAGGAATTAAATGAATTGCATTCAGTTAAACATTTTCTAATTCATTAATATTCGTTCGTAATAGATGCAAAGGCGGATCTGCTCGGCCAATACACGCAGCTATTTCTGAGTGTTCCAATAGACTGTCTTTAGAGTTCGTCGAATTCGAATAAAGCGCACACAGTCGTAGACGATCTGCAGATCAAATGTGTTTTCAGCGCGCGTGTAATCCTGCCTAAGCTCACCCTACAAGCCCAATAAAACGCGTGCTCCTGCGAATGCTTCACAATGACGTTAAATCAATGATTTGTCCAGCCGAGCCTGTGGCACGGGTTTTAATCCCGGTTTTACATGTGATTAAGGGCTGGCTTAAGTGTCAGACCGATTGATGTAGTTAATAAATAATACCGATAGTGAATCTTTGCTTTGTTATTTCTTTAGAAGTTCAAATTTTATATATTTGATTTCGTATTGAAACACATTTGTCATTAGGAACAAGTTGTAATTTGAAATAGATGTGAAACATTTTACTTTGGAACACACTAGAAATCTGAAAGTAATAATTCCGTGATACGAAGTTTGGAGATACTTTTCACATCACACGACAAAATGTGAAAAAATGTTCAAACAATTTACAAAATCAACAATCAGAAAGTGTGTTGAATTTTATGTTAAGTTACATAGATTTGCCAGGTGTTAAAATTATGATTCCATTTGGAAAGCATAGAATCGTTAGCATTATCGTTGATCGTCGGGGATTCGATGATTCCCGATCGACTTTGGAGGACTCGCTGCTCCCTGGACCAGTAATCCACGTCATTCCGGGATGAATGCCTGGCTGGCGCGGGCATTCTTCAAGTAAATTATAGTCTTGAATGGCAGCGCAGTGGGGGGTTGGTTGGCACGCGTACATTGGGGTACACCTGCCCCCCGTAGACATCTGTCCCCTATATTTCCATCGCGAGAGTCAAACCATGGCGTGCGGATTCTCGGCAGTTGTTGTTAGATTCTTATTAACAGCACGGAGGGCCGCAAAATTGTTATTCCTAACCCCGTCGATATATTCGTTTTTATAAAAGTAGGAACATGACACGTGTCAAAGAAATTAAGATTGTTAGCTACATAGCACTTTTGTTTCCTCCACTATTTTACTAAACCGTCACTACTTCTTCTCGAAGCTATAATGCGCATTTGTCTGCAACATCTTCACAGACAGCGTAACAATCAACTTTCACGCCCGGCCCTCATTAATTCAATTTATTCTTGGCAGGGGCGTCGATCTGAAGCTCAAATAAGGCTTTCCATATTTTAGCGAACCACCATGCTCGCACTGCAAAGAGAGAGGAATGGAAGTCTATGGTGTTCGCGGGGTGTGTCCCATGACGCAGTGGTCTAACCGGCATTGTTCGTGGTTTACCACAAAGGCCTGCAAATGCCAACTTGCAATGAAAAGCCCCGCTACCCCACGCGCCGCGTCTAAACAGATGCCGAAATACGATGCCGAAAGATGTTTGTCCGAATCTTCTTTTTACACCCTCTGCTATCTGTCGACAGCCTTTTGGGATAAACAGGCTCGGGGGTGGTTCTGTTCCTTGATCGACGTTGCTTTTGTCCGACTTAATTCTCTATCACGGCGCATTTTCTCGCTGTATAGAGTTTGGCACAAATTGAATTGCGGATGGAAGGTAGAAAATTGAACTAGAAAATTGAAAAATAGAATCTAGAGAAGATTCATTGATTTTAATAATTTCACAAGTACTACGAATTAAACAGGACATACATTCATGGCTGCTTCAACAGTTCAATGTTCGTCATCAATCTTGGATTTAGTGCTCGGTGATCGGTCAAAGTAATTTCCCGAGTTTTCTGGGATAAAATGCACAACTTCTCCACGTTCGACAAAGCCGTCGACTTTTCTATTTATTCGCGAGCGGAGGACCGATCGACCCGATCAATTATACCATCAGGAGGGTGTTTCCGCGTGGCAGCGACTCGCAGCCATTAATCTTCGATTAAGTGTTCGGCGATCGGTCAAGGTAATTTCACGAATTTTCGTGAATTAGGAAAACTGGTCTCCCCCTTTTTTCCAGCTCGTCTGGGGGTACCCTCGGCTTTACCCGTGCCCTCTCCACGGGGGAGCACCTCTGTCAGCCACCAGTATGTCACCATACAGACCAGCGCCCCGGTACAATGAGGGCCTTGAACGCGATCGATATGTGCACTCGACGGAAACGACCCAACGAAAGGTCGATCAAAGCGAAATCACTGCGCCTGGAAATGCAGCGGCCCGACGTTTATGGGCTGTAAAAAATTCCTCCATGAATCTTTGTTTAAACCGAGCGGGCAATGCGGCCCGACGGAGTAATTGTTCGCCGGCCGCGTCGTAAAGGTCTGCAAACGATTAGAATCGGATAAAATATCGTTTGAACCGAGAAGTTTCCGTGAAAGTTTGGGAAATTCATTCCTATGCCTTCGAGCATTTATACAAGTAATAAAGTCTCGAGACATAAGGTGAATCAGTTTTTTAAAATATGATTTTTATTCAATGTTTAAACGGATTGAAGATATTTTTGAGTGTGCAAACCCGCAGTGCGTTAGCATAATTCCAGGAGATAAATGACTGCTGTTTTCAATTTCTTGTTTTCCACTGTCGCACCCCTAAAGTTGCAAGCAGTTACGGGGTGCAGAGGCCACGGCAAAAACTGATTGAATCCCCCCAAAATCCAACACCTTTACTAGCTCCTGGCCGTCTGTCGTACTGTGCACACAGTTATATGTCGCCGACATAATGGTTCCATTGAAGCATTACCATTATTGGCGAGATTTGGGGAAACGATCGAGCGTGCTAACGGATTCGTCGCAGCTTGCAGCTTGTTTGCAAATAGGCCTTCTATACGAAATTATTGATCAACCAGTTGAACGAGCTGCGCAATCACTTCGTGCAGAAACAATATTTTTTTCGTTTCACTTTCAAAGTTCCTGTGCATGTCTTAATCCAGAAAATGTTTCCTTCATCGCTTCCGTATTCCAAGGCCCTAGGGCCTAGACAAAAGCCGTCAGATTGGAATAATTAAGTGACGCCGATTCTAACAGTTCACGAACTCTGATGAAACTCGAGAGAAACCAATCGATCAGCACGAAGCACCACTCCAGCAGGAAAATAATTTCCATAACGAGAACAAGTGGGCGTTCCATTGTCGCGATACGGTGGCCAAGTGTTAGGAAAATAAATACGCGACTTCGATCGTTCGATCAAATGGAGAGCAGACGGGTTGTTGGCTATGAAAATAACTGAACTGTTGAATTCAGGATGGAAAAATAATATTTGCCTGGCGTTCTTGCAATTTCCCTCCCGCATCCTCGTCGCATCGGTTCACCCTTTTCTGCCCAATAATATTTATTTGGACATGAAAATTGCGAAATTCCTATTTGAATGCTATACCTAATCGAAAGTCTTCTTCTGCGTGATTTCATGGTGCGCAGAATAAATATTGATATAAATCATTGCGCAGGGATCTTCAGACTATCAATCCTATATATTCCATAGAATTTGTTCGGATAACGGAAATGATGTGCGAACGTGGCGTTAAAGGGAAGACGTGTACGGTTGTGTAAAATAGCAGGTTGAAAGGTCGATTTTTTGAATCACGACCGATTTCGAGCTTTTCACAGTCACGCTCCTCGTGTAATCCTCCGGATTAGGCGGGTAGGCGTAATTTCAGACGCAACTTGTGATACATCTGCCCCGCAGTGATTCCTACAAAGGACACGTGTCCTGGCACGTGTTCGTTCATTCTTGAGCAGGACTTCATTCCTGCAGAGTGGCTCGAGCACGCCTGTTTTCAAGGCGATGTAGCTATTTAATCGCAATTTTCGTGTTTGCCTATCAATTTTCACTCCCCTCAAGGATAGCTTTATTGCTGAACTGGAACATGGTTTATCTGCCATCATTTTTACGCCACTTGGTCCCACAAAAATACTTTATGGTGTTCTAAATATTTCGTTCGGAATACTTATCATTTTTATAATGGACGCGGGTTCAATGGTGGAGGTGATGAAACACACTGTGGCTAGGTAAAATATGATTTATTGGTAAGATATAAATTCTGTACAATATATATTCCCTGAATCGGTGGTTCCACGATCCGATAAGAGCACTGTCGGAGATGTACGCTTACAGTAAGTAACCTAGAAACAAAGGATGAGATCAAGCGTTCGAGATCAACCTAAGAAACATCGATGACTAGAAGGAAAAGGAACGCGATTTAGTACGTATCTATGAAACATACAGCAATCGTATCTCTCGACACCTTTTGCAAAATGGTAAGAAGTCGAGAAACATCAAAACTATAAAAAAGTCTTGCTACGATCCACTTAATGCTAGCCTTAATCCTAATAATTCGTTGCAAATAGAATGCTCTCTTACAAAGTAAATAACGATCATCTCTCACGTACTGGCCTACTCTTTTTTACAATCACGCCCCAATCGGTGACACGAATTAAGCTCGAGCGACGAAGGATACTGCATCTTCAATTTTCGCACGCGATATGCAAACTCTTGCGATAGAAATACAATTTACACGCAACAGTAAAGCCAGGTTGCTTGCAAATTGTGGCACGTATTCTTACTTTGGAATCTTGAAGGATATAGAGTTGGAGATGCGCCAGATGACGATGGATTCTGTTTGCACAGATGCAAGGCGAATTGTTTGATAGAAAGATTTGTCTAAAATTAGTTTCCGGGCGCTGCCTATGCTGTTTTACACCGCGACGTATTGTTTGTACAAAGAGTCGATAAATTCTTTGGTCTTCCTAGTTCATAAATTATTACAAGCTATATGGAATGTTCAGAAGCTTCAGCTTGACTATCTCAAGGAAGCCTATTTTAAAACAAGATTCTGAACTTGCGATTACAAATTTCAGCCAGCAGAATCTCGAGCACCCAAATTACATGTTAAGATATTTTCGAACGGGTCCAGAATCTTTCACTGTTTCACATCACACTGATCCATTTGAACAGTTCCAGGGACATTCCTGTTCATTACAATTTTACAATGGACAGCGATGACTCATACAATTTGCAGTTATAGTATACCCATCGACGATGTTACAAACTTTCCTTGCTATCATTATTTTCAATCTTCAACGTTCCCTGCAACTTCCACTAGTCAGTCCTAAAAAATTTCCTCCCAAAAGAATCTTGCCAGGAAATTGTGTCGCCTTTACGCCTCAATAGTCTCGATTCTACACCTTCGAAAGTCCCTTGAAATCCCCTAAGGCCACCGTTCACTGAACTTTTCTAAAGACACTGGTACATGCTGTTGTGCGGCATGTGGTGAGGCGCTGGAAGCTGATGCTGCGCGTGATACATCCTCTGGTCGTAGCAGGGTTGGTACTGCATCGGCGGACTGACACTTTGGTCGCTGTAGCAGTCGTACTCCTGCCATTCGGGGACGTATCGCTCCTGCGGATAGGGGAAGGCGGTGTGCGACGGTCCGAGCCGCTTTTGCGCGGCCACCGCGCAGCTTCCTGTCGAGGATGTGATCATGTTTCCGTTCTCGCCGATGCTCACCGTGACGTTCCCAACGTTCACGGTGATCTCGCCGGCCTCCGTGTTTCCCAAGGTCTGCGACAACGCCCAGATGTAGTTGTGGGCGAACCGGAGGGTCTCGATTTTCGTCAGCTTAGTGTCTTCCGGGAAGGTCGGCAACGCCATCCTGAGGCGTTCCAGGGCGTCGTTCAGAGTGTGCATCCTGTGCCGCTCGCGATCGTTCGCCTTTATCCGACGGTTCCTTTTCAGCTTCAGCACCTGCGAACGAATGAATGGTTCCGTGCGGTGATTTCGATCGTTCCATTCTGTCTCGGGTTTTTTACGTTAGTTTTTTGGGGGAGAGAAGGGAAGGTGAATCGAACGATGAGTTGGATTAAGGAAACTTGAAAGCAGCAAGTACTTGGCCAGAGGGGATGGAAAGTGTCGCTATAGGTATTATTGTTTAAGGGTAGGACATGATGGTGACTTTGATTAGAGAGAATTTGATGTACCTGGGTGGGACTCTTGCACCGAGTGTTTCGAGCCTTCTTGCGTTTCTCATCCTTCGCTGGTGGGAAGAGGGTGTCTGCTTGTATTTCGTGCTTGGGAGATTCGAAGCTCACGTCGAAGCCAGAGTCGGAGGAGCTCGAGAGCTCGTCGAAACCACCTTCGCTGCAGAAGGAGTACTCTGATGACATGGTAGATGCTTTCTGAAGAAATGATTGAATCAATCTTACTTATGCTAGCATCTAGTAATAATTAACAAAGTACTTCAAAATATTGAATTTATGGTTGTTGCTTATTCGTAACAACATACTTTCCACATTTTCGTGTCAAATGACAGAACCTTCACACTTTATGGTGCCTGGCGGCAATATTAATTCACCGAGCATCGTCTTACCTGATGAATTTGTTAAACGAAGAAAGCAATCCTCGTCGGATCTATCCAAATCGATCACTTCACTGTTATCGGCCTGTATTACGTTTTAGGAACGCGTGCGCGAATGCCGTCGAAGGATTTGATCACGCCATAGCCGTACGACCCCTCGGCAGTGAGAAAAACGAAACACGACTGTTCTAGGCGGGGTACAATTTGGTACTGCGAAAGTGGCATGGGGCTCTTAGAGCATATATACCGTCCCGGGGGTATTTTGCCCCCTCCATAAGGGCGGTCCGCCTTCTATGGGGCACCGTACCAAGAGTGCACCCCATAATCATGACGGAGGGGCACCTAACGTTCTCCCCACCACTTTCTGTGTATGCATTAGACGCGTGCCACGGTGATGTAGCCGTCCAGTTTAGGAGATTAGAGGTTTCTAGGGCGATTACACCTCTTTATGGACCTCATGCAAAGGTGAACACGGAATTTCCTGGGGTATTATTGAAAGTATCGTTTCGGTGCGTTATAGCATGTAAATCGTGCGGTTATTTATCTATGATCTGATAAATGTTATGTTATTTTGAATATAAAAAAAACATTAAAAAAATGTTTGTTAGAAAAAGTGGTTTAGCAATTGTAACGCAACGAAGTGGTGACTTTGCGCCTTGCGAGGCTTACCCCGTGTACTTCTGGGTACAGTGGGACATCATTGGAAAGGCGCTGTCGTAGTACGTGCATAGCATGACTTCACCACCTACTTTGATATTTTATAGTTTTACCTCATTTAATACGAATGCTCGGAAATGTAAAATGTATTTATGAATCTTACCTGAATTATTGGGCCGAAACGCGATTGTAGAGTGGTCTCCTTCGTTCACCGTTATCGAGTCTCGGTAAAATTTTCAGTCTCAGGTCGTCATCGAACGCTGCCCCAGGATTTGTGGTTGAAAATAAGTGGACGATAATCTAATAGAACCAACCGTGGCCATCTGTCACATTCGCTAATCAGCTGATAATGCTCGGGACATCGCTATAGAAACGAGCAGGTACATCAGCTCCAATAGCCAAGAGTGACTTGTACAATTAATCGATGGCTAATGGTTCTTTCCTTTTTCTCACTTCCGTATATGGTGCTTCTTCATTTGCAATTAGAATTAATTGAATTTTATTCCAACATTATTTTAATAAAGAAATCGATACTCTTTTAACGGATAAATTAAACTACTGTTTAGAAATATTCAAAGAACCTTATTACTCTACTTTCCCCATTACGCAAACGCATCAATTAGTGGACGACGTCTGATTAATTTACCATTCCATTTTCACTATGTTTAATTTCTATGTACACGCCACGTATCACATGTCACCTGACAGTCAATCGTACACACCACGAAGAGTTAATCCCAGAACAAGTCCTCGTGAAATATGTAATTCCACGGAAGGGCACGCACACTTCCCCGGCTCCCACGGAATATCAATATGCAAAGGGATCACCGGTAGCACGATAGGACAAGCGGTAATCAATGATTCCTACGAATATTAGCGTCCATCAATCACCGACCTGGCAATTATTTGACATGTCAGCTCGATTAAGTAACCGAGCTGGGTATTCCACTGTCGCATCGATTTAATCGTGCCTCGTCGGGCGTCGTGTTCGTTTTCCGCCGCGGCGGACAGCTCGAGCAACGCGCAAGAATCGTTCGAAAAGGGAAGGAAAAAGTATCGGGACCACGTGTCACGTGTTTGCATAACGATTTGTTATCGACGATATATTCGCGTGCTCCAAGTGTACTGTCAATAATTTGTTCATTGGGAACAAACAGATTTTGCGCCCGACCCTGGAAATCGGCGCTCGCTTCCTTCCAGGAGCCATTCCCTATGATTCCCGGTCAACTTCGATATCCAGTGTCGTGTCCAAATGAAACTGATCTGTACGAACGACGATACAATCACGTATAAAGTTAAGGAAATAGTAAACTTCAGTGTCTATAGTCTATAAGTATCGGGACTCATTGAAACTGAGTAATCGATGAAGATTTTTCCCAGCCACTTGGCTGACACATTTGTGACCACCAATTTATTTAATTGATAATTCTTTCTCGCGTACGACGCCATTAAAATTGTTTTCCTGTAAATTGAAAGCTTGCGAAGAAACTGGAAGTTAGTCAACTGCTAATGAGCATTTTACAACGATTTGTGCTTCTAATTTCTCGATGAAGGACTCGTCCGAGATGCACCTTGAATTCTCAAGTAAGCTGGAAACGCTTTTAACATATTCTACGCGGAACGATAACAGTTTCTCTTCTTCCGAAGTTCTACTGATTCGCGATAACAGTTTAGAAAACGCAAGCGCGCGGGTAATGGCGTTTGCCTTCAGCTGCTGGTTTTTGCGTTAAATCTCTCCTGTACCGTAAACGGAAAACGGATATTGATGCGTTTAATGAGTGAAAATTATAAAACCAACCTGCGATAGGACTTGCATAATTGCAACACTTTTTACGCAAACTCTTCTCTGTCAGTTATTGTCTTTTTGACGACCTATATTCGTCTGCAACAACAGAGACATCGGCATTATGTCAAGAAGTGTCATTATTTATGAGTTTCTGAAGTCTTCTTCTTGTTCGACTGTTCATGAATCTACTGTTCCTCACGTTTTCATTTTCCACGTCAAGAATCAGGTCTTTAGAAATAAAGTAGACATTGGCCATGTCCATTGAACTCAAGCACGAACCATTAATGGTATTGATGCTACTCGATTTGCATGATACGGTTCGACACGATTCGATCGACTCTATTGAACCAACGCTAAGCGAAAGCCGTGAATAATGGCACTTTTTATGGGTCACATTTGCATCGAAGGTGCTCGGCGATTATGCACCGACGTTAGGGAATGCATCACCTTTCAGAAACATAACTGTCCCCTGTCCTTTGATATATTTTCACGTCTCATTGACCTGCGGAGCGTTCCACGAACTGCTTGGATTGATACAAGTGAGTCGTAAAGAGGGTAAGTTACTGCTATTTCGCTGGAATTGTTTAAAAATTTCACGTTTAACGATTCGAGCGAAACGTTTATCGGCGAGAAAGCCAAAGTTATTAAGCTTTTACGACGAATTGGTCGCAAACATGGTGGATACTGCGAAAGTTAAGAACTGATAAATAGTCGTGCTGTTCTTTATGGCGGGGAAAATGATTTACCGTGAAATTGTGAGTCTTAGAAGTTCTTGCTGCTTGGAAACTTATATTGCTTGGTTAAATATTCAATGTAAGTGTTCGTAGTCTGAAGTGTGCAGAACTTCCACACCTCGAAACTCATATTAACATTTACCTGTTCTCTTTTCTTACAATAGAAGACGCTTGTTCTTAACGATCCGTGAAAATATAAGCACATACGTAGGTATAATTAAAAACCGTACTTAGACTCCTACTTCGTGTAAGAACACGGTTCCTGGATGTGTTTGTATAAGGCTACTTTCTCTTCGCAATCACGTTATTACAATGCGTGCCTCACAGTGTGGAATGCTTCTAAAAATTTAACGAAAATCGTTCCTGAATTTGATTAACTCCTGCATTCCGCAGAATGAAAATGAAAATTTGCAAACTAAAGAATACAGTAAATAATATCCACTGTATTAAAAATGTAGTACACGTATAATTCAGTCCAAAGTTTTTCTTAAACGTTGCAACAAAATATAGTTGTTTGTGTAAGAACCCAACGAGGCGAACTTCCATCGATCGTGGCTGATTTTTTAAACGACCATCGAGCCCCCAAAGTGGTTGATTTTCCCCCTCCCGTGAAAAGGGCCCCGTAGTCGCCGACCAACCCTTTTCACACTTTGAAAATTCGTGCCCGTTTCGCGGCGATAAAAGGACGCCGTGAAATCGACACCGTTTCAGGACACATGTTCGATCTGCCCGCGGAAATATTGGGAATTACACGAAAGATTTGCTACCCGGTGCGTGCAGAATCGAAAATCAAATAAAAAAAAGAAAGGGGCGTGAGGCACCCAGAGATCGAGGCTGTCGAACTCGGAAAAGGGTTCGAGAAACGCTTTCCGAAGCGATTCGCTCTAATTGGATAATTTATTGGCTGCGTCAATAAATAATATTGGCCCGGTTGGTCGCACAGGCCTCGTGTCTACCGAAACTGTTACAATTCTCAGGAATCTATTACGTCACTTACAAACTGCTGAAGGCTGAGCTTCCAATTTCATTCGGTGCGCATTCGACCTATTAAATTCAATAAAGCGAAACAAGTTAATTAGTGCACTGATTTCCTAATAAGTTGACAGAGTTTTAATTGGAAGGAATTATTATTCAAACATGTCCTAATCGAAAGGAACTTAAAGGATTATATACACCTAGAATGGTCGAAAAAAGTCGATTTTTTCCCAATAAAGAATTTGCAGAAATTATAACATCAAAGGAAGGTCAATTCTATGATCCCGGAATCGAAGATTTTCTGTGAGTTCAAAAAAAAAAATTACCTCACTTTAACCTGCACCTTAAGCTTTAAACGCTGTTTTTTCGAAACTATGTTTTTCAAATCAGCGCCAATGATATTTCAAAAACTACTGAATCGATTTGAATGAAACTTGGCATAATTATTTCTCACATGAATATTTAGCTTTTATCATACCGTTTTTTTTAAAAAGCCACAGTTTGTTTTTAATCATTAAAAAAATTATGAAATTTCTCTAGAAATTCACACTAAATTATAATCATTAAAAAACTGATTAAATTTCCCTAGACTAAATTTCTAAACTTCTAAATTTACTAAATAATAATCATTAAAACACCGATGAACTTTCTCTAAGAATTTAGTAAATTTAGAAATTTATAAATATTTTAGAGGAATTTCATCATCCGCGTATCTGTAGAAATTGTCATTGGCAGGTGAGCAAGATTTGGAACAGAATTTTCAAGCAGCAGAAACGGTAACTTCCTGAAAACTGTTCCAGCAGAAAAGTAGCTTAGGTGTTGCAGGCTCAGAGGGGCGCGCAAACAAGGTGCGCTTCTATTAAGAAGGGATCGCCTTAAAAGGTTTTGCCTGCAAAAGGCGCGCGTCGTGAGAAGTAGGTTAACTAACTGGCAACACCCATGTTTCATATAGTTCACGGGAGTTTTCCCAGACGTGTAACAAGCGCCGAGCGAAACCTCCAGCGAAAGGAAGAGAGAAGACCGACCGTTGATCTTTCTGCAAGCGACGCTTTATCCCACGGCTTTCTTCTTCCTCTTACACCCGCACAACAATGCAGCCGTCTATGTGCGGGATGCGATCACTTACGTGGCTGTCATTTTGTTGCACGTGACACCGTGGTATTACGACAGGCGCGAGGATAAAGATGAGGTAAGTAATGACGTGGCGTGCGAAGGAAAAAGAAGATCCCTGTACCTGCCACGATGCTCCAGAGGTATTTAATGACACTAGGCAATCTAAGGGTTATCATTAAGAATTTTTAATCAAATCGGTACAAATTATCCATAATTGTAATACTGAAAGCTATTATCCCGTGTGAGAACGTAATTTTTCGAAAAGAATGGCGCACTGGACGGAAGTGCACGTTGGTTATTCGTATACACCAGGAAGAAGCGAATTTATAAATTACAATCTAATAAATAACGTATCGTTGCGTTAATCAGTGCATCACATTACTTTAGTCTTCTTCGCAAGGCAGAATAAAAAGATGGCTTCCTAAGTAGTATACGTTACAGCTCCCTCACTCACCTTTTCTCCCATCCTTTAATTTCAATGTACAGAATAAAACATTCAAATAAATTTATCAATGTCATTTGAATCCCCATTTGAGATTTCTCACTTCATTATACATCCTTCCCTTACTTTCATTAAGAACTTATCAATTGACATTTAAAGTTACATTGAACGTGCCTCTAGTAGAAGCAGACCGCTGAGAATGTCTCGACCTTCGGCGCTGAAGCTCGGTGTTCGCCTATCGCCGATTACGTCCAACTTCTGCCGATGATAACGATCCGTGGCAAATATGCCTAACGAAGCAGCCTTCTTTCGCCGAGGTACGAGCGGTCGGATTGCTGACGTCCCCCATTCCCTGGTTGGAAAAGCCGCGCGGTCGATCGGCAAAGCGGATGCAGTCGGAATCGTCCTGCTAACAGAGGGAAAACAATCTCTCTGTCCGACTTTTTAGCGTCCGACACTTTATCGTAGGAGGTGGAGCTGCTCGCCTCGGCCTTTGGTAACTGTACACGTCCCCTTCTCGTCTTTCCAACAGCGTCCTCCACGTTTTCTTTCTCTCGTTCCTTCTTCGCCGTCCTCCTTCCCGCCATCCTGTTTCCACGACCTTTACACCAGTCACGGATCCTTCTATTCTCTGGTCTCTGGCCGGAGAAGAGCGAATTGCCGGCGAATTGGAAAGAACCGAGATGGCGAACGTTTCTCATGCTTCTCGCTAATGTTCGTTGTTGGGAACATTCTCTTTTTCGTTTCACGATTCTTCCAGCTCGATGCTATTCGGGATTAAGGCTACTGTAATGGAAGTTTTATAAGAGCCTGGGGCGTTTGATAAAATTTGCTGGGTTCCCTGCGATTATGATCGAAGACTGTCTTCAGAAATCTGTATAATTGTAAATACATGGAGGTGTTTGTTAGAATAATATGACTAAAGTATCTTGTACTTAACAAGACTTCTTAGGTAACCGTGTCTACCTTCACTTTTTATTTTCACTGGAGAAGAGACGAAGAATGGAGGAAGCCAAGTCGAAAGTGGATTTCACTTCCGTCTATGTAACTTCTTTTCACTTGAATAATGGTTTTCCGTTTATCCTTCTATAATCTATTCTT
This sequence comes from Andrena hattorfiana, assembly GCA_944738655.2. Lineage (NCBI taxonomy): Eukaryota > Metazoa > Arthropoda > Insecta > Hymenoptera > Andrenidae > Andrena > Andrena hattorfiana. Next base: position 18,340,951 of record OX122889.2, on the reverse strand, counting down.
CAGACATTCTTCTATTTTATTTAAAGTGCAACATTGCGTATCTTCTCGTAAAAATCAATCAAAACTTTTAGGGCGGTATTCACAGTCGCTTCTTAATCTCAAGACCATTTCAAGCATTTGCTCAAAATGCCGCCTAGTTTCATAGCTGCGCCTTGAGGTCGTGTCTTGAGCATTTGCTTGAGGAAAATCTTTTTCAAATAAGTAAATCCTTGTATGTGTCAAAATAGACGGTAAAGCGAGGTTGTATTTTCTAGACAACGTTTTAGATATCTTAAGACGGTCTTGAGACCATTCCATACGTCATTATTTGCGTAAAGGAAGCGAGAGTGACGTGAATGAAAATGGATTTTGAAGGAGACATTGATATTAATATTCATATTAGCGATATTGACGATGATAATATAGCGGGAAGTAGAGTTCTTAGAAGATATATTCGTGACGTGCAAAATCATGCGAGATTCCACGAGATTAACCTACTTAACCTGGAAGTAGGTTTTCATTCATGTTTTTATTTCACAATTCAAATATTATTATGGTTATTATGTGATTGAATACCACTCCATTTTACAGCCCAGAGCTTTTAATTAAAAAAGTTAATTGTGACAGAAATAACAAGGAAACTTGGAATTTATTTACAATAATTAGGATGATACTTATTATAAAACCAGGCTGTACTTCCGAAAGGCACCGGTGGCCGATCGAGATGAAATTTGGCGGGTATTGCGAGGGGTGTGGAAAGACCTCGAATATAAAATTTTAGCTTCAGAAATTAATGCGTTCAAAAGATACAGGGGTAATTGCACATAAAAGTGTACAATTTTTAAATTATTATCTTTGTTGCAGATGGAATTTTTAAACATTGTACCCGAGTGGCTGGATAGTGCACACGACAGCTGTATATTCCAAAATTCGGCATCGCCTTTTAAATTCATCTTCTTCATAATATTCAAAAGGATTTTGCACGTCACGAATATATCAACCAATAACAATATTGTCCGCTACATTATTAGCATCATCATTGTCGCTAATATCAATATTAATATGGATCAAGTATATCTATTATGTACAAAATAAATTATAATTAAATGGAGTCTCAACTACCTGAGGTGTTTTTATTTTTATATTACATGAGTTTAGTGGTTGGGTCAATTTTACAGCTAATTTCCTTCATTATGCTCCAAATTACGTTGTTCTTGAAATCATTGTAAGGCATCGCGAGGGGTTATCCTCGCCATTCCGAAGATTCTCCGATAAACTGTTCCCCCTGCATCGCTGAATAATATAACATATGAGGCAGTTAGAGCGACAACGGACCAACCCACATTAAAAAATTTTTTTTCCTATTTTATATGATTAGTAGAGCCTATTGGAATATGTTATTGCTACTAACTCAATTTCGAAAAAAGTGGGTTAGTCCGTTGTTGCTCTTACTATATAACCTCGAGTCCTCGACGCTCACACGTATTACTCGCTCATGTTCGAGCCCCTACTCCGTTGCTCATCAAGGAACGAACGGAATATCCTTCTATCATTGGTTGTTCTAACAGAATTATTCCGAAAGTTTCCAAACGTGAATGAGCAAATGCCTGAGTAAATGCTTTATAAAGAAAATGGATACGTCATATAAGCAATTGCATATTCCAAGCAAATGCTTAAGATGATCTTGAGCAACGACTATAAATACCTGATGTCTTCAGGCAAACAAGATCGTCTTCTAGAAGATGATCTTAAGCATTTGCTCAAGACGCGACTGTGAATACCGCCCTTAGATACCTTCCCTCTTCCCCAATTCACTGTTTACCTGCCATAAGAAAAAAGAAAGGAAAGTCTGAAGGCAAGACAGAAGAGGACACAGATAATCTCGTTCTTGTCCTTTCAACGATGTCCTTTCGCGACTACCTCCTCTGTCCCTTTCGCTTTTCAGCGATCTTGGGTGCAGTCGTCTTTCTTCCGCCTCCTTCGCGGAGCCTGCTTTCGATCCTCTCCAAGAGGGGCAAGAAATGGAGAAAGAAGGAGGCTGCAGGGTGGGCTGGCGGCATTCGAAAGTCTTTTACAGCCTACGCTCGTTACGTTGCTCGGCCTGGATCTTCGACGGGGGCCCTTTGAACCGCCCTGGTGAGAAAACCGCAAAATGAAGCGAGGGAGGCGCGATCGCGGCTAGCAGCTCAAGCGCGGCCACGCATGTCGCGCGCGCACGCGTGCGATTTCGAGCTTGCATATGTTACGTCGAGCTGCGTGGATCATTGCTTCCTTCTCCATGAACGGTAGAATCAGTGTTGCCGGCCGTGGCCGTTGGACTTGGAATACAGTAGCAGCGTGACGAAGCAGAACACCAAAATCCTGACTCAAGTAGTGATGCTATGAATTGAGGCATTTGATAGAATAAGGGCACATAGGCATATGTAACCTTTTTCCTTAAATCGTTTAAATCCACCCAGGTATATGTTATATATATATATATATATATATGTATAATATACCAAGGACATTACTTCTCTCGTGTTTGGTTAGCTAGATACTGTTTTGTTACGTAGCGTGATCAACAAAGAAAAAAACTGTGAAATCGATTTTCTTGAAATGGCATTTTGGTGTAGGGTAAAGGACCCAATTACTGCCACCTACCCAATTACTGTCACCCTAAGCTATTTTACGTAAAAAAATGAATAAATCTTATAAAATGATGCATAAAAAAATTTAGCATACAATTCAAACCGTTATTTATACGATACAAATAACAGTATTTAATTTTTTCTTCGTTAATTTGAATAAAACGATAAAAACATTTAAGCGGATATTAGGAGAATGGAAACGATGACTTTCTTACTAGCGGAAGAGAAAACAAGGCGTTAAAGAAAATGCTGTAATTGTAATATTTAAGCTATTAACATAACAAAATATAATATTTGAAATAATATAAGTATCATAGAAAGTAATAACGATCCGAATTCAACGATTCATTAGGTCTTTTTACTTATTAATTGGGTGACAGTGATTGGTACAAGCGTTTCAAGCATTTTGGTATTACTGTCATAGCAGTAAGGTAAATGGCCCAGTGGTGAAACAGTTAAGGAAGCAGTTCAGATAATTGCAATTTCTTTTATATTTAAATAGTATAAAATTATAACTAAATATAATTATTCGAAAGCGTAAAATTTCTAGTTTCAGATAACGTAACAAGAATCTACATTTATTAAAGGAAAAGTTTTAAATTAATTAAAACATGAAACTGTTCATATGACCCAGTAATTAAATGAAATTCATAGCGTGTCCCAGTCATTAATTATCAGTGTCCCAATTATTGAATATATATTTAATTGAACTATTTCTATCAGTTAATGAAAAGAAATGAATACGGTAATATTTTGGGGTAATAAAAACATTTTATTTATAATACATTTGTGTTAAATCTTCGGCATGACTTTATGTCTGAAAATGATTAAAAGTATATTATAAAATTTTAGGTTATGCTAATATTATAACGAGTTTAAGATTAATTATCCTAATAATTCTTAAACAGTATTATATTTTTTTCTAGTTATTATTAACGTAAATATATAGGATACAAAACAATACTTCACTGAATACTGACGTCTGTACCAGTGTTTATATAACCATTAAATACGCGTTTAATAACTGGTCCGTGACATGTTATCGTGTACTATTGGATAAACGCAACAATTTCAATATTATATAGAAAAAATTATTAAGAGATCCAATTAATTTTCAATTCTTCAACATATAATAAATCCACAACAACTGTACTATTTCAAAAATGATAAAATAATAATTAATTACAACCTTAACAAAAATATTCTCTCGCTTGCTTGAGCCCATTAGGTGAGACGTGAGATTGAAACTGTTGAAGCTTTACTGTATAATAATATTTTTGCATGATATAACTATTCAGTTATGTAAGCTTATAATTGTATCTATATAAAGCTAATACATTTTGCAATTATATTTCGAATAGTTTAAACGTTGCAAATTAGTAAAACTGTTATTATTAATAAAATTTCTTCTCGGTTTTTAATTATTGGGCCATGTTTAAGTACTGGGACATTTACCTTAGTTGCTAATGTATGTACATGACGCGACGTAACTTTAAAATGACAGATAAATAGTATTAGGTTAGCTGGCAGTAATTGGAGTGTCAGTAATTCAGTCAAATACATTTGAAGGGTGTCAGTAATAGATCCCGTAATATATTTTTGAAGTTGATGAATTTATACATAAAAATCGAAGTTTTAAGATCCACCAAATTTTTTTCATCAAGTAAACATATTAAACAATAAGAAATAACAAGAACATCATATACTTTTAGTCTATAAGTACAGAACTATAAGATAATGTCAGCGTCAACGCTTAATGTGTCAGTAATTAGGTCATTTACCCTATGTGCCCTTTTTCCATCAAATGCCTCAATTACGTGCAAAACAGTAAAAGATCTTTGCTTCAAGAGAAGAGGAAGCTGGCTCCCTTTCGCAAAAAGACGAAACCTTAACCTGTAGTATCATTAAAATAACTTTTATGAAAGCATAACATTCCATCCTCGAATTCCTTTGCTTTACCCCTACAGAAACATACTCCTCGCACCTTCTGTTTACGATTATCCAGGAACGTGCATGAGTTACGTTACTCTTGCGACATCCATTGATTACCTTAACTATTGCTTATCTTTGCCGATCGCGCTGTTTCGCGCAGGAAATGCCGCGGAGGCCTCATCATCTCGCTGAGTGCCGTAGATTTTCCAGGAACGCGTGTCTTCCTCGTTCGACCGGTGGCCGTTATCGACGATCGGGATCGGATGCGCTCGAAACCCGCGTTTGCCCGCGAAACGGCGATAAACGCCCATCGTCGGAATTGCCGGTTACTCGTCTCGGATTATCGAGGGAACGCACGCGTCCCGCAGGATGCCAGGAAGCTCTACGTGCAAGTATGCCGCTCACGTGGCTTCCGTAAGTGTGTCGTGCACCGTTTCCGGTAGGGTGTCCCTCTGCTTTCAGGTTGCAGGCACCGCCGCGCGTGTCTACGTGCCGCGCGAGGGGCAAACTAGTTTTGCAAAACGCGTGTATAAATTAAAGTTAAAAAGCAACCAGCGACCGACCACTGTAAGACACACCGTAATTGCCAGTGACACGTACTCGTTGCGGATTGAAGTTCTTTCTATGAGAATCACGTCGCAGTCTGCGCGGTCTCAAAGGCATGACAGAGCGACGGGAATGGAGCAACGATGGCATTAAGAATCTGCTCCATTGCGGGGATAATGAAGTATTTCGCGACGATGATTACTGCGTTTGGATTACACGAGGATGCTCACTCCTTCTGTCGCTTCGGCTTTCTAAATCTCGTGCGGGAGGAAGGTACGAAATAGGGAAATTGCTGTGAACTTTATCATAGATGCGAATCTTCTTTTGTTCGAGCAGCGTTCGAGTGCTTATGTAATAGTGAAAAGAAGGATTTAATAATCAGTTTCCGAGGCGTTGGTTGGGTTTGGAGTTACTTAATATTGATACGTAATCATTTATTATTATTTATTGTAACGTCCTATTCGCGATGTAATTGGAGCATGAACAGTTAAAATTCATTATATTCTATGGGATTAAAATTTGATGATCTTGTTAACTAAGTAGGTGGAAATATGCAGAGTTTCCAGTCACATGGATCGGTGGGTAACACTTTTGAAGGTGCGCCCTTTCCACGCGCGTATCCAACCATGATGGAACCACGAAAGAGGCTCACCTGGCACGTCGAGGCACAAAAGAATCAAAAAGGTTCGCCCCCCTTTCGCTCGCAGTTACGGGGCACGGACTGTAGGCTCTCCTTCGACGAGCTGTTTCTCTCTCTCCATTCCTTCCACTCCCATAGCAGAGGCCGCATACCTCCTTAGGATGCAGTGTAGACCTGTCCATTGGCTGGCAGACATCGGTTCTTTTTCGAAACGGCGACTCATGAAACCGAGAGGATAGACCGGGCGTACAGTTTGTACCAAGGTGGTGTCGGTGCGTCATGAGGTTCAGTGAATACGTGAACGTTCTTTGAACCGTTAGTGATTCGAAAGAATAACACGTGGCTGAGTGATGAGTTGATACGGTGCTGCGAGGAAGAAGGATCTTGGACCGACTTTATGAGGTAAGATCCTCGCTCTACTCTACATTCAGTGGGTCCCGATGAAATTCAAGAATGAAGTAAGCTTCAAGTAGATTTCTTCTATTCTAAATGGACTACATTCACTATCTGTAGATGAAGAAGTAAGGTGTCTTTATCGTTGGATTACCAGAATTATTGCACAAGAAATCTTGAGGTGACGTTTTCTATAACAGATTTGGAGCATCGTCTCGGATTGTAATTTTATTAACGCTGAGATTCTCTTTGGTTTCCTTTCTCTTGACGTAGTCACGTGTTGAAACGGAGCAGAGCCTTGGAGTTTACCTTACAGTGCATAATTCTTTTAAAACAGATCCTGCTGGTATTTCTTCAACCTTCGATGCTTTAATATATACAGAACCACAGTGCTCGAAACGATACGTGGCTTTTCTGCAAATTCATTGAACTCCGATCGCTCCAATCCTCGATTTGACTATTGGAGTGGGGGCTGTCAGAAGAACCGGTATACCTTTCACAGCCAAAAACATCATTCACATTCCTCCATATTTGTCCCCCGTAGAACTCAAATGCAATGGCACTATGACAATGCTTTGAAGCACGCGGGTCTTGCCAAACTCCGTCATCGTTTTCGCCACATCTACGGAAACCAGTCTGACCAGCGAGTGCACTACTCGAAGTCTCGGTTTCAAGGAACCGGTGTCAAGTTCGTGGAACAGGAAAAGCTGGAACAGACCGCTAGTTTAGAGCTCGATTGGCCAATTTTCTCGCAAACAAGCATTTTTTACTGAATATCGAAACTCGATAGACACCCCTGTAATGGGAACGTATCGCGTGCTAGATTTCTTCTTCATACTTTGAAGTTGAGCACTAGCTTATAATTATAACAATTCAAATGTCTAAACGAGAGGCTCCTCTGTGCTATATTAAATACCACTCAGGGGAGTATCAGCTGATAAATGTCGCTCGAAAACGCTGTATCCAGGCTTCGTCGCGATAGATCCTGTTATTGGCGAGAAACCAGGTCCCAGTATCAAAAATAAAGAGGGAAAACAGAATGGAGCGCGTGGCAGGATGCTACTTTTCTTAGTCATTCATCCTGGCATCACCTGGTCACACAGTGTCAGGATTCCAGGCGCGTAACGTAATGGCGGGACGGGAGTGGGGTCTTCATAACGGCTTTTTTTCTTCCTCCTTCCTCGTCGTTCCTCCGCGGCTTTCTGGCTCCTCTATTTCTCTGCCTTTCTCGGCGATTAACGAGTCTAGGACGCCGAGGCTCGTACGAGCAGCCGCGGAACAGTTAGCCGCGCGTGCTCGTTCGCTTTTCGCGCGGTCGAAGGGAGAAAATCGGTTCCGCGGACGCGAAAACTCGACTCTCTGCCACGAGGAGTACACGGTCTTACGCCAATGTCGCTGGCCTGACCGGTATCGCGACGATGGCGGCACGCGAAATTTCATAGAGGCCGCGGTTTCGCAACCTCCTCGGAGTATCGAGAATCGATTGCGAAGTGCTCGTATTTGGCACACGTGGTCGAGCACATGTAGGTCGTTTAACGAAAGTGTACTGCTTAGAAGAAAATTGACCAGGTAACGAGATGCGCAGAGAGATTAATTGTTTCACGTTCGTGAAATTATAGCTGAGATGTCTTGGTACCAATCTGTAACAGTTCATGAGTATCCAAGGGGAAAAGTAGCGGTAGAGTACCTGGGTAAATGTTAATTGGGTCCTAACCCACCTTAGTATTTGTGTAGCCGAGTGCTTGGGTGCTTGGTGCCAGGGTACGCGAGCACCTCGGTGTCTGAGCTTGTGTACGTTCAATTGCCTTAAGTAAATTGGTATTTAAAGGGACATTCCTATCAAATCGCTCAAAACATAGGTGATCTTTAAGATTTTTTTCAAGGAAGTGTACAACTTGCAGTAGAAAAAATTTATGGTCTTTCTTTATTCGTTCTTCAAGGATTTTAAAAACTCTTTTTTAGGAGGCGTAAACGGTAGACAGTAAAACTCGACTTAGGATTGTCTGAAATAAAAAAACAAAGATATTCTTATAGGTTATATCAATCACCCTTTAAAGAGGCAAATAAAGCAAAATGGCCATGTTTGGTACACGTTTAAACACAAACATGCGAAAAAGGCGGTAATTCTACGCCTAAAAATGTTAATAACGAAGAACTATGAGCTCTAAAATGGATGGTCAAAGATTGATGCGATAGTGAATTCAATTACAGAAAAAAATGCCACCCAGATTTTTGGAATCGGTTCATAATTTCTTTTGTTCTGCTGTCTGTCGTTCGAAAAAATCATGTTTCGAGATATTAATGTTCTACTTGCATGTTGCCGGCGTTCGGAGTTCGAGATGCATGTATCGTTGTAGAACCTATAACGTTCCAAATTTTGTCTTATAACATTTACTGAGTATTCTTCAGATACTATACTATAGATGTATGCAAAAAAAACCGATTTTCTGAAAAATTTTGATAGGAATGTCTCCTTAAGTGCTGGAGTACCTGGACAGTTGCGAATACCAGGCATTGGGGACCGAAGTATGTAGCCACATTCTGATTTCAATGATTAGGAAAGAGGGTCAGCTGAAAACTGGCATTTCTGTGCGTGGCATAATTGGACATTAAGGTGCTGAGTGATGATCCACTAAATAGTTTAAGTCTCATTGGTTACCGTTGAAATATGTTTGAATGAGCATCACGGCAGAACGGTGTATTATACCGTGACACGTTTCACCACGTTTTACTTCAGAGAATTCTATTGCGGCTCATTACGCTGCCACGGCAATTCCTACGAATACCCTTTTTATTCATGGGAATCAGCGCTCGATAGCGAACGCATCAGTAAGCGTAAGAAGAACTGCTTTCTATCAGACGCCACGGAAACTAATTCCGCAGCTTGCTGCGGGATGTAATAAATGACGGAATACTTTTAACCGGTGACGAAACCGGTTTACTTATTAATCGAACAACAGTCCATGAAATTGAGCTTAACTCGGTGCCATTATTTCGTGCTTTATAGAGTATAGTACGAGGGGGTGTGTTTAATTGGATCCGGACTCGATATGTTTTGATGCTCGCTCGAGAAGGTGGGGAAATTAAACATGGCATCACATGAAATATCGGTATTGGACGCTAACAAAGAAAAAGAAGGGAGCTCCTTGAATTCCCGTTCGTCTAAGCACTCCTCTTCAAGTAGTGCAATAAACTAGAACTCATATGAAGACAAGGTTCAAGATTTTACAGTGTTCAATGGTTATATATATATATATCGATAAGTTGCAGTAGGAAAACGTAGTTGCAGTTGAGACTTTCTCGTTGAACAGGTTTGGTCCATCATTTAATTTCACTGTATCATTTCTGGTTTGATTGAATGTAACTGCCAAATGCTGGCCTGTTAGTTCAAGAGCCTCCTCTGAATAAGCACGACCTAAATAACGGAATCAAACTGGTTGCACTTTCAGAAATCTTTTATGCATTTCCGATTACATTCATTCTGAAGTGATGGATCTCCTGAAGAATATGGAAACATAATTAAGGAGAATATAGGGAGCTATATGTATAGAATGGAATTTTTGAAGACCTTATTCGCAAATGAACAACAGTGCACTTTTCTCCTTGAGCCAAATGGGCCAGACAATTTTGTCATTTCACATTGATTGAAAGTAACGACCACTTTTATTTCAAGTCTAGGGCGCATGGAACGTTCTCATCTTGTTATTTTGAACGTGTTTCGAATCATTGTGACCCATATACCGAATCTCGGCCAGTTAAACTTCAAATAGCAAATTGCAGGCAGCATAAATGTTAGTGTTAAGTTGTTTATAAGAAATATTTACCACAGAGGTACTAAAGGAATAGAGGTATTTATTAATAAATTGCTGCATACGAAAGGCTCTCCCGAAATTAATCAAAATTCTTTTGATGTCACTTGATCATTCTTTTTGCAAAGAACCATTGCCTATGCTATCCTAGGTTAGCACAAATAAAGAATCCTAGAGGCTAGAATTTCATTAAATATCATTCTCCGTGAATCTTTCTGTGTTCAATATTCGATAATGTAGATTTAAATCCAAGCATTCATTTAACCCAATTATTAATGCTTTGTTTTCTAGTTCCTTGAGCCAAGAAACAGTAATTTCGTTACCGATTCGTATCAGACTTTGATTATGCGCGGTACATTACGGATGCGCAATCTATGCAGCTCTTCCTGGTTGCAGTCCAGACCCTTGCTTAATCTCGCAGTATCGCTTTACACTCGCTTGCTAGTAATTGCCACTTCTGTTTAAAGTTTCATGTGGGCATCCACACGATAGAAACACGCTTCACGTCATGGGTTTCAACGCTCCGTGCTTTTCCGCGTTACACGCCTTGCTGTGTAAACCGTACTTATACCGATACAGTGCAAGCGTCTAATTATGATTGCTAATACTATGTAAGCAGCACGCTTGGATTCACATGAAAATTCTGGAAATTCCTTAGAAACACTCAGCGGATATTAACTTTCACACTTTATACCTTAAAATTTAAGTTAATAAATACTGTGTTCGCACCAAAAACGGTGTCTGCAGTTATACAGCACCTGCAGTACAGTTGCAACGCATCAGCGACTCCCTGGCAGTTCCATTTGCTTCATAATTACGTTTCCTGAAGACAGTCCCTGATAACCACCTTCGGGACACGGAAGTCAAGCAGCGGCATGCACGAAGATACCGGGAAATTACTGAGGAATTGTCCTCTGTAATTGTTCGTACGTCTTCGTGGAGTGATTAGTTCTCACGCAATGTTTTCAACATGGTTCTACTGGTCCACAAAAGTCGAAACCCAATGGGTTTTGTTCTAATTCAACGGAAAGTGCAATTGCTCTGCTCGTGAAGAGAAGGTGGGCAATTTATGTGTTCGTGCGCAGAGTAATGAGTCTTACAAGTCACGAATCAACAAGTTGGATAAACATAATTCGAGTTCGGTGTTAAGAGATTCACGATTACTGTACAGTCTGATATCTTGGCCACGATGTGCTCCAAATACTCGACGCCTGCATTCCAAAGTAACACGGTCTGAATATCATAGCGGTTCGCTTTAGCTATAACTGGGAAATGTTGTTGGTCGAGCAGTTTTGATTCCGTATTAAACTGTTGCCGCCCCGAGTGAGAGTTATGACGGAGGGAGAACAACGTGGAACGCGTTCTACGTTTATCTCAACCGATGCTGTTGTGCAAGACTTTTGTGCGGAATCTGTCTGGAGGCTCTACTAGAAAGTTACCGTCGTAGATCGCAACGGATCTGCGTAACGCCGATACACGATATTTATTGGCCCGTGAAATTTCGCGACTTGATCTTGAAATCGTTGTAAATTACAATTTCCCGTATGTAACAACTGTAGAGTGGAATATTCTCCAAATTCGTGGTTTCTTGTATGAGATCCTCTGAACTTGAGATTTCTCAGAGAACATTTTTTGTATTTAGGCTTTTTTTACACGAAGCCCGCGAAATTTGTTCTCTGTTCTATGGCATCCACCAAGTTCAGAACTTCTTGTATGGTATCCTCCAAGTTTAGACTTTCTTCTAAGATATCTCAGAACTTTGGTCTGTTTCTTCCTCACACCACGTTGTATATTCGATAAGAAGGATACAGTTGAAAGAAAAGGGGTGAAGATAAATGTTCCACGTTGGCGTAACAGGACAATTCAATTTACGGATCACGGCGAGAGGTTCCGCGAACTCCTGAAATGGAATCTGATTTCTAACGGCTTTTCACTGACCGCACTTAGGCCGGGTGGAAGTCATTCAAACAGTGTGCGCGGTGGCTGCAAAGCTCGTGGTTCGCCTCAAGGTATTTTTCTTCAATACCGCAAAAGAACGTGGCTCGACGGTGTCGTTTTATACGGGTGGAAACCGGTGGCTCGGATAGAACGCTGCATCCTCCGCACAGTTTAGCTATTTCCTCCCTGCCCACACGTCTGCGGTCTGCTCCTTGCATTTTTGCATCAACCGTGAACGTTGATCCCTCGTCTGCACAACAAATAAATGTGTGCTCACTTCAGCTGCCTTTATACTTTTCTCTGGTAAGTTCTAAGGACACCTTCCACTATGAAATGTGTGTTATTTTGAAGTGGCACAACATTGGTTTGGGAGAGAAATTTTGTAAAGGATACGTTTCATAGCGAACAGGAGAGTTCCAAGTTGGTAGTTTTTATTTATCCTTTCGATGAATGCCCTGCTAAGTAGTACAAATCTTGTTCAAGATACGCCTGTTTCGATGGCCGGAAGTGAACGGAATCGTGACGGACCATGGTATAGGAAGTGTTCGTTTGTTACGCAAGAGAGAGCGCAGTTTTATACATAATACTTTTCCTTAATTGTTTTATTCCAATGTGTCTTAATGAAAGTTTCGAAGAAACTCGTAATTGTTCTCATTAGGTACCCATTCTTTATGCTTAAAATTCAGTTGTCGTAATCTCTACTCAACGTACGCAGCCTTAGCTTTCATCCTGACTGCCAATAATGCTAATAGTAACTCTCATATACACGCGTCAGTAGATGTCATTATACTTTTTAATTAGGGTGATTGAATCACACGCAGAAGAATGTGCGAACAATATGCATAGTTACATACAGGATAGTTGCATACATTGTGTTTACATTGCTAATCTTTTATCACAATGAAAGAATTATTAACTGAAGTAGCAGATCTTCAAATATTCGAGCAACTGTAATACCAGCAAAATGTCAGAATCACGTTTTTAGAAAAGGAACCCTTACACTTGGAAACATCTGATACCTTTGATTGCTAGAACCTATACTACGAAAGCTTTCAGATTAATAATTACAACTTTAAATTGTAATTGCTTTGTTTAGGTGTACCTATTGACAATGCGTTGGTTATGCTCCTTCGCAGGTGACGATGTGGACGTTTCTACTACTACTCGCGCTCTCCACGTGTTCTTCATCATGGGCTCAGGTGATCAACAGGGCACCACACTTCGTGCAGGGCGGCGACATGGCCAGGCTGGCCGTGTCAGAAGGTACACCACCGGGTGCACCTGTTTACACGCTTCAGGGGGAGGACCCAGAAGGCTCTAAATTGCATTACTCCATCAGCGGGGAGTACTTCACCGTGAATCGGGAGAGTGGCGTGGTGGTTCTGAGAAAGGCGTTGGACAGGGAGATGCAAGACTTGATCGAAGTCATCATCAGCATAACGGGTACCTAGTATACTGCTCTTATTGGTGTCCCGTTACAGTGTTACGGCGGAATATCAATGGATAATCGACGATATGTAGGCCACCAGATAGGATACACGATATACCAATCAGCTACCGATCATTCCACTGTGCCATTGAATTTTTATGAAATTTCACGATCTGCATAACACAAAATAAATTCACTTTCCCATTTTCGAGACAGTGGGCCCTAGAAGCGGTATATTTTTATTACAAATAATCACTAGCGCACCCAGAGGGTTGTAAGAAGGAAAGAAATCTGGATTTTATTCTTTAAATAAATTCTTATAATCACCTAAAGAATTTTATTGAATTTGCGTTAAAAATATTCTTATCCGTTCAATTCGGCTCCCCCCAAGATTAAATCCTGAGTGCGCCGCTGTCAGTAATTATTAGTATACTCTGAAATATGGGCAGGTAAAGTTTTAACCGAATCACTGCTTTAATTCATCGTAATAATTCAGGAATGTTCTCCTAGACGAAGGGATCGCGGGATCAGAGCCCAACACGGTGTCTCTTCGTCGCGAGATAGCGGTGCTGGATGAAAACGATAACCCGCCCGTGTATCATGGCAGACCTTATGCGGCTAGAGTGCCGGAAAGTGCACATGTAGGTGGTCCCTTAGTTCCTCCTGGCACGATCACGATCACTGATCGAGACGGTGGAGTAAACGCGGATATTCAAGTGCAGTGCGTCCCTGCGTCACGGGACGACGATGTTTGCGATGTATTCAATGTTTCCACGGAGAAGGTACATCTAAAATACACTTACAAATAGTAGTCATTTTTCAATCCCTGACTTAGGAAGAAAAAGATCTGTGAACTTTGCCATATGTAGGATTCGAAAGTCTAAAATTCAGTGTGTATAGGTTAATTGATAAGGCAATCCTTCATGAACATGAATGGTCCAGATTCAAGTCTCAGTATTAGATAGGTATTAGACACGAGTCAACAGGCTCGTAGTAAATTGAGAACTATACATTCAGTTGGCAGAGGGGAAGTACGACGTGCAGATCACCCTCGCGAAACCGCTCGACTACGAAAGAAGGAACTCTTATTTGATCAACCTTGTCGCGGGGGACGGCGCTAGCGACGTGTCGAAGAGGTTACAAGCTAGAGCAACCGTGGCCGTCGACGTTCTCGATGTTCAGGTAAGTGGGTCTCAAGCGTAACCGAGGTAACTGTAAATCCACCGCGACCATTCCACGCCGGTTAACGAGATCGTCGACGATCAAACCTAGCCGCGAAGGTACCCGATGCTACCTAGTGACTCTGTTTCGGAACATCCGACTGGAAGTGTATTCGCGATACAACTTTCACCGGAACGGTAAACCTTTTTATATCTATTCGTTCCTTCTCGACGTGTTCGCTTTACAATTCTTGAAATTCGCCGTTAAGTAACGGTCGCACAGTGTTAATTAATTCCGCAGAACTCGGTGAATACATCAAGCACCCAGTTAGACAGAAGCTTGAGTTTTCGATTTTCAAACGATTAAACGCGTCGCTGTCAGTTTCTACCATGCCGTTTGAAAATTCCCTCGATTTCAGGATCAGCCACCCGTATTCTTGAATGCGCCGTACAGTGCAGCTCTTCCGGAGAACACAGTGGCTAATCACACGGTTCTGACGGTCAGAGCACGTGACGGCGACACCGGAGAGCCGAGAAATCTGCTTCTGACTTTGGAGGAGGATGACGCTGGCCACTTTAACCTCGAGGTTTCGCGCGAAGGCGACATAACGGTCGGCAAACTCGTCACCACGAGTATATCCCTCGACAGAGAGGATCCCAGGATTCTGCAGAACGGGGGCATTTACACGTTCCAGGTGAAGGCGACGGAGCTGATCAACAACGAGATACCAGCAGACACCGCGACGTCCATTGTCACGATCGTTGTCACCGATGTCGATGACCTTGTCCCTGTCTTCAATAAGAAATACTTCATGATAAAGATCTCGGAGGACATTGGAAGAGATACGCCTTTGCCAGGTGAACAAACTCTTATGTTAGGGGCTTTGGGCGAAGAATGTTTCATTAAATGTTATTGAAAACTTTCTATAGGTGTTTAATAATTCTATGATAATAAAGAGACATTGATCGACAGGTCTGAATATGATCGTCAGTGATGGTGACGTTGGTGAGAATGCGAAGTACACTTTAGCCCTAAGGGACGTGTCAGGATATCCTGGAATTAGTAAAGCATTCACTGTCAGCCCTAAAGAAGCTCAAGGCCGCGTGCCAGTCGTAGTGAAAGCTACCGATGTGAGCGTATTGGATTACGACGTGGCTGAGCCTGCGAAGAGGGAGCTTGAATTTGAAGTGGTTGCGCTCGTTGCGAACGAAGCGGTACAGATCCTGTCGTTACTTTAAATCAACCGGCTAATGTAAGTTTCCTCAGTCTATTGGTAGAATAAAATATCGTTCACATGGAATTCAGGTAGCTGCAAGCAGAGTTCACATAGAATTGATGGACGCAAACGATCACAGCCCAGAATTCTCTCAATCCGTGTACAAGCTGTCGGTACTCGAGGACGCTGAAATTGGAACTCGATTCGGTGACGTTTTCGCTAGAGACTACGACAGTGGTGCCTTCGGCGAATTGACGTACACATTGCGCGGTTTCGGCGCCGATAAATTCGAAACCAACCCCAAAACTGGTGGAATCTCTGTCGCGAGGACGCTGGACTATGAATCACAGAAATCGTATTCTTTGA
The DNA here is from genome assembly GCA_944738655.2 of Andrena hattorfiana. Lineage (NCBI taxonomy): Eukaryota > Metazoa > Arthropoda > Insecta > Hymenoptera > Andrenidae > Andrena > Andrena hattorfiana. The sequence continues at coordinate 18,324,912 of OX122889.2, read as the reverse complement.
CCATGGAAGCGAAAGACGGGGGTGGAAGAGTGTCTGCTGTGAATATATTAATAGAGCTTGATGATGTCAACGATAATAAGCCTGTATTCGAGCAGAATGAGTACACTAGAACGGTTCGAGAAGGTGCAACGAGCTTCGATCCTCAGATGTTCGTCAGGGCCACGGACGTCGATGGACCTATGCAAGGAAATGGGAAAATGACGTATTCTATAAGCTCCCATAACAGTATGACGAACGACACTTTCAAGGTATGTGGAAGAACAAGCTTCTGAAATAGGGATTTGTAGAATTTTACAGAATTACAGTATAAAGTGTAACAGCACTATAGTTATCCCGGAATTTATCAAGAGATGTTCCATAGATAAACGCAGAAACAGGAGAAGTGACAATGTCGAATCCAGTCCGTTCAGGGGACACGGAGAGAGGCATCTACGAGTTAGCAATTCGTGCTACAGACGCTGGCACACCGCCACTATACTCTGAGGCGAAGTTTTCGGTCAGGGTGGGGGTGCCCGGAAATCAAAAGCCCATTTTTCGTGGAAATTACAAGTCGAATTTACCGGGGCCCAGCACTTATCGAGCAAGGCTGCTGGAGAACGCGTCACCTGGAACAGAAGTCATCAGAGTCGTAGCTAACGATCCTGATGGAAGAGACAGCTTATTGCAGTATCATATTGCTTCTGGCGCTAAGGACAATTATGTTATAGACTCTAGGTACCTGTCCCTTCTTTTTCTGTAGCCACATCTTCACAATTCTCCTCGATATTCTCCAATATTAAGCGACTCAGTGAATGTGTCTTTTATAAACTTCTGAAATGGATGGTCAACGTTTCAGTTCTGGTGTCATCACAGTTTCCCCAGATGCTCGCTTGGACCTGGAGACAGGCGGTGAAAAGTACGAGGTGATAGTTTACGCCATCGATTCTGGCACACCTGTCAGAGAAACTGCCACCACGACGGTGACGGTGAACATAATCGACGTGAACAACAAGCCACCGATGTTCAACGAGTCCACGTACCTAGTTTACGTGTCAGAGAGAGCGGCCATTGGTAACTCGCAAATCATTTTATTTACTTAATTTTTCTTAATATATATGTAAACAGCGAACCAAATATTCTTCTTGTTGCTGACCTAGCGCTAATTCATTGAACAGGTGAACCTGTGCTGAAGGTAGTAGCAACCGATCCCGACTCGGACGCTTACCTGGAGTACTCCTTAGTGGAGCCTATAAGAGCAGTCGACAAAACAGGCGTGGCTCTCAAGAGTACAACTGCCTACGACTACAAATCAGCATTTCGTATAAACTCCACCAGCGGGCAAATAACAGTGAATCGCGTGTTAGACTATCAAGTGGTGGCAGTGATAATCCTCACGGTCCAGGCGCAGGATCTGAACGCTGTCGTCGACAAAGAGAAACAAATTACCAAGGTCGAGATGACAGTATACATTCAAGCCTACAGCGATGACAATCCAACTTTCACGAATCCTGGATGGTCGCCTAATAATCCAACGATCAGGATTTCTGTGCCTGAAGAGCAACCTCTTGGTACAACTCTGTTGATGTTGTCAGCCAAGGAGCCCACCACCGGATATCCTGTTCAGAGATTCGAACTGGTGAGGGAGGATGACGACGAGGGGTACGTTAACGTCGGTGTCCAGAGCGGGAACGTCGTTTTGAACAAGAGACTGGACTATGAAGTCCTTAATCAGAAGGTACAGTTCAGATTTCTGAGAAAGCGTTAGTGTTCAACCCGAGGAATGTATCAGTCTAATATTTCTGTCCATTTGTTCCTTTCAGTTTATTCGTTTTAAAGTTCGAGCTCTGGCTAGGGACTACGAAATAACGCGGAAGATGTCCGAGGCAAATGTGATCGTCGAAGTTCAAGATACCAATGACAACAACCCGATCTTTACTCAAAAGGATTACAAGATTTCGGTCCTAGAGTCTGAGAAGCCACTGAAAATCGTGCTGAACGTTAGAGCTACAGACATGGATAGTTCTAACACCGAGCAGGAGGTGAAAAGAGGGTATGGTGAAGTGAGGTATTCTCTGACTGGTGAGAATGCTAATATATTCGAGGTGGAACCCATAACAGGGAACATTCAGGTAAACCAACCTGTCCTTAAATATTTTTATCCAAACATTATAAACTTGTAGTTATCATTGAAATGATCAATGTTATAGATCGCTACGAATACAACACTTGACAGAGAAAAACAGTCGGTTCTCCGTTTCTACGTGGTTGCGTCGGACATGCCTCAAGGTGGTGCAGAACAACGGAGCACTAGAGCTCTAGTAACAGTCGACGTCCTAGACGTCAACGACAACACACCAATGTTTCAGCAAGAGTTCTACACAGCTGTGATTCCTGAAAACGCTCCTCCTGGGGTCAGCGTTGTGAACATCACCGCCACAGATCCAGATGAAGGCAACGGTGGTATGATCAACTTCGAAATCATCGATGAAGGCGAAGCAAATGGTAAGGAAAGACATAGACCCGTAATTAATTAAAATTATCCTTCATTGTTTAGAAACTCTCCTATTCGGTGTCGTAATACGATGAATTGAAATTTTCAGGATTGTTTAAGATAAACCACACGACAGGAGAAATTTATTCTGGCCGAGCGCTGACGGGTAAAGGAAGGACGGAGCCGTATATTATGCGAATTAGAGCCCAGGATGGTGGAGAGCCAGAGCTATACTCCGACGTAATTCTGACACTATACATTGGAGACGTAGTCAGTAACGACGGTGTCCCTCTTTTCATAAGGCCAACCCTCGAGGAAGTAGCCCACGTAGCAGAAAATTCAACGATCGGCAGCCCAGTATTCCAAGTTGTAGCTTCGGACCCAGACGACCCGAACTTGCCAAATGGAAAGATAACGTTTAAGTTCCTAGAAGACGGGAATTTCGGCAAAGACGCGAGTGCGTTCAGGATAAACAGCGAAACTGGGCTGATCACAACGAGGAAGCTGCTGGATCGAGAGGCAAAGGACAGTTACACTTTGATACTAGTCGCTCAGGATCTGGGGAATCCCCCTCAGCAGGCAACTAGGGTGCTTCAGGTGATCGTGAACGACATCGACGATCACAAGCCACATTTTAGAAGGAACTTGGATAGTCCACCGATAGAGTTAACCATCTTCGAGGAGAAAGCAGTTGGAACAAAGGTGGGGTTGATCGAAGCGATCGACGAGGACATAAATGAAAATGGGATGATCGACTACGCGATCGTGTATGGTAACGAAGCTGGCCTCTTCGTCGTTGAGCGTCTTGAGAACAATTCAGCTGTGATCAAGTCGAATGGTCGCCTGGATCGAGAGGCAGCTGACCGTCACTTGTTAACTGTAAAATGCTTCCCGTACTCCACTAAGAAGTCTGATATCGTACCCAAGCCTTACAATCGACAAGATCCCTCCGAGAGGCAGGTTCTCATCAGGATTCTAGACATCGACGACAACAAGCCCACATTCAAAAAAGAGAACGTCACTCTGGGCGTTCGATTGAACGTGCCAATCGATACTAGTCTGATCACTTTGGAGGCCTTCGACGCCGATTCTGAAGCTCTGCCAATAAATTACAGCATGGGAAAAGCGTCCTTCACGTCTCTGGTCGATCCCTCCATGTCGAAACGCGAGATTCCATCGCACCTGTCCCTAAATCCCCAAAGTGGAGAGCTTAGAACAACAGGCTCCATGTCAAACTACGCCGATGGCTACATGGAGATCGTCATCTCTGCCAACAATTCGATAACACTCGGCAGGGAGACGAACATCACACTGAGAATCTTCTTGCTGCGTGACAGAGACATGTTGAAGTTCGTGTTCTCCAGGCCGCCGGTGGAGGTCAGGAAAACGCTGGAGGACTTCGAGAGAGCCGTGCAACATGCTCTGTCTCTTCCAATCAGCGTCAACGTTTACGACACTCAATTCTATTCCAAGGAGGATAATTCGTTGGACTTCTCCTCGACCAGCTCCTGCTTCCAGATGGTTGGCAAGGAGGTGTACGATCTGGGCGAAATGAAGGCACTTCTTACGGATCCCAGGAACGAGGAGCTGAAGAAGGTTTACAGGACATACCACGTAGAGAAGGTACAACACTGTGCTGCTGTGGTGGCCCGCGCTGACGCCTCGATGACGCAGATGTGGGTGCTGGCGATCGCGGTTCTTGTTGGAGTTGCTACTGTGGTATCCAGTTGTGCTCTTTGCTGTATGCACGCCAAGTGAGTGTCATAGCTTATTATTCTATTTAATATAAAGTAGTATTAGATTCTTGATTGATACTCGAAATGAATGGAACTTATTAAGTAAAGAAATATTCAAAGGGAATTCGTGTAAGATCTTATACCGTTTTCAGATACAAAAGGCAAGTAAAGCACGCACGTCTACGTGATCAGCCTCGTCCACCGTTGAGCTACGTTTCCTCTGGTCCAGGAATGGTCAGTGCCACCTCGCATACGACCTTAGGTCCTGGAACCATGGTTTCCTTAGGACCTCACGAAGGCCCGTACGAATGGGGTGCTGACACAACGCTCTATCACCCGAGCACCCTTGGATCTAGGACATAAAGGAAGAATGGAATCTCGAATTCAGGCTATGACTTGGAAAACAGAAGTATGGAATTGTTAGTTATGGACTGGAAAGTATGAAATTGCATCGAGGTAGATTGTCCAGGAGTGTGACTTCGATCGATGAACATCTATATTAGTTAACAGAAGAAATGAAATGCTTCCATGTGGAATTTAAAGCTGACGCAATTTGCAACAGGAATCAGGGAGACGTTTTGATGCAGCTGATCATTAATATTCGGTGTGTTAACATCTTTATTATAAACATACTAAACAAGTGTAAATACAGAATTGGAAGTGCTTCGAATGAGCAGTGGTTGCGGAGGGAAATCAGAAAAGTAGTACAACGAATTTTAAATTCAATTATTTTCTCAAGACTATTCGACTGATACAAAATATACATTAGTATATTATGTTCTTAAAGTTCAAAAAGTATAAACGTTCAGGGTACGTGCTACAAGCTTCATTCCACGAATTTTGAGGTTGCTATTGAGACCGGCGTGTTTTAATAGTAGAAGAAACGAAATGAACGAAATTGTATGTGTTGTTTCGATCGAGTGATTAGTACAGTACATTTTTCGAAGGAAACGGAGAAAAGGCTGAAACTTTGTCAATTATAGACGTTCGAAGGAATTGAACTGTAGAGGAAGTCATGTGACTGCGATCGTACAACGAAATCGACGAATGGTGCTATAATGTAAGATTTTTAAGTGCCAAAATACGGCGACACGTGCGAAATGCAATGGCATTTCTTAGATTAAGCGGACTAACTCGCGTGAATTGTATATTTCTTCGACTGTACACGAATTCTACTCACAACACTCGCGACATTATCGTGTTCTATTGTAATATATGTAGTATTTAAGGACGAAATAAATCTGTACATTTGTTTATAGCAAATGGTGCCCTTTCTACACGCTTTACAGGTTAAATTTTGTAAAACATTACAAGATTACACTTTAAGGAGAGTATCATTAATGTTTTACATCAATATTCGATTACAATTTGAACTTACGTTTTTGCGAATCAAAGTGGTACAAGTCAGATTGACTTAACTTTGCGAAATTAGTATGCAAAGCATAGCAAAAGTTCAAGTCTCCAAGGAAGCACGAATCTCCTAAGAGTTCCACCCACGAATTAGCCTCACGAAGATTTTCACGATTACAGGAGGAAAGTTTCAGAGCATCTGTGTGTGGACCTGATAGGAAATCAAGATAAACTACTATCTAACGATGGATTTCATTTTCCATTCGGGATTTTCTAAGTCACGATGTGTCTGTGTGGCTACCAATTTTATAGTCCGCGTTGGCCTATTAACCTTTAGAGGACCGGCTTTTTTTTAAAAAAAAGTAATAATTTTTAGTTCCAAAATTTATATTAAATTTATATAACGTATATTTTGTGCAGAATTAGAGCAAATTTTTAACATTTTTTAATTTCCGAAATACAGTATGTCTGGGGGTTTTTGATACTGTTGGTTACGAATCTGTAGTCGGATTGAAAAATGTTTGACCTACATGGCAGTTTTACTGACCTAAACGAATGAACATATACCAAAATTCAGAGAACATTCTTTTAGCGTTACTCAGGGCTAACGACGTAGACGTAGATGGTTTTTGTATCATCTTTTCTTCTTTCCTTTTGATATTTTTATTTATTATTTTTGGTATTTTTGTGTTGTTTCAGGAATTATTTTATTTTGTCGTAATTTTTGCGTTCTTTTGAGCAGAACGAATTTATAGACAAACATACACAAAAACACAGTCGAACACTAACACACACATACGTATTTATACTTTAAATCATTTTTAGTGTGCTTACTTAAAGCCCCAAAAAGGGCTTTATGGGTCCCCTAAAGGTTAAGCAATCGCACGATCGACGAATATCTTAAACGATTGCACGAGTCGAGATCTTGGAAGATTCTCGGACGCCCTCGACGAAAATGTCAAGGCGAGGTGGAGCTCCGAAGATAATTTGATCCCGTGGAATGGTGAACTGGGAAACACGAGGAGATCCCAAAGAGACTGTTAGACCACGTTCCTATAATGGCCAGTATTCATCATCCTTGGAACAGAACAATCATTCCTACGTACAGACAAATAAATCTTCTCGAAAGGTCCATTCTCCCTTGTTTTATTTAAATAGATCTCATCTTTTACAACACTCTGCCTCATATAGAACCAGTTTCGTTTCAATTACTTTTGGAGACACTATCGCTGAATCGTTTGAACCCCTCGACAGTATCGATGTCTTTCGAAACTTCGACGCTTTTAGTCGCCTTAGTCGTTGTCTCCTCCGCAATTACAGTGGTATAATCGTCGCATTCACTTTCGGTAGTAGTACCCACGATTTTCTGAGCTTCGAATTCGTATTTCTCGGTGCTGGCGTAATCGTCCTCGATAGTTGATTTATGATTCGGAGGAACTGTGAAGGCTTTCTCTGGGTCGTCGAGACTGGACCCTGAAGAATCGTTTTCTTGCTGATACTTGACTCCTTCGTCTTTATTATCTAAAAGAGTTTCTTGATACCGTGTCGCTGCTAAATCAGGGCCTCCATCTTCTTCCATGTACTTCGATCTTTCCACTGCCAGGTGCTTGGCTATCGTTTCTAAAGGTGTCCATACCTTCTTTACAAATTCCTGTCGTTCCTCCGGCGCCATGGATTCCGACCTGTGAATTATGTCGTGCCTGGAAATGAAAGTTGCACATTCAATACGAGTTTTTATTAATTCGAAAAGTTTGGGAAGGGTGTAGTTTCTTTTTAAATGCAGACAGGAAAAACAGGTAGCGTAAAATTGCAAGATTTTATTGAATAAGATTCCTTGCACTTTTCTATTTATAAAAGTATTGAATTAAAGACGATTAAAGATGCACGATTTACAAGATGCTCCAATCTCGAAACTGAAATATTCATGCGATTAGAACCTAAGCTCAGTCATCTTCAGGGTTCCAGTAGTGTTTGATAATAATCTAACACGCTTCCCTATGTCGAACACGATTGCTGACCGAAACATGTGTCTAGTTATTACGAAACATGTACGGCACGTAAAAACAGAAACAGAATTCAGCTAGAAAATACTATATATTGTAAATCATCCACTTTTTAATATATTTCAATATTTAACTATTAAACTATTAAAAACAGATTTCTCTTGCAATTCGTAGATGCATGTTGTATCCACAGGTCTTTTATATTTTTATTCAGAAACGGGCTGTAACTTGTTCTATTCTTGTATCATCACCTCATATCTACAATACTTTATGACAGTTTTTGTATTACATATTTTGTAATAACAGTCTCCGGTAATAAAAATCCAGGTGTGGCGTGTTCTTCTACGCTTAATAAAGCGAATCCATTATGCGTTTTATGGAGCAAGCTGGCCATCAATTTGAATTTGCGACAATCATACACCGAATTTAGCCAGTGACCTTTCACGTGGTCGTCCTTAACGAGTCTCTGAACGGTTTCGTTCGATTTCTTTTAACGAACCGTTGATGCTCGTGCTAATGCGGATCGTTGGCTGAAAGTCCTCGAGTGTTTGTCGACATTCCTGGCGATTTTACAGATAGGTCTAACTTCTAACTGTAGCGTGAGCACTTGTGACACGATTCCACGATTTACAAGTCGATATACAAGGGAAAGGCCACATTTTGTCGATTACACGCGCGTAAATCTAGCGGCAATCACGGCAGCTCGTTATTATATAATGGAAGTTAAGGGATACAGCCATCGAGTCAGAAATGTGGTTGGCGTGGGTGGGAAATTTACATAATCCGGTATTTTTGCACAATCGTACGCGTAAAAAGTAAAGCCATTATTTATAATCTGTGCATTCCTGTACCTGAACCGTACTGTAAATTAAAACTCAATATGAATTTTATTCTTGGAGATAATTAAACCCAATAATTTCACGCGGTATTCCATTCTAGAATACCAGTGTTCATTTTGTTAATAGAAATTGAAGTTTAATTTATTCTTAGACTTTTGTAGCTTTTGACCCACTGTGGCTATCCTACTCCAATTATTTCAATCCTAAGAACTAACGATTCTACCAGCATTCATCAAATTTATTTCGATAAATTTATTTCAGCCTTCACCCTTAATTCGTTTTCATACATCACCTGTTCATCCTGTTCTTCTTCCGAGGGTACAAGTTCAAATGGAATATCATTTGCTGTCGCTCCTCTTCGTCGATCGCGGCCTGATTAGACATCGTCTGCGGGGGTGGCGCGTAGAATTTCGGTCCCCTGTTGAACTGAAGCGGTCTTCTCATCTCGTAATCGTCCAAAGGAGCCGGCGTAGGCCTAACCGTCTTCTTGTTTTGTTCCGCGACGTCTGTGATCGGGTAGATGTCCAACATAACGCTGAATGGCTTCGGTTTCCGTTTCTTCGCGTGAGAGGGTGGATTCTCGTACTGCGACTCTATCGATGACGGTTGCTTGTTGTAATTCACTGGACGTCCGTACAAGTCGTAGTAAGGATTGTATCTGTGGAGTCCCGACGGAGTGAATCTGCAAAAGGAACGTGTCAGTTATGTTTCCATACTGACATGCCCCTATCTCTATTACTCTAGACATTTTACATATGTAAAGAAGGGTCTTCAAGAGGAAATTAATTGAAGCAATAAAGATTAAATAATACTCATTGGCCACTTGCTATCTCCCAAGTTTAAAGAAGTCCTGGGATGTCTAGCGACGATAATCGAAAATTAAGAGAGACAGGAAGCATATTGGATGATTTCTTTATTTGAAAAATTTCATAAACTGATCAACAGACCTGACGTTGGACGTAGCCAACAGATTGACGTCTGCAGGGTGCTTTGGCTTGTACTGATAGAATGGATCTTCGTTCACTGGATAAGATGTTTCTTCTTCTTCTGATCTATCGCTGTTGGCCATCATCTCTCCTATTTCGGGAATGAAGTCGTACTTCTTTGGATTCATGTAGACACCAGTGAACTTGATGCCTCTGTTTGGCAGGTCTACGTCGTTCGTCAGGTACTTGATGATGTCCTGGATGTTCCTGGAGGATTGTGGATATCTGTATTGAGACAGCTGAGGGTATTTTGATCGCTTGAAGGCAGTGGGTTGTGGTGTCTTCAATTCCCAATGAAAGGGGGCTGGCCGACTCTCTTCCGAGCTTTCGTATTCTTCGTTCGAATCTGGATACTTGTACCTATTCAAGTGTTAATTAATTTCCGCAGTGCATTTTCTTTATCTCTAATATACAGCTATGTAAGTAATTTATCGTACCTCTGCTTCACGCGATAAACAACAGCATGATTGTCAAACAACTGTTTGCCCTCTGGTCCCTCCACATTACCTTCCACGGATTTCAGGACCTTTTTCCTCAATTTATAATTGTGCAGATTTTGCGACCTGAACTCGCCATCCGATACTCTAAGATTGTCGGTGTCATCGTAAGGGAGTAGGTTCCCTTCGTCTGATCGATCTTGAAGATAAACACGATGCGTTCTGTTAACTTCAGGCGGAACAGTAGAACTGGGCAATTTTTTCGTGACGTTCGATGGCTTCTTAAGAGAATTTTGTAGTATGTACATGTGTTTCGTCTCCTGGTTCACTTTACTCAACGTTGTAGCAGACGTAAAATCATAAAAAAATATTGCAACCTGTAACAGAAGAATAATATGTACACTTGTTTATCTAAGACACCCGTTGTGACGATTTTGTGTATTCAGTTGAAATTCCGATCAAGTTGGAAATTCCCCTGGAATTATAGCCATTTAAAACAATACTAATTCTCACTGAACTTTCCAGTTCCCTATTGTGTACCCAGGAGTAGAAATTTAAGAATTCGAATCATTGCCATATTTGAAAACAAGCGTACTATTTCCTCTTTTCCATTCATTCACAAAGCTTCAATTCCACGAATAAAACAAGTTAATTTGTGTCGAAACACAGTTAACGCCCTATATGTGAAGCGCGCAGAAATCTGCTTTGACGCTTGGCTCCCCATGCATGGAAGGGGTATACATAGTTTTGCGGTGAAATTGTGATTTTCAGCATCGCCACTGTGCCTGTTACATTAATCATGGGGAGAAAACTCGTGAGATCTAATTGCTGCCATTGTTCTCCGCGCGGGTGGCTCGTTAAGAAGCTGCGCGATAAAGACTTTACTTTTCATGAGACCATTATCGCCATCAAGTAGACCATCATTCTTTGTACTGTTAGACATCGATAACCAAAGCTAAGTAGTAACTGTTTCAGCTTCAGATAAATTCCAAAATCCGAAAGTCAGCTTTCTAGTGGTTAGAAAACTTCGTACTTCCCATTACCCAGATCGAAACGACTTGCACAGATTTTAAGCGATCGTTAATTATAAGGCGGAATTAGAGTTCGCATGGTTCGGAGCCCGTTAAAAATTGATCTGCCTTCGAAGAACAGGCGCTAGAGCATGCAAGCGAACACGGATACTGTTCGAACACGATACATCGTCGCAGATCGTTAACGATCGATACATAATGCTCTCAGATCACGCTGGCCAAGTCGTTGACCCAGGCGGATGCAGCAACAGGAAGGTGCACACGAATAGACAGCCCGCGAGATGAGCGGATCTTGTAACGAGGCGAGCGTAAAAGCAGAAACTGGTCCTCGTAAATGCAAATAACGCGATATGTAGGTAAGTAGCGTGTAAATATTAACACAGCGAATGAGTGACGGTAATAGCCTCACTGGCTAATGATCCGTGGTAATCCTTCGAGGAATGTTTCCTTTTCCTTCCTTCTTTTTCGAAGAAAGGAATAATGGAAAAACAATATGTATCTCAATTTAAAGATAGTAGGACTGCACTTGTACAGCTTTGCTCGAGTACTCACTAATATCACTGCGACCACCACCATAACTCCTATAGCAAATTTCCTTGCAACGGAACCGTATCGACTCCTGATATCTGGATCACCGTGATCGGAATAAAGACCAAGTTGAGATGTACTGATTGCAGTCCTTCGTCCTCCTTCAAGCATGTCCTTCCACGGATCTGTTGGTACTTACGCTGTACAATTACGCATTCTCGATATTTGGTAAAGTTAAGTTAATCAGCTTACCGTAGACACACTCAGAAATGGTTTACAGTCACAGTCCTTTTCATTCGTATAAAATAAATATAGCGAAAACACTATTCTTACACGGAATGTATTCCAAACGGCGACGGTGATTTAAATTTGCAATGGAGAAAATGAATGTTCAGTAGCGTGGAATCTTCATTTCGTAGTATTTGTTAAATTTGGCACGAATTGAAAGTTTGAAAGAACTGCTCTGTAACACGTATTTTGGAGGAACATGAGACGGTATTCTTTCGAAGCTCCATAAGCAACTAACGAGCACTCATTTCGCGCAACCGAGTTTTCACTGGTGATTCTATCAGGAACGTAGAAAATCTCTTTGTACGTGGGGGAGGCTCGTTATGGTAGTAGGAGCCAGGTTATGGGCTACTTACTACGCCATCAGGTTAAAGTCAAATATCATTGCACGATATCTGAGGAGAATGCCAATGTCACTGCGCTACGGTGACTGAGTCACCAAATGATATATCGATGGCTTAGTGCACAAATATTGTATCTCCACTTTAGCGTTCTCAAGAAAAACACGTTTAAATATGCAATGGTCCATAAGATTCAGGGACATAAGATGAACAAAAATATTATTTTTGACAAATTTATGAAGCAGATATAAATTTGAATTTTATACACAAACAGTTTGGAAATATTTGTTGCATATAAAAACTTAAATTTCACCAAAAGTGGATATACAACATTTGTGCACTAAGCCATCAATGTTATTGCCGTTTTGTTGTATTTGAGGCGGGAGAAAAGCCAATATGATTACGACTTACTGTCTTATTGGAGGTGGTGTAATGTTTCTTACATTGCCATTATACTTTAAAATGAAGCAGAGTAATTAAAATGAATATAATTGGAGCGAATGCGTCATGAAAGGATCTCAGGTGGCTGTGAAAGTAAAATATTTGCGACGCGCATTGTTTGCTTGAAAGACTAAAGTTATTTGGGAAGCCCGCTTTATGCAAAGCCGTATTTCATAATCATTAATATTCATGAGGGAAGAGGATATCGTAGGCGGAAAGGTGACTCTTGAAACCCTCTGGCGAATCAGGTGTTTGATTCTTCGCATTCGTTCACGGTCTCCTGATGAATTATCTCGGCGAACGTCATTCCGGAAAGATCAAAAGTGCAATCGAAGTTAACTGACAGATGAGTGCATAACGAGAAACTTAAAACTTTCTCTGTCGAATATTATTATGGAGCATTAACAACGGACATTTTTTCAAACTGGCGCGAAATAGAAAACTAGTTCACCGTGATCATTTCCTCCGCCTCTCTCGTCTTTATCCGCATCTCGCACGTCGTGAACCAATACAGCGATTACTTTTCGTACAAAGTTCATTTATTCCGTTGTATGCATGTGTTACGTATACGAGTGCCTTGAAAGAAACAATTTACAAAAGTTCATTACATTTTTGTGCATATATTCTTTTGCTTACAATCTCACTTTCAGTCATTGTCTTACTTTTTACATGACGAAGTACATGGTTGGTTACAATAGAGTATGACACGTAACGCGATATTATTACTTCTCTAATTACGCTCTAGATGCACCAAAGATACATTAAAATGTACAAATTTTTCGTTCCATTGCATTTACTACAATGTTCACTATCGTCCTAGATGCACGCACTTGATACAAGTAACTGATGAGACTGATATATTTTTTCCTGTTAATATCACTAGCGATTTAGCAATTCCAGATTATTCCTCATCGATTCGATCTCCTATGGCGTTCCATAAATAGCTCCTATTCTATACATATAAAAATTAAAAAAAAGGGACAATGTAGTTCGTGACTGTCAGTTCATCTAAATCGCTCAGCCTCCTCTTCATCGTACGAATGGCGGCAGTTCAAGTGGATTCTCTGGTACAGCGTAGAAGTAACCGAGGGGTCTCTTCGTTGTTGGTGGCAATGTAGGGGGTGGCGCCGGGTTGCCAGTTGCTGGTACAATGTATTCGGTTGAAGTGGGCGTGATAGTGTATATCGGCGTCGGTGGCGGTGGTGGCGTCACCGTAACGCGCGGAGTCGAAGGGGTTGAGGGTGGAAGATAAGGGTCAGGTCTCGTGCTTGGTTTCTTACCATTTATAGGTGGCAGATAAGAAGACGGGCTGTGGGATGTTGTAACGAATGGAGGATTGGTATATCTAGTAGTGGAAGTGACTGGCAAATAAGTTACCGCGGGTGTAGGTCTTGTGGTAGTGAATGGTCCAGGAGTTGGTCTTGGTGTAGTAACGTAGGGAGACGTAGTGAACGGATTATAAGTACTTCTGGGGGTAGTAAAGGGTTCGGGAGTAGATCTACGAGTAGTGAAGTATCCAGTAGTAGGTTTCGGGGTAGTGACGAACTTAGTCGTAGTGACATGTACAGTAGTGGGTCTCGCAGTAGTGAAATATCCAGTAGTGGGTCTCGCAGTAGTGAAATATCCAGTAGTGGGTCTCTCAGTAGTGAAATATCCAGTAGTGGGTCTCGCAGTAGTGAAATATCCAGTAGTGGGTCTCGCAGTAGTGAAATATCCAGTAGTAGGCCTTGAGGTGGAGAAAGTGGCAGTTGTCCGGTCTGGTGGTAGATAAGTATTTGATTGCGTGGGTGGCCTAGGTCTTGGAGGCGTTGGGGAAGGAGGTATATATGTAGGTGGTGTATTTGGTCTGGGCGGCTGCGGTGGGGAAGGTGGAATGTACGGTGGAGCTGGTGTTCTTTGTGGTTGTGGTGGCGTAGGTGGTCTAGGCGGCTGTGGAGAAGGAGGTATGTACGGTGGAACTGGTGTTCTTGGTGGTTGTGGTGGCCGTGGAGGCACGTACGGTGGTGGTGTAGGTGGCCTTGGTGATGTCGGAGGTCGCGGTGGCTGTGGAGGCGAAGGAGGTATATATGGCGGTGGTGTATGAGGCCTAGGTGGCTGTGGAGGTGAAGGAGGTATATATGGCGTTGGTGGATAAGGTCTAGGTGTCTGTGGAGGTTCTCGTTGTATGTGTGGCCCTGGTGTGGGAGGTCTAGGTGGCTGTGGAGGCGATGGAGGTATATATGGTGGTGGTGTATGAGGCCTAGGTGGCTGTGGAGGTGAAGGAGGTATATATGGCGTTGGTGGATGAGGTCTAGGTGTGTGTGGAGGTTCTCGTTGTATGTTTGGCCCTGGTGTGGGAGGTCTAGGTGGCTGTGGAGGCGATGGAGGTATATATGGTGGTGGTGTATGAGGCCTAGGTGGCTGTGGAGGTGAAGGAGGTATATACGGCGTTGGTGGATGAGGTCTAGGTGTCTGTGGAGGTTCTGGTGGTATATATGGTCGTGGCGTAGGAGGTCTAGGTGGCTGTGGAGGCGAAGGAGGTATATATGGTGGTGGTGTATGAGGCCTAGGTGGCTGTGGAGGTGAAGGAGGTATATACGGCGTTGGTGGATGAGGTCTAGGTGTCTGTGGAGGTTCTGGTGGTATATATGGTCGTGGCGTAGGAGGTCTAGGTGGCTGTGGAGGCGAAGGAGGTATATATGGTGGTGGTGTATGAGGCCTAGGTGGCTGCGGAGGTGAAGGAGGTATATATGGCGTTGGTGGATGAGGTCTAGGTGTCTGTGGAGGTTCCGGTGGTATGTATGGGCGTGGTGTGGGAGGTCTAGGTGGCTGTGGAGGCGAAGGAGGTATATATGGTGGTGGTGTATGAGGCCTAGGTGGCTGTGGAGGTGAAGGAGGTATATACGGCGTTGGTGGATGAGGTCTAGGTGTCTGTGGAGGTTCTGGTGGTATGTATGGTCGTGGCGTAGGAGGTCTAGGGGGCTGTGGAGGCGAAGGAGGTATATATGGTGGTGGTGTATGAGGCCTAGGTGGCTGTGGAGGTGAAGGAGGTATATATGGCGTTGGTGGGTGAGGTCTAGGTGTCTGTGGAGGTTCTGGTGGTATGTATGGCCGTGGTGTGGGAGGTCTAGGTGGCTGTGGAGGCGAAGGAGGTATATATGGCGGTGGTGTATGAGGCTTAGGTGGCTGTGGAGGTGGAGGAGGTATATATGGCGTTGGTGGATGAGGTCTAGGTGTCTGTGGTGGTTCTGGTGGTATGTATGGTCCTGGTGGATGAGGTCTAGGTGTCTGTGGAAGTTCTGGAGGTATATATGGCGCCGGTGTTACTGGAGGGAATTTTTTTGTCGGTACTGGGTAATCATAACCCGTTGGTGGTGGCCTAGTATATTGCGTTGGTGGTGGCCTAGTTGGTGGAGTTGGTCTTGTTGGCGGTGCTGGTGTTCTTGTAGGTTCTGGATACGTGTACCCCGTTGGTTGCGGCCTTGTCGGTGGTGGGGTCGGCCTTGTCGGTGGTGGAGTCGGCCTTGTCGGTGGGGTTGTTCTTGTAGGTTCGGGATACGTGTACCCCGTTGGTTGTGGTCTTGTCGGTGGTGGAGTCGGCCTTGTCGGCGGTGGAGTCGGCCTTGTCGGTGTTGTTCTTGTAGGTTTTGGATACGTATACCCCGTTGGTTGTGGTGTTGTGGGCACAGTATAAGTGTAACCCTGCGTTTTCGTTGGAACTGTATAACCTGGTGTCGAGTAAGTATACGTAGACCGTGTTGCATGGGTCTCAGTTCTTGTAGGGGCTGTATACGTTGGCCCTGTCGTATATCTCGGCGTTACTGTTGGTCTGCATAACAGGAAACCATTGATATATGCGTCACACTTCATAATTCCATCACTGATTGAATTTCACTGTGTATGGGATTGATTCTTTAATCTGACTTCTTACCGTGGTGGTAAAGTGAAAATCTCGTTTGGCGGTTCATAGTTGTAGCCTTCAAAATGCTGCTTGCTTGCTATTGCTCTTTTGCTTCTCTCACTGGATGCTTCCGCATGATGAGTGGAGAGCACTGCCACTACCGTGGCGATCCACAGGATCCGCTAGAAAACAAAAATATTATCCATTTACAATAAAACACATTAATATGCCATTTTCAGTGACGAATACAGAGATGCGATGGTTCTACGTAACCTTGATCACTAAGCGCGATATTTTCTAGGTAAATTAAGTCAGGGACTGCCACGTAATCGATTATAATATATCGAAGATTGTGTTCGTGGGATTATCTCACGCTTCACCCACGTACGTCTTACATAACTCATCTCAACCGTACCCTATGGTGTATTGGTGATCGTGAAAGGTTCATCCGTGTGAAATGCGGCGTACGATACTCTCATTTATCAGCATCTATCCAACGTTAAGAAGCTACGTTATTTAACCCGACCCCTCTATCGACATCTTATCAATCTACCTCCAAAATGCCTTTGCACTTTCTACCTTACAAAATCAGCATCGTGCAACATCGCACACAAACAATTAATTTGTGTTTCTTAAGTCAATATAGTTAGCACTCCAAATTATACTACGTACATACATACATTCAACTTGATAATCATTAACCATTATCTTCTTCCCATCCCTAATTAATCCCACTTGAGAACAGTTCGATGCGAGATCGAGATTTCAGATTATCGGATGGTGTTTATTACCGTACCCCTCGCGATCCACGTATATATATTGATGTTTCCAGTAAACAGCGTTTCATTCGACACCTCGGATTAAACGGAGTGTAATAATGCAACCAAAGACCGCAATTATCATTCGCTGGTTCGAGGAGCTTCATAAATCAGTAGGGTCGCCACGAGGTGGAAGCCTCTCGTTGTCCAGAAATTAAAACCGTCTTATCCGTTTACGACATCGTGAACGCGGCTACGAATGATGGTTCTAGCTCGAAGAAACGTCCAGTGACCTTTAGGCGTATAATTTATATAGGAGGATCGCAAGCTGCCTATGGGGGAGAAAAGATTCTCCTCAGCGTCTTTCGCCAGTATGTGAAAGGCTTCTGATGTATAAGTGGTGTCACGACGGCTGTGCCCGCGGAACACGCGATACAGATCGCAAGGTTACTGTTTCTTGAGAAATTTTCGAGATCTCACGGTTCCGTTTGGTTTTTAGCAACCACCTACAAACGTCACGGTAAAATGGAGTTGGTTTCTTCAAGTTTTGCAATAGAACATGGGAACCCCTTTTATTCGATTGGAATAAAGGGATTAACATATAATTGAAGACGCCTATCTTACGCAGTATAGACCGAAGCAATCTTTTCCAGACCCCTGACCTTCCTTTTACCACAATTTTACGAGTTAGTTGAACCTTGTCGTCTATAGACTAGAAATCCAAGTCTATGATCTGTCGAACATGCAACGTTTCACAAGCACTTCGTGCCAATAGCACAAACAATTGGCCACGTCTCTAAACGTTCAACGACGTTTAATTTACACCTAGAGAAAGTGGTAGCTTCATACACTGAAAGGCAGTGCCTCCGGTCATGACGAGAAACCAATGTGACAACAGATCTCTAGTGGACAGCAATTCGCGCGACTCAAGGTGCAAAATTCTGTCGCAATAGAGGATTCCGGACATTGCAGCTACTTATGGCTACCGAGTTCGCCACTGGTAACGGTGCAAAAGAAAAGCATCGAGGAGGATTGAGCAAACAAGTTGTTTCTTGCGATTCCAGATAATCTGATCGTCCACAATTCCTTCTACGTCAAAGTGTCTCGTACAATACAATCTACCATTTCGCCCAAGGCGCAAGGTTTAGAATTGATTACGAAAGTTTTAACTACCGCCTAATTTGTCGACGCTCAGTTTCAACCTCTTTGACGAGTCTTGTTTAATGAGCGAACGGCTACGTTAACTATCCGACAGGTGCAAAAATCGCGCCTTGCATAATAGAGAGTCGCAAGTTGCGTCTTTGGTACTAATAAAGTGCGGGAGCAACGTCTTTAAGATACGGCTTTCTAATTATCTTGCCTCCTTTACTGCCGATGCCCGCGCTTGTTAAAGAAAAAAACGCCGAAGCGCGTCTATTATGGTCCGTCGTAACTTGCACGGAGAGGAACGAAAATGGCGATGGTAAAATGAAAATCGTTTGCGTCAGAGCAGAAAGAGAAGAGTCTTACGTGAAACACACCGGGCATATCAATTAAAGATAATGATAATCAATAAGATAGTACGTATCGAGCATCCATGGGCTTTTTTCAATTAATTATCGATTAAAAGCACTTGCTGTATTCTCGGACGAAGCGACACAGAATGAATATAGAATTGTCATGAACTGAACATAGGATCAAGGAAAGTTACTACAGGTAAAATAAATTATAAGAAATATGCACCAAAGTTAACTTTGGACACGTCATTTCAGCTATTGGTGAAGACAAACATCTAAGAGATGATGAGTAGACATGGTGATTAGTAAAACTCTAGCGTACTAATGGGACTGAATAAATAGTATGTAACTGTTACACCCGTTTTCCTTTCTGGAAACCGCGTTCTGCCCTATTACGGTAAATTTCTCGCGACGCGTGCCGATGAATTAAGCAGAGCGGGCTTCTTGTCACAGATCGTGACGCGCGAAAAGAAGCATGTTGCAGGAGAAAGTTTCCACAGTGAACAGCGGCACGACTTATCTCGTCCGTGCGCCTCGTGCTCCTCACCCACGTAATAAACGTGTAACCGCCGCGAAACCGAGGAGGAATGCGGCGAAAAAGGAGTCTATTGTCGGACGACGACAAAAGGTCCGCCGTACTTTTCCTAATTAACATAACAAAGATCGCGTCTGTTCTATCGGAACGGCAGAAGCCGCGGGACAGCCGTTCGCGAGGATGCAAATGACGTTCAGCAAGTGGCAGGTTTATTGGGTGACTCGATAGAGAAGCACGTGTAGGAGTGTGCCCTCGGTGTGCTACGAAATAAGGTAAATATGAACGATGGCGACTAGAACATAGAAATGCTTTTTCCATTGAATCATATTGAGTTGTTTCCTTGACCAGCTAAATATGATGCAATCGTTTTGTCTTCCACTTCTGATACCAAGCTATGGAGATGAAATGAAGAAAGAGGGGTGCAGCTCCACCTGTACCAACTTCGAATACTAAGTGAGAAAAAATTGTTTATAAAATTATTGCTTTGACTTAACATTAGAAAGAGAACACTAATTGGAATATATATTTTTCACATAATAAGTAGTAGTTATTGAGTTATATAAGTTTTTATTTCTATTTTTGGCGAAAAAATATTCTATAATAAAAATATTAATATTTCTACTTTTATTTATTCCCAATAAATCGCTCATTTGTTATCGGATTCCCATCAAACGTACACCAAACGACGTAGAATTTTTATTTTACGTATGTTACACGCCATAACTCAAGAATGGTAAAAATTAAAGCTGTACCCTTCTTCCTGCAAGGTCCTCAAATGTTTCATGCTTGCCGAGAATATCTGTGTTAATAGGCATTTCATGATGAGGTAATTCATTGCGATATCCTTCAGAAGACGAGGGAACAGACAGAGCACGACTTCGTCATATTCAATTTCCCTTCAATCATATCTATTACATGATGAAAGTTTTGTATATATAATTCAACGGTTTCGCGCAACTATATAATATACAATCTTCTGCATAAATGGATGTCGACTTGTCGACCCGTTTGCTGTTACTGAAATTATTATTCTAATTAAAAATTCAATGACGCAACGTTATCGAATCAGAATATGTATGCCCCACGAGTCTCATCTCTCTGGTCACGAATTGCCAAACGAACAACGCCGGTGAATCCTTTTCGGGGAAAGGTTGAAGGTTCCTTGGAAGAGTATCATAACTATTGCGTAAACCAAGTTACAGCCCGATTCTGTATCTCCAGAGCCATAAGCAGAAAAATTGCCATGACTTCGGATGAAAAAAAAGAAGACACAGGAGCTGGTCGAGTATTCATCATTCTTCATATGAAAGGGCACAGATCCTCCTGAAATTTATTGATCAATTTGGTCGAGCCACGGCCGATCGTTTCGCAATCGAAATGTCGTGGTGACGATCTCGCGTTCGATTTGATCGGCACCGGCGCGAGGATGATCCTTAACGACCCTGTGAATCGATTTGCTGCATCATCGAAACGAAATCATTGTTGCTCGTTGCGTAACAGCTTTCAAGCCGACCCTATCTTGTCGCGATTTTATTGATATTTTGACAGCGAGGCTGTCAGCAAGTGTATTCTCAGAAAATATCACTTAAGTGTGAAAAAAACGCAAAGTAATTGAAGAACGTGTAGGATCAGTAGTACGAAACGAAACAGCAAATTGACGTTTCTGCGATCCACGCGTTTGTTACATGTGCTACGTTCGCGTTGCAAAATCGCGAGGTTGTCAAACGACATTTAGTTATGCAGTAATTCTTAAAGGATATAATCTGTGACTTTATTGCCTTCGCGTTGGCATTGATTTTTAGCACCGTGTAAAGCGTGAACTGGGACGCCACGATAGTAAAGGGCATTTGCCTAGCAAAAATTGAAGATTCACTTTTGGTAATAAACCGATCGTTTTGCAGCACGTTTATTAGTGATTCGTATTTGGTTGAACTTTCAGAAAGTGAAGGTGTTAGCGGGCACGACGCATGTAATTACATTCGGTTAAATAAAGTATAACTCACGGACCATGTCTGACTATTTCATGCTCGTAATCCCTTTCTCGTCAATCATCAGCTCTTGCACCTTTTCCCTTGCCACTGTCAGCACCACCAATTTCGTCACCTTGATTACACAGGGCAGCTACTGCATTCACCGATTCTACACAGCAAAATCGGCCACCCTCCCGAGAGGTCTCTAATTGAAATCTCCGCGGTGATGCTCGAAGGAAAGAACGCGCGGAATTCAGACGCTAGACGTGCACACATCCTTCTCATCAAGGCTGTATTACGGCATACAAGGGAATACGGACAGATGGATATACAAAGGCACTAAACCTCAAAGCGCGACCATCGACGAGCATAAAGGAGCGGGACAGTAGCGCGAGGCACAACAAGAAGAAGAGTCGAAGAAACTGAAAGTTGTTTGCTGCGGATGTCAATTGCCCCATCCTGATGATGAACTATCATTGACCTTCGTCTTACGTTTTCTCTCCACCTAACGTTGATGTGTCTTTCGGTGCTCGTTATCGAAACACCTAATGTGCCTAACGCATTATCTATCCAACGTAGCCTTGAAAATAATCAACTATTAGATCAGTGTTTGATTGAACGAGGGAATTTCAATCGTAAAGGTAAGTTTGTAGTACTTCAACAGCTGCAATGAGGTAAAAAGAAGGACGCACAGTGGCGAATTTTCTCGAAATCGTAATCAAAACTCATATCTTCAAATCTCAATTAAATTGTTCAAAGAAATTATAATAACATTACTCTAGAAAATATGATAATATATTTAAAACATTCAATTATACATGTATACT
This sequence comes from Andrena hattorfiana, assembly GCA_944738655.2. Classification (NCBI taxonomy): domain Eukaryota; kingdom Metazoa; phylum Arthropoda; class Insecta; order Hymenoptera; family Andrenidae; genus Andrena; species Andrena hattorfiana. The sequence goes on along the minus strand of OX122889.2, from coordinate 18,302,996 downwards.
TTTATAATATACACAATACACATTCTACGTGATATTTAATCGTGAATAATAACTGTCATAATAGAATGTTGAACATATGCAGTAACATACAAACTCCTTTTTAACTATAGAATTAAAAATTGTAGAGTAAATTAATATTTACAAGTGACGATAACTGGTAAGATCGCAGATTCTCGCAATTAATTTGAATCACAAGGTGATTCTCCTGTGACCTTTAAACTTTACTTTAAAAAAGAAGTCGAAATTTGATCTCGCTTGATACACGACTATTCGGTCAAAGAAAGAAAAAGATATATAGGTCGCGTATTTTTATCTGCTACAGCTGTATAAATATTTAAAAAATAATATAAGTATTGTAAATATGAATTTCGAACATATTAGATAATAATAATGTCTAGTTTTGCCTAAAAAAAATCCATTTTCTAACGCTTTTAAGTTTGAAGTTGCATATCTCTTAGAGAATTGCAGATAAAAAATTAATTTTAATGGAAAAACATGTCCTGATATTTCATAAATGAGGTACCATCACAGATTTTTAAAGTAAAAAATTTTTTACTTTGGCCATGATTTCTGGCAAATCCGCCACTGTGGGACGCTTGGAAACGAGAAAACGAAGGGAAGTATCCCTTACTTCAAACCAGAAAGCAACGAGATGAAAGATCCACCTGAACTCTGGAGGAATCACAATAGAAACCTAGCCAAGGATTTTCAGAAAATGCTAGTAGAAGGTCAAGATTAGAAACTCGCATTTTCCACAATACCAAATTTGCATAAGTAGAAAATGCTTGCAACGGTTCAATGTCTCCATGCCTAATACAGAGTTCGCTGGATGAGCTCTGCTAACGAATCCAACTCGTAAACCCAAGAAGGAACGCTCGAATCCTTTCCATTTCCTTTACTTCCCAGCCCTCAACACACATAAAGCCGCTAAGTAAGAACTAATGAGAACCCCCCTGATGACGGGTGTTCCCACAGCATTATCAAGAGATCTGATCCGTTGGACAGTCTCTACAGACACTCGGAGAAAACTGAGACAAGGTAGGTACATATTTAAAAATCTCTGTTGATATTAAAATCAGCGTTCATTCGCCAGCAAATGTCACTTCTGCGAAAGATCACCTGATTACTGCTCGCTGAGCATTGTTCGTCACCACTTATAAATGTCAGCTTCGGCAGATTAGTAATCATAAGCTGTTCTGTGAACATGATCGTGATGGCCGAGTGGAAGGAAAAAAAAGCATGGCAAGGGAAGAAGATTTCTCTGTGACGAACGTCTCGGTCTATTGGCTACTTTCCACCAGTCAGCCCGTCTCGCGATTAATTCATCATATTTCAGTGCTGCAGGTCGGATCGAACGATTGGCAAACTATGAGATGAGAACGACTCGACTTTCGTAACGGCTTACCCTCGTAGTAATTGCAACGATTTTTATTGCGCTCTCAGTGACGCAAAGCCTGCAACGATCGGCCGATTAGATGAATGGTAGTAAATATCTCGCGATTACAGGATAATTTTACAGGTTCTTTCGAAACAGCCGAGGAACCATAGGTGCGTTAAGTGAATGTTATGGCGATCGACGATCGTACGAAGAGGCGCCGTGCGTATGAGTGTGAATTCAGACTTGCCAGTTGCATTCCGCCGTGTCACGCATATTCCCACTTTATTATATCCAATTAACGTTTCGGTAGCTATCAAAGGAACACACAATCGATTTAGCGTTTATTGTGACGCCTGCAGAAACATACTTTCTAAACGCGTTTGCAAGATATTTACGTTGCCCCTTTTTTCTTCCACACAAACTGGCGTCTTACGGTCTGGAACACTTCGTGGGAACTTGCTTTGCATGAAATTGTTCTCCGCGAGTTGCCAGATTGGCCTGGGAAATTTTAATGGGATTGGAATTCTTGAAATAGTTCACATTACGAAATTCATTTGAATTTTGTATCCTCGTGGAAGGGTGTACGATAAATTAATTGATTTAGCTAGATGAATAGCTTTTTGCGTTGGTGAAATTTGGTAGTTGAGTGCCATTGGTACTGCTTGAACATTTTAAATGCAATTTGGATTATGAAATTTTTTTCCAGAACTTTATAATAGCCATAAACTTTGATGTTGCAAATGAGAGGTCGAAGTTTCTTTTTGAGGGTGGTGCTAATGGGGAAAATCTGGCGTTACGTAATTACTACTGTGTGTTAGAAACCAATGACATTCGATCTTTTATTTTTTTATTCTGATTGACACGAGCAAGACACTTTTATACGTGGCGTGCGCGGATGCACTTCGCTGTGACACCGCCGATCGAAGAACTTGTACAGGTAATAATCAACCTTTCATTAGATAAGTGAATTTCAATCGTGTGATTCGACCAGTTATTCTCGACGATAATTAATTACTAAATCATCGAGGTTGATGACTATTTAACAGGTTGGACGTCCTTATACCACACAACCTGTATAATCCTTTGAGAACGAGAGTGGCGTAAATAATACCACTTAGAAGCTTAAGAGACTTGTGTTTTCTCGTTCCTTAGAATAAGTAAACCTAACCATGCTTTGATGATTAATTTCCCAGTAGGGGGTAGATTTGACTCGCACCATTTTTAGTCTCAGAGGTCTCCCTCGGCAATAGTGCTTTTGATTGAATAGAGGATTCAATTGTCATTCGTCAATATTCCTTACAGGATATTTTGTGTGTACTGTTGAGTGATGTATCTATCGTCACGTATTGAAAATCTTGACTTCTTTCATTGAGTCTACTTCAAGCCGAACATGGAACGTTGCATCATCGACTCGCTGAGATTTCTAATGATGCACGAATCGAATATTTCGTCGGGAAATTTTTACGAAAGAATTACGAGGTTGACCTTTCGCGGACAAAAAGTTCTACGTTACGTGATCGCGAAGATAGCTTTGGACAAACGCAGTGCGAGTAAGAGATGCACAATCGTGCATGGAGCTGCTATTAAAATCAATTTCAGTAATCGCACATTGAATAACGGAATCAGGTAGGAGCATGAAGCTTGCGTGAGAAAGTATTTTAGTATTGTACACTGGAAATATACTTAATGCAGTTGCACAGTAAAGAAAGTAGTTTTAGATTAGACTTTATTCCTCAGATTCTTATCGTACGTCATCATCCCCTTATTATACATGTAATTTTTGCGGTAGCAAGGCTGCTGACGACGATTACCAGAAGAAAGTAAATGTTTGAGCACACAGGTATCAGAAAGGTGTATTTCAAGTTAAGAAACAATGATAACCTTTGATATTTAGCGCGCCAACAGCTGGCTGTCGCTTGAGTCCCGCTATTAATTCTTACGTGGCTGTGGATACGGCCGTACGTGTAAATACCAAACGCTAAGCTCACCGGTGGAAATACTGTTTTGCAGAAACGAAAGTGATCGCGGCTCACGAACTCGAAAATTGCACGATGGAATGCCCCTGTGACGCGGGAAATAGTGTCACGTGTTGGTAGCCAACAAATCCGCGACTTCCTCCTTTCATATTAATAAATCATAGAATGCAACGGAATGCGAAAAGAACTTTTTGCACTGAAAGATTTCTTTAAATACAGAAATAACTTATGAATGTCAAAAATAACTTTAACCAAAGAGGAATCCAGTAGCAGTACAATTTTTTTATAGAACGATGCTAATAAACTAATAAAGTGAAGTTGTACTGAACTGGTGAGTGGTTTTCAATGTAAAAGAAATGACATCACGATGAAGTAGCAGTAATGTTGGTTCCGAAGCACAGGGTACGATTGAACATTTCCCAACGTCGAAGAGGCACATACTTCTACTCCATCTCGACGATTTTCTACTCCACCCTTCGAGCCCGCAACGAGCGCACCAACGATATCCCCGGAGCCACACTTTCGGCACACAGAGTCCTATTAAATGCGTTCCGAATCTGTGCCATTCTCACATCTATCGCGTGCACAGAACCATAATAGCTGTGGTCCATCCCTCAACCCCTCCCGTTCTTCCACCCCCGGTCACGTGCGTATCACTTGATCCCACGTTGCACTTACTTACCATTTTTCGTGATCGCGATCTAGTTCCCGGTTCTGCCGAAAAATACGGCGACCGTGCGTGTGGAGGGAACACTTCAAAACGGACACATGTCTCACGGGAGCTTGCTCGTTCCCGGGAGAGGTGACTTCTTCGTCTCGAGGAACGTGGAGAGCATTTATAGGATTCACCCGATTCGCTGGTGGGGGGAGGACAGAGCGTTCGGTCCATGCGATTATTGCGAGCCGACGTCCACGGGAGGATGCTGTAACTCTTCGTCCCGTAGGTGAAGAGAGGAGAGAAGACAGCCACCGCCGTGGGGAAGTGAAATGGCTAGAGACGCTGGGGGAGAGAGAGAGGGAGAAAGTGAGAGTTCTCGGCTAGTGAGAAGGACGGGCGATGTTGAACGCCGCCTGAAAAGGTCCAACTTCGCGGTTACGTTGGACGATACCTGAGGACGTCTAACGCTGATGGTAATAGCGAAGGACGAATCGTCCTTAACGCTCTCTCGCCGGCAAACCGGCACAGATTTCGAGGAATTAAATCGACTCAAGGATAAATAATTCGGTGTGGCCGACTTCGCCGCGCTATGATCTACGATTAAAGGGTGTCGCGCGACACTCGGCACAATGTAGCGCCTTCATTCTGATTACAGGATGAGGTAACGTCGATCTCGGAGTGCCGCTGTCGAAGGACATCGCCGGTCGTTAGTTAAGGTGGCTGATGGGAGCAGACGACTCCAACATTTTTACGAAACCCGCCATTAAGATAAAATTTATCGATGACGAATGATGCGCTCAGGCTTTCAGTGGACGCATAGTAACACACTCGAATTTCAATGGAAAATGGGTTGAATGAAAGGCTGGACCTATGGACCGAGCGTATCGCTGTGAATAATGTAACTTGCCCGAACCTATGTTCGGTTAAATTATCTTAATTGAGCCCTAAGAGGCTTCGACACTTGCACACATACAACGATTCTATTCCGATGATCCTAGCTGTATCATTTATCTCAAAACTAGCAAAAAACCTCGTTAGGGCCTTCGTAGAAAGTAGCCCCGCAATGTTCTGTAATCGTACAACACAGCGCCACGTAAGTGCCGCCGTAATACAGTGTAATTAAGTTGCACGTGTCGCCGGACATTTGACAACGGTGAAGCTTCACCTCCAATGAAGAAACTCGGATCGCTTATCCCTGTGAAAAACTATTCTCGCCTAATTATTTATTACCATTTCCGCGAGCATGGAGAGCGTCTAACGCCGCGAAATTACCTGGATAATTGAGCGTAATTGAGTGAACCAAGGCGAAGCTGAAAGACACTGTCGTGGAAAGGGCGCATAAATTGTAGGTACCTATCGCCATAATTACGCGGCAATAAATCGACGAGACAGCATCGACACCAATTTATGAATTAGAACGATCATACAGATTTTTTCTAAAGTCGACTAGGTGGTGGATACTAGAGTCTGATAATGTTGCAATGGACATTGCAATGCGAGTGAAATGTGGTGCACTTGTAGCAGAAATTTTCCATTCTCTACGCAAATTGAAAGTTTTCATTAAAATTCATAAGGGAGCATGCAGAGAAAGAAATGATGATGATATCTGAGTTAGATGTTGAGAAACGATCTGATTTCATTCTGAGTCAGTTCTTAAGGAAATGGCTCAACGATTGTATTTGATAGTTTATCGTCGGATATTGTATAGTACATCCTTATATGAATATATGTGACATATCGTTTGAAGAGGGTACTGAGTAGGATTCATCGAAAAACGGAGAACAGAACGGATAATTTCTGTTATGCAAGGTTTCACTTGTGCCAGCGTCATCGAGATTCACGCAGCCTCCCATGCAGGTGAAGAACCTCAAACACAATGATGCTCGACGATCGGCTGTAATCACTGCAAACGTTACGTGAGTTCATCGTTCCCGGTGATCCGTGTGTACACATATTCGCACCTGCATCCTTCGACGATGTCGCCATTGTAAGTTACCGTAACAAAGACGGTCGCCGCGCCGGGCGAATAATGAAACAAAAACTCTAGAAGCGATTGGTTGCGTGCAATTATATCTATTAGCGTTCATCCAATTCCACGTTGCGAAATACTATTTCATTTGCATCTGTTTAAAGTGATTATTACTCAGCTTTAAGCCATTCGCATCGAAGGGACTTCGTATTAAAGAAAATTGATATGTAGGTCACCGAAAGTTATCGATATCATGGAGGCTAATTTATTTATAGAATACTCCCAGAGACGTGTTGCTTTAAAGGTGCAATTGAATATAATTGGCAGTTCACATGGGCCATCCTATTTCTCTTAAGCAATCGCAATCGTTTAACACCATCCCTCTCCATTGCTCATAATGGCTGATCATAAAACGCTGTACGCGCAAGATTCCCTTCGTGAAGACCTTGAAGGAATCTGGGAACACGAGTCGCTCCATTCGCGGATGGGAGTCAAATGAGACGTTTTAATTGCTTATCAGTAATCAATCCAACCTATGACGCTAGATCGAAGGTCGCGTGCACCATTCCTTCGACCTTTTTACATATGGTACGTCTCTCAGCAGCACCCTACTCATTAATGACCGGCGAGAAGAATTAGCGCCGCCTTCAGACTTTTGTCTCACGCGCATTAACTTTATAATAATTTCTAGCATTTAATTAAAGGCTGCTTCAAGTAAAGCCCCAAATCCTCAAGGATCACGTTCACTATGAAATTAATTTTCATTTAATTAACCATCCTTTGAGGACGAAGCCTCGAATTTAAACAAATGCGAATGTATAATGACCATACAAATTACATACCGTAAATTATAAGAAGTCTGATTTCCTCGGAAATAGTAAATAAAGTCTTTTGGTTATTCTGAGTTTTTAGAAATGTCAAGAACTCTCGTATACGATGAAATATCGAACACCAGTTCGAAACTCAGTCAACGTAACTCCGCTCCTTCCTTCAACTGGTACTGCAACTTGAACTTTACATTAAATTGCTAATAATAATCCCGGCTGGCATTCGTTCGTAAACGTTATCACCGTTATTAACTATGTTTCTGCATTGTTCCACCATCATGTTGCATAAACATGGTAAACCGTATAGACTGCATAGTGGTTATACCTTATGGCAACTAACTTCCCACGATTATGAAAATGGCGGCGAAGGGAGGTAAGTTCTGATTCAAGTAGTGCAACCTGACTTTGGACCTACATGTTCATACACATGAACAATATTCCTAATTTCTTTTAATTAATAGTAATTTTATGCTAAAACCTTCTTCCAAAGATTACTTTAAAATGACAATTACTAAGTAGGGTAGAGACGGTAGGTTTAGGTCAATTAGTCTATTTCCATCCTTATTAGGCATACCTTATTTTCATATGTATTATTGGATACAGCAGTAGTAGAAGCATCCTAACCAAAGCGAGAAGTTTGTGAAAGTGCGTATTAATCTTCTATAATTAAAAGTGCATTTTCGTGGTATGTGTAATCTAATTTGGAAACCGAAGTAAGTCGCGGTTATAAACTTATATAGGGTAGAGGCACCAGTAGTTCACCATGTAATCAGTAGTTCACACTTTTCAGAAAAACATGAAAAATAAAGTTTTTAGAAGTGACTATCTTTTGCACAAAGTGCAGTTCTCTAACTGCTATCGTCACTTCTAAAAACATTATTTCTCATGTTTTTTTAAAAGTGTCAACTACTGATACATGGCCAATTACTGGTGCCTCTACCCTAACATACATAGTATTGGTAGAAATTTTAGTAAACGAACTTATATTTAAACAACAGTTATAGCTTATAAATTGTAACATAAAATACGTTACTTGACAAACACAGGTGCCTTATTATGAACGTTCAGAAGCGGGATGTATGGGACCCACACATCCCCATTTTCTCATTAATGAACCGCTTTAGATACTATTTTTTACAGGCCTATAATGCCACTTATTTATTAAAGAAAGACTGAGAGAGAGGGGGGAGAGAGACTCCTGAGCAAATATCGTATAAAAAAAAGATGTTGCGATTAAGTCCTTCGAACAACAATCAATTCGATGTTGACTTAATTAGTTTTGAAAATCTACTTTAAAAATTTAATCAACTACTTTTAATACGTTTATGCTTATTATGTTATTCCTGTAGAGCTTCTATTTTATTTATTTACATCGTTACATTTATACGCATACATATGTTTTCACTTTGTAGGTAATAAATATATATATAAAAGTCTCCTACATTTACACCAAAGCTAATAGAAAAATTAAACGACCCATTTATCCTCATTAAGCCTTCCCACACAAGGGAGATATGGGTCAAATAATTACTTTTAGAACTTTTGTAATTTTAAAGATTTCTTTGAAATAATGAAATGAAATGATGATGGAACATTGATGGTAAAACCTTACTAATTGGTAACTGTTCACATGTAAAGCATGTTTCTCTCTCATTTGGGTCAATTTTAGAGACTTCTAAGTGCTGGTATTGCCACCAAATCCGTCTTTCTATATATGAATGAAGTCGTTTTCCTCATGAGACTATCCTTTCCCCTAGTATTTAGTTTTCCACTGAATGAAGGGGCTACGACGACTACGGAAAATGTCGTAATCACGGTTCGTTTGACCTTCGATCTTTTCCTTACGTCGGATAATATAGTTAACGATAGTCGCCGAACAGAACTATCCTCTGCTGATAGGAGTACTTTCGATTAAATGATAGATTTTGAGAAAACAAAGTGTAAATCTTCCTCTGAATGTATTTTTTGTTAGAAAACGAAACCTTTTCCCCAGTTAAGATCTGACCTCAACAGACTTTCAGTACAGGTCTGATATGATTTATTACCTACCTCTGAAAATTATGGACAGAGATGGGGACAATGCGAGGGAAAGTTAATCTTTGATGTACAAGTTTTTTAAGTCCATTTTGTCAGGAGCCCTTGTAAACGATTCTTTAATACAGTACGATTCGTATAGATGACTTGTATTTTATTTACGTCTTTGTTCATTCAATTGAAATCCTGGTTCTCGTATTAAATAGAATCGAAGATGTTAACCTTACAAAATTTACGACATGCTTTATCCACCCGTATGAAGTAAAAATTTTACTGGTAGGTATACTTTAAAAAAAAAAAAACACGTCGATGTTTGCATCATACCGCAACCTTGGAATTTTAATTACAACAAATTATTTTGTATCATTAGTGAATCCGACTACCATTATCAAGGTAAACCTGAAGTGTCGTAAATGATCACAGACGATTTCACAAGATGTACATAATATACTACGAGATGCCTCGTGCAGGCGTAGCGAGTAGAAGATTATGTAATGCTCTCACGAATTTTTATTTAAAACGTGGGTCAAAATATTCGTCGAAGGACGCAGAGTGATAAACGCCTCACCAAATCTCCATCATTATTTCCTATGTTTGATTCTTTAGAAAATACATTTTAAATTTGGAATAATATAGAAAATTATTTGAGTGTAAAACAGATAGTTGTTTCACAATGGATTATACGCGAGCAATAATTTCTTGCTCCTTTGCTGTTCGAAATGTTGTGTTGCAAAGGTTGAAAATGTAATAGCTGATTTCAAGTGGCCGTTTTCACATTCCTTTGAAAACGAATCAAGCATACCCGTGATAAAGTGTTATAGATTGATGGTTGTTAAAGTTTCAGTCGCAGTCAATGTGCAGTTAACTTGTAAAGTAAAAGTCTGGGCGACCTGAAAAGTCTTGAGTGACCCCTGCACCTGCACATACGGATCACCGCAGTGGCATTCTCTCTTAATCGCGGCGACGTTGCCCAATTAAATGGGAATACACAGAGAAACAGGATTTTACCAGCACTTCCCTCGCGAAGTGCATCTCCTGCAGATATTAACATATTCCAGCAGCTACCTTCAACATTATAATTAACGTACATAGACTTCTATGTTCAAACTGTATACATATGTTACGGATAACATGTAAGATGCGGTGTTCTGGCATGCTAGTAGTCAATATTCTTCTCTAGATTACTTCAATTAAGTGAAATCAACTACAAGATTCTAGAGAGAAAAGTAACAGCACGAAGTCTCTATCATTTCTACCGTATTTCTGTCTCTTCTCGACACCAAGGAGATCTTGTCCATGAAATTAAAATGTCGTAATAAATTACTGCAAAATATGTGAAAGACATTCTTTCCACTTCTATCTAGGAGATCTACAAGATCACACACCCTGGAAGTTTGAGAGATCCCTGAGGTTTCCCTGAGAAAAGGATTCTGACGTCTCAGGAGTACTATATTCTTCAAACCCTCTTTTCAATATAGCAAAGAATTTAAAATTCCCTTTTATTGCAATGATAGTATCTTTTTAAAACAATTGCAAATCGGAATAAAATGAAGCTTCCTTTTCAAGCTCATGTTTATTTGACAAGCTCAGTCATAATACATTACTCGGCATAAGTAACAGTTTTCTGTATGTATTTAGCTGTGTAATTTTAAGATTCGTTATTTGAGGAAGGTTTGTATAGGTCTCTACAATAACACTCCGCAAACATGATATTTCCATTAATCTCTACGTTTTATTTATTCGTTTTGCGCAATCATTAACGACGGTGAGAATATAAAGTTTCGTCAGATTTGTTCTGTTAATTTCAGAAGAGTCTGTATCATTACTTTAACAGCTACGATTGCTTTGCCACGAATTTAATATAAGAAACGTTAAATGCAGTTTATACTAGAGGTGTAGACAACGGTTGTCTTCGACTATCATTTCGTAAAGCACGGTTCCAATGTTGTAAAACAAGATTACGACAACAGAATCGGTACTAAGGTCTGTCTAAACATCTCTCCTTTCCAAATCGTGTATCGTGGTATCCAAAAGGTCAGCTTTTCGATTAGTAATAGCCACCGAAGTGACCGAATCCATGACCATAACCGTAATGAGGGTAGCCTAAGGGGTAAAAGCAAATTAGCAAGACGGTAACGTTGATGAATATTTTGTCTACATTGCGATCGAACTTGTGAACAACGTCGATGAATAATTCGTCTACTTCACGAATTCGAGAAAGGGTTTCATAAAATGCTGTATATAATGCAGGACAGTGTTGGAAATTAATATTCCGAATACTTTGACATGTTTCGAAATGTCACACGTCATATCATTCATCCAATCGAATTATCGAAGCCATTAAATGGTTTACAAAAGATTCATTGACGTTGAAGACAGTACAGTCGCGTTCTACGTTTCATCATGCAATGACCAATGTTCTCTTACCATAATGTCCATAACCATGCCCAAATCCGAAAGACGGGTATTTGTAACTATAAACGTAAGGGTAGTAGCCGCCGTATCCGTATCCACCCAGATATCCTGGCTTCGCAGCAACGATGCCAATGATGACAGCCAGCAGAAGAACCGTGTACTTTGTGAATAAGAAAAAGAAAACATGAACAATGCATTCAGTGTACTTATGCAGAAATGAATTACAAATGCCATGGTCGTAACACTGCGCATCGCATAGAATATAGAATATCAACAAATCAGTTTACAATGTATAAATCAGTTTGCAAATTGATATTGATACAATCTTCCACTACGCTTACTACATATCGCGGCACTACACACTGCGCATTATATTGCATAGCAATAACTCGAACAATAATGATTAAAAGTTTGTCACAAAGGTATATACGCAAGTAATACTTGTGAATATTAAGAGTTGTTGATAAATCGACTCTGATACGTGTCCCAGATTGCTAAGGCTACAGTCGTACTAACAACTTCCAATTGTTTCTAAAGTTGAAAATCCACGATGAGAAAAAATTATCGTGTCTCACATGGAGACTTTAATCTCATGAAACAATTATTTAATTATTTAATTATTTTCTAATTATTTTGTCATTAGTTTCATGAAATTAGACTCTCGTGAGACAAGTTTCAGGATATATTTGCAAAAATCTCATCTCCCGCGACTGTTTCTATTATTTACATTTAGTTGTTGCGGAGATTTTCGTCTCGTGATGAAAAAGTCTCAGGTAAATTCAGTAAAATAAAGTCTCAGGATATCGACCGCTCAAAAACTGAACTTGGATCACTTTTTGTTTTCGGTATCGTTACTTACAAGTTTCAAGCAAGCCATTCTCTGTCAGGTGACACTAGCCTGTCCGTTGCTCGAGTGATTACACCAATTTTTTCCTGATCGATCAGCAGAGTATGTACCACTGTCCGCCTAACGTCGGTTTCAGTTTCTTTTATAACAAAGGCGGGGTCCCGCCACGGCCCCCGAACAGTGATTTTCCCAGCCTTCGTATTGGCTTTCCTCTGTTAACACTAATACCAAAGCTTGGCATTGTTACCCTGAGATTATGCGAATGCAACGCGTCATTATGAAAGAGACATACGAAGCAGGGACTGCGATGCTTTCGGGACAGTCGCAACGTGCACGCACTATGAACAACGCCTTGACATCCAAATTCGTTGGGGGGCTCGGACGTACCAGAAACGTTCATTACATTTCCCAATCCTCTTTACATTCCATGATACTGGAAAAGAAAAGGACAATGGTGCACGTTGCAAACGCCGTTGTAACATTTCGGTGAATTCCACAAAATTTTTCATTCAGGTGGCAGGATTACAATATAGGATCCGCAGCTTTTTCTATAGAATGCAAGTTTCTTTCTGACAAGTAATTTCGCATATTCACGGTAACAGTGATTCGCGTGTTTGAACGTGGCAGCTGAAATTACCAATAAGCAAGCATTTCTTGTCATTCTTCTAGCGAATGTCGCCATTTACGAGGTACCAGGGCAAGTCGTTGTAGAAACAGTTACTGAAAGCCTTTGCTAAGTAGCAGGCAGGCAAAGAAGTTTGAATAAAACTGAATTCCTGTCTTTTAACACTTAACTCCAAAAGTGGCCTATTAGTCCAAACATTTGCACTCCGCTGTTCACAAATTGGTTAATCTTCTTGCAATTTGCGGCTTCGAATTAATCAGTTCTAACAAATGCTGATTAAGAGTTAATTGATTTCTAACCTCTACATCTTGAATCATTCTAAACCATGTCTATTCATTTATAATACGAAACTTATTACGATAAGAGAAGAAAAAGATGAGGGGGTTGCCAGCGGGCTATTACAGCGCTAATGGACAGTTTAATTACCATTTTCAAACGGACAATGGGTGTGTACGGGAATGCAGAGTCTGGAGGAGCCAAGTGATGGCACCATGAGTACCGTAATGGAAACAGAAAGAAGAAAAGTCTGAAGCTTACGTAACGAGGGGGAGGAAGGGGAATATCATGTTACAAAATGGTGAGATTACATGGTACACGTCATGGGGGACGAAATCGTGAAAAAAAGAACGTTGGGACACTCGTGGTACCGAGGATACGATTATCATTAATTACGGTTAATGCTTCCAAGTGTTATTAATCGTAACGTTGCCCAACGAGCTGCCGAAAACATTTAATCACACCTACGGGGAGATATGAATTTTTTATTAATAAACGAATGCTTTCGATTTGTCTTGCAAGTGACACGAAATCACGTACGCTCGAAACAAGGTGTTCATTTTCATTTAGACGAGTTCGGCGAATTTGTACGAACAGCATTCTAATTAGTCGATGATTCGAGAATGGACGCCTCGCATATGTATCGCACAACCGATCGTCATGCATACGATAAGTAGTTACAAACTCCGTTTCGAGAGGAAAAAATCGCGTGACTCTGTGATTTATTAATTGCGGCCTGCTTTTCTTCGTTCCATCTATCTTGTACAGCGTGCGAAGTCGTTACGTTTCTTGCTTTGTGCATTTTAGCGGTCTTGTTAATTGCAAGGGAATAAACCTTTTAGAATTTAGGGGGGAAAGCCCGTATAAACGGCTTATTTTTGTATCAATTTTTAGAAATTTTTTGCAAAGGTACCAATGCGCTAATGCTTTCGTAACTTTAAGGGTACTTTATTTAACATTATAACAAGTAAAAAAAAATTTTATAGCAGTAAAATTATAATAAATACAAAGGAAATAGAGCAGTATCTGAAATAGGTTTTTTTCGAGATGCAAAACGGCGCCGGTTGTGGCGTCTCTGGTAGTTATGTGAAACAGGCCAATAAATTTTTTTCAATTTATGTGCCAATTGTAAGAATATGAACCACAAATGGTGTGAAAAAATTGCATATTTTAAAAATGGCGGAACTTCAAATATTTTCAGTTCAAACAGTAGTTAAAATTAATAATTTGGTTAAACGTTGTGGTTCATATTCTCAGGAATATTATAAAGTAAAAGTGTGCAAAATTTGAAGTTGATCGGTCAAATAGTTTTTGAGTTACCCCGGCGCCAATTTTGAAAACGTAGTTACGAGAAAAACGCGTTTAAAATGCGTTTCAAATATGCTTGGTGCTCGAAGGCGCGCTGACTCACCAGGGTATATTATCAAGACGGAGTTGAATGTCGGCCTATAACTTTGAGAATATATTTTTGAAATGTTTTAGAAGCTATTTATCGAAATTTTTTTTCTATTTTGCGTTCGATTTATATGGTCTTCTCCTCTTAAGAGGGATTTAAGATTTCTTATACTATTATGTAGGTATATTAATTCATGTCAAGGAGATAGCGAATTAGGGTATATATATTTCTAGAACTCATTACTCGCACCCTAAGATTTTCACAGCTGATCGACCAGACTTCATTGCAAACTGTGTATCCAGATTCAACCTCTCGTGACAAACGATTTTCCCTGACCCATCCAACACCTCCCGTGAATCATCCATTCGATCATCGTAGCGGAAACAGCATCTAATTCTGCTTACTACGTAATCTTTTTTTTTCCTGTTTTCACACTATTTCCCCAGACTCTGCGATCAATGCTGCGAGCGCCGAAGGACTTTCCGCGTATTACGTACCGCGACATATTCACCTTGGAGGTGCAACGATAAATCGATTTTTACTGCGCGGTTACCTGATGTCGGGCAGCGTTTGGAGTGAATGATCGCGTCGAGGGCAACAGTTTCGGTGAATTGTTTCGCTTACGGTTCCTGTTCCTGACGTCATCGGTGGCTGCAGTCATCTGCCGTCGTATTCGACGATCATTCACGTTGATAGGCGACACGCGTATGCAAAAGCCGCTCCCGGAGGCCACGAAAATTATCAGACCGTAGTAGGCATGCATCGTGGGCACGGCTTATAATTGCGGGCTAAGGCCAGCCAGAGCTATGGGAACTTTATTTGTATATCATAACCATGGGAATGTTTCGCTGACCAATGCCAAGTTACGGCACGTGTCGTTGGGAACACCTCGTCGGGCCACAATTAAACATCTCCGTTTATCCGATCTGATCTGTCCGCGATTCTTCCATCGCGTCTTTTCGAGAACGGCGGAGCAAGGACGCGGCTCGAGATCAGCCGCGAAGCTGGTAGTTATATACGCGGTTATTTGTTTTAATCATTGCGCAAGGGAACTGCCTCGCGATGTCCTTCGTGAATGGACGAAGAATAGACGATATGGTAATCTAGTGGAAGGATAATTGAAGGGTACAAGTAAATAAGCATTTCTGGAACATCATTCTCCTCTCCCTTATAGTAATTTTATAAAGATTTGCATATATCAGTATATTTTCGTTGATATAAATATTAAAATTAATTATTACAATTACGTAATACAGTAGGACCTCTCTTATCTGAATGTTTTAATACTTGTAATTGTAAGATTCGAAAACGAGTTTCTGTGATTAGGGCTTCAGGTACCAGAAGGATATAATCTACTCCTAATAATTCAGATAATGTGGTTCCATTATATATTTGTTTTAATTAGAACTCAAAGGAACGTCAATAAAAAGTTATAAAGCTTTACATGCATTTTTCACATTTTTTTAATAACCCATTGTTTATCTTAGCTTTGTTCAGTAATGCAAGGTACAGCATGTTTTCAGCGACGGTTCCACTATATTATATGTATCTTACTGTATTAAGATAATAGCTTCAGTGCTTGCTGAGGCTTGAACTTGGATTCTTTGGAAACGGGCCAAGGGAACACAGGATTCCCGCGTCTATTCGAAAGCAAGGCTTGAACTATATCTGAGCTGCCTTCAGAAATCACTTCTGTGTCGCTGTTCACAGGCGATTCGGAGGTTACAGGAGCATCACTAACAGTTTTCTTACCTTGGTCGGGTTGATAAGGATTTGGAGGACCATGTGAATAAGGGACTGGTTTGTACCGTGGAATCAAATGATCAGGGAAAACGGGACCGAAACGATATGGTAAGCCATTGAAGGGGAACGGAGGATATGGCAAGTGGAAATCGCCATAGAATGGACCATATGGTGGAAATCCATAAGGAGGACGATTGGGGTATCCGGGGGGAAAAGTCCCATTTGCTTGACCATTCCCTTGACCGTTGCCTTGACCATTACCTTGACCATTCTCAGGAGACGTTTGCTCCGCAGTCCCTGAATTTTCGGGCGGATTCTGAGCTTGGGCAGGTTTTCCATTACCATAGTAGTTTGGGTAATAAGGTTGATAAGGGCCATTGGGATAAAACCCATAGCCATTGAAAGGGTGTGGCCCATTCGGGAATTGACCATTCGGAAATTGACCATTCGGGAATTGACCATGCGGAAATTGACCATTCGGGAATTGACCATTCGGAAATTGACCATTTGTAGAATTGTCAGCAGGTTGCCCCTGGTACCCTGGATTGAAGGAACCGTTGAAGGGACCATTGTAGAAATCCGGAGGTCCATAGAAGCCATCGTGATAAGGCGGTCGATAGGGAAAACGAGGATTGTAATCGTATCCCGCTACCGCAGATTGTCCTTGATTCTGGTCATCGATTAACCTAGATGGATTACCTGCGTCCTGCTCGCTCGCGGGTACTACATGTCGACCGGTCCCTCCGACCTGCCCACCATCAGCATAGTAGGCACCTGGATGTCTGTATAATTGTGGATGCTGAAGAGCATTGTAGGGACCATTGTAATTAAGATTATACGGCCTGTGCGTTAGTCTAGCTAGCTGAACGTCCTCGTTTCCTCCTGGGTTAGCTTCGCCCCCTTCTGCAGGTTGTGCGGGATCAACTCCAGGTGCCTGGTGCAACTGGTAATTGGGAGGAAAGCCGAACTGTCCGTGGTGATTCGCGTTATCCAGCGGGTGCAGATGATCAGCATTATACTTGAAGTCAGGAGGATGCTGATACTGATTGGTATAGTGGAGGGAAGCTGCATTTATGTCAGCGTCGATCGAGTTTTCTTTGCCGCCGATATTCTCTGTAGCTAGGATGCTGGCCCCGTCGTGAATTCTTCGGTCACGATCCAGGATAAAGTGGGGGCTGTAACGTTTTCCGTACTGTGGATCGTTGGAGTTTATATAAGCATGTTGGAATCCTCTTCTCCTTTCGTCCAGAGTCTGATACTCCTGAGCGAATCTCTTGAAGCGTCCGACAGAAGATTTTGCTGGAATGTCCGAACCTTTGGGCTTGATTGATTCGATGCTCAACGTGTGTGCTTCTTGTGCCTTTTTAAGAGAAGCCAGATACTCTACCGATTGGTTCGAAAAGGTGTCGTGGAAGTCGCTCAGCAAGGTCGATGAGAGGATGGACGCGACGTTCTTCGCGAACGACGTCAGGACATCGGCACCTGTTACATAAATGTGTAATTTAGAAAGTGTCCATTTGATGTAATTTAGATGCTTGAATCTAATAGCGAGTAATCAACAAGAAGACAGCACGTACAAGTAGGTAGATACGAAGGTAAAACATTAAATTTATAAGATAAAATCTTGCAGCTTCCCTTCTACGATTATTCTCCCATTAAAATTCATGTAAACAGATGTAATTCATAGTTTTCTGTCGCTGTATATTATCATTACTTGCGCCACGCCTAAACTCCCTATCCATCACACTTCTTTGGACCCCAAAAAAGTACTTGCCGTTTTCCTTGAACCCGCGCGGTTTAAGACCAAAAATTATTTTTATTAATCTACTACAAGACCAGCATTCCTCATTAAAAATTCCCAGACTGTTACTAAACTGCCCAACACACAGGAAAGAGCAATTTATCATAACATGCTATCAAATGTGAAAGAATCGGGAATCAGTTTCTTTGATTCAAGCTGAAAAAGTGGACCTATTGCCACATCGGGCAACTATGTACGACGAATATCATCTTCGCAGTTGCGAAATAGTTATTTTTTTCCTCTAGCAAGCGAGGATCCTGTTAGCGTCCGTAAAATCTCGTGTTTGCGAGCGATGCATCGTGCGTGCAACTCGCGATGGCTAACAGGCATACATCATGCACCTTGTCATTTATACTTTCTCCCATTAAATGCTCGTGCCCCGATTCAGTTCATATAGCACCGACTAATTCTGCAAAATGGCAGGTGAAAATGAAGTCTCATCTGTTTCATTGACATCTCAGTTGTCTTTTCCCTCATTCATGTTTCAAATGGATCGCTCTCGTGCCTGCCGATCATTCCTTACCACGTGTTGAAGTTACCGAAACGCCAGCAGCGTTTCTCAGTGTATATGTATACGTATCACTCTAACGTGATACAAAGCGTAGAATGATATTGCTGATATTCAAAACGTAATACAGACCATTGACCAAAAAAGAACATTGAGTCGTGGCGATTTAATGTCTATTACGATCAGTACGGATTTTGTTTCTTTGCTGTTCGACTTCTACACAGAGTTTTCTTTACCGTTTGCTCAGTCCTATAAGTTTATTTTGAGTTTCTAATATTCCCTTTTATGTAAACTTATGCGAGCAAGGGAAGTTCTCAAATCCCACCGCTGGCATAATAAAGAGGAGAAGGCAAAACTAAAAATACATGCTAATGCCACTGTGTCCTTTTAAAAGTAATTATCATTGCCTTAGAAATTAGTTCAAGGGCAAACATGAGGATAATTAACAGTTTCCCAGAGCAATATAACAATCTGCTTACTGACTCCGGTTTTTGCCGCGTTCACATCGTCTTGAAGGATCCAGAGCCCCGCGCAGAGCACCGTTATCTACGACAGAACAAAAGCGAGAGTTAGAACACGGGAGTCGAGTCATTCTTTCTCTTTGCGTCGCGAAAATCCCGGCTTCCCTTCGAGCTGCGTAACACGGAGCATGGTAATGAGAGCCCGCGGTGCGCGTGCCCGGCAATTTTCCGTAATACGATGTTTTATTTGTCATTGCGTGACGCAAGGAGCGTACATGCGCAAGTCCGAAGATCAACGCATCGTTTCATACGTGACACACTTATTTTTCGAACTCCTATTGTAGTTGATTGTGAAAATTTCGAGGGCGTAATCGCCAGGATTGTAAACCGAAGACACTTCAACCATTCGACGATATTTTTAAGTTAGAAAACCTTCAAATAGTCAAATGTTTCGACTTTTGAATATTCGTTTTCGTCTTTAATATAATTCCATTTCGATTTAAACTTCGCGAATAAGTCCAAAAGGGTGGGAAAATACAGATACGATCATTTAGGTAAGATTTGCAAGTGCTTATGCACTTATTTCGTTTACGTTATTACACATGATCACCGTTTGGCTAACAATTATATTATTTAGGGTGAACAAACACTGGTAATCGGAGGAGAATCACAGCTATCCTTATTCCGTCATAAAATACAACATTCCCCTAAAGGGAAGTAATCAATGCTGTTCATTCGCGCTGATGGAACCTGTTCTTCACGTTGTTGAAACGCTTGACGAATCAATCGATCGCAGACGACTTATTGCTTCCTGAAATTCACAGAATTCCAGGCACGATATGCGGCGCATGTGAACGAGAAAATAATTGGTTGTAGTTATGTAATATCGGAGTTCTATTGTAAAATAGACGGCACGCATAAAAGAAAGCAGGAAAGTGGACAGTAATTATTGTGTTGGTCATTATGGGTCATGTAAGAAAATGGCTTCGGCAAATTACTGCTTATTATTTGAGATTTTTTATACAAATTCAATCATAGAGTTCTGCAAGCAGAAATTAGTCTGAATAATTAATACCCAGAGAACACTCCTCTTCGACTGCATTCACTGAACATTGCACGTGAAAGATGTAATTCATCTTTTTCAATCGAAGAGATCACACTGCATTAAGAATACATTTTTATATTCCACGAGTGATGAAGTTAAACTCGTTATTTATTATTGCAAAATTGGTCCAACTGTGTGAGTAATAATGCTTTGAAGCTTGCAACTTTTTTTTAAAGAATTTTGGATCACATGATTTTTTCTATACTTTGATCTTATGTGGATTTGAGAATTCTCCTGGAAACAGATGAGATTCTTCGATGACTATCGATTACCAATTAATAATTCATGCTGAAAGCGAAATGGGTAATTGTTCCGCGCTTCATTCATCGCTCATTCATTGACGAGATTAATTCCTACGAGCAACGTATCCCGCGGCCGTAATAAAGCACACGTGGTCATTCACGATTTATACGCAATGCGATTCTCGTGAATGACCACTATCGCGATCTAAAATAAGTTACAACACACTTACATTTATAGAATGAAATTGAAGTCGAAGCAGGTGGCACACAAGCTTTCTTAGTAATAGAACGAAAAGCCTTAACGTAAGCTTGCAGTCTTTAATTACACATTAAAATTTAGAAGGTAGCTGTTTCTTATCGAAAATGAAGAAAATGATATAATGAAATTAATATCTATCGGAACAATACATTGAAAAATATTTTCAATTGCAGTAAGTTGCATAGATTTCAAGTGGAACATATTCTCGGTACACAAGATGTATCTTATATCACATATTGTTATACTCGGATCGCAATTAGCATAATTATGCAACGATTAATCCTTTCTTCTCGCAAGGACATGTGCTTTAGAACATATAAATAGGTACGAAGCTCGTAGCAAAAGTGTTACAGAAGGTTTATTAAATTTATCTGACATTTGCAAATCTTGAACAACACCTGTGCCATACATTACTCACAAATCACAATAAATTATCACGATTGTGCAAACCCTGCCCCACTAATTACGAACAATGACACCGCTTGAATTAGGTGGTTGCACTGGACACTAATAAATTTTCACAGATTCATCTTCTTTAATCGAAGAGATCACACTGCGTCAAGAATACATTTTTATATTCCACGAGCGATGCAGTTAACCTCGTTAATTATTATTGCAAAACTGGTACAACTGTGTGAGTGCACGTGTTATCTTCCCTTGTTGCAACACGCGGTGCACCATACAGCAATAAATTGCTAATCGCTGGTGTTTACGAAATAAACATTTACACACTGTAGATTTCAATCGTTTCCAACAAACAAATTGGTGTATCATACTTTGATAATAGTGGGTGCACTACCTCTACACTATTTTTAAGTTTTACCTACACTTCTTTTCACTATTCAAAGCAATCAAGTTATAATACGTTTAGAATTAAATATGCATTATTCAGGATTTCGAATTTGAAATCACGAATAACGTTGGACAAATGAAAAATCGAGTATTGTTCAATTATTTATCCCAAAAAGAGCCAATATCTGAATTACGAAAGTAAAGAACAACCCATTGGGCAACGCACAATTGTTTGATATGTGTTGTTAGGTCGAAACAAAAGGAAAATTGATTTTCTTGGCTTGTGTTTGGATGCCAGGCTTGTGCCTGGTCGCAAGAGGCGAATATTATCTCTGAAGTTGCAAAATAGTCTCTCCTCATTTTTCTTTCTGTCAACGAGTATCGTATTAGCGTCCATATACTCACATGTAGAGGGTAATGCATCGTGCGTGCGACTCGTCACGACTAACAGCCATACACCGTCTCCGATGTCATTTATACTTTCTCTCCTTAAATGCTTTTGCCCTAATTCAATTGATACGGGACTCGCGAATCTCCCAATTTTTGTGTATGAAAGATTACCATTACTTATAAAGACTGCTTAACTTGACTCTAACTCTCGATATTTTCCATCATACTTCTTCGTTTCCGCGGACCATTTTATACTTAATCGGCATCTTCCATATAATACCTCGTTAATATAAGATCTTTCTCACTGTAGTCGATTAAATTTCAAATCAATCTTATCATGACAATAATTATTCAATTACTGACTACGAAAACACGATCCAAATAACAATTTTTGTATGTTGTATCAACCCTTCGAAGTTGCTTATTGTCTGTAAACAAAGTTTTCATTTGTTGCGTCCGTCAATTCATCTCAGAAGATATTAAAGTGGCTTGATACCGTAAGAACAGAGTATCGACTAACGTAACTTGAAACACTGACAAGGTATTTCGTAATAGCATTACGGTAGACGCTTCGGAAATATCATTTTCTGATTCATTAACAGAGAACCGTTCATTACAGCTGAATCCAAACGAATCGCTACTTGTCAGAACATCCTAGAAATCTTTTCTTCCAGTTGTTACACAGTGATTGAGTAAATCTAATTGGAAGGAAATATTCCTTCTCCAATAACGTGATAACGGAATTCGCTAAAAAAAATTCCACCCTGTGAAACATTCGTACATACACGCGCAACTGTAATCCATTTATTGCGTATTCGTAGTTCTAGGTCAAAATGTCTTCACATCAGAACTCAAAAACTTGAAACTTCAAGCAACGTGGTTTAATAGTTTTCATGATCTGATACAACTCGTTCGGATGATCTTCATACAGGAGTAAGGAGAATTATTGAACTATGACCTTTCTAAAAATAATAATCGTCCTAAGAATAATTCGATGCTCATTATCAACCAATTTCTTATCAGCCGAAACACTTTCATTGTATTCAACATTGTACTTAACATGCTTAATCAGTAACCCGTTCATCGCACTCAGAAGTATGTATTTACGTGTTGCAATGAAATTAACCGTTTAGAAGCCAGGAAACCAGTTTTCAGCGATACAAATCTCGTAGATTACGCTGGCTTGACCTCTCTTCTAACACTCAACCATTTGTTAAATATTCTTCATACATCCAGGACAGCAAGTTTATTATTCAAATGTCACCTTAAAAATCGAACACAGAACGATGTCGTTTACACTGTTGTAATTCCCGTAGGTAATATTCTCCACTTCTTCAAGGATGCTTAAATTCTTACTATTAATGCCACAATTCGAGTAATGTGAACCCACTAATTCCTCTCGAGGATAATATAAGGAATAACGAATAAGGAGTATCGATTTGTCAATCATTCATAAATAGACTTTAAATATACGTGATAGTAATGATGAACAGAATTTGTATAGCTTCAGTAACATCGTGTAACGATACGACGATAATGGGATTGCTGATGTAGAGTTGAGTTCAATGAATATGCAAGACTCTAGAGTCATAATGGAACTTTTGGACGTCTCATTTCTAACGCTTTGCTATTAGTTATGTTTAGTATCGTATGCGACCGATCGTGCCAAGAACGCCGGGAGCAGTGACACCGGGAATGTTGTAAACCTGCACAGCTTGCGGCTGTGCTCCCACTAATCGGGTAGCTCTAAAATTTGGTGCGACCAGCAGAGGACGGACACCACTGAACCCGTTTAATTGTCGCGCCTGAAGGGTGTTGATCTGCTGTCCCATGAATCTCGAATATTTTGCTACCATTCCAGTGACACTTCCGTACGGGATGCCACCTGCAATGAAAGTTACAATAGGTAGTAAAACGACGAGGTGAAAGGTCAGCTGTAAGTGAGTTGCAACTTGAATGCTGAAAATATTTCTAGGCTGAAAAATCAGCCGTGAGTACTATTTGTCTTAAAGAGTAGAATTTCGTAAAATTGGATGCGTTTGGAAATTTTGAACTGACTTGCAATGAATTCGACAAAAGAAGTATTGAGTAGAGAAACTTTCATAGTAAACAAGAATCATTTGAGTTAGTATGCTAGTGAAGACACTTCTTTTCGTTTCTCGTGTTTTTATTGTCTACTTTTATATTTTCAAATTGCTTTCACAGGGACTTATTGAACTCTTTAAGTGACAGATCCTATTTCTTATGAACCCTATGTCTGCAATCATTCAAAAGTGAAGTAAGGTTTATAATTGTTCACGATCTGCATTCTATTAGTCTATATAGATTAATGGACCTCCTTTCCCAGTCTCTACTTTAAACTTTCTGTGCTGAGAAGTGAAAGGAGCCAAACTCCAATGGTCTCGAACGGTGTCGTCCTCTATCGTTGTACAGTGGAGTATAAAACCATAACAATTACTTTTACAAAGGTCAGGACCAGATCCACTTATGCACGTATATGGATATTAAAAAATTAAAAGTAATTCTCGTAAAGATAAAGGCGAAAGGTGGTAGTACATTTACATAAACTTTGCATTGCATGGAAAGGGAGCAGACTGACTTACCGTACGCCAATCCGTTCACCATTTCCACGATTCCTGCGCTGTCGGGTGCGACCGCCGATAAATTTAACAGACCGACCAGAGACAACAGCAGAATTGTCTGTAAATAATGAACTATTAACAACAAATGTATCATTAATTTGTATGGCTCTACCATCTCACACGTGAACATTTTAGAAATATTTCGAAGCAAATACAAAATGTAAAAGCGTGTTCCTTGTGATATTATGGCAAATGTTGTCTTGCTAATAATGTAAATTTTTAACTGGATAAATCAGAGAATTATCGTTGTAACGAATGATGATTCATTCTTGAATTGCGACCCACCCAATGGCAGATTTAAGTAAAAGCAGCCAATGACAATAGCAGATAGAAAGTGTGCCACTGTTTGAATTTCAGTTTTTGCTTTGTGTCGTACTCCTTTCAACTAAACAAGCAGAATACTTCACCAGTGCTGAGCACGAATTTAGAAATTTCGCGAAACATTGAATAAACACGTTCGAGGCGTTATCTGCTGGATGTTAAATATTCTGGCTTTCTCCAGATACTTCTTGTGGAAAAACGACTTGATTTGCGCAGGTAAGGTACCCTCAATGGCACGTGTAATGCAAATACTAGTTTGCCAGTGGTACCTTTGGAAAATACATATCTGGGATTACCGCTGGCGATTCAAGGACTAGTGAAATAGAAATGAAATTGGAGCACCAAGTGGAAGATCGAATTATATACGCCGCGTAAGATTACTGTTGGTCAATAGGAGGCTAGGATTTTGTTTCGAGGATTTTCGCCATCCTGGAAGATGCAACTCGGTAATCTTGAATACCGAAAACGATACATATTCGACTTTGCTAAATTCTTCTCCCCCGCCAAAAATTTCCACGAACTTTGGTTCTCAGTATTTGATTGGAAAAGGTTCAATGAATACAGATCTAACATTCACAGAACTGTGAAACATATGGACCTTGAAGAACGCAATCACCTCTCACGGCGTCACTCACGTGATTCGTAACGTACTCATGCTTAGCTCTTTTCTCTTTCTGTTCTACTTAAAACGGCTTATGACCATAATTCCTAATTGTGTGAAACATTTCCTCTATTGAAGTGACAACAAATGCAGCGTATACCCTTCAGAGTCCATTTTCTTACGATCCCAGATTCAATTTTAGAGTACAACATTGGTAGAGTTAATTTAATCATACCCAACTTATGTGAGCATCTTTTTCTCATCACTGAACGATATGAAAATGTTAATAATAGTGTTTATCAGTGTGTGTATACTAAAAGAATATGTTAGTGAACACTTTACTAATGGGCCTGAATTATTTCGTTCTCTTCTACTCACGAATTCCCTTCTTCTAAAAAGCTAACGTAACTTCGTAGCACTTCACCAAAGATAATTTGAACAGTGTTTCGGTGCAAAAGTTCACCCTTCGAAATCGATGCACCGCACCATTGGTTCGCACTACACCTTATACACATTTGCTCGCAGAATCACAGGTAGAGTATTAGCAAAATTTCTTAGTTTCCGTGTCAGCAAACGGAGGATTAGTAGACGGTAGTGTTGACGTACCTTTAATGAGAGCATATCGACCTTTTCGTAGTCGTAACGCGAGGAGAGAAGGAAACTAAAGCACTAAAGTAAAGATCGAATTATATATGGGGCTCGGCCTCGCAGTTGACCAATCAAAGGCAAGTATTTCCTCTCAGCACCGAATGTTATTCATCGATGCAGGATTTTATTAGAATGCAGCACGGACCTAAATGGAGGATAACGTCCACCTTAACCTTGGTGAACGCCTAGCCTACCTCTCACATCGTCTACGCTGATCAGGAATAAGCGAATTATATCCCTTTTTCCTTGTGATTCTATAAAAAACGCATCACTTTTAAATAATATACGATTCCTTTCACATTCAAACCAATTTCTGCATTTTCCAAAGGGAACAGTCTAGAGTCTAGATGAAACTCGTCAACGACGCCAGAAATTACTTCGTTCTATCTCCAAGCACTTAATTGCTCGTTCATTCTTCAATGGTCGTATTAAACGGTAATTAATCAATTATTTTGCCCACACAATTTTCTAGTCATAACAGTATTCAGACCATGAAGTCCTTAAACATAACTAATTAAATGAAGTCATTTATTCCTAAATGTAGAATAATTAGCGTACCATCATTCCGAAAGCCATGTGCCATTATCCTCAGTATACACAATGCGTCGCTAAATTAATATAAATGATTCTCCCTAAAGGAATTATCAATTGACCTTCCACATTTACTAAATATTTATCTACCACGATTTCGTGTACCATCATAATCACACACATTATTATTGACACGCTGTTAGCTAATTGTAAGTTATACAGAAAAATCGTGCCACGCCAGTGTTTTAAATTGGATCAAGGATATCCGAACCAGGAACAGGGAATATAATTACGTAATAAGATGTTCAGTACTTACAGAAAAAACAATAATTAACACAAGGTTAAATAAAATTGTAGGTTTACGAGCAGAAATACTTTCTAAGGAGTTTAAGAATTTCGGGACACCATATTGGCCTCCATGCAACGTCTATCTTTATTGAAAATAATTTGATTTATGTACAACAACACAAATAACAGATAAAGAGCTCGATAAAACAGTAACAAATATATAACACGTACACCTAGGAAAAGTCTCTAAAAATGGGTATCTAAGAAAATGGAATATTTCAGTTGCATAACGCTGAAATGTGTTTTCTTTGTCAAGATTTCACTTTGCAGTAATTTGCCAAATAATATCCCAGATAACAGTACCGAAGCAGCATTATTTACGACACTCCACGTAATAGTAAAGTCTGCGTTCTGGGTCTTTTATAAATTTTGCTCGCGTGTTACTTTCCCTTTTCTTTCCATCGCCCTTGATATCATTCTTCTTTCCTTCGTTTGCTCGGTCCTGTAGCAATTCGATTTTCACGCTCTTCATTTCGTTGTTCTCTTTTTGCCTTGTGACATTATGATTGCTTTCCTGTGCCTCTATTTCAGAGTTCCTTTCAAGCAAATCTGAAACAGTTCCCAGCAGGTTGTCCTCCAAGCGATTCTGAAATTGATCATTTCGTAAGCGTGCTAAATAATCGAAAGAAAGTCTAATCGAAGACTGTAACGGTACCGGCATCACCTGATCTATACTTTACTTAAGTCTTTTCTATATCAATGCTTACTAAATGAAGCGATAGCAATTTAAGTTAATACTTTAATGAAACTTTCAGTTTTCTCTGACTTTCGTTAGTTCTTAAAGTTAATGAAAATGGCTGGTATAAAATAGAAAAGCATCGTGCCTTAGAAATCATAATTCTCTGATATCCAGGAAACGGTAGAAACGATTTCCCTCGACCCTTGCTCCGATAGCTGAACAGCCCTGTTCGGTGGTATAAAACTTACATCTGACTTCAAGATACTTCCGAACTCATCGTCATAATTGTCACGGTCATCGGGAATAGACCTATCGAAGTCACTGTCATCTTTAACACCAATACTCTCTTCTGTATCTTTGATAAAAGGCAACCTCCGCTCAAACTCCCTCGATTCTTCAATCCTTCTCCCATCATCACGATAGAAGTCATCTCCCATTTCAACAGATTTTTTTTCCGAACTTTCATTCTTCGCATTCTCTCTTTGGTTATCGCTATGCTTATTCAGTTCTTCCGTTGTTCTGGAACCATTCACCTGTAAACTATGACCTGCCGTGTCTTTCGTGGCTTCGATCGATTTTTCATTCGTTCGACTCTCTTTTCTGTCATTCTTCTCTTTCGATACTCTAGAACGCTGCTCCATTCTACTTTTCAACGTTGAAGTTTCTACTCCGCTGTTACCATTGTTACTTAAGTTACCTTCGATCTTAGCGACAGTATTCTTCTTTGAATCTTTCACTGACTTCTGCTGCTTTCTTCTGACTACCCTTGGCGCTGGGGTTGTACTTGTCGAAGAAGTGGATGTAACTACGACAGTTGTAGATGCTGCAGGTTTCTGTCTTCGTCGATTTCGATTAGCTTCTAACACAGATGTTTTCGTAGTTTCCACAATAGGAAGGATATTCTTCAGGGGTCTACGTCTTCTCTTATTCGACTGTCCCGAATTCAGTTCATTCGTAGTGTTCGTGATTTCGCTAGCATTCGTCTTGGACACCGCCAATCGAGATTCCAAATTATCTATAGCACCCTTTGTTAATGCACTCGAATTTCTTTGTCCTTTTTTTTCGCTCCCCGTATCAGGCGTCATTCCCGTAGAATTAGTCGTTAAAGTCCTCGACGTTTCCTTTCTCCCACTTTTTCTTGTCGGTGCCAACGTGACATCTTCAGGGACGATCATGCCTCTAGAGATTCCTCGATTCTTATAAGACCCAGCAGGTTTCCTATCTCGAGTATTTGGCTTCTCTTCAGCATCGCCATCGAGAACCTTCTTGATGGATCGGCTTATTTCTTCCACGCTCCTTGACCTAACACTCATCGACTTCTCGTCAAGCGGTAACGTAGCGTTTTTAGAATTATACCTGCTGCTGTACTTCATGATCGGCCGATGTTCACTGTTGCTTTCCACGTTGTCAGAAGTATCTTCTTCGGAAGAGTCCTCCTTCATACGATTCCAGAAGCGATACTTCCCGCGGGGATAAATATTTCTTCGATATTTCTTCTTCAGCGAGGTATCTTCGTCATCATCATCTTCGTCGTCAAAGCCTTTTGTGAATCGCTTACGTTTTCTTTCTTTCCTTCTTTTCTCTTCCCGCTCCATGCGTTCTCTTTTCTCCCAAGGATACTCGTATTCCACTGTCGACTTACTGCGATATCGACTACGTGCCGCTTTCTTCTCGTCCTCTTTGTCCCTGTACCAAGGAAACACGTATTCTCCTTTTTCCTCGTCGCTCTCCTCAGCCTCCTTCGAGTACTCCTCGGAGCTGGACTTCGGCTGAGAGCCACTGTAACTCGAAAATGAGAATGGTGGATGAAAGAACGCTGGCTTGTTCACTCGTGGGCCAAGATCTGAGTACTTTTCGTCCTCATAGTTCTCTGCAGGGGAGGATGGCCTGGCCTCGTAATTGAAGAATGTTCGGTCTTCCTCGGAATTGCTTTCCTTAGTAGCTTCTTCGGACGACTCTGTGCTTGGCTGCACCGTAGTATTCGTTTCTACCTTCTCTGAGGATTCCTCGTCGGAGAAGTACGATCGATGGAAGCTCTTCGAAGCGTTGTCTCCTTCCTTCTCGCCACTCTGTTTCGAATTTACCGAATCGAAACTGGCGTTGAAATCTTTGGTATTGTTATTGGGAGGGAAAAGGGACTTCTTGAACTCCTCCGAAGACAATTCTGTGTAACCTGGGGGATTAGTGTTCAAAAAAGCCTTTAATCTGGACAGCTCTGGCGGTTCCTGTGTTGTTGTTGCATTTTCGTTGATGTTTTCATGGACAGCATAAGCGTTTCCTGTTTTATTCGATGTCTGATCACGTGAACGTTCAAGAGAACCTTCCCCAGAAGGGTCATCGAGTTTCTTAAGCAAATTCGATGGCTCATTCTCAGTATTATTGGCGAAATATTGGATCTTTCGATTCTCTTTCACCTGCTCCTCATTATCTACTTCAATATCTCGATTTGTACTAGTGGGCGTGACAGTAGTAACAATTGGTCTCGCCCAATTAATTTGATCGGTAGAATTCAACGATCTCTCTGATGCAGTTGTACCAGAACTTGGAGGTCGTCTTCTTTTAATATAATTGTACTTTGGCTCCTTTCTTCTATAATCTTCCTCCACCTTCGTCTCATTTACGAACTTCCCAGTTTTCCTTATCTCTCCCTTCGGTTTCGAATACCTAATTCTGTCCCTAATCGTATACACGACCTTCTGTGACATTTCTTTCTTCTGATCCCCGTCATTTCCCGATAAAATACTAGTTGAAACATTTTTCGCTGCTTTGGACTTCTCTTTCGTAACGGGTGACGTCGAAACTGTGGCAGGAGTTGTCGAGTCTTTCTGAACAGGAGCATTTATACTTTCCGTTGTTGAGTCAAATCTATCGTCTAGATCTTCATTTAGTAATTTACTACCATCTTCTATATCGAAAAGACTGTCCGTTCTATAATCCTTCTCCAAAGACGTCATTTCAATAGAACGCTCTACAGATTCTTCGATATCCCCTTCATCCGTCACACCTCGTTTATAAATGCGAATTTTCTGTCGATGATTAGCAGCTCGAGGTCCAGTCATAGGTTTCTGCGTCACGTGCGCTCTCGTTCTATTTCTCTGCGGACTTTTGTTCCTCTTGTAAGCCATACGATGTCTGTTGATAAACTTCGGCGGCATCAATCCTTCGATTTTTATATCCACGTTATTATTCGGATGTTCGACGATGTTTATTAATACACTGTCTTTGCCTTTCTCCTCACGACTCGTCGAATTCGTGGACGTATTCGTTTTAGTCTCGTTAGATTCCCTATCAGTCACTGCAGCTTCTTCTGACGCTGGGGACATGGTAACTTCGTGAACTTGGTACGAATTCGCCATGTTCTTGATGGTCCCCATAACGTCCTCGTAAACCTGGTTCTGATAAGGTGTATACGACGACGATATCTCGCTTGCAGAAGAGATTGGGCGTCTTATAATCTTCTGAGGCCTCCTAGTTCGTATATACCTCGTTTTAGAACTTTTTATTCTATACACACGGGGCCTCCTTGTTATCACCGTTCTGGGGTACGTTTTGTAACGAATTCTTCTCGTTTTCTGAACCCTTGCAGGAGCAGCATCTGGTTTTCTCTGCCGATTATAATTTTCTGGCCTCTTCGAGGATTTCTGTATCACGTAATCATCGTCTTCCTTCGGGAACAGCATGATCCTGGAGGCGAATTGTTTGCTAGTGAGTTGCAAAGGGGGCATTGGTTCCTCCACTTCCTTTTCTAAGAATAACGGATTGTCGAACGGGTCATCATCAAAGTACTTGGCTTTAAAACAGTCGAGTTTGTCCCCCAAGCCACGGAGACGCTCGGAATTCTCGTTTGCACCCTTATCAGCATCCGGCTTCTCTTCTTCCGGCAGCACTTTCAAATTCGGCTCCACTTCGTCGCAGTGTCTATAAGCGTCCCTCGAATTATAAAACTCCATGCCACCGTACGTTTTTCTGGGTATTCTACTAGGATCCATCGCGTATTTTAAGGCAGACGGAGTGGGTAACTTTTCGCTCTGGTAAAAAGGGTACTTCTCCGAGTCCAAAGTGACCTCCGTGGTAGTGACATTCTCAGACTCATCTTCTTCATCAAATTCCTCCACGTAATCGAAGCCTGGCACTTCCACCTCGACCTGCTTCTCCTTGTCGTCCTCTTCTTCCTCCCCTTGGTTCTCGTTGAAACGAGCATCGATCTCTTTGTCCACCACATCACTCGTTACTCTAGGCGCTTCTTCCAACAGTTCCTCGTGATTCTTCCCTCTCTCCTGCACTTCCTTCACATTCCTCTTCTGCTTCTCCAATCCTCCCTCAATCCCATCCTCCAGTAACCCCAAATCACTCTGGACACTTCCACTTTTCCCTCGATCCTCATCCAAAGCGTGCCCACCGACGCTTTCTCTTTCCATGCCGGGGACACTCCCTCCGCTCGGCGATCTAATCGAACCTTCCCCGCGATTGCTCGCGTAGGATCTCGATTTCTTCTGAACAGGCCGCCTTGTATCCGGCACGAGCCCCACTTCCACGCCGAGCCGCGCTTTCCGCGGCGAATTTCTCTCGGTCGTCGTATTTTTCGCTGCCCGTTCTATTTCACCCCGATTCGACGTGCCATTGTTTGCCACCGTCTCGAATACTTTCACGACACCGCCGGTTTCGTCAGCCGTCCCCCGTCCCGCGGATCTTCTTTCTCTCCTTTTTCCGCGGCTGGACCGGGTCCCGTCGAAGCCGATCGACGCCTGACGGAACGGCCTGAGAACGTTTCTGCTCTGCTTCGGCATGTTTCCGGCATCGGTTAGGTAACCGTTCGTTTCTTTGTACCTGACGTACTCGCTGTTCGATGACGGCGCAGGCGGTAGCAGATCGACAGCTGGCGTCGAGTGCCTTTTACGCGGGGGCTGTCTGGGCGCTGGAAACGAGATGGGACGAGTGGAGGGTGCTCTGGGATTCGTGTGACCGTGGCGCTGCTTCCGGAGCCCCTCGTTCTCCATCGGTCTGCGTGGATGGAAGTTGTAGTACCCGGCTACGTTCACCTTCTGCGGCAACGGTGGTCGCAGCCTCGTCAGACCTTTCGTGTCGTCTTCGTTACTCGAAAGAAAGTTGTTCCTCTGCGGGGCACTTGGTCGAGGATGCCTAGCATTGTCCTCGTTCTTCAGGTGCATGAGTACTTTCATGTAGTTGTCGTTTAACATGACGTTCTCGGCTGACGGGCTTTCACTCGGGGTGTCGTTTATGGGATTCGAAGTTGATTCCTGATTTGCGGATTGGTAGATGGGTGAGTCTACAAGCTTCTTCGGCTTATGCCTGATTGTCATCTTGTACCGTGGTTTACGGTTGATGAACGAAGTCAGGGATCCACCCAAGAAAGGGTTACCGAAGTTCTTGCTACTCTCCTCTTGACTTACTAAGTT